>CM034233.1:41517749-42942749 GCA_019916065.1 Vitellaria paradoxa | reverse complement strand
TTCTCAAAAATGACGTTGGAAAGGGTCTCCAGGTCGGATAATGAGAAAGATGACCAATTGGCCAAAATAGCCTCTTCGAAGGAGTAAAACCGGATGTGCCAAGTTGAGGTCGAGGATTACTTGGAGAAAGGCCTTCTTCCTGAGGATCGAAACGAGCAAAGAAAGCTGCAATACCAAGTAATTAAGTATGCGTTATTGATAGAATACTTTACAAATGGGGACACACCATGCCATTGCTTCAATGTGCAAACAAAGAAGAAGTTGATTATGTCTTAAGGGAAATTCATGAATGGGTCTACGGCAATCATTCAGGATGGAAAGATGTTGGCCAAGAAAGTCTTATGAGCTGTATACTATTGGCCAACCATAGAAAATGACACTTAGAATCTAGTGAAGAGGTGCAACAAATATCAAAGGTTTGCTGATGTTCAAAGGGCACCAGCTTAAGAATTGAACCCAATCTAGAGCCCTTAGCTCTTCACGCAATGGGGAATTGACATTATTGACCCCCTTTTCCTTGGGCAGAGGGTAGAGAAAGTTCATTATAGTGGCCATCGATTATTTTACAAAATGGGCCAAAGCTAAGGCTCTCCCAAGCATAACAGAACAAAATATGCAGAAATTTTTATGGTAAAGAATCATATGTAGGTTTGGTATTCCAAAGATTGTTGTGACAGACAACGGGAAATAGTTTGAAGGACAACTGTTTAATGAGCTATGTGAACAACTTGGTATTAATCACCACTATTCATCCCCTGAGCATCCTCAAGCTAGTAGCCAGGTGGAAGTGACTAACAGGTCTCTTTTGAAGATTATCAAGACCATGCTCGAGAAAGCAAAAGGACCATGGGCAGATGAGTTACCAAGTATATTATAGGCTTATAAAACGACCGAGAGGACCTCTACAGGCCATACCCCATTTTGCTTCGCCTTCGGCATAGAAACCGTAATACTAGTCGAGATTAAGTTACCCAGCCTAGAGTCGATCTCTTTGACCTAGAGACGAATGAAGAAGCATTGAAGATAGGCCTAGACCTATTGGAAGGCAAGAGGTTACAAGTAGCTATCCAAATGGCAACATACTAACAGAAGATGAAGTAGTACCATGACAGGCATGTTAGGCTTAGGGACTTTAAAGTTGGAGACTTGGTACTTAAAAAAGTAAACTAGTCGATGCGAGATGACCAAGAGGGAAAGCTCGGCCCGAACTAGAAAGGGCCATACATCGTGGCCTCTTATTGAAGGAAAGGAACCTACTGGCTCAAAGATTCTAATGGAAGAACTTTACCCCATCCATGGAATGGGGAACATTTGAAGTTTAATTATGTTTAAAAAAAACTGTAAACACTTTCTTTTATATTTGCATTTGCCCCACTAAATGTTTAATAAAGCTTTTCTTTAACCCATGCAGTAGTCTAATGTAACATAGTAGGATCTACGCTGAAGCTCAATGGCTCAGTTGGTCCAAGAGTGACTGATTGATGAAGAAAAACTATGCACTAGGCCAAAGTGCCTAAAGGATAACTCGATAGCTCGGTTGATCTGAGAATGATCGACCGGCGAAGGAAAACTGTCCGCTAGGCTAAGTGCTCAAGGGCCAGCTCGATCGGTCCGAGGGTGACCGACCGACAAAGAAAAACCATCCGCCAAGCCAAGTGCCTAAGAGATAGTTCGACAGCTTGGTCAATCTGAGAGTGACCAACCGACGAAGGAAAATCGTCCGTTAGGTCAAGTGCCTAAGGGACAGCTCGACAGTTCGGTCAGTCAGAGAGTGACAGACTGACGAAGGAAAACCATCTGTTAGGCCAAGTGTTAAAGGGACAACTTGACAGCTCAATCAGTCTGAGAGTGACCGACCGATGAAGGAAAACTATCCACTAGGTCAAAGTGCCCAAGGGACAGCTTGATAGCTCAGTCGATTTGAGAGTGACCGACCAACGATGGAAAGTCGTTCGAAAGGCTAAAAGCTTGAGGGACAGGATGACCTATCACAAAAGGAGGATCGACACGTTCGAATAGGCCAAGCTTGTCAAGATGGAAAGGAAGAAAGATCAGGCTTCTATGAAATTCAGGTAAGAACTTTAGCTCGCATCATATGATCATATAATCTCATAGGAATAGAAAAACAGTTGATAAAATGTAACAGCAGTAGACAAAATAAATTGAAACTGCATTTTATAAATGGAGTTCATTCTGAATTACATCATGCGAGATTATAAATAGAAGTTCCCACAATGTTTGAAAAAAAAAAAGGTCGTTCCAAACAAATTTTGGTAGGGGGTCGCTCGTCATTCTTCGGTGTTGCCTTGGCTTAAATGCATTTGCTCAAAGCGACCCTCCTGCTCCTGAACCTCCTTAAGACTGGCCCCTTCCAAGACCTAAGCTTCAGCCTTCTCGGAAATTGGGGACACTCTTACCCCACCAACAAAAACCATTTCAGAAAGATCTAGGTGCAGATAAGGCTTGAGGACCTCAACCTTGGCATTCTCAAAGCCATCCTGGAAGGCCTCGGCCAACCAATCCTGGCCTTCATCGCTATCCTGACCCTCCTGCTCATCCATCTAGCTCTTAAAAGCCTCCATTTGTACCGCTAGCTCCTCCACCCTTTCGGTAGCTAGCTCCTTTAAGTCTCCATGATCAGGGCGTAGGAGAGCCTACTCGAGCTTATTAAAGCTTCATCCCTTGCAGCTAGGGCCTAATCTTGGTTGACAACGGTGGCAACAACTTCGTTACGTGCCTTTTTAAGGTCTTCCTCCAAGGTAGCTATGCGAGCCAAGAGGTGCTTATTCTTCTGACTTTCCTGGAGTAAGTCTCAATTCATCTCAATAAACCGAGTCCTAAGCTCGGCAGAGTAAAGCATGACCTGAAAATTTTCAATTAAAACAGATCAGGAGAAAAAGAAAAACATTGCGCATGATCAAATAAGATGTCAAAATGATCCCTTGGCAAGGTCATGAGTAATATTTTGAGTTAGCTGTGTTAGAGAAATGCCCTTCAAACAGGCCAGATCGTCAGGCATGATGATCCCCTCCATCCTTTTGATAGCCAGGGATGGATCATCCACAATGTTGGCTGGCAGGGATGATCCCAAAGTAGATCCAGCCCCATCTTGATGGCCTGAAAGAGAGGAGGGAGAAGCCTTAGGTACAGGTAGATTAGAGTTGGAGGTAGGAGCAACTGTCAGGACTGCTCTGGAATGAAACAACTAGAAAGATAAGGAACCAACAGATGCACGAATGGAACATGCAAGAGTAGGCTTTGAATTTCATTCGAATATAGTGGCCCAGAGGCAGATTGGAGATAGGGTCCTCATCCCTAAGCTCTGACTTGGATGCGACCTTCTTAGGCGAGCCCGAGCTTACGATATTTATTCTTTTTGATGGCTTGGGATCTCATCCTGAAGGCTTTCTACCTTTTCCCTTGTAAACTTCTTTATTAAACTTCATTTGGTCAAAAGAATAAGGAAAGTCGGCTGTAGCAACGTTAAAGTCTGCAATCGTACAAAAATAAGAGTAAGTTATGCGATAAAGATAAGAAACAAGAATAATCAATGACTGACTTCTCTCAAGTTCAATCTTTACGACTTCTAAACTCAGCTCGGGATCAAGTATATGCTTAACCAGGTTCTTCGCAGTGATCAAGATGTTGTAGTGATGATCGGGATGAGTCTGAGCCAACAAAATCCTTTCCAATTGGGCATCAAACAAAGAGGGCTGAAGTTTGGTTGAGCAAGGCAAGGACAGTGTCAGGGTAACACAAAGGAAAAAGCAAAATTGATCTTGGACTAAGGAAGGGACAAACCCTCTTTGCTGGGTTAGCCCCATGTAAAGGAGCAGCGGATTGATCTGTCCTCCTCAATCTCCCAAAGATAGAATTCCCAACCGTCACCATATAAGAGAAAAGAATTTTCTTTCCAGTGTTTGACCAAGGATGGATAGCCTTCAATAAGGTTAAACTACTTCGCCCGGGCGAAGAAGTAATACCAACCTTAGCCTGACTCGACCACCAAATAACAATATAAGAATTCATCCATCGTGAGGTGTTCGTTGGTGGCAGCCTTCCAGATTATGGCACATCCGATAAGGATCTTCCAACTGTTTGGCACGAGTTGAGCTGGGTTCAAACTGAGCTGAGACAGTACCTCCTTAATCGGACGCATTAGCAGGAATCGAAGCCTGTTGGACAGGGCAGCTTCATATACCGTAACTAGTCGGGGCATCAGCGGCGAGTAGGTCGTATCCTCAAGGGCAAGCCATCGGTAAGAAAGATTTTCGGAGGGCTGGAACGCTTTCAGAATCCTCTTGAGCTTAGTTTTGTTGATCACTGAATGGATTCTAGCGCAATCAAACTTAAGAGGACCCCTCCCTTATGTAGACGCCTCGCTATGGTGAGAATCAAGATCTCTAGTTGAATGTTCATGGCCTTGAAAAATAACTAAGTACATTGATGCAAGTCGAGGGGAGATTGTCCGTGGAGGACTCATCACTGTCCTCGATGAGGACCAACTTCCGGCGAGAAGCCATTGTTTCAGAAGGGTTAAGGGCTTGTAGCCTATAAGTGTGATGCTCAAAAATTAACAGGGTTGAAATCGACTTAAGGAAAATGGGGTCACCTATAAAGCCTGTGGGATTAGGGAGTCTACCCTTTCTCTTATAATACCACAGCCTACAAACGGGAAACAAATGCTTGAAAAAGAAGGAAATCGTGAAGGTGATGAAAAGAAACAGGCGAGATGAGGTAAAGAAAAGAGAAGAAAGTGTACTAGGAAAAGTGACGGTGAGGGCTCTGTGAATCGAAGCTTGAGGAACGGTGAAAATGGCAAAAGAAGTCGAAGCGGGAGAACAGAAGGAAGAAAAAGGAGAAAGGACAGTAATTAATAAAGGGCGTTTTTGAAATAGGTGGTCCAGAAGAAGCCACGTGAAAACAATTGACGAACCTATATCGCTAAGCACGTGAAGAGTGAATCCAAAACAGACGCGTGGCATTAGGGTCATGGAGAACAGAAGAGACATGCATCGGCGTGAACATAATAACTGAGACGCATTAAATGTATGCTGCTCGAAATAATTGTACCAGTTAGATTCCCTCAACTTTGCCCTCAGACCAAGGGAATCAAGGGGCAACAGATGGTGAATATTTCTGAAGTTGTTTGAAATGACATTAATACCCCTCAAAATTGTTTGGGAAGAGCTCAACGAAATCTGAGCTAACCTTCAGGACTGGCTGGCCGAGCTTCAAGGCCGTGCTTATTAGTATTGAGTTGAGTTCGAATATGCACGAGAGGATAGTGAAATTGCAGTTCTGAGATTTATGCCATAGTTAAGATTTCTGGGGCTAAACAACTTGGAAACAAAATTCTAAGATGGACTCAAATCTCATATTTTCTTTATCCAAATAATGGAAGTTGCGATAAATCAGGTAAGAGTTCTAATTTGTTTCTATCTCTAATTCTGTAGTCACCCCTATTTAAAAGAAAGAGAAGTTACTGTAAGAGGTAAGTAACCAGGACCCTACCATCATTCTGCAGGAATTACAATTGAGGTTTGTTAACTTGAACGTCGGAGTCCCTACCTTTGAAAAAAAAAAATTAATCTAATACTAATTTTGCTTACCTAAAGAAAAGAGAAAATTTTAACTCAATATGCACATTTAATTGTACCGAGCCCACCCAATCCAACAAAAAAATATGTAGTTCTACTTTGACGTTTCCCCTTCTCTCTATCTCTCATTTATATATCTTATAATTAGTCCCCACCCGCATGGCTCCGCTCTTGTACTACTAGAAAAAATAGTTACTATAATGTTGGCAATAAAACTACAAAATAGTTTTGCGTTTTTATTAAACCTAAAAAGGCATAATGAGATTGCAATTTTAGTCTAGTTAGCCAGAAACCACATGATGAGATTGTGATTCAAGGTCTAGTTAGAAACCATGAAATGGGATTGCGATTACTAGTTAGGGATAAAACTACGTAATCAAAATAACATTTTTTGTTACAGTTTCCAATCCTGTTAAAAATAAAACGGAACCAACTTGTTCAACAAAACAGAACATCCATTACAGATGTAACATACAAAGCTGTTTGTATGTTTTGACAAATTTTGTAAAACATTAGAACAAGTATACATAAAACGAGCGAGGACTTTGAGAGGTTTCATAATGAACTTGAGTGAGAGTGTGCAAGTGTTCCGCTCAAGGGTGTAAGTATAAGAGAAATCGTATTTTGATTATGGGTTGTCGGCTTAACCAGAAAGCAAAGGGTTAACAAAGCTGTATAATCATTTTGTGGTTTCATTAATACCATTCTTGCAAATACGTTTTCCAGCATAGCATTTTTTTAATTATTTAATATTAAATCAGCAAAATAAAAAAAAAAAAAACCCCTACCATTCTTAGGAAGAATTGCTCAATGATTGTTATAAGTGGTGGATTAAGGGTGCCGTGGTGGCTAATGGTGGTAAATAATGGCCCATGGACGATTGGGATGATGACGGTGGTGCAAATAGATGGATAGAAATGAGTGGTGCGGAAAATATTTTTTTTTGGTAGTTACAATAGTAGGTTGTTATAAAAGAAAAAAGACTATTTTTTTTTTTTAATTTATAAAGAAGCTACCAAGATTCCCTTATTTTTCTAACGACGATGTCATCAAACACAAAGACAATTTTTTTTCTTTCCTTTTTTTTTCTTTCTTTTTTTGTTTTATTAGCACATTTTTTTACAGGGTTATGTAATGTGGAAATTTTAAATCAAATTTGAGACGATTCCAATTAATAAAATTCATTTTACTAACTAATAGTTTCACTAGTAAATGTGTTTAAAATAAGAAAAGTGCATGTAGGGAAAAAAATGACGTGAGATGTGTTAGTTTAATACGTCAAGGAAAATCTAAGTAAATTATCAGTAATTAAAAAATTAATATTTAATTTTTGAATCTATTTCTAGCATTATCTAAGTAATTTGTCAGTAATTAAATACTATACGCGAGGTTACCATCTCTTTCCAGCATTAGCATGTCTAAGGGTTGACCTGGTGTAAAAGAGCAGAAGTTGGAGGGAGTTAAAACAATATTAAAATTACTTACCCAAAAATAAATAAATAAAACAATATTAAAATCTTTTTTACTTACCAAAAAAAATATTAACATCTCTTTGCCAAATATTTACAATTAATATTAAAATTCGATATATAGTAATTCAGCTACAAAATTATTAATATATAATATGATTGTTTTTTTCTGAGTCTAATTACCATACTCGTCCATTGATTGAGGCTACTTATTTTTTTATTTTTTTAGCGTTACTTTTTATTTACAATAAGCTCTAGGCACATCCCAATAGGGTGAGACAACCCATACAAGGGTAACACACACCTAAATACTCCAATGCCCAACATATAAGATGAGACGCGCATCTAGACCTATCTACTAATAATATTCCATTTACAATCCAAACGAATAGGTTAATTACGCATGAAATTTAAAAGACATCAATAGGTTATTTAAGAGGTATTGAATATTATATATATATATATAGTAATTCATTTTCTCAGGTGATACGAGACAAGTGTGTTTCACCACGCTTCGGTCATAACTTGCTTAACCTCTCATCAATCCGTTCACATCATAGTAGTTTGTCACATCTTCTCTCCTTTAGGGCATGCACTCTCAGGTAACTCTACACTTCTAGTTGGGTCCCGATTGTACAATATTATCCCATTTGGGTTTAGTTAGGCATAGTACGAAGACTTTTTAGAGAGGTCACCAACTTGGTACTATTTTCTCCTATGCACGCTTTATGACTTTAAAACTTGTTATACCTGGGAGATATTGAATATTACATATAAAATACTCATTTCATCGAGGCAATGTAGGATAGAAGTGTTTCACTGTACCTCGGTGGCAGATCACTAGCCTCTTGTTGACCTACTTATATCATTATTGGTTTGTCACATCTCCCTTCTTTTCAAGCATACACCCCTGTATGACACTATACTTCTAGCTTGGTAGTAGCTTTAATACTATTTGCAATGATTCATATTTCCACAAGGTTGCATACAGTAGACCTTTATGGTCCGACCCTTCCCTGGACCCCGCGCAAAGCGAGAGCTTTGTGCAC
Source organism: Vitellaria paradoxa (assembly GCA_019916065.1). Classification (NCBI taxonomy): domain Eukaryota; kingdom Viridiplantae; phylum Streptophyta; class Magnoliopsida; order Ericales; family Sapotaceae; genus Vitellaria; species Vitellaria paradoxa. The sequence goes on along the minus strand of CM034233.1, from coordinate 42,934,631 downwards.
TGCCTTTTCATACTATTTGCAATGATTCATATTTCCACAATGTAATATTATTCACCCTTAGGCTCAATTAGGTGCAGTATAAGGACTTTCTAAGGGTTTACCAATCTTGGAACTACTCTCACCAACCATACTTTGCTCTAGAGTTCAAACAAAATTTAATACCTGCACAATTTTAAAGTGCATTGTCTTTAGGAGATGTCAAATATTACATATATAACACTTCCTTCACCCAAGTGATATGGGACATGAGTGGTTCACCATATATGGGTGGTTGCTTGCACAACCTCCTGTTTTCCCTCCTGCATTACCGTTAGTCCGTCGTACCTCTAGGGTATGGCTACGTATGTAGTCCCCTTGATAGTCATATCGAACTTCCTCTTGGCTAGATTATTAACTTGAGAAGGTTTTCTTTAGAAAACTAGAGCTTTGAAGATCGGTGGCCATTAACATTTTTATGGTGCATTAAGTTGAGTCGTGAGCCTTATGTCACATGTAGTCAAGACATAGGCTAGAGTCTTATAAACCTAATTTTTCAGCAACACTAGAGAGGACGGTGCTAACCTAGTTTGTTCCTTGTGATTGCATACATCTATCAAATACATAATAGAGGAGACAACTCATTATTGTCTCTGCATAGCAATAAAGCCTACCCATTCTTGTCTAAGGGACCAAATCCTAAATAGATCGTTCATTTATGCATAGTGAACCCCTAAGGTTCATCCTTTTAAATAGAACAAAGAAATTGTCATTCAAGTCTAAGTTTGCCCTGCATTTACATATTGAATCAAAAGTCAATGCATATCCCAGCTCAAAACCCAAATTTTATCAAATCTTACCTCCAAATTTGTCAAAAGTTTCAACCTGAAACTTTGCTAGATTTGAGTTAGAAATTCAATAGAATCTCCAAATCAACGCAGAAATCTCAAGAAACACTCCCTAGAGTTTCAATCTTCAAATCCAGTCGCATTTTCAACCTGAAACTCTACCGAATTTGGGATGGAAATCCTAGGTTAGATTTTCTTCAAATTTATGTCTAGATTTGTAGTTTCGTTAAAACCCTACCAAAAAAACTGTAACAATTTCAACTTGAAACTCCACCAGATTTAAGGCAGGACTTTCAACAAAATTTCAAACTAGAAATTCATCAAAGTTGTAGCTCAAAACTCTATTAAAATTTTAGTAAATATAAACTAGAATATGCAAAGATAAAAACTCAATTAGGGGAAGAGGAAGTTCTATCCAGCCAGACATTCGAAGATCAAGAACGAAGATCCAAAGATCGAAGAGTAGACAAGATTTTTGTTATCAAGCATTTTTGAATTTTCAATGTACATGTATTCACTCCATTTTATAAAGTGAATACTCATTTCAATTTATTCAATTCATTTATTTGTAACAATTGTTCCAATGAAAATTTGAATTGGACAAGATAATAAAATGAAGATTTTAGTGATAATCTCTCTGTGTATAATTCATAATCGCCTCATCATTCTTTCCATCGCAATGAGGATGACTGCAGAAATAAAATTAAGCAAATGTTCAATCAAAATCATTTTAATAAACTTCAATTTATACAATAGGTACCATCGCTACCATTTGTTTTACTCGTCAGCTTCAACACCTATGCTGTCGACACCAGATCTAGAGCCAGAAAAATGGCATCCTCATCTAAAGCAATCATCACTGTTACCTTGGGGACTCAGGTAGTTGTTATAGTTGCATCAGAGGACATCAGTCAACTACAACCTTTCCCTCTCAATATTAGCCTTAGCTCCAACACCACTATTGATATCCCTCCAACCATGACCACCTCAATTGCTAGTGGTCTGCCAAACACACCTGTCGTATCCTTCTTTAGGACCCGCCTATTATCATCCCTGGAATAACAATCCCCCCATCAAACCTTCAAACCCTCTCATAAAAGTCTAAGAGATTGCTAATCTAACTGTGGCTGTCAATCGGACATTAGCCGTTATTCCCATTTTTCTACAGAACTAGATATTACCAGCTTACTTTCGAACACCTTCGATTTCTGACCCAAAAAGCAACAACCATCATACTAGGTTCAAAGCACATTATCAGCCTAAACTTCCAGTCTCCGGTCAACCCTTCACCTTCTCTACTCTACAACTGTCACAACTCCCAACCTATCAAAACCTTAGCTCCAATACAGCATCCTCCAATGCAAATCCCCAATCTTTGCAAATCCAGCCAAGTAGCCTCCCACCTTAACAACAAACACCTCTGTCGTTGCCATATACATCAACAAAGCTTGCCTTAGCCTAAAGGATTAAGGATATTTAGAAGGCTCTGAAGATCTTTTTTGGCATGCATATCTATAGGTTGGTAGTAGTACAAGCTCCAACAACTCCAATTGATAACTTGATGCCAAATTACACTGCAGTTGACACTAGCTCGCTAGAGCTAGTGTTCGACCTCTCTCACTTGATTGAGGAAAAGGGGACGGTTGTTAAAATTCCATCCACTAGTCTAGACTTAATAAGAATCTTCATCACCACTATCAACAAGGAAGCCTTAACTAGCCATTCACGTAACACTAAAACTACCAGCCCTACACCTCAACTACCTACCAATCCCAGCACACACTTTCCTCTATACTTGCTTTACTAAGCTCAAGTCAACTTAGACCTGCCTTCCGCAATGCCTATTTCACCAACCCTGCTACTCATTCATTCCATTATACTACCTTACCCTTTAACTGAAGGATTGATATGCCTTGGACCCTAGCTAAACTCTCACAACAATCAACAAGCTCTATACCATATCAACTAATCTCTCTTTCTGACTACCTATAGATTATGAGGATTTGTATAAAGCCACAGATCTACCTTTCATGGATCCCCCTCCAAGTCCAAAGTATCCTATTATATGGGAGAATGTTCCATAACCATTCTGAGAAAGTCAGTTAAGCTATGATGAGCTGGTCTTCTCCCTTTATCAATTGGACCGTAGAACCAATGGCATCTTGCCAAATTCCACAAACATCTAGGAGAAGTATGCCTTTTCAACCCTTATGTCCTCATAAGAAAGCATCAGTACCCTGACTTTTGCGAATCTACCTCTAATCGATCTAGCTTATGCTTCATAATCTACATCAGAGATCAACTGCTTTATCCATAAGCCTGACGGTGACATTAAAGAATTGAATGCAAAAAGCTATCTAGTCTAGTACAAAAGAAAATGGGTAGAATCTCCCCAACTTAAAAGGGTTTGCAAAAAAAAATGAGGTTCGACCCAGACAGAGGTCTAGGCAAGGATTAGCAAGGCATGACCGAGTCGCTGGAGTTTAAAAGAGGGATTCTGGTCTTAGGAATTGGAGTGAAGCTCAAACAATGGGAAGAACAAAAATGGGTCAAGAGAGTAGAGAGAGAGGCTTTGAACCCAAACTTGCATAGATACCAGGGGACATTCACCACTTTCCCCACATACTTTTACAAAGAATGAGGAGATGAGTTAGTATATCCTCTAATACCCATACCAGCAACAGGATATGATGTCACTCTCAAACTTAAAAAGTAAGCTTTTTGTGGGGGATCTCATCTTGACAATGAGCTCATCATAGAGGCTGCCAAGGCTAACATTATCCATTAGATGAAGTAAGAAGATTGCCTCTGGAAGAGATCAAAGCTATAAAGTCCAGGATTGCCAAACAATGATAGAGAGAGAATGTAACCTGCTTCCCTCACCCACCAAAATTATTTCCTCCTCTTCATTTCTACGTAGAATAAGAAGTCCTTGACAACTTCATATCATAATTGCTTGATGGACAGCAAAGTAGACTATGTTTTCTTACCAGATGTAATGATTAGAGAAATGGACTTCAAGGACTAATCTCCAACAAAGTAATCAAAGTTTTCAAATTCCAATAAAAAGGGCATGCTGAAGCCCAACAGTTTTTTTTTTTTCTTTAAAGAAAATCTTTTTAATCTTTTATAAATATATAATTTTTGAAAATGCTGTGCAAATTACTTTTGTCAATTTATATACATGAATACAATTCATTCTTGCTATTCTTTATTCCATTTTCAAATATTCAAGATATGCTTACATATCAAAAGGCACATTTCAATGATCACCCTCAAAATATCAATGTCCTCCATAGCAACAACTCACCAATTCACATTGTTAAACACAAACACAAAATCAACCCTAATTTTCAAATCACCGACAAAACCATGAACCCCCATTCTCAAGACATTTCAAGTACTAGACTGACATATTAAATAATTGGCATGTTGCTAATTCTGCAAACTCCACACATAAAACCAATATGGTCACACTTCTTACACCACACTTATACTTTGAAAATGCCTCTGGCTAGGGGCATTCCTTTTCAAACTTATCCAATGCTTGAGGGTACCCCAAAGTCCCTTCTACCACATACATAAGATTTAAACATGTTATAAACAATCATATGTCCCAACACTCAGTCCAATCACAATTGAATCACAGAAACCCTTACACAATCACATCATTCCATTACCCAGAGTAGTGCCACATCACTCAATCACTGAACTATGCCAAAATAGCATCACGCCACAATGAACATCCAGAATGGCCTTACATCACTATATTACTTTAGAAGGTAACCTATATTTACAAAACCAGTTTTTTCACACTCAATCAACACATCTCCATGCTAAGCTGACACCCATCTCCTTCAACCGTACTAGGTCGGCATTTGTCTTTCATTCTGTTAAGGCTAAAATTGTAAATTGGCAAATCCATGATCAAAGATAGTGGTTTGTAACGTCTAGACTTAGTGTAGGCTAAGACACTAGAGTCTTGAGTCAAGAAGAAGTAAAAAGGTCTCAGGAAAAATGTGTTTGCATACTACTGGAAGTCCTGAAGAAGCCAAAGAAGGTTCGGAATTGATTTACGCAGGATGTTCGCAGGAAGGCCGCAGTTTGGCACTGGAAAATCCCGAGAGCTGAAATTGAAGATTAAGCCATGCGGGAAGCCCGCTCTGACTCGTGAGAAGGCCACGGGAAGCCCGCAAGTGCGCCCTTCCCGCGAGGTAGGCTATTCCAACTTATTTTGTCTGTTTCGAGCCCTAGTCGCCTCAAGTTGTCTATATATATATATATATCTTCTGGATGTCGTCAGGGTATGGGAGATAGAGAGAGAGAGAATATACATCAAGCTTGTGAGCTAAAAAAGTTAGAAGGTTCTCTCAATTGCTTAGCCAAGCATTCTTGCTTCTACATGATTCGATGGAGTTCGAATCTTTGAAGAGCAGAGGATTCAGCACGTGAAGATGCCAAGGATTCGGTGTTGAGCCTTCGAGGAGTCGAAGAGCTTTTCACTAAAGGAGTTGGCGAATCGAGGAGTCGAGCAAACGTCAATAGAGCAGAGTCAAGGAGTCGATCTATCGAGAGTTTGAGTTTGTAACCAACGTTTGATTTTAGTGAAAGTTTTGTTAGAGGTTTCCCTTTGTGGGTTTCCTTGTTTTTATTTATCCTGCCTTCTTCATTCTTGTGTGTATGGTTGATTGATTGAGATCCTTATTAGCAAATTACGAAATTTCAATTGGTATTAGAGCGGGTACATTTTTGAGAACAAAACGTGATCTTGCTATTTGCTGATGGATCCTCCTAGATAAGGCAGTTCGAGCACAAGACCCCCGTGGTTTGATGGCACCAACTACGCATATTGGAAGATTTGAATAAGAGCTCATCTAATCTCATTGAATGTTAATGTTTGGCTGGCCATTGAAAAAGGTTGGGTAAAACCAACTCATTTTATCGACAAAATGACGGTTGAAAAGCCTGTGGATATGTGGACCAAAGGGAGTAGGAAAAGGCAGAATAGAACTATAAAGCCCTGAGCTCTATTTTCTGTGCAGTCTCTCCTGATGAGTTTAGGATAATTTCAAGTTGTGAGATTGCAAAAGAAGCTTAGACAATCCTCGAATTGACTCATGAAAGGAATTCCACTGTTAAGAAGTCTAAGCTCCAGAAAATAACCTTCGAGTTTGAAAAGTTGAAGATGTCTGAAGACGAACTCTTTGATAGTTTTTATGCAAAGCTCAGTGACATTATCAACACCAGTTTCAACCTTGGAGAACTAATTCCAAATTGAAAGATTGTAAGTAAGATTCTCTGATCCCTACCTACGTCATTTCAAGCCAAAGTTACCACCATCGAGGAGGCAAGGGATGTTGATTCAATGAGGGTAGAAGATTTAGTTGGCTCCCTGCAAACTTATGAAACCAACATGATCAAACCAAAGTCTAGAGGAGTTGCCCTAAAAATGGTAAAGGAAGATGAGTCCTCCTCTAGTAATGATGAGTCAATCCTCTCTCCTGAAGAAATTGCTATCTACACCAAGAAAATTAGAAAATTCTTCAAAAAGAAAGATAGCAAGCAAGGAAAGACGAAGAAAAATGAGAAAGTCAAAGGAGATAAATTTTCGGAGAAGAAGAAGAAGAAGAACAAGTCTAAGGGCGTGAAATGTTACGAGTGCCAGGGTTATGGTCACATTTCTTAAGACGATGGAAATAAGAAGAGCAAGAAGAAGGTGCTTAATGCAACTCTTGATGATTCAGATGATCGGTTGAGTACCACCTCTTCTTCAGAAGATTTTCCAGAGAATTATATTGCTTTTATGGTTAGAGCTAGTACCCCCTCAAATTCAGTAGAGTCATCCTCTTCGAAGAGCAAGAAAGAAGAATCCTCTGAAAGTGAAGTTGAAAAAGATTCAGATGAAGAAGTAGATATTGAAGAGGCGTATGAACAGTTATACCAAGGCTGTCACAAGCTCCACAAGCAAAACAAAAAGTTGACGGTGAAGAACAAGATGTTGAAAAGGGAGAGAGACAGTCTAAAAATTGATCTAAAAGAATTATAAGCTAAATTTGAACGTCTTGAAGCGAACAAGAAAGCTAAAGATGAATTGATAACAAGTTTTAAGACCAAACTAGATCAAAAAGATAATAAATTGAAGGATGCCCAAGGGAAGCTGCAAACCATAGAATCCAAGATGAATACTGCATCCTCCCAGCTTGATGACATACTTGGGATGCAAAGGAGCCCACGTGACAAAAGAAGACTTCGTTACATTGGCACGCAAGTGGATACTCTTGAAGCTAAAGCTACCCCCAGTTCCTCAAAGACAACTGCTCCAAGTATAGTTAAAGCTCCTCAACCAAAGAAAGGTAATCTGTCTAGAGCCTATTTTCAGAAGCCTAAAGGTACGCCCACTAACTTGAAACATAAGTTTGTTCTTATATGTTTTCATTGTGGTATACCTGGTCATATAAAATCACATTGTCACAAATTGTATGGGCTTCCCCTATCCTATGTTGACACTAGGAATTCTTTAAGATCTAATTTTCAAGTGTCAAATAGGTTTAATCCATTAAGGTTTCAGAAGTCATATCTTGATTCTAGACCTTACATAACTTGGCCAATGAGGAAAACATAAAGAAAATTTTTTTGAAACCCATTGGTCCAAAACCCAATAATTCCAAGACTCAAAAAGCTTTTTCAAAACTAAGAACTGTTTGGGTTAGGAAGAGTGATCTATACGTCACCCACACCCCTAAGAGTATTGAAAGGGTGAGCCTTGATATGTAGAGGCAATTTTGTATGAACTAGGCGATGCGTCATTGTTATATTCTTACACAGTTCTATGAATTCATGTAGATTAGATACTTTTTATTTTATTTTATTTTTTTTTGGTGCAATGTTATTCTTTGTGATATTCTTGCAGGTCTATTACCTCATACATACTTCAAAATGATAGGATTAAAATTATTGATCTACACAGTGGTCATAAATTTGAATTACTTGATGAACTTGAATCCTATGTTTTGTTATTCCTTATCATGGTAGTGGTGTGCCAATTGTAATTGCACGAAGTTTAGTATATCATGAGAAATATTTTCCACCACTAAATTGGTTTAATAAATTCTCCTTTTTGGACTATTGGTTGCTCTTGAGTTTACATTAAAAAAAAAAAAAAAACACTTGGAAATGGCTACTAATGGGATAGAGTGCAACTAGCTTGTTGACGGGCAAGTTATCAAAATAACCACCTTCTGGGTTTGACAATAGAGGAAGAAGGCTACCTACCCATAAGTGTGTGAAAGCCGCCAAGTAAAAGTAAAGATAAAAAAAATATATTGGCGGATGAAAATTGAAAATTTGGTGTTTAGTTGAAAACAATGAATTGAGGAGAAACTAGTTGAAAAGCTAACACTGCATATCTTACTTAATTCAATTCAAAGTCCAAGAAGAGCAATTTTAAAAATTCGTGCAAGTTTGTGAAGAGTATTAATCATGTTGCACTTAAACTTCATTTCACACACCGTACAGGCATTTGACCATTGGTACGACATATGTGAACAACTCATGACATAAATAGTAGGGTGATTCTTGGATTTCTTATTTGTTACTACTTATGTATGGTCAAAATTTTGAAACTATGTTTCATTTTGTGTTTGGGAAAATAGAACTTGGAATGAATCGATCAAGAATATACGTTATACCTTATCATTTGTTAATTCATGTCAAAAAGGGGAAGATATAGTTAAGAGAGAGAATACTTGAAAAGGGAAGAATGCTTGAAAAGAATTTTGTTTATTAAGGGGGGAATAATTATTTTTTAATAGTTAATATTTGTGTCGATTAATTAAGGAGGAGAATACTTTGCTTCATCTTTTTGTTAATATTTCATTTAATTTTTATTTATTCCACAAAATGCCTTGATAGTTTTGTTTAAGTGTGCAAAACAACAGGCTATTAATTGGGACATGTTGATAAATGGAAAGATTACTAAGGCCATAATCTAGGATGAGCTTTCTTGTAATATTAGCTTTCTTGTAACATTATGTTTTTGAGTTTTGACATAGAATTGCCAAAGGGGGAGATTGTTAAGGCTAAAATTGTAAATTGGCAAATTCATGGTCAAAGATAGTGGTTTGTAATGTCTAGACTTAGTGTAGGCTAAGGCACTAGAGTCTTGAGTCAAGAAAAAGTGAAAATGCCTCAGGAAAGATGTGTTTGCATACTACTGGAAGTCCTGAAGAAGCCAAATAAGGTTCGGAATTGATTTACATAGGATGTTTGCAGGAAGGCCGCAGTTTGGCACTAGAAAATCCCGAGAGCTAAAATTGAAGATTAAGCCGTGCGGGAAGCCTGCGGGGGCTCCCTTCCTGCGAGGTAGGCTATTCCAGCTTATTTTGTCTGTTTCAAGCCCTAGCCACCTCAGGTTGTCTATATATATATCTTCTGGACATCGTCAGGGTATGGGAGATAGAGGAGAGAGAATATACATCAAGCTTGTGAGCCAGAAAAGTTAGAAGGTTCTCTCAATTGCTTAGCCAAGCATTCTTGCTTCTGCATGATTCGAAGGAGTTCGAATCTTTGAATAGCTAAGGATTTAGCACGTGAAGATGCTGAGGATTCGGTGTTGAGTCTTCGAGGAGTCGAAGGGCTTTCACTAAAGGAGTTAGTGAATCGAGGAGTCGAGCAAACGTCAATAGAGCATAGAGTCAAGGAGTCAATCTATCGAGAGTTTGAGTTTGTAACCAACATTTGATTTTAGTGAAAGTTTTGTTAGAGGTTTCCCTTTGTGGGTTTCCTCATTTTCGTTTATCCTGCCTTCTTTATTCTTGTGTGTATGGTTGGTTGATTGAGATCCTTATTAGCAAATTGCGAAATTTCACATTCTACTATGAGAAATAGCATCACACCCTTGTGAACCCACAGCTAAACAATTTTGTACCCAACCATCAATCGCAACAACCCTTTAAACTTTTAAACATTTTCCATCAACATCCTTTGTGACAAACTAGTCTATTAGAATAACTATTGTGTGCTAGCACATTTTAACACAACAGAATGACCTGCACTCAAAGTGTTCAATTTGGTAATCTGGATGGTCACCAGAACTACGGGTGACTTGATTCTCGGACCACCGAGATACGCAGGTAACCAAAATGGTTCAATCACCACCTTCAAGAGATCAAACCACTTAAGATGTTTCCCATTCCCTCAAAGTGGTCATAAATGCAACCCTCGAGCTTAAAAAATTAATGGGTCAAAGTTAACATGACAAGCGGCATTCAATCCTCAAGCCCCGATCAAGGTTAAACCCTCAACCATTTTTATAACTTTTGAGCCTTTAACCCATTTTGCTTTCAAATTACCTCATTCAATGCTGCCTAACTCCAAATAACTAAACATTACCAAGATAACTATTGCCTTTAGCAATTTTTCGAGAGCTTAAGAGACTAAGTTTCCAAAGTCAAAATGACTAGAGGCCATTCTTTCAGCTACTAGGATAGATTAGAATCATCATTTGTTATACCCTTTAGACCAAAAAAAAAAAAAAATCATATACATTCTTTTCATTAAACCTTACCTTGGATCATCCCCCACGTTGGGGCAAGCAAGTAAGACAATCTGGACATTAGGGGCATCCCTCGTCAACGCAGTCATCATTCCATTGAGACAAGTCAATTCAGCTCAAGAAATGTCAATACAACTTGAGGTGATTTATTTCAACAAAGTGGTCAAACTCAAAATGAAAAGAGACCCTTATTTCTATTATCCCTAGGATAGGTCAATTAAACCCTTTGCAAGTCTAATGAGCCAATTTGTATTCTTTTGCTATAAACCCCAAAAGGTCATCCCCCACATTGGGGCAATGGAAAGAAATAAAGTAAGGCTAGATGCAAAAAAAAAGAGCTAGGATCAATACAAAAGAAGCAAGAAGCTTCGAAGTCCAAAAGATGAAATTGGGCAAAAATCAGAGTCAAATCAAAAGAAAAGTAGATGCACAAACATCAATCAATAATTTAAGAACCTCAAAAGCAAAGAAAACAATGTTTAAAATCTAGCTTTCAAGCATCATCAACAACAAAATACGTTAGCTCAACAAATGAAGAATGAGATGACCTTGGGATTGTTATAACCCCAAAAATATAATTTGAGCCTAAAATATTCTTCGTTTCTACAACCCTCACCCAGACCTACATTACAATCCAACTAAAGTCCTCTCAAATTGAAACTAGCAGTTTTATTCAAACATATTCATCAAAAGCACTTATCAAGACAAAAGAATGCATCCCCAAATATAAAAGACCTTGTATATAATCCTCAGTAAATTTTACCCGAGCAGAAATAAGAATTTGAGACTTCAGATTCTTCTTTTTCTTCAAGTCCTAAACCATGGCCTACATTACATCCAACTCAGGTGGTTGGTTTCCTTCTCATCAACGTCTGGTGCAAGATGCAGGACCACCAACAATTAAGGAGTAAGGCCTCCTTCACAAAACCAACTGCAATACACGGACTCAAACATCAATCAATGAACAATGATCAAACAACCATTCAGGAATAAAGCTCTTGTTTAGAAGATAGGTGCAAAGGTATAAATTTAACCAACCTAAGAATGAAACATGTTACCTAAATTCGTGTATTAGACATATAATTCAAATGCCTAAGACTAAGCGTAAAACATAAAACTCAGATGACCGGTTTCGAGACAAGGTTTCCTTTTTGAAGTCAGGCGCTAGTCACAGACTCAGATGCCAGTTTGTTACCTAAATCTAGGATTCAGATGCCCGAGGCCAAGCATAAAATGCAAAACTCAAATGGTCAATTTAGAAACAAGGTTTCTTTTCTTAATGTAATACCCCGAATTTTCATGTTAATATAATTTGATGGTTTTAACATGTTTTGGGCATGTTAGTATGTTAATTAAGTGAGTTTAGTCATTAAAGATGACTTGGGGGTGTGAATTTTGGAAAGAATGGGCAAAATAGCTCAAAAATTAACATTTTGACTCGGGGGCATGCAGAGGGGCGCCCAAGGTAGAGGATGGGCGCCCAAGGTAGAGGAGGGGCACCCATGGGTCTAGGATGGGCGCCCATGGTCCATGATGGGCGCCCCACTTGTGCAGAAAATCAGCAGAAGGGTGTTCTCGGGTTGGAAGGCCGAGACTTAACCCTATGAGCACCTATACTAGCTAGGGGTGAGGTTAGACCTGAAGATTACTGTTGGGGGATTAAAAATATTGATATATATATATATATATATATTAGATGGATTTGATGCAAGAGAGAGAGAGAGAGAATCGGCTAGGGAAACAAAGAAGAGAAAGAGAAGAGCAAAGGAGGAGAAGAAGCCACCGGTTGAGGATTTCAAAGGTAGGTTTTCCAAACCTTCATGGAATTCAAATTCCTTTTACAATATTGAAATTAAGACCTTAAGAAACCTTCCTATGTTGTTCATTTTTAGTTTTGATCAAGGAGGGAGAAGATTGGAGCCATCAAAGTTTGAGGGTTTGGAAGCTCAAGGCACCCCTTTGTTGATCTATCTTTTTACCACTCAAGGTAGGGATTTCTAGTCTCATTTTAACATATATGAGATGTATTTGAGCTAGTAACACTTCTATGAAATTTATTTAAGATTTGGAACCCTTGGAAGTGGAGTTTGTGTGGATGAATGGTTGTGTATATATATGTATAGGTTGGAGCTAGATTTTTGTATTGAAGAAATGGATGGATTAAAATTTGTTTTGATGGACTTTTTAGAGTCTTCTAGGTCCTAGACAACCCAAGAAATTAAGGTATTAGGTTAGATATTGGATTGGGTAAAGTTTGGAACCTAAAAACATGGCTTAAAGCTGAAACCGGAGTAAAGTGACCTTCTGGGCAATAGAGGGGCGCCCATGCTCTTAGGTGGGGCGCCCATGACCCCTCAGGGGCGCCCATGCTCTTAGGTGGGGCGCCCATGCCCCCTCAGGGGCGCCCATGAACTTTAGGAGGGGCGTCCACAGAGACCAGAATACCTTGTCTGATTTTTCTTAACTTGACTTCCTACCTTAGGATTATGAAGGGGTTAGGCATATGCTTGTGTGTGAGACTTTTATTTGATTAATTGTATGGATTTTTAAATGGAAGTGAGCTCTTAAAAGTGATTAAAGGTTGATTATCTTAAACCTATGGGATTAAGCTTGTAAAGGGGAATGCTTGCTACCATGAATGAAATGAATTGGAAGCCTACTTTGAGATAAGGGTTTTAATCAAGCAGAATTGTGAATATGCCTTAATGTAAACTAAATGTTAAAGTGTATGAACTTGTGATTGCATTAATGAATTGTGATTTGGCAAAAGGGAGCTCATGTTCATAACATTGAAAGAGGTTAAATGTTTAATGATGCTTAATAAATGTTGTTATGTAATGAATCCTAGAATAAACCGGAATGTGGATTTATGTTGTGGAAAAGTATATGATGTTGAATGTGGACTTGTGAATGATGAGATGTAATATGATGAATGATTGTTTGTGTGACTGGGGGCCGTGGTGGGGTGTGGTAAACAGGAAGGGTTTAAGAGTACCCTCGGGTTGAGAGTCCCGGAACCTGCGCAGGGTTTGGTGTCAATGCCAGTGGGTTAGTAGCCCACAACATTGTGAGTGTATGGGTTACCCGTGACCTTGGATTGTGATCCTAAACGATGGTGTTTGGTTTGCCATTTCCGTTGGGTCTGGACCCATAAAAGACGGTGTTGTGTATAAGCCCAACCCCCGATGAATTGTGTGACTATGGTTGTGTGATGGATTATTGGAATGTGATAATATGGATGTGAATACATGATTAAATGTTGAATTTGTGATAATGTGGTTGGGAATGTGACTAGATGTAATATTAGGACATTCAATAGTGGAGATTGTTTGGAATTGGATGCCATATTGTGATGTCATTAAGTGTCAATAGGTATTGTAAATATGGATATGTGATCAATTTTGATTAAACATTAAAAGTGAATTGAAATATGATTTTGAGACTCAACAATGAGATTCTAAAGATTATGTATTGGTTGGAATTGAATTTCTTTTCACAATATTGTTGTGTATAAAGGTACATAGTCTAAAATGGTGATGTCAATGAATGATTTTGATTCTAGAGTATCGGTGGTAACTAGATACATTATAAAATACTTGCATGTGTGGAATACATATCATATATGTTTAATTGAGACTTGTGGGCACAAGTGGACCCGTGCTCACATCCCTACAGACTTTGATGCAGGTACAAGCTATAACAATCAAGTAGGTTGATGTGTTGGGACTAGGAGGTTATGCATGAGCCCTACCAAGCTTATCAAAGCTCTTGGTCATCTACTTTAAATTTCTTTTGGGAATTGTAACGTCGTACATTTATAAACTCTTTCAATTTGGATGTAATGGCCATAAGGCCTAAGTTATGTAATCTGGGAATGGTGCATGTGGTTGGTGACATGGTAATAGTCAAGGTTAAACTTATGTTATTCTATCTTATGTCTTGGGCTCACTAGCTTATGTTGCGTTGCTCTGATTATGGGATTGGTTATATTAGTGCCTGTTATGTGTGTTTATCACTCACCCCTCGGGTCACGAGATCCGGGGCGTGACAGGTTGGTATCAGGAGCACTAGGTCAGAATACTTAGGGACATGGGAAGTCTTGCATCTCATATTGCATGCTTGAATGCATTATAACTGTAATTTGACCTTGGAATCTAACTTGTCTTGTCTCAAATTTTAGATGGGGTTAGAAAAAGGGGAGAGCAGTGGTCCTAAAGCCCAGTCAGTGGAAGAAGAGATAGTATGGCCTAGTGATGACATCTTTACCCAAGTAGCAACTGAAGGTTTAACCGAAGTCCAAACCCAAAATGTGACGGGGAATGTAGAAGAGATAAGCAGGGTGCCAGCAACTTTAGGTCCTCAAATGGTACCCTACTATGGGATGCCATACTCAGTTCCATATCCAACACCTTATCCATATCAGAGTGTGATGCCTTATCAGATACCTGTTCAGTACCAGTCTGCTTACCCGGTGATGCTAGTACAGAATGTGACTGTGATTGTACCTACTCTTTCAGCAAATCTAACCATGAACCCAGACGTCGTGATAGAACCCAACCCAAGCAGTCAGAATGTTAATCCACATGAGGTTAGTACTAATGTTGGGGAGATGGATGAAGCTCTAATAGTGAGAAAGATCGTCTGCGGGGGGTGTGTGCTGGTTGTCGTAGGCGCGGAATGATACGCTACCGATGCCCTCAGCAATGTATCAAGTGTTGTACTTATTGTGGTAGGAGGGGGCACTCTCGTAGCTCTTGCCCGTATCGTAGGAATTGAGATGTAAGAATGTAAAGGGAAAATTTTGGAAAGGCAATTCCCTTATTGGTAATCGGAATAGTTGATAGTCTAAGGACTTATGCTATGTTATGAACTCTTTTAATTTCAGTCAATAGAGTAACTTGGGAACTTGTAATGTTGGAACTTCTGTGGTAGTACTAATGGAAGTACGAAGTTGTTGTTATGTTGAACCTTTATGAATGTATTAAACTGTTGTATTGTTATTATGAGATGAAGTTATGCTGTATCATAAGCTTAGATGTCGATCTAATATTGTTATTTTGTGCTTTGATATACTTTAGATATAATGCCGCCGCGTGCAATGAGAGTTAGAGGCCGAGGTAATGGCCAAGGTGGGGATAGAGGAAGGGAACATGTTCCTGTTCAGCAAGAACAGGAAACACATCATAGTGCAGTGGCTGAGGCACCACCCTATTGCACAACAGGATGACTTAAGAGAAGAGGAGGTACAGTCTAGGACACCAGAGGCTCCACAACCAGCAGCTATGGATGCTGGAGCGGTATTATAGCAATTGGCGGCAGCTATGGCCGCAATAGTAGGGGGCTCGAGTTGGACCCCAAACACAAGTGCAAGTAGGCCCAACTGCTTTGGAGAAATTCAGGAGGATGAAGCCTCCAACTTATGATGGTGTGGCTGACACAGATGTGGCAGAGCAGTTCTTGGAGGAATGCGAGAAGATATCAGTAGCAATGGAGATTACTGATCCATCTACTCGCATCATGCTGACAGCTTTTCAATTGGTGGGAAGGGCGTCAGCTTGGTGGTCTAGTTTAAAGGACACAGGAGGATCAGCAGATCTCACTTGGGAAAGGTTCAAGGAGAAGTTCAGGGATCACTTCTTCCCTCAATCTTTAAGGGATGCTAAGAGGGAGGAATTTGCTGGGTTGATATAAGGGACAATGTCAGTGTTGGAGTATGAGAGGAAATTCTCATATCTATCAAAGTATGCGCCTGAGTTGGTCTCTACTACTCATTTGAAATGCAGGAGGTTTGAGAGGGGATTGAGACCAACTCTGAGGAACAAAATGGTAATGTTGGGGCTAGAGGATTATGAGACTTTGGTAAATCGGGCCATGACAGTGGAAAGGGACTTGAATGAGACCAAAGTTATCTATGAAAGTCGACGAGGCAAGACCATGGGGACTCAACAAGAAGGAGTTAGCAGAAAAAGAGCCAAGGGTAACTCATCCACTTCACAGATGCAATTATCCTACCAGGAGAGTACAACAGCCTAGACCATCAAGGAAATTTGAAAGCACTTCTCAAAGGTTGATTATATGTTTTAATTGCAAGCAACCAGGGCATAAGAGCACTGAATGCCCTAAGGCTAGAGGACAAAATGAATCCATAAGGCAGATGAGAAGCGGACAGGGTGGAGATGAGATAGTGTGTTATGGGTGTGGAAAGACAGGGCATATTCAGAAGTTTTGCCCTCAGAGTCAGCAGGGTGTAGGAAGAAGGATGACACAACCTAGACAGTGGTTACAGGGAGCCCGCCCATCGGCCTCCCAATCAGTACAGCAGCAGTATCAGCAGAGGAGTGTCCCACAAAAGACGATGCAAGCTAGAACATCGCAACAGTCAAGGGTGAACCCGCCGGGACAAAGGTTTGGTCGGCCACAGAATATTCAACCACAGGGTAGAGTGTTTGCAGTGGCACAACAGGAGGCGCCAGCTGAGCCATTGGTGACAAGAGGTATTTTTCGTGTCTATTCATCAAATGCCATTATACTCTTAGACACGGGAGCATCCCATTCATTTGTCGCCTGCGTCATTTGTGTATGCCTTGGGATTGGATGTTAGCCCCTTGGAATTGTTTTTGTGTGTTGAGACCCCCATAGCGGGATTTTCTTCTTTGACTCAAGTGTGTAAGGGATGTGAACTAAGGGTAACTGATGTATTTGATGGGCGAGAGTTCGTCTCAACTTTTGACTTAATTGTATTGGAAATGAGGGGTTTTGATGTCATACTTGGAATGGATTGGCTTATGTCCTACCAAGCTATGAATGATTGTAATAAGCGTAAGGTGACCTTAATTACGCCAGAGGGAGATCAAATTCGCTTCTTTACAGACCGGTGTGAAATAAGAGAAGCGTCGCTTTTGAAAAATTGGAGAAAAGATGAATTGTGTAGTCTGTTTGCTTGCATGGTTATAGAAGAAGAGGATGGGGAACAGAGAGTTGAATTGCCTAGAGTTGTGAATGAATTCTGTCCTGAAGAAATATTTGGGTTGCCACCTGAAAGGGAAGTGGAGTTTTGTATTGATTTGGTTCCGGGCACCGAACCCATCTCCATTCCACCCTACAGGTTAGCACTGGCAGAGTTAGCAGAATTGAAGACACAGGTAGAGGAATTGTTGGCCAAAGGATTCATCCGACCCAGTACTTCCCCCTGGGGTGCGCCGGCATTATTTGCAATTAAGAAAGATGGGACTTTGAGAATGTGTATTGATTACAGGAAATTGAATAGGGTGACTATTAAGAATAGATACCCATTGCCAAGAATCGATGATTTATTTGATCAGTTGAAGGGATCAATGGTGTTTTCAAAGATTCATCTACGATCCAGGTACCATCAAGTGAGGATAAGGAAAGAAGACATTCCAAAGACGGCATTCCGGACTCGGTATGGTTATTATGAGTTTCTGGTTATGCCTTTTGGTTTGACAAATGCACCGGCAGTCTTTATGGACTTAATGAATCAAGTCTTTAGAGATTACTTGGATGAGTTTGTGGTGGTATTTATAGATGATGTCTTGGTGTATTCTAAGTCAGAAGAAGAACATGAACAACATTTGAGGCTTGTACTACAAAGGTTGAAAGATCATCAGTTATATGCCAAGCTAAGCAAATGTGAGTTCTGGCTTAGAAAGGTTAAATTCCTAGGATATGTGGTCTCAGAGGAAGAAATAGCAGTGGACCCATCCAAAATTGAAGCTATTTTGGAATGGACTCAACCGAAGTCCGTATTTGAGATCCGTAGTTTCCTTGGGTTGGCAGGATACTACAGAAGGTTTGTCTCAGATTTTTCTAGATTAGCGGCCCCGCTAACTAGATTAACCCGAAAGGGGATCAAATTTGAATGGAGTGATGTATGTGAAAGATCATTTCAAGAGATAAAAAGAAGATTGACTACTGCACCAGTGTTGGTTATCCCAGAGAGGGGAGCTGGTTACTTGGTATATTGTGATGCGTCACGAGAAGGACTTGGGTGTGTTCTTATGCAGAATGGGTGAGTGGTGGCCTATGGGTCAAGACAGTTGAAGAATCATGAAAAGAATTATCCGGTACATGATTTGGAGCTGGCAGCAGTCATTTTTGCCCTAAAGAGTTGGAGACATTACTTGTATGGTGAGAAATTTGAAGTATTCTCGGATCATAAAAGTTTGAAATATATTTTTACTCAGAGACACTTGAATTTGAGGCAACGGCGATGGATGGAATATATGGAGGACTATGACTTTGAATTGCATTATCATCCAGGCAAAGCTAATGTAGTTACAGATGCCTTAAGCAGGAAGAGTAGAAGAACTATAGCTTGTATAGCCGTTAAAGAATGGGAATTGATGGGGACATTGAATGAGTTTGAATTGGAACTAAAAGAGGGAGAGGAACAAGGGATGTTACATACTGTGGTCACCCAGCCAGTCTTAATTAATAGAGTAATTGAGGCTCGAAGTTAGATGGGGAAGCTAATGATGTTTGTAATAAAATAAAGGATCAAGTGGATATTCCAGGCTGGACAGTGGGTGATGATGGAGTGGTCAAATACCAAGGGAGAATCTTTGTGCCCTCCTCTGTTAGAGAGGAAGTCTTGAGGGAATTTCATCATTCCCGGTTAACAGTGCATCCGGGAGGTACAAAAATGTATCATGACTTAAAGAGGCAGTTTTATTGGGCAGGAATGAAGAATGGTGTGGCGGAGTTTATTAGTAAGTGTCTAACTTGTCAGCAAGTGAAGGCAGAGCATCGAAGACTGGCTGGATTGTTACAGCCTTTGCCAATATCCAAGTGGAAGTGGGAAAATGTGACTATGGATTTTGTGTCAGGGTTGCCAAGGACAAAAAGAGGTTATGATGCCATATGGGTGATTGTTGATCGGTTGACCAAGTCGGCTCATTTCTTGCCAATGCGAATGACGGATTCAATGGACTCTTTAGCCCGATTATACATTCGGGAAATTGTGAGGTTGCATGGAACGCCAGTGTCTATTGTTTCAGACCGGGACTCTCGCTTCGTTTCTCGCTTCTGGCAGAGTTTTCAAGCAGCCATGGGGGCAGAGTTGTGTTTTAGTACGGCTTATCATCCCCAAACTGATGGACAATCGGAACGAACAATTCAGATTTTAGAAGATATGCTTCAAGCTTGTGTGTTGGACTTTAAAGGTAGTTGGGAGGATCATTTGCCATTGGTGGAATTTGCTTATAATAACAGTGACCAGGCTAGCATTGAAATGGCACCATTTGAGGCATTGTATGGAAGACCGTGTAGATCACCGGTGTGTTGGACACAAGTTGGAGAAGCGGCCATGATCGGGCCAGAATTAGTTCGTGAGACTAATGAAAAGATCAAGGTAATTAGGCAAAGACTGGAGACAGCACGTAGTCGCCAAAAGAGTTATGCAGATCAAAGAAGGAGACCCTTAGAGTTTCAGGTGGGAGATCACGTATTTCTAAAAGTGTCGCCACGAAAGGGACAGTACAGATTTAGCAAGCAAGGGAAGTTATCTCCCAGATACATTGGCCCATTTGAAATACTAGCACGAGTTGGAGAGGTTGCTTACCGGTTGGCATTGCCACCCCAAATGTCGGGAGTGCATGAAGTTTTTCATGTTTCTATGTTTCGTAAGTACATTCCAGACCCTACTCATGTGCTGAATTGGACTGAATTGGAAATAGACTCGGATGTGAAGTATGAAGTGCAACCGGTTCAAATCTTGGATGCTCGAGACCAAGTGCTACGGGGTAAAACAATTCCTTTGGTTCGAGTGTTATGGAAACATCATGGAGTGGAAGAATCAACTTGGGAACGCGAGCTCGAGATGCGGGAACGCTATCCACATTTGTTTTCTTAAGGTAATGTTGTGTACTAAATTTCGAGGACGAAATTTTTTTTGAAAGGGGGGGAGAATGTAATACCCCGAATTTTCATATTAATATAATTTGATGGTTTTAACATGTTTTGGGCATGTTAGTATGTTAATTAAGTGAGTTTAGTCATTAAAGATGACTTGGGGGTGTGAATTTTGGAAGAAATGGGCAAAATAGCTCAAAAATCAACATTTTGACTCAGGGGCATGCAGAGGGGCGCCCAAGGTAGAGGATGGGCGCCCAAGGTAGAGGAGGGGCACCCATGGGTCTAGGATGGGCACCCATGGTCCATGATGGGCACCCCACTTGTGCAGAAAATCAGCAGAAGGGTGTTCTCGGGTTGGAAGGCCGAGACTTAACCCTATGAGCACCTATACTAGCTAGGGGTGAGATTAGACCTGAAGATTACTATTGGGGGATTAAAAATATTGATATATATATATATATATATATTAGATGGATTTGATGCAAGAGAGAGAGAGAGAGAATCGGCTAGGGAAACAAAGAAGAGAAAGAGAAGAGCAAAGGAGGAGAAGAAGCCACCTTTTGAGGATTTCAAAGGTAGGTTTTCCAAACCTTCATGGAATTCAAATTCCTTTTACAAGATTGAAATTAAGACCTTAAGAAACCTTCCTATGTTGTTCATTTTTAGTTTTGATCAAGGAGGGAGAAGATTGGAGCCATCAAAGTTTGAGGATTTGGAAGCTCAAGGCACCCCTTTGTTGATCTATCTTTTTACCACTCAAGGTAGGGATTTCTAGTCTCATTTTAACATATATGAGATGTATTTGATCTAGTAACACTTCTATGAAATTTATTTAAGATTTGGAACCCTTGGAAGTGGAGTTTGTGTGGATGAATGGTTGTGTATATATATATATGTATAGGTTGGAGCTAGATTTTTGTATTGAAGAAATGGATGGATTAAAATTTGTTTTGATGGACTTTTTGGAGTCTTCTAGATCCTAGACAACCCAAGAAATTAAGGTATTAGGTTAGATATTGGATTGGGTAAAGTTTGGAACCTAAAAACATGGCTTAAAGCTGAAACCGGAGCAAAGTGACCTTCTGGGCAACAGAGGGGCGCCTATGCTCTTAGGTGGGGTGCCCATGACCCCTCAGGGGCGCCCATGCTCTTAGGTGGGGCGCCCATGCCCCCTCAGGGGCGCCCATGAACTTTAGGAGGGGCGCCCACAGAGACCAGAACACCTTTTCTGATTTTTCTTAACTTGACTTCCTACCTTAGGATTATGAAGGGATTAGGCATATGTTTGTGTGTGAGACTTTTATTTGATCAATTGTATGGATTTTTAAATGGAAATGAGCTCTTAAAAGTGATTAAAGGTTGATTATCTTAAACCTATGGGATTAAGCTTGTAAAGGGGAATGCTTGCTACCATGAATGAAATGAATTGGAAGCCTACTTTGAGATAAGGATTTTAATCAAGTAGAATTGTGAATATGCCTTAATGTAAACTAAATGTTAAAGTGTATGAACTTGTGATTGCATTAATGAATTGTGATTTGGCAAAAGGGAGCTCATGTTCATGACATTGAAAGAGGTTAAATGTTTAAGGATGCTTAATAAATGTTGTTATGTAATGAATCCTAGAATAAACCGGAATGTGGATTTATGTTGTGGAAAAGTATATGATGTTGAATGTGGACTTGTGAATGATGAGATGTAATATGATGAATGATTGTTTGTGTGACGGGGGCCATGGTGGGGTGTGGTAAACAAGAAGGGTTTGAGAGTACCCTCGGGTTGAGAGTCCCGGAACCTGCGCAGGGTTTGGTGTCAATGCCAGTGGGTTAGTAGCCCACAACATTGTGAGTGTATGGGTTACCCGTGACCTTGGATTGTGATCCTAAACGATGGTGTTTGGTTTGCCGTTTCCGTTGGGTCTGGACCCATAAAAGACGGTGTTGTGTATAAACCCAACCCCCGATGAATTGTGTGACTATGGTTGTGTGATGGATTATTGGAATGTGATAATATGGATGTGAATACATGATTAAATGTTGAATTTGTGATAATGTGGTTGGGAATGTGACTAGATGTAATATTAGGACATTCAATAATGGAGATTGTTTGGAATTGGATGCCATATTGTGATGTCATTAAGTGTCAATAGGTATTGTAAATATGGATATGTGATCAATTTTGATTAAACATTAAAAGTGAATTGAAATATGATTTTTGAGACTCAACAATGAGATTCTAAAGATTAAGTATTGGTT
The DNA here is from genome assembly GCA_019916065.1 of Vitellaria paradoxa. Lineage (NCBI taxonomy): Eukaryota > Viridiplantae > Streptophyta > Magnoliopsida > Ericales > Sapotaceae > Vitellaria > Vitellaria paradoxa. The sequence continues at coordinate 42,912,126 of CM034233.1, read as the reverse complement.
GGAATTGAATTTCTTTTCACAATATTGTTGTGTATAAAGGTACATAGTCTAAAATGGTGATGTCAATAAATGATTTTGATTCTAGAGTATCGGTGGTAACTAGATACATTATAAAATGCTTGCATGTGTGGAATACATATCATATATGTTTAATTGAGACTTGTGGGCACAAGTGGACCCGTGCTCACATCCCTACAGACTTTGATGCAGGTACAAGCTATAACAATCAAGTGGGTTGATGTGTTGGGACTAGGAGGTTATGCATGAGCCCTACCAAGCTTATCAAAGCTCTTGGTCATCTACTTTAAATTTCTTTTGGGAATTGTAACGTCGTACATTTATAAACTCTTTCAATTTGAATGTAATGGCCATAAGGCCTAAGTTATGTAATCTGGGAATGGTGTATGTGGTTGGTGACATGGTAATAGTCAAGGTTAAACTTATGTTATTCTATCTTATGTCTTGGGCTCACTAGCTTATGTTGCGTTGCTCTGATTATGGGATTGGTTATATTAGTGCATGTTATGTGTGTTTATCACTCACCCCTCGGGTCACGAGATCCGGGGCGTGACACTTAAGTCAGGTGCCCGTCATAGACTCTGATGCCAGTTTGTTACCTGAATCTAAGATTCAGATGCTAAGGCCAAGCGTAAAACACAAAACTCAAATGGTAAATTTAGAGACAGGGTTTCCTTTCTAAAGGCAAGTGCTAGTCACTGACTCAGATGTTGGTTTGTTTCCTGAATCTACGATTCAGATAACTAAGGCCGAGCATAAAATGTAAAACTCAAAGGACCAATTTGGAGACAAGGTTTTCTTTCTGAAGTCAGGCGCTGGTCACAAACTCAGGTGTCAGTTTGTTACTTGAATCTAGGATTCAAGTGCTTGAGGTTGAGCATAAGACACAAAACTCAAAAGACCAGATGGAGCAAGGCTCCTTACTTTACCAAAACAGACCAAATAGAGCCAAGCTCAGGAGTAAGGCTCTTTACCAGTCCAGACCAGATGGAGAAAAGTTTTCCAAGAGAGCAAAAAAAAAAAAAACTTTTCTTTAGATTTAATGCTAAGCATTCAACACTGCTTAAACAAAAGTGCAACTTAGGAGTAAGTTTCATCACCAGACTTGACCAGCCCAATCTCAAAGTTTTTATTCTGCTTCTGAAGCACGTGCCCATTACAAGACTTAGAGTCAACCTATGAGTTCTTTTTTTTTTTTTTTAATCAACCATAGACTCAGAAAGTAGCCTGGGAGCAAAGCTCCTTTCTCAAAATCTAGTGCAAAGCATAAGATCTGATGCTAATCTAAAAGTGAGGCTCAATTCGATGTAAGGCATAAAACCAAATATTAAATCTAGGAGCAGGGCTCCCTTCCTTAAAATTAGTGTGAGGCATAAACATACACCCTAGGACAAAGTTCATTTCTTCAAGACCAAATGTGAGGCAAATAATCTTCTACTAATCCAGTGGCAAAGATCACTTCTCAAAGTCAATCTCAGAGCACAACTCATGTATTAGCCTAAAAGTAAAGCTCATTTTTCAAAAAGTCAAGTGCGAGGCACAAACGCATTCCTAAATCATCGAAGGCAACTGCTACAATAGTTCAAGTGCAAGTCACTAACTAAGCTACAAAGATCGTTTCTTTCTTTGACTCAGTATACAAGTGGGAAAAATAAGTTGTTTCTTTTTCATTTTCTACCTTAATCAAGCTAAAGCAGAAAAAGATTGGTAGCTGTAGACACCCTAATTTTGCCTCCTTATTTAAACATTATAATATTTAATGCTTTTAGTTGAATGTTGCTCCATTAATTAAATTCTATTAATCGAAGGAGAAGACAAGGTGCTAAAAATCCACAAAAAGTAAACATTCAGCAAAATGACGATTATGCCCCTGGAAAAGGAAAAAAATCAAGCTAAAAGCCTAGATCTAGGTGGAACACCACCAAACTATACAAACATATCTAAGACATCAATTAGATAACTCCTGCATCAATAAAAGAGTCAAAGTCTAAAGTTAATGGTTAATTCAATCCAAAAGCAAAAAATAATATCTACTAACACATCCGAAGGGCAGTATCAACTGGAATACCCAAACCAATCCAACAATACACAAGACGACACAAAATATCCTAAAACATGTCAGAGGACATAGAGGTAGCTCAAAAGAGCCAAAATAATGCTTCAATGGTCATCCGGGCCTTGTAAACTCAAAATGGCCTCTATCAATGAGAAGGAAGCTATCAGCACACCAGATAAAATTTGAGCCTTCAAATAAAAGTAGAATATCCTCAAATTACACAATAATGTCAAGGGTACATTTTTTAAGGTAATGGTATAGCTAGATCTAGACTAGCGATGGCCATCTCGGCCGACCCTTTCATACCCTACCCGATCTTTACCCCAAACGGGTAAGAGATTCGGGGATTTTTTGGGGGTCGAGTAGGGTACGAAGATATTTTTTAAAAAAATTTGAGGATCGAGTAGGGTACGGGGATATTTTTTAAAAATATTCAGGGATCGGGTAGGGTATGAGTATAAGTCTGTCCCCGCCCCGTACCCTACCCTACCCATTCCCTGACCCTACCAATATTCTCGTATACATATATATATATATATATATATTTAATTTTTTAGTGTATTTGTTACGACAGATTTCTCAGTAAGGTAGTGAATTAAGATTTTGAGTTTCTTTATCTATCACCTTCATATTAAATTACTTTATTTTCTAGTTTATAAAGAAATTATAAATTGAGATAGACCAACTGTGAATGTTTCTTTGTTTACTTTTCCTATTTTGAACCGTAGAACCTATTAATATGGTAAGAGAATAGAAACCGATTAATATGGTAGGAAAATAAAAACCTTATAAATGCTTTCTAAATATATATATATATATATATATATAGTATTTTTTGATTTTTTAAATACATATTAGGATTCTACTTTATTTTCTTATAAGTCATATTTTAAAATTTTTGTATTTTTATATTTTTTTAATTCAGGTACCCGTTTCCCCATGGGGATCCCCATTCCCTGTTTGGGTCAGGGATGGGTGGTAAAAATAAATCCCCAGTAGAGATCGGATAAGGTATGGGGATTGATTTTAGTTTGGGGATCGGGTATGGGGATATGCGTACCTGTCCTCTACCCGCCCCGTGCCCATCCCTAATCTGGACAAAGCAAACCTCAGGAGGTCCTTCTAGAGCTAGGACTTGAAAATTTATTAATAATTTATAAATTCATAAAAATGTATAGGAGTCATTTTGATGGCATTTTTAGATTCCTCATACCTAAAAATGGTAAGAGGAGCAACCGATTCAGTAGAACAATTTAAAAGATAAAGAAGTATCGTTAATTTCTTCATACTCATTCCAAGTTCAAAGTACCATTTGTACAAATAAGAATCCCAAAAAAAAAAAAAAAAAAAAGAGCAAGGCAAATGAAGCATGCCCAAAAGTAAGCCATCCTAGTGGTGCCTCCAAGGGTCAAGCAAAAGGCTTGGTTGGCCCCCCTCTATTTTAGCTTGTTTCAAAGCAGCAGTTTTCAAATAGACCTAACTCGATCATGGAGAATCTAAATTGAATTAAATTTTGACATTATTGGTTTAATTTTCTACACAAAGTGTCCAGGAGGTCTCTAGAGCTCCCAAAAACTATTTAGAACTTCCTGAAATAGTTCAAACATGTTAAAGTGAAACCCAAACCTTGCTGACCTATCCTGAGCTTGGAGTTGTAGGCCAAAATGGCCCATTTTCACCCTTGGACGCCAAACCCACTTTGCCACACCTATGTAGTGAGTTGTTTCGCCTACAATGTCAAGCAAAATCATCCAACTCTGCTATCGAGCAAACATTTTCACTCATGAAGCCAGCACTTGTGAAGCTAGAAAAAATTCTCTACAATGTGAAGTCATGTAAGTTTTTTTTTTTTTTTTTTTTTTTGCTGGTGAAGTTAGGGGAAGGTTTCTACCTGTAAGCTCGAGCAGACAAATTTGCCAGTATGGCTTAGGCGGACTTTTTGTTCAGTGCAAGAGAAATTATAAATAGGCACTATTCCTTCTCATTTTTCACATTTAACACTCGATGCTTGGAACTCTCAAGGTGAGGCCAATACTCTAGAATTTCTCTCAGAAAAAGCCCACGTCAATAAAAATTTTCTCTCTTTAAAAAATTTTTACTTTATTTTTCAAATTTAATTTATTTGCATGATTAGGATAAAATATTTCCAATTATGTAAATAAATCAATGGAAAAATATGGATTACAATTTCTAAAACTTCTAATCAAAGAACTAATCCTCTGATTCTTTTCTTCAAAACGTTGATGCATTGAAACTTGATCTCGTATCAACACCTGGATGTTCTTAGTGCTTGAGAGTCCGGGGGGCTTTGGCAGCTTGATCCAGCAGAGTCTCTTTATATGTAAAAGAATGTCCTTTTGTGCTTGGTAGTGACTCCTATTTATAGATGTAGATGAGAGAGTCACAATAGAACTTAACTTCTTCAAGATAATTATCTCATTATTTTATTTATTAAATAAGAGATAATATAAAAGAGTTAAGATAGTATTATACTTCTTAAATAATTATCTCCTATTTATTTATTTTATAAGTGATAAAAATTTAAAAATAATAATTATCTTTAGAGTTAGCCCTACTGACAAGTGGCTCAATTTGATTGGTCAAGTCTTGTCATCTTTAGGCAGCATCACTTTTACACGTGGCATCTTGTGATTCGTCCAAATGTCCAATTTTCTTGAAATCTTCCACGAGACGTGGTAAGATTTAATTTGTCAATTTAATTGAGCTTTTATCTAACACTTGGCAATATTTGATTGGTCATTTGTGTGTCTACAAATGCTCCCTTGAGACTTGATCACGTATATATTGCAATAGTGCTACAAAGTGAGCAAGTCTCAAATTTGAAAATTTGGTGCCATTGACTAGAATAATTTGGGTTCTTGTACAATGACAATTTTTTTTTTTTAAATTTGATGCAAGTCACACTTCAAATATTTTAATTTCTATACATAGAAATAAAAATAATAAATTTGAATTTATTTTGAATTTCAAATTTGGATTGAAATAAAATAATGAATTTGCTATTATTTCAAATTCCAAATTTGGGTTGGAATCAAAATTTGCTTTCATGAAAGAAACTAAATTTATTTCTAATTACAAAATTTTCAGAATCAGAATTTGTCTTAAAAGCCAAAATTTGTTTTCTTTTCACCTATAATTTCAAACTTTATAAGGAATTATAATCATTGTAAACTTTTGATGTATGCATTAATTGCAAGACAAGTCTCATTTGATGTTGGCCTTAGTCCAAAATTGCCACATATTTGTATGGAAGTTTATAACTTCAAGCAGCTAGAATTAATTTTGGACTCAACATTTAGGCTAGAATTAAGGTGAAATTGCTTGCATAGCAATTCACACTCTCATGAAGCATATGTAATCACCAAAGATCATCTTAATCCATTTGTATATATAAATCCAAAAAGACGAGTAACCAATTCAAACTTGCTGGGAAGGTGAAAATTTGACTTCTTTTTTTTTGTGTAATTCCAAACTGCATGGAATTCCGAACATTGAAGGACTTCAAAACTACTTCATCTGAGCAATCAAAATTTGATTAGAATTTTGATAATTTTAAACCTTATGAAGAATACAAATCATAATTAAAGTAGAAAATTTTATCTATATATGAAGCCTTAATCCACCCTTCTCTTTAATTCAAAATAATATCTGGCAAAGTGAAGTAAAGCAGCATCCGTATCGCTTTTCAGTGCATAAGTAAGGTAAAGCAATATATATATATATATATTTTAAGTGTAACAGTGGCTCTTTTAGTTTATTTCTTATGTATAACGGAGCAGTGAGGTAATTCTTAATTCTTTTTATCTACACACCATCAATCTTCAATTGATGATGTCATCCCAATTGAATTCCACCGCTTGTGTATGATTTCATGGCAAAGACAATTCATGGCCTTTTTAATTCCATGAATAGCAATGTCACCCAACATGAGCAATAATATACACTTATTAATATCGTCATGTTGCACTGCATTTTTTTCTGATCATCACATAATTTCATTCTCTCTTTTTTTTTTTTTGTAATTTCTTATTTTATCTTTTTTATTTTTTTAAATTCTAGTCAGTGTTTTTTGCACCTACATCAGCTAGAGCCTTTGAATTCAATTTCAGTAAAAATTCAGGGCTGAAAGTTATCATAACAACAGCCATTCGTGCCTACATCAACTAAATCCTTTGAATTTGGCTTTGGCGAGAATTTAGGGCTGAAAGTCATTCATGGTAGCAGCTGTTCGTGCTTACATCAGCTAGAGCCTTTGAATTCATCTTGGGTAAGAATTCGGGGTTGGAAGTCATTTGTGGTAGTAGCGATTCACGCCTACATCAGCTAGAGCCTTTGAATTCAGCTTCGGCAAGAATTCGGGACTGAAAGTCATGTGTGATGGTAGCCGTTTGCGCCTACATCAGCCAGAGCCTTTAAATTTAGCTTCGGCAAGAATTTGGGGCTCAAAGTTGTTCGTGGCAATAGTCGTTCACGCTTACATTAGCCAGAGCCTTTGAATTCAACTTCAACAAGAATTCGAGGCTGAAATTCATTCGTGGAAGTTGCTGTTCGTGCCTACATCAGCCAGAGCCTCTGAATTTAGCTTCGATAAGAATTTAGGGCTGAAAGTGAATCGTGCCAACATCCGTTTGTGCCTATCTCTGCTAGAGCCTCTGAATTCGACTTCGGTAAGAATTTGAGGCTAAAAGTTTATTATGGCAGCAGCTGTTCGCGCCTACCTCTGCCAGAGCCTCTGAATTTGGCTTTAATAAGAATTTAGGGGCTGAAAGTTTGTTCGTGCCCCCAAAAGTTTTAGAGCTGACTTGGGGACTGCATTGAAGGCCTTTAGGATCTCTATATCAAATTCATAAGGTGTTGAGCTTGCCTTTTTTCAGATCATGGTTACTTTCAAGTATTGTTCACTACATGACCAGAGGATAGTCTCTATTATTAATGAAGACAGTGATCCCATGATGGACTTGGACTTATCAATGTTCGGTCCAATCACAGGCTACTTTTCTCACAATTAGTTCCCTTCTATTGATTCGTCTCACCTGACGCGATAGTGTATTGCTTTGAGGAGTGTTTATTTGACCATAGCAATTCAACCACTATTTCTTCAGAAGCGTTGTTCTTGCAATCCTCACTTCATTCTAAAGATTATGATGTTGATTATTTTTTGTTATTGGGTGATTGTATCGACAAGGGAGAAACTTCTTGGGACACTTCTTTTTTTAACTTTAGTGAATTCTCTTATATTCCTAAATATTGGGAATGGCTAGAAGATGTACTTAGTCATCATAAAAGAATTTTGACAAAAGCAAGTATATACGATGCTATTTACACTTCTCTATTCACGGATGACTGCATTGAGAATCTTGTTCGATCATTTTGTGAATCTTGGTGTTCTTCAACAAATACTTTCCATACTCCAACGGGAGTCCTATCCATCTCTTTATGGGATTTGCAAAATATCAGTGGCTTATTAGTTCATGGTATACTTTATGATGAAGTCCTCCAATTTGGAAAAGAAGTATTGGGCTTCGATAAGAACAAAACATTATTACTTCCCCCAAACTGCAAATATTTATTCTTTGCATATCATAAGCTTTATCACAAGTGTACAAATGGTGAAGTTAAAAACTCATGACTAGGTCAAATTTTGGTTCATAGGACTCAAAAGATATGTAGCACCTCCTAAAAGAGTAAATAAAAATAGATTTAACAAGCCAAGGACTCATTGTATTCCTCCAGGCATCATAAATGAATTTGTTCAGCATTCTAAGGAAGAAGATGGAGCCTTTGATGATTTAGCCATCAAGGCAGGTGTTAGAGAAGAGACTTATCTAGCCACCATTTTAACTTGTTGGCTGTGTAGATTTGTCTTTCCTGCTATTAAAATTGTCAACATTTGTCTTGGTGTTTTCAAAGTAGCAAGTATGATGGCTTGTGCTAAGAAGTTCTCTTTAGTAGTGCCAGTTCTTGCAATTATCTATCGTGGTTTAAGAGAAATTTCTTTATCTCCATTTCCCTGTAGGTGTAATGCAATATTCACAATCCATTATGTTTATGGATGGCTTGGCCATTATTTTGACTGCGATTTTGCATTTTCTCATCCACAAAGTAGCACTTAAATGGTGAAATTTTTTGGTGAGAAAATGTCCAACATTTTAATGATACAGAGGCTTGAATCCTTCTTCGAAATGCTGGTTTTTCCAACTCTCGCTCCTTATTTTTGGGTAAGGAGAAAGATATATCCTTAGCCGATATTGGAAATCAATCAGCTCCATGAAATGACTACATTATTAGTATTTGTTGTAGCTATTTAACTCTACATCAATGAGATGAGCTTATTGTGGAGTCTAATAGTCCCATAAGATTTGCCAGGCAATTTAATTTCTATCAAAGCATTCCTGGGAAGCTGAAGAATGATCTTAGGTCTGGAACTGTAGTAGAAATAGCTCAACTTTAACAATCTTGTGCTCAATTGGGCACAAACGCCAAATTTATAATTCCAACATATTCATCTAAAAGGCTTGCTACAAAACACTATGTTGGGTGGTGGGTAAAGCATTTAAGTAATTATTGCAGGAAAAGTTCTAAGCTCATTATAAAAGTTCCAAAACTTAACCCTTCTATTGCAATTTTGAAAAAGAATAAGAAGGAAGTTATTGAACGTGCCCCAATATCCAGAGAAAAACAAATTGATGCTAATGATGTGCTCAAAGAGAAATGCAAAAATCTCAAACAAAGAATCATTAATCAAGAAAAAGAAAAATTGTTTACCACTTGATGATGAACAAAGCTCTAGCGGAGGTGACTGCCATTAGAAATGCCCCCAAAAGAAAACCATAACTTTTGAATTGGAGGATATTCATCTTGATTTGGACAACATATTCCATAATACCTCAAACCCTTCTTTACCTCTAGAAGAATTCGGGAATCAAGTAAGTATTAATTTTTTTTTTTTTTTGCTAGGTAAAATTTATTTTGGAATATATTCTTCATAGTCCCTTTATTAATTTAAGTTTCCACTTGTAGTTGGAGAACAACAATGAGCTTGCTGAGGTGGATGACATGATTTTGCAAAAGAGTGAAAAATCTATTAATAGGCCAAATTCATTTGATATATTAGCTCCTTAACTTGAAGTTTCTAAGGTTATAGATAATATGACATCTCATCCTATTGTTGAAGAATATTCTATAGAAGTGATTCCATAACCTTGTGTGAGGCCTGTCGATCCTGTTCCTTTAACTATTTCTATATTCAAGGTAGATGACTTGATTTTTGATTGTCAACGTACTTACCGTACATTGTTATAGAATGGCATATTTCAGAAAATAAGGAGATCTAGCTTGATTCATCTTCACACGATTGAAGAAGAAACTAAAAAAGTATTAAAGGAAATGGAAAGAGTTAGTGCCTTGAATTTGTCTTCTTTAAAGAATTTATTTATAGGACTTTTTCATGATCTCCAACTCTACAATTCTAGCCAATCTTCTTCAGCAAAGAAAATGTCTCAAAAATCACATGATGAGTAGTTGACAAAGACCAAGAATGAACTCTCTGATATTGAAGCTAAAGAAGATGTATAGACCAAAGACTTGCAATCTCTCGAGGCTACAGTTATGGTATTCAAACTCGAAAAAGGGCAGCTAGAAGAAAAGTTAACTACTCTCATAACAAAGATTGAATAATCAAAGTTACAAATTTCTGAGAAGAAATCAAAGTTATCCAAGTTATAAGCTACTGCATCAAGTTTCAGAGAATAAATCTCTGCTTTGAAAGCAAGCCCATTTTCAGCGATGAGAACATCAATTGCTTAGCAAACATGGTGCAAATGCTAGAAGCAAGACGTAATGAACTGAGAGATTTCAAGTTTTTCCCTTAGTTGATTTTTTTAATTTCCTCGATGTAATGCAAAGACTTTTTTTGAATAAGTTATTTATTTTGACAAGAATCATGCACTTTGTGGTTTTTTATTTTTTTGGGGGGGTGTATGAATGACTGAGCTTGAAAATAGAATTCATACTGCTTACGTACCCAATTGGGATCAAGCTAAACGTAGTTCATAATAGTAAGAAATGAGTGAATTTTTTTTAATAAATGACTAAACTTGGAACAGACTCCAAGTTGCCTACGTTCCCAAGATGGGATCAAGCCAAGCATAGTTTGTTAGAATGGAATATATATATATATATATATATATTTGAATGACTAAACTTGGAACAGCCAAGCTACCTATGTACCCAATATATTTTGGTGCCTTTTATAGTTTATACTCATGCAGGCCAAGAGTAGTACACGTTCTTTAAGGATAATAGCGCTTCAAGAACTTGCCATTTATGAGGCTGATTCTCAAGCCATCTTCAACAACTATCTTGTATACTCCATTTAAGTAGTCTTCTTGCACCACATATAGGCCATCCCACTCGAAATTGAACTTATTTCCTATACGATGAGTAGTAATGATGGGTCTTCTCAGAGCGAGTACCATGTCTCCTTTCTAAAAGGATTGAGAGTGAACTCTTTCATTAAATGCTCTAGAAAAGACGAGCTTGCTAACATTCTAAACATTGTTGCGCATCAAATCTCTTCTCGTTAAGTGCTTCCAATTCTTCTAATCGCAGGCAAGCATTTTCTTCCCAAGTGAGACCTTCTTTAAGAGTAATCCGTAATGATGGGATTTGACGCTCGAGAGGGAGAACAACTTCCATGCCATATACTAAAGCATAAAGAGTAGCTTGTGTGGATGTTTGATATATTGTTCGATAGGCCCAAACAGCTTCTCCAATTCTCTCGTGCTAGTCTCACCTTGACTTTGCAACCACTTTCTTCAACAGATTTCCAAGAGGCTTGCTGAATGCTTTCGCAACCATAGAAAAGTTGTGTTGTTTGAAGCTAAACTTCTCGTATAACTTGCTCATTAAACTATTGTAGAAAGGCTTCCCATTATCAATGATGATATATATCGAGGCACACCATATCACGAACAAAGTCCACGATATTTTCTTTTTTAACTTTTCTTAATGGTACAGCTTCAGCCCACTTAAAGAAATAGTCAGTTGCTGCTAAAATGTATAAATGACTAGTAGAAAACCTAGGCAATGGCCCCATTACGTCTAGCCCCCATGCATCAAACGGTCAAAAAGTGACAGTTAGATGGATTGGTTCTAGCAGTTGATGTATAAAGTTTCTATTGGTATCTCTTGGCATACTCCATAAAATCCTTTACCATTGTAGGCCAATAGTGCACCATTGTTTTGATTCAAAAGTGTAGTTTCAGACCAGATTGATGAGCACCACATACGCTAAAGTGAGCTTCTTCCAAGACTTGTGTGGCTTCAATCTCTCTTAGGCAGCGGAGGAATAGTCTTTCGAATGAGCGATGATAAAGTGTGTCCTTGTACTAAACAAACCTCGAAGCTCGACACTTTATATCTGTTCTTCTACATGGATCTTTTGGTAACTTTTGATGAAGTAGATAATCAATAAGAGGTTGACACCAATCATTTTCTTCGATTTCAAAGATTGATATCGCATTTACATCTCTTTCATCATTGTCTTCATTATCGAAGAGTGGAGGAACAACTCATCTTTGACAAATTGGGATTGTGTCTCTTGATAAGGCAATGCAAGTGTTGAAGCAAGCTTAGCAAGAGAATCTGCCTGTTTATTATCTTTCTTGATACATGTTTCAAGGTAACACAGCCAAGCCATCCTATCAATCGAGTTGCGTAGTCCTAGTAAAGAACAAGTTCAGGTTTCCTTACTTCATAAATGTTTAGTAGCTGATTGATTATCAATTTTGAATCTCCATATACATTGAGTTTCATCTGCTTCATGTCAACAACCATTTCCAATCCAAGTATGAGTGCTTGATATTCAGCTTCGTTGTTTAAACAGAGCTGTGTAGGAGTGAAAGCGTAAGGCAACACGTCTCATTTAGGATTGAGAAACACTACACCAGCTCTTGCACCATTGCACTGAGCAGCTCCCTCAAAATACATCTTCCATTGTTGGCAAACTTTCACATAGAGAATGTTTTCATCTAGCAGTTCCTCTGATAGCTCCCAATCAGCTGGTATGGGATTATCAGCTAGGAAATTAGCTAAGGCTTATCCCTTAACTGCCTTTTGAGGCATATAAATGATCTCAAATTCTTGAAGAATGAGAGACCATCTAGTTAGTTGATTAGATATATAAAACTGGTTTCGACATGATGTACTTGACAGGATTGGCTTTAGAGATGAGATAAATAGTATGAGCTTGAAAATAATGTCGTAACTTTTGAATTGCAAACACTAAGGCCAAACACATCTTTTCAATTAGCGAGTAGTCCAGCTCATTGAGGGTCATCATCCTACTAAGATAATAAAGGCATTTTCTTTTTCCTTTTCATTCTTTTGAGCAAATAAAGCCCCAATAGATCGTTCTTGTGCAGCAATATATAGAACCAATGGCTTCCTAGGAATAGGACCGGCCAATACTGGTGATTTTGTCAAATAATCCTTAATGCTTTTAAAGGCATTGTTGTACGCTTCATCCCATTCATAAGAAACTTCTTTCTTCATTAGCCAGCTGAATGGTTGACAACGAAAAACTAAATTTGAAATGAATCGCTAAAGATAAGCCAATCGCCCTTGTAGACTTTTAAGCTCATGAATATTTCGAGGTTTAAGCATCTCCAAGATAGCGTCAATCTTTGTTTGGTCTATTTTAATACCGCGATGACGTACGATGAATCCAAGGAACTTTCCAGATGTAACACCAAAGGTGCACTTCAAGGGATTCATTTTAAGCTGGTATCGACGCAGTCGAAAACCTCTTTAGATCTTGAAGATAATCTGCCCTTTTTCTTGACTTTACAACAAGATCATCCACGTAGCATTCAATATTTTTATGAAGCATATCGTTGAAGATCTTTTGCATTACTCTTTGATAAGTGGTTCCTGCGTTCTTCAATCCAAACGACATTATTTTATAATAGTAAATGCCTTTAGGTATATGAAAAGATGTTAACTCTTTATCTCGTAGTGCCATGCGAATTTGGCTGTAGCCTAACGAGCCATCCATAAAGGATAAGGCTTCATGATTAGTGGTAGCATCTACCATAAGTTCTATCAGTAGAGGCAGAAAGTCATCTTTTGGGCAAGCATGGTTGAGGTCTTAAAAGTCAACACATACTCGAATTTATCCATTCTTCTTTTTGACAGGGACAATACTCGAGATCCATGTTGGATACTTGACTTCTCGGATAAATCCCGCTTCAATGATTTATTGTCCTCGGCTTCAATCTTTGGAATCAACTCCGGTCAGAATCGACGTTAGCTTGTTTAATTGGTCAGACACCTCGCTTTACTGCTAAATGATGGACAGCAACTTTAGGGTCTAACCCATGCATTTTTTTGTAGCTCCAAGCAAAGACATCATTGTATTCTATAAGAAGCTCAGCATAAGCTTTTTCTTCCTTAAGACTTAGGAGAGTACTTAGGTAAATAGGTCAAGGGTCTTCTGGTGTGCCAAGGTTGATTTCTTTCAAGTCATCAACAGTAGACTTAACAACTTCTTCAAGTTCCAGCGGAGTATCTTCAACTTCCTCTTCCACTTGAATTTCTTCATCATTTGCACTGATGCGGAATGAGTATTCAATGTTTTCTTCCTCAAAGAAGGTTCTTGATGTTTCAATAGAAAATTTCGTGACTACTATTATTTATTGCTTCACCTTTAATTCTTCTTCAGTCATCACTACTAAAGTAGTATAATGCTTTATGCCGGATGGTATTTTACTTCTAAAATCTTTGGGGTCTTCTAAGATGATATTGATCTTTTTCTTTCTTTTCAACGATTTTCTTAGGGATTCCTAATCTACTCTTGATAGATCTTCCAGGTGTAAGGGATTCAATAATTTCATTTGATGCCAAATTTTCTGTCCTCAGTCGATTAAAGACTAAACCTTTTAACTTTGTCTCCTCTAAGCAGTCAAAAACTGATACTCTTAGATTTGCTCCTTCCAAACAATCAGTAGCTGTTGTTTGTAGGTTTATTTCTTCTAAACGATTGAAGACTGAAGGCTTAATTGGAATTGGAGATTCATCTTCTTAGGCAATATGTAGTTAGCTGATTTTTTTTTTTTTTTTTTACGATGATACGCGCTGGAGCAGGTGGAGTGAAACCAAGGCCTACACGAGAATTCTGTACAACTTATCCCTTTTGTCTTAGCATTTTTTGAATCGAGTTCAATCTATGTACATTTTGTCCATTAGCTTCTAGTGGTAACTTTCCTAAGCTAAAAGACTCCTTTGGATTATATCCAGCCTTTGCAACAAGCTTGTATGCATTTAGATTAAAGCCCTCATTTATGCATGTTGAAGGCAGGTCACCATGCTCTACTTTAGAACCTTGTATTGGCTGAACAAATCCTGGGATTGGCGTAGTCACCTTGTTTGATTGATGTTGGTGATGGGGAGAGCTAGTCCATCCAAGGCTTGATTATGAACTTTTCAAGCCTTTGGTGCATAACGAAGTACTAGAGTGTCATTCTTAGAGGCTTCTACGTTGCACTTCTCATCGCCACTTTTGATCAATTTGCTAATTCCCTTCTTTTGATCAACAATCTTACCACTATTGTTGTCTTGGGGATTGTCACTTTATTGTAACTTGTACATTGATAGAGTACTAATTGGTTATAGCTCTTCCACCACAATATGTGCCAAGTAGAACTTAGCATTAGCAAAGTGGTTGTAGCTCTTCCACCACAATGTGTGCCAAGTAGAACTTAGCAACAACAAAGTACGATTCAGCTTTAGTGAATAGTTTCTAATCGGCTACAATCTTTCTAACTCCATTATCACAGTAGTACCTAAGGCATTGATGGAGAGTAAAAAGAACCACACCATTCTTATGGATCCAAGGCTGACCCAACAGCATATTGTATGAAGTTCTAGCATCGATCATGTGGAACAATGCAGTTAATGTCATGTCATCGATGAGTAAGTTAAGATGGATTACTTCAATCGCTCTCTGCCCCCCTTGATTAAAACCTTGAATCATCAAGCGATTATCTGACAATTCATCTATACCAATGTCTAATTCCTTCATCACGTGAAGAGGTGGAATGTTGATTGCTGATCTGCCATCAACAAGTATTCTATTCAATCTTTGCCCGTGTGTTTAGCTATAGATGAAAAGAGGGCGATTGTGTGGTGTTGAACAAAGCAGAAGATCTTTAACTGAGAAGTTCAAATTCTTCATACTAGTAGCAGATGTATCGACACAGGTTTCAAAAATTAAGTTCTTCTAGTGTTTGCATAGGTGTCAACGATGACTCAACTCTTTTTTCAGTTGGTTCTTCCACGTTCACAACATGGCATTCAACAATCTCAATGAGTTTATTAGCTTTCTGCCAAGATTTTGGAAGAAACTCTCATAAGGTGATGGGAGTGCGTTGTGGTTGAATAAAAGTTTCAATTGCTGTAGTTGATACTACTCGTTGAACTTTTTTCTTATTCCATTGTTTTCTTTTGTTAGATCTTATGAACTTCTATTCGTATTGACTGATTTGAGGGTGATGAGACTTCAACTTGCTCTTTCTTTTGCAAGTGACGAGTGTCCACCTTCCTCAATTGAATTAACTTAGACCACAGTTTCATTTGTGTTGTTTTTACATTTCAACAATGGTGTACCAGGAATTTGCAAATGGTCTTGAATGATTATTCCAACAGGATGAAAAGATCCAAATTGAACCTCAAACCTTGGCAGGTCAAGAATCAAACTTTTAGGCATGGAATCAATAGATCCAATCATAGCAGCAGTTTTACTGGTGGCCGCCACCTCCTTTTATTTTTCTAGAAGGATCTTTCCTTGACTTGCTAGTTGCATAATCTTTTCTTTGAGAATGAAGTATCGCTAAGTAGAATGGCTGATTAACCAGTGATATTTGTAATAATTCTGATCATTAACTTTATCAACTTCTTTTGGGTGCTTCATCTCTGAAAGCTCAATGAGCTTTAGTTTTAACAAATCCTTGAGCATTCAAGGAACTTCAGAATCAGGAAATAAATATTCTTTTGCTTGCATTTCTTCAAGCGTAAATCTTTTTCATCCTCTTCCTTGGTTGGATTTGACCCTCTCTGTTTCTTTCTTCTTAGGTTTGCTTGAAGTTTTAGCTGATGTAGAAATCTTTACTGGTGTAGTGGAAACAAACATGGATTCTTTATTGGCTGGTTTAGAAAAAGTTTTGCCCCATTTGCAATTGTTTTCTACTTTACTTTCTCCTTTGTGAGATTCTTGAACCAGTAGCCTTTGATTATCGCTTGCAGCGATGCTGAGCTCCATGTCATGAGCACAAGTAGCCAATTCGTCAAAAGTTTTAGGCTTAATGCTTTGAAGAATATAACGAAGCCCCCAATGCATGCCTTGAATGCACATCTTAATTGCTGAAGCTTCAAACAGCGTACATTTGCAATTGAGGCTTAACTTTCCCCATTTGTTAATGAAGCCAATGATATGTTCTTCTTTCCACTCGCAAGCATTGGTGAACTCAATTATACTTATGGTACGACAAGTACTGTAGAATCTGTTGAGAAATTCTTGCTCCATTTGCTCCCAACTATCAATGGTGCCAGGCTCTAGATCACAGTACTAGTCGAATGCATTACTCTTAAGAGTTCGAATGAAGTGCTTGATTAGAAGATCGTTCCAGCATTACTGCAAGTTTCCACAAAATGAGCGAAATGTTGTTTTGGATTTTCTTTGCTGTCAAATTGTTGAAATTTTGGGGGTTGGTAACCAATAAGCATCTTAAGTTGATCAATCTGACGGGTGTAAGGTTTGTCGTATGTGAGAGAAGATTTTGGAGTTTCCTCATTCTTTTCTTTGAGGGTGCCCAAAATGAATTCCTTTAGCTGATCAACAGGGACAAAACCATTGGCAGAGAATAGTAAGCTTTTTGGAGTTTCTTCTTGTTTGCTGGATGATTCAGTCACTTCCTGTGGTTTTAGAGGAGCAGGAGTTTGGCTTGATTCTCCAGTGTTATTCAGCTTATTTATGATCGCTTCAATTTGGTGATCACGTTCTTGCACCACCTTGCACAAGTTCTCCACAATCTTTGACAACGAATTGACTTGCTCTTCTAACGATGTTGCATTCGTCATCATCATATTCATAGTTGTCGAGCTTCGAGAACTGATGAAATTGTCATCCGACTTAAACTTTGACTGGGGAATTTTTGGAAAAGAGTTAGATTCAGAACTGCTTGAATCATTAATCTCCTTTTAGCCAAATTGGAGCTTGACACTTGAATCAGATCGTTGAGACATAGAAGGATATGATAGAGCTTTCCCAGAATTGTAGCAGCAGCATCATCTTCTTTGCTGCCTTGAAGACTTGATGATATGGATGTTGTCTTCAACGAACTTAAGTTGAAAATAGGTGTTGATTTCGGCAGCAGCGAGGCTTGCTTTAGTGCTTCAGCTATAACTTTTGCCTTGCTTCGTGTGATCGGGCCGATGCTTTAAGTAGTAGACCTCGAGCTAGTGTCGCCGGTGGCAGGTTTGGAGCCTTCGGCTTTCAAATCTGGAAACTTCGAACGGTTACTCTTAGGAGCCATTAGGAGCTTGGTTGATTTGGTTTGATGAAGAGAGGAGATAAGAGGTAGAGATCGTCCCACTGGGCATGCCAAAAATTTGTGTGTACAAATTTCATATTTGAAAAATAAAAACGAAATTGCAATAACAAATTGAATTTTTTTATTGATGGAAAAATATGGATTACTGTACACCCAAATTTCATGTTTGAAAAATAAACATGGAAAATTGCAGTAACAAATTGAATTTTTATTGATTTGAAGAAAATGGATTACAATCTCTGAAACTTTTAATCAAAGAACTAATCCTCTGATTCTTTTCTCCGAAAAGTTGATGCGGGAGCTTGCAGCTTGATCTCGAATCAACGGGTGTATCTTCTTGTTGCTTGAGAGCCTGTGGGGCTTTGGCAGCTTGATCCAACAGAGTCTCTTTGTGTGCAGAAGAATGTCCATTTGTGCTTGATAGTGACCCCTATTTATAAATGTGTGAGAGAGAATCGCAGTTGGATTTAACTTCTTTGAGATAATTATCTTATTATTTATTAAATAAAATAAAAGATAATATCAAAGAGTTTGGATAATATCATACTTCTTAAATAATTATCTCTTTTTTTATTTATTTTTAAGAGATAAAAATTAAAAAATATTCAATTATCTTTAATAGTGGGCCAAGCTGACAAGTGGCACAATTTAATTGGTGAAGTCTTGTTATCTGCAAACTGCTTTATTTTTACACGTGGCAGCTTACAATTTGTCAATTTAATTACGTTTTATTTGACACTTAGCAATATTTGATTAGCCAAAATTTGTGTGTCTATAATTATAATATCTGAAACTTCTAATCAAAGAACTAATCCTCTGATTTTTCTCTTCAAATTGTTGATGCGATGGCTTAAAGGTTGATCTCGTATCAACACTTCCATGTTCTCAGCGCTTGAGAGTCTGTGGAGCTTTGGTAGCTTGATCAAACAGAGTCTCCTTGTACGCAAAAAAATGTCCTTTTGTGCTTGGTAGTAACTCCTATTTATAGATGTGGAGGAGAGAGTCACAGTAGAACTTAACTTCTTCAAGATAATTATTTCATTATTTTATTTATTAAATAGGGGATAATATCAAAGAGTTAAAATAATATTATATTTCTTAAATAATTATCTCTTATTTATTTATTTATTTATTTATTTATTTTCTAAGAGATAAAAATTAAGAAATAATAATTATCTTAAGAGTGGGTCCTGTTGACGAGTGGCCCTGCTGATTAGTCAAGTCTTGTCATCTTTAGGCTGTATCACTTTTACGCATGGCATCCTGTGATTCGTCCATATGTCCAATTTTCTTAAAATCTTCCACGAGACATGTGGTAAGATTTAATTTGTCAATTTAATTGAGCTTTTATCTGACACTTGGTAATATTTGATTGGCCAAATTTTGTGTGTCTACTGTTTCATTTGGACATTTTTTCAAACACTTAGATTTCTTAGCCATTTTAACTTTACTAAAATTTTCCAACCATGGATAATGTAACTAAATATGTAAGCTAATTATCACAAATGTTTAGGAGTCAAAATAACACCTAATATCCAATTACCAATGATTCCATGTCATTTTGAAGCTCACGAGGTAATATTGAATAAATAGTTCACTTAGGCATTTCATCAAACTGTGTGCATTACTAAATTAAGTCTTAGAAATTTATTTAAACAAATCTAAATTTAGATAAAATGTATTTAACCATTATAGAAAGTATTAATAACTTTAGAATATTGAAATTAATTTAAGGATGCACAAAATAGTTCACAGATTCATTTTAAGGTTGCATGATGGCCATGATATTATCATAGTGCCATATATGAGCCAAAAATAGCCCTGACGTGTGCTAAAAATAATCAACCTAGCACCATCTCGTTTGGACGGCATTGTGGGTGGCACTATTAGCCATTCGTCCGAACGGGCATCTGGATGGAATACTAAATTCTAAAATTTCTAGTGCATTTTTAGGACAACCCTGCTTTGGTTTCTGCATAAACGAGCTATGGTTTTGGTATTCTAAATTTCATTTTATGCCATTATAAATACATATGAACATTCAGAAATCACTTATACACTTAGGAATATAGATTTCAATTAATTGCATAATTTATGAATTTAATCAATCAAATTTCAAGCATAAGAATAATCAAGTTCATGCTCTAAACTTGGAAAAATACTTCAACTTCAAATTAATCCTACACATGATCATTATAGTTTAAATTTAAGTCATAGAACACATTCTAATAGGTATGTCATCTTACCTCATTGAAAAATTTGGTTAGCTAGTCAAAGAAAGAAGAAATTGAATTTTGAAGACCACCCGAATTGAAAAGTTATAAACTTTTCTTTATTTTCTTCTTGCCTCAAACACCACCAAAAATTCTCCAGCCAACATTGAAATTTTTTAGAGAGCACACTAACTTCACAACTCTCTAGATGCCTTAAAAATAATTTAAGCAATTAAATCAGCATTATAGATGATATATGTAGGTGAAGAACAAGTCAGTAGAGGAAGACAAGACCCTCCTTCCAAGCTTCAAAGCTTTCAAATTTGGATCAGGATGCCGAATAGGTGTCATGATCTAAGAATTTTGCTGCATTCCACTATTTAACTAAATGATTCGGAAGAAAATGTGTGAAATTTAGAGGAAGAAGATAATGTTGCAAATAATTGACTGTCTCTCCACTTTTCATGAGTCAACTCGGTGAATGATAAGGTAAATTGAGCTGAGTTGAGGGTGAATTAAATGATGGGTTGATTCATGAGTTAATGGGTTTGGGTTGAATCAAATTGGTAAACAAGTTAGGGATTATCTAGATAAAAAGTCTGAAAATTTCACATAAAACTCCCATATTAAGTGGGATTAAATCAGGAAAAATACTTCCAACAAATTTTATTATTCCAAAAATTTTCAAATTTTAAACTTTTAGGATTTTCACCATAACAAATATGATCACCACATGTAAATAAATTATTTAAGGAAAAATAAAATTCTGGTAATTACAAAATTTCATAAAAATTATAAAATTCAAAAATATATGATTATTTAATCAAAATTTTACCATTTGTCACAATTATAACTTAACATAATGTTTATCATAAATTGTCTTTTAATATTTCCATGAATTGTATGATATATCAATAGTTATTTTGTTATTTTAAAAATATTTATATAAATAAAGAATTATCAAATAAAATAAAAGATAAATTCTTATTTGGCAGGCTATACCTTTAGAGTTATAGAAAATTTTACGATTCTTATATTTTTAAATTTAATAATAATTAAAGTTTATTTTATTATGGATACGTTTGAAGTGATAAAAGTGAGATAATTGAGATAAAATGAGATAATTTATGAGTTCGTAATTCGTGCAATAAAATAAAAAATGAATAACTTTTAGAAATTTTCAAAAATTTTTAATGTTTTTTAGCAAATCAAATAGACCCTATATAAGTTTAGAATTACATATCAATTCAAATATTATTATCATCTTATCTCATTCTATTTTGATAATTAAGATAAAGTAAAAAATAAAAAAACAAATTTTATAAATAAAAAGAAAAATAAAAAACAATGTAATAAACAATTTTTATATTTTTATAATTTTACATTTCAAATTATTATTTAACATATTATTTCAAGTCATTCATAAATTTTTACCTAAATTTGATTCTAGATGAATATAATTAAGTGATAATGATAATTTAATTATCATGTGATATTTTAATTGATAAAAATAAGTTAACTATATATTTTATCTGTTAATAAAATAAAATATTTATTTAACAAGTTAATCATTTTTTGTGTATAATTTAATAAAAATCATTTTTCTTAAGTAATTATTAATATGAAGTCTAATTAAAAATTAAAATAAATATATAATATGATAAATTTGTGTATTGCACCAATTTAATTACTAATTTTTTTATATTTTGAAATTGATATATTTTAATTTAACAATTTAGAACTCGATTGTAACATGATAAAAAATATATAAATATATTTGAGTCTATTAAATTTTAATTAAACAATATGGCATCCGGATGTTCTTTCATTTTTGTGGTAAAAAATTTGTGGCCAGGTGCTACTCTTTAAAGAGTGTAACTCAGATAGGGCACGTCAACGGAAGAACGGAAAAACCAAACTTCGAACGGTGGAGATTTTATTTTTTTTTAATTCAACAAAAAGTCGTTTAAGCCCTCAATATCCACCGTTCGATACTGAACTGAAGTGCAAAAGTTGTATGCCCGCTGTCTGCAGCTCCTCCTCTCTCTAGGGTTTCCATCATCGGTTGGTTGGTTCTCTCGGCATCCATTTCCTTTCTTGATAATTGCGTAGAGTGTTTTTATTGATTGATGATTAGCTGGTGTATTTTTTTGCATCCTCTATTGTAAGATTGTTTGATTACTGTAGATGTTTGGGAGGCCGCCTCCTCCTACCACTACAAGGTTGGTTTCTTGTGGTAGAATATTGATCAACAACACTCACACTCACTCTCAGACTCATACTCAATTTGTTCGATTCAAATCGACTTCAGCCGTCGCCCAGTTCAATCCTTACTTGTCGGACTCATCTGCTGATGATGAACGTAATACGACCGTAGCAAAGCATTTTGTCGAATTAGATTCGTGCAGGGTTATTGAAATTTTGTCCAGTTTGAGACAAAAACCATGTCTTGCATTCTCATTCTTCCACCAGCTCAAAGAGCAAGGTTTTGGTCACAATGCTGGCACTTACCTGGCCATTATAAGGATACTATGTTATTGGGGTATGGAGAGGAGGTTGGATTCTATCTTGTTGGAGGTTATCCAATCCGAAGATAAAGATTTGGGTTTTACAATGTTGGATTTGTTTGAAGCACTAGTGCAGGGACTTGATGCCACGGCCTCCAATTCGTTGTGCAGGGCTCTTGATGCATTGGTGAAGGCTTATGTTAGTGTGGGTAGGTTTGATGAAGCCATTGATACTCTGTTTAAAACGAAAAGGCGTGGTTTAATGCCGCATATATTTTCATGTAATTTTCTTTTGAATCGGTTGATTGAGAGTGGAAAAGTTGACATGGCTGTTGCTGTTTTTCAACAATTCAAGAGGCTTGGTTTGAGCCCAAATGTTTACACCTACGGAATTGTTATCAAGGCACTTTGTAGGAAAGGTAATTTGGAAGAGGCTGTTGACATTTTTCAAGAGATGGAGGATGCTGGGGTGACCCCGAATGCCTTCACTTATTCAACCTATATTGATGGGCTTTGCTTGCATGGGAGGTCAGACTTGGGGTATCAAATTCTCCAAGCATGGAGAGAGGAAAATGTTCCAATTAATGTGTTTGCTTATAATGCTGTGATTCGTGGGTTTGTTAATGAGATGAAGTTAAATGAAGCGGAGTGTGTCTTCCTAGATATGGACAAACAAGGATTAGCTCCTGATGCATACTGTTATGGTTCATTAATTCAGGGTTACTGTAAGATTGGGAACATCCCAAAAGCTTTGGCTCTTCATGATGAAATGTCATCGAAAGGTATCAAGACCAACTGCGTGATTCTTAGCTGCATCCTTCAGTGCTTGTGTCAAATAGGCATGGCTTCTGAGGTTGTAGATCAGTTCAACCACTTCAAGAATTTAGGTATATTCCTTGATGAGGTATCATATAATATTGTAATGGATGCTTTCTGCCAACTGGGGAACTTAGAGGATGCACTGAGGTTGCTTGAAGAGATGAAAGATAAGAAGATGGCTCTGGATGTTGTGCACTACACAACTTTAATTGGTGGCTACTGTCTGCAGGGAAAACTTATTGATGCGTTGAATCTATTTGAGGAAATGAAGGAAAAAGGGTTTAGACCCGATATGGTTACCTATAATGTACTAGCTGGTGGGTTTTCTAGAAACGGTCTTGTACAGGAGGCATTATATCTTTTGCATTATATGGAGGGACAAGGTTTGAAAGCCAGCACTGTTACACATAACATGATCATTGAAGGCTTATGTATAGGAGGGAAAGTAAAGGAAGCTGAAGTGTTTTTCAATAGTTTGGAAGATAAGTGTCTAGATAATTATGCTGCCATGGTTAATGGGTATTGTGAATCAGGCAATACTAGAGAAGCTTATGAGTTTTTCATTATGCTGTCGAAGCAAGGAATTTTGATGAAAAGGAATTCATGCTTAAAACTTCTTAGTATCCTCTGTAAGGAAGGTCAAAATGACAGGGTACTTGCTTTATTTGAGACAATTTTGGCTTTAGATGGTGCTTCTTGTAACATAATGTACAGTAAAGTTATAGCTGCTTTTTGTACCTCTGGAGATATGAGAAAGGCACAGTGGGTGTTCAATACAATGGTTAGGACAGGGTTAACTCCTGATGTCATTATATACACAATGATGATAAATGGTTATTGCAGGGTGAAGTGCTTGCAAGAAGCGTGTGATCTGTTCAAGGATATGAAGGAGAGGGGTATTGAACCTGATGTTATCACTTACACAGTTTTGCTCGATGGGCATTCTAAGATAAAAATGAAAAAGTCCTGTCTGGTTCCAAATGCTGGGGGTAACAACAGAAAGCTGAAGAATATTTCCACTCTTTGGAGTGAAATGAAAGACATGGAAATAAAACCTGATGTTGTATGTTATACTGTATTGATTGCCAATCACTGTAAATTGGGCAACCTTCTGGATGCTATTGCTCTTTTTGATGAAATGATTGATCAAGGTGTACAACCTGATACTGTGACATACACAGCTCTCCTATGTGGCTATTGTAGTCAGGGGCATGCAAATAAGGCCGTAACCCTTGTTAATGAGATGTCATATAAAGGGATTCAACTAGATTCCGGTACCATGTCAGTTTTGCACCGTGGCATATTAAAGGCCATGAAGGTGCAGTTTCGGCATTAGGTGCTCAGTTGATTCACTGCCTAGATGAACCCATATCATGACAACATTGCAATATGGTATGGTGAAGGACAGATACAGTTTTGGCATTAAGGACTTGGCTGAGTTTGCGGCTAGATGAACTCAAAATCTGTATGCTACTCCCATTAAGTGTTGCCTAGTAGAGTATAATCAGTTATGCTACTGCCTTACGTTGCATTCATTTTATCTGGAAGTAATTACAGAATATCTTCTTCTGCATTGAAGTAACTAGTTTTGATGTTGCTGCAGATTGGAGGAAAGGGGAGCTTTGTGGTTAGATGCTTGACATCTGCTATTTGCAGGTATGTAGCCACGCTTCATCTAGGAGTCATCCATGCGCTTAATCAATGTACTTTGGACAATTGTTCATTTGTGTTTCATCATGTAACTGCTTATTTATTTATTTATTTATTTTTTCCTTTCTAGTGTATATTATTATATCATTTTTGTTGAGGAGAGAGGAGGGATCCAATTATCTGTGATTTTTTTAGTTATTTTTAATATGAACCTATCTAGACACGTGGAAAAGTAACTCTGATGCCACTCTGTGATGCTTCCATTTTTATCATACCTGCATGTCAGGATGTGGTACAGCTGCTGTACTGCTTTGTGATTTTGCTGCATAAGATTCACATAAATTTTCTACTTATCAAAAGAGATTCATATATTCTTTCTAACTAGCATATGTTCATATCATATAAAAGTTCTTCTTCTTCTTCTTCTTCTTATATATATATATATATCTAAAATACTTTTTCTATTTTCAACTTATCTTCTAAAATATAGGCGTGTTTGGTTTGCTGAAAATCGCTGAAAATTAACACTAAAAATCTCCAAAAGTTATTCACACTTTTTATCTCATTGCACGAATTATGAACCCACAACTTTTATCAAATTTTATCACCTTTTTTCACTCCAAACGCCCCTTATATTGATGTGGGATGAATGTGGGTTGCAAGTGAGCCCTAAATTTAATATTCGACAGTGGAAAAATAGATTGTAGAGACTTGTTTTAATGGGTTATAGGGTATAGTTGCTTAAAGGTTAGTAAAATATGTCCTTTTATAGTTTCAACAGGCTTAACAAAATAATAAGTTTTAGAATGAAAGGGCAAGATGTTAGGGGCTGTTCTGAGTGCTGTGAACAGTTCCTTCTACTGGATTTGGCCTTCCTTGCAATAATTGTATTACTAATACTGAATGAACTGGTTTGTTTGAAGGGTTTGTTAAGGCAAGATAAATGTGAATCATATCTGCCTTTGGGGATTTCAAAAGTTAAATGTGCACAAAGTTATAAAAATTGAAAAAAAAATGACAATTTTGCACATTATACCTATTTTAGAAATCAAGCTATATAATTTGTCTCTTGTAATGACCTGTGGGCAATTCCTACAATTACCAAAATACCTCTCATTTGACCTAGCTCAAATAACTATGAAATAAGGCCCTATGCTAATTGTCTTTTATCATTTTACATAGTAATAGAGTGGTTGTGATGCATGGTTGGACGGGTGGCAGTCCATGAGAGAGAGAAGGGGGGTGGGGATTGAGTATGTGTTTTATTTTATGGAAATATATATTTTTTTCATTGTTTTCAACTTCTTTTGAAAGGTGTACCAAAAAGATGACTAGCAGCAACTACCCGAACGTGTAAAGCTTTCAGTTTCCATTGATAAATTCATGTATAATAACTTCTCAAAACTACCTACCTATCTTAGTTATTTCACAACCCAATTATATAATTACCATTTACTTTTCCTTTTTTTCTTTTATGACCCTCTAATTGTTCAAATTTTACATCCAAAACCACCTGCCTAATTAAGTATTTTTACCACTCAAATATGTAACCAATATTTAATTTTACTTTTATATCTCTTAACTGTTTTGAAGCGGAGTTTTGGCGTAACGGTAAGAGTTGCCGCCGTGTGACCTGATGTTACGGGTTCGAGTCGTGGAAACAGTCTTTTGCAAATGTAGGGTAAGGCCGTGTACAATAAACTCTTATGGTCCGACCCTTCCCCGGACTCCGCGCAAGGCGGGAATTTCGTCCACCGGGCTGCTCTTTTCTCTCTTAACTGTTTTACAAATAAAGTGATATGCACACACCCATCACATGTGCACTAACATCTAGTACCATATAAAAGCCCACAATATCTCTGGGGGACTATCCTTTAGAGTTTACATGGTGACTAACTGACGTAAGTCACAAACTAAATACAGAATTGTTTTTTTCAACCTTGATAATTTTTGTGCGTTTATTTATAATTTTCTTTTTGGCAGGGCAATTGATGCTGCCTGATTGTGCTTTGTCTTTGAGAGTTTATCTGTATGAGAAGACTGCAAGTTATGGTTTAGCAATGGGTGCGAAGCAGGTTATAAGGCCCTGAAGTTGTCAATTGGGCGCTTGTCTCTTTGGCAAAACCGTGATGTACCTATCAACAGTACGTTTTCTATATATTGGCAATTATTTGTGTGAATCTTGTGTAGTTTAACAAACATTGAGATTACTTCCAGCTAAAATATTTTATATAGTAGCGCACATTGGAGTTGTCCTGAATTTAAAGTCAATTCATGGCAGGGCTGTTCGGGGGATGCCTGCTTTAAGACCTGGCGTGCTCACAAATTCATTAGGAAATATCATCTCAAAGAGACTGCAATCTGAAGCACTTTCCAGGGCAATCCGATGCATTTGTCAATATCATGCACCACGAGAAATCTTCCATGTGTTTCCACTCCAGTACAAGAGAGATTTTTGCCCTAGGCATGCATCAAACAAGGTAATTCCCTGACCCATTAAAAGCATGCACTAGGAGAAGATGTTCAAAATGACGTTTACAACATATGCTCGAAGAATTGTCATTCCAAATGACAACTTTGGATATCATCCGAGATGAAGTGATTCAACACTGAAACGGACTGAAATTTAAAGTGTCTAGGCTTCGACATGTGTTGAGTGTTGTCTTATTATGGTGCATGTGTAATGGAATACATTTTTTTGGCTAAATGGGTTAGATAATTGCCTTAATTTGATGTCTGCTTGGGGCAAAAACAAGACCTTAATTTGTGTCAGGTTGAAATTCTTATGGGGTGAGAGATTATCTTGGAAGCTCTGGCAAGTCACTTGGGACTCTTTAAATGCGAAATGGGTGTCGACACTTCCAGTTTCACTTTTGATAGTTTATAGACTTGGGGATTGAATGACAGAGAGATGACAGTTCATCCAGCTGAATGAAGGTCATCTCCTGTTTGTTTGGGCCTGTCTTTAACCTCTTCTCAAGGGCAAACCTTACCACTCCTAGTCAAATCAGCAAAAATCGGCAAGGGTGCTTTTCCCAGTCTCAGATTATCTCTCCATTCTTTGGGAAACACCTTTTTTTTAGTGCACTTTTAACCTATTTGATGTATGGATACGTTTGATGATTTATGAAAGCGTATATAAATTGACTTGAAAGGGAACGAGTACTTTAATTTAAGTTTTTCTTTCCGAGTTGGGCAGTTGATGGGGGGTGTAGACTATCTCTTATAAGTAGAGATTTATTAGTTTCTTGTTTGTGAATCTCTGCTCTAACGGATAGAATTATGAAATTGAACACACCACGATTGGCAATCTCTATTGCCAGCAAGCCTTTTAAAGCTTCCACTCTTGAGATTTATCCCTGGGTAGCTCATTCCCAAGCTTCAAACACGAGCATTTCTGTCATGGATATTGATTGTCTTGAAAAATACTTGCTGGAGTGATAAAAAAAAAATAAATATAAATGAATGGAAACTTTGAGACGGATTGCTGGCAAAACCAACCCTTTGTTTTTAAGTATAGCATATCAGACTATCAGTTAATCATTATTCCATGCAAGTGAGCTTATACCCTGCAGTTCATTATTCCATGCAGGGTCCACAGCAGGTACTCGTCAGGTTTTAGGGACAAAGGCAAATTCTGGCAGCATCACATATTTCTGCGGATTCCTGAATCCAATCCAAAGACCGAATAATTTCTAAATAATAGATGGCAAATGCCGCTAATCATTATATTTTTGGAAATGAAGATCGGGGGTATTTGATTGATAAAAAATGGGGTAAAAAATATAATAAAAGTAGAAAGATGTGACATAAAATGTAATATGTAAAAAATTTTGATTGGAGGAAGGTACAAAAATTAGTTAAAGTTTGTGAGTTTTGGTGACTTTTGGTGCCACTAAACAGGGCCATAAAATCTTCAAAATCAAAACCATAAATTTTCACTCAAATTTAAAATGTCCAAGGATTTCAGGTCACAGGGCTTAGTATATATAGAAATGGAACAATTTTCCATCCAAGACTGTAAGTTACTTCTCTTGTTAGAAATACCGCAGATATTCCAAGTAACTAATGAGAAGAATTACTGATCAAAATGAAGACGATCTAGAGGAGGTAAAATGTTGAAGAGACGTAGAAAAATAAAGGAGGTTGGAGAAATCCAAGGC
Source organism: Vitellaria paradoxa (assembly GCA_019916065.1). NCBI lineage: Eukaryota > Viridiplantae > Streptophyta > Magnoliopsida > Ericales > Sapotaceae > Vitellaria > Vitellaria paradoxa. The sequence goes on along the minus strand of CM034233.1, from coordinate 42,883,071 downwards.
AATGGGCTTGGACCAAAAGTCAATTCTCTGGTTCTGCAGTTAGTGAAAATACAATTTTGTAAAAAGCGGCTACATCGTAGAAATAAAAAGTAGTGTAATGGTATTACTAAAAATAAAAAAAAAAATTATTTATATTTATAATAATAAAATAATTTTTACGTACCAGTGGTATTGCTATTATACCACTGTATTATAATAATTAATACAATACAATTTTTAAATTTTTAAAAAAATTGTAATTCTACCCACAACCAGCCTTTTGTTAGTTGAAGTATATTAGTTTGGTTTCAAAAAAGCTGGATTTTTTTTTTTTTTTGTCTTATATGAATATTTTCATCAAAATTTAATTTTTTTAAAAAATGTAACTTTTAAGCGTGTTAATTGTATTTGTAAGAAAAAAAATTAAAAATTCATGTCTATTTGAGTAAAAAAGTAGTGAAAAAATTAGTTTTTCCTCTTTTTTAGACTTTTAGTCAAATGGATTTGAATTTTTTAATTTTTTTTTAATGAATGGATTGTCATGCTTAAAAGGTGTATTTTCTAAAAAAAAAAATTAAATTTTAATGAAAACATTATGTAAAACGAAAAAACTAAAGGGAAAAAAAAAAGTTAAAACTAAATTGTAACCAACCACACGGATGTCCATCAAAACTAAGATTTGGTTTGGGAAGAAATTTAACTAGTAGTTACTTAAAAATAAGTCAATTATTTTTGTGTTTGAAAAGAACAAAAAAGTAACTTTTTTTAAAGTAAATTTTTAATTTTTATTAATTTGATATTTTTATCATTAAAAGTTAAAAAAAAATTAAAATATAAAGAGATAAATTTAATTAATCACTGTTAAAGTTAAAAAAAAAAAAAAAAAAAAGCATGTTACCGGTCGGGTTTCCAAACCATGCCTAAGAAGAGGACAATTATTATCTGGCCAAGCAGTGTGCAGTCGTGATCGCGTCCCGTTGTTAATGGTACTGTAGCCTGAAGGGTTCACAGAAGCCCTTCTTTTACGAAACATTATTTCGTTCTTCCAATGTGCAAAAAAAAAAAAAAAAAAAAAAACTCGTAATTAATGGGGGTATTTGCATAGAAAAGAATTATAAAAAACAAAAAAATTAATATAAAAATAATGTGTAATTAAATTTAATAAAAAAATAATAATTTTTTTTAATAATTTTTAACAATTTTTATTAATCTAAACACCCCCACCACCTCAACCTCTAATAAATGAGGTGTTTCATTAAAATACCTACATATGAGTGTGACATGACATGACATGACCTGAATGGTTTGAAATGCATGCCTTCTTTATTTTCTCCACAAAATGAAGTGTATCCTTATCTCTCTCAATTCTTTTCCTTTGTTTTCTTTTTCGTAGTTTTTTTTCCTTGGGGAACAGCTACTTTCATTTGCATCCAAACAGATTTTGACGTAAGGATGTCAATTGTTGATCCACTATGAGCCTTTCCATTCACTTGCGTGACAATGACATCTTTATAATGGGCCTCATAATTGTTTTTGAATTTGAATAGAAATACTAATTAAAACACAAGTGATGTGATGTGTATAGTTAAGTATTGGTCCCTTTTTATATACGTAGGGATATTTAGATGATTAAAATTAATTAAAATTTATTAAAATTTATTAATTATTTTTATTTTCTTAATTAAAATTTATCACATATTACTTTCTACGTTAAATTTTATATTTTTATTATATATTTAATCAACGAAACACCGTAACCTTACCTCTCAAAACATACTTTTTCCTCCGTCCTCTCGTAAAGCTTTTCTTTCCAGCGTGATTCCTCCGTTCGATTGATGTGCCTGCTGCAGCCCAGCTGTACGTCAATCACAAACCACCGAAAGGGAACAAGCACTTCAGACTCACTTCAATCGCCATAAGCCAAGAGGAAAGAGGATAGAATAACGATAAATTCTCAACCAGCCCTTCCAATCACTCTCACTGTTGTCACATCTTTATTTATTAATCACACGCACACACATACACATATATATATTTATATATTTTGAATTTGAATAAATAATTTAATTAAAACACTACTTGTATGCTGTAGATATTATCATGCAATAAATATTTTTTATATTATAACAATGTAAATAAATCAGTGCAATTTTATAAAATCTAAAAAAATTATTATAAAATTTTAATAAAATAATGTAGTTTTCAACTTTATTATTTTAAAATAAAAATTCATAAAATTAGAACTTAAATTCTATATATATATATATATATTCTACCGTTTTAAAAATAAATTGACTTATTTTAACTACATTTTTTTGTAGCTTTTTTTAATCAAAATGTGGTTTTGTTTCTATTTTGATAATTTTACATGTTACTCGTATTTCTTGAAAAGGAAGCCAAAAATAAGTTGTCTCATTTTAGTTGTAAGTAAATTTTACAATTTCCAAGTATTTTAACTTTTTTAAAAAAATATAAATAAAATAATATCATTTTTTTTTATGAAAAGGAAAAATAAAACTAAAAAAGTTATTTAAAACTAGTGAAACGTTATACGAAATTTTTATATTATATGTTTATTTTTAATTTGACTTTAAATTAATAATAATTTAATAATTTTTTAACTAAATTAAAATATAGTAAAAATTGATTAGCCTAGTTAAATAAATATTTTTAATTTATTATTAATAAAAATTAATTAATCTATTAATTAATTATATCACATCATAAATAAGTTATTATTATCACTTTTTTTTTTTGTGCAAAAATGTTGGAGAGGATTAGGTGAGACCCCGACCAATATATTAACTTAAAAAAGTAATATAAGAGAGGAAGGAGACGTAAACTTGACCTCCAAGAAAAGAGAAAGAAAAAAAGTAAATTTATAGTGACTTACCACAATATAAAAAGAAGGAGGGGAACATAAATCTCACCTTTGAAAGTATAAGAAAAATAATAAAAGTGTGGTAACTTATTATAATACATAATAAGGAAGGGAACGTACACCTGACCTCTATGAAAAGAGTAAAAGAAAAGCACTAATGTTTAACATGAGAGACCTGGCCTGCATCTACAGCAAGAATGCCTAATATAGTATAGGGGAGATCATATGAGTCATGGAAAAACTGAACACACTGTTGAGTATAAGCCCAATTTGTAGTAAAATCTGTAGCCTGATAAGCTTACCTAAACACATGATGAACCTGAATGAAAGCAGAATCATATAGAGAATGAATTCGAGCCAAAAGATAGGCATGCTCAATAACCGAAACCAAGAGAAGACCCCAAGAGACTATTGTAACCGAGTCTGACTCCACAATCAATGAAGAAAAGCCTTTAGCAGAAGCTAACTCCAACCCCACACTCAAGGCAACCAACTCGGCATAAAGGATAGGTCTATGACCTAGGAAATGGCCAAATGCAAGGAAAACCCTACCATGATGATCACAAAGAACTCCACCTATTGTTGAGAGTCTCGGATCACCACAAGAACGACCATCAACTTTTATCTTCAGATAACCCTTAGGAGGTCGAATCTAAGATACAAATCTCATACACCTAGCCTCAGGTGGCAAAGTCCTCAAGGCACTTACAAACTACATAGTGAAAGCACCACGATGCTAGGAGGCCTTAAAAATAAAAGCCAACCTAAGCAAGTGCAAATTAGCGAGAACATGATGGATAATCACTAGCACGTGGAAATCAACACTATCACATTGACAAGTATTATGTGCTTTTCAGATATGCCAAAAAATATAACAAACAACCAACACTTGAATGTGATTAGCAAATGGGGCACACCATCTCCAATGAAAAAGTATAGAATAAAATGAGGAAAACTCATACCAATGGAGACCAAACATGCTAAAGAAATGTTTCCAAATCTGCCAAGATAAAGAGTAATCCAAGAAAAGATGGAAATGGGACTCCATAGCTTTGCCACAGATCTCTGTAATAAAGAGAATCATCCAGGACTAGGTAGTCATAAAAAAAACCCCTAAATGAAAAGGAAAACCCAAAATGGGATATGCTACTGCCAAATGAAGGTGTAACGGGACCTTAAGCAATAGAAGCACGAATATGACTCCAAGTAGATTACAAGGAGAGCTCTCTATATAGAGATAGGCACCGCCTAATCTGATCCGTGCCCAATCAAGTAATAGGGACCAAAATAGTCTGCTCAACAGTAGAGATGAGTAACTCAGCCAAAAGCTGCTCTTGGTTCCAGCCTGTTTTAACTTAATAAGAAGAAACAAATGCTATAGAACTGCCATGAGGTTATATGGGGCCAAGGGGCATGATCCCACCTAGTAATCATACCAAAAGCTAATGTCTCTCAATTTGAGCAAAGAACTCAGCAAAGGCTTTGCTACAACACGTGCCTAAGAAAGAGATGCCTTCACATGGGAGAGGCAAGATAAGTGAAAGGTACCATGCACAGGCGAGAAGTCTAACAGTATTTGGCCTTAAGAAAGGAGGTCCATAAAGACTGTTAAGATTTGAAATGCCACCAAAGTTTAACCTCACAAGTTAAGGCCAAATCATTATAGGAGCATACTCCCAAGCTGACCTCATTCACCACAAAGCATACAATAAACCCATTACACAAATGAATTTTTCTAGAAGTCTCTGAATCCTCTAGAGAAATTTGTTGAATAATCACTTAAGCTGGTGAAAAGCATTGGTAGGTTGGTGTAATACATGAAACAGGTATGTGGACATAGCTGAGAGAACATATTGAATTAGAAGATAATCAGCGATTGGCTCAACCAGAGATCTTCTCTTGGACCTTCCACACAAAATCATTAAGGAATGTAATCTTAAGGTGCCCCAAATAAATAGCGCACTCAAGCTAAATAAAAGGAAGATCACCTTTCCAAAACCTAACGACAACTTGAACAATAGTATGCTAAGCTGGAGATGCTGAATTACTAGTGTAGAACTTTCTCTTAACCTAGCTCCAAGCTTCCCAGACACCATCTTATAGTAGTGAAGAAAATCCATGATATGCTAAAGACCAAAATGATGCCCATTAGGAAAGATAATGATGCCACCAGTGAAACTCATATGAGAGACTAAGATAGGAGTCACAATAGAATAAGGAATAACGAGAGTAGAAGAGATCAAACCCTTTGAAAAGAATATATTTATTGTTTTTATCTTATTTCCACTTTATTTACTTAAGAATTATAGTAAATGTAAAATAATATAGATTGAAAATAATTAATTAATTTACATTGCTATGAACTAAGCATTTATTTGCATATTATATTCATTTTATATTAGTATTGTTTAGTATTATTCTAATGCGAGAGTAATTTGGTCATTTTACATAACATTTTATATACTTAAAATTTTATAAGTCTAGGAACCTTGTCCACATGTGCATATGTACGTAGGTCTATTCGTATAGCCGTATGTACATTTGGGTGTTAAATCTTGGTTACTTAATATAGTTCCACTAACTGAGTTTTATAATTTATGTATACATAATAGATGGGTAGACAACCCAACCACATCTCATGCATGCTCAATTGTTTTGGGATTTTTCCTTGTGGCAATGGGCTTGCCAGTACATCTTTGTGAAACTACGTGTGTTGCATGCATATGGGCTGAGAGAGAAGGATAAGTGGGAGCTAAAGAGAAATAAATAAGACAGAGAGAATTGAATGAGCTAAAGATTTCTGCTAAAGATTTCTAAGGGTTGAAAGAAAATTTAATGTGTGAGTTCTTATGTGTTGTGAAACAAGAGGAAAAAAAAAGACCAAAGAAAATAAATAAAAGGAATAAGAAGGGGGAAAAAAGATTACATTATTGCATTACTGTATTTTTTGGAAGTTCTTGAGCTAGAGGTAAGACTTGTTTACATTCCTTATTACTAAATATTTCTTTTATAGGGCCTCACTGTTGATTTATGGTTTAACATAAATATGAAGCATTCATCACGCATGTTAACAATAGTTGGAAAATATGAGGTGTGTTTATGTTGTATAACATGTCTTTCACATAAACTAGGTTACTAAGTTTGAATATTTTGGTCTAGATATTAACTAATTGTGAAATTTAGCATGAACTGATCTGGACCTAATAAAAATCTCTTTTTGTCCTATGAACTTTCAAAGTCCCAATCTCATAAATAGTATCCAAATCCAAACACCCACAGCAGAAATTAACAAGAATAACGAAAGAGACATAGAGATTTGTTGACTAGGGTAAAAACTCCTTTGAACCTAAAGGAGAAAACAATCTCGGATCCTTAAGCGAATCAGACTAAAACTTCTTCACTGTAAAATAAGAGGTTACAAGGTACAAGAAAATGGATTACAAGTTTCCCTAACCAACTACCTATTGATCTACTTGTCTAAAACCCATTCTAACCTTGTTTGCTAGACATCCCACAATAAACCTCAACCCGTTAAGAAGAATACCTTCAAACCTTGAAGGACAAGCTCCTTAATCTGTAGATCCACTGCAGATCTGAGCCAAGCATGGATAGATCTTTTCCAAAGAAAGCTAGTGATGTCAATAATCAAGCCAATCTAACCTAGCCGTTCATCTCTTTTGGTTTATTTCTTAAAAAGGTTAAGAGAAGGTGAGGTTCTGTCCAAAAGGTTACGACTAAGGAGAGAACTTTTCTTTTTGTATCAAAAGAGAGGGTTAAAAATGTCATTTAGACAGATTTTAAAAAATTTGGACATCGTCACAGGTAATTCGTGGGCACAAGCTACTCATGAATTGCTCACAAAACACCTTACACACTAGACAAAAATTTCCAGGTGTCACAAGCATCTCATGGGTAGGAACTTCTCACAAACTACTTATGAGACATACCAACTTTCTGGACAGTAACATTCAAGTCCAAATAGGATGTTCGTGGGCATGAACTGATGCTGAACCAGCAACCATTTCTCTTCCAATTCCAATGCTCTTCTCAACTATTAACAAAGATGCTTAAACACTCTTTGGCATATGCCTAAGTATCAAAAGACCTAACTTATGACATTCTAAGAAATCTAAAGTGAACAATTACAAGCAAAGTGTTGTCTCGGACATTGTCAACACAAAACCTAGTCTATATGACACTTACAATCTCTCCCTTTGGCAGTTCTGAGACAAAACACCCTAAAACCCAAATTACAACCAAATGAAAGTAATGTCACAAGTTCTAATCCTAAGCAGCAACCACTGTAATCCTAAAAAAAATTCAAGAACAAGAGATAACAAATATCAAGGCAAACCAATTAATTTTAGCTCCCCATCAATCAAACAATCAAATTACTCACCCCTTAAGCATGATCACTCCCCCTTAATCTCAAATGTTCTCCCATTTTTTATTCAAAATTAACAAAGCAAAATACAGCACAAACCATAGATCATGAATCTAGTAGCACCAAGCAGACCTCATGAAAACATTAACAACAAAATAAATGAGAGATTACCAAAAAAAAGTCCAAATAAGAGTTCATCATGAGTAATCAGTGTTCAACAGTCTGCCAAAGTAAACATAATCAAGTTCAAAACAAAAGCAAAACAAAGCAGTTTAATGTCAAAAGCAATAACAAAACAAAAGTTATGAGGATCAAGAAGAAAAGGTAGTAGCGACTGCGGCCACAGCGTCAATAAGCCTTGATTTCACTAAGCACACCCACTATATCACCAACTTCCATTCCTAGGTCATTAACTTTGTCATCGAGGGTAGTTAAAGAGGAATGAGCTGATGAAGCAATTTGTCCCAATGAGGTGACAAAGAAGTCCATTTGAGTCTGGCAATAGGTAGCAGCTCGGTTGGTAGTGTTGAGGTCACGAAGCATTAAGGTGCGAGTGCCTTCATTCTCTGATTGAATAAATTGCTCAAGATAAGTGATTCGGTTTTTTCTTCAAGTGGTTCATCCGATTGGTTAGGGCATTAAGAGCAAAAACAATGATGGAATTTGGATCGGAAATGGAACTGTCAGAAGGAATATCAGTAGGGAGAGATGAGGATGACAATGTCCCATTGAAGGACCAGGTGGCAGAGGAACTTAAGAGGGAACAATGGGTTTTTTTCTAGGCTATAGAGTGAGAGATAGTAACTCGATTGATGGGTTTTTCTTGTGCAAGTGCTAATTCATCCACCCGACGAACAATATTGAACTTGGATTTTAAAAAATTGGTGATAAGCACACCGTATGGTAACCCAATCTGAATGCTCTTTTGATGAAATGCATAATAGATGTTTTGAAAAAGCATAGAGGGTAGGATAATGGGAATGTCACGGGTAAGACAGTAGACAATCTTGACTCTATCCTTAGAAATGTCAGAACAATAGTGTGCGGGTGAGATGACTGAGTCCACTATCAGATTCAAAATACGAAAAGGGACAGAGAGTTCACTGTGTTTGAAACTCATCCCCGGAAACTAGGCTTGCGGTGCATCTCGCACTGGCCTAGCCGTTTTAGACACCGGGAGAAGAGATAACCAGTCTAGATTGAGGTACAAGGTATCAAGGGCTGGGTTGATTTTATGGTGTGACGCAAGTGAGTCAACAATGAAATTAATTGAAACCCCACAGACTTTGGTATCAAATGCCCTAAAATTATGAGACAAATTGTGAATGTTGGTATAAAATTCACGAACAATACCAATGGAGGCATTCCCATACTCGGAACAAACTCTAACCCACCCACGGCTAACAAAAATCTCCTTAATAAAACTAAAGTCCCCAGTTAATTGAAAAAATCAATTAGTCGTTCAAGTAGAACCGGTCAGTGAGAGAAAATAGAATCAAACAGTTTTTGTCCATTGGCAACAAACATTTCAGATTCAGAAAACGAGGAGTGAGTGTAATGGGATTCTACCTAAGAGGAGGACGAGGGTTTAGTCAAAGAGCCACCACTGCCCGATACAGTCTTGGTTCTGGGCATGGCCGAAGACCTACCATTTGTGGAAGGAGTCTTCTTCTTTTGCATGGTTGATTTAGAAAGGTTCTTACCCGATTGACCTGAGGACTTTGGAAGTCGAATCTTTACCATGGAAGATGAAGATAATAGAAATAGAAGAGAAGGAAGAAATAAAGAGCAAAGGACTAGGGTTTTCGATGAAGCACAGGGGAGGGTGGTGGCGTTACCTGGAAGAGGTACATACTCAATGATAGAATCCTGGTGCCCAAAACGAGAGGTGAATAGGTGCTCAAAATGATCTCAAGGGTTGTAGCAAGATAAGATTTCCATGAGCGAGGCATGCAAAGGACTTACAGAGCGTAGGGTTTCACTCTAATCGGATGAAAGAGAAGAGAATGAAGAAGTAAAGTGCAAAGGACAAGGGTTTCTGATGACTCAAGTGAGAGGATGATGAGGTTACCTAGTAGAGATATACACACAAACCCAAAACCGTAGTTCCCAGAAGAATCGGTGAAGAAGAGCTCAAAATGATCTCAGGGATTGTGGCAAGGTAGGCTTTCCTTGATCGAGGCATGTAATGGAGGTGCTGAAAGTAGGGTTTTACTTTAACCCGATGAAGATTAAGGGATGAGACCAAGAGGACGTGAAGTGATAAGTTTGGTGGTAGCTGTTTGTGGGAAATAGGAAAAAAGTGATTGCACGGCTTAGCATTAAAACCCACAGATGAAGAGAATAAAGAACATAAAAAAAAAATAAAAGGAAATAAAGGATAGGACACTTGTCACACAATCAAAATTCAAATAGATTTTTTTTAAATTGCAAATAAAAAAATATAGCATGTAAAATTACCTACTTATCCCTATTAAATAAGCCAGCTGGAAAGAAACCCATTCCAATCAAAAAGAAGTACAAAATCAATACAAAATTTGTACACAAATTTGTACCATATCCTCAGCATATATGATTACCAAACCAAGTTAGTGGCTCCACCCCTTACTCTGCAACCAAACAACAGAATTAGTGGATCATACAAAAAGACAAAAGAAAATTGGACTTGCCAAATAAAAAAAATCATATAAAGACAAAACAACCTTCAGATTTATTAAAGCCCATCAAACCTATTGCTCAAATCAAACATCACTTTTGGAATTCATGAGATGCAATGAGAAAGTTCAGTGCCCACAAAAATCATGTAACTTGCCCTCAAACCTTACACAAAAAAATATTTCATAAAGCAAGAAATTTATGCTCATAATCAGTCAACAAAAACCACTATCAATGAAGATACTTTCTCATATAGATTGATCTCAACATAGAAAGATTGATACAGACAATTAGAGCCATGAACAAAAATTAATTATTTGAACACAGCTTCAATTAGGAGTCAAAATATCAAAATTTCAGAATTTATAAAAATAAGATATTGACAAACACAATAAATCTGTGACTTATTGTCCATATTTTTGTAAAATTTCTTAGAAACACATATAATGAGTAGAATAGTATTTCAAATAAGACATTAATTGCACATAAATGTTTTTCAATGAACTCAATTAACATCTCAAGACATGGTACTAGCTGTAGAACCACATTCAAATTCTCTAGTAGATATCTACTTGGAAGTTAAAACCAATCAATTGCCCAACAATTATAAGATAACAATTTTCCCACTTTGAGATAGATGAAATTGACATTGCAATTTAAATTCGATCATCCTTATCTCTCCAAACAAAGTAAAATTCAATAAGTGCAATGTGATTATGGTTCTCACACACTTGTTTTTTTTTTTTTTTATATATCTCTTTTTCTCCCTCAACTTTTTTTGGTGTAAAGTAGAGAACAAAGTGGTAACCCTTTTCATCACTTTGATTGGGAGAGAAACTCAACAACTTCAATACTACCAACATTTGAAACTTGGAACAGAGAAAATTGTGGGCTAATCAATTATGGGTCAATCTAAGGTAGACATCACACTAGGAATTCAAGTAAGGTAGCATCTCAATTGACTATGTGTTCGACATCAACCAAGTTAAAAGAAAAACATATATGTGATCTTAATAATCAATATTTTCAACACAATCTCTACACACCATGATATTAGAAAGAATCCTACAAAAACAAGACAATGGCCAAGGATTGAAAGTGTAAATAAATATCAAGTTTAGATAAATTCTTACTCATTTGAATATTTCAAAGCTTAAAGTACACTGCATGATCTCACTTTCAATTTAAGTTCATAGCAATAATTGTAAGATCATTTATTCTCAATATTGAGATAAAACTATTCTAGAAGTATAACTCCAAAAGATGAACGGAGATATTTAAATCTTGAAGCTTCTAGTGGTTTCGTGAACAAATCAACAAGTTGTTGGTTGGTGGGAATGTGTACCAAACTTAACACTTGTCTCTCAACAAGATCTTTGATGAAATGATGCCTTATGTCAATGTGTTTTGTGCGAGAGTGTTGAACAGGATTTTTAGAAATATTGATCGCACTCAGGTTATCACAACACAAAGATATAGTACCTTGATTGATTCCATAATCTGAAAGCATCTACTTCATCCACAAAATTTGAGCACAACAGCTCCCCGCTACAATGTACTCAGCTTTGGCTGTTGAAAGAGATATTGAGTTATGCTTTTTGCTATGCCACGCCACCAAATTTCCTCCTATGTAAAAGCAACCTCTGAATGTGCTTTTTCAATCATCACAACACCCTACCCAATCTGCATCTGAATAGCAAGTGATTTCTGAAGAAGAACCATTAGAAAACCACATGCCATAATATAGAGTCCCATTTACATAACGAATGATGCGTTTGATAGCTGTCAATTGAGACTCTTTGGGACAAGATTGATACCTAGCACAAATGCCTACACTAAATGCAATGTTTGGATGATTAGCAGTCAAGTACAGTAGGCTACCAATCATGCTACGGTATAGAGTTTGGTCAACACTCTTTTCAGATTCATCCTTATTCAGTTTGGTAGTTGTGCCTATAGGAGTCCTAGCATGCTTAGTTGTAGAGAGTCCAAACTTTTGAACCAAATTTCTTGCATACTTGGATTGAGATATGAAAATGCCATTTTTTAATTGTTTAATTGCAAACCCAAGAAAAAAATTCAACTCACCAACCATGCTCATTTCAAATTGACCCTTCATGAGTTCGGCAAATTTTAAGACATGTTTTTCTGAAGTAGAGCCAAAAACAATGTCATCCACATAAATTTGTGCAATGGTGATTTCCTTAGAATCTCTATGGATGAACAATGTTTTGTCTACACTTTTCTTTGTAAAATTCAACTCTACCAAAAATTTGGTAAATCTTTCATACCAAGCCTAGGAAAGTCTTTTACACCAAGCTCTAAGAGCTTGTTTTAAACAATACAATGCCTTATTTAAACGAAACACATGATTGGGATGTTTAGGATCAATGATGCCTTTTGGTTGCTCAACAAAAACTTCTTCTTGTATAAAACCATTCAAAAAAGCACTTTTCACATCCATTTGAAAAAGTTTGAACCCTAAGTAGCAAGAAATAGCCAACAAAATCTGAATTGATTCTAGTCCAGCCATAGGTGCAAAAGTCTCATCAAAATCCACTCCTTCAAGTTGAGTGTACCCTTATGCAACTAGTCTAGCTTTGTTTCTAACAATAGTACCAAATTCATCGGTTTTGTTTTTGAAAATCCATTTGGTCCCTGTAACATTGGCATCACTAAGTCTAGGCACAAGTTGCTGAACTTCATTTCTAGAAAACTGTTCCAATTCCTTATGCATGGCATTAATCCAATGAGAGCCAAGAAGAGCCTCTTTAACATTTTTAGACTCAATGCATGAAGTATAACACAAGTAAGTTACCTCATTGCGAACTTGCCTCATAGTTTTCATAGGGACTGTTACCTCACCAATGACTTGTGTTAATGGATGATTCAGTTTCACTCTTGATGATGGGGTAAGAGTCAAATGCTGATTTTCATTCTTATTTTTCTCTTCTTCATCTTTGGGCAAATCTCCATTCGACTCAACCTCAACTTCCTTTGCATTCTTTTGGCTTTCTAACAAGGATTCTTCATGTGGATGGATGGTGAATTCTTGTTCATCCTTTCTCAAATTTAACCTACAAATAGAATTAATAGGATCATCATCAATAACAACATTTATGGACTCAATAACAGTAGAGTGCTTCAAATTGAAAACTCCATAAGCTCTACTGTTTGTAGAGTAACCAAGAAAAATCCCATCATCACATCTTGCATCAAATTTACCTAAAGATTCCCTATCATGGTAAATGTAACATTTGCTCCCAAAGATGTCAAGTTATTTAACACTTGGTTTCTTACCATTCCAGATTTCATATGAAGTGGCTTTAGCCTTCTTTTCACAAAACCCCTGTTACTAATATAACAAGTAGTGTTTAAGGCCTCAGCCCAAAACTTCAAAGGCATTTTCTTATCATGCAACATGACTTGAGTCATCTCTTGCAGAACTCTGATCTTCCTTTCAACAATCCCATTTTGTTGAGGCATTTTAGGAGCGAAGAATTCATGGAAAATACCATATTCATCACAAAATCAAAAAATTCAGAATTTTTTAAATTCTTTTCCATGATCACTTCTTAATCAAATGATCCTACCAATCTTAACTCCCTTTTGATTTTGGAGTCTATTGCACAAAGATTTAAAAGATCGGAATGTGTTTGATTTTTTTTCTTAGAAAATTTACCCAAGTAAATCTTGAAAAGTCATCAACCATTACAAAAATGTATTTTTTACCACCTAAACTCTCAGTCCTAATAAGACCCATTAAGTCAACATGCACAAGCTCTAAGAGAGAAGAAGTAGCTATTTTATTGGTCTTTTTGTGAATAGTCTTTGTTTGTTTCCCTTTCTAACAAGGTCCATAAACAACTTTCTTGAATTTTGCAAGCTTTGGCAACCCTTTCACAATTTCGGACTTAGATAATCTTACAAGATCTCAGTAATTCACATGTCCAAGCCTTTGATGCCAAAGTTCTATGGTATCATCTTATGCAACATTACAAGCCAAACTTTTATCAATTGAAAGCCCATAACAATTATCTGCAGTTCTAACTCCCTTCAACACTACATTGTTATCTTTGTCTAGTATTGAGCATTCATCTTTAGCAAATATAACATTGTAGTGTGAATGACAAATTTGACTAATGCTAATCAAATTTGCTTTCAAACCTTCAACATACAAAACATCATTCAGTCTAGGAAGACCCTGGATGATCAATACATTCAATTCCAAGAATTTTAGATTTGCTACCATCACCAAATGTGACAGAGCCTTCATCACAATCAACTAAGGGCAAAAATATAGATTTGACACCACACATGTGCTTAGAGCATCTACTATCCAAGTACCACATGTTGGAGTTTTGGGCTCTAAACGCAGTGCGTGCAACAAAGCATTTTAAATTATCACATCTAATCCATACTTTTTTGACCTTATTTTTTGAAGAAATTTCACCTTTGAAAACAGTTTTTGAGATATTCTTGGCATTGGATTTAGACAATCCTCCATTAGAAGTATCTTTATTTGGTTTATATGGAGCTCGTATGTCATTATCATCTTGAAATTGAAGACCATTGAACCCATTAGACAAAAATTCTCTTCCTTTAAGACCTCTGTCAGAATTGACTCTGGATTTAACATAATCCAATGGTAATCCATACAATTTATGACAAAATAGTCTTATATGGCCTCTAATTCCACAATGACATATGGGAACAAATTTTCTAGAATTTGCAAAATTTGAGGTATGCAAATTAGATTTAATGAAGACTTTATCTCCAAAACCTGAAAGTAGTTGGAAAAAGTATTACATTGAACGTGATTCTTCACCTTACTTGCACCAGATATCACTTTCTGTTGGAAACTTTGACATCCTCTTAAATTTCCTTTTGAATTTTCACTTTCAACTTTTGCAACCCTTGGAATGAAATGAATTGCTGGATTTGTTCTCAATTTTCTTAGTTGTTGAGACAAATTTGATTGGTCCATTTCCTTGAATTAAAGAAGATGAGGACAGTTTTGGACATCCAATCCCAGTTCTATCATTAGGATACCTTTGAGCTTCCAATATGTCATCTAGCTTCTTGGTTCCGGCATCCCATTTCTTGAATGAACTAGATGTCTTAGCAATCTTCTCCTTCAAATCTTCCACTTCTTTCTCAAGTGTCACATTGATGGACATTAATCTTTCTTCATTCTTTTTCAAAGTCTCAACCATTTTCTCCAATTCAGCCACATGAGACTTATGACTTCCAACTTCACTTTTCAAACTCTCTTTCTCACTTTCAACACTACTTGGTTTGGAGAGTGCTTTAGCCTTATGCTTTGCAAGAGTTAACGATTGCCAATACAACTCATTATATTTATCTTGCAACATATCAAACTTCTCTTGAGTGTTTTCTTCGGATTCTAAATCAGAAGTGTCACTCTCATCATTTTCGTCAAGACTTATCCGAGAAACACAAATTTCAGACTTTTTCTTTGGAGAAAAATCATCAGCTTTCACCATAAATGCTAGAACATTTGAAGAGTCATCCTCAAAACCAGATGAATCATCCTCAGTTTGGTCTCCTTCACTCCTTGAATCATCTTCATTATCCCAAGAAGCATTAAAAACTTTCTTATTATTTCTCTTCATCCTGTTTGCACATTCATTAGCAAAATGTCCACACCCTTTACATTCAAAACATTGTTTCTCACCTGCTTTCTCTTGCTTCTTCTCAATTTTGATCCCATCTCCAAACTTTTTCTTTCCTTTTAAAAACTTCGACTTGTTTCGAGGAGACTTCTTAGAAAAACTTTTGAACTTCTTGACAAGGAAGGCAATATCATCAGCATTTACTTTTGTGGTGTTGATTTCTTCACTTTCATCTTCACAAACTTAGCTTAAGGCAATTCCTTTGTTCCTCTTGTTTTGATTGATATTAACTTCATAAGTTTGCAGTGATCCAACTGACTCTTCAACCTTCATTTGATCTATTTCTTTACTTTCCTCAATAGCTGTTACCTTTGGTTGAAACCTATCCGGTAATGACCGTAAAATCTTGCGAACAATCTTTGATTGTGGATAACTTTCACCAAGATTTATAGAGGAATTTACAATATCACTGAGCTTAATATAAAACTGATCAAAAGTTTCATTCTCAACCATACGGATTACCTCAAAAGCAGTTGTGAGTCTTTGCAACTTGGCTATTTTCACTGTTGTAGTTCCTTCATAGGTAACTTGAAGGATATCACAAGCTTCTTTTGTAACTTCACAGTTATAATTTCTTCTGAACTCATCCTGAGAAAAACTACAGAATATTGCATTCAAGGCTTTACTGTTCCATCCAGCAGCTTTATTATCAGCAAGTGACCAATCCCTCTTTGCTTTAGGTATGAGATCAGTCTCACTCACTGTAGGTGGTCTCCATCCATCAACAACAGAATCCCAAACACGTTCATCAATGGATTTAAGAAAAGCTCTCATCTTTGCATTCCAGTAGTGATAGTTAGAGCCATCAAGAAATGGAGGCCTAACAGTTGATTGTCCCTTTCTTTGGCTATCCATGAATACTATATAGACCTACTCTCAGATAAAAAGTCTAGACACAAAACAAAGAGCACCCAATGCTCTGATACCACTTAAAAGTCCCAATCTCACAAAATAGTATCCAAATCCAAACACCTATAGTAGAAATTAACAAGAATAACCAAAGAGACACAGAGATTTGTTAACTAGGGTAAAAACTCCTTTGAACCGTAAGGAGAAAACAACCTCGGATCCTTAAACAGATCAGACTAAAACTTCTTCACTGTAAAATAAGAGGTTACAACGTACAAGAAAATGGATTACAAGTTTCCCCAACCAACTACCTGTTGATCTACTTGTCTAAAACCCATCCTAACCTTGTTTGCTAGACATCCTGCAATAAATCTCAACCCATGAAGAAGAATACCTTCAAACCTTGAAGGATAAGCTCCCCAATCTATAGATCCACTACAGATCTGAGCCAAGCACTGATAGATCTTTGCCAAAGAAAGCTTGTGATGTCAACAATCAAGCCAATCCAACCTAGCGATTCATTCCTTTTGGTTTCTTTATCAAAAAGGTTAAGAGATGCTGACATTCTGTCCAAAAGGTTAGGGTTAAGAAGAGAAATTTTCCTTTTATATCAAAAGAGAGGGTTAACAATGTCATTTGGACAGATTTTAAAAAATCTAGACGTCGTCACAGGTAGTTCGTGGGCATAAGCTACTCATGAGCTGCTCATATGACACCCTTACACACTGGACAAAAATTTTCACGTGTCACAAGCATCTCATGGGCAAGAACTTCTCACGAATTGCTTGTGAGACATACCAACTTTCTGGACAGTAACATTCAAGTCCAAATGGGATGTTTGTGGGCACGAACTGATGCTGAACCAGTAACCACTTCTCTTCCAGTTCCAATGCCCTTGTCAACCATCAACAAAGATGCTCAAACACTCTTTTGGCATATGCCTAAGCATCAAAAGACCTAACTTGTGACATTCTAAGAAATCTAAAGTGAACAATTACAAGCAAAGTGTTGTCTCAGACATTGCCAACATAAAACCTAGTCTATATGACACTTACAAACTTTAAGATGTATATTTTATATTTGATATATAGGCAGAGCGATCGAGACTATTTAGATTTACGAAGGTGACGCGATGGGGAAACATGTGTAATATCATTTGATTGAATAGGTTTTTGGATAAAGGGAGGATGCCCAAGTGCACAGGTGAGAGCAGGTGCCCGAATTGACATGTCCTTTGACAGATTAACTACTTTGGATTTTTCCTCGCCAGTGCCTCGTACTTGGTCCCATAAGTGTTTAGTCTACTAATGGGGGAGAAGGATAGAATCCACCCTACCCTTCCCCTTTGCCTTCCTACATTTTGAAGGCTTGGGTTTTATATATAAATGTGTATGTTTATATGGGTATGTTTTTAGTCGAGATAGAGAATCGAGAGTGATGAAGAAGTTTGAGATGTGAAAGTGTATCTATCTTTAACTAAAGTCAAATTAACTTCATAATTCTTCAATTGGATTGATAATAAACACATTAATGTAATCTATTATGTAGGGGTGTTATAAAAAACCGAAAAACCGGACCAAATGAAAAAATCGGATCGAACCAGATTTTGTAAACTGATTTTTTAAAATCTGATTTGGTTTCGGTTTAAAAATTTTTAATTTTTTGAAACTGATTTGGTTTTTGGTTTTGAGGGTTTTAAAATCGAATTAGACCAGACCGAACCGATTATAATACAAGTGTGTAACAAAATGTAGTGGTTGGGACTCGAACTCAAGATCCCAAAGTTTACAAGTGAGGACTTTACGACTGGGCAACACCCACCAATTGCTTACAATGCCACAGTGGAGGAGACTGGGCCATGACTGAAAATTAAGCTAGAGGTGAAAATATTTTTTGAGTTCGTAATAGGCTTGAAAGCCACATTAATGTAATTTTTATAAGTTTTTTAATATATTGGGCCAGAATTGAATTTTTTTATATTGGGCTTAGCTCAAAATTGTAGCCTACAATGGAAACCGGATTGAAACTGAAACCAAATGGAAACTGGACTGAAACCGATTGAACTGAAACCGAATTATATCAACCGGTTCCGGTTTTAAAAATTTCCAAACCAAAAATTCAGTCCAATCCCATAAATAGCCCAAAACTGAACCAAACTGGACCGGTATCACCCCTACTATTATGTAAGCGTATCATATTTTGTGTCCTATAATTGTTATCCAGCAAGTAATTGCAATTATAGGGGTAGTTAGTGGGGAGAATGTTATGAGACTATCTAATCATGATACCCCAAGAACCATTGAAAGACCTAGATGAATGTTAAGAGAAGTTCGTATCTGTTACAGTTGTAATGTTATGAGACTATCTAATCATGATACCCCAAGAACCATTGAAAGACCTAGATGAATGTTAAAAGAAGTTCGTATTTGTTACAGTTGTCAAAGATTTAATTACAACCACAATGACTATCTACAGAGGTGTGCACAAAGGTGTTTTACTTATGGACAGCTGGGGCACATTAGTAGGTTCTATCCTCATGTGTAGGAAATTAAGTGATTAAGATAGAATCTAGAATTTGTATGCCCGTAATATTTTTACTAAGGATATTACCCTTTTTATCTATTAATAGCTTATCTTATCGAAACCTTGGGACAAGTTTGAATGTAATGTAGCTTATGTAGCAATATTAAAGTTTGATGTAGTAACTTCTTAAGAGAAAATGAATGGTTATTAATCTTGCCTGAGTTTTGATAAGATGATCACCTATCTTACATTAAAAAAAATGATATGTTTTATTTTAGAATGTCACTTTGAAGATTTCAAGGTCGAGGCCAAGGTAGAGGTCAAGATAGGGGATGGGGATTTGCCCTGATAGATATAATAGGGGTGATGTGCTTATTTAACCAAAATAGGAGTCACATTATAATATAGCAGTTTAGGTTCAACCTGATTCCAACATGAAGTTCTAGGAGCATTACACTCTTCTAAGAAAACTAGAGTTACTTTTCTTATTTATACTTCTAGAGCAACAATACTGATTGATACTTAAGCATTGCACTCTTTTATTACTACATCATTTGTGTCTGCATTGGGTTTGAATGTATGTCAGTTAGTTCCGTCGTTGTGTCGTAGATGGTATTGATGGTTGAGAGTACAATTTTGTGTTTGACTTAATTGTGTTAGAGATAAAGAGTTTTGACATTATACTTGGCTTGGATTGGTTGATAATATACCAAGCAATGATTAATTGCTCTAAGGGACGAGTAACCTTATTTACCTTAGAAGGTGATCCTGTTCATTTCTTTACTAATTGACATAGTTTATGGGTCTTGCCGTTTTTGGATGAGTGGAATTGTATAGTTTGTTTGCATGTATGTCTGTAGAAGGTAATGATGTGAGAAATAGCATGTGATTGCTCAGAGTTGTTAGTGAATTATCGATAGTGTTTTTGAAAGTGCTGTCTGGATTGTCCTGTAAGAAGGAAGTGGAATTTTGTATTGACCTGGTGGTTAGCACAAAACCCATCCCCATTATTCTGTATAGATTGGCACCAGTAAAATTGGCAAAATTTAAGAAACAAGTACTTCACCTTGGGTGCACCGGCATTACTTGCAACAAAGAAGGATGGAACACTAAGATTGTGTATTGATTACGGAAAACTGGACAAAATGACCATCAAGAATCGGTATCCATTACTGATAATTGATGATTTATTTGATTGGTTGAAGGGTTCATTAGTGTTCTCAAAGATTGATTTGAGGTTTGCGTATCACCAACTGAGAGTGAGGTAGGATGACATTCCTAAGATGATATTCCAGAGTCGATAAGGTCATTACAAGTTCTTGGTAATGTCATTCAGTTTGACTAATGGTCTTGCATTATTTATGGATTTGATAAACTGGATGTTTAAAGACTACATAGATAAATTTGTTGTGGTGTTTATCAATGATATGTTGGTTTACTCCAAATTAGAGGAAGAACATGAAGGACATTTGAGAATTGCATTACAAGCATTGAAAAATTATCATTGTATGCTTTTTTAAATAAGTGTAAGTTTTGGTTTAGAGAAGTAAAGTTCCTTGAACATGTGGTTTCTAACAAGGGAGTATATGTGCATTCGTCTAAAGTTGAGGTTGTCTTTGAATTGTTAAAATCGAAGACGGTGTTTGAGAATTGTAATTTCCTAGGATTGGCAAGATACTACCGAAGATTTGTAATTGGCTTCTCCAGGTTAGCCTCTCCATTGACTAGGTTGACCCGGAAAGGAGTTAAGTTTGTATGGGATGATATTTGTGAGAAATCATTCAAAAAAATTAAGAAAAAGTTGATTACTGCACCAATATTGATCAGTACAGAGGGGGGTAAAGGTTATTTGATGTATTACAATGCCTTAGGAGAAGGACTATGTTGTGTCTTGATGCAGAATGGGAGGGTAGTAGCTTATGGATCAAAATAGTTAAAGACTCATGAGCAGAATTACCGTTCATAACTTGGAGCTCGCAACAGTAATTTTTTCATTAAAACGTTAGAGACATTATTATTATAGTGAGAAGGTGGAGGTATTTCTGATTGTAAAAGGTTAAAGCACATATTTTATGCATAAAGATTTGAATTTAAGACAAAGAAAGTAAATGGAATATACGAAGGATTATGATTTTGAATTGTAATATCACCCTAGAAAGGCTAATGTGGTTGCAAATGCTCTTAACAGGAAGACTCGTTGTACTTTAGTGAGTTTTGCAGTTAAAGAGTGGAAGATGATGGAGGATTTGGGTGAATTTGATCTTGAATTGAGGAATGATGGTGAGGAAGCAGTTTTGTATATTTCACTCATTCAATCGGTGTTAATTAGTAGAGTGATTTAAGTGCAAAAGGCAGATGAAGAGGCGAATGATGTTCAAGTAAAAGTACAAGGCTCGGTAATTATGCCAGGATGGATTGTAGAAGATGATGATGTAGTGAAGTACCAAGGAAGAGCTTTTGTACCATTGTCTGTTCGAGATGATGTCATGAGAGAATTTCATTATTCTTGATTAACAGTGCATCCGGGAGGTATAAGTGTGTATCATAATTTGAGATGTTAGTTTTATTGGCTCGATATGAAGAGGGATGTAAAATAGTTTATTAGTAGGTGCAAGAAGGAAACTAAAAAAAGAAGGAAACTTGATAAAGAAGTTTACATGTGCAAGAGATTTAGTTTCCTATTCCGTCTAGGTATGTAGAGTATATATATATACTAGCAATTTCCCGTGCCTGAAGGCACAGAAATATAATTTAGCATGTAAATAGTTTAAATTTAAATTTATAAAGCAAACTTACATTAAAAAAAGTATAAAAATAACCTATAAAAATAAAAATAATTAATCAAAAGAGATTAAAGTATACAATTTTATTATTTATTACAAACATTATCATATTTTTAAAATATTAATTTAAAATCTTTTATATAAAAAATATTTAAAAAATATGAGAAGAGGGATAGAAAAAAATAATTCTGATCATTTAACAAATTCAACAATTGAAAATACTTCAAATTCAAAATTTTGAACTTTTTTATTACATAAATGACACTTTTTATATAAGAAGTATTAAAAAAATATGGGAAGAATGAGAGAAAAAGAGAAATAATTCTAACCATTTAACAAATTTAATAGCAGAAAATTTTAAACTTCTGACCATTTAAAAAAAAAGTGTAAAAATAGCCTATAAAAATAAAAATCATTAATAAAAAAAGATTAAAGTATAAAATTTTATTATTTATTACAAACATTATCACATTTTATAAAAATATTAAAAAAATATGAGAAGAATGAGAGAAAAAAATAATTCTGACCATTTAACAAATTTAACATTTGAAAATACCTCAAATTCAAAATTTTAAACTTTTTTATTATATAAATGACATTTTTTATATAAAAAAGTATTAAAAAAATATGGGAATAGTGAGAGAAAAAGAAAAAAAAATTAACTATTTAACAAATTCAATAGCAGAAAATTTTAAACTTCCTTAATGACACATAGTGTAAAAGCGTATGTATTTAAAATTTAAGTTTTAAGAATATTTAGATATAACATTTATGTGCGTGTCGAGCGGGCATGCTGCAGTTTTGAAACATATTAATCACATTCAAAAAAATTTTAAATTTTCAAAAAATTAATAAAGAATATACAAAATTAAAAAAATAAAAATAATTTTGTAATCACATTTTAAAAAATTTTCATGTAAAGTGATCGAAAAGATAATTAAAGTGAGAAGAAAAAGAAAAAAATAATTCAAACCATTAAATAAATTCATTAATTAAAAAATACCAAATTCTAATTATTTTACCTGTGCTTAAATATACGAAGTATAATTTAATGTGTAAAACCTGTGCAAAGTATGGACCGCTTAGCATACCCTTTCCTTTTCACGTTACGTATATAACTGTCACATCAACTGATATATTTCATTATATAGATTTAAATTTCAAATTTTAAAATTTGAAAAGATAGCAGTAATAACATGGCAAAGTTTTAGCGATGATCGAAACAAATATCAAATCATAAGTTATTTAGCGTGTAAATAACTTCATTTTGAATTCATAAAACAAACCAATATGAAAAAGTGAAAAAATAACCTATAAAAATAAAAAAAACACTAATCAAAATAAAATTAAGGTATAAAATTTTATTATTTATTATCACTATTATCACACTTTTCAAAGTTTAATATCAAATATATTTTATTTAAAAAGTATTCAACAAAAATAGAAAATTTGATAGAAAGAGGAAAATTAATTCTAGCCATTAAGAAAATCCAAAATTTCAATTTAAGTGTTTATTTTTTAATAAAATTTTCAAGAAAACTAAAGTTTAAGTATTTATTTTAATTTAAAAAATTAGTTGATTTTGTCTAATAGGCATCCATACATTGTTTAATATCTGTCTATCTTTTTTTGTCTATATTTTTTGTTTTTATTTTTTGCTGTCTTTTTTTTTTTTTTTGAAATGAAAACTAAAATTACTTTTGGAAATGAAATATTTCTACAATTAGTTTTTAAAAAATTAATTGGATTTAATAAATATATTTCATGTTAATTTTAATTTAATTATATTGTTTATTAAATTAAATTAAATTAATTATGATATTTATTAAAAATAATTTAATAAAATATATTTGATATTAAACAAATTAAATTAAATTAAATTATTAAATATATTAACTAATTTAAATTATTTAATATAATTTTAATATTTACTGAAAATTTCAATAATATATATTTCATATTAATTTAATATGAATTAATTAATTTCATATTAAATTAATTAATTATTTATTTAATTTAAAAACTATTTAATTTAATTTAATTATTAAATAAAAATAAACAAAGTGTTAAAATTGATAAAATATTTGTAATAGAAAATATAGAGTAAAAAGATTTTTTATTATGTTTTTCTATTTAAGTTTACATTTTTTGAAAACAAAAAAATATAAATAGATTTAAGAAATATTTTTCTGTTGTCAGTTTATAAAAATTTATAAACATAAATAGAAATTTTAATTTAAATGTTTAATTTCAATAAAATTTTAAAGAATATTAAAATCTAAATATATAATTAAAAAAATTAATTGATTTTGTCTATTAGGTATCAATCTATTGTTTAGTATTATCATTTATTTTAAATATTAATTTAAAATTTTATATTTTTGTGCCTTAATTATAAGAACTAAAATTAAAATATTATTTTAAATAAAAATAATAAAAATTATTATTTTCTCTGCCTTGAAACACTCCCACCCCTCTCCTTTTTTTCTCTTTCCTACAAAGTATAAACTATTAGTTTAAAAATATAAAAACATAAAGTATAAAAGTATTAGTTTAAAAACTTTTATATTTAAAGTACTAAAAAATATGAGAAAAATGAACAAAAACTCAATTAAAGTAGGGAAAAAAAGCGTTAATTTTAAAAAAGTCAATTAAAATGTATTTAAATTCAAAAAGTAGTCAAATTTAAAAATTTCTTGCCTCCCTCTTTCCACCCGCCCCATCCGCCAAGAAACCCATCCCCTCCCCAAGCTTGACACGCAAACAAATGTCCCATCAAGGGACCTAACTTATTATATAGATTTTTAATAAATAATATAATTTAATATATGTTATATTTATCGAATTAAAAGATTTTAATAAATAATTTACTGTATTAATTTAATTAATTATATTAATTAAATTAAATAAATATAAAATATATTTTATTAAGTTCTCTTAATTTTTTAAAACTAATAAAATTAAATATTTTCTAAAATAAAAAATTAATAATTATAAACAAACTTGTATTTTCAAACATAGTTTCAGTTTTCATTTAAGAAAAAATAAACGGCAATAAAAAATAAAAAACAGAAAATAGCAACAAAAAAAAAACAACAAAAAAATGACAGCGTTGTCAAACGGGCCCTGGGCAACTATGCACAGCAACAAAGCATTAATCATCCAATCACGCTGGCCAGATCGGTATGTCCCACTCAACGTGAGGGACTCTGTACGCCACGTATCCAACAATTAAGGGTGTATTTAGAATTGTTTAAAATTGTATAAAATTATAAAAGTTAATGTCTCGTAATTTGTATAGTGAGTAGATAATTAAAATTTTATAATCTCGTAATTCGTATTTGTAGAGATTTATAGAGATTTGATTATTTTGTTTTATTTTGTTGAGCTCCAAATGGAGGCTAAATTGATTATTGTGTTTTATTAAATAAATCTGTAAAATAAATTTATATAAAAAATTATAAAAATAACTTATATAATCTTTAATAAATATGTAAAATTTTAATGAATATTTAAAAAAAATTAACAAAATATGAGAAGGGTAAAAGATTGTGTTTTCATATAAAGTGAGAGAAAATATAACTAAATTAAAAAAATAAAAAATAATTCTAACAATTGAGTAAATTTAATAATTAAAAATATCTCAAATTTAAATTTTACAGCTTTTTATCTAAAATTATGACACAAAAAGTATAAAAATATATGTATTTAAAATTTTAAATTTTGAATACATTTTGATTAAATTTTTTCCATCAAAAAATTAAATTTTTAAATAATATTATTTTTAATTTTTAATTTAAATACATTTTTTCTCTCTCCCTGTCACTCTCTCACAGCTCCCTTCCCTCCCTCCCTCTCTCTCCCGTCACGTCCCCCAACCCCCTCTCTCTTCTGTCACTCCCTCACAGCTCCCTTCCCTCCCTCCCTCTCTCTCCCGTCACGTCCCCCAACCCCCTCTCTCTTCTGTCACTCCCCCACCTCCTCTCGCTCTCTCTCTCTCTCCCTGTCACTCAGCCTCTCTGTCTCTCGCCTGCAACCCCCGTGTCACGTCGACATTGTGTATATGTGTATGTTTGTGAAAAAGGCGGCAACTTGTGAAAGAAGTTTTGTTTAGGAAGAATCTCAGTCATTCATTTATATACAAAAAATTTAATCTTAACCGTTAATTATAAGTTATGAGAGGGATATTTTTGAAATGGAATGTGTTTTATTATATAGATATGCATTTGTACTCAATATAAAAATACACTGATAGAAAAAATATATTATAGAATTGTAGGAGATTCCTTTTATTGTGATTGTTTGTTTGATTGAATGTATTGTTTGGATTGATTATTATAATGATCTTGTTGAATTCGAAAAATTTCAAAACTCATTAAAACACACCCAATTAAATCTATATAACTTAACTTATATGAAAATTTTAATTAATGTAAAATTCAATTTTGATAAAAATTATTATACTGAGTGATAAGTAACAAAATATATATTCCAATCAATAATTAAATAGGATGGTACTCTTAGAAATTTGTATCATATTTGAATTAAAATTATTTTTAATAATATCTAACTTGAATAAAATTTTATCCAATTTAATATTCCAAAACCTTAAATGATAAGTAAAATTCAATTTAGATAGTTATAATATCAATTGATTAGTAGTATTTAAAGATTATTAATTAATAAAGTTAAGTATTTTATAAGACATGTCAAAATCATAGTATCCAGCTGTATTTTACAAAATACAAAATAAGATATTACCTAAATAATTAAATATTAATATATAAAAAATATGATATTACCTAAACAGGATGTCCCTATATATGTTCTGCTCTATATTGCCTAAATAGGATATACTAAAATAGAATATTACCTAAATTATTACATATTACATTACATATATATTCAGGATATAAAATAGGATATTTTTGGCATACGAACTAGAATTTTACTTAAATTGTCAAAATATATGCTTCGTATATGATGTAATGTAATATAATATATGTTCATATTATAAAATTTTTAAATATAAATAAAACGGGCTACCCCAGGTTTAGTAAAAGTAGAAATATAAAATTACAACATTTACTAATTATTATAGGGGAATTGTTGTTGTAAATATATAACACTAATTATTTTAATCACTTGCACACACATATTTATTACGTAAGCAATGCTTAGGTAAAAAAGATATTGCCTGAATAATTACTTCTATATGATTTTTTATATAATTTAACTACGAAATTATCATGTTTAATTTTTTTTTTATAAAAAACTAAAAAAATAACACAATACATTTCTAAAAAGATTAAAAGAATTTTATAAATCGATTTTATCATCAATTCCTTAAAACTTTGCATGCTAAAAATATTAAAAGTTAAAAATTAATAATAAAATTTTTTAATTGTTGGTTATTTTTTTAACCAAAATTATAAATATTTTTTAACTTAATTATTTTCTTCCATTTATATATTGTGACGGCTCAAAAAAAAAAAAAAAAAGGAAACTTGATCATGCCTGAGCACTTAGCAGCAAGACTTTAAGTCTTCTTTGCCTTGGTAACCAAGGCTTCCGTTTGGGCCACCTGCACGTGGAGCTTTGCTTCATTTGCCAACTAACCAACTCTAATGTAGTGAATAATGAAGCCTCATTCCTAGGGGGGCCAAGTGGGCCACTTAAAATGCCCCACATGTGGGGCTTTGTATATATATATATATATATATATATATGAGAAAGGGGGGTGCCGTGGGACACCAAGCCAGAAAAAGAAAGAAAACCGAGAGGAAAAAGAAGGAGGAGAAAAAGAAAAAGAGAAGGAAGAAGAGGGAGGAAAAAAAAAGGTTAGTTTTCTAATCCAAATTAAATTTTAAGCCTTTTAATTAAATTCATTCCTCACGCGCCTGAGCTGTCCAATTTTGAAAAGGTGGTTTGGTGTGCACATACGACAAATCCCTACTTCTCCAACCCAAGAAACGAGGTAGGGAAATTAATGTATTATTTATACTTTTTGTGATGTTTATTTGGATAGGTAATAATTGTGAGGTTAAGTTTATATTATTATTAAATTAATATTAAGTTGATAACTGGATTTTCAGTGGCATTGAAATTGTGATTAAATTGATTAAATTTTCTATGCAATGCTGAGACATGCTATAATATGTTGGAACATGCTGAATATGTGTTTATTGTGAAACGGATGATAAAATGGAAATATAAAATTGTGGAAGTTGATACACACTCATGGATATTGTTGCTAATCTTTAACAACGTAAAAGGGAAAACCTAAGAAAATGTTGATTTTGTGGGGAAAGTGAGGGTACTATATAAAAATAGAGAGTGTCAAGAGATACCCTTGAGTTGAAAAACCCTAAACCTGCGCAGGGTCGGGCAAATCGTGCCCATGGACTAATAATCCAAAACGACGACGAATGTAGTAAAGGCTCATCGTGGCCCTTGGACTCAGATCCTTAAACGACGACGCAGGGGTGCGTCGCGACCCGTATAATTATACGAACTGGCGATGGTTTTGGACTAACACTATGATTGTGGGATAGTCTTGCAGGGTATCCTTCTCCACCTTGGAAAAATAAAATAATAAATGAAGAAATATTGACAAGAGAATTAAAAGTTACGAATGATGTGTTTTATTTTGCTACATATTGACGTATTTAATAATTTCTTGCTACATTCATTATTTTACATAATTCTTAAAAGACATTATAAAAAGTATAAATCTATACGTCGGGAGCACACATGGCTTGGTGCTCACGTTCCTACATATTGTATTGCAGGTGTGGATCCCCAGACCTAGAAGAACCGGTCTAGCTAATAAATCTTACAGATGTATTAAATAAAATTTCCTTTTTATGTAATGACCTCTAAAGTTTAATGTATGTAAAAATACTGTTTTATAAATGAGTATGAGTTATGTTATCCAGTTTTAATTCTAATTGGGTATACGATTTGTCATAAAAGTAATCAGTTTTATTGACCTTATAAATGGAATAAATGGGTAGGAACTCTAAAATTATAAATGGCAGGATTATAGTAAGTCAGGTGTAATAAGTTTTCATTTTAAACTCACACCTCAGAAACTTAGGATTCCGAGGGCGTGACATATATATATATACACCAGTTACTAGTTTTGGATTTTTTTTTTCTAAAAAATTTTAACCATTTATTTTTTTACTGTAACGCATTGAATCCGTATGATACAACAGGACAAGGTAAGTTTGAAGAGAAATCGCATCGGAATATGAGCCAAAGAAAACAGAAAAAGAAGCGAACCAAATTACGCACCTCTCACCCAATATATAAAGATAGAAACCCCCAAACGTTATCTTCATCGCATTAGTCTATCATCATCCTTCATCATCGTCGGATACGTACAGTCGTCTCTCTTTTCTCAATTTGTTCTCTGACTCGTAACGATAATCATAAACGATGCCTCCATCAGTTTCTGTACCGTCAACTGATCATCAGTCTGAGTCTCACCATCAATACCTCCAAACCGTCTTGGAATCAGCCCGACCCTTCCTCCGCGGGGAGCTCGAATCCGTCGACAAAAACCTCCCTTCCCTCGTCACCGTCTTGCGCTCCGTCGGCGCCGGCGAGTGCTGGCACAAGCACGGCAGCTTTCTTGAACACCTCCTCGACATCCACCGCATCCTCAAGCTCTGGAAAGCGCCCGACTCCGTCTGCCTCTGCGGCCTCTTCCACTCCGCCTACTCCAATTCCTATGTCAATCTCGCTATATTTGATCCCTCCACCGGACGCGACACCGTCCGCCGCCACGTCGGCGATGCCGCGGAGCGTTTGATCCACTTGTTCTGCGTAGTTCCTCGCCAGCCTCTCATCCATGACGATCTCTTGTTCCGCTACACCGACTCGGAACTCGTTGAACACCTCAAGCTTTCGGAGGTCTCGTTGAGAAACGCGAAAGAAAGAGGGCTGTTCAACGATGACGAACCTTGGAGGAAGAAACTCCAATCGCTTGTTCCCGCCAGTGGGATCACGGTGAAGCATATCAAATCGGGGGAAGACGTCCTGGTCTCGCGAAGAGTTGTTGCGACTTTCCTCTTGATGACAATGGCAGATTTCAGCGACCAGATCTTCGGTTTTCAGGACGACTTGTTTGAGAACTCCGACGGCCGTCTCGAGTTTTCCGGCAATAATTACGCGGCGTTGTGGCCTGGCAACGGAAAGCCGGGCCTGTGGATGAACTCCATATCGAGGATGGGTGGGATATACAATCTGATAGTGAGAGAGGAAGAGATTTTCCTGGAAAAGAGGAAGAGAGAGAACGTGGGAGGTCAGGAGGAGGGTCGAGACGAAGAGATTGAGCTTGTGATTCCACCAGTTTTTGAAAATTGTACCAGAGTTTTAGATGCCAAAGATCAAATAATGGGGAGGGACTTGTATTGGGAGGCCGTCTGTGATGGGTCTAAAACAAGTTTGAACCTGGAGAGGGCTGAACAGCTGCTGGTGGAGAGCATCGAGAAGAACCCTTTCGTGGGGGAGCCTCGTGTGGTGTTGAGTCAGCTGTACATGAGTAAAGGGAGATACGAGGAGGCGAAGAGAGAGGCTGAGAAAGGGCTGACCCTCTTGTTGGAGTGGGGGAGCCCTTGGGACAAGAGGACTTCATGGGAAGGTTGGATTGCTTGGAGTAGGGTCGTATTGATGAAAGCCCAAGAGAGGTCATGGCCACACACTTCCTGGGGCATTCTCAACTTGGGCCTCGTTAGGTAATTAAATTAATTATTATTATTATTATTATTATTGTAATAATAAAGCTAAACTGCGCTTAGCTTAGCATTCTATGTATTTATTACCAATTTAACCTTACCATCAGTAATTTGAATCGTCTTAGGTTATGATAAGTAGTTTTAAATAGTTAATTTTATTTCTTCTATACGTTATTGTTGAAAAAATTTGACGAAAAATATGTTGGATAAGTTGACTCTTTTTTGTCAATAAATATAAAGGAACAAATTAAGTGAGAGGATTTAAAAAAGAGGTATGAAAGTAAAATTAGAAATAATGTTAAAAAAAAAAAAAAAAACTAAATGTAGTCTACCTTTCTAGTAAGAATAATAATTTTTTCTTTTAAGAAAAACGTTGGACTTTTGACTCGTGGGAGACCGATTATACAATCTTAGTTCCGTATGACTGCTGTCATAATAATCTAGTAATCGGCACTGAGGAAGTCTTCTTTAAATTAAGTTGTGAAAATTAAGACTAGGAAGATTAAAAATTTGAGATTCAAATATTTTTCTCTCTCGTATTCTTTTTCATACTAATGTTACATGGCACTCTTCTCTTTTATTTTCTCTTTTTCTTTCTTTTTTTTTTCCTCTTCGTTTACAAAATTTTTACTTTGTTTTAATTTGTTTCATATCATTAAATAATCATTATTTTTCCTTTTGCATATAAAGCCAATGTGAAGCGAGCTTAGGAGCTCTTCAAATGAACTCATATGTTCGCTTAAAATTTATATATTTCAAATGCATTAGGAATTTAATTTAAAAACACAGAGAAAGCCTTAATAATAATTAATTTTTTTTATAAGTAATAATAATTAAGTTTGGAAAAATGATTAAAAATAATTTCTCTCATGATAGTAATTTTTAATATTTTTTAAATTTAAAAATATGAAAAAAAATACTTAAATATTAATTAGGTTGGGAATAATTTTTAAAAATTTTTTAATTTAAATTGGCCATATTGACTATTTTTTTTATAAAGCATAATGTTCATTTAATAATAATATTTTTAAATTACATTATTTTTATAAATCAAATTAAAAATTATTATCAAATGACACTCTCCCTATCACTATTCTATTCTTTATATTTTTACAAATTTTTAATAAAATATCTTCTTATTTACAAATGTTTAAACAAAAGCATTTACTTTCTTTTCTCTATACACTCTATTTTCTTTCTTTCTTTTTCCTTTTTTATTAATAAAACTATTATGCTTTTGACATGTGATCTTCATGAATATACGGTAAACTTTTGAGTATCTTAAAGGGACCATGTCTATTGATTTATTATAATTATAAAATTTACATATTTAAAAATAAATAAAAGTACCTAAAAATTTAATTCAGCTTGGATAAGAGTTTAAAAATTATAAAATATTAATTAAATTTAAAAAATTTAATTTTTCTTACAATATCAACTCTTATTTTATTTTAAATTTAAAATTACAAAGAAAAGATGGCTATTTTTTTTAAGAAATTTTTGAAATTTAAATTTAAGTTGTCTATGTTGACCATTTTTAACTAGTTAATAATACTTGATATTTGAATTATTTTTATAAATCTATACATATGATAAAGTTGTGTAATTGTTTACTTTAATTTTTTTTTTCTTTTCAACCAAACGAAATCTTACGTGTGCTATTCTTATTTATCATTCTGTTTTTTCTTTTTTAAGAAAATTTTGAATAAAACACTATCTTTCTTTTATTTATTTCACATTGGCATATGATCGCAATTACATTATTTCCTTTATCCATATAACCGCTAGAGTGATAGCATATGATTTTTAGAATGTGTATTTGAAGTAAGAGGTTCCTAAAATGGACCACTTACCTCTTGATTTAACTAATGCTGTAAAATTTACATATTTTAAACATATTAGAAATTAAAATTAAAAATACAAAGAAAATATTTAAATATTAATTGATCTTGGAAAATGATTTAAAATTGGATAACTAATAATTAAATCTTAAAAAATCTAATTTATCTTAAAATAACAACTGTTAGTATATTTTATATTTAAAACTACAAAAAAAAAAATGCCTAAATATTACTTAGGGTGGGGAATAATTTTTTTAAGTTCTAATTTTAAATTAGTCATGTTGATCATTTGACTGAAAACCCAATCAATAGTATTCAATATTTGAGTTATTTTCATAAACTAGTACAACGTGTAGTTAATAAAAGTAATATTTTTAATTTGAGTTATTGTTATAAAATCAGTCAGAAATTAATTTAATATGATTAAGAATAATAGTGTTCTTAACTCAAGATAATTTTGCAAAATAAGTTGAAATTTTAAAAATAAAATTTATATTAAAATTGACAAACATTTTGAAATTAAAAAGAGATTGGCCAATTAAGTTGGTTTAAGATTTAATGTATATATATTCTAGAGTCAACTTTGATTTTTAGTATTGGGTTAGATCGAAATTTGATAAAATGTAAATTTTTAATACTTGGATAAAAGTTCGGTTTTGATTAACTCTATCAACTCACTAAAATTAACACAAATAAAAAATATAAATATAAGAAAATAATTCAATAATTATTTGTGAAATTATACAATTTTATTGAAATATTTTATAATATATTTAAAATTATTTTTTATTAATAAAAAATATTATTTAATTTTGTGTATCCCACGAGTGAACGTTAGTTAGTTGTAACTATGTGTAGTCGTAGCGTCGCTCTTCGAATTTACTTAATTCGATCCATGGAGCAAGGTTTGTTTACAAGTTTAACAATTAACTAAAACAAAAATAGAAGGGTAAACCACGAGTAGCACTACATCGAGCTGGCCTTGTACTTGACGGATGGTCTATGTTAGTGTTAATTTCCATGCTTTCTTTTTAACATATTGGCCCAGGCTTTGGTTTTGGTAGGTAAATTAATTTTCGTGTACGTAATTGTCCATGTTAAAGGCTGATGAGTACATAATATGAATCGAAGCATGTTAGCTATATCATATGTGTTTTGAATTCTGGTCTTCACCGTTACATATATTTTGGCTTCGTTTGACGTAAAAAAAAATAAGATAAATTGAGATAAAATGTGATTTGGAATTAATTTTAGCGTCTTTTTTTTTTTTAAAAATAGTAAACCGTGAGAACGGATTTGAAAAATCATTCCCATGGATTCAAAAAAATTTACAAAAAAATAACGATAATGGTACTTATTTGAAAGATTTTGACATGAAAATTATGATTGTATAAAAAATTTACATATTCGGTTAACCTACTTTCAGATTTTTTAATTTTTTTAGCGAAATATTGAAATTTTTTAAAATTAGTGATAGCGAAAAAATTAAAAATAGAAGTGTTGTTAGAGGCTTATAAAATTTTATAAAGAAAATTAGTATACCAAACGGAGCCTTTGTGGGTGGTAAGAATGGAAGGTGTTCCTTCACGTGGCTAGAGCCAGGTTTTGCAGTAACGTCCGTTATTCGTTCACCGATACGTCTGACTCGCATTTGTTAATTTATAATTTTTTGTTCTCATGCGAAGGATTAATTTCATGACAAAATGGCAACCTCAGATGTTCGGTACCATGTTCAAGCTCTATTAAAAGTTAACTTGGCACATTCAGTACATGCATTTTTGCAAGTTAAATTTGAAAAATATAACAAATAATAGTTTTGTATAAACTAACAAATATTAATAAATTACCCACCTATAGTTGGTCCAGTGAAGCGGGAGTCAAGCATAAGGCTTGGGTGATATACTCAGGTCGCAGGTTCGATTCTCATCTGAAGTGATCAGGATTTAAGTGGAGGGTCGTGGCGGTGGGTTACTGCGCTAGTTCCCTGAGGGTTTATAAATCAGTGGGTAAAATCGCTGAGTGATTTCTCCTGTTACAAAAAAAAAAAAAAAATTAATAAATTATTAAACTATTTTATAGTAAACGCTGAAAAGAGAGAGGTCGTTATGAAATAAAGACTACTAGAAACCATGGAGTTAGAGGCTTAAGATCTTAAGCAACCACTGATGACAACTATCAAAAGGTAGATATAGTGATGGTTTTGGCGACCGTTTCTATATTTATTAGCGATTGCCAAAATCTGTAGTATATCTTTGTAATTATTTTATTTAGATTTATATTTTCATTAGCATGACGGTTGCAATAAGATTTTTTATTTTTAAAAAAAATTATTAATTATTGTAATTACTTTTTTTTTATTAAATTTGTTAAATTCATTTATTATTTATATTATTTATTTGTAAATATTTATTTCAAAATTAATTTAATTTGGTTATAATTTAAATTGTACATGTAATACATAATTTTGTAAATAAAATAAAACAAACAAAATGTTCATTTATATATACAAAAACTGTACAAAATTTAATTACAAAATTTGTTATATACAAATGTACATAAAAGGAAAAAAAATAAATAATTAATTTACAAAATACGAAAACAAAATACAAAAAAAAAAAAAACAAAAATATGCTAGTAAAAAATCACCCTAGTCCAATCCAAGAAGGCTAGCCATCATCGTTCCAGTCCTACATTGAAACGATAACCGAATGAGAATATGACAATAAAACACAAATAAATAAATTTATAAAATTTTAATTAGTTATAAATACAAAAAATAATATTGCTAATCTGAGGAGGGGAATGATGGCTCTGACTCTGAGATAAGTACCTCTCCATCTCGGCCACCATCTTAACCTGAAGCGACGCCTCTTGCGCGTCTATCTCCGCACGGAGAGTTTAGAGTAGATCCTGGTTATGACATCTGGCCTGGGAGGATGACTCCGCTCGTGTGATGGATTGGCATGGAATCCCTGCGCCCTACGTGAGCATGTATCCGTGGCTATCACGTTCGATGATAGAGAAGAATATCTCATCTCTCCTCGCCTTGGACTCCATCTTATCTGGCGATAGCTCGGCTAGACGTGTCTCAAACTAATCCTAAGAGAAACAAGACAAGATGGATAAGAAAGATAAGTAACTAAATTATGTAAAGCAAAATTGAATATGCTCATTAGCCAAAATATATAAATTAATTACTTATATGGCCTGAATCTATGACGAATCATCACGTTGAGTCGCTAACCACATGGAATCTGACCAGTCCTTTGGCCTTCCTTAGTCGTCTGTTAAATGGCAAATTATATGTTAATAGTTTATTATCGTATGACATGAAAATAAATAAAATTTTTACATGGTAGGCTAATATTTTACCTCATAGTGTGTCAACGTAAAGTGTCGAGTCCCCTTCTTGTGGGGGGCCTTGTAACTCTCAGTTCCATGAGTTCCTTATGACCTCCTCTTATTTTCATTTCTTGTCGATTAACTTTTGTAAATTATGCTTTATAACTTAAAAACTTAAGAAAAAAAAATTTAGATCGCAATCTACTCACTCTTATCTCGTCGCTCGACTAGTAACTGACAAGCTCAGCCCACTAGCGGGGGGAGGATGTTCGGCGAGACCCACTAAATGATGTCAGAGTCAGTCTTATGGCCCCTCTAGTAGTTAGACTTGACCTTATTCTTATGGGCCTTCCACATCTTTTGGCACTTGCCGTAGAAAACGTCTTGGAAGTCTGGAGGACCCCAACTATAATAGCCTAAAAAGGACAAATTACAAAATATTGTTTAATGTTGTAAGTTTTCACATAGATATTACGTGCAATATAAGCAAACTATGATACCTGAACCTCAGCCTAGCAATAACATTATACTAATTAAAAAAATTAAAAAAATTAATGTATTTTTAACATAACATAGTTTCAACATAAATGAGCGTAATTTAATAGGCCCTCGAATACATTGGACTGGAAGGCATCCCAGTTGAGAGTGGTCAGCGGGAATCTGATCGAATTCTAGACCACGTGTCTGATCTAAGAGATGAGGGACCGTCTGACCTTCCTCATTGGGTGGGGCGTGTTGATCGCTTCTAAATAGTGTGTCTGAACTAACCCCTAAGTGCAAGGGTGTGCAGTGTAGTTTTAATTTGGTGAGTCCGAGGTCGAATCCACAGGGAACTATGGGATTGAACACTAGGGTTTTCTAAGTTCTTCTATCTACCGGTTTCGTTTCAAAAACAGAAAAAGAAAATAATAGGTTTTGGGTTTGAAAAGAGTTGATTAAGTAACTAGCAACTAAATAAAAGTAAATTGCAAAACTTAAACTAAACTAAAATTCAAGAAGTTAAATTACTTCTATTCTAACTAATAGAAAAACAAGGTACAAAATTAAACTAACCTAAAATAATGAAAGCAATAAAACTATGCATTCAAAATAATTTTCGATTCTTGATTCAACTTTCAATTTTGGGTAGTTTACTACTTCACAATGGGATATGTTAAATACTACAATCTAAAGTTCACATGGAAGGAACAAATAGATTGGAAAGATGTCTTCGTTTAGGGTTCTTAATTTCCCAATACTCAGTTTTATACTCTCGTTTAGGATTATAAAACTAGAAAGATTTTCTAAGAAAACACTTGGGTTCAAATATGATTTAGGGTTTGTTCAAAAATATTAAGAAAGTTTTAATCAAAAGTCTTTACTAGTAATTTCAGAGAATTTAGTCAAAAATTTTTGTTTTCGAAAACTTTTCAAACAAACGAATTTAGATTTAGGTTCAAATTCTATTTTTTAATTTGTCCAAAAATATTAAACCAATTTGAATCGAAAACCTTTACCAGTGATTACAGAGAATGTAGTCAAAGGTTTTCATTTTCGAATGCTTTTGAAATAAATTAAAATAGATTTGAAAATAGTAGATCCCAACGCATGAGTTTTCACAAACCATGCGAAAGGTCTACGCACATCCCATAGATTGTTGTAAACTACCCTTCCTTGATTCACTAAATCAAGAACTTAGGTTTTACGCTAACATAACTTTAAATAAAGAAAAATCAACCAACGAACACATATTTAATGGATCTATTGAATAAAACAAATAAACAATATTATTAAATAAAGAATCGAAACGAAACATACTCTGTAATCAACTCTGAAATATAAGATTGAACTACCACTGTTACAATGAATCGTATGCAATCTCCAAAAAGCTTTAAAAACAATCTTCAAACATTGAAAATCTCTAAAAACTATCTAAAACTCTAAAAAAAAAAAAAATGGAAAACTAAAGTAAGGCTGCTCTTTTTGTTCGGCCATACATCAGGGTTTATAAAAGGGTAACAAGGAAACCCTAAAAGATGAGATTTAAAATCACGTGCCTGGCACATTGTGGTCCCAACCATCTGGGTAGGGGTCCGGACCACAGAATGATGGATCTTCAAATTTTGCTTCCTCTTCCATGCTGGGTCTTTGGGCTAGTCTAGACCATCCTTGGTGAGGTCTGAACCACAACTTTTCCTTAATCTTCTAGACTATTTTCAGCGCTATAACTTCATTTATCTCACACTTTTCCCTGCAATTAAGAAAATAACGACTATAAGTAATAAAATAATGATAAAACTTCGAGATTAACTACTTAAATGCATCAATATGTATCAAAATATGAATTTTGTAATTACACTTTTCAAGTGTAATCACATGTCATCCCAATCCATGGTCATCTACTGTGAAAAGGCCCTCTACCAGACCTGGAAGGCTTGCTCGGAGTGGGAGAATTTGTTACATACAAAATATTAAGTTTAATGAGTCGAAAGAAAACATTTTAACGGTTAAAAAATATCTTAAACTAACAATTTATACCTGGCACTGAAGGTGCCTGACTATGCGTTGAAGGACGTGCCGACGTAGAGGGTGATGGCGGGACAATATCTACTGAGCTACTGCCTGCATAAGATAGACCCCGACGCTTGCCTATCATCCTAGGACCAGGTCTCCTCTTAAAGCGTCTAAGCTTGTCTGCGTATATGTTCACAAGATAGATTTATTATAATTTAAAAAAAATAAATATTTAAAATAAAATTTGCTAGGATAAAAAAGTATGCAACCTTTTATTAATCATGTAAGTTAATGGTATCTCCTTCGATAGTCTCCCTAACCCAATTAACATCTTTCTCACATTGGACGATCGCATCTTGGTCAAGAGCTTGTTGGGCGAATGCTCCAATATTTAGCTCATCGCATTTAATCTGATACACCCCATTCTTGACATTTTAACCGCAATTTGCCAGTTAGGATCTAACTTGATCTCTAGCATAATAAACTTGCTCTACCATCGACGTTAGTATGTAGGGTTCATGTTGTATTTTTGCATCCCGGTATAACAAATTGTTAAAGTTTACCAATTTAAACTGGTACTTATCAATTTTAACCCCACGGATTGGATTGACCCAGTTACACTTGAATAATAGAAATCTCAAACTGCGATTATATATGACTTCAATAATGTCATTCAATTAGCTATAGTCCATCGTCAATGGATGGACAATCGATGCCACTATTTTACGTAGCTCGCCTATTATCTATTTAATCGATGCAAAATTGAAACCCATTGATGTCGTAAGTTGTGCAACGTCAGACCGTCGTATAAGGATTATCAGCTAACTGGTTCATTTCATCAGTCAAAACAAAATCATTAGTGCTTTATAAATTGTAAACCTACGCAATTCACGTATTAATTAAATACAAATTTAAAGTAATATGACAAGACATTTAAAAGTACATGTAAATATTTAATACGTACGTAAAAGATTGATAATGGGACATCCGAATTTGACTATTTGTTGCATGAGGCATATCTCATTTCAGCTCATTTATGTGTCTCCTGCAACATAAATTAAATTGTGTTACTGATAGGAACAATAATTATTACAAGTGTTGGATAATTTACTCTCTCTATAAGGGGAAATGACTTACTAAGTTAATGGCACAACCAATTGGGTGTTGAAGAACAGAAACCGATGAGCTTGGATCCACTCAATGTGGCTGAGTTCATATGATGTGCCCTCCCCAACAGGACCTTCATTTATCTACGCTGGCCTGGTTAACTTTGTCTGGACATCATTGTTAAGATACACAGCGCAAAAATTAGTGTACTCATCCATCAAATAACCCTTTGCTATGGATGCTTCTAGTCAAGCTTTATTACGGACATATCTCTTCAATGTGTTCACGTACCTATCGATCGAATATATCAACTTCAATTGGATAGGGCCACCAAGCCGTGCTTTATTAGTTAAGTGTATGGTCAAGTGAACCATTACATTGAAAAACACTACTAGAAAAATTTTCTCTAGATGGCACAGTGTCAAAGCAATCCTTTCCTGTAGAATGTTTAAATCTTGTGGATGGAGGACTCTGTAACATAACTGTCTGAATAGGTTACTGACCTCAATCAATAGCTTCACCGTATTCTTAGGCAGACAATTCCTTACCACTTTAGGTAGTATTCGTTGAATGAGAACATGATTGTCACGACTTTTCAAATCTCATAACGTCTTTTCAATTCATGTTCACTCATTTGGAAATATTCGAGTAATACCCATCTAGCACCTTAACAACCTTCATGATTGATAAGAAGGCATCATTCTCTTCTTCGCTCATCGTGTATCGTGTAGGTGGCATGTATACCTTGTTGGAATCTCTCTCTTGCAAGTGTAATGGGGTCCTTAGCCCCATCTCCTGCAAATCACATCAAGCATTGGCACTGTCCTTTGACTTCCCCCTAACATCGAGGATGGTCCATAATATATTATCGTAAGCATTCTTCTCGATGTGCATGATATTCAAGTTGTGCCTTAATAGGTTGTCTTTCTCGTAAGGTAACTCATAGAAAATACTCTTCTTCTTCTAATTGTTTGCACCCGGAATAGATGCCAACGGGGGGGTCAATAGCTCTTGAAAATCATACACCATTTGTATTTGCTCCACTCGATCTGGGCCAACAAATCAACCTTGGTCATTGTTCGTGGTGCTAGACCATACTTCTATGTGCTGTTAAATGAGACTCTGTCCCTCCTGAGCCTATGCAGCGGCCGTAGGAAGCATTTATGACTCATGTATACCCACTTTCTACCGTGCTTTAGCCAGGTTTACTTCTTGCTCTGGTTACAGTAAGGACATACAAACTCTCATTTCGTGCTTCAACCAGACAAGTTAGCATACGCTGGAAAGTCATTGATTATCCACAGTAATGCTACTCAGAGTCTAAACATTTCATTTCCCGTAGAGTTAAATGTCATCACATGTTCGGCCTATAATTCATGAAGCTGTTTAATCAAATGCTGCATATACATGTCTATCTTATCTTCGAGCCCTCTTGACTCGTCAATTAGTGTCGAGAGGATCAAGAAAGGTTGTTTTATACACAGCTAGGGCAGAAGATTATACGAAACCAACATTGCGGGCCACATATTGTGATTTGCCCTAGTCATGACCTTAAATGAGCTAAATCCATTTGTAGCCAAGCTAAGGTGCACATTACGACTATCAACAATAAATTTAGGGTGTCTCCGATCAAAATCCTTCTATATCGGGGAGTTTGTTGGATGGGATAACTTCCCGTCCTCCTTGCTATTCTCTGTCACACCCTGGATCTCGTGACCCAAGGGGTGAGTGAAAAAACATACACAACATGCACTAACATGACCAACCCATGATCAGAGCAACGCAACGTAAACTAGTGAGCCTGAGACATGAAGTAAGATAACATAAGTTTAACCTTAACTATTGCTAGGTCACATACTCCATACACCATTCCCATTAATACATAACTTAGGCCTTAAGGCCGTTACAACCAAATCGAATAAGTCTAGCAATGTACAATTTTACAATTCCAAAAGAAATTTAAACTAGATGACCAAGAGCTTTACTAAGCTTGGTAGGGCTCATGCACACCCTTCTAGTCCAACCCCCTTAGCCCACCTGATTATTATGGCTTGTACCTGCATCAAATTCTGTAGGGACATGAGCACGAGTCCACTTGTGCTCACGATGTCTCAAACAAACATATATAATATGTATTCCAAACATGCATGCATTTCATGGTGTATCTAGTTATCTCAATATGTTCTAGAGCCACAACAATTTATCAACATAACTACATAACCAATTTAGAATATATACATTTTCACACAACAATATCATAAGAAAGATTCAATTCCAATTAATACTTAATCTTTGAAATTTCATTTATCGGTTCAAATCACATTTCAATTATCTCTTTGATGTTTAATCATAATCGACCACATAACCATATTTACAATATTTATCATCACTCAATAACATCAAGGTATTTTATTCAATTCCAAATATTTCTCATTATTGAATTTCCCAACATTAAATCTAATCACATTCCATGCCACCTTATCACATATTCAACATTCAATTACATATCCACATAACCATTTATTCATCATTCAATCATGTAATCACATCCACAGCATCACTATTTCATTATTCAATCACATGGCCACGACCACACAAATCCTCGGGGATTGGGTGCATACACAACACCGTCTTTTATGAGTTTAGACCCAACGGAAACGGTAAACCGAACACCATCGTTCACGAGTAGTCCATACACACACAATGTTGTGGGCTACTAACCCACTAGCAGTGACACCAAACCCTGCGCAGGTTCCGGGTCTTTCAACCCGAGGGTAATCTCACGACCCTTCCTATTTTTGCACCCCACCATGGCTCCCAGCACACAACCAATTATTCATCACATTCAATATTCTTTAATCACAATTCACATTCATCACTATAAACTTTCCAACACACATAACCACATTCCATTTCATCATGGCACACAACTCATTTCATTTAACCCAAACCTCATTTAATTTCCATCACTTATTAGCAAAAGTTCACATTTCAATTTCCTTCAATCATATATTCACTTTTTGGTTCATCCCAAGATTCTTCGCATATCAACATTGATCAACCTTATTAAACATTTAACATTTATCAACATATACTATTCAACACACATATCAATGTTATGGTTCATTCCATAGCTCATTACATATCACATTGATCAAACCATATTAAGCATTCCACATTTACCAAAATTATAAACATATGTCTCTTTGTCAAGTTACCGTTCACTTAATCAATCACAAGTTCATATACCTCAACATTTAGTTTACATCAAGACACATTCACAATTCTACTCGATTAAGACCCTTATCTCAAAGTAAGCTTCTAATTCATTTCATTCAAGGTAGCATTCATTTACCCTTACAAGTTAAATCCCATAGGTTTAAGATAATCAACCCTTAATCAGTTTTTAAAGCTCATTTCCCTTTTTAAATCAATGCAATTAATCAAGTAAAAGTTTCATGTAAAAACATGTTACCAACTCTTTCATAAGCCCAAGGTAAAAGTCCAAACTAAGCAAAGTCAGGAAAGTGTCCTAGGCTCGGTGGGCGCCCAAGCTGACACTCAGCCATGTGCCCAAGGGGCTTGGGCGCCCACACCTTGTGCGCCCAAGGGCTGGGTGCCTGACTGTATCTCCCTCGTGCACCCACAGCTTGGTCCAAGTTTCGGGTTTCATACCCTGTTTTCTGGTTTCATGGTTTCTCACCCTTAGGACCTCAAATCGACCAAGTTAAAGTGAAAATACCTAAAATTTCATGTTTCTAACATCAATACAAGGTTCTTAGGCACCAAACGAAGTTATCAATTTGAGTTTTCCCTCAACCAAAAGTCAAGTTATGGATCAAAACACCATTTTCACTCTCTCAACCTATACATATATATATACATGTGTATAACTCCTATTTTCTTCCATGAGTGTAACCAACACTTGAAAAGGGTTTTCTAATCCATGTTACACATCACATATGTAAGAATGAGGCATCAAATCCCTACCTCAAGTTGGAAGAAGATGGATCCACAAGATGGTATCTCCCGGTTCCAAACCCTCAAACTTTGATGAGCTCTAACTCTTCATCCATTGATCCAAACTACAAATAAATCATATAGAAAGGTTCCTTGAGGGTCCAATTACACTTTTGCAAGAGGAATTTAATTTCCATGAAGGCTAGATGAACTTACTCTCAAGGATTCCACCCTGTTGCCTTTTCTTCTTCTTTGCTCTTCTTTTGCTTCTTCACCCGATTTTCTTTCTCTCCAAACCACTTCTCTCTCTCTTTCTCTTGCATCATATCACCCACACATATATATATATATATATATATATATATAATCAATATTTTGAACCCCTCAACAGTGAATTTCAAACCCTCTTATCACCCCTAGCTAGATATAGGTTCATACGGGAGAGGGGTCGGCTAAAAAATGCAGAGAAACTCACATCTGTCAAGTCCACTATTCCTTGGGCGCCCATGCCTTGTGCGCCCAAGGTGCCCCTTTTTCCTGCACTTGGCTAAAATGCCACCTTTTGATTTCCTAACCCATCTATTTCAAAGTTCTCAACTCTAAAGTACCATTAAGGATCCATTCCACTGAATTAACATAATATCCCTTCCAAAATGCATCCAAAACCATATACTTATGTTAACACAAAAATCCGGGGTATTACATTCTCAGCAAGCCATCTCATTAGTTTAGAAATCTTGGATGACATAAAAAGTCTCTTCAGCTTTGGCTTTAGTGGGAAATAGCGCATTTGCTTTATAGCCACAAACTTACCATGGTTTAAAACACCTGAAGTGTTAAGATAATCCTAGCCACCCCGACATCCTTCTACCGTGAAATTTGACACGCGGTGCACGTATCAAGGTCGACATCCTCATTTCCAAACAACATATAGCTGCTTGGACATGCATCTAAAGTCTCGTACATGAATCCCAAATTTTCAATTAGCTTACAAGCTTGGTAGTATGAATAAGTAAATTTGCTCTCGTTGGTAGAACTCTATCTAGCAATTACAGTAGCATGTTG
The DNA here is from genome assembly GCA_019916065.1 of Vitellaria paradoxa. Classification (NCBI taxonomy): domain Eukaryota; kingdom Viridiplantae; phylum Streptophyta; class Magnoliopsida; order Ericales; family Sapotaceae; genus Vitellaria; species Vitellaria paradoxa. Next base: position 42,838,769 of record CM034233.1, on the reverse strand, counting down.
AATGACGTATTCGTCCACTGATTTAACGTCTTCAAATGTAATAGCTTGATGAGGAATGACAATTTACTAAAATCTTTAGATCCAGGATACAATTCTATATGCACATTGTTAAGTATTTCAAAATATTTTAAGGCTTCATCATCCACACCCGAGCGAGGATTACTCGCACCTGTCAGATTAGTATCACAGCATGTGTTTTCAGTGCTAATTCACATATGATATCAACTAGCATTGCGAGCATTGGATTAGCCTCCTCTGTAGCCTCGGCCTCCACCTCGACGATTTCCTCCTAGCGAGAGGGGGCATACTCTTCCCCATAGAGAGTCCAATACTTATACTACTTCAACAATCTATTACGAATTAGATGCTCCCTGATGGGCTCCCGTGTATAGTAATACTAGTTCGTGCACTTTCTATAAGGGTAGCAAATGTATTCGTTGTGAAACCCGTTGGTGAATGCGATGAACTGGTTAATCCCCTCCATATATTCTATAGACATTCTATTTAGCAAATCAATCCAACTCTTGTCCATGTCGTTAACTATTTTTGAAGAGTCTCGAAATGAAGACGAATAATTAGCGTAAAGGATCGTGCAATAAGCAAAGTGCTTAGTTTTAAACTTTACCTTCTCACCAGAAGGTGGTGGGTCCTATCCCATTCGAGAATGTACGACCAACTTACACTAAACAACTCGATGCCTTCGTCCCCTAATTAGACAAAATTTTGGTAGTATGTCCGCGTGATTTTCCAAGTATACAACATAGACAATGCATTAGTCGTACTCTGTGTACGCACCCAGAGAACAACAGGATATCAACCAAAACTCCATCTAACATTAGACATTGTATGAGTTGTTAAAGACAAGATGGATAGTTGCATTCCCAAACTGTCCGAACTGGACAATTTAAGATTGCATATATCAATCCCCGTGTGTTCATCAAAAGAACGACGAATTTGGTCGAAGACCTAATCGGTCGTCTAAGGATGACCAAACAAGTGGCGTACAAGGTTCTTAAACGTGTCTAAGTTTCACTAATGCATGCAAATAAATAAAGTAAAGCAGTTCTAAGCTTCTCTTTATTTCCTAACTTAGAATAAATTTGGATTTAGATTTGGATTGGATTGGATTGGATTTGGATTTGAATTGGATAGGATCAGCCCAAGTCATATTATTAATACTTAATTACCTAATTATAATATTATAATATTATAATATTATTATTTTACCTAGTTTCCTTACAGTATTAACATTGAATTGGATTGGATCCAAGTAAAACATTAGATTGGGCTCGAGTAAGATTAGGGGTTTGTGTATTAGTTATTAGTTTAACTAATTAAATATTATTAATTAACAATTATTAAGTACCTAATTATTATATTAAATCAGGTTCAAGGCAGATTTGGGATTATATATTATTATCAATTTAATTATTACTTTTTAAAAAGTTTAAAAAGTTAACACTCAAATAAATTATTTAAAAATAAAAATCTACAATAACAAAAATATAAGATACAAAATAAATTAGTTAACAACAACAAAATTAATTAACAACAAATAAATTAACAAATCATTATTTGGTTATTGTACCATTAATCAAATCATTATTTAATATTTTAAATAATAATAATATTTTTAATAATTTGAGTAATTTAATATAGCTATTACGATATCAATCCAAGCAATTTAATTTAAACTAAATTAATTATACTATCAATATTATAATTCATTATTTATTATTTCAACTAATATAATATTTTATTAACTTAATATTATTAATTTAATATTATTGTTTACCTAATTTTAATTTGTTTAATTTTATTATGCAATTTATGAAGATCAGAATATAATTTAATTTACCTAATGTAACATTAATTAATTTATTTTTAAAAATTAAACATTTACGTATTTATAATTCCAAATATGTTAGTTTAATATTTTTTCCATTTAAAATTAATCTTATAATTGTTTAATGTAAACTTTGTCAAAAATTACTTTTTTAGTTAATATTATTTTTATAGTTGTTTTAATGAATGGTAATAATATATATGAATTAACCAAAAAAATAAGTTTTTTGCTAGGAATTAATTTTAATTTCAATTTTTGAAATTAAATATATTTTTGAATTTAACAAATTAAACATTCACATACTTATAATTTCAATTTTTAGCTCAATAAAATAAAATAATTTGTCAAAACTTACTTCTTTTTATTTAATATTTTTTTATAATTGTTTTAGTGAATGATAGTAACGTATATAAATTATTTAAAAAATTATATTTTTTGTTACGAGTTAACTCTAATTTACATTTTTGAATTTAAAAAAAATTAAGCATCCACTCTTTTATAATTTCAAATTACTCTAGTTCAATAAAATAACATACTTTGTCCATAATTTCTTTTTTATACTTAAAATTATTTTTATAATTGTTTTAATGAAAATTTTGTCAAAAATTACTATTTTTATTTAAAATTATTTTGATAGTTACTTTAATGAATGGTAATAATATCTATAAAGTATCAGAAAAAACAATATATATTTGTTAGGAGTTACTTTAAATTTAAATTTTTGAATTTAAAAATATTTTTAAATTTAAAAAATTAAAAATTCCTTTATAATTTTAAATTTTTAGTTTAATAAAATAAAAAATTTGTGAAAAATTACTTTTTTCTATTTAAAATTATTTTCATAATTGTTTTAATGAATACTTTGTCAAAATTTACTTTTTTTTTTCTATTTAAAACTATTTTTATGGTTGTTTTAGTGAATGACAATAAAATATATAAATTAAGAAAAAAATATATTTTATTATATTTTTTTTGGGTAAGAGTTAATTTTATTCTAAATTTTTGAATTTAAAAATATTTTCAAATTAAAAAAATTAAACATTTCTCAACGAAATTAAAAAAATTCATTATTTTAAATCCATTTGAAATTGCTAAAGGAATAAATAAAAAATAATTTCCACTCCTTAACATTTCCATAACCTAAAAAATTTTTTTACTCCTCTTTTACTCACCCTCTTCACTCCCATTCATTAACCCCCAAAAAAAAAAAAAAAAGTTGTATCTAAAAAAATTTCTATTTCCCAACTTTGCATTTCACTAGCAACAGCAAAATTTAAAAAAAGAAAAGAAAAATTAAACTAAATACATTAACAACCAACATCATCAAACTTTACCACAAAAAAATTTTACAACATATATATCTACAACAAAAAATCCAACAATATTTACAACAACATCAATATTCACAACAATAACATATTTTATTGAACAAAAAAATCTAACAACAACAATCAAATTTACAAGCTAAAAATACAGTCTGCACAAAAAAATAAAAAAGCAGTTTACAAAAAAAGCTTAAATATAAATAAAAAGATAAAATAGTTTAAAAATAAAAATAGTATATTGAAAAAAAAAAAAAGATGAATACATATCTGATGCAGATAAGAAGAGAAGATCGAAGCTTTAATCTGGAAAAATATGAAAAAAATCTCAATATGAGCTTATATATATATACACAGCAATAGAGAGAGTGTGAAAGAGAGAGTTAGGGAGAGAAGGAGATAAGGAAAGGAGGGAGGAGACATACTAGGCAACGGTGGTAGCTGGTGGTAGGGGGAGGTAATAAGGGTGGTACGTGGGAATAGAGGAAGAAGAATGGCCGGGGGGGGAAGACAGAGGGAGAGGAAAAAGAGAGAGGGAGGGAAAAAAGAAGGCTCTCTGCCCGAATATAGTTGGAGCATTAGTGAACTGCATGGTGTATTAACTACCACCAAAAGTAGTTGCACGAATTTTTTAGTCGCGAATACAGCACATTTGCGACGCCCACTTCGGTGATCACCAAAAACGGTCGCCCGAATATTTCTTCTGCCAAAACTTGTTTCTCTAGTAGTGTACTAGTGGTAAGGATTGAAGGATTGATCAATTTTTCTTTTTTGTTTTTTATTTTAGCCCAATTATGGTAGGGTTGAGGTTAGGGTTATTTTATGTTAACATGGGTGGGAATGGGGTGAGATTAATGTTACTTTATAGTGTCATGATGATCTCCCCTTGTTTATATAACCAATATAGATTGAATGTAATGTGAAACATACTAGAAAAACATTGAAGGACAACACATGAATTCATAAAATTGAATTAGTGAAAGTACGTGAGAGGTTTGATATAAGTTGAACGTTCTAGAACAAGAACGCAACAGATAAATGATTTTAAAAAGTCCTAAGATGGTAAATCCAAACAAAATTACAATTAAATTTGCAGTTGAATTTGTTTTCTAATTTCATGAGGAAAAGAATTCCAAAGTCTACAGTGTTTTCAAATTGACAAGTTGCCCAATTGATAAAAAGAAAGAAACATGAAGAAATCTATAAGCTCTAGGATTTCTTATAGACTCAAAGATAAAATCTAGTGAGGTTCGCAAGGAAGGCATGGCCTTTGGTATGACGAACAAGGGCTAAAAATCAAACATTATGGAGCTTACAGGCAAGGGTAAGGGATCGACCTTGTCTAGAAAATGTCATAAGCAGGACACTAGAATGCTAAAGGTTCGAGCTAAGCTCACTGGCACAACATATGGAACCTGAAGGTTTGACCTGTTGAATTTTCTGAAGACCTAAATTTCTCATTATGTTTAGGTATGTACTATTCTATATGTCTACACCTAGACTTAATGTAAAGTAGAGAATGAGGGAATATTATAGTCTCAGGAGAGGGAGTTATTTTGTTGAAAACTTAAAATTTTTGTCCTTATTTTATATACTTTGAGTTTGATTCTAAGAGAACTTTTAAGGAGTCAGAAAATCCTTCCACTTCGTCTTAGTGCATTAAGAATTTGAGCAAGAAATTGATGGAATACGTGTGAGAAGTTGTAGAGTGTTTTGAGTTAAAGCTCTTATAACTAAATTTATTGTGGAAACAAAATTTGTAGAGTGGTCTTCAAAATTGAATCTAGATTTTTATCTTACTTGTTGGTAAGCGTTTTTACATTATCAATCTTGTGTTCTGTTTAATTGATTGTTTGTTTGTTGGAGTTGTATTCAGAACTTTAATTAGTATTAGAGCGGGTTCACTCATTCATAAAGTGTGATTTTGTCATATCCAAAATGATGGATTCACCTAAAGAAGGAGGCTTGAGCACTAGACCACCATCGTTCAATGGCACAAACTACTCATACTAGAAGGTATGTATGTAAGCGCATTTGAAATCTATCAATTGTAAAGTTTGGATGGAAATACAACAAGGACGGTCTAGACCCACTACTTGTTCCTCGATTGTATGGAAGCACCCCAAGTGTAACATGGTCGGTTGTAATAGCACAGTAAAACTGCTCAATACAGGGTCGAATCACTAGGAACTTCCGAATGATTTGGTAAAAAAATTCTCTCGAAAAATCTTTTTAGAAAATCAAAACTCACAATGAATAGATGTAGAACTGTGATTTGAATGATGAAATGGTAATTAAAATTTGATTGAATTGAGAAAATAATTGTAAAAATATCTTGGGTCAAATCAATTCAAGTAGTGCTGTCTATGGATTTTCAAGGCGTAATTATAACTCAATCTAACTCATATATAAGAGTAGATCGGAAATTATCAAATATTGATTTCCAAATTAGAATAATAACTAATCAATTCAGTTACAAAATTAAGTTTACTTAATTGAAAGTCTAGATCGAACATTTAGTATGCATAATCCATAGAGAATATATGAGAATTCCATGTTAGCAATTCTCATACAAAATCATTGAAATTGTGCAGGAGAATTCTAATCTAAGTAACTCACATATAATCTACATGAACTATGCAAGTAAAAATTAATCTAGATATATCAACTAGTGATTTAAACAAATTAATTATCATTTATTAAAATTCCTAAAAAAGTTAAAAATTGAAGCACAAGTTACCTTGAAAATCCATATAGATCAACTACATTCCTTGATTTGAATGCAAGAAGAGAACTAGTCACCTATGAGAGTAGAGAAAATAAAAGATGGATTGAAATTGAACATGTTTACAAGAGAATTCTTGAAAGGAAAATGAAATTTTCTCTCCTACCGAACAAAATCTAAGCTCTCTCTCTAAAACTCTATATATGTAACTAACTATCTTTCAACAAATTCTCACTAGATTTATAGTATAAACTAATTCTCATGCAAGTACCAAAAAGACCTTAATCTTAATTGAGTTATTAAAAAAATTACCTAGGTGATCAGCCTATCCAAACACACTATCTTGTTCAAACATGGGTTCAAACCAGATCTGTTCTTAGAAAATATTTTTCAGCCTTTAACTTTAGTTACTGTTGATCACACCTTGGTCCAAACCTAGGCCTATTCGGACAAGGGTCCGAGCAAGGCTCTCAATACTTAGAATTTTTTTCTTCTTCTTTCCATTGCAAGCTCTTGTTAATTGATCCTTGGCTCAAACAATAGCCTGTTCTCAATACATAGATTTTTTTTAGGTTAATCTTCAAAATAAAGCTTCTATTGAACAAACCTATGTCCGCACCAATGCTTGTTCAAGTAGGGATTTAAATAAGGCTTTTGTTTTCCTCTTCTTTGCTTAATTTCATCCTTGTTTAGGCCATTTTCCTACAAGTTTATAAAAACATCTATTAGAATAATAAAACCCTCTAATTCAATCATTTCATACCAAAAACTTAAGCAACATTACTCATTTTAGAAGGCAAGATTGTATATTTTTCCAAGCAATCACCCATGAAAGAAGTTGATGGAGAAACTATTCCAAAGCCTATAGAAGCATGGAGCAAAGCCAAATAAGAAGGTTCTAAATGGAATTTTAAGGTGCTAAACACTATCTTTGCGGTTGTTTGTGCGAATGAGTTTTACAGAATATCAAGTTTGGTCAGTGCAAGAAAAGCATGGGCCATCCTACAAATTTCTCATGAAGGAAACCATCTAGTAAAGAAGTCTAAACTTCAGAAACTTACATCAAAATTTGAGGCTACAAAGATGAACAATGATAGGAAGTTTAATGATTTCTATGTACATCTGAGCAATATATTAAACTCTTATTTCAACCTTGGAGAACCACTATCATAGTCTAAAGTGGTGAGTAAATTTTTATACTCTCTCCCTCAATTATTTGATCCTAAAATCACTACTATTGAAGACGTTATAGACGTAGATGAGATGAGAATTGGGGATCTAGTGGGTTCTCTACAAACCTATCAAGCAAATATGCTCAAACCTCTAAAGGCCTTTATGGGAATTGCTTTAAAGATCATACAAGAAGATGGAAAAGGATTCTGATGTTGAAGAGATAAGCTTTGAAATGATGGCCTTCTCGCAAGGAAATTCAAAAAATTTTACAATAATTCAAAGAATTTCAACTTCAACAAAGGAAATAAGTCAGACTCAAAGTCATCAGAAAAAGGAAAAAACTTTAAGATGATCGATAACAAGACTTCAAAGCAACCACAAGGGATTAAATGCTTTAAATGTTAGAGATACTATAATGACCTGTGTTTCCCTTAAATATTAATTTATTCATGATGCATTTGAGATGTGACATAGCATACTTTTTAGTGTGGTTAATTCGATGCATATGTCGACTCAGTTTCTTGGTTCCTGGTTAGGATTGGTCCAGTTGAAAAATTCAAAACTTGGTTGTGTCTTAAGGTTGGCTTGAGTGCAGATACAACCTTGTCTATGCGTACGACCGTGGCCTAGGTGCCTACATTTTCTTTTCTGCGCCCAGATCTCTTGCTATGTTAGTGCAAGTTGCAGTTTTATTTTTATTTTTATTCTTTTAATTGTTAAGTTGGTGCTATCTTTTCAATTGTCAAGCCACTGTATTGTCTAACCTAAGTCTTAGGTCCATTAGGCAATGTCTAATCCTACAGCTTGCTTTTCTTTTCCTTCACCTTGAAGGATCCTAACTATTATATATACATGTGTATGTCGAGAGAGAGAACTTGAGTTTGGTGAGTTGAGTGAAACAAAAATCCATTCCATTTCTTTTTCACAATGATCAATTGTGCTGGTTTTAAGTCTGTTGAAAACCTTGATTAGGTGCAAGAAGGAGTAGATTGATCGCGTAATGACCCAATTTAATATACATATATTTGCTTGATACTTTATTATTATCAAATTCAATGATTTTATTTAATTATGAAAATTTTAAAATTTTGAAATATTTTACTTCCAATTCGGTTAGCATTTATTTATTTATTAATTTATTTCAAACTTTGTATGAGGAGATATGCATTTTGTTTTGTACCTGATAAGTCATAGAAATCTTAAGATTTCCTATAAATCCTAACATACCTTGTTGAAATAGCTTGATATACATTGTTAGGCCCATTTCCTAATAGTTCAAACTTTCGGGACAATTGGTGACTTAAAATGGTATCAACCCTTTGGTTCCGAGAGGTCCTGGGTTCGAATCTTGTTATTTCCCATTTATTGTTGTGTATTTTGTTTACTTGTGTTGGTACACTTTGTTTGATTTAGTTTACTTGTCTCTACTCCATGTGCAAATTGGAGTTGCACATTGTTATGTACATTGTTTACTTGTGTTGGTGCACCATGTTTGATTTGGTTTACTTATTTTTACTCCACGTGCAAATTGGGATTACGCATGAGGGGGGGAGTGTTGAAATAGCATGATATGCATTATTGGGCCCATTTCCTAATAGTTTAAACTTTTGGGATAATTGGTAACTTAACATATCTATATATATACATGATAGTTATCCAAAAAAAAGGGAGGCAAAGGCTTAAAAGGAAACCCTAACATGTAGTGTATATATATATGACGTTAAGCTTGTATGCGGTCGAGTGCAAGGAAAAGAGTAGGGAGAGAATTCAAAAAAATAAATAAATAAATTAAAAAAAATAAAACCTAGCAGCTACTATGTTCTGGTGTTAAACAGTATGTTTCAAAGACCCAGCCAAGTCACCTTCTTTTCTTCTCACCTATTGCAACGGTACGTGTATAGCTTCTAATCAGGTAAGAGAGTCAGAGCTCTATCCATGGTTTAGTTTACAAATACATATATGTTTGTTTATTTGCAATTCCAATTGGAATGAATAATTGCAATGAATCTATTATATTATATTTGTGTGTAATATATATAAATTTGTATTGTCAGGTTAATAAAGCTAGACTACAAAAAGATTTTAAATTGCATTTATGGATGCACCTTTATCGATATACGTGCTAATATAACTATACAAGGTCAAATGTGGCATTTCTTTTACAACTTACACAGTTAACATCTTATGAATGCATCTTTTTGCAGAAATTGAGAACATATTTCATTCCCACCCACTGTAGCTATATACCTATAAATACAGGTTCATGATTGTATATGCACCATTTTTGTAGAACTAGTATGAAGTTTGAAAGAAAATTTGATATAGATTTTACTGACTTAAATATGTATATATATATATATATATAAACAAATAATAATATTAATAACAATAACAATAATAATATAGTATCAAATAACATGTAAGATGAAATAGAATAAAATAATTAATGATGTTATTCTAGAGAATTATTTTGTGAACAATTTATTTAGGTATTTTACTACATGATGTATTATCAATTGTTTAGACAATAAAAAAAACAAAAAGAAAAAAAAAAGAAAACAAAAGAAAAAATTTTGATTTGACTACAAGTTTGGAAATTCCTGACATAAATGAAAAATGATAGGTAAACCCAAAATCCTGCTTCTTGTGAACATTTTAAAATTTTGTAATTTGTTCTACTTGTGAATTATGTAAATATTGGTTATGGTTATGAATGTGATATCATAAAAAAATTACTGATGTGATTTTGTTTAGATTGAGAGGTACTAAAAATATCATGTATACATGCCTAAGAGTTGAAAGTCTCCAAACTTACGTAGGGTTAGTTTTTGTATCCAATATGCTAGTAACCTACAAAGCAAGGCAGATACCGAAGGATGGCGTACATTTTTCTGTGCCTTATGCTCAAGAGGCAGACACTGAAGGATGGAATATTGTTTTCTTATGACTTAGGCCAAGAAGGCAGACACTGAATGACAGTGTATTTTGGTTGGGTTTTGTGGCTACAGGCCTACCAGGTAGTAGTACCTAAAACCAATGTGTTTTGTTTGTGCACACTAAATTGATTATGGTTTGTGCTACTTCTGATTAAAATGTATGCATGAACATATCATATGCTAATATGCCTGAGTATGCTTATAATATTTTATTATAACTCTGTAAGCACACCTGGCATTAGTGCTTATCCCTTACAGTTGAAAATGTAGGAAATAATACTGGTGTTAATGGACTGCATGATGGACCACTTAGTCGAGGAACTTGAAAATTTAGAATTTACATCTACTTTTCAGCTGTTCACTAAATTTAGTGACAGTTTTGTGAACCTCTGGTTGTGAGGGTTTATGTTTATTTGGATTATTAGATAAATTTGTTGATTTTAGTTTAGGCCTGTTAGAGGCGTCGGGTGTAATTATTGGAGTTTTGGTTACCTAATTGGTTTAGTTAAGGCTTTTATTTTTCTTATTTAGAATTGTTATTAACTTATTTAATTTTGCTCATTCATCCTATTATGGCTCTGATTGTGGGACAAGGAATATGTGTTGTTTTGTAATATTGTATGTGTTTAGCTCATGTCCTGGGCTATGGGAACTTGGGGCGTGACAACTTGGTGTCAAAACCTAGGTTTAGAATGCCTAAGGATAGTGAAGTCTTTCGTTTTGTGTTATGTGATAAGATGAATATGTAATTACATGTTTTATATCATTTTAATTCTCAATACTTTAAATATGTAAAGGTGTTAACCTTGGTGTTGTTGATTCTTTTGATTATTATGTTTTTATAGAGGATGCCACGATGAGTCACTCTAGGTGGTAGAGGTAGAAGCCGAGGTTATGGCCGTGGTCGAGGGGCTCAGCTAGTCTAGGCCAAGGGTTCCTAGTGGGAGATGATGCTCTTGTGCAGTTGGATATGGCCCAAGAGCAGGGGTCCTATGCAGGTGCAGGTATTGAGATTTCACCAGAGATGCCTCAGGCAGAGTAGGCACAGTCTGGAGCCCCAAGTGTTTAGTAGCCAAGGGTATTTGACCCAAATGTATTTATGCAACAATTGGCTGTAGCAATAGCCACGTTTGATAGAGGAGCTTGGGTGAAACAATTGACTTTTACTACCTTAGAGAACTTCAGGAGGATGAAGCCTCCAAACTATGATGGCGCGGCTAACACAGATATCACTAAGGATTTCTTAGAGCATTGTGAAAGAATTTTCAAGGCTATGCAGATTATTGACGATCAGACGAAGGCTTCTCTTATTATTTTCCAGCTAGTAAGAAGGGTAGTTGATTGGCGAAAATCAGTTGATGTAATACCTCGGACTTTGTCTTAATATGAGTATATGGTTTTTGATGTATTTTGGAAGTCAAGATATATTAATCTAGTGATATGGATCATTTATGGTGTTTTGGAGCTGAGAACTTTGAAGGAAATGGGTTATGCAATCAAAGGTGACATTTTAGCCAGGTGCTGGAAAAATGGGAGGAACTTTGGGCGCCCACCTGAAAAGAGCTTGTGCGCCCAAGGTCTTAGGTGCCCACCTGAAAAGAGCTTGGCCACCCAAGGCATAGTGGTTTTGACAGATAAGTGTTTTTCAGCATTTTCCAGCTGAGCCTTACCCTATTAATACCTATACCCAGCTAGGGGTGAGGGGAGACCTGAGAATCACTGTTTGGGGGTTTAAAATATTGTTATATATATATATTTGGTTGATTTGATGCAAGAGAGAGAGAGAGAGAGAGAGAAGTGGCTTGGAAGAAGAGAGAATTCGGGTGAGAAGCAAAGGAAGAACAAAGGAGGAACCGGGTGGAGATTCAAAGGTAGGTCTTCCAAATCTTCATAGAACTCAAATTCCTTTTGCAAAATTGAAATTAGAACCCTAAGAAACCTTCCTATGTCATTTATTTTTAGTTTTGATCAAGCAGGGAGAAGATAGAGGCCATCAAAGTTTGAGGGTTTGGAAGCTCAAGGCACCTTTTTGTTGATCTGTCTTTTTACAACTTAAGGCAGGGATTTAATGCCTCATTCTTACATATGTGTTGTGTAACAAGGAGTAGATTACCATTAGAAAACCTTCTTTAAGTGTTGGTTTCATGTATGGAAGAAAATGGGAGTTATACACATGTTTATATGTATGTATAGATTGAGAGAGTGAAAGTAGTGTTTTGATCTATAACTTGACTTGTGGTTGATGAAAACTCAAATTTTTGATTTTGTTTCAAGCCTAAGAACCTTGTGTTGATGTTAGAAACTTGAAACTTGAGGTATTTTTACATTAACTTTGTCAATTTAAGGTCCTAAGGGTGAAAAACCATGAAACCAGAAAACAGGGCATGGAACCTGAAACTTGGCCCAGGCTGTGGGCGCACGAGGAGGACACAGTCGGGCGCCCAAGCCCTTGGGCACCCAAGACATTAAGGCATGGGCGTCCAAGCCCCTTGGGTGCCCAAGAAATTAAGGCACGGGTGCCCAAGCCCCTTGGGCGCACGGCTGAGTGTCAGCTTGGGCACCCACCGAGCCTAGGTCACTTTTCTGACATTGTTTAGTTTAGCCTTCTACTTTGAACATATGGAAGAATTGGTAACTTGTTTTTACATGAAACTTTTAATTGATTAATTACATGAATTTTAAAAGGGAAATGAGCTTTTAAAAGTGATTAAGGAGTGTTTAACTTAAGCTTGTGGGATTTAACTTGAAAGGGGCAAGTGAAAGTCACCTTAAATTGCATGAATTGGAAGTCTACTTTGAAGTAAGAGTCTCAATTGAATAGAATTGTGAATATTCCATGATGTAAACTAAATGTTGAAGTTTATGAACTTGTGATTGATTAAGTGAAATGTGACTTGACAAAGGGACTCATGTTCTTAATGTTGGTAAATAGGGGTTGCTTAATATGATTTGATCAATATGATATGTAATGAACCATGAGATGAACCTTAACATTGACATGTGTGTTGAAAGGTATTGATGATGAATGTGAATCTATGAAAGATGAGATTGTATGGTACAAATGATTGTTTGTGTGTACTGGGGGCTGTGGTGGGGTACGGTAAATAGGAAGGGTTTAGAGAGTACCCTCGGGTTGAAAGTCCCGGAACCTGCGTAGGGTTTGGTGTCAATGCCAGTGGGTTAGTAGCCCACAACATTGTGTGTGTTTTGGCTCCTCGTGGCCCTGGACGGCGATCCTAAACGATGACGTCGGTTTATCGTTTCCGTTGGGTATTGGCCCATAAAAGACGATAGTGTGTATGCACCCATCCCCCGATGATTTGTTTGGTTGTGGTTGTGCTATGTGATGATGAATGGATGATGATGTGAACACGTTTACTTGCTTGAATATTATTTAAATGATAAAGTGGTGTTGAATTGTGAATGGAATTAGAGTTTGAATTGCAATACATAAACATTAACTAAAATTTGAAATCTTAAACTTTGACATTGTTGTATGAGTATATGTTTCCACTTATTTTGGCATGGCTATGTTAATGTAATATTATGACTCTAGAAAATGTTAATTTGGCTAACCTTACTTGAGATGCATTGCATGGTTAGAATACATATCATATATGTCTGTTTGAGACATTGTGGGCACAAGTGGATCATGCTCACATCCCTACAGATTTTGATGCAGGTGCAGGCCATAACAACTAGGCGGGCTAAGGGGTTTGGATTAGGAAGCTATGCATGAGCCCTACCAAGCTTAGCAAAGCTCTGGGTCATCTAGTTTAAATTTCTTTTTAAATTTGTAATATTGTACTTTTATAAACTTTTTCAATTTGATTGTAATGGCCTTAAGGCCTAAGTTATGTAATTTGGAAATGGTGTATGGAGTTTGTGACATGGTAATAGTTAAGGTTAAACTTATGTTATTCTATCTTATGTCTCGGGCTCACTAGCTTACGTTGCGTTGCTCTGATCACGGGATTGGTCATGTTAGTGCATGTTGTGTGTGTTTATCACTCACCCCTCGGGTCACGTGATTCGGGGCGTGACAAGTTGGTATCAGAGCACTAGGTCGGAATACCTAGGGACATGGGAAGTCTTGCATCTCATATTGCATGCTTGAATGTGATATAATTGAATTTTTATCTTGGAACCTAATTTGTCTGGTTTAAATTTTTAGATGGGATTTGAGAAAGGGGAGAGCAGTGGCACTAAAGCCCAGTCAGTTGAAGAAGAGATAGTGTGGCCTAGTGGTGATGTCTTTATCCAAGTGGCAACCGAGGGTTTAACCGAGGCACAACCCCAGAATGTGACAGGGAACATAGAAGAGATAAGTAGGGTGCCAGCAACTTTAGGTCATCAAATGGTACCCTATTATGGGATGCTATACCCAGTTCCATATTCAGCACCTTACCCATATCAAAGGGTGATGCCTTACCAGATACCTGTTCAGTACCAGTCTGCTTACCCAATGATGCTAGTACAAAAGGTGACTGTGATTGTACCTACCCTTTCAGCAAATCCACCCATGACACCAAGTGCAGTGGTAGAACCTAACCCAAGCAGTTAACATGTTAATCCACAGGAGGCTAGCACTAATGTTAGGGAGATGAGTGGAAGCTCCAATAGTGAGAAAGATCGACTGCGGGGACTATGTGCAGGCTATCATAGACGGGGACAGATACGTTACTGGTGCCCTTAGCAATGTATCAAGTGCTGTACTTATTGTGGTAGAAGGAGGCACTCTCGTAGCTCTTGCCCATATCGTAGGAATTGAGATGTAAGAATGTAAAGGGAAAATTTTAGAAAAGCAATTCCCTTAGTGGTAGTCGGAAAGGTTGATAGTCTAAGGACTTATGTTATGTTATGTACTCTTTTAATATCAGCTGGTAGAGTAACTTGAGAACTTATAATGTTAGAGCTTCTATGGTAGTGCTAATGGAAGTAAGATCGTGTTGTTATGTTGAACCTGTATAAATGTATCGAACTGCCATATTGTCGTTATGAGATAAAGTTATGCTTTAGTATAATCTTAGATGTCGATTTAATATTGTTATTTTATGCTTTGATATACTTTATATATAATGCCGCCGCGTGCAATGGGAGTTAGAGGCCGAGGTAATGGTCAAGGTAGGGGTAGAGGGGAGAGAACATGCTCTTGTTTCAAACACATCAAAGTACAGTGGCTGAGGTGCCGCCTATTGCACAATAGGATGAATTAGGAGAGGAGGAGGTGCAGTCGAGGGCACCAGAGGTTCAACAACCAGCAGCTATGGATGCCGGGGTGATGTTACAACAATTAGCGGCAGCTATGGCCGCAATAACAGGTGGGGCTCAATTTGGACCCTAGACACAAGCGCAAGCAGGCCCAACTGCTTTGGAGAAATTCAGGAGGATGAAGCCTCCAACTTATGGTGGTGTGGCTGACATGGATGTGGTAGAACAGTTCTTGGAGGAATGCGAGAAGATATTAGTGGCAATGGAAATTATTGATCCTTCTACTCGCATTATGTTGACTGCATTTCAGCTAGTGGGACGGGCGTCAACTTGGTGGACTAGTTTGAAGGATACAGGGGGATCAGTAGGTCTCACTTGGGAGAGGTTCAAGGAAAGGTTCAGGGATCACTTCTTCCCTCAATCTTTAAGGGATGCCAAGAGGGAAGAATTTGCTAGGTTGATACAAGGGATTATGTCAGTGTCGGAGTATGAGAGAAAACTCTCAGACTTATCAAAGTATGCACCTGAGTTGGTCTCTACTACTCATTTAAAATGCAGGAGATTTGAGAGGGGTTTGAGGCCGACTCTAAAGAACAAGATGGTGATGTTGGGGCCAGAGGATTATGAGACTTTGGTAAATCGGGCTATGATGGTGGAAAGGGACTTGAATGAAACCAAAGTTATCTATGAAAGTCGGCGAGGCAAGACCATGGGAACTCTGCAAGAAGGAGTTAGCAGAAAAAGGATTAGGGGCAGTTCATCAGCTCCACAAGCCCAATCGTCTTATCAAGTAAGTACTGCACCCGCACCCATGGAGAGGTCAAGGGGAACCTCTCGAAGATAAATTGTATGCTATAATTGCAGACATGAAGGCCACAGAAGTACGGAGTGTCCTAGGGGTAAGAAATAGGTTGAATTAACAGGAATAATGAGGGGTGATCAAGTTAGAGTGAACAAGGCATGCTATGGATGTGGGGAAATGGGACATATTCAAAGGTTTTGCCCTCAGAATCAGCAAGGTGCAGGAAGAAGGATGATATAGCCTGGACAGTGGTTACAGGGAGCCCACCCATCGGCCTCCTAGTCAGTACAGCAGTAGTATTAGCAGAGGAGTGTCCCACAAAAGATGATGCAAGTTGGAACATCACAATAGTTGAAGGTGAACCCACAAGGATAAAGGTTTGGTTGGCCACAAAATGTTCAGCCACAGGGCAGGGTGTTTGAAATGGCACAGCAGGAGGCGCCAGCTGAGCCTATGGTGACAAGAGGTATTTTTCGTGTCTATTCATCAAATGCCATTGTACTCTTAGACACGGGAGCATCTCATTCATTTGTCACTGCATCATTTGTATATACCTTGGGATTGGATGTTAGCCCCTTGGAATTGTTTTTGTGTGTTGAGACCCCCATAGCGGGATTTTCTTCTTTGACTCAAGTGTGTAAGGGATGTGAATTAAGGGTAATCGATATTTTTGATGGGCGAGAGTTTGTCTCAACTTTTGATTTAATTGTATTGGAGATGAGAGGTTTTGATATCATACTTGGTATGGATTGGCTTATGTCCTACCAAGCTATGATTGACTGTCATAAGCGTAAGGTGACCATAACCACACCAGAGGGAGATCAAATTTGCTTCTTTACAGACTGATGTGAAATAAAAGAAGTGTCACTCATGAAAAGTCGGAGAAAGGATGAATTGTGTAATTTGTTTGCTTGCATGGTTATGGAAGAAGAGGACGGGGAACATAGAGTGGAATTGCCTAAGGTTGTGAATGAATTTCCTGAGGTGTTTCTTGAGGAGATATCTGGGTTTCCACCTAAACGGGAAGTAGAGTTTTGCATTGATCTAGTCCTAAGCACCAAACCTATCTCCATTCTACCCTACAGGTTGGCACCAGCAGAGTTAGCAGAATTGAAGACACAAGTGGAGGAGTTGCTATCTAAGGGATTTATCCGGCCAAGTTCATCACCTTGGGGTGCGCCAGCATTATTTGCAGCTAAGAAAGATAGGACTTTGAGAATGTGTATTGATTATAGGAAACTGAACAGGGTGACTATCAAGAATAGATACCCATTGCCAAGAATTGAAGATTTATTTGATCAGTTGAAGGGATCATTGGTGTTTTCAAAGATTGATCTACGATCTGGGTACCACCAAGTGATGATAAGAGAGGAAGACATTCCAAAGACGGCATTCAGGACTCGATATGGTCATTACAAGTTTCTGGTTATACCTTTTGGTTTGACAAATGCACTGGCAGTCTTTATGGACTTAATGAATCATGTCTTTAGAGATTACTTTGATAAGTTTGTGGTGGTATTCATAGATGACATCTTGGTGTATTCCAAATCAAAAGAAGAGCATAAACAACATTTGAGGCTTGCACTACAAAGGTTAAAGGATCATCAGTTATATGCCAAGTTGAACAAATGTGAGTTTTGGCTTAGAAAGGTTAAATTTTTGGGACATGTAGTCTCAGAGGAAGGAGTAGCAGTGGACCCATCCAAAATTAAAGCTATTTTTGAATGGTCTCAACCAAAGTCCGTATTTGAGATCCGTAGTTTCCTCGGATTGATTGGCAGGATACTACCGAAGGTTTGTTTTGGATTTTTCTTGATTGGCAGCCCTGCTAACTAGATTAACCTGAAAGGGGATCAAATATGAGTGGAGTGATGCATGTGAAAGATTATTTCAAGAGATAAAAAAAAGATTGACTACTACACCAGTATTAGTCATCCCAGAGAGGGGAGCCGGTTACTTGGTGTATTGTGATGCGTCACAGGAAGGACTTGGGTATGTCCTTATGTAAAATGAGCGAGTGGTGGCATATGGTTCAAGGCAGCTGAAGAATCATGAGAAGAATTATCCAGTGCATGATCTGGAGTTGGCAACAGTCATTTTTGCCTTAAAGAGTTGGAGGCATTACTTGTATGGGGAGAAATTTGAAGTGTTCTCGGACCATAAAAGTTTGAAGTACATTTTTACTCAGAGAGACTTGAATTTGAGGCAACGACGATGGATGGAGTACATGAAGGATTATGACTTTGAATTACATTATCATCCGGGCAAAGCTAATGTGGTTGCAGATGCCTTAAGCAGGAAGAGTAGAAAAGCCATGGCTTGTGTAGCAGTGAAAGAATGGGAAATGATGGGGACATTGAATGAGTTTGAATTGGAACTCAAAGAAAGAGAAGAACAAGGAGTGTTATGTACTGTTGTCACCCAGCCAGCGATAATCAACAAAGTAACTGAGACTCAGAAGTTAGATGAGGAAGCTAATGATGTTTGTAATAAAATAAGGAATCAGATGGATATTCCAGGCTGGACAGTGGATGATGATGGAATGGTCAAATAACAAGGGAGAATCTTTGTGCCCTCTTCAGTTAGAGAGGAAATTTTGAGGGAATTTCATCATTCCTGGCTAGCAGTGCATCCGGGGGGTACAAAGACGTATCATGACTTAAAGAGGCAGTTTTATTGGGCAGGAATGAAGAAAGATGTGGCAGAGTTTATAGTAAATGTTTAACTTGTCAGCAGGTGAAGGCAGAGCATCAAAGACCAGCTGGATTATTACAGCCTTTGCCAATATCCAAATGGAAGTGGGAGAACGTGACTATGGACTTTGTGTTAGGATTGCCAAAAACAAAAAGAGGTTGTGATGCCATATGGGTGATTGTTGATCGACTGACGAAGTCGGCTTATTTCTTGTCAATGCGAATGATAGATTCAAGGGACTCTTTGGCCCGATTGTACATCCGAGAAATTGTGAGATTGCATGGGACACCAGTGTCTATTGTCTCAGATCGGGACTCTTGTTTCGTTTCTCAATTCTGGCAAAGTTTTCAAGCGGCCATAGGAGCAGAGTTATGTTTTAGTACGGCTTACCATCCCCAAACTGATGGACAGTTGGAAAGAATAATATAGATTTTAGAAGATATGCTTCGAGCTTGTGTGTTAGACTTTAAAGGAAGTTGGGAAGATTATTTGCCACTGGTGGAGTTTGCTTATAACAACAGTTATCAAGCTAGCATTGGAATGGCACCCTTTGAGGCACTGTATGGAAGACCATGTAGATCCCCAGTGTGTTGGACACAAGTTGGAGAAGTAGCCATGATTGGGCCAGAAGTAGTTCGTGAAACTAATGAAAAGGTCAAGGTAATTAGACAAAGGCTGGAGACAGCACGTAGTCACCAGAAGAGTTATGCGGATCAAAGAAGGAGACCCTTAGAGTTTCAAGTGGGGGATCATGTGTTTCTAAAGGTGTCACTGCGGAAGGGACAGTTCAGATTTAGTAAGCGAGGGAAGTTATCTCCTAGATACATTGGCCCGTTTGAAATATTAGCAAGAGTTGGAGAGGTTGCTTACCGGTTGGCATTGCCACCCCAAATGTCTGGAGTGCATGAAGTCTTTCATGTCTCTATGTTACGTAAGTACATTCAAGACCCCACCCATGTGCTAAATTGGAGTGAATTGGAAATAGACTCAGATGTGAAGTATGAAGTACAACCGGTTCAGATTTTGGATACTCGAGATCAAGTACTTCAGGGTAAAACAATTCCCTTGGTTCGAGTGTTATGGAAACAACATGGAGTGGAAGAATCTACCTGGGAACGTGAGCTCGAGATGCGGGAACGCTATCCACATTTGTTTTCTTAAAGTTATGTTATGTACAAAATTTCAAGGACGAAATTTTTTTGAAGGGGGGAGAATGTAATACCCTGGACTTTGGCTTAATATGAGTATATGGTTTTTGATGTATTTTGGAAGTCAAGATATGTTAATTTAGTGATATGGATCATTTATGGTGTTTTGGAGCTAAGAACTTTGAAGGAAATGGGTTATGCAGTTAAAGGTGACATTTTGGCCAAGTGCTAAAACAATTAGGGGAACCTTGGGCGCCCACCTGAAAGGAGCTTGTGCGCCCAAGGTCTTGGGCACCCACCTGAAAGGAGCTTGGGCGCCCAAGGCACAGTGGTTTTGACAGATAAGTGTTTTTCTGCATTTTCCAGCCGAGCCTTACCCTATTAACACCTATACCTAACTAGGGGTGAGGGGAGACTTGAGAATCACTGTTTGGGGGTTTAAAATATTGTTATATATATATACATATTTGGTTGATTTGATGCAAGAGAGAGAGAGAGGGAAGTGGCTTGGAAGAAGAGAGAATTTGGGTGAGAAGCAAAGGAAGAGCAAAGGAAGAACAAAGGAGGAACCGGGTGGAGATTCAAAGGTAGGTCTTCCAAATCTTCATAGAACTCAAATTTCTTTTGTAAAATTGAAATTAGAACCCTAAGAAACCTTCCTATGTCATTTAATTTTAGTTTTGATCAAGGAGGGAGAAGATAGAGGCCATCAAAGTTTGAGGGTTTGGAAGCTCAAGGCACCTTCTTGTTGATCTATCTTTTTACCACTTGAGGCAGGGATTTAATGCCTCATTCTTACATATGTGTTGTGTAACAAGGAGTAGATTACCATTAGAAAACCCTCTTTAAGTGTTGGTTTCATGTATGGAAGAAAATGGGAGTTATACAGATGTCTATATCTATGTATAGGTTGAGAGAGTGAAAGTAGTGTTTTGATCTATAACTTGACTTATGGTTAATGAAAACTCAAATTTTTGATTTTGTTTGAAGCCTAAGAACCTTGTGTTGATGTTAGAAACTTGAAACTTGAGGTATTTGTACATTAACTTGGTCAATTTAAGGTCCCAAGGGTGAAAAACCATGAAACCAGAAAATAAGGCATGAAACCCGAAACTTGGCCCAGGTTGTGGGGGCATGAGGGGGACACAGTCGGGCGCCCAAGCCCTTGGGCACCCAAGACATTAAGGCATGGGTAAGTGAAAGTCACCTTGAATTGCATGAATTGGAAGTCTACTTTATAGTAAGAGTCTCAATTGAATAGAATTGTGAATATGCCTTGATGTAAACTAAATGTTGAAGTTTATGAACTTGTGATTGATTAAGTGAAATGTGACTTGACAAAGGGACTCATATTCTTAATGTTGGTAAATAGGGGATGCTTATTATGATTTGATCAATGTGATATGTAATGAACCATAAGATGAACCTTAACATTGACATGTGTGTTGAAAGGTATTGATGATGAATGTGAATCTATGAAAGATGAGATTTTATGGTATGAATGATTGTTTGTGTGTACTGGGGGCCGTGGTGGGGTGCGGTAAATAGGAAGGGTTTAGAGAGTGCCCTCGGGTTGAATGTCCTAGAACCTGTGCAGGGTTTGGTGTCAATGCTAGTGGGTTAGTAGCCCACAACATTGTGTGTGTTTTGGCGCCTCGTGGCCCTGGACGGCGATCCTAAACGATGACGTCGGTTTATCGTTTCTGTTGGGTATTGGCCCATAAAAGATGATAGTGTGTATGAACCCATCCCCCGATGATTTGTTTGGTTGTGGTTGTGCTATGTGATGATGAATGGATGATGATGTGAGCACGTTTACTTGCTTGAATATTATTCAAATGATAAAGTGGTGTTGAATTGTGAATGGTATTAGAGTTTGAATTGCAATACATAAACATTAACTAAAATTTGAAATCTTAAACTTTGACATTGTTGTTTGAGTGTATGTTTCCACTTATTTTGGCATGGCTATGTTAATGTAATATTATGACTCTAGAAAATGTTAAATTGGCCAACCTTACTAGAGATGCATTGCATGGTTGGAATACATATCATATATGTCTGTTTAAGACATTGTGGGCACAAGTGGATCGTGCTCACATCCTTACAGATTTTGATGCAAGTACAAGCCATAACAACTAGGCGGGCTAAGGGGTTTGGATTAGGAAGCTATGCATGAGCCCTACCAAGCTTAGCAAAGCTCTGGGTCATCTAGTTTAAATTTCTTTTTAAATTTGTAATATTGTACTTTTCTAAACTTTTTCAATTTGATTGTAATGGCCTTAAGGCCTAAGTTATGTAATTTGGAAATGGTGTATGGAGTTTTTGACATGGTAATAGTCAAGGTTAAACTTATGTTATTCTATCTTATGTCTCGGGCTCACTAGCTTACGTTGTGTTGCTTTGATCACAGGATTGTCATGTTAGTGCATGTTGTGTGTGTTTATCACTCACCCCTCGGGTCACGTGATCCAGGGCGTGACAGTTGAGAAGTCAAGTGGGGTAGCTAGGCTCACATAGGATGCTTTTAAAAGGATTGATTAGAGAGCACTTTCTCCCTTTTTCCTTAAGGAACATGAAGTGAGATGCATTCTTAAACCACACTCAAGGAGCAATGACAATGTTGGAGTATGAACATAAGTTTTCTCCTTTAGCCAAACATGCTTCAGAATTATTATCTATGGAGCACTTTAAGTGTAAGTATTTTGAGAAGAGTTTGAGGCCTACAATTAGGGATAGGGTAGTTACTCTAGGACTTGATGACTACAAGGTTTTGATTGAGTGAGCTATGATGGTTGAGAAAGATTTGAAAGACATCAAAGCTTAAAATAAGGGAAAGTAAGCCAGGAGTTCCGGTCCACAGTAGGATAATCGACCCAAGAAAAGGCAAAGGGATAATTCTTGTAGGGCCCTAATTTCATAAATTCAACAGGGTAATGCAACCTCAACTTAGTCTGCTGCCATAGGAGTTTCTGCACAAAGAACCATTAACTGCTACAATTGTAATCAACCTGGTCACTGTAAGTTCGATTGTCAACTGAGGAATAGGTCAGCTAGGCCTGAATAGAGAAATGAGATAGAGTCACGTTCTATTTGTGGTCAGCTAGGCCATGTACATAAGTATTGCCTACAGAGGCAAGGGAGTGGTAATGGCATGAGGCCTCTGTAACTAACCCAATCAGTGTAGAGCAATAGGCCAATAGGGTCTCAGTCAGTGTAGACTCTATTTCAGAGGAGTGCTTAGGGTGGACCACAATAGTATCAGATGGGTATTCTAGGTGGAGCTCAGTAGCATTAGGGGACTCAAAGTAGTACCCAGTAAGGTCAGAGAAGTGGTAGGTCAAAGAAGTAGTAGGCACCTAGTAGCTCAAACTCAGGGACGGGTTTACATTATGGCACAAAATGATGGATTGACAGAGCTTATAATAGCTAGAGGTACTTTTCTCATCCATGCTACTGGAACTACAATACTTATAGACACTGGTGCATCAACTCATTCATAGCCACACCTTTTTTTTTTTTTTTACATTAGGTTTGGGGATGGAACAATTGGATCCACCACCTTTAAGGGTTGAGATTCCAATTAGGGGCAATTCTCAGTTGAACTGTGTTTACAATGGCTATGAGATCACTATTAAAGATGAGTCTTTAGCTCGTGAGTACTTGTTGATAATTGATTTGATTGTCATAGATATGAGAAACTTTGATGTGATTCTCAACATGAATTAGTTGTTAATCTATTAGGCAATGATAGATTGCTCTAAAGGTTGAGTGACTCTATTGACTCCCGATGAAGATTAGATATGGTTTTCTGGTGATCGTAGTAGCCCTCAGGTCTTATCCTCTGTTGATGGATAAGGATAAGATGGTATGTGCAGTTTATTTGCTTGTATAATTTTGGAGGACATGGATTAGGATGAGGATGATGGCAAGGATGAGTTGCCATGAGTGGGATGTCAATTTCCAGAGGTGTTTTCAGATGACATATCTGGATTGTTGCCTGAGTGGGAGGTTGAAGTCAAAATTGATCTGGCTCCTAGCAGAGAGCCTATTTCTACTGCCTTGTGTCAGTTGGCACTTACAGAGTTAGCAGAATTGAAATCACAAAGAGAAGAGTTAAGTTCTAAAGGACTTATCCATCATTGTATTTCACCTTGGGGTGCACCGTTATTATTATTATTTTTTTTTTGCAGCCAAAAAGGATGAAACTCTTAGAATGTGCATAGATTATCGGAGGTTGAACCAAGTTACAATTAAAAACTAGTGTCCCAAATTGAGGATCGATGATCCATTCGATCAGCTAAAGGGTTTAGTAATTTTCTCAAAGATTGATTTAAGGTCTGGTTATCACCAATTAAGTGTGAAGGATGATGACATTCCCAAGATAGCATTTAGGACTTAGTATGGCCATTATAAGTTCTCAGTAATACCATTTGTACTTACAAATGCTCTTGTAGTGTTCATGAATTTGATGAACTGAATGTTCAGTAAATTTTCAGATAAGTTCATATTTGTGCTTATTGATGATGTTTTGGTTTATTTACAGTTAGAAGAAGAGCATGAGGAGTATCTAAGGATTTTACTTCACACTTTGAGAGACTACCAGCTCTATACTAATTTGAGCATGTGTGAGTTTTGGCTTAAGGAGATGAAATTTCTCAAGCATGTTATTTTTGGTGAAGGAGTTACTATTGATCTATGTAAAGTTAAGGCAGTAATGGGTCAGCTGAGATTGAAGACAGGTTTTTAAATTCAGAGTTTTCTAGGTTTGGTGGGCTACTAAAGAAAATTCATTAATGACTTCTCGAGATTAGGTAGATCAATGACTATGCTAACTAGGAAAGAGGTCAAATTTGTGTGGGATGAGACATGCAAGCGATCTTTTTAAGAGCTGAGAAGAGATTAATTTCTGCACTAGTACTAGTGATTGCTAAAAGGGGATTGGGTTATACAGTGTATTGTGATGCTTCCAAGGAGGGTTTAGGTTCTGTGCTGATGCAAGGTGATAAAGTGGTAGCTTATAGGTCTAAACAGTTGAAGACCCACGAGCATAACTACCCATACATGATCTAGAGCTGGCAGTAATCATTTATGCTCTGAAAAGTTGGACGTATCGCGAGAAATTTGAAGTTTTCTGCAATAAAAAAAGCTTAAAATACATCTTCACTCAAAAGGACCTTAATTTGAGGTAGAGATGAAGGATGGAGTGCATGGGGGATTATGATTTTGAGCTTTAGTATCACATTGGCAAGACAAATGTAGTTGCTGATGCTCTTAGCTGAAAGACTCATACAACTTTAGTTAGTTTTGTTGTGCAAGAATAGGAGATGATAAAGAGTCTTAATGAGTTCAATCTGGAGTTGCACAAAGAGGAGGGTCACACTGTTTTGTGTGGTTCAATAGTTTAACCAATTTTATTGAATTTTATGATTGACGCTCAGGGGTCTGACGCTGAATCTGAGGCTATTCGGGCTAAGTTACTGGGTTCTAAGGAGATGCTAGGATGGACAATTGGTGCAAGTAATAAGCTGAGGTATCTGGGGAGACTATTTATGCCAATTTTTGTTCAAGATGTCGTTATGAGAAGTTTCATTACTCTAGATTTGTAATGTATCCTGGGGATATAAAGATGTATCATGACCTTCGCTTTCACTTCTTTTTTACAGGCATAAAAAAGAATGTGACAATATTTATAACAATTATCTTACTTGTCAACAAGTTAAGGCTAAGCATCAGAGGTTCGCTAGTCTTTTGCAACCTTTGACAATGTAAGAATAGAAGTGGAGAACATTATGATGGATTTTGTTTCTAGCTTGCCGAGGTCTCCCAGAGGTTATGACACTATTTAGGTGATAGTGGATAGGTTAACGAAGTCAGCTCACTTTCTGTTGATTCGGTTGAGTGATTCCATTAATGTTTGGGCTAAAAGTTGTATTTTAGAGAGACTATGAGACTTCATGGAGCCCCTCTATCCATAATCATAGATAGGGACCACCAATTTTCTTCTCAATTGTGGCAAAGTGTCTAGGTAGTCATGGGGATAGAGTTGTTTTTTAGTACTGCTTTTCATCCTTAGATGGAAGGATAGTCAAAACTTATAATTCAGACTTTAGAAGACATGCTCAGGGCATGTGTACGTGACTTCCATGGTAGTTAGAAGGATCACCCTGCTTTAGTTGAGTGTGCATATAATAATAGCTACCAGTCAGGTATTACATATAATAATAGCTATCGGTTAAGCATAGAGATGGCACCTTTGGAGGTATTGTAGCTACCAATCAATTATTGTATATAATAATAGTTACTAGTCAAGTATAAAGATGGCACCTTTTAAGGTATTGTATGTTAGGCCATGTAGATCTCCAATCTATTAGGCGGAGTTGGAGAGAAAGTAGTTACTGGGCCTAAGTTTGCTCAGGAGACAATCGAGAAGATGAAGTTAATTCGGTAGAGACTTGAGATAGCGTGTAGTCGCCAGAAGAGTTAGGCAAATAGGAGATGGAGGCCTTTGGAGTTTGAGGTGGGAGACCATGTATTCTTGAAGGTCTCGCCACAGAAGGGTCAATTTCGATTTGGGCATAGAGAGAAGTTGTCCCTGAGATATATTGGGCCATTTCAGATTTTGGCTAAGGTTGGAAAAGTTGCATATCATCTTACTTTGCCACCACAGCCTTCAAGAGTGCATAAGGTACATGTCCATGCTTTAGAAGTGTAATCCAGACCCTTCGCATGTGTTAAATTGGACCAAGCTTGAGGTAGACTTAGACATGACATATGAGATGAAAGCAGCAAAAATCTTATATATTCTGGAGCAGGTGTTTCGAGGGAAGACTATTCCATTGGTTAGGGTGCTGTGGAAACATCATGGAGTTAAGGAGTTGACTTGGAAGCGAGAGACGAAAATGTAGAGTCGATATCCTAATTTATTTGCTTGATTGTGTTACCCCGTAATTTCAAGAACGAAATTTTATGTAATCACCCAATTTAATATACATATGTTTGCTTCATACTTTATTGTATCAAATTTAATGATTTTATCAAATTGTAAAAAATTTAAAATTTTGAAACATTTTGCTTCCAATTCGGTTAGTGTTTATTTATTTATTAATTTATTTCAAACATTATATGATGAGATATGCATTTTGTTTTGTACTTGATAAGTTACAGAAATCCTAAAATCTCTCATAAATCCTAACATATCTATGAATATACATAAAGCTATCAAAAAAATAAAAAAAAAAGGAAGCAAAGACCTAAAAGAAAACCCTAACCTCCAGTGTATATATATGATGTTAAGCTTGTATGCGATAGAGTGCAAGGAAAAGAGTAAGGAGAGAATTTAGAAAAAATAAATAAATTAAAAAAAAATCAAAACCTAGTAGCTACTGTGTTCCGGTGTCAAACAATGTGTTTCAAAGACCAAGCCAAGTTTCTTCTCACCTACTGCACTGGTATATGTATAGCTTCTTATCAAGTAAGGGGTCGAGCTCTATCCATGGTTTGGTTTACAAATAAATATATGTTTGTTTATTTGCAATACCAATTGGGATGAATAACTGCAGTGAATCTGTTATATTTGTGTATTATATTTATATATTTGTATTGTCGAGTTAACAAAGCTAGACTACATAAGATTTCAAAGTGCATTTGTGTATGCACCTTTATCGATGTATGTGTTGGTATAAATATATGAGGTCAAATGTGGCCTTTCTTCTACAACTTACATAGTTAGCATCTTATGAATGCATCTTCGTACACAAACTGAGAATGTATTCCATTGCTACCTACTGTAGATATACCTATAAACATAGGTTCATGATTGTATATGTGCCATTTCTATAGAACTAGTAAGAAGTTTGGAAGAAATTCTTATATACATTTCATCAACTTAAATATATATATATATATATATATATATAAACAAATAATGATATTAATAACAATAATACAATATCAAATAACGTGTAAAATGAAATAAAATGAAATAATTAATGATGTTATTTTAGAGGATTATTTAATGAACAATTTATTTAGGTATTTCACTGCATAATATATTATCAATTGCTTAGGCAATAAAAAAAAAAAAGAAAGAAAAAATTTTGATTTGACTACACATTTGGAAATTTCTAACTCTAATGAAAAATGATAGGTAAAACCAAAATCCTACTTCTTGTGACCTTTGTAAAATTTTATAATTTGTTCTGGTTATGAATTATGTCACTATTGGTTGTGGTTATGGATGTGATACCATAAAAAAATTACTGATGTGGTTTTCTTTGGGTTGAGAGATACTGAAAATATGCATAAAACTTAAGAGTTGAAAGTCCCAAAATGCGAGCAGGGTTAGTTTTCTTATTTAGTAAGCTAATAACTTATGAAGCAAGACAGATGCTTAAGAGCATATATTTCCCTGTGGGTTAGGTTTAGGAGGTAGACACTGAAGGATGGTGTGTTACTTTCCTATGTCTCAGGCTAAGAAGACAGACACCAATGGATGGCATATTTTGGTTGAGTTTTGTGGCCACAGGCCTACTAGGCAGGAGTACCTAAAACTAGTGTGTTTTGTTTGTGTTGCTTCTGATTAAAATGTATGTATGAACATATCATATGCTAATATGCCTGAGTATGCTTATAATATTTTATTGTAACACTATGAGCACATGTGGTATTAATGCTCATCCATTATAGTTGAAAATGCAGGAAATAATACTGGAACTTGAAAATTTAGAATTTACATTTGCTTTTCAGTTATTTACTATATTTGGGAACAATTTTATAAACCTCTATTTTTGAGGGTTTATGTTTATTTGGATTGTTACTTAAATTTGATAGTTTTAGTCTGGGCCTATTAGAGGCATTGGGTGTAATTATTAGAGCTTTGGTTGCCTAGCTGGTTTAGTTGAGGCTCTAGTTTTTCTTATTTAGATTTTAGTTTTATTATTTTATTTAATTTTACTCCTTTATCATGTTATGACTCTGATTGTGGGATAGTTAATGTGTGTTATTTTGTAATATTATATGTGTTCAACTCATGCCTTGGGTTATGAGACTTCGGGGTGTGACAAATCATGTTGTTTTTTTTTAGCATTTTTGAAACTTCTTGGCTTACTATTCTTCCTTTTTGACCAAACTGAGGCAGGGGTTGTATGATCTCTTGCTGCATTTGGATTGTATTTAAGTTTGCTATTTGTTTTGCACTGATATATCACATGATTATTATTTAGATAAGAAGTTAATGTTGGAATAAAATGTAGCGCAATAAGTTTTCAAAAAAAAAAAAATTTCAGACCAATCATTTATAAAAGAATGTATATACCATTGTGTTCAAAAGAAAAAGAAAATAACAAATTCAAATCAATAATCAAAATTGACCTTTTATCATTTCTTGATTTGATCTTGATTTGTTGAAGATCTTTTGTTTCCTAACGGTCAAAAACTCCTCTAAAAAGTTATAATTGAATTCGAACCCCAGTTTACTAAAATTGTCTAGTAAAATACTTTGTTCACTCATTAATTATACAATTATGCCCTCCACCAAATATTGAGTCAATTAGAATTAAGATGCCGTATAATTCTAATTGATACCTCCCTTCACATTCTAAGAACTATTATTTTAATTATTTTGTGTTGGTTACCATCTTAATAACATAGTATTAAGATGACTGGATTTGGATTTAATGATTAGTTAATCTTCTTAATATGGATAATATACCTATCTCACATCAGAGAGGGATATTATTAATTATCATCTATTAATTGTGAGTAACAATTTGATATAATTTAAAATAAAATAATTTTAAGAATATGTAAGAATAATATTTGGATAAGTTAGAAGTTTTCATTGGTTTAGAATTATTTATTGTGACTTTTATACATTTGTGTGAATTGAAAATGCTTTCCTATTTAAGAATTGTAGTACAATAATTGTTTCACATCCTTTATGTGACATATTAGGTCTTTTACTGTGTTTGTTCTGAAATGAGCAAGCACAAGTTATTAAGTTCTAATTCTTCGTTATTGCGATGTGGGAATGGAGATCAATGTATGTGATTTTCAAATTATCTAATGTGGACAATTTGGGAATGCATCAATCCATCTCGTATTCTACAACTCATGTAAGTCCTAACAAATTTTTAGTTGTTCTTATTTTATTTTTCAAATACATAGGTAGATGTGACTGGAGACGTTTCTCTATTTGTACTTGGAGAACTATGTGGAGATAATGCCAAAATTTTGTCTAATAAGGGGATGAAGCATTTGAGTAGTTAAGTTCAATTTGAATCGAGCATTCTGAAATAGATAGGACCAATCACCATTCAATGGAAGGTTAGGAGGTTTTGTTTACGTAGTATGAATGACGCACACATTAATTATTATCAAAACATATGTTTAAGCTATCTAAGACATTCACATAAGTGTTAAAAGAATGGATAATAGTTGGATTGATTTGCCAGATCAGTCTTTGAGCTAATATGTATAGGAAATTGATTAGGTCATTGTGCATACCAATACGTTGAGATGTGAAATGACAAATTACCTGTGTAGATGGTTTGTGAATTTGTATAATTTATCATAAGCCAATATGCGAGAGCATTTGATACTACATGGGATTTTAAAGTTGTACAAAAATTAGATGAGGTATGAGGAGTCATACTTATCTTTTTTTATCATGAGAAAGGAATACAAATGGATGTAGATGTGTTTAGGGATCAAATGATAGGAATCCTATTAGATATTGTGCTTGGAACACCCCTCATCAACCCGTGTTGAAAGTGATGATATAGGTGGGAATAATCTTGATTAGGTGCAATTGAGGAATTGTTAAGGTTTCTTAAGTGTCTTGATGATGAGTAGATCGAGTTGTATCCCAAATATTAGAATTTTAGTTAATCATCATTCATCATTCAGTTGTTGCATATGAATGTGTTGAATTAGTGGATGCACATCTCATTTGACATGTTACTTTAATTGTTATGAAAAGTTCTTCTAGAGTGTGCGAAGCTTGTTGAGTCTTATTACTAAGCTTGCAAGTTATTTGATGATATAAGCTTCATGTTTAAGATATGGGATGCATGTCTAAATAGTTTCATGTTGTTTGAAATATAAATTGATATTCGAATCATGTGTTGTATGTAATAGCTCGAACTGTAAAAATGAGACGTTGTTCCAAACAGTGCCAAGAAAACTAGAAAACTAGTAGCAGCAAAGTAGATCTGATATTTTCCATTATAGTTAAGGTTGAAATGATTATTTATATTGTCTAAAATAACCAAACTTATGAAAAGATCTCATTTTCATGTTCATGACATGAGATGTATGTTTGAATAGTTGAATGTTATTCTGGAATGAAAATTCAAACCTTAATACAGGTGTTTTATGTAATCACTTGAGGTGGAAGAATTACACCTTGTTCCCTATATCCTATTACTTTTTTGGACTTTTAATTCTTAAATATTATTCTTTGTCCTCAAGACTTGTTCATCTACGCAATTAATCTAATTCATTTAATCTACAATTCAGACTAATAAACAAATTAGGTTGAGCGCATTAATTTGTTCAATAAACATGTAATTATTCTAAAAATCCTCACAACTCAATGAGTCCTCAAATAATCATATTTTACGAGAATAATAAGCTCTAGTTTCTTGAACTCCCATAAGTGCAAGGAGACTTTGCTAATGAATGCTAGAAAGTCTAGGTCCATTTTGTCCATAGTGAGAAGCTAGGTTCACTCACAACTCATTTCTCTATTCCTAATAAGTGATCTCTAAACTAAACTATAGTAAATTTGAATTCTTAGATAGCTAGATTGTTATATAAATTGTGGACAAGGTACATCATCAAACACCTAGCTGGCTAAACTAAATTAAAACAAGAAACTATGAAAATAAAAGCAAAGGGCATTTAATCATGGATTAGCAAATGAACATATTTGTAATAAATCCAAATGAATACTTATAACTCAATTTTCCCTCCCCTAAACATTAAACTAATTACAGGGATCTCCCCCAACCATTTCAATCTTACATTTACCTCCCTTACACTGCAATGTTTAATACAAATAAATCATTCCATTTGACTAACATTATAAAATAGACAAAATATAGTGACATCATCAATTTATTATATGTTATTGTCCATTTTTACCCTTTATGCATATGTAAAAAGACAAAAGAGGACACATACTTGTTTTCTTGTAAGCTAAAGCCTTTTGTGGAATGAATCAAAGAGGAACAATCAAAATGAAAGAGCCCCAGCAATGGAATGAAACAAAGAGGAATGGAGTGAAGAAGTTGATTTGTAAGTAGAAGAGGAGCGAAAAGAAGAGTGCACTGATATTACTTTTCTTTGGTAAGTTTTTCATTTTTTTTCTCATTCATTGCAATCCCCATTCATTTCTTCCCTTCTTCCCTTGTCATTTTTCCCTAATTTGTGGTTTATTCCACTTTCAATTTTTATTCTTAGTTAGTTTATTATGTATTCTTCCTCGTTTCTTCCCTATTCAATGTTCCTCCTCCCTATTTGTTTTGAAATTGTTAGATGCAATTTTTAATGCATGTAATGTGTTTGGTAAAACGCTCATGTGAAAATTGTGTAGGTTAGTGTCTTATTTATATAAGCTATTTGATGAAATTTTGATATGAAAATTTTATGTAGGGTAATTTTTTAGGCTTGTAGTAAAGTTCAATAATGACAAATCCATAAAAAAACTTGAATTAAATATTGCAGTTATATATGTTTCTTAGTTTGAAAAGAAAAGAGTAATTCAAAGTCTAAAATATCCGGACATTACCAAAAGAAGATAAACTGCAATCTAAGTTCAAGTAAGAATGAAGATGAATTCTACACAGACTAGGACTCAGCCGTACACACCTGCAGAATTTTAGTAGAGGTTATAGGTAGCTCACAAGGAGTGTAAAGGTTTACCGCCCCAAGGGTATTAGAAGTCCGTAGGGGGTGCGGGGCAGCGAACTAGGCAAATAAAGCTTAGAATCAAATTCTAGTACAACTCACAGGTTAGTCGCTTGATGTGCGAGGGTTCGAGCTATTATCTCTGGCACAACGCTTGGAGCGCAGTGGTTCAAGCTATGTATATTCTAGGCGATTAAGTTTCCAATTCAGCTAAGTTAGGGCTACATTCTTCTATATTTATATATAGGTACCCAATCTTAATATACATAACAGTGATAGGGACATATTATAGAGTTTTTTGAGAGAGAGATTTCCTTGTGAGCTTAGCAATCATTCTCTTATTTTTCTTTACTCTTCATCAAGTTTGTTTACTTTTTGAGGATTTAGAAAGTTTTCACTTGGTCCAAGTTTATTGTGGATTCGAGCAAGGTGTTGAAAGAATTCGTGCGAAAATTTGTAGAGAGTTTGAGTAGAGTCTTTTAACTTGGGTTTATAATGGAATTTGTTTTGTGGTTTTCCTTAGAAAGTGTTTTCCTTATCAATTCTTTGGTGTTCTTTATTTTCATGTGTGATTGCCTTAATTGGAGTGATTCAAAAATTTTCTTTTGGTACTAGAGCGAGTCACTCTTCATTCTTGAGTGAGATTAAATCCAAATAAATGGATCTACCGTGTGAAGAAGGTTCAAGCACCAGACCACCATGGTTCGATGGCACAAATTACTCATACTAGAAGGTATGCATATAAGCCCACCTACTAGGGCTAAATTATAAAGTCTGGATGGCTGTGATTCAAGGATGGGAATAACCTAGGCATGAAGTAGATGGTCATATCATGATGAAGCTAATACAGTCCTCGTTAAAATCTAAAGAAGATAGCTCATAATGGAATTTCAAGGCTTTAAGCATCATCCTCACAATAGTATGTCCAAATAAATTCTATAGGATTTTAAGTTGCACCAGTGCAAGAAAAGCATGTAACATATTATAGAACACACGTGAAGTCAATCTTTAGGTGAAATGTCTAAACTTCAAAAACTTATTTTTGAATTTAAAAGTTTGAAGATGAATGATGATGAGAAGTTTGATTAGTTTTATGTTCGCCTGAGCCGCGTTGTGAATTCTTGTCATAACTTCAGAGAGTGAATTCCTAAATCCAAAGTGGTAGGTAAAATCCTATGCTTTCTTTCTTATTCCTTTATTTGTTGCTAAAGTCACTAGTATTGAAGTAGTCAAGGACATAGATTCAATGAGAATTGAGGACCTTGTGGGATCATTGCTAACATATAAGGCAAATATACATAAACCACGAAAGGCCTCTAAAGGAATTGCTCTTGAGACTCTAAAAGAAGAAGAGGAAGAAGAATTAGACTTTGAGGAAGCAAGTCTTGAAGAGAATGCCTTGATGGCTAAGAAATTTATAAGATACTTTAGTAAGTTTAGGAAGTCAAGACCCAATAAAGCCAACAAATCAGAGTCAAAGCCCCAAGAAAAAGGTAGAAAATTTAAGAAGGTCAAAAAAGATAATGACAAGAAAAATTCAAAGCAAATCCAGTGCTTTAAATTCCAAGAATATGATCACATTGCACAAGAATATGTAAATAAAAAGAAGAAGAAGTAGGTCAAGGTAATGAATACTACCCTTGATGATAACTCTGTCTTCGACAATTCCAACTCCTTAGCCTCTTCTGATAATGAAGGTAACTTTAATGCCTTTTTAGCTTCTCACACTTCTTCTACAAGGACACACACTGGAACCCTAGGTGACTCTGAGACATCAAATCTTGTGAATGACAATTTTGAAGTCGAATTTGATAGTGATATCCAAGAAGCCTATGATCAAATCTTCCAGGAATGTTATGAGTTGATGAAGAATAGAAAAACTTTAAACGAAAAGAACATGTTAAAGAAGAAAAGAGATGCTTTGAAGATTTAGAATGAAGAACTCTCAGGTATGTTGACTTCTTAAGAATCTAACAAAAAATCTCAATGTCAAATTGTAGAAAAGATGAAAGTAAAGCTTGAAGAGAAGAATAAAAAGATTGAAGAGAAGGAGAAAAACATTAAAAAACTTTAGGCAAGGACCAAAAAAACTGGAAGCTAAAATAAAGATGGATGGCAGGATCCTTGAAAAGATAAATACCAGCTCAAACCTAATTGATGATATCTGGAGCAAACAAAGACCATATGGAGAAAAATTACGACTAGGATACACTGGAGAGAAGACCCTGCTAGCAATTTTTCCACCTATTTTAGAAGCACCAAAGGTTATTGCAACATGGTGCAACCCCACCAAAGTGGAGTGCTCCAAAGTTTAAACCTCAAAAGTTTCCTCCTCCCATGGTGAAAGGTGCACATTTTGCTACTTCCCAATCCTTTGTACCTGTGTGTCACCATTGTGGCATCAAAGACCATTTTCACCCAATTTATCATAAACTCTATAGTCTTCATTTAAACGATGTGAAAGATTTTTCTAACATTCAAAACCATAGCTGTGACAAATAGGTTTCAAGCTTTTATTGATTTTGTTGAATATTCTTTTAAAATCCATGTTAGTTTCAAAAGCCAAAAAATTCAAATTTTTCGAAACCAAAATATGAAAAGCTTTTAAAGAAAAAGAATTCAAATTTTAATAAAAAGCAAAGATGTGAGAAAAACACTTTCAAGACCACTTTTCCTAAAACTAGGGCTATTTGGGTTTGAAAATTTGATTTAAAATGTTTTGTAGTGCAAACTACCCTAAAGCTTTAAACTCAAATACGTAGTATCTTAACAGTGGATGTTCAAACCACATGTGTTGTAATAAATCTTTGGTTTCAAAACTTGAAACCTATGAAGCTGGTATGGTGACTTTTGGTGATGGTAGCACATCATAGGTAAAGGGCAAAGGTGAGATTAAGTCCAAGATTTTTAAATGCTTGAAAAATATATTATGTGTTAAGGGACGTAAGGCAAATTTAATTAGCATTAGTCAATTGTGTGATGCTGATCATGTTGTCCAATTTTCTAATACTAAATGTAATGTGTTTCAATAAAAAGGGACAACAAGTATTGGATGGTGTTCGTACAACTAATAATTGCTACGGGATAACAAATTCTAAAGGGTTTATTTCTAATACTACCACCTAAATGAGACAAATTTGTGGCATCAAAGACTTGGAAACATGAATTTTAATGATTTAAATAGACTGTCCAAAGTTGAACTTATTAAGAGACTACTAAAATTAGAAAAGCATAAAAATGGTGTGTGTGGTCCATGTCAGCTAGGTAAAAAAGTTCATAGTCCAGATAAAAAGGTTAAATTTGTTAGAACTTCTCAACCAGTCGAACTTGTTCACATGGATTTAATAAGACCCATAAGCACTAAGAGTCTTGGTGGTAGGTAGTACATTTTTGTTGCTGTAGATGATA
Source organism: Vitellaria paradoxa (assembly GCA_019916065.1). Taxonomy (NCBI): domain Eukaryota; kingdom Viridiplantae; phylum Streptophyta; class Magnoliopsida; order Ericales; family Sapotaceae; genus Vitellaria; species Vitellaria paradoxa. Next base: position 42,802,592 of record CM034233.1, on the reverse strand, counting down.
TCACTAGATTTTCTTAGTTAAATTTTTTATCTGAAAAATCTAATACTTTTGAAGCTTTTAGAGCTTTATGTTTCACACTACAGTGGGAGAAGCAGCACGTGATTGGATGCATTACATGAATCAAGACTAACTATGGAAGGGAGTTTGAAAATTAGAAATACGCTGATTTTTGTGATAAAAATGGAATTAGGCATGAGTTTTTTTGCGCCGAAGACACCTCAATAGAAGGTAGTTATGGAAAGAATGAAGAGAGCTCTACAAGAGATGGCGCGCTCGACGCTACATCAAAAGCAACTTCTAAAGAAGTTTTAAGTAAAGTTGTACACACTGCATGCTACATAGTAAATAGGGCATATCTTCTTCTTGGTATATTAAAAACAACCTATGAGTTATCAAACAATAAGAAACACAATGTAAAGTATTTATGAGTTTTTAGGAGCAAGTGCTTTATTCTCAAAGATAGAGAAAACCTTAGGAAGTTTGACTCCCAAAGTAATGAAGGAATCTTCTTGGGTTATTCTCTTAATAGTCGTGCTTTTTGTTTTCTTAATTTGAAAACTTCTTCTATTATAGAATCTATTAATGTTGTTGTTGATGATAATACTGATTCCACTATTTTTCAATGCGTGAAGAAGATGATCATCCTATAGATGAGCCAGCTGAGGCAAGTGAGACAATTGAAGTAGAGAAAATTGTGTTGAGAGAAAAAGAGACTTATACCCTAGCGGAGACTACCACTCAGTTGGAACCATCTTCAAAAGTGAAGTTGAATCACCCAGTATGTCAAGGCATTTGAGAGGTAACTGATAGATTGAAAAAACACATAGGAAAATAAGGAATGATGTAACTTTTGTGTGTTATGTTTCTTCAGTTGAACCTAAGAATGTTAAAGAAGCTTTAATTGATGATAACCGAGTAAATTCCATGCATAAAGAGTTAAATTAATTTGTTAGTAATGATGTGTGAACCTTAGTCCCTAGACCTACTCACGCTAATGTTATTGGAACTAAATGAATATTTAAAAATAAAAGTGATAAGTTTGGTAATGTCATTAGAAATAAGTCTAGGCTTGTTGCTCAAAGTTATACTCAGGTGGAGGGTGTTAACTTTGATTAGACCTTTGCACCTGTTGCACGACTTGAATCCATTAAGATATTATTAGACATTGCTAGATTTCCAAAATTTAAATTGTACCAACTGGATGTCAAGAGTACATTTTTGAATGGCATCTTCATGAAAAAGCCTATGTGGAGTAACCAAAACGTTTTGAAGACCCACGCTTTCCTAACCTTGTTTATAAATTGTAAAAGGCACTTTATGGTTCAAAACATTCACCAGGTGCTTGGTATGAGAGACTCATTTTTTTTTACTTGAATCTGGTTTTGTGCATGGGAATGTAGACAAGGAACTGTTTATACACTAACTCTAAGCAAATTTTGATTGCACATATTTATGTTGATGATATTATGCTTGGGTCTTCGTATGATAAATGTGCTCATAATTTTGGTAATTTAGTGTCTACACAATTTGAAATGAGCTTGATTGGTAAATTTAACTATTTCTAGGTCTTCAAGTTAAACAAGAGGATGAAGAAATCTTTATTTCTTAATCCAAATATGCTAGAGACTTGGTTAAAAAGTTTGGTCTTTCAAGTGCTGAACATGCTAGAACTCCCATGAGCATAAGCATAAAATTGCATAAGGACCCTAGTGGTAATAGTGTTGATTAGACCATGTATAAGAGTATGATTTGGAGTTTTTGTACCTTACATCTAGCAGATCTGACATTGCATTTAGTGTAGGTGTGTACTCTAGATATTAGTCTGATCTGAAAGAATCACACTTGCATGTTGTCAAAAGAATTTTGAAATATGTTAGTGGTACTAGTACTTTGGTATTTGGTTCATGTGTGACAAAAATCCTAACCTTGTAGGATACTCTGATGCAGATTGGGCAGGTAGATGATCACAAGAGCACTTTCGGTGAATGTTTTTACATTAGTAATAATTCAGCCTTATGGCATAGCAAGAAGCAAAATGCCATAGCATTATTACATAGCTACTAGAAGTTGTTGCATTTAACTCCTATGGATGAAGCAAAGGCTTGCTAACTATAGGTTGGACCAGGGCACCATTACTTTATTTTGTGACAACATACGTGTCGTTAGTATTTATAGGAATCCAGTCTTGCACTAAACATATTGACATTAGATATCATTTCATTAAATAGTTGGTTGAGGCGAATGTGACTTCCTTGGAGTACGTTCAAACTGAAAATCAATTAGCTGATCTTTTTACCAAACCCTTGGGCACCTTTCGCTTCAAATCTCATAAGAAGTCTTAAGGTATCTATGTACGTCCCTATTTTTTTTTAAATAAAAGAGGTATAGGAGTTCACATTTTGTTCTGAAGATATTTTATGACTTTTATCTCCTTATATATGCGTCAATCATTTAGTCAAAACAATTATATTGCATTAAAAGTTTGTATTTCCATTTAAATTAAAAATAAGTGTTTTGATGAATTTGGTCATAATTTTGATGTGTTTTTTTAAACACTTGACTGATTTTGTGTATATCTTTCCTTCTTCTTGTCTACGGATTTTAAATTAATATTTGATGCATTTAAAAAATAATGATCAGCAAGTAATAGAAATATTTTATCTTATCTTCGAAAGTGCTACCAATGGGTTAGAGTGCAGCCATCCTATTGATATGTCAGTTATCAAAATAACCACCCGCTGAAAAAAGACAACATAGAGGAAATGGCTACCTACTTGTAAATGTGTAAAAGCCACCAAGACTTTGAAAGAGATATTTATGAAGAAAAGAAAATTTTGGATGGTCGAGAATTAATTGATAACATCTCTAAAAAATACAAAAATAAACATAAAATCAACAAGTTGCTCTTAGTTCATTTGGTGCCTCAAATTTAATTTTTAATCTTATGATTTGTTTGAGACGGAGAATATATGCTTGTCAGTCATACCCTCACACGTGCACAAGCATTTGTTCAATTTTATGTCTTAATACATCTCATGACAATCTTAAGAATTTATTTAGGACGATGAATTCTTGTTCAGTTAAATTTGTTATGATAGGAGGATTGATTTATGTATTTGGACATAGAATAAGTAAAATTTCTTTGATATATTTTTTTGAACTATCCTATCTAATTTTTTTTATTATTTTTAAGCTTAAAAATTTTCCTAAAACCAGCTCAATAGGAATTTCCTAGAGAGGTTTACAGGGAAGGTGCTGGAAGGCCAAAGCTTCGAACAATTCTAGTGTACATTGTAGGGAGGTTGCTGGGAGTGTGCCTCATCGGGCTATTCTCGTACCTTACATGCAAAGAGCTTAAGGGGTCAACCCCCACTGTATATTGATTGATTAGTCTTTCGCTCTTCATTTTGCACAGCCTTGGTCCTCGAACCTATGACCATCACATACATTTCTACATCTATGCCCATCCAACTCATTCATGAGTTTTATGCAAATTTCCATGACATTGATTTTAAAACTTTTGTCATTCACATTATAGTGAATAGGGTTCCCATTTTGGTTACACTAGATATTGTTACATCCATATTAGGGATAGAGAGATGCAGCCCTACTAAGAGGTTTACAATTTTTTCCGTACACAAGATGGAACCTCACCTTCTAAGAAAGAATTATCAAATTTGCTGAGTGTTCTTGATGGGTCACCACCCTAGAAGGGTGAGACATATATGCATGGGCACTTGAAATTGACCACCGTATGTTAATTTTGTTTGTGTTTGCATCCATTAACCCCAATTCCCACTACTTTGATGTCACCCTTAAGAAAGGTTGGGTTTTATATGCCTTGTTGATGGGTTAGAAATTTGATTTACCACTGTTCATATTTAGACTCATTTTTACTGCCTAGCAATAAAAACACACTAGGGACTTACTAACTTTTGGTGTTCTTGTCACCAACATTATCAAAGCCAACCAAATTGAGTTACCCTCTTCTGGCCTCACATGGTAGTCCTCTCCGATCACCTATCTAATAGCTTGTAAGTTTATGAATCGGCTTTAGACTCCACTCTAGATGAGCCCTCAGCTTACAGAGACTAGGAGGAGCACATGACTGCTCACTATAAATACTATGTTACTCTTATTGATTTGTCTTCTGGGGGAGGTAGTGGGCATTAGAGTTGAGCAGGAAAATTTGGGTCATAGGATGGACACCATTTAACGAAGTATTAAAGCCTTATCAAACTTGTGAAACTCCAACTTACAGTCACGGCACCAAAAGATTGATAATTTTGGTGTTTTTAAGGATGAACTTCACAATGATGATGACAACGATGTCGAGATTGGTGGTGGCAGATATGGTAGTGGAGGTAGTGACTTCAGTGATGGTGGTGGTGGTTACAATAGCAGTGGTGGCAACAATGATGGACATTATTGATCTGGTCTTCTATTTTTATTCCCTTACTTTTATTTTTTTGTGTACTTGTTAATTTCATATCAAAAAGGAAGAGTAGAAAATTAATTTTTATGTGAAAGAAAAATTAATTCTTCTATCGCTTTATTACTTTTTTCGATTGGTTTGTAATATTTTATTTTGTCTTGTGGTACTTGAACTTGAATCTTATGCTATGGATGAAGTGTTTTTAAAATTTTTGCCATATGATCGTTTGATGTGTTTGTTCAAGTGTTGCAAATTAATTTTTGATATTTAATTTAAGTTTTGTTATGTAATTACTAGGAGGGAGATTGTAAAGTTTAATAATGGCAAATCCATATAAAATCTTGAATTAAATATTACAGATATATATGTGTCCTAGTTTTAAAAGGAAAAGAATAATTCAATGTCCAAAATATTTGTACACTGCCAAAAAAAGATAAATAGCAATCCAAGTTTAAATAGGAATGTAGATGAATTCTACATAGACCAAGACTCAGCGCACAAACCAGCAAAATTCCAGTAAAGGTCGTAACGAGTGTGAAGGTTTGCTGCTCCAAGGGTGCTAGGAATTTGCAGGGAGTGCGAAGCAGTGAGCTAGGTGAATAAAGGCCAGAATTAAATTTTAGTACACCTCACTGGTTGGCCACTTGATGTGTGAGGATTTGAGCTATTCTTACTAGCACGGCGCTTGGAGTGCAGTGGTTCAGGCTATGTATATTCTGGTCGATTAAGTTTCTTATTCAGTCGAGTTAGGGATACGTTCTTGTATATTTAATATATGTACCAAGTCTTAATATACATAACTACAATAGGGACATATTATAAAGTATTTAGAGAGAGAGCTTTTTCTTTGTAAGCTTAACAGTCTTTCTCATGTTTTTCTGTACTCTTCGTTGAGCTTGCTCATTTTCTGAGGATTTAGAAAGTTTCCTCTTGGTCTGGGTTTATTGTGGATTTAAGCAAGGTGTTGAAAGAATTTGTGAGAGGATTCATAGAGAATTCAAGTAGAGTCTTGTAACCTGAATTTATAGTAGAATTGTTTTTAAGGTTTTTCTCTGGAAATGGTTTTCCACGTTAATTCTCTAGTGTTCTTTATTTTCACGTGTGATTGCATTATCTGGAGTGATTAAGAAATTTTCTCTGGTAATGTTTTTGATGATTTTTATTGGGTAATTCCACCATTTTCCATAGAGAAAACATTGAATGTTTTGAATCAAACTTAGTTACTGAACAAGAAAATTTTATAATAAACCTGCAACCTAGAGTGATGTCTCATTTTTTTCTTCCCCTTTGAATTGATCATGTCTTCATATACCAAACATAGGCTAGGAAATTTGTCCATAAACAACAGCTAAATGCTAGAAATGCTTGTTAAATCCCTCCTAAGGCTGTGAACTAATTGTTGCTAGTTTTAATGCCAATTAGTACTTAACCCCTCTATTATGAGATTTGGTTCTGCTTTAGCCTTTGTTTATAATATATTCATACTAGCTTGGTTTTGAACTGTGGTCCTTAATAAAAATGGGAGTTTAAGCAATTTAGACCATTTGATAAAATTTTAAAATGAAAATTTTATGTAGGGTAATTTTTTATGTTGGTAATGTGGTTGATGGAATGCTCGTGTGAGATTGTGTAGGTTAATGTCTTTCACATGTAAGCTATTTGATGAAATATTTGATATAAAAGGAGGGTAATTTTTTATGCTGACAATGTGTTTGATGAAATGCTTATATCAAAATTGAAACTTTTATAGTATGAAAATTTAATAGCTAATGTGTTTGATAATTTGTCACTTTAATTTCGATGTGTTTGATAATTTGTTTTATCTTTTATACGCTAAAATACTTGAATAGATAATATGAGTTAAATTATCAATGTCTTTGATGAATTGAAATTGCTAATGTGACTTATATAGGCAATGTCTTTGATTAATTTAAATTACTGATGTGATTTGAACAATTTTGACATCGTAGGAAAGTAATATCCTCTAGAAGTATAGGAGCCAATAATTCAAGGCATGTTCCGAAATTGACACTTTAAATGTGGAAGAAAAGTAGCTGTGGGGATCTTGGAGTTGAATAATAAGTTTGGGAAGGTTTAGATGGGCTAACAAAGAAAATAACTTTTTTGCTTGGTAGTCTGGCCCAACCACAAATGAAGTGAGAAAAGTGGATGAAAAATTTAAATCTAGCAATTTTGAGTATGTTGAAATAAAGGATGATGTTAGAGCTATTATAAATAGACTTAAAGATTTGGAGGCAAACTAACTCACTCTCATGTTGTTCTTACTTACAAATGTTGTCACGCCCCGAATTTTCATAACCCGAATGCTCGATGGTGACTTGGGATTATTTGTTGGGTATAAAAATGAGATGATAATAACACGTTGTCACACCCTAAAATTTTCCTCCAAAATAGGGTTGACCCCGCAATAAAAATTTAAGGTATTTAAAAATCCTTGTTTATCCCAAACAATATTTATGAGTCATTAGACTGAATCATTTGATGGGATTCAACTACAGGGTACAAAATGAAGATAGAGAATAATATTACAGAGCCATCTAAGTATTCCAACCATGCGATTAACATTACATATCAAATAAAAGTAACTAGGTCTAAACTTAATGATTACAATCATCAATTATTATTACAGACCACAATAATAAATAAAGTCTTCTAGTATTGCACAAGAAAAAAAATAGATAACTCTTCCAATGGAATATTTAAGAGAAATTAATCTCTTTCTAGCTCATCTTCAGTATCCTTGTGCTTAATATCATGAAAAAAATATTCCCACAAAGGGTTAGCTACTAAAGCCCAGTAATCAGAATCTACTAGGTGCCTATATGCAGTGGTTGTAATACTATACTGTATTAGGTAAACTAATACAGTGAATGTGATTAGGTGGCATACTATTCATACAACAATTAATTTAATAGATCCCAGCTGAATAATGTAAATTATACTTACAACGGTTCGATGAAACCATCACTACGTTTACTATTTTACTTGCAAATCAAATAGTTTAATGTTGTTATTTGTACCACAATGAAATCGGTGCCGTAGTGGTGGGGATCTCAAATTCAGATCTTTAAGGTCTCGGGATCAAACCTCATAGCGATACAGGTTTCGTATATATATTTTTCCACATCTTTTTATAAAATATTTATCTAAAGGAATTAAATATAATAAAATAATTCCAACACATCATTCATACATAAGCAAAAGAGATTGCTAGTCATAGTAAAATCTGATAAAAGGGGTTTAATCTAAATCCTCCTAAGGCAATTATACTTCTATTCTCCTTTACCCTCAGGCTTGGGAGCCAGTGACTATACGGGCTTAGCATCCAATGCATTTCGATGGTGTCACCTACCAAAAACCTAACCGTCGCGACTGACTACCTGACTGGCCAGGTCAGAAGAGAGCATCTCCCAAATAAAATGCATATATTCCCATCTTCATCTAAAAGGCCATTGCTACCCACCCATCACCCTAGTGCCAAAAATAATTTTAACACCGAGTGCCTTAATTTTTTTCACCCTTTTACATTTCCAAGGGTACCTTGTATGGAAATAAGATACTTTTAATAACAACTGGTAATGTTCCTGGGCAATGAATCAAAAGTGAGATTATCCAGTCACATGTAGTATATTTTTAAGTACTTTATCTAAATCCATAATTTAATAATAATTCTCAATAAATCAAAGATTTAACATTGTCATCAATATTATTATCACAAGGTAGGTACTACATGTAAATTAACAAGTAGCAAGTAGCTAGAAATAATTTAGAATTCAAATTAGTATTTTAGTTAATTCTTTTGACAAGTTTGCTGTACTACCTTTGATAAGAATAAAATTATTTTTAATGGTATATTAATCAAGCCGAGGTTGGTAGCTTAGTGGGCGGGCGACCCTAATTGCGATTTGAAGTCGCGAGTTTGAACCTCATTGGCTGCGATCTCGGTTTTTGCCTCTTTTACCTTTTTATTTTATTAATTGATGGAATATAAAGATAATAAATAGCTCTTTGGACTTATATTTAATTTAGAAAAAATTGATAAGTTTTGTTTTATTCAAAATAATTTGAATAAATTTCCAATCATCATCTTCTTTATAATCAAACCCTTATCACATGTTTTCGGCTTCAAGATATCCACAAATATCCATAGAATTATTCTAATATTCAGGAAAGTATTAAATAAGTTTCATCAAATTCACTTAATCATAAAAATATAATTATATAACTTACTAGGTTGATAAAACATTGGCTAAAAATCAATTAGAATAAATCAAATTCATTTAAGGAAGACCAAATGAGGAAAAAATAAGTTCATTGTTTCATTTGGGCATTTTTATCAAATACTATAAGTGTTCTACTAGATTAGGCCTTGTGAACAAAATCACACATAAATAAATTATTAACATAACTAACATAGGGTAATTGGGAATTTAAATAAATCTTTAAACATAAAATTCTAAAAAAAAATCCAAACAAGAATCAATTAAAGGTTAAGCAGAAATAGTAGCTTAAAAGAAAATTCATATAAAATAGAGCAAAACTCCGATATTTATAAATTTTATATCTGTAGAAACTATACTTTAAGACCTACAACTTTCATGTTTTACACGTTTAAAATTTCTAAAGTCTAAAGGTTCAAAAATGGCCTTGAATTCAGTTTGTTCAGAAGATACAGTTTTACACGTGCTCAGTCTTTTGAGCATAACTTTTGACTCACAAATCGTATTGATGGAAATCTTTTTGGATTAGAAAGAAAACTTAAAGGGCTACAACTTTTATGTTTTAGCCGAAGCCTAATTCCACCATTTTAGGGGTCAGAAGCACATTAGAAGTTACAAACAGAGAGCTGTCAGCATGCTGAGGTACATTAGTCAAAGTTTCGGCTTCCCTACCCCCAATATACGGGTATTATTTTTTTATCACAATCAAATTTCATACTTCAAACCCAGCAAAGGCATCAAATACATTTTAAGAGATTCATGATCCTACCTCTATGAAGATATTGGTGACCAAGCTTGAGAAGGAAAAAAGAGTTGAGCTTTGAACACCACCCAATCGGAAAGTTCCAAGCCTTTCTTCTTTCTCCAAGCAACACCGAATCTCCAACCACACTAAAGAATGATTTTTTTTTTCTCTTATTGGTTTTTTCTCTTTGAAGGCACACAATTTATAAGAAGTCATAGGAGTGTAGAGAAAGTGTCGGTAGAGAAAAACAACCTCAACTTCCTAGACTTGAAAGCCACTAATGTAGGATTACAATAGGTAGTATAATCTAAATAATCTAGCTTTGCCTTTTTGATTATCTAACCACTTAATTTAAGAGAGGTATTGGAGGATGGATGGAGATGGGTGGCATGATCCGGGAATCATGCTAACTTTTTTGACCAATTAAACAAATTATTTAAAAGATGTATTGGGGAAGATGTATGGAGGTGCCATGATCTAGGAATCATGCTAGCTTTTTGACTAATTAAACAAATTATTTAAAAGATGCTTTAAGTCTTTAAATCATGCTTGAAAGAAATGCTTTAAAGTCATCAATGTAGGGTCTTTTTTTGAATAATTAGCCAAATAATTTGAGAGATTGTGAGAGATGTATGGAAGAAAGGATGGATGGAAAATGAAGTTTGCCGAGAAATGATTTAGAGCTACTATTCATGAGTCAACTCAATGAGTGATAAAGTGAGTTGAAGTGAGTTGAGGTGAGTCAAAGAAATGGTTGACCCATGGGTTAATGGGCTTGGGTTAAACCAAATAGGTAATCGGGCTAGGAATTGTTTGGATAAAAGTTTAGAAATTCTACATTAAACTCTAACTAATTTTATCATTCCAAAAATTTTCAAATGCTCAATTTTTCTAGATTTTTACTATCATAAATATCACCACCACACTTAAGCAAATTATTTAAGAGAAAAGAAAAATTCAGGTTATTACAATCCACCCCCTTAAATAAATTTCGTCCCGAAATTTACACAAAGTATGATTCAAGTGTTAAACAAATGAGGGTATCGTTCACGCATAACGGACTCACGCTCCTAGGTGGATTCTTCCACACCTCGGTGTCTCCACAACACTCGAACCAATGGAATGGTTTTGCCTCGTAGGACTTGCTCATGCCGATCCTCGATCTTAACCGGCTGTTGTTCAAATGTAACATCTTGCTGAATATCAAGTTCAGTCCAATCAATCACGTGACTTGGGTCAGGTTCATACTTCCGAAGCATGGATACATGAAATACATCATGAACACGTGATAGTTGAGGTGGTAGAGCTAGCTGATATGCAACCTGGCCAACCTTTGCAAAGATTTCGAATGGTCTAATATATCGAGGAGCTAACTTCCCCTTTTTCCCAAATCATATGACTCCTTGATGTGGGGAAACTTGAAGAAAGATATGATCTCCAACCTCGAACTCTAAAGGTCATCTTCGTCAATCTGCGTAGCTTTTCTGGCGACTCTGGGCAGTAAGTAGACGTTGATGAATGATAGCAACCTTTTCTGATGTTTGCTTGATTAGGTCAAGTCTTATCATCACCGACTCTCCTACCTCAGCCCAACACAAGAGAGAGCAACATGGCCTCCCATATAATGCCTTATAAGGTGCTATTCCAATACTTGCTTGGTAGCTGTTGTTATACACAAACTCAATCAATGGAAAATGCCCTTCCTAATTTCCTTTAAAGTCTAGTATGCAAGCACAAAGCATATCTTCTAATGTCTGAATTAACCGCTCTGACTGTCCATCTATCTGAGGGTGAAATGCCGTGCTAAAGGTCAATTTAGTGCCTAAAGCCTCCTGCAGACTCTTCCAAAATTGAGCTGTGAATAATGGATCTCTATCAGATACTATGGAGACTGGTGTTCCGTGAAGTCAGATGATCTTACGGATATATAACTTGCTGCGCTTTTGGAGTGTGTCGGTAGTGTTCACTGGTAAAAAATGTGTTGACTTTGTTAATCGATCAATAATAACCCATATGGAATTATTTTTCTTCAATGTCTTAGGTAAGCCCACGACAAAATCCATCGTAATGTGCTCCCACTTTCATTCGGACACACGTAAAGGTTGAAGTAATCCAGCTGGTTTCTGGTGTTCTGCTTTGATCTGCTGACAAGTAAGACATTTAGCTATGAATCGAGTAACATCCTTCTTTGTTCCCTTCCACCAATACTGTCGTGCTAAATCACAGTACATCTTCATACTTCTAGGGTGAATGGCAAATCTAGAATTATGGAACTCATGCAATATCTCCTCTCGAAGGCCATCAAAATTTGGGACATACAACCTTTCACAATGCTGTAGTCCTTGATTAGAGCAAAGTGTCCATCCTTCTATAATCTCTCCAGACAAGATTTGAGCTACCATCTTCTTGCATTCTTCATCATGTTATTGCACATCGATCACCTTAGTGAGTATTGTGGGAATTGCTACTAGAGAACAGCTTGTCACTGTAGCATTTCCCTGATCAAATCTGATCTCAAATTCATTCACAAATTCTAGCATCTTCAATTCCCGCACTGCCAAATTCACCAATGTTGAATGTAATTTCCTACTGAGTGCATCTGCTACAATATTTGCCTTTCCTAGATGATACTGAAGGGTGAAATCGAAATCCTCCAGATAGTCCATCCAGTGTCATTGTCGCATGTTCAGGTCTTGTTAGGTGAATAGATATTTCAGACTCTTGTGATCTGAAAAGACTTCAAACTTTTCACCGTATAAATAATGCCTCCAAAGTTTCAATACAAAAATAATTGCGGCTAATTCTAGATCGTGGGTTGGATAGTTCTTCTCATGATTTCTCAGTTGTCGAGAACCATAAGCAACTACATGGTCCAATTGCATTAGCACACAACCTAATCCTTCCCTTGAGGCATCACAGTATACTGTATATCCTACCCCTCGTTCTGGTATAATTAGAACTGGAGCTTGGGTCAATCTAGCCTTCAACTCTTGAAAGGCTCTTTCACATTTCTCATCCCAAGTAAACTTGACTTACTTGCGGATAATCGCGTCATGGCTGCAGCAATTCGAGAAAAGTCCTTAATGAACCGTCGATAGTACCCTGCCAAACTGAGGAAACTTCTTATCTCGAAGACTATCTTCGGTTGCTCCCAGCTCATTACGACTTCCACTTTTTTTGGGTCTATAGCAACACCATCTGTTGAGACTATATGTTCCAAGAATGGCATCTTTGTTAGCCAAAACTCACATTTGCTAGCCTTGGCATACAGTTGGTGATCAAATAAAGTTTGTAGGACGATACGAAGGTACTGTTCATGCTCCCGTTCATCCTTTGAATAAATAAGTATGTCGTCAATGAAGACTACAACAAACTTATCCAGGTATGGACGGAAAACACGATTCATAAGATCCATGAATGCTGCTGGTGCATTGGTGAGTCCAAAAGGCATAACGACAAACTCATAGTGCCCATATCTCATACGGAAAGCTGCCTTTGGAATGTCTTCCTCTCGGATACGTAATTGATGGTATCCCGACTGAAGATCGATCTTAGAGAAGAATAGTGAACCCCTCAATTAATCAAATAAATCATCTATACAGGGCAAGTGAAATTTGTTCTTGATAGTGACTCTGTTTAGCTTTCTGTAATCAATACACAGCCGTAAATTTCCATCATTCTTCTTTGCAAAAATAGCTGACGCTCCCCAGGGGGAAACACTGGGTCGAATTAATCTGGCTGGAGTAATTCTTCAAGTTGTACTTTTAATTCTTAAAGTTCTGTTAGTGCCATTCGGTAAGGGGCTACTGAAATTGGTGCAACCCCTGGCTGTAGATCTATACGAAAATCTATTTCCCGCTGAGGTGGCAAACCTAGAAGCTCATTGGGAAAAACATCTAAGAACTCACAAACTACTCGAGGGAGAGTAGTCTGTGGCAGCTCCTCATTCGAAGTCAGATTGGCTAGCAAGCTATTTAATTGCCTGTAATCTCGAGAATGTATTGGGGGATATAATTGGATCTTCTCGAGAATTTCCTTGGATACAAAATCAAGCTCTCGATGGAAGAATTGTTGACACGCGCTTCAGGTGACAATTAATAATTGCTTGGTGTAAAGACAACCAGTCCATTCCTAGAATAACATCATAGGTGTTCATATCCAACCAGATAAGATCACATTCTACTATGATCTCCCCGAATTGGATTGCACAAGATCTAGTGAGCTTATTTGCCACAGTGTTATTACCCAGAAGGAAATCAACGGTTAAGGTTCCACTTAATTCCTCTGGTATTAATTTCAATGAACATGCACATTTGGATGATATAAAGGAATGCGAAGTGCCACTATCAACTAGGATTACCACCCAAGTACTAAAGAGTAATGAGGTAACCTGAATAACTGTGTTCTCTGGTACCGCTGTAATGGGTTTTGGTGCCTCCCAATGGCCAAGTGCAAATATGCGTCCCTGTGAAACAGTATTATCCCTTCTTGGCCCTCGTCCTCCTCTACCACGACCTCATCCTCCGCCATTGTTCTTCTATTGTCTTCTTTGCTAGTTCATGTTAGGATTCTGAAAAGGTGGTCCTTGTTGAAAATGTTGTTGTGGAGACGGCTATGTGATCCGTGCTGGCCCTGGATTCTACAAATTCTATTGATTTTGCTTAGGGTACGTCATTGCCCTCTGAGGACAATCCCTTTTAAAATGCCCAAGTTACCCACACTGGTAACATACCTTTGGATCCTTTTGCTGATGTCAAGGTTGACTCCTTTCTCTATTTTTCTTTTGTGGTTGACCATTGTACTGTTTGTTGTTTTCAAAAAATCTACCTCGTTTTTCTCCAGCATTTTTGTTCTAGCTCATGATTGAACCCTTGGATGTTGATCCTTTAAACTTGGTAGTGTCTTGGATTTCTATTTCCACAGTGATGGCTGCCCTCACAGCAGCAACATAGGAAGTGTGCATCATTGCAATAATTTGTCCTCGAATGTCAGTTCGCAAGCCCCATGTAAATTGATCAGCCTTTGCCTTGTCAGTTAAGTTCAAATTATAGGCATACTTGGACAGACTAGCAAACATTACTTTGTATTGCATTATAGTCATGTTACATTGCTTCAGGGATAAAAACTCCCGTGTCTTAGCATCCTTGAAGGTTTGTGGAAAGAAGCAATCTATGACCAATTCCTAAAATCTTTCCCAGGTCATAGTTGCAATGTTATGACTTCCCTTAATGAAAGTCTACCATTCATATGCATCACCCCGCAGTCGGAACATTGCCAGGGTTATCTTAGTAGCATAACAGGTTATTCCCATAGTCTCTAAAATACGAGAGACTTCTTTGATCCAGTTCTCAGCTACTACTAGTTTTGGTTTGCCATGAAATGATGGTGGGTCATACTGTAAGAAGCTCCTAAGGTCATCGTCATGCCTCCTTGCCGGCAGTATTACTGGTGCTGCTCCCGCTACAGCCGCTGCCGGCATCGCCGCCGGTGCTTGTGGATTCATCTGTATAAATTGGGTCATAACTGTCACCATGTCTTGGATAGCTTGGACCATCTCGTTGTTAATATTGGTGGTGGTTGTAGATTGTGCATTTGTTGGTTGCGATTGCACCCCATTTCCACTATTGTTTCGGGATCGTCCATGGCCTCTTCTGGTGTTTTCCATTCTATATAGGATTGACCGATTAGATGGGTACTTACATATAATATATACACAAATACATGCAACGAGTATAAGAATACCCAATCCCCACTACCCTTAGATAAATCGTAAACCTATGCCTCTGATAACAAGCTGTCACGCCCCAGATTTTCATAACCCGAATGCCCGAGGGTGACTTGGGATTATTTGTTAGGTATAAAAATGAGATGATAATAACACGCTGTCACACCCCAAAATTTTTCTCCAAACTAGGGTTGACCCGCAATAAAAATTTAAGGTATTTAAAAATCCCTTGTTTATCCCAAACAATATTTATGAGTCATTAGACTGAATCATTTGATGGGATTCAACTACAGGGCACAAAATAAAGATAGAGAATAGTATTACAGAGCCATCTAAGCGTCCCAACCATGCGATTAACATTAGCTATCAAATAAAAGTAACTAGGTCTAAACTTAATGATTACAATCATCCAACAATTATTATTACAGACCACAATAATAAATAAAGTCTTCTAGTACTGCGTAAGAAAAAAAATAGATAACTCTTCTGATGGAATATTTAAGAGAAATTAATCTCTTTCCAGCTCATCTTCAGTATCCCTGTGCTTAATATCCTGAAAAAAATATTCCCACAAAGGGTTAGCTACTAAAGCCTAGTAATCAGAATCTCCTAGGTGCCTATATGCAGTGATCGTAATACTACACTGTATTAGTTAACCAATACAGTGAATGTGATTAAGTGGCATACTGTTCATGCAACAATTAATTCAATAGATCCCAACTGAATAATTTAAATTATACTTACAACGGTTCGATGAAACTGTCACTACGTTTACAATTTTACTTGCACGTCAAATATTTTAATGTTGTTATTTGTACCACAATGAAATCGGTGTCGCAGTGGTGGAGATCTCAAATTCAGATCTTCAAGATCTCGGGATCGAACCTCAAAACGATACAGGTTTCGTATATATATTTTTTCCACATCTTTTTATAAAATATTCATCTAAAGAAATTAAATATAATAAAATAATTCCAACACATCATTCATATATAAGCAAAAAAGATTGATAGTCATAGTAAAATCTGATAAAAGGGGTTTAATCTAAATCCTCCTTAGGTAATCATACTTCTATCATCCTCTACCCCTAGCCTTGGGAACCAGTGAATTTACAGGTTTAACATCCAGTGCATTCCGATGGTGCCACCCACCAAAAACCTAGCCGTCGTGACTGGCTACCTGACTGGCCAGGTCAGAAGAGAGCATCTCCCAAATAAAATGCATATATTCCCATCTCCATCTAAAAGGCCATTTCTACCCACCCATCACCCCATTGCCAAAATAACTTTAGCACAGAGTGCCTTAATTTTCTTCTCACCCTTTTACATTTCCAAGGGTACCTTGTATGGAAATAAGACATTTTTAATAACAACCGACAATGTTCCCGGGTGATGAATCAAAAGTGAGATTATTCAGTCACATGCAGTATATTTTTAAGTACTTTATCTAAATCCATAATTTAATAATAATTCTCAATAAATCAAAGATTTAACATTGTTATCAATATTATTATCACAAGGTAGGTACTACATGTAAATTAACAAGTAGTAAGTAGCTAGAAATAATTTAGAATTCAAATTAGTATTTTAGTTAATTCTTTTAACAAGTTTTCCGTACTACCTTTGATAAGAATAAAATTATTTCTAATGGTATATTAATTAAGCTGAGGTTGGCAGCTTAGTGGGCAGGCGACCCTAATTACGATTTGAAGTCGCGAGTTCGAACCTCATTGGCTGCGATCTCGGTTTTTGCCTCTTTTACCTTTTTATTTTATTAATTCATGGAATATAAAAATAATAAATAGCTCTTTGGACTTATATTTAATTTAGAAAAAATTGATAAGTTTTATTTTATTCAAAATAATTTGAATAAATTTCCAATCATCATCTTCTTTATAATCAAACCCTTATCATATGTTTTCGGCTTCAAGATATCCACAAATATCCATAGAATTATTCCAATATTTAGGAATGTATTAAATAAGTTTCATCAAATTCACTTAATCATAAAAATAAAATTATATAACTTGCTAGGTTGACAAAACAATACCTAAAAATCAATTAGAATAAATCAAATTCATTTAAGGAAGACCAAATGAGGAAAAAATAAGTTCATTGTTTCATTTGGGCATGTATATCAAATACTATAAGTGTTTTACTAGATTAGGCCTTGTGAACAAAATCACACATAAATAAATTATTCACATAACTAACATAGGGTAATTGGGAATTTAAATAAATCTTTAAACATAAAATTCTAAAAAAAAAATCCAAACAAGCATCAATTAAAGGTTAAGCAGAAATAGCAGCTTAAAAGAAAGTTCATACAAAATAGAGCAAAAATCCAATATTTATAAATTTTATATCTGTAGAAACTAGACTTTAAGGCCTACAACTTTCATGTTTTACACGTCTTAAAATTCTGAAGTCTAAAGGTTCAAAAACGGTCATGAATTCAGTTTGTTCAGAAGATATAGTTTTATACGTGCTCAGTATTTTGAGCATAACTTTTGACTCACAAATCGTATTGATGCAAATCTTTTTGGATTAGAAAGAAAACTTAAAGGGCGACAACTTTTATGTTTTAGCCAAAGCTTAATTCCACCATTTTAGAGGTCAGAAGCACATTAGAAGTTACAAAAAGAGAGCTGTAAGCATGCTGAGCTACATCAGTCAAAATTTTAGCTTCCCTACCCCCAATATACGAGTATTATTTTTTTATCACAATCAAATTTCATACTTCAAACCCAGAAAAGGCATCAAATACATTTTAAGAGGTTCATCATCCTACCTCAATGAAGATATTGGTGACCAAGCTTGAGAAGAAAAAAGGAGTTGAGCTTTGAACACCACCCAATGGGAAAGTTCCAAGCCTTTCTTCTTTCTCCAAGCAACACCGAATCTCCAACCACATCAAAGAATGATTTTTTTTCTCTTATTGGTTTTTTCTCTTTGAAGGCACGCAATTTATAAGAAGTCATGGGAGTGTAGAGAAAGTGTTAGTAGAGAAAAACAACCTCCACTTCCTAGACTTGAAAGCCACTAACGTAGGATTACAATAGGTAGTATAATTCAAATAATCTAGCTTTGCTTTTTTTACTATCTAACCACATAATTTAAGAGAGGTATTGGAGGATGGATGGAGATGGGTGACATGATCTGGGAATCATGCTAACTTTTTGACCAATTAAACAAATTATTTAAAAGAGGTATTGGGGAATATGTATGGAGGTGGCATGATCCAGGAATCATGCTAGCTTTTTGACTAATTAAACAAATTATTTAAAAGATGCTTTAAGTCTTTAAATCATGCTTGAAAGAAATGCTTTAAAGTCATCAATGTAGGGTCGTTTTTGACTAATTAGCCAAATAATTTGAGAGATTGTGAGAGATGTATGGAAGAAAGGATGGATGGAAAATGAAGTTTGCCGGGAAATGATTTAGAGCTACTATTCATGAGTCAACTCAGTGAGTGATAAAGTGAGTTGAAGTGAGTTGAGTGAGTCAAAAAAAAGGTTGACCCATGGGTTAATGGGCTTGGGTTAAACCAAATAGGTAATTGGGCTAGGAATTGTTTGGATAAAAGTTTAGAAATTCCACATTAAACTCCCACAGAGGGTGAAATTAAATCCGAAAATCTTTCTAACTAATTTTATCATTCCAAAAATTTTCAAATGCTCTAATTTTCTAGATTTTACTATAATAAATATCATCACTACACTTAAACAAATTATTTAAGAAAAAAAAAATTCAGGTTATTACAAATGTACTAAGAAGTTGGATCATGATAATGCTTATGCTTCTCATATTACTGAAGTAGAAATGTAATATAACATGTAGGTATGAAAGTTAATGTAAAATAATTTTAATTATGTAATATATAAATGGCTTTTAGCATTTAATGTATAAATCACTTCTTACAACTTATTATCTTTGTTGATTAAACTTGATTTGTCTTTACTTCCTGTGATGCAATGGTTCAAGTGGATTTTTTATTCTATTTTGATAAAATATATCAGTTTATGCTGGGTAATTTTAACAAAACAAATCAATTTTTTTTAGTTGCCAATCATGAAATTATTATTCCAAATAATTTTTTATATGATCCAAAAAAATTCATATAGGTAAAACCAAGAAATATAGAACTATAAATCATTTTGTGCAACACATCCATTATTTGGTTTTTGAGACTTCAACACATTCGGTGTTTAGCCCCATGGTTGGAACAATTCTGTCATGAGGCAGACCTTCCAAGTTTGAGTATTGTTGTTTCAATTTCTATAGTAAAGTTATTTTCCTAGTCTTGTTGATTGTAAGAATAAGGACATGAAACTCCGTTTTGCTAAATATATTCTTCCAAAGTCCATAAAACAACGACAACATCTCTGTCTGATTTATCTTCTCTGACGTCTGTGCACTATTTCTTTCAAGAGAAAGAAAAAAAAGGAATTCATATTGTCTGACTAGATCTTCCTTATGCTTATCATTTCATATTTTTGTAGGGGATAAAACAAATAGGTAAATTGAAGACATGCTGCTAGCCTTTTATTCGACAAGCTATCTTACTAAACAAATTAAATGTTCAGCACATCAACAGTCTAACTGACAAAACAATTCAGTTTGTTTTGGGCACTTTGTCTAAAAGAAATCAAATGATTCATCATGTTAACTGCATTCATAAAAACAACATTATAATAAAATAGAGTTTATAAAAAAGCTTCATTTATACAAAAGAAACTGCATTCATAAAATGCTACATTTATAAAAAAAATAACATTTATATAAAGTGGAGTTCATATAAAACTACATTCAAATAGAGTTCATAGAAAACTACATTCACATTCAAATAGAGTTCATAAAAAAACTGCATTCATAAAATACTGCATTTATAAAAAAACAATATTAATATAAAGAAATTGCATTGATAAAGAAACTACATCTATATAAAATTTATAACTGTATTCACAATAATTCATAATAGGCTAATTCATATACAGTACCATTCATTTTATCAAAACAGCTGCATTAATAACTGCATTCTTAAATAACAACAACAACAATAATTCATAGCTATTTCATCATCAGCACAAGTTAATGATACCCATCCAACAAAACAATACCATTCCATAAAACTATACCCAGCCCATAACTATCACATCCATAAATATATCTAGTTTCAACTCTATCATCATTAGCTATACCATCATCAGCATCAGCCAAGATACCTAAAAATATGAGTTAACCTTAGTTCCAACTTACCTGCTTGATTCTAATGTATATTACTATTGACTCAACCCTAAGTGCAGGGTGTTTATTGAAGCACAATAACAAGCAAGTACTAGATCGTGTCCTTAGAAAGCCTTAATAAAAAATTGATGAATGAATCGATTTCAATTTTCTTAAGTGAAAATGAACCCCACAATAATAGGGATCATTACTTGAGTTGCAAAGTTGTTTGGTTAAAAGTGATTTAACTTGATGTAATAAAAAGCTCAGATTCAAATTAATTCAAGTAGTGAATTATATAGAAATTTAATGTATTAGTCGCTCAATCTATACTCAAGGAATAGATTAGAAGATTTTATACATTGAAGATCAAATTGGAATGATTGAAAAGTTGAATTGAATTAGAAACTACGCTCAAAATATGGTTGAAAACTTAGATCAAACACCAAGTATTTCATAATTGAAACATAAGAATTTCAATTTAGTAATTAACAGACAAATCCTTAAGAGAAGTATGAAAATTCTAATGGTAATTCATATATTCATTCATGAATTATTGATTAAGAATTCAACAAGAATTCAAAGAAAGATCCAATTCAACCATCAATCAAACCTTGAAGTAAAGAAATAAGAATTTGAAGCTCATTTATCTTGCAATTCCATATAAATTCAATTATTCTCCTTGATTTGAATCTAAGAAGAAGAACTACTCATGCATAATGGAAGTAGAATTGAAAATTGTATTAATTGAACTTATGATTTACAAAGTAGTAAGAAAGAAAATGAATTTTTCTTAGGAAACAAACAAGATCTAATCTCTCTCCCTCTAAAAAAACTCTCTTTATGCTAATTAAATGTAAATCCAAAACTGTATATCTCAAAGTTCCCTTGTGTTTTTATTCTTAGCCCAACAATATGTTTGTACAAAATTACCCTCGTCTTAAAAGAATTATTTGTAGAAAATTTCTATCTCGACTGTTTGGACAAGGGTCTGAATAGGATCTTTACACTTAGCCAAAAATTTTTCTCCTGAAATCTACATGGCCTTTTGTTGAATGAACATGTGTGTGGACACAGGTCTATCTGAATAGGGTTTCGGATGGCCTTTCACACTTAGAATATTTTTCACTCTATAATTCTATATAGCTATTATTGATCTAACTTGTGTTCGAACAGAGTCCTATCCATCAGGGGTCCGAACAGAGATCAGATCCTGCACTTCTTTCCTTAGTTTCTTTACAAATTATCTTCATTTCTTGTCAAACATAGTGAAAACTCTCCTAGATTACATTATTTGTTAGTTCCCACATTTACTTATTTAAAATGAACTATCACTACCTATTTGAGAAGTTTAATTGTATGTTTTACTATATAATCACAACCCCAACTTGAATGTTTGCTAATCTATAGCAAAGAAAATGAAATCTACAAATCAATTCGATGTTTTGAAACAACTTTGTCCAATCTTAAACACAATGCTTCAATGTAAATTTTCTTGATGATTTTGCTTGCCGAAGGTGCTATAGATCAAATGGAAAAGGTAGCCCAACCCAAACCAACAATCCCCAAAGCCCAGCCACTCCATGGTGGCAAAACTTTGACGCATTAGACAATTGTCAAAGCATTTGATATATCTTATTATATAGACTAATAGTTCCTCATGCCTAAAGATACAGAAATATAACTTACGCTGTAAATAGCTCAAATTTAAATTTATAAAGCAAACTTACATGAAAAAGTATAAAAATAACTTATGAAAATAAAAATCATTAATCAAAAGAGAATAAGATATCCATGTAGAGTTAAATAAGGGTATAAAATTTTATTATTTATTACAAATGTTATCACATGTTCTAAAATATTAATCTAAAATTTTTTCTATAGAAAGTATCCAAAAACAATATGGGAAAATTGAGAGAAAAGGAAAAATAATATTGGCCATTGAGTAAATTCAACAGTTAAAAATATTTCAAATTTAAAATTTTAAGTTTCTGTTGTAAAAGTGTATATATTTAAAATTTAAATTTTAAGAACACTAAAATTGAAATTTTAATTTAAATATTTATTTAAAAATTTTTTTTTGATAAAGTTTAAATATATTTTTTAAAAGACAAATAAAGTGAAAAGGGAAAGAAGTAATCCTGACATTGAATAAATCTAACGGTTGAAAATGTACAAATGTCAAATCAATGAGCTATATTATTATATAGATATACATGATATTTGCAGACAATATAGGTAGAAAGGAAAAGTTGTGATAGTCTGAATTGTCAATTCATATTCATTGATTTGAGTTTTACATAAATTAACGATTGTTGATTTACTAATAGCGAAACTTTGATAACATAGGACAAATGTCAGAAAAAATAATTAACTCTTTATTTACTTAAAATAATTAATTTTACAAAGTTTACATTTCCAATTTTAAAATTTGAAAAAAAAATATTTGTGACGTGCTAAAAATTTTACAACATGTAGTTTACAAACACCCCCCATATATGTATATGAATACCTTATGCATTTGAAACTCGTGTATGATTTTGCTTGCTAGAGGTGCTATAGTTCAAGCGGAAAAAGCAACCCAATCCAAAGCAACAATCCCAAGAGCCGAGCCAATCCACAGCGGTAAAACTTTACATGTTAGATAACTGTCAAATCATCCAATTTACCTTATTATATAGATTTAAATTTTGATAAAACAATTGTCATACAAAACAGAAATAATCTACAAAAAAAAAGCAAAAAGTTATAGTTAATTTTAGTACCGAAATGGAGGGGTTCCAAGAGCTCCAATGCAAAATATACTTCAGGATTGAAGTGTGGAGATGGAGGATTAGAATATATTTAAGATAAGTTTGACTTAGTCAATAAATGAGGTGCAATTTTGCGCTGCAACCTGTAAGCCCGAGCCTTATATAATAATCATTTAGGTTTGATTTGAGGAAATTAACATGTGTTAACTAGCAAATGTTAATTTCTTGGAAAGATAAAATTTTTAATATATTGATATTTATACCCTTATATACTAATAGTTTATTAATAGTTTAAAAAAATTAATAAGAATAATCTAATAATTCTTGTATTTACTAGTAGATTGTTACAAATTAATTAGTGTTAATTTCAGGTTCTCAAATCGGACGCTTAGTTATTCATAAAATCAGTATATAGGCTTATCGTCAATCACTTGCTTCTTCATGTTTTTGATAGCTGGCAATGGTCTCTCTGTGCTTTTCATGGCAGTGCGAGGGACCCACGTTGTATGAAGCCATAATGGGGACAATTAGTCCACACACACACACACACACACACACAGAGTTGCGGCCGGTTTTGAATGTTCATGTATGGACTGTGGGGGATCCTACATGTAAGTGTGTGGGTGTACTGCACTTGGAAGACAGGTTGGAAGGCAACCGTGTGGAGAACATGAGATTGGTCCCTGAATCATCATTATCACCATTTAAACACTAGTAAGCCTTAAAGCTTATTTATATTAATTTGAGTGGAGTCACTCGTTGATTATGCCCATGTATATATTCTCTTCTCCTTCAATTTTTAGTAAGTTCCATCCTAAATGTCTTTTTCATATTTTAATCTTCTTTTCATCCACTCTTATGTCATTCTCCAATTATTTTTTTAATTATATATAACACAGATTTCAAAATTAGAAAGACATCAATTCGATGTTTTCCTTTCATACAATTTAATATATATACATATATTATGGAAACGCATATATGGCCGGTGTGATCTCATATCTAATCGGGTTGTCTTCCACCTTAATATCAGGGGGCAATTATGTCAATTTCAAGTTGTTTGAATATTTAAAGTTGTGGAAAATAATTGAAATGTTTTCCCTTGACCATTGTTGACGACTGGCACTATTATTCTTCTTTTATATTTTATATATATATATATATATATATTTTTATTGACCTAACTTGCTGGACCAGAAACGTTGTGAATCAGTTCAAAAATCCATTTGGTTAAATTTTCGATGAATTAAAAATGTTAAATCATCAACTATTATTATTTTCTTGATTCATTAAATCGTCACTGAGATTCAAAACCAAGGACGAAGGGTGTCTTGACTAAGGTGAGCTTAGTTCAGGTAAAATTTTAGTTCAATTTTTCTAATATTAATATTATATAATATTCTAACTTAATTATATGTAATCTAGTTTAAAATTAAGTTGTAACCAAGTTTTATACTTATGTCATAACTCGGAATAAAAAAAAAAAATCTAGCCTAAATTCAGTCATAACCCAATTTAATATCAAATTCATAGCCCAAACACTAACAAAAAAAAAAAAATCCTAATTTCGCCCTTATTCAAAATACATATATTTTTTTGTCATGAGCCATCATCTTTATCTATATATCATCTTACCTTTAAAAGTAATAGATAGTTTCTTTTTCTTTCTTTTTTTTTTTGTGCATAATTAAAGTTGTCCATAAAAAATAAGGAAATTTCAGTTCTGACTTATCAATCAATCTTAAAAAAGAGAATATGGTACTAACCATTAAAGTTTACTTTATACGTACTTTAATTTTAAAAGGATAGGGAGTTTGAGTGGGGCCTAGGAGTTTCCTAAGAGTGAAAATTTCACAATACCATCGGATATGAGGGTAGAAAGAAGGGTCGCGGTACGATCGCTTCCCATAGTCTTGAAAACTTCCTCGCACCATTCATCCCCTTAACAGAGTTCAACAACAAGCAAAGAGATGAAAGTGGAAATGCAATAACTCAAAATTTTAAAATTTTTATGTATATTATTTTATAAAAAAAATTTCGAAAAGGTTTACAGTTGGTAATAATTATATTGTATGTATATGTATGTTGCTTTGTACATACATCTATATGCACGAAACCCCCCTCTAAAAATTTTGGTCGATGCCTCCTGAAAACTTCATTTGCTTGGCCACCAGGTTTGTGACACATACATATATAAATGTGTGCTATACCTAGGGAAGTAAACTGAAAAAGAAGAAAGAGGAAAAGAAGAGAGAGAGAGAGAGAGATAAGAGAGAGGGAAAAGAATGAGGAGAGAAAAGGAGGAGCGAGAAAGTGAGGATTTAAGTTCAAGAATAGCGGAGCTTTAGTATTTTCAACGTTGTGATCATCATGCCAATGTCAGATTGTGGTAATTCGACCCAAGATAGGAAATACAAAGGAGCAAAATTTTAAAGTTTTGGGGTTTCTTCACTTTTTCTTTAGATTTGGGTTAGGGAAATTAAAGTATTATTTATACTTTCTGTAATGTTTATTTTAATAGGGATATAATTGTGAGTTTAAGTTTATATTATTATTAAATTAATATTAAGTTTGATAGTTAGATTTTCCGTGACACTAAAATTGTGATTAGATTTACAAAAGTTTTTATTCAATGCTAAGACATGCTATGATATGTTGAAATAAGGTGAATATGTGTTCGTCGTGAAACATCTGATAAAATGGAGATATGAAATTGTGAAAGCTAATTCACACTCACAAACATTACTTCTAAACTTTAACAACATAAAGAGAAAATCTAAGAAAATGTTGATTTTGGGGAAAGTGAAGATATTATATAAAATAGGAAGGGTCATGAGATATCCTTGGATTGAAAGACTCTAAACCTGCATAAGGTTAGGTAATTGTGCTCGTGGACTAGTAATTCACAACGTGGTGAGGCTCATTGTGGCCTTTAGAATCTGATCTATAAACGAAAATGCAGGAGTGTTTCGTGACCCATATATTTATACGAACTAGCGATGATTGAAACACCACTTTGACTGTGGGACAGTCTTGCTTATCATTCTCCACCTTGGGAAAAGAAAATAATAAATAAAGAAAGGTTAATAAGAGAAATAAAAGTCACGAATTAATATTGTCCTATCCTGTTATGTGTTGATGTATTCGATGATTTTTTTACTATATTTATTATTTTATGTGATTCATGAAATGCATTACAAAAGTATATTTCTATACATTGTGAGCACAAGTGGTTTGGTGCTCACCTCCCTACAAACTGTATTACAAGTGTAGAACCTGATATCTAGGAGGGACGGTACAACCATTTGAACCCCACAGTTCTATTGAGTAGTTTTATATTATGTTTTAAATGTGGTAATTTTAAAACTTTATGTATATGGAGGAATCACTTTACAAATAAATAAAATGTATGTTATTCGATTTTAATTTAAATTTAGGCGTGTATTTTATTAATTAATTATTCATTTCTATTATTGAATGGTCAATAGCTTTGAAAAGTAAATAGTAAGATTGTAATAAACCAGGTGCATTAAATTTTCAATTTACACTCGCTCCTTGGGATCTTAGGATTTTGGGGCGTGACAAGAAATATAAATCCAATGCTCATATCTATTTTACTGGCTATTAAATGTACAGCAAAATTTTTGGTGGTAGATGGAACATCAAAAGTTAGTAATGATGTTAAGTATTAGGATTGGTGAGAAAGTAACCTTGAAGTGACATTTTTATGTATATTCTTTTGATTTTATCCCCTGATACACTTGAGTGAGTTAAATTAAGTAATTATATCACGTAACTATTAACTTATTTAGTTTTAATGTAACTAGAATATAACCTCTAATTGGGGGTATATTTTATAATTGAAGAAATATATTTTTTGGTAAAAAACACGTGGCAAAGTACTTTTTTGTCCGCACATTATTGGTTGTTTATATTCTTTGCTAGCTTGCATCTATATTGCAGTCTGTTAGTTTCTAGACGTTACTTTTTATTTTGTTTTTAAATTATTAAAGGGAACTGGCATTTTTTCTAATTTATCTTTTTACACGTGTCCTTATTTTTTGTTTATATTATTAATATATTAAAAAATACAAACAATATCGATCAATTAATATTTTATCACAAAATTTTTTAATAGGTTCTCCGCATGAATAAAAAGTTGAGTAACGCCTTTGAAAAACTAGAAGAAGTAAATAAGCCCCCCCCCCAAATTATTTCTTTCCAAAGTAATTAAGCCAATTAAATGGGTAATTAACTTTTAATATTTAAATGCCACAGACAGCTTCTTCTTCTCGCATCCCTCTCAACAAGGTTCTTATACTCAACGTTTTCTCCATTTACCATTTTACTTGGAAAATTAACACTACTCACAGCTTTATTTTAGCCTTTAAATTATTCACAACCATTATCAGGCTATTGGAATTCCACTTATTTCTTGCTTGAACAAGCCAAAGTTCCAATGAGTTTCCATAACTCCACGTTGCCTATACATTTGTCTCTTTAGCACCTATATTACCTCAAAATTCTATCCTACAGTTACAGGTTAGATTACATTTGTCTTGTATATAATATTAATAGTATATCCTCCGGCTGTCACACATACGGTTCTGTAAAATTGCAATGGTTCCCAATTAATTTAGGAGTAAAAATTTATTGAGTTGAATAAATAAATACCAAATTAATGCAGTGTGGTGTACAGTGAATTACCTATTTTTATTTATTTATGTTATGTTTGAACCATGCATTTGTAAGGGGAAAAAACAACCGAAGGAAAAAGTAAAATTTATAATTTATGCAATTTTTATATACTTTATCAAATAAAAGTTAAAATTCATTAATAAATATATATTTATTTTTGTCTTATTTTTTAATTCAACAGAAAAGTGAAATAAATTTAAATTTTTAACTCATTTTGCATTCCTACATTTTTTTTTTCACTTTTAATTTTTCCTCACAAACCCATAGTCCAAATATAACCTTAAGAGAATTTAAATAGATGTTAATTATTTGGGCAGCAAAATTTAAGGTATTAATTCCAGAATGAAAAATTCTAAAAATAAAGAGTAGCTGAATTTTGGGGACCCACTTTCATCAAAATGCCCAATGTATGGATAATTCGTCCTAATGCTGAATCATGATTAATTTTGCACAAAGTTGTTGGCATATATTGTATTGGACAATGAGCTGTCAAGATGGGAGGGCCCATGCATCAGAAGTTGCAGATGATTAAGTAATAAGAATAACAAATCAAAGCCTCAAATTAGAAGTAGGTTGTCCCAATTTGTGTTCAGTGCTTCACGTCAATCCATCATGGGTTGAGACATGTTTATTTATTTTATTTTATTTTTCCCCATCACCTTGTACTTGAATCAAAGATTTATAAATTAAATAAAAATAAAAAATAAAATTAGTTGTATATATACATATTTTATAATTAGAAGTTGATACATCATGTTTGTGAGAATGAAATATTTATTAATATTTATTATTTTGTTCTTTTTAATTTTATTTTCTAAATTGTCAAAAATATTTAATTCAAAATAAAAATATTGAAAAATTTATCTCAAATAATAGTAGTATTTAACTAATATTGAGTGATTAATGAGTATTTTTAAGAAGACAAACAAAAATAATAAGAAGTTGAGGGACATATAAGAAAAATAATAAAATACAATGATAAATTTAATTAAATAACTTATATGATTTTAAAAAATTAATTATACTCTAGTTTTAAGTTATTGCTGGTGAAAGAGAATTAATGAAAGAAATTAAAAAATTTCACCAAGAGCTTGTTTTATCAAATTTATGGCTTCATCAACTATATACTCATCCCTTTCAAAAATATGTGTATATATATTCATTGACACAGCATAAGTAAAAATAAATTAACTTGTTTAATGACAAAACTAAAATCTTGGAGTCTACCAAGAGAATTGAGAGAAAACTTGAGACATAAGTCTAAGGTTTTGTATTTCTGAGAATAAACAAAATTGACTTAAATGAAAAGTCTCTACAAGGTCCATATTTATAAGAAAAACTAATCATAAATCTAATCATAATTAGAATAAGTTTTCTAGTAGTCTTCCTATCCAATCCAAATTCTATTTTGATTACAAATAGCTTATGACTCAAAAACAACTAATAAAATTCTATATAAAATAGGAATAAAACTAATCTCAAAGAAACTAGAAAACATCAAATTTGTCTTACATCATTCTTTGTGGCATTCGTAACCCAATAGCATTTGTGTGTATTAAGGCAGCTTTATGCCATATTAAGTGTTACCTAACGAATAACTTAACGTAAAGTTTAAGTTGTTAATAATACTATTCCCAATCATACATTACACAATTATTTTGTCTTTGTTTCTCTAATTGTTTGCTTTATTAGTTTTTGTTTTCTATTTTTTTTTCTCCCAATGTTTCCGTAAAAATTAAAGAGCTGATTGCACTTTTAACTCATTAGAATTTGGTCGACAAACATTATTCTCTCTAATTCAAAAGTCAACACATACCCCTCTCATAATTTGGATTAAAATACAACATTTATAAAATCTATTAAACTTTAACTAAATTTGTGTGGCCCCACATATCATGGAGCTACTCATATGTAATTGTGCGACAAATATTATAGAGAAAATGGAGGCAAATTCGCTTATAATTTTTCTATTGAGTGACTCTCTGTTGACGTTTGCTCGAATTCTCGATTCACCAACTCCTTTAATGAAAGCCCTTCAACTCCTCGAAGGCATGATACTGACTCCTCAGTAGCTTTGCTGAATCCTCAGCGTGCTAAATCCACAGTATTCACAAACCGCGAACCCAAACTCCTTCGAATTGAACAGGAAACATGTTGGCTAAGTAATTGAGAGAATAATTGAACTTGCAAGCTTCCAATCTCATGTGTATTCTCTCTATATCTGACCCTGAAGACGTTTAGAAGATATATTTATAAACAACCAAAGGCGGCTAGGTCTCGAACCAATCAAAACATGCTGGAAAAACACACATCATGGGAAGGGCGCACCCACGGGCTTCCCGTGAACTTCCCATGGCCATCCCGTGAATCAGAGTGGGCTTTCTGCACAGCTTAATCTCCAATTTCAGCTCTCGGGATTTTTCCGTGCTAAACCACGGTTTTCCTGTAGGCATCCTGCATAATTCAGGTCTTGACACTTGTTTGGCTTCTTTAGGACTTCCAGCCATTATAGAAACTTGTTTTTCTAAGCCTTTTAAAGTTCTACATGACTTAAGTCAACATTTTGACTCAGAAGCATGCTGAGGGGCGCCCGAGGTTAAGAGGGGCGTCCATGGCTCTAGGACGGGCGCCCGTGGTCCATGAGGGGCGCCCTACTTGTACAGATAGTCAACAGTAGAGTGTTCTCTGGTTTGACAGCCGAGACCTAAACTAAACCCTAGGTTATAGGGTATGCGAAAAGGGATTAGGCTCTTGTAGAATGCTTGGGGGTTAAGCCAAGCTTGATATATATATATTTGAGGAGAAAATGAGAGAGATTTTGGGGGTTTTGAAGGAGAACCGGGAGAGGAGGTGGAAACCAAGGAAAATTTTGAAGGGTTGGTAAGTTGCTCAAACCCTAGCCAAATGTAAATTAATTTCAAGGGTTTGAAATTGAGTTCTTAAGGAACATTTCCTTGTATTTTGTTTGTTGTTTGGATCAAAGGGTGAAGAGATCAATCAAGCCAAAGTTGGGAGCCAAAACCGGGAATTTATCACTTCACTTGATCCACTTTGTTCAAGCTCAAGGTAGGGATTTCTAGTCTCATTTTAGCATATATGAGATGTATTTGATCTAGTAAATACTTCTATGAAATTTATTTAAGATTTGGAAACCGTGGAGGTGGAATTTGTGTGGATGAATGGATGTGTATATATATATGTATAGGTTGAATCAAGATTTTTGTATTAAAGAAAGGAATGAATTAAAATTGGTTTTGATGGACTTTTTAAAGTCTTCTAGGTCCTAGACAACCCAAGAAAATGAGATTCTAGGTTAAATATTGGATTTAGTAAAGTTTGGAACCTAGAAACATGACTTAGAGCTTGAACCGGAATAGAGTAACATTCTGGATAATAAAGGGGCGCCTGTGAACTTATGTGGGGCACCCATGACCCTTAAGGGGTTCCCGTGAACTTATGTGGAGTGCCCATGACAGTCAAGGGGCACCCATGGTCTATGTGGGGTGCCCACCGAGACTAGGTCACTTTTTCTGTCTTTGCTTAGTTTGACCTCCTACCTTAGACTTATGAAAGTGTTGGTAATTTATTTTTATATGAAACTTTTAATTGATTAATTACATAGATTTTAAGAGGGAAATGAGCTTTTAAAAGTGATTGAGGAGTGTTTAACTTAAGCTTATGGGATTTAACTTAAAAGGGCAAGTGAAAGTCACCTTGAATTGCATGACCTAAAAGATTACTTTGAGGTATGAGTCTTAATCGAATAGAATTGTGAATATGCCTTGTTGTAAACTAAATGTTGAAGTATATGAACTTGTGATTGATTAAGTGAAATGTGACTTGACAAAAGGGAACTCATGTTCATAGTATTGAAAAATGTTGAATGTTTAATGATGCTTGATCAATGTTGTTATGTGATGAATCATGGGATCAACCAAAATGTGGAAATGTGTTGTGGGAAAGTATATGAGGTTGAATGTGAACCTATGAATGATGAAATGTTATGTGATGAATGATTGTTTGTGTGTGCCGGGGGCCGTTGTGGGGCGCAGAAATAGGAAGGGTTTAGAAAGTACCCTCGGGTTGAGAGTCCCGGAACCGGCGCAGGGTTTGGTGTTAATGCCAGTGGGTTAGTAGCCCACAACATTGTGTGTGTTTTAGCTCCTCGTGGCCCTGGACGGTGATCCTTAACGACAACGTCAGTTTATCATTTCCGTTGAGTATTGGCCCATAAAAGACGATAGCGTGTATGCACCCAACCCCCGATGACTTGTATGGTTATGATCGTGCAATGTGATGATGAATGGATGAAGATGTGAATACCGTTATTTGATTGAATGACATTCAAGTGATAAAATGATGTTGAAATGTGATTGGAACTAGAGTTTGAATTGCAAAACTTAAACATTAACCGAAATTGAAATCTTAAACTTTGACATTGTCGTATGAGTTTATGTTTCCACTTATTTTGGCCATTGGTTAAGTGGTCAACTATGATTAAACATTAAAGAGAGAATTGAAATGTGATTTGAACCTATGAATGAGATTTCAATATTTAAGTATTGGTTGGAATTGAATTTTTTTTTAAAAAGGTGCATATTCTAAATTGGTTACGTTAATGAATGGTTTTGGTTCTAGAACATATTGTGGTAACTAGATGTACCATAAAATGATTGTATGTGTGGAATACATATCATATATGTTTGTTTGAGACATTGTGGGCACAAGTGGACCCGTGCTCACATCCCTACAGATTTTGACGCAGGTACAGGCCATAACAATCAAGTGGGGTAATGGGGTTGGACTGGAAGGGTGTGCGTGAGCCCTACTAAGCTTAGTAGAGCTCTTGGTCATTTAGTTTAAATTTCTTTTGGAATTATAACATTGTACACTGCTAGACTTATTCGATTTGGTTGTAATGGCCTTAAAGGCTGAGTTATGTATTAATGGTGTATGGAGTATGATACCTGGCAATAGCCAAAGTTTAACTTATGTGATCCTATCTTATGTCTTGGCTCACTCATTGATGTTATGTTGCTCTGATCATGGGGATTGGTTATGTTAGTGCATATTATGTATGTTTATCACTCACCTCTCTGGTCGCGAGATCCGGGGCGTGACAGGTTGGTATCAGAGCCTAGGTTAGAATACCTAAGGGACAGTGGGAGTCTAGCATTGCATGTTACATGTTGATGTGATATAATTGGCATTTAGTCATTTTCATGGGATGGACTTATTAGTACCTTGTGGTAAGGATTATGGTGAAGCTGATTAGAGCTAAATGTTACTAGAACCTTGATCATATTGTTTAGAGAAATGAGGAATTGGTAAACATCCCTGGCTACTGATAAGTAAAGTTGATAGGTGAGTAAATGGTGTAATCATTGGAGGTTTCTGAACCTAGAAGTAATGTTTGACAAATATTTTAATGGTAGACCTAGCAAAATGAAAGATGATTTGAAGTGATTTTGGGTATGACTGAAAGATTGTGTAAGTGCTATGGGGTTTAGAGAGTCTAGGGTTGTGATTTTAGGATTTATTGAGGCTACCTTTTACCGGTGGAAATTATGAGATTATGGAATGAATTTGATGTAGAAATGGCAATGCTAGAAAATTTCAAATCTTAAGATGGATGAGTTACCAATATGATAAGTGGTAAATGACCATTATAGTGAGTTGATGATAATCAGTTATTTGATGATATTGTAGTTCAGATTGTGATGGGGTAACCTTTTTAGTAAATGATATTAGGCATATTGGGGAAAAACTTTGTGTTCGCATGGTCAATTGGAGAATAAATAAAAATGGTGTTTAAGTGTCATCTTGTAAGTGAGGTGTTAATTATGGATGTGATACTTGGGGATAAGTGGGAGCAAACTCCCAAGGGTTGACTTGACTTTCATAGATTCCATAATAGATGTTGCTATTATTTTTCTGTTAGGCCATATTCTATGTCACCGACGAAGTCTTGAAAGTTTGAAATTCAATCAAATGCTTGTGAGTCTATGATTCTATAAAATATAGCATTGGACATCAGGACATTTAAGATTCTTGTTAAGAGGAATGGTGAAAAGCTTGGGTTTTAAGTGGAATTTGAAGTTTGTAAACTTGGTGGTACTTAAGGCAGCATGTTGCTTATCAAGCATTGATATTCCGACTGAACCATTGAGCATCAAGAATGATGAAAGTTGAATTGGTTTGCATGAGACAAAGTTTGCAGATATGTGATATTTGGGTCGGATGATTTTGAAGGATTAGTGTAGCAATTGAGCATAGCCAAGATTGTGCGTGATGTTTAAGTTTTGTGGATTTGGTGGGGTACCACGTTTATCTTACACAAGAAACTTTTAGTTAATGGACTTATTGATTAAAGTGAATTGGGGTAGAGCACAAATGTGTGGGGTAATGATAATGAGAACGTTGTGTGGCACAGAATATATGTTGAATAAAATTTTATGATTACTTTTACTTGAAGAAGGGATTGCTTTTAGTATTATGGAAGGTTATGGGGAA
This sequence comes from Vitellaria paradoxa, assembly GCA_019916065.1. Lineage (NCBI taxonomy): Eukaryota > Viridiplantae > Streptophyta > Magnoliopsida > Ericales > Sapotaceae > Vitellaria > Vitellaria paradoxa. The sequence goes on along the minus strand of CM034233.1, from coordinate 42,768,257 downwards.
GATTGAGTTATGCAATAATGTCTAATGATTAGATGGCAATATCAATTGAGGAGATTCGAAGTATATGAAGAGAAATTACCTATACCTAATTTAGTGTTAGCTATGATATTTTTGCATTGAAGTCTTGTCGTGATTAAGTAAACTAATAGAACAGTTTGAAATGCATTAGAGCATAAGGAAGCTGGAGGTATTTGTCTATGTAAGATAAACTGATTATGAAGTGAAAGAGTGGAATATTAGAAAGGGGTTGGTTTAAAGATCTCCCATGTTATTTGAGTGAGGTTGAAGATATGAGCGATGCTATAAGTTAAAGGTCGAAAAGTCTGTACATTGCTAAAGTAACTTTCAGTTAATGTTGAAATTGCAAGACTCTTTAGGATGAGGATACTGGTAATAAAGGCATAAATTTCACAAAGGTGAGTTACTCCGAGATGATATAGGAAGGTTATACTCTCTGTTACTTATTGCACATCTTATATGTATTGCAGGATAAATCCTATGTAATTCTAAACTTTGAAAGGTACTGATCATAGTTGAATCCATGTTTTATTGAATTCTTGATTTCTACTTGCACATTAAATGTTGAAAATACCTTTGAGTTGAATGTTCTCTAAACTGTTATTTTGATAAACATTTGGCTAGGCCACCTAAAATTTTGGCAACCAAATTGTGCTGAAGTTGTTACACTAAGGAAATTCTTGTATCTCCATGTTGTTTACTTGAAACTTGATAGCATTGCTAATTCACTGATGTTGGTAAAACGCATTATTGTAACTTTGAAATGGCTCTTGTGCTGAACTTGGTTCAATGTTGGTTAAAATTCTTGAATGGCAAATTCGATCCATTGCATCTCAAATGTGGCTACTATGATTTGAATTCTTTAATTGAGAAATGTTAATGGGTGAAGAAATGGACATGTATGAATTGAAAATTTGAACCTATTTGGTTGTCTGAAAGGATATGCTAATGTGTTATGGTAATGTGTGAATTGAATTGCTAATGTGTTATGGTAATATGTGAATTGAAAATTTGAACTTGTGTGGTTGTTCTTAACCTTTTGAGTGTTAAGGCATTTGACTTTATAGGAATGTGCTAGTTGTGGGAACTTGCTTGGCTAAGTGGTTTTGGGTTTGAGTGTTATGATGAAATCGAGGATATGCCTTGGCAATGTTATGCAAAGAGGGATACGGGATCCCAATCGTGGGACTATCTTTATTTGAAAACGCAAGATTATGGAGATACAGCTATAAATGGGTGAACTGAGTTGAGAATAAGCAAGTGTACTGTAAGTAGATAAATTTTGGGAAGAAAAAGGGTTAGAAGTCAGTTTCAATTGAGACTATGGTAAGTGATGATGGCATTAAGGGGTATGATGAGATAACATATAAGGTCATGTTCATGAAATTTGGAAGGAGGTTTATTAAATTTAGGAGATTGATTTGTGTGCTTATGGCACTCACTGGTGGATTAAACCGGGTATGCTTAGATGATAAAGTAAATTTATGAATTGGTTGGTTATGCTTGATGAAATAAATTGTTGCATGGTGGATGGGAGATTGCATGAAAATTTAGTTGTAAAGAAGATAAAAATAGAAAAAGTTGAAAATGAGATATTTTTGTTGGATAGTTGAAAGTATGAAGAATGTTTGAAGGCTTCAGTTACACTAAACTTATCATATTGGTTAGGCTTTGAGACAATTCAATTTGATTCATACAAGTGGTGAATTAAACGTTCTGAGGCAAATGACTCAAGTATGGAGTTTACCTCGAACACAAGTAGAATTAAGAATTTATCCTGGACATACATGTATGAAAAGGATCATGGCAAATGTGAAGGGAATTAGAACTGATAAGAGAGAGGGGTTTTGGTTGAATTGAACTTGAGAGCTTAACATATGATGTCTTATGAATGATGACTGTATACGGTATGTTTGAATGCAGTGAAGAGAATTATTGATGTTTCAAGGGAATGATTTAAGGTTTGAACACTATTAATAGAAGATGAGTTGAAAAAAGAGTTCCAGGACAACATTTTATGAGTTTTTGCTACAGATTGGCTAATGCCTTGGTACCTTTATGGAGATAATGATGTGGGGTGTTAGATTGTTATTCAGATGAATTGTAAAATGTGAATGTTCTTCAGTGATTGATGTGTTGTTCAATTGTTGAAGTCTTAATTAGAGGATGAGTATTTACTGAAATTGCGGTAAAGTGGATATGGTACATAGACATGTATATATTTGTGAATGAACTGTCAGGGATGACATGAAACAGTGAGTTAAAGAGTTTCTGTACTGGATTGCCTATGATTTAAGTTGAATTGCCCATAGTAATGATGTAATATATGGTCAATTAAAATGTTGGCTTGCCAATTGGTTTATAAGGTGTATGTATCTATATGGGAATACTGAGCTAAGGGAAGGTAATGGCTTTGGATAGATGTAATTAATTAAGCTTAGTATGATAAGGTTAGAAATTTATGGGCAAGTTCTGTTTACAGTTGGAGACAAGAAAAAATGATGAATGTGTGGACTGAAAAAGGGTTCCAGAATGGAGTAACTAACCTACTTAGCTTTATTTGATGGTTCCCCGGCTCATGATTAATTATGTTGTGGATTTTAGTTTTATTCAAAGAGAAGTAGTTCCATTGGATTAAAAGTTTGGTGGACCAACAGAGTAATGCGAGTCTATAAAGTAAGGGAGAATTTGAAATGGAAAATAATGCTTGGAAAGAAGAGATGTTTGAATAGAGAACAAGGACTACAAAGAAGTTGATTACAAAGGAGAGGTTCATGGCAATTTTCAAGGATGATATCAACCCCAAGTTCAATATAGTTATAATGTGACCTATTTGGTTTGTGATATAGTTTGATTGGACGGAACCCAGTTTCGGTTACAAAGGAATTAAATGTTAAGGTCATGTGTTTCAATGTTGGACCCATGGGGAGAAACTTGTAAGAAAGGTGACCTTTTTGAGGTAATGGTGAATCTAATACAAGATAAATTGAGTTAAGATCAAATTGGGTAAATAAGCGCATTAAGAATGTCATTGGTTCTTAACGGGGAAACCATATAGTAAGGGATGAAGGATAAGGATTTGAAAATTTGATTGCTATTGCTTGAGGAACCATTAGAATAATTACTGAGTTTACAGATGCACAGTGAAGGTACAGTTATGAGTGTTTTTGAATTGCTATGATTAATTTGTAAAGTGATCTGAATATTGATTAATGAATGGAATTTCAAGTTTCATATGTGCAAGAAGTTTCAGGATGATAAGGAACTTGCTTAAAGGTGTCAGTTAAGACATAGAGGAGACATCTACAAGTGGTTACTCAGTAAATTGCGTATGACTGTGGTAGAAAATTTCGAGGACGAAATTTTTTGAAGGGAGGAGAATGTAATACCCCAAATTTTTTATATTAATATAATTTGATGGTTTTAACATGTTTTGGGCATGTTAGTATGTTAATTAAGTAATATTAGTCATTAAAGATGACTTAAGGGTGTGAATTTTGGAAGAAATTGGCAAAATAGCTCAAAAGTCAACATTTTGACTCGGGAGCATGCTGAGGGGCGCCCATGTCTCTAGGACGGGCGCCCGTGGTCCATGAGGGGTGCCCTACTTGTACAGATAGTCAACAGTAGGGTGTTCTCTGGTTTGACAGCCGAGACCTAACCTAAACCCTAGGTTTATAGGGTATGGGAAAAAAGATTAAGCTCCTGTAGAATGCTTGGGGGTTAAGCCAAGCTTGATATATATATATTTGAGGAGAAAATGAGAGAGATTTTGGGGGTTTTGAAGGAGAACCGAGAGAGGAGGTGGAAACCAAGGAAAATTTTGAAGGGTTGGTAAGTTGCTCAAACCCTGGCCAAATGTAAATTAATTTTAAGGGTTTGAAATTGAGTTCTTAAGGAACATTTCCTTGTATTTTGTTTGTTGTTTGGATCAAATGGTGAAGAGATCAATCAAGCCAAAGTTGGGAGCCAAAACCGGGAATTTATCACTTCACTTAATCCACTTTGTTCAAGCTCAAGGTAGGGATTTCTAGTCTCATTTTAGCATTTATGAGATGTATTTGATCTAGTAAATACTTCTATGAAATTTATTTAAGATTTGGAAACCGTGGAAGTGGAATTTGTGTGGATGAATGGATGTGTATATATATATGTATAGGTTGAATCAAGATTTTTGTATTAAAGAAAGGAATGAATTAAAATTGATTTAGATGGACTTTTTAGAGTCTTCTAGGTCCTAGACAACCCAAGAAAATGAGATTCTAGGTTAAATATTGGATTCGGTAAAGTTTAGAACCTAGAAACATGACTTAGAGCCTGAACCGGAACAGAGTAACATTCTGGATAACAGAGGGGCGCCCGTGAACTTATGTGGGGCACCCATGACCCTTAAGGGGCACCTGTGAACTTACGTGGGGCGCCCATGACCCTCAAAGGGTGCCCATGGTCTATATGGGGCGCCCACCGATACTAGGTCACTTTTTTTGTCTTTGCTTAGTTTGACCTCCTACCTTAGACTTATGAAAGTGTTGGTAATTTATTTTTATATGAAACTTTTAATTGATTAATTACATGGATTTTAAGAGGGAAATGAGCTTTTAAAAGTGATTAAGGAGTGTTTAACTTAAGCTTATGGGATTTAACTTGAAAGGGCAAGTGAAAGTCACCTTGAATTGCATGACCTGAAAGATTACTTTGAAGTATGAGTCTTAATCGAATAGAATTGTGAATATGCCTCGTTGTAAACTAAATGTTGAAATATATGAACTTGTGATTGATTAAGTGAAATGTGACTTGACAAAAGGGAACTCATGTTCATAGTATTGAAAAATGTTGAATGTTTAATGATGCTTGATCAATGTTGTTATGTGATGAATCATGGGATGAACCAAAATATGGAAATGTGTTGTGGGAAAGTATATGAGGTTGAATGTGAACCTATAAATGATGAAATGTTATGTGATGAATGATTGTTTGTGTATGCCGGGGCCGTGGTAGGGTGCGAAAATAGGAAGGGTTTAAAAAGTACCCTCAGGTTGAGAGTCTTAGAACTTGCACAGGGTTTGGTGTCAATGCCAGTGGGTTAGTAGCCCACAACATTATGTGTGTTTTGGCTCCTCGTGGCCCTGGACGGTGATCCTAAACGACGATATCAGTTTATCATTTTCGTTGGGTATTAGCCCATAAAAGATGATAGCGTGTATGCACCCAACCCCCGATGACTTCTATAGTTATGATCGTGCAATGTGATGATGAATAGATAATGATGTGAATACGGTTATTTGATTGAATGACATTCAAGTGATGAAATGATGTTGAAATGTGATTGGAACTGGAGTTTGAATTGCAAAACTTAAACATTAATCGAAATTGAAATCTTAAACTTTGACATTGTCGTATGAGTTTATGTTTCCACTTATTTTGGCCATTGGTTATGTGGTCAACTATGATTAAACATTAAAGAGAGAATTGAAATGTGATTTGAACCTATGAATGAGATTTCAAGATTTAAGTATTGGTTGGAATTGAACTTTTTTTTTTTTTTTTTTTGTAAAAAGGTGCATATTCTAAATTGGTTACGTTAATGAATGGTTTTGGTTCTAGAACATATTGTGGTAACTAGATGCACCATAAAATGATTGTATGTGTGGAATACCTATCATATATGTTTGTTTGAGACATTGTGGGCACAAGTGGACCCGTGCTCACATCCCTACAGATTTTGATGCAGGTACAGGCCATAACAATCAGGTGGGGTAATGGGGTTGGACTGGAAGGGTGTGCATGAGCCCCACTGAGCTTAGTAGAGCTCTTGGTCATTTAGTTTAAATTTCTTTTGGAATTGTAACATTGTACACTGCTAAACTTATTCGATTTTGTTATAATGGCCTTAAGGGCTGAGTTATGTATTAATGGTGTATGGAGTATGATACCTGGCAATAGCCAAAGTTTAACTTATGTGATCCTATCTTATGTCTTAGGCTCACTCGTTGATGTTGCGTTGCTCTGATCATGGGGATTGATTATATTATTTTATGTTATGTATGTTTATCACTCATCCCTCGGGTCGTGAGATCCGGGGCGTGACAGAACAACAAAACATAGGATTCAGGATTATCGAGCAATTCAAATTTATGACCACTATGTAGATCAACAATTTTAATCATGTGATTTAGAAGTGTGTATGAGGTAATAGAACATGCAGGAATATCACAAAGAATAACATTGCACCAAAAAAAATTTAAACTATCTAAGAAAATAAAAAGTATCTAATTTACAAGATTTTATAGAACCGGGTAAGAATATAACAATGACGTATAGCCTAGTTCGTATAAAAAATTACCTCTACATATTAAGACTCACCCCTTCAACACTCTCAGGGGTGTAGGTGACATAGAGATCACTTATCCTAACCCAAACAGTTCTTATTTTTGGAAAAGCATTTTGAGTCTTGGGATTGTTGGGTTTTGGACCAATGGGTTTTGAAAAATTTTTCTTTATATTTTTCCTCATTGACCAAGTCATGTAAGGTCTAGAATCAAGATTTGACTTTTAAAATCTTAATGAATTAAACCTATTTGACACTTGAAAATTAGATCTCAAAGAATTCCCAGTGTTAACATAAGATAGGGGAAGCCTATATAATTTGTGACAATGAGGTCTTATGTGACTAGATATACCACAATAAACACATATAAAAACAAACTTACATTGCAAGTTAGGGGGCGTACCTTTGAGTTTCTGAAGATAAGCTCTTGACTGATTACCTTTCATAGGTTGAGGAGCTTTGACTATTTTTGGAGCAGTTTTCTTTGAGGATTGAAACAGAATCAGCGTGGGTTTTTTCAGCTCACTTGGGGCAGCTTTATCTTCAAGATTGACTACCTGTGTGCCAGTGTAGCCAAGTCCTCTTTTGTCACGTGGGCTCCTTTGCATCCCAAGTATGTTATCAAGGTGGGAAGATACAGTATTCAACTTGAGTTGTATGATTTGCAGCTTACCCTGGTTATCCTTCAATTCATTATCTTTTTGATCCAATTTAGTCTTGAAGGCTGTTATCAATTCATCTTAAGTTTTATTGCTTGCTTTAAGACTGTCATATTTTCCTTTCAATTTTTCCAGGGTAACCTTTAGACTGTCTCTTTCCCTCTTTAACACCTTGTTCTTCACCGTCAACTTTTTGTTTTTCTTGTGGAGTTTGCAACAGTCTTGATATAGTTGTTCATACACCTCTTCAATATCTACTTCCTCATCTGAATAACAACTTCACTTTCGGAGGATTCTTCTTCCTTATGCTTTGAGGAGGATGACTCTACTGAATTTGAGGGGGTCTTGCTCTAACCATGAATGCAGTGTAATTCTCTGGAAAATCTTCCGAAAAAGAGGTGGTACTTGACTAATCATTTGAATCATCAAGGGTTGCATTGAGAACCTTCTTCTTGTTCTTCTTATTTCCATAGTCTTGAGTTATGTGACTATAACCCTAGCACTCATAACACTTCGCGCCCTTAGACTTGTTCTCCTTCTTCTTCTTTCTGAAGATTTCTCTACTCTATCTTTCTCATTCTTCTTCGTGTTTCCTTGCTTGCTATTTTTCTTTTTGAAGAATTTTCTAATTTTCTTGGTATAAATAGTAATTTCTTTAGGAGAAGGGACTGACTCATCATTACTTGAGGAGGACACATCTTCCTTAATAGATTTCTGCGCAACACCCTTTATCTTCTTGGTTTTGATCATATTGGCCTCATACATCTGTAGAGGGCCAACCAAGTCTTCTACCCTCATTGTATCCACATCCCTGGCCTCCTCAATGGTTGTAACTTTTGCTTGAAAAGACATCGGTAGGGAGCAAATAATCTTACTTACAATCTTTCAGCTTGGAATTTGTTCTCCAAGGTTGAAGCTGGTGTTGACAATATCGCTCAACTTCACATAAAAACTGTCAAAAGATTCATCTTCAGATATCTTCAAGCTCTCAAACTCCGAGGTTATTTTCTGCAGCTTGGACTTCTTAACTGTGGAATTCCCTTTGTGAGTCAATTCGAGAATTTTCCAAGTCTGCTTAGCAATCTCACAGCTTGAAATTCTTTTAAACTCATCGGCGGAGACTGCACAGAAAATAGAGCTTAGGGCTTTGTAGTTCAATTCTGCATTTTCCTGCTCTACCCTGGTCCACATATCCATAGGTTTTTCTACTGCTACGTTATCAATAGAATGAATTGGTTTTACCCAACCTTTTTCTATGGATAGCTCAACATTGATAGTCAACGAGATCAAGTGTGCTCTTATGTGAACCTTCTAATAGGCATAGTTGGTGCCATCAAACCACGGGGGTCTAGTACTCGAACCGCCTTCTCTAGAAGGATCCATCAGCAAATACCAAGATCACATTTTGTTCTAAAAAATGCACTTGCTCTGATACCAATTGAAATTTTGTAATATGCTGATAGAGATCCTAAACAACCAACTACAATCAAACAATAACGGAAGGCGTGATGAATGAAACGAGGAAACCCACAAAGGGAAACCTCAAACAAAACTTTCACTAAAATAAACGTTGATTACAAACTCAAACTTTCGATAAATCGACTCCTTGACTCTATACTTTGTTGACATTTGCTCGAATTCTCAATTCACCAACTCTTTTAGCGAAAGCCTTTCAACTCCCCGAAGGCACGATACTGACTCCTCAGTAGCTTTGCTGAATCCTCAGCGTGCTGAATCCACAGCATTCACAAACCTCGAACCCGAACTCCTTTGGATTGAACATGAAACATGTTGGCTAAGTAATTGAGATAATAATTGAACTTGCAAGCTTCCAATCTCATGTGTATTCTTTCTATGTCTGACCTTGAAAACATCCAGAAGATATATATATATATATAGACAACTAGAGGTGGTTAGGTCTCGAACCAATCAAAACATGCTGGAAAAACACACATCGCAGGAAGGGTGCACCCACGGGCTTCCTGCATAGCTTAATCTCCAATTTCAGCTCTCAGGATTTTTCCATGCCAAACCGCGGCCTTCCTATGGGCATCCTGCATAATTCAGGTCTTGACACTTGGTTGGCTTCTTTAGGACTTCCAACCATTATGGAAACTTGTTTTTCTGAGCCTTTTAAAGTTCTACATGAGTTAAGACTCTAGTGTCTTAGCCTACACTAAGTCTAAATTTACAAAACCTTTCTTTTGACAATGGATTTGCCAATTTACAATGTTTTAGACTTAACAATGATCATCATGGCAAGGTTAAACTATGGTAATTCGGCCTGATGTGAGAGATACAAATGAGAGATATTTTAAAGTTTTGTTGCTTCTTCACATTCTCTTCCTCTTTTTTTCTTCAAATATGAGATAGGGATTTAGTGCATTTGTTTACTAGAAAATTCATAATTTGCTAATAAAAATCTCAAACAATCAACCACACTCATAGAAAAATAGAAGGTGAGATAAACAAAACGAGGAAACCCACAAACGGAAACCTCAAACAAAACTTTTACTAAAATCAAACGTTGGTTACAAACTCAACCTTCTGATAGATCGGCTCATTGACTCTATACTACGTTAACGTTTGCTCGACTCCTTGATTCACTAACACCTTTAGCAAAATCCCTTCAACTCCTCGAAGGCACAATACCGAATCCTCGACAACTTCACGTGCTGAATCCTCAGCTCTCCAAAGATTCGAACTCCTTCGAATCATGCAGATGCAAGAATGCTTGGGTAAGCAATTGAGACAACGTTCTGACTTTTTTGGCTCACAATCTTGATGTATATTCTCTCTGCACATTGCCCTGAAGATGCCCAGAAGATATATATAGAGAAACTAAGGCAGCTAAGGCTCGAAATAGGCTAAAAGAAGTACCTCGCGGGAAGGGCGCACCAGCAGTCTTCTCGCGGCTTTCCCATGAATCAGTGCGGTCTTCTCGCATGGCTCATCCTCCATGTTGAGCTCTCAGTATATTCCTACACCTAATTGTGGCCTTCCTGTGGTCTTCTTGCGTAAATCAGGTCTGGTACTTGTTTGACTTCTTTAGGACTTCCAGCCATTATGGAAACAGTTTCTCTGAGGCCTTTTAAAATTCTACTCGACTTAAGACTCTAGTGCCTTAACTTACACTGAGTCTAAAGTATAAACACTTCTCTTTGATCATGGATTTGCCAATTTACAATATTTGGTCTTAACAATCTCCCATTTTGGCAATTCCATGTCAAAACTAAAAAAGATAACAGTACAATTAAGCTCGTCGTAGATTAAGACCTTAGTAAACGTGTTATCCATCAACATTTTCCAATTCATTAACTTGTATGACTGCACACTTAAAACATGTTCTAATCTTTATCCTGTATGGCTGCACACTTAACAAACTAATCACGGCATCATGTGGCAATAAATAATAATTAAAAAATTTAAATAAAACTTAAAAAAAATGAAACAAAATATTCTCCCCCTTAATTAATCGACACATATTAACTATCAAAAAGTTAATTATTCTCCCCCTTAATTAATTAACTTCTTTTCAAAAATTATCTTTTCAAAAATTAACTTCTTTTCAAAATATTCTCCCCCTTAATTAACAAAAATGAAACAAACTATTCTCCTCCTTTTTGATATGAATTGACAAAAAATAAGGTATAATGTGTATTCTTGATCGATTCATTCTAAGTTCTATTTTCCAAAACACAAAATGAAACACAGTTTCAAAATTTTGACCATACATAAATAGTAACAAATAAGAATTCCAAGAATCACCCTACTATTTATGTCATGAGTTGTTCACACATATCATACAATGGTCAAATGCCTATGCGGTGTGTGATATGAAGTTTAAGTGCAACATGATTAATATTATTCACATACTCGCATGAATTTTAAAATTGCTCTTTTCGGACTTTGAATTGAATTGAGTAAGATATGCAGTGTTAGCTCTTCGACTAGTTTCTTCTCAATTCATTATTTTTAACTAAACACCAAGATATATATCTATTAAATTGACATCCACCAATATTTTTTTATTTCAACTTTTTCTTGGCGGCTTTCACATACTTATGGGTAGGTAGCCTTCTTCTTGTATCGTCAAACCCAAAGGTTGATTATTTTGATAACCCGCACGTCAACAGGCTAGCTGTACTCTATCCCATTGGTAGCCCTTTCCAAGTGATTTTTTTTTTCTATTTAAACTCAAGAGCAACCAATAGTCCAAAAAGAAGAATTTATTAAACCAATTAAGTTGTGGAAAATATTTCTCATGATGTACTAAACTTTATGCAATTATAATTGGCACACCACTACCATGACAAGGAACAACAAAACATAGGATTCAGGTTTATCAAGTAATTCAAATTTATGGCTACTATGTAGATCAACAATTTTAATTCTGTGATTTTGAAATTGTTTCTGAGGTAATAGAACATGCAAGAATATCACAAAGAATAACATTTCACCAAAAAAAATATTTTAATTATCTTAAAAATATTAAAAAGTATCTAATTTACAAGATTTTACAGAACTAAGTAAGAAAATAGCAATGACGCATAGCCTAGTTCATAAAAAAATTTACCTTTACATATCAAGGTTCACCCCTTCAACACTCTTAGGGGTGTGGGTGACATATAGGTCACTCTTATTAACCCAAACACTTCTCATTTTTGGAAAAACATTTTAAGTCTTGGGTTTGTTGGATTTTGGACCAATGGGTTTTGAAAATTTTTTCTTTTTGTTTTTTCTCACTAGCCAAGTCATGTAAGGTCTAGAATCAAAATATGACTTTTAAAACCTTAATGGATTAAACCTATTTGACACTTGAAAATTAGACCTCCAAGAATTCCTAGTGTCAACATAGGATAGGGGAAGCCCATATAATTTGTAACAATGTGGCCTTATATGACAAGGTATACCATAATGAAAACACATAGGAACAAACTTAGGTTACAAGTTAGGGGGCGTACCCTTGGGTTTCTGAAAATAGGCTCTTGACTGATTATCTTTCTTGGGTTGGGAAAGTTTAAACGTTTTTGGAGTAGTTGTCTTTGAGGATTGAAATCGAATCAGCTTAGGTTTTTCCTACTCACTTGGGGTAGCTTTAAGCTTAAGATTGATCACCTGCGTGCCAGTATACCCAAGTCCTCTTTTGTCACGTGAGCTCCTTTACATCCCCAGTATGTCATCAAGTTGGGAAAATGCAGTATTCATCTTGGATTGCATGGTTTGCAGCTTTGCCTAGGCATCTTTCAATTCATTATCTTTTTGATCCAGTTTAGTCTCGAAGGCTGTTATCAATTCATCTTGAGTTTTCTTACTTGCTTCAAGACTGTCAAATTTTCCTTGCAATTCTTCTAAGGTAATTTTCAAACAGTCTCTCTCTCTTTTCAACACTTTGTTTTTCACCATCAATTTTTCGTTTTGCTTATGGAGTTTGCGGCAATCTTGATATAATTGTTCATAAGCCTCTTCAACATCTACTTCCTCATCTGAATTTTTTTCAACTTCACTTTCGGAGATTCTTCTTTCTTATGCGTAGAGGAGGATGAATCTACTGAATTTGAGGGGGCACTTGTTTTAACCTTGAATGTAGTGTAATTCGAACCTTCCAATACGCATAATTGGTGCCATCGAATCACGGGGGTCTAGTACTCAAACCGCCTTCTCTAGGAGGATCCATCAGTAAATACCAAGATCACATTTTGTTCTCAAAAACACACCTGCTCTGATACCAATTGAAAATTTATAATTTGCTGATAAAGATCTCAAACAATCAACCACACTCATAGAAAAATGAAAGGCGAGATAAACAAAATGAGGAAACCCACAAAGGGAAACCTCAAACAAAACTTTCACTAAAATCAAACGTTAGTTACAAACTCAACCTCCCGATAGATCGGCTCCTCGACTCTATACTACGTTGACGTTTGCTCAACTCCTCAAGTCACCAACACCTTTAGCACAAGCCATTCGACTCCTCGAAGGCATAACACCGAATCCTCGGCAACTTCACGTGTTAAATCCTCAGCTCTTCAAAGATTCGAACTCCTTCGAATCACGCAGATGCAAGAATGCTTGGCTAAGCAATTGAGAGAACATTCTAACTTTTCTGGCTCACAATCTTGATGTATATTCTCTCTGCACATTGCCCTGAAGATGCCCAGAAGATATATATAGAGAAACTAAGGTGGCTAGGGCTTGAAATAGGCTGAAACAGGCTAAAAGAAGTACCTCGCGGAAAAGGCGCACCCACGGTCTTCCTGCGGCCTTCCCGTGACTTTCCTGCGAATCAGTGGGGTCTTCCCGCACGGCTAATCCTCCATGTTGAGCTCTCGATATCTTCTCGCGCCTAACTGTGGCCTTCCCGTAGGCTTCCTGCGTAAATCAGGTCTGGCACTTGTTTGACTTCTTCAGGACTTCCAACCATTATGAAAATAGTTTCGCTGAGACCTTTTAGAATTCTATTCGACTTAAGACTCCAGTGCCTTAGCCTACACTAAGTCTAAAGTACAAACACTTCTCTTTGATCATGGATTTTCCAATTTATAATGTTTGGTCTTAACATTAACAAATATGATATGTAGAAAATATTGCGACAATTTTTCATATGTGTACTCTTATTTTTATTTTTAATGTACGAAATGTGGTTTAATTCTAGTTACATATGCACATATAGGCAAGTATACTTTGTGAATAAAACTATAAATTTTAATCCAAAGAGCTTTCGATTTATGGCTATCAAATTTTATATTTTCCTACCAAATTTATATAAATTTTGCAAGTATCATCTGGACATATTATTTTCAAGAAAATAACCTCCAATCTGATAAGAAGGTACATTAGAAAGAAAAGCTAAAATGACAGACTTAAGAACTTAAAGTTTTGGATTTTTTTTTTATAAACTTGAAGTTTTGAAATTTTTATTTTTTTGTTTTTTCTAAATTTCTGGATAAGAAAAGAATAAAATAACTAATTGAAGGGTATGTAATTAAAGTATTTTGGATATCTTATAAAAAGGGAAATGTGTGTATTATAAAATAGGAAGTGTTGATTTACTGATAAGATGATATGAGCCAGTTGTTGACTTTGATGAGTTGCTATAAAAGTGATGATGTGATAATGACAATAAATAAGAAGAGAATGAATTATGATATGAGGGATTTGTAAATACTAAGAAAATAAGAAGGGTGCAAAGATTACCCTAGGGTTGAAGGATTCGAAAACTATGTAGAAATTAGTTTTCATACCAATAGGTAGTAGCCTATATCATGACTATTATCTGGTTAATTGTGGTTATCGGATCTGGACCTGCAAACGACGACATTGCGTAGTATCCGTCCTATAACTGTGATGATTACAAGGCGATGATAAAGAGATAAGTGAAAGATAATAACTGAATCATTTTTGGGATCTACGTTGGTGTATGTTTTGATATGTGATGACTTATAGTTTATAAGTTATTAAATTGTTGTTAATTTAATTTTGTGTATATCATAGATGTTTTTATTATGCATCGTGAGTACAAGTGGATTAGTGCTCATATCCCTACAGATTGTGATGCAAGTGGAGAACCTGAATACTTAGGTGGGCAGCCCGATGGGATATAAGTGTTGCATTTATGTAGCAGATTTTACTATCTAATATTTAGGATTGTACATTTCATTTGGATTTTATTTAATATGTTTGTAAGATTATAAGGCCAAGATTTTACTTTAGCTTGAGTTGGAGCTCTATTGCCTAGTTGTACCGAGGTTTAATTGTTATTCATTATTTTTTGTTTATTATTGTTATCTATTGTTATAATTGCTTTAGGGTGGTGGTATGGCTTTAATCAAGATAACAAACACTTAGTACATGTTGTGTGTGATTCATCCACTTACACCTCGATTGCTGAAAATTCAGGCCTGACAATGGTAGAGGCAATACCCGATTCTAATCCACCCGTTGCCATCCCTATTCACAAACACAATTTTAATTAAAAATGTTAATTTAAAAACTCTGAAAATCACAATTTCTATAACTATCATATTTTTCTTTTTTATATTTAAGTTTGAATGGACTACGCTTTGTAAATAATGTTTTTATTTTTTAATCAACTATTCACTGTGAAAGTGGTTAATTACATTAATAACCCTAAGTACTTGACTCCTTTAAATAAGAAAACTAAAAATACTAAACTCTGCCATTAAATTTTTTATAACATTTTAATTTCACCTTTCTATTAATTAAAAAAAAAATTGTCAATTACGTTTGCAACTCCGAAATTACATTCACGTTCTGTTTATTTAAGATAAAAATTTTTTCGGAAAAACTACTACGCTTGTGTTTTAAAAAAAATTATATTCATGTCCCTTTTATGAGTAAAATTATTTTTTCCAAAAAGTTGAAACAAACGAAGCCGATATTACTTAACCTTTTTGACGCAATATTTTAGTTTGATTTCCTTTGATATAAAGACTTTAAAATATCATAATTAATATATTATTCTTTAACCCCATTAACTATAAAAACGAATTTTTCAATTTTAACTTTCATTAAAAAAATAATAATTTTTTATTTTTTATTACAAACTATAAATGACTTTAATACATCCTGAATTGATGGGACAAAAGAATTAATTACAAGTGACTATGTCGCGCGCCCTTATAATAAACATTAAAAAATTGCAAGGTCATGAAATTTGAAAATCAACCATTATTGTATTGATATGCACGTAAATGCGTAAATAATCTTCTTGTACAAAAGTTATTGTCTGAGTATCGAACTTGTTTGGATGATCTTGTGCATGTGCAAGGCACACTACCAAAGTTCATCCACTTTTTCTAACACAAACTCATTTGAAGTGTATAAACGTAACATATTGTAATCGATTTCAAAGAAAATTAGACCATAGCTGACCCAAGCATACTATAGAATCAAATCGATCAGAATGCAATTTGATTCAGGTCTGTGCATAGTGATGCTTTTATGTACAAAATAAAATTATTATTATTATTATTATTTTTGTAATTCGGGGTGCCTGTTCAATTTGTGCACACCTTAACTAATCCGTAAGATTTTAAAATTAACGAATAAGTAAACTCACCAATGATGTTGAGGAGTACAAAATAAAACTTTAGTACCGAGTTGTATTGGGTTTAGTAGAATTGGTTCATAAATATATAGATTCAGAATCGAATTAAAGTAATTAGGTTACTAATTTTTAAAATCAGAACCAAAATAACATTTCACGAGAACCAAATAAACACCAATCGGAATTTTGTTTGGGTTAGTACAATTCAGGTATTGGGTCTTTTGTGCATCCCTACTTGAAACCTAACTTTATAGCCTAATATTGTATTTTGGATAGGGGATGGTCCTGGTTAGGCTAGGTCAAACCTAAAAAAATATGAGCTAGGTTTTGAATCCGAAGGATGCCCGCATAAACTTGTTATGTTTTTAAATATATTTTAAGAAAAAATAATTTAAAAAATTATAAAAATAAGTAGTTAAGTACTGAAATAAATATTTTTATAAAAATATTTTTTGTGTTTTGGGCCGGGCCAATTTCAACAATTCCAAAACCCAGATGTTTATGTTAAAAGCCCAAAACAATAATGACAGGTTGGGCCAAGCCTAGTAGGCTGTTGAGCTTATCCTCGCCCTTGATTTTGGGGTGGGCCTCAAGTTGGTTCAACTTCAAGCCCCCAGATCCTATCGGACAGCAGTTCAATGGGGAATTTACTGGTTATTAATGTCCAAGCAGGTTATATGATATTACACCCAAATTTAGGGGTGTTAATGTAATTAAATCGGCGGTAAATAAGAAGCGGGTTTTGTTTTGTTTCATTTCCAAAATTTTCTGTTATTTATTTATTTTATAAATACTCAGGGTATCTAAGTATCCAAAGTTTTTTTTTTTTCCAAAGTTTAATTTTTAATAATTAAAAATAAAACAAGGGGGTTAATTTTTTTTTTTTTTTTTAAATCATCATACCGGACTATGTGAGGAAAGATGTCGGATCAGAAGATATCTTATTTTTGTTTTCTTTTTTTTTTTTTAACATACGACCCTTCTTGGAACTCGAAAAAATTTTCTTTTGGTATTTTTAGCTTTTCTTTTTTCAGCGTCTAACAGCACTTCAGAATTTGTTAAAAATTTATAAAAATTTCTTCAACTTCTTTATCAAAACAGCCAAAAATTTATAAAATTTTTTTTAATAATTTATCAAACAATCAAAAGTTACTAAAAATTTTTAAAAATTGTTAAAAATTTTAAATTTTTATCAAACACATAAAAAATCACACTTGACAATTTTTATCAAAAAAAATTACCAAAAATTTTTAAAAATTTCTGGTTCAAACGAGCCTGGTATCAAAGCTCTGCCACCTCTTTTTTTTTTTTTTTTTTTTTGGTGGGGGGTTTTCAAAAGTTAAGGACTAAAATGCATAATATTAGGACCATTTTGGTTGAAAGGGGCTCCATGAGTTTACCTTTTTTATAGAGCAGAACAGTCCATAATCCTCGACAACGGTGAGTCTTTTTTTACCTTCTAGCTTATTTGTGGTATCCTTCCAACAATCAATAGGGAGTGTTTGGAGTTAAAAAAAAAAATAGCATAAATTTATAAAAATTATAATCTTATCATTTGTGTTGTACGTAAAAAAAATTTAAATTTTATAAAAATTTATGAAGATTTATTAAATTTTTACAAAATTCCAAACTTATCCTGACACTTAGTTTATCACAGAGAAATATAAAAAAAGTTATTATTTTATTTGAATTTTCAAATAAATTAATATTTTTTAAATAAATATAGTATAATCTTTTAAATTAACATACCAAATAAAATAATAAAATAAAAATATAAAAATGACGATTTCAATCTATTCTATTATACTAAATGGGGCCTAACAAAAATTTAAACCACATTTTTTCTATTAATTTTAGGATTTGGGCTTGGTTAGGGAACTAAAACAATCAATGTACATATATATTTTTACTTAGTTTCGTTGAATATGATATTTTTCATTAAAATCTATTTTTTATTTAATTTTTTTAGGTATATTATTTGCATTCATAAAATAACTAAAATTTTATATACAAGTTAAAAAAATAATCTTTGTAAAAAATTTTTTTTTTTATATGTACGTGAATTTTCTATTTTATTTTTTTCTTTTATAAATGCAACTAATATGTCTAAAAACAATTAAATAAATAAAAAATAAATTTTGATTAAAAAATATAAAATGACAGTAAACTAAAACGAAAAAAAACTTAATTTGAAATCACCATTACTACGCGAACAATTTTTTATTTTTTATTTTTTGATAGGTAAACTTTTTACATTATATTAATAAGAGAAAAATACAAACTTATGAGAGCATACTCTCGTGTTACATACAAAAGATGTACATGATACTTCATACAAAAGTTTGGGATAACTCAATTTGTACAAATAGTTACATTTATGTTTGTATATTTAATATTTTCTAATTTAAACACCTTCAATTGAACTTTATACTTGATTTCGTTAACTATAGTAGACACTATAGAAGTGATCTCCTAAAAAATTTTTGTATTTTTTCTTTAATCCAAATATGATAAATTATTACTGTCCATACCAACCTTCTTATCGTATTATTAAAAGTCTTTTTACTAAAATATCTAACGGCCCAATCTATTTTAGTACTCCATGTTTAATTTTTCCGGTTAACTAAGCAAAAATTACTCATAATGTCTCTAATTTCTTTAGAAAAAGGGTATTTGAAAAATAAATGATCAAGACATTTAATATTATTTCCACGTACCTCGTAAACATTCGTACTGATTTGTCCCAATTAACTCATTTATCTTTGGACTACACGAACAATTGGTTGAACTAATTTCTCCATGGAATTGGAACGAAACAAAAAAAAAAAAAAAAAAAAAGAACGAACAATTATTTTTTTTTTCTTTTTTGGTTTTTGTTTTTATATTCCGCATTAACCAACCCATGTCAGAAGATTATGAGACCTCATAAACCAAGCACTGCACGAGAAAAGTTCAGTACTTATGAAAGAATAAAGAAACCAACCCATTACCCATGTTAGATTCTGCATTTTTCAGATAAGATTGTAAGCATGGCAGAGGCGCATACATAAATACAAGCATATATATATATATATATATATATATTTGTCGCTCATCATTTGAAGTTGGATTCTAATTAGATAAAACTCTCTTAAAATTAGTAAATCATTTTGATTCAGAAACAGTGACTCTAGATCTTTGACAGCTACTTAATTAATTAATTAATTGTAGGGATTCGAAAATAGGCAAAGTTAGGTAGCCGGGGCAGATGATAGCGCTGGGTCTAGCAGAAGAAGCCAAAGTCGCCATCGTCAAAGTTGAGGGCGTAATTGAAGGGATCATAGTGGAAACTGAACCTCTGCTTATGATGATGATCATGACGATTCCTTATCTTCTTATTCTTCTTCAACAGCTGTCTCCTGATCTCAGCTCTGACCCTCCAAAACATGCTCCTCAGCTTCCTCTTCCCACCCACAAACAACAAATTCCCATCACAGTAAACTCCAACCATCGCTGCATCCATTAATCTCAACCTTTACCAAATTGTCAATTGGAAAGCCAGAGAACGAGAACCCAAACAAAACAATAGCAAATGGAATTATAGCTAGGCCGATAGATAGATACGTGATGTGGGAGCGGGAGTGGGGTTTGGGTGCAAATATAAACACTACTGTGGAATGCCGCTGCTGTTACTGCCACCAAGGACAGCTGCTCGTCCCGTCGCTGCTTCTCGAGGATACCCCGCGGTATACGATGAATAAAGCAGTGATTGCATTTTGTGATTTGAAACAAAGTTACACATTCACATCATTCTTTGGTAATCTTTGCATCGCATTCTATGTAATCCGTTCACTTTTAGTTATAACAGTTAAAATGTAATAGTTTTGACCAACTTTTTATACGACCCTTCTATCCATTTTCGTTCAAAATTTAGCCATTAAATTCCATGTGCCGTGCAACCATTTCATGGGCAATTTGGTAATTCTCAAAATCTTTCCCTACAGCTTTTACAGCGTCCCACTTTGATTCCTGTTATTTTAATTATCACATTTCGATCTAAGCATTGTCAGCATTTGTATGCTCAATACCACGATTAATCTTTTACTTTTGAATGGTTTTTTTATTTAAGTAAATTATACCTACCTCCCATTAATATTTAGATAATTACACTTAATACACACAGCATTTAAAAGTTATACTTGTCTCTCATATTTTAAAATATTATTAACGTTGACATTTTTTTGATAAATTCAATCATTAAAATTTTATATAAAATGTCAAACAGATCAAAAATTTTGGTACTTTTCTTATTTCACTCTTGCCTCTCTCGTACCTTGTCAATTTTTTTTACAAATATACTCAAAAATTTTTTGTTTTTACTTTTTTTTTTTTGGTAATTAGTTTTTACTTATTTTTAGATATTTTTGTAAATAAAACTAACAAAAACATGTGAGAGAGAGGGGTAAAATAATAAAAATACCTAAAATTTTAGTTAATTTAACATTTTATGTTAAGTTTTAATGACTAATTTTATTAGAAGGACATTAACGTTAACAACATTTTAAAATAAGGGAGATAAGTATAATTTTTAAATATTATAAACACTAAATATAATTACTCAAATGTTATGAAAAAATTGGTGTAATTTACCTTTCTTTATTTTGGCAATGAGTTTGTTTTAAGCCTTCTCACATTGGCACAATGATCAAGGCATAAATATTTGTCACCTTCAATTTAAAAGTATGTATATATTTCTTTAACTTTAAAATTTGTATAAAATGAAATATTGATTGAAAATGGTTGAGGTATTGTCACCAATCACACCCTAATGCCACTTTCAACTAAAATAGTTAAGCTAAATATAATAAATAATTTTAAATAATTAATTTTTATGATGATTTTTAAATTTATAACTTATTAATTAAATCATTTAAATTATTGTAAGAATAATATAAAAATAATGAAACTAATTTTAAACAATTATTCTTAAATAAATCATATTAACTCTTTCTCTAAATTCATAAATATTCAAGTGTCCAGTTAATCCAATGAGATCTTTTGCTGACGTGTTTGACCAAGTGGAAAGATACTGATGATGTGGTCATATGAAGGTCTGACGATACTGGCATCTTAGGCTTCTCGACTCGTGGCTCGAATGCTGAAACAAAACTACCAGCTGGGTTGTGTTCAGCCAAACGCCCATCTGACGGTCAAGTCAGAATACGTACAGAAGAAGGGAAAGTTTGGAAGTAAATTTGATGGAGTTTTTGTACGGTGAATGGTGCTTACTTCTCTTGTTCGTTCCTTATGTATTCATAGGTTCTGTAGTACGTATCATCCTTCTTCAGAAGATGGTCCTACCTGGACATCACTGCAGCTATGGTCAAAGTTACGTTGTATAGTTGGAACAGATGCAACCGAAGCCGTAATTGGTAATGGATGCAAGCATACCTTTTGTGCCCCTCCATTAATGCAGCACAAAAGATAGCCGCCTCTACAACTACCAACTTGTCCCTTCTTTGGATACGTGCCAACATTTTTTAATCTGAATGACATTACTTTGTAATAATAGATTCCCCGGGGTGTGATGAATGCCATTTTCTCCTGGTTAGGTTCAAACATGAGAATCTGGTGATAACCTTGATAAGCATCTAGGAAGCTTGTCATCTCGTGTCTGGCTATAGCATTGACAAGCTGGTCAATCATTGTAGGGGAAGTGTCTTTATGATAAGTTTTATTGAGGTCGGTGAAGTCAACACAAGCTCTCCACTTGTCTTTCTTCTTCTTTACGATAACTGTGATGGAGAGTGTTGGCCCAAGGTTTATAAAGTTAGTTTTATAATTGATTTTGATGATAACAAACATTGAATTAAATTTTCACAATTAATTTTCAAATAGACATTGTATAAAATGTTACAATTCATTTGATAGATTCAAGATAATAGAGTTGGAAGAGATTGATATTATTTCTTAGATATTTTCACATAATTTGGATGAAGGAATAAAGGAATTTCAAAGTTGGGAGTGATAGAAATCAAAGTAAGATAAAGATTTGAATTAGAGGTTAACTCGGATAAACAAAGAAATCAGATATATGTCAGTATATAGATGATATCTTAAGATCTAACCATTCAATTTTTATGAAATTCTAATATAGTAAACTAGACTTCCATATCTACAACTTTACTGAAGGGAAATTTTTGTGGATCTGAAGTTAGGATATCAAAAAATGAGTTGGAATATTAGTCATTACAGAAAAGATTTTAATTCTAGATTCTGGAGCTAGTCTTAGTTTCTGAGACATAACTCATACTCTAAAGCTTTAAGAATTCTGGTTTTTGGTGTTTGAAAAGAAGACTCAAAAAGCTACAACTTTTGTAGTTTAATTTTCTTCTAATTCTAAAAGTATCATGGTGAAACAGAAGCTTAAACTGGAAAGACAGATTCAAAATGTCAGAAAAAGCTATCAGAAATTGGTCTCGATTCAGAAGCCATATCTGACTATCTAACGGTTGGATGAAGCTCAAAATTTGACATGTAATAGCTAACTTATACATCTACAAAGTATTTACTCTAAGGCAATGTCATATTTGGACGTTATGAGGGTGAAAAATGGTCACAAATATATCTCAGAAAATCTGAATCTGAAAGATAGCATTGGAAGCAAGGAAATTTAATTTCTTTCAAGGGCAAAAGTGTCTTTTCACTTAGTAACGACCATTTGGAGATTTTCATCAATAAATAAAACCTCAAACTCAGATTCAAGAGGATGAAGAAGGCAAGAAAGAAGTGCTTACAAAGAGATACAAGAAATTACATAACCTTGCAAACATCGAGTGATTTCTTCCCACACTTGTGCTTCATCTTTCATATTCAACTTGTGAGAGTTTCTTTTTGATTTGATTTTATTTTAAACTCATCATTGTTGTTGTAAGAAAAGGAAATTTAAAGCCCTTTTAATTTGTGAGAGTTGGGGGAGCTCTTGTTGGTTTTGGTTCAAGTATTAGAACCAAAACAAGAGACTTTCTTTTAGACAGACTTATGTGAGTGATTTGGGGATAAAATCACTTGGCAAAGGTTTCTAGCACCTTGGGAAGCTAGTGTGTAATAAGTTTTTCAAAGAATAGTGGAGAAATCTCAAAGAAGGCATTGGGGAGATGACGTAGGCAATATTGAAGTCAAACCACTATAAATCGATTGTGTTTGCTTCTCTTCCCCTCTCTTTATATGTATTGCAATCACTAGCACTCACTCTTCATTCACAAATATTGAATAATTTTTTTTGGTGCATTTCATAGTTAACTATCATTTTTATCTTAACATATTTGTTTTAGGGTTGAAATTTTTAAGCAACCCTATTCACCCCCCTCGATCACCGCCTCCGTATGCGTAGATGATGATCGCCTTTCTCTTTGAATCACCGGTTTCATAGCCGACATTACACTGAGCCTATAGCATATGACCTTAGGGTCAATCCCCGACATCTTGTACGAGGTCTAGGTGAACACTTTCAAATTCTGCTTCAGTAGCGTGATTAGCTCCTGCCTTTCTTAGTGGGGTAAATCTTTCCCGATCAGAAAAAACCTCTCTTGATTGGACTTGTGAGCGGGAATAAACTCAAAGCCCTCGACAGCTTTCTTTTCTAGCTCTTTCCTTACATCTTTAAGGGTCAGTATAACTTTCACACCAACTATTAACTTGACCTCACTATGATATTCTTTGCTCTGATGGTGATTGAGAAGCATTTCTTAGAAATGATTTGATCCCCCTTGATTGAGAACACCTCTTGGGATGTTAGGAACTTGATCATCTGGTGATACGTAGATAGGATAGCCTTCATCTTACGCAGCCAGGGATGCTCATCATGGCATTGTAAGAGGACGAAATGTCTACCACTAAGAATTCCATTTGTAGCTCTAGGAGTCCAGCTAGGACGGGAATTGTGACTCTCCTAAGAAGCTAGACTGGTGCTGAGCTAAATTTGATTAGAGGACAATGTGCTAAAGTGAGGTCAGATCAGCATAAACTGAGCTCCTTGAAGAGCTTGTAGTACATCACCTCGGTAAAGCTGCCTTGATCTATGAGCATACAGTATAACTTGCAGTCGCTGATCTCCATAGTGATTACTAAGGCGTCATTATGGGGTTACTAGACATCCAACAGGTCATCGTCTGTGAAGACGACTTCATGACTTGGTTTTGCCCTGCTCTTTTTGGGATCATGGGTCGATGAGCTACCCATATTTAATACTTCTCTGAGGTAGGCAACTTTAATGTACTTAGCTCGGGATCTGATTTCCTCCTCCCGTGATTTGTAGCCGAGGTGGACCACGTTGATGACCCTCTGGGTGGGTTGATCATTATACTCTCGAGGTCGCCCGTCCTCACGTGGTCGAATAGCCGACTCCTCTTTACTCTTCTAGTCATTGATATAGTCACACAAATGGCTTGCACGCACTAAGTCTTCCAAATATTGTTTGAGTGCTCAGCATCCTCTGGTGCGATGACCATTGTCTCTGTAGTAGGCATAGTGCAGGGATTATCCCTTTTCGATGGGTCGCTGCCCATCTTTTACGGCCATACGAAGTAGGGCTCATCCTTGATCTTTGACAGTAACTTGAAAATGGGTATTTTAAAGAGTGTATGGATAGTTTCAAACACATGTCTCTTACTTTGTCCCTTATTTGGCCTTTTATCATCAGCATGAACCTTTATTCTACTTTTCTCCTTCTCCTTGTCCTTCCTGGGTAGCTGTCTTTCTATACTCCTGCTCTCATTATCGACCTTGGAGTATTTCTCAACATGGTTAATAAGGTCGGAAAGATCATTTGCTAGCTATTTTGTTAACGATTGCCACGGTGATCTATTCAGAAAGGCATTCTACTTTGTTATGGGCTTCTAAATAACGCCGAGCATAGCTCCTCAAGCTCTTATTGTGCCCCTTTTTCATTGTCATTAGCGTGTCCACTAAGTGGGATTGTTTACTATCGGTGATAAAGTGAGCTATGAAAGCTTTAACCAGTTGGGTGTAGGTGGCAATCGACCCAGGCCCTAGCTTATCCAACCATCGTGATGCAACTTCCCCTAAGCTGGAAGGGAAAACTTTACTTACACATGAGTACGTCACTTAAGCTCCAGAAGGACATTACTTGTTTATAGGGATGTATATGTCCCACCATATCAGCCTTCCCATCATGGAGGGTGAACCTTGGAGGAGTGAACTTGTGGGGAGGTTCTATTTGCTTGATGTTGGGAATGAATGGCGAGGTAGTGATGCGGCTGAGTGTCTTCTTGGCAAGGTGGTAAGTGGAATGTCCAGCCTTCTAGTCAGTGCTGTCAGCGAGCTATTTAAGGACCTAACCCGTCAGATTGTCCCCATTTTTTCAGGGTTGTTTCACTGCCGACAAGTGTGCTTGCTTAGAATAAGCCTCACTCCTATAGGAATCTGAGCTTGACTGCCTCTCCATCTCCCGGCAAGAGAATAAAAGCAACCTATGAATGGAGATTGCCTTCTTCTTCTCTATAGTGTTAGACACCTCCCTCTAGAGAGGTGTTAGGGTGGTTCGACATGCTTGGGTCTGTGTGAGCTATGATGAGAACGATGGCCTTCGTCATGGGCTCGTGAATGCTCAGTGTACAGGCTGACCTAATTATGAAGGATCTCAAGCTCAAGCTCCCTCTGCCATATCTTTGCCCAAAACTAGTTTAGGGTGAGCTCGTTCTATACTGGGAGCTCATGGTCAGTGACTTGACGATTTCGTCAACCCGCAGGCTACTTGTGCCCCCAGAATGCTCACGTCTGACGAGTCAGTCATGTGCAGGGGGTTGCTTATGGCCAATGGACCTTGTGGATGCTTTTGACCTCACTCTGGTGGGTCACAACCAGATCGGTCCTCTCTGATACTTCTACTCATCTTGGCTACTGGTAGGTCCATACTTCATGAGAGTGTGACCTCGTTTCCGACAGACATCACCAATTTGAGTGTTCAGTTAATCCAATATCCTTTGCTGATGTATCTGACCATGTGGAAAGGTATTATTTGATGTGGTTGGATGAAGGTTTGATGATATTAGCATCTTGGGCTTCTCGACCCATGGTTCGAATCGTGAAATAAACTGTCGACTGGGCAATGTTCGGCCGAACTCTCCTCCGATGATCAATTTAGAATACATATAGAAGAAAGAAAAGTTTAGAAGTAAATTTGATAGAGTTTTTGTATAGTGAATGGTGTTTACCTCACTTTTTTGTCTCTTATGTATTTATAGGTTCTTTGACACGTGTCCTTTTTCCTTGGAAGATGAAACTAGCCAGACATCATGAGCAATAGTGCAGCTATGGTCAGAGTTATGCTGTATAGTTTGAATATACATGGTTGGAGTCGTAATCGACCATGGATGCAGGCATACCTTTCGTGTCCTTCCATTAATGTGGCCTTTACAACCATCAACTTGTCCTCTCTTTGAATGCGTGCCATGTGTCTGAGTTTGATCTTGGATGTACGCTATATATTTGAAATCCCCCCTCCAAATATTACAATAGCATAATGTAGATTATAAATTGTTGAAGTATTACTGCAGTTCATACACTATCTAACACTTACATTTAAAATAGTGGAGTTAAATATTTCAAATAAATTTAAATAGTTATTTTTTATAATAATTTTAGGTTTATAACATATTAGATAAATCACTTAAATTCATTATAGAAGTCATAATAATAAATTAATATTTAAACAATTATTCTTAAATAAATTATATCACCTCTTTAAAAATAAAGTACCGATAATTTATTAAAAATGTAGGAGCCAAATTGGGATGCGATGCAAATTACTAGGGTGATTTGAAATTTTGATATATTAAATTACTAAATTGACCTTAAAATGACTACACGTGAATAGCATATGAAACTTAAAAACTGAATTTTAAACTGGAATAGATGAAAGGGTCATATATTAAAACTTAGTCAGAACTATAGATTTTGACTGTTATAATTAGAACTGTAAGACCAAAATGGAACACGTTGTTGTAGATCATACGAGTAGTTTCTAAAATTTATTCTTAAATTTATATTGCATATGCCATACAAATTTGTACATGGTCATACAAATTTGTACATGGTCATTTACAAAATATTGTCTAAAAGAACAAAAACAAATTAACTCTCTTTAAGAAAGAAAATAATATTTTTATTATAACATAGAAATGTATAAAATTTATTTTTATTTATCTATGTTGTATAAATATTTATTTTCTAATTCCTTTTAAACTGCGGACTACAAATTCAAATAATTTTTATATTTTAATTTAAATTATGAAAGAATTATTTATTAATTTTTAAATTAAAAAGAATAGTGTGTTTTTTCTTTTTCAAACATCATACACGTGAGAAAGAGATGCTTGCATTGGATTGCTCGACCGAATACATACAAACATCTTCCATACAAGAGAGAGAAAGAGAGAGAGAGGTGTTTGTGTGTGTGTGTGTGTGTGTGTGTGTGTGTGTGTTAAGGCTTGCAATGGAGTGTTCGGCGGAGGTCACATGGGCTTTCTTGGTCTGGAAAAGTTTCTGGTAAGTAGTCGTTGATTTGTACATTGCATTGGTTGATTGGATAGATACCGTGAGGACTACACAATGTTATAGGCTCCTAAGGCTACGGGAAGGTTTGTTTTTAAGATAAATTATACCTAAACTTTCTCAATATTTTGATAATTACACTTAAATTTTTTTAACATTTAAAATTTACAAATGTCCCTTATATTGAAATGTTATTAACCCTTAATCCCCTCCGTTAGTATTCTGTAAGGGTTTCAGTTAAACTAATGATGTTAGCCAAAATTTTTTCAATATACTAGCTTTACCCTCTATCTATTTTTATTATTTTAATAATAATTATTATTTAAAATTAATTTTCTCTTCTTACTTCCCTCTCTCTCTCTCTCCCCCCTTTGTGCTTTCATATCCAACGACAATGACCGCTTCAATTAACTGCCTGACCTACTGGTTCACTCATCTTCAACTGTATTGCCAACGTCAAAATCCTAATTCACTACCATACCATTTCTAAACACTTTAACTCTCTCGTTCCTTAGGCCAACACCCTTCTTCCCAAGATCGACAGGGTCATCCTCCTCGCCTAACTCGACGGTGACAACTTCATCTTTCTCACCTTTTTCAAATCCATCTTTTGATCTTCAAGTCACTTTACAATCTGATTTTGCCCAAGCTGCTTCAAGACATAGTTAGTCCTTGAAGTCCTCGATCCAGATCCTTCGTAGGTTCGATTGGATCTGGAAGTTGGAGATTTAGCGGCCATCCATCGATCTAAAGCCGGAGAAAGGGGCTATGCTCAAGTGGATGGTGGAGTTATGTCCAGTATCCAATGGTCCTGATTATTGTTGTAGTAGCAAAATTTGGTGTTAGTTGAATCACATTGGGGACATTTTAAGTTCTCATTGTGTTTTGTGAATTGGGGTTTGATTTGTTGATTAGCTAATGGGTCATGCATGTTTTAACGCCCAAAAATAATAATAATAATAAATGGAAACTCAAGGTTCTATTAAAAGGGGACTGGAATTAAGTTCATAAGTTATTATTATTATTATTATTATTTTTTGACGATATGTTGAACTGGGTTTGAGTTTGATGGAGTTTATAAAATGAGTAAGAATTGGATTGGAGTTTTTAGAGAATTAGAAATGCATTTTCTATAGACATTGAATGGAGAGTGGAAGGTAGTTTATATATATATATATATATATATAAATTTATATTCATTTTTAATTTTCCCCAAACGTTTCTCTTGAATTTGTTTTTTCTCTTTTATTAATATGCTTTTCCTGTAATTTTATTTGGGTCCGATTAATTGGGTTCCGAGTAATTTTATTTGGACACCAATACTTTAATATAATAAACAAAATAAAATTTTATAATTATAATTAAATGATTTTTTCAAACAAAAGATGCTTATTTAAGGCACACGGGGTAATATATTAATTTTTTATTTTAATTTTTTAATTTCAGTTATTTTTGAAATAAAAACAAAAAAAAAGTTTGGTGATGTAATTTTATTTATAGTAATAAATTTTATTTAAAAAAATATATAATTTTATTAGAAATTAAAATTAATTGAATTCAATAAAATATATTTAAAATTTATTTGAATGATTAATTTAATAAAAAAATATTTAAATTATTTAACTTAATGCTATAAAATATTTATTTTTAATAATAATTAGTTCTAATAAAATATATTGATAAATAACATAATTTAATAATAAATTATTATTAGATTTAATAAAATTAGTATAATTTAATAAAATATTTTAATAAAATAAACTATTTTAATAATTATTATTATCTTAATAGTTGTTTTAATTTTAATAAAATAAATATTTTAATATGTACCTTTTATTAATTATTATTTTTAAAAAGTAAATATTCTATTCTGTAATTATTATTAATTTTAATTTTATTAAAATAAATTATTTTAATACGTAATTATTATTTATTAATAAATAATTTTAATTTAATAAAATAAATTGTTTTAATCATAAATTATTATTTTAACTTCAATAGAATAAATCAATATAATTTTATAAAATGAAAACATAAGAAGAGAGTGATTTTGGATTGGACGTTGAGAGAAGAAGAAGAAAGGATGGGGTAAGGGGTAAAATTGTCTTTTTATTAAAATTTTAATAGAGTTAGCAGCCGAAGTAACAGAGAGTGACTCAGAAGTTACCAACGTTTCAAAATAAGAGAGTAATTGTAAATTTTAGATATTGAAAAAATCTAGGTATAATTATCTAAATATTGAGAATGTTTAGGTATAATTTACCATTGTTTTTGTTTTCACTTTTTTACTTTTTCATTTATTTATTTATTTATTTTTGAACCCTTTCGGGTAAAAATATAAACAAGTAGCCAGTATCATTTAATCAGGAAAACGACAAAATTGAGTTTACGAGAATTTCACTCAAGGGTGTTGAGTTAGAATTTCATTCTAATTAAAAATTCTTATAGTTGAGTTTTTTTTTTTTCTTCTTTTCAAAAATAATTCTACTATTAATTGAAAACCAAATTTATCATTACTACAATAATTGATAAAAGTCACACTAGAAAGTTTACTAAGATCACGGTTTTAAAAAAAAAGTGATAAAGATTTGTAAGTTAAATTTTTTTATCTCAATCTAATTAAATAACTATGATAAAAAGTTATTTTTAATACTTTCTATATTAGTTTTGTAAAAATTGTGATTGTATTTCATATATCTTGTGCATTTAAAAAAAAAAAAATAGGATGAAAGATCAGTAGAAATCATTTCTGAAAAGAGCCAAGATGAATGAGGAAAAGCATATCTTAAAAAAAAAATTGAGATAAAAGAATGAGAGATAATTTCAATCTTTGGAAAAGAGAAAGATAAAAAACTGAGATAAAAAGCGAGATAAAAATTACCTCGTAACAAAGTCGATTTTAGAAACAATTTTTGTGCGCTTATATTGATGATCGATTTGATTTCCTTCCCTCCTCCATTTGCATTAGGCAGAAACCCTAGCCTAGTGCTCGATGATTTTGTCTTACTAGTGCCTCACTCATCAGGTATTCTTTTAGCCTTTTGTCCATTCATGCATTTAGGCTTCCGTGCTCCCTTGTGGTGTCATCTATGACATTTCATCATCTAACACGGAGAAGCATATATACACGGGGAATATATATATATATATATATATGTATGAAGATCAGTTTCATATAGAGTTGGAATCCGTAAGTTCCTTTGTTTCAAATCTCTGAAAAACACCAACAAACTTTAAAATTGCCCACTGGTGACCAAAGGAAAAACCAAATAATTAAATAAGCAGTAAAACCAAGTTAATTTGATAGTGTTCTTTTAGTTTAAGCGCAGTACTAATTTGTGTGATTTGATTGGACATCTATTGCGTGTTTAGGTTTTCCTTAGAAGTATAATTGTTCCTATAGTAGAAGTAGATTGAAGAATTGACCATTCCTCTCCTAATAATATTCAACAAATAATGACTTGATAATTATTTAATTAATTATTTTAACCAAAAAAAAATGTTCTTCTATTCGGACACACCCAATCCCTATCAAAATCATGCATAGCACATTGATTTTTTGACAACCTGATACTTTTGTTTCACCGGTGGTAACTTCTCACCCTTTTGGCTCCAAGTCGAAAATGGAGATACTTAATTAAACCCTAATCCTAAATCGACAATTCTTTTTTTTTTTTTTTTCAATGGCGTATGGTAAGAGCATTTAATTCTGCGGTGATATATGAAGCTTTTGAATCGTTGAAGTTTGCCAAGAAGAATCAAGGGCCCAATTTAGGAACTTCAACTCGCGGGAGAGGTTCCGCCTGTCCTGCGTTAAGAATCCAGAAGCCGACTTTGGAGGTTTCTCCTCATAGAGAAGGTAATTTTAGTTTATTTTACTTAGGCTTAATTTAGCATTTTCTTTTGACTATGGCATGATAGCACTAGATCTGGCTGTTTTCAAAGTAATTGCTTCAATCGCCAGTCTATACACAAAGTTCCTAGAAAGTAATTTTTAAATAGAAAGAAAAAGGCTCCAAGTCAATTTCCTTTCACAATTAAGTTTTGATACCCAGCCCCTGTTATTATTCACAGCCCTTGTTGTTATTCAAACAAGTTTTCTTATAAATTAGAATAATACCAAAATCCCAATACAAAGCCTGAAACTTTGTGTCAATTGATCCAAGAAATCGGGATTAATTGGTTGTTGAGCATTAAAAAATCATAATCTCTAGTTCAAAATGGAATTTAGAGGTTCATGGAGACTTTAACTTCTTGTTCCATCTCCTAAGAATTCAACATAGACCCATTATACCCCTTATTTCACAACTACCCCCCCTTCTAAAACTTTTGCACAATGATGCACCGATAAGCCATCATTTCAAACTAACAATCTTATGATGAATGTAATGTATCTTGACTTTCCAAAGAATTGGGGGAAGTGAGAAGTAATGCAGGAGGAGGTTGAATGTGCTATTTTTATAGGAAGTGTTAGATTTATATTACTTTTGTGCCCTTGAAAGTATATTTTGTAATGACATCTTATTTTACAAATTTATTTTTCTGGTTATAATAAAACATTTATTTATTTAAACATGCATTATTGTCCCTTATTTATAAAGTATGTGATTTAAGTATTGAGTATAAGATGCCAATACAAAAAGATTTAAATCACAAGTTTTATAACTTAAAGTAAATTCACAACTATTAATGAAACGGGTATTTCATTATGTTAAAGTTGTAACTTTTTTACTTTTTAATTGGGTGATTTATCTTGATCACTAAAGTAGTGATTTTGAGTAAGAAAGTTAATATATATATGTGATATACATATTAAAAGGACTGCTGTCAATTATGATCTGGTTAATAATGTCATTGATCATAATTTACTAAAACTTTAATAAACTTAATAAACCTTAATCTTGAGTTTGTAATGGACTCATATTCATGGATTAAATCTATTTGAGTTATCACGGAGTGAGATATTATAAATGGTCAAAATCTCGATAACTTTGATATTTAATTTCATAAATCGTGGGAACATATACTTACAAGATGGAATCTATTTTGATATGCTCACCTAAGTTATTTATCATTTTAATCATTAAATCTTTGCCCGCAGTTTATTCAATAAATTGTTTATTGAATAACAATATTTATTTGTAAATTATTTATAAATATAGAAATATTGAGTATGATTAAAGTTTGAATAAATAGAGATTTAGGATTAAATATGTAATTTAGGAGACTTGACATTTAACCTAACTTAATTATGAGCTTGTAATGGAGGGTTAATTAAGTGGGTATTATTTGTCTAAGACCAAAATTCATTTTATTAAAAGGAGTTTTAATTAAATGAATTTTAACATGGATAACTAGAGTGTAGCCCAGAGCTTTAGTGGAATAGCCCGGGGTTAATTTAAAGGCTAATGAGATGTAATGAGATGACAGGGCCCAAATCCTTAAAATTGGAGCTAGGAATCCATAGATCTTCAGTCCCCAAACTAGCTCAATTTATCTTGATGGGCCAAGTTGTCACGCCCTGAATCTCACGACCCGAGGGGTGAGTGATAAACACACATAACATGTACTAACATAACCAACCCATAATCAGAGCAACGCAACGTAAACTAGTGAGCCCGAGACATAAGATAGGATAACATAAGTTTAACCCTGACTATTACCAGGTCAGAAACTCCATACATCATTTCCATTAATACAGAACTTAGGCCTTAAAGC
This sequence comes from Vitellaria paradoxa, assembly GCA_019916065.1. Classification (NCBI taxonomy): domain Eukaryota; kingdom Viridiplantae; phylum Streptophyta; class Magnoliopsida; order Ericales; family Sapotaceae; genus Vitellaria; species Vitellaria paradoxa. The sequence goes on along the minus strand of CM034233.1, from coordinate 42,734,911 downwards.
TTTTACAACCAAATCTAATAAGTCTAGCAATGTACAACATTACAATTTCCAAATGAATATTTATACTTAATGACTAAAAGTTTGCTAAGCTTAGTAGGGCTCATGCACATCCTTCCAATCCAATCCCATTAGCCCGCCTGATTGTTATGGCCTATCCCTGCATCAAAATCTGTAGGGACATGAGCACGGGTCCACTTGTGCCCACGATGCCTCAAACAAACATATATGGTATGTATTCCAAACATGCATGCTATTCATGGTGTATCTAGTTACCTCAATATGTACTAAAGCCACAACAATTCATCAACATAACTACATAACCAATTTAGAATATACACATTTTCACACAACAATATCAAAATAAGAATTCAATTCCAATTAATACTTAATCTTTGAAATTTCATTCATTGGTTCAAATCACATTTCATTTTCTCTTTAATGTTTAATCATCATTCAACCACATAATCATATTTACAATATCATTTTTCATCATTTAATCACATTGTCACATCCACATTATCACTTTCCATGAATCTATCACATAACCATAATCACACAAGTCATCAGGGGTTGGGTTCATACACAACACTGTCTTTTATTGGTCCAGACCCAACGGAAATGGTAAACCGAACACCATTGTTTAGGATCACAGTCCAGGGTCACGGGTAACCTATACACTCACAATGTTGTGGGCTACTAACCCACTGGTATTGACACCAAACCCTGCGCAGGTTCCGGGACTCTCAACCCGAGGGTAATCTCAAAACCCTTTCTATTTACTGCACCCCACCACGGCCCCCGGCACATCATCAATCACATTTCTATTCATCCAATCATATATTCATATTCATTATCATATACTTTCCCACAACACATATTCATGACACATATTCATGTTTCGGTCCATCCCAAGATTCATCACATAACAACATTAATCAAACATCGTTAAACATTCAATATTTCTTCAACATTATGAACATAAGTCCCATTGTCAAGTCACATTTTATTTAATCAATCACAAGTTCATATACCTTAATATTTAGTTTACATCAAGACATATTCACAATTCTACTCGATTAAGACTCTTATCTAAAAAATAATCTTCCAATTCATTTTATTCAAGGTAACATTCATTCACCCTTACGAGTTTAATTCCATTAGCTTAAGATAATCAATCATTAATCACTTTTTAAAACACATTTCCATTTTTAAATCCATGCAATTAATCAAGTAAAAGTTTCATGTAAAAACATGTTACCAACTCTTTCATAAGTCCAAGGTAGGAGGCCAAACTAAGTAAAGTCAGGAAAATGATCTAGGCTCGGTGGGTGCCCAAGCTGACACTTAGCCATGCGCCCAAGGGGCTAGGCACCCATGTCTTGTGCACCCATGGGGTTTTGGTGCCCGACTGTGTCTCTCTCGTGCGCCCACAGCTTGATCCAAGTTACGGGTTTCATACTCTGTTTTCTAGTTTCTTGGTTTTTCACCCTTAGGACCTCAAAATTGACCAAGTTAAAGTAAAAATACTTAAAGTTTCATGTTTCTAATATCAACACAAGGTTCTTAGGCACTAAACAATATTATGAATTTGAGTTTTCATCAACCAAAAGTCAAGTTATGGATCAAAACACCATTTTCACTCTATCAACCTATACATATATATACATGTGTATAACTCCTATTTTCTCCCATATATGTAACCAACATTTGAAAAAGGTTTCTCTAGTAGTAATCTAGTCCTTATTACACACTACATATGCAAGAATGAGGCATTAAATCCCTACCTCAAGTTGTAAGAAGATGGATCAACAAGAAGATGTTTCGTGATTCCAATCTCTCAAGCTTTGATGGACTCAATCCTCTATCTCCTTGATCCAAACTACAAATAAATCACATAGAAGAGTTCCTTGAGGTCCAATTACACTCTTGCAAGAGGGATTTGATTTTCATTTAGGTTAGAAGGACCTACCTTCAAATTTTCCACCCGGTTGCCTTTTCTTCTTCTTCTTTATTCTTCCTTTGCTTCTTCACTCGATTCTTCCTCTCCCAACAATACCTCTCTCTCTCTCTTGCATTATATCATCAAAATATATATTTAAACCAATAATTTAATCCCCCAAATAGTAAATTTCAGACCCTCTCATCACCCTTAGCTAGATATAGGTTCATAGGGAAGAGGGGTCGGCTGAAAAATGTAGAGCAACCCATACTTGTCAATTCTACTGTACCTTGGGCGCCCATGCCTTCTCAGGTGACTTGTGCACCCAAGACCTTGGGCGCCCATGCCTTGTGCGCCCAAGGTGGCCCTTTTTCCTACATTTGGCTAAAATGCCAATTATAAGGTATTTGGCTTATCTCTTTCAAAGTTCCCAACTCTAAAGTACTATTAATGATCCATTCCACTAAATTAACATAATATCCCTTCCAAAATATACCAAAACCATAAGTTTAAGTTAATACAAAGTCCGGGATATTACACAAGTCCAGTTGGCTTATTATTTATAATTTATTTTATTTGTAAAATAAATTATAAATATCTAACATGTGTTTAGATAAGATGATATGGTTGAGAAATATTCTCTTAGATTAAGAGATTTTCTCAAGATACCATGTCTTCTAAATATTTTATACGTTAGGAAGATATATACATTAGATATATATATATGTGTGTGTGTGTGTGTGTGTGTGTGTGTGTGTGTGTGTGTGTGTGTGTGTGTGAGTGGATAAGAGATAATCTCTATGGTTGAGAGATCTTCTCTGATACAGATACTGTATCTCTCTTTAATCTCTTTTTATATATACTAATGTAAACCATAAGACTTGGGTAATTTTTGTGACCACACACATCCATCTAGAGAGAGAGAGTTGAGAATAGCTTTAGAAGGTTGAATCGCTAAAAAGAAGGTGTTTCCGTTGTGCATATGAAAATTTTAAAGAGTTCAACCTTCTAATCGAGGTATTTTTCTCAACCCTATGCTATGAAAACCAACAGGAAGCCACCTTTTTATAATCTCTTTTCGCATTCTTTCCTATGCTTAGCAGAGGTAACATTGTTCTTTTTCCTATTATTTGTCTATTTATTTAGTTTTAATAACTCGCATATGTTGGGAATTCAATTCAAACTTTTCTAGGCAAATTAAAAATCAAACCTTGTGTGGTCCTCTCTATATATGTGTGTATGTTGATTAAAGTCATTTTTCATCTTGTACTTGTACTATTTTTGGTGTGTGATGCTGGAGTTGAGGCTTGGTATTGATTTTTCTTATTGTAGTTATCACATGGTGCCCTTTATTTTGGAGGTGCTCACATTGAAGCCTTTGGACCTCAATATTATAATGTCATGCTATTGGTGGATTTACTTTGTTCTGCTACTTGTTGCTACTATTGCTTAAAGCTGAATTGGGTGTTTCTAGCCTTAGTGTGACTTATATGGCAAAACAATTGTTGTGCTTCTCAGTGTAAAAAGTTCCAACAAAGTATTGTTTCCAAATTATTCATTCAACATACATTTTTAGGAACATACTGACAGTATTTTTCATTTTTTGCTTTTGAGGGTTACTTGGGGTTATATTTTGATACTTTTGTCTCACGAATTTCTTTATTCTCTCCTTTATAAGAGTATTGAGTGATTACCCCGGCACTAAAATAGTGAATTCTTTCTTTTAAAAGGAATAGTAAATTTCAAGGGTGATTGACATAGTTAAACTTTTGCAAGCAGTAGCACTAAGAGAGTCGTTGTACCCTTTGAAGCTCTCTATATGCATTTCTTTTCTTATTGTATTATTTCATTTGTTAATCTTTTATGTTTAATGTAATTTTCTATGCCTTTCAAAAAAATAAAGCGATTAAGATATAAAATTTGCGAGTAGTGGCACTAAGAGAGTTGTTTCACTCCTTGAAGTTTGTAGGTGGGGTTCTTCTATCCTTTTATTTGTATATAATTTGTAAGCTGAACACTAAAAAGAATTTTGTTTTTCTTTTTATGATTTTTTTTTGGCAAGATCTTTGTAAATTTGTTTGTTTTTCATAGTTATACATTGGGATAAGAAAATTCACCTAAGATGGAAAGATCTTGGATGCTCAAGGATCGAAGATCAAAAGTATATGACAATGAAGTTCAATAATTTCTAAACTTTGTTACAATTCATGCAAAGGATGTTGAATCTATTTGGTATCTATGTGTATAATATGGGAACTTAAGAAGATAATCTATTCTAGAGATAAAAAATCATCTGTTTGTCAATGGTATTAATAAAAATTATCATATGTGAATATGTCATGGAGAACTAGTCGCCACCAGTAGGGCATCATAAAGAGTCAACACTCGAGATTATCTTATTAGGAAGTCAATGTGCCTTCCTTAAATGAGCATGAGAGGCAGTAGAAATGGTTGAAGCCACATACAATGATTGCATAGTTGACCCTAAGGAGTTCAAAAAGTTAATCCAAGATGCAAAAAAACCATTGCACCTCGATTGCATGAACTACACAAAACTACCTACCTTGGTCAGAATGTATAAATTTAAAGCTAGTAATGACTTAACTAACACAAGTTTTGTGGAGCTCCTGGCTATAGTGAGTGACTTGTTACCAGATCCTAGTGAATTGTCGTTATACATGTAAAAGGCTAGAAAGACTATGTGATTACACTTGAAAAGTGTAATTACAAACTCCACATTTTGATACTCATTGATGCATTTAAGTAGTTAATTTCAAAGTTTTATCGTTATTTTATTATTTATAGTATTTATTCTCTTAATTGCAGGTAAAAGGGGAAAATACGTGAGATTAGCAGTGTTGAAAGTGGCTTCCGAGGAGGAAAAAATGGTCCAAAGTTCAAGATAGTTGAAGTGGTGTGTAGCTGAAGTTTCAGCTCGACACCTTGTCAGTATTTGGATCATAATTTTTCACTCACAACTCGGATTGACCTGATCCTTTTTGAGTTGGAAAGAAGACTCAAAGGGCTACAACTTTCGTCCTTTAGCCGAAGCCTGAATCGATCATTTTTGAGGTCAAAATCGTAGTGGAAGTTGAGGACAGAAAGCTATCAGAAGCAGCAAACGAGAAGCAGAACTTGAAGAACAAAGTTTCTATGGTTCGGACCACCTGCCAAATGGTCCGGACCACAGTGTATTATGCGCGCGCGGCTTCATTCCATCTTTTAGGGTTTTCTTTACAACTTCTATATAATATCTGCAACATGGCCGACCCAGTGGAAGCCCCTTTTGATTTTGCACCTTCAATTGAGAGTTAGAATAGAATTTTGAGAGTTTTTATATTAGTTTTTAAACTCGGATGCATGGATTCATGGTTTTCGTTGGAGCTTTCATCGTTGTCTTTGTAGTGATTCTTCACCTCGTCTTTTATATTCGCTTTACGTTGTAAGTTGCACTTTAATCTATTTCGTTTTATTTCGATTTGTTTTGTAATATCATGTTTTGCTTGTTTCAATTCTCTTTTCGTATGATTGAATGCTATTTTATTGTTTTTAAGATGCTTAAAGTAGTTTTAGCGTAAAACCCTAGTTCTTGATTCAACGAATCAAGAATGGGTAGTTCACGAAAAACCTTGGGGTGTTAGTAGACCCTTCGCATGGGTTGTGAGAGCTCATGCGTAAGGATCTACCGTGTTAAAATCTATTTTCAACTTGTTTCGAAAACATTCAAAATCAAAAATCTTTAACCACACTCGTTTGAAGTCACTGGTATGGGTTTTCGAATATAACTGTGTACATACTTTCGAATAAGGTTAAAAATAGGTTTCAAATTCATTTCTAGTTTCGTTTGTTTGAAAAACTTTCGGAAACAAAGGTCTTTAACCATATCCGCTTGAGATCACTGGTACTGACCTTTGATTAAAATATTCTTAACACTTTTCGAATTAAACCCTAATCTAGTTTTGAATAAAAACATCCTAAGGTAAAGTAGTGAACTACCCCGACTTGAAAGTTGGATCAAGAACCTTTTTAGTATTATGCTTGTTAGTTAATTTAATTTATGAGTTGATTTATTCGCTTTAGAATTTAGAGTAGATGCTTTGTTTGTATTTTTAAATTAAATTGAATTTCTTTCATTTAGAATCTAAAACAAAAGTTTGAGTTGCTAAAAAATTAGTTTAAATTAATTTAGGTTCACCTACTAATTAAGAGAACAAGTCTAGAGCTTTTAACAAAGCCCTCCCTGTGGATTCGACCTCGGACTCACTGAGTTTTAAAACTACGACTGCCCTCTTGCACTTGAGAGGTAGAACCCGAAACACTTTTTAGGGACGGTCAAGTTTTGGCGCCGTTGCCGGGGAGGGCAACTAAGTGCTAGACTTGGGAGTTAAAAGAGAGTTCACTTGAGAAATTGGGTGAATTTTTCTTTTCTCCATCTCTTTATTAGTAGTTTTCTTTCTTTTGCATATCATATAACCTAGTTTGCATGCTAGTTATCTTAGGTTGCATTTTAGTGTAGTTTTTCTCTTTCTCATTTTATTTTCATTTTATTTTCTAATCTTAGACATGGAAGTTGGTGATCTTGTACATGGCCCTTTTGATACCCGAGAATACATAGAGTATCTAGGTGGCATGTTTGGATATGCTTTTACATTAGACACCTATAGTATGCTTCCTCAATTCTTTGGGCATGAGGAGGAAGACCCATGTCTTCACCTTGATAGGTTTAAGGCAACATGTGGTTTATGTGATGATGCTAGAAAGAGTGAGAGACTTAGGTGTATGTTTTTCCCTTTATCATTGCAAAATGTGGCTGGTGACTGGTGCTATGCTGTAAGTGAATGGGTCTGTGCTTGGGAGCAATTTCATCAAGCTTTTATTGAACATTTCCTCCCTATTCATCAAACCTTCACCCATGGCCTTCAAATCAAAAATTTTTATCCAAAAAATGGTGAAGTATTTTATAAAAGTTGGGAGAGATTTAATAATCTTTTGGAAACATTCCCAAGTCACGGATTAGAGTTAGTGGACATTGTAGCAATATTATATAATGCTCTACCTAGTAGTTTACACCAGGCGTTTGATAAAGTCTTAGATAGGGAATTTCTTGACCTTACCCTAGGTGAGGCATGGTCAATCCTCGAATTTTTCTATGAGCACACCAGGCCACAAGGAAGACTTAAGCCTAGTTTTGAATATCATGCATTTAAAAGCCACACTGAACCTTCCCCATATACTCCTATTTTACTTGATCTTCATTATCCATCCTTTATAAGTAGCACATGCATGGAGACTGATTATTGTGCCTATCCCAATCTTGTTCCACTCACTGAGGGTCAGCATGAGGAACCTCAGGATTATTGGCCTTGTGAACCTAATGATGCCCAATTCGAGGACACTTTTCATCAATTTATGCAACATCAAATGATGATCAATGATAATTTGTCTAGGTCTTTCGATGATTTTAAAGGACAAGTGTCTAGGTCCTTGGATGACTTAAGAGAGTAACTTTCTATGATAACACAAGCTATGAGCACCAATTTAAGTGGTAACATGACTGAGACGTCGACCTCAGACACTATTATAGGCACTGAGTTGGACAATTGCCCCAACTACACTGGGGATAACACTTGTAATGAGCATCTTTCTCATATTCCTTTAGACACTCCTGTTCAGGGTATCCCTCTACCACTTACTAAGAGTCAGGGAGATATGCAATTCTTTCCTACTACCGAGCTTGACGCTCAACCTACTCCAACCACTCCAGATCTCATTGAGAGTCCTTTGACTCCAACTGAGCATTTGAATGCCACATGGTTCGAGGAATATATCATTGAATCGGTTGACCCTAGTTCACTCCACTACACAACCGAGGTTGAGAGTGGTGCACACATCTCATCTCCTGACTTAGTCCCATCCAAAAGTCTTACTATGGGAATTGTGAGTGACTACCATGAGATTGGCCATCATTGGGGAGAGGTAGTAGACACGGGGAAGGCTTACATTGATTTTTTGGGTGTTGAAAGATCATTCAAACCCACCATTTCCACACCTATAGATTTCTTGGGCATTGAAAGACTTATTGAACCCACCATTTCCACATTCATAAATTTCTTGGGTATCAAGAGACTAATTGAGCCAACCATGTCCATACCTGCACTTACACTTTGGCCACATCCGAGGTTTCATGAACCTCACCTGGCCTTTCATTCTCCGGTGTCTTTTACACTTGAAAAACATCCATATTCAGTGCTTCGTGGGCCCGCAGAGAACATTTTATTTCGTAAACCATTTGTGGATGCATGGGATAGAGAGGGTGTTGGATAACACTTTTTGTCTTCATTTCATTTGTACATAGTAGATTAGCTTTTTCATTTTCTTATTTTCATAGTTCTTTTTAATTTGATTCTTTTCCTTTATTTTATTTTCTTTTATTTTTATTTCTTCTTTCGTACTAACCTTTTTTCTTGTCTTATTTTCATTTCAATTTATGTCTAACCTTTTCTATTGAATAGTTTCTTTTGTTTTCTTCAAATAAGGAAGCTCTTGAGGTAATACCTTCCCTCTCCTTCTTATTTAATCTTGAACTTTCAATTTTGGAACTCCATTATATATAATTGCTGTTGTTGGGAGTGCTATAGAATCTAGATTGGGGGTGTTTTTGGTGATGCCTTAAGGGGCTTGAATAATGGGTGCATGCTTGGTTTAATTTGTGCTATGTTCTTATTTGTGCCTTTTGTGGCTATTATTTCATGCTCATCATCATGCTCACTTTGCACACTACAGACCCACTTATGCATTATAGTTTTCACATTGAGGACAATGTTTAGTTTAAGTTGGGGGGTAGAGTTCGCATGATGCCACTTTATGCTAAAATTGTCAAATTTTTTAAAATTTGAGCATTTTTTTAGTTTAAATACATGAATTTAGCACATTTATACTTACATGTCAACCCTTTTGGTTTGGTCAATGGTGAATTTGAGTGAGAAAGTGATAAGTGAATCTTGTTCAAGTATTAATAGGAAACTTAATTCAAGTTGAGTGTGTTATGACCTTGTACATTTTTCGTGACTATCATGGAGAAGAGCTTATGTGCTTAGGAGTAGACTTTATTTGATATTGGTTACTTGAGCATTCTTGGACTAGGTAGAGACTTATACCCCTTAATTGTGAGCTTTTAAGCCTATTATTTCTTTTTCTTGAGGGGTTGCACATAATCGCAGCTCTTTTGCTCTTCACTTCGGTTTTCAATGCACTAATTGCATCACACACACTTGCATGAGTTTCACTTGGCACATTATGAGTTGTTGCAAGCTTTGAACTTGATGCTAGGCTATCTTTGCTATTGTTGGGCCTTTTCATCCTTCCTTGATATGAAATTACCCTAGGAACCAACTTGAAGCCTTTTAATAAAGTGTGTGATATTTATATATTTTTTTTTCTTGGCTCTCACCTCATATATTATCCCATAACCTTGTTCACACACTTTTAAGCCTTACCCTTACATGTTTTGGATTATGAAAAGTGCCTCAATGTCAGTGATGTGAGTGGGGATTGGGAATGGAAACTTTTGAGAGCATATTGAGAGGGAATATTAGGTGGAGAATTTAGCTTATGTTTATTTCATTATTTCAAAAAAAAAGAAACAGAAAAAAAAAAGAAAAAGAGAAAAAAAAAGAAAAAAAAAACGAAAAAAAAAGAAAGAAAAAGAGAAAAAAAAGAGAAAAAAAAAAGAAAAGAAAAAGTCTGTCATTCATTTTTGCTTATGTAATTTTGGGACTTGTGCATTGTATTATAATTATTGAGAATGTCCCATGAGTAGTTTGTATGTTAGTGAATAAGCTTCTTGTTGTAGTTCTTCTTGGGGTTGGAAAGGAAATGGGTAGTTTGGGACTTGTGTGCACTTGAATATCTTTATCCCAAGACATGTGCCTTGATTTCCATATCTTCCATTGTTCACCATTACCCTTGGCCAAGTTACAACCAAAACAAAAATCTAGTGGATTCTAAGCAAGCAACTCTTGTATTGTGCATGTAGTGGTCTTGTTTAGGTTGTGTGGTGTGATCTCTTGCATATGCATTGGAACATTATCATGAGCTGTCCACTTTAAACTTTAATTCAGTTCACTCACATGTTTGTGGGGTTATGTGCAACTAGGATAGCATTATATGCTATTAGGAATGAGTGAACCCTTGAATGAGTGAGTTTCTTTCTATGAGTGGAATCCTGTGAGCTTTTGAAGTCAAAACTTAGTTCCAGTTATGCTCTTGTGACCTTGTTAAATGAATGAAACAATTTTGCACACATGCTTTTTCTACTTTGATAGTCCATGCATTTATGCTTAGCACTTGGAAATTACACATGATATTTGGGTTTTGTGACATGTTGAGCTTGAACTTAATTCATCTTTGATCTTGATCACTTTTTGACACTTTGAGACCATGCCATAGAATTTTGTGGGTAGATTCACTGCAAACCCTCACGAGACCTTACTCGTCCACTAGGGGAAACCTAGGGGTTTAAAAGGCTTGCTGCATGTAGCTAAGTGTAGCCGTGTTTCCAACGAAAAGAGAAATAGGATGGTAGTTTCATTTCATTTTAATAAAGGACATTGCTAAAGACTAGCAACGTTCAAGTTGGGGGGTGTGATTACACTTGAAAAGTGTAATTACAAACTCCACATTTTGATACTCATTGATGCATTTAAGTAATTAATTTCAAAGTTTTATCGTTATTTTATTATTTATAGTATTTATTCTCTTAATTGCAGGTAAAAGGGGAAAATACATGAGATTAGCAGTGTTGAAAGTGGCTTCCGAGGAGGAAAAAATGGTCCAAAGTTCAAGATAGTTGAAGTGGTGTGCAGCTGAAGTTCCAGCTCGACACCTTGTCAGTATTTGGATCATAAATTTTCACTCACAACTCGGATTGACCTGATCCTTTTTGGGTTGGAAAGAAGACTCAAAGGGATACAACTTTCGTGCTTTAGCTGAAGTCTGAATCGATCGTTTTTTAGGTCAAAATCGCAGTGGAAGTTGAGGACAGAAAGCTGTCAGAAGCAGCAAATGAGAAGCAGAACTTGAAGAACAAAGTTTCTGTGGTTCGGACCACCTGCCAAATGGTCCGGACCACAGTGTATTATGCATGCGCGGCTTCATTCCGTCTTTTAGGGTTTTCTTTACAACTTCTATATAGTATCTGCTACATGGCCGACCCAAGGGAAGCCCCTTTTGATTTTGCACCTTCAATTGAGAGTTAGAATAGAATTTTGAGAGTTTTTAGATTAGTTTTTAAACTTGGATGCGTGGATTCATGGTTTTCGTTGGAGCTTTCACTGTTGTCTTTGTAGTGATTCTTCACCTCATCTTTTATATTCGCTTTACGTTGTAAGTTACACTTTAATCTATTTCATTTTATTTCGATTTGTTTCGTAATATCATGTTTTTCTTGTTTCAATTCTCTTTTCGTATGATTGAATGCTATTTTATTGTTTTTAAGATGCTTAAAGTAGTTTTAGCGTAAAACCCTAGTTCTTGATTCAACGAATCAAGAATGGGTAGTTCACGAAAAACCTTGGGGTATTAGTAGACCCTTCGCATGGGTTGTGAGAGCTCATGCGTAAGGATCTACCGTGTTAAAATCTATTTTCAACTTGTTTCAAAAACATTCGAAATCGAAAATCTTTAACCACACTCGTTTGAAGTCACTGGTATGGGTTTTCGAATATAACCGTGTACATACTTTCGAATGAGGTTAAAAATAGGTTTCGAATTCATTTCTAGTTTCGTTTGTTTGAAAAACTTTCGGAAACAAAGGTCTTTAACCATATCCGCTTGAGATCACTGGTACTGACCTTTGATTAAAATATTCTTAACACTTTTCAAATTAAACCCTAATCTAGTTTTGAATAAAAACATCCCAAGGTAAAGTAGTGAACTACCCGGACTTGAAAGTTGGATTAAGAACCTTTTTAGTATTATGCTTGTTAGTTAATTTAATTTATGAGTTGATTTATTCGCTTTAGAATTTAGAGTAGATGCTTTGTTTGCATTTTTAAATTAAATTGAATTTCTTTCATTTAGAATCTAAAACAAAAGTTTGAGTTGCTAAAAAATTAGTTTAAATTAATTTAGGTTCACCTACTAATTAAGAGAACAAGTCTAGAACTTTTAACAAAGCCCTCCTTGTGGATTCGACCTCGGACTCACCGAGTTTTAAAACTACGACTGCCCTCTTGCACTTGAGAGGTAGAACCCGAAACACTTTTTAGGGACGGTCACTATGGCCACATAGAGGATGAAGTATGAGAAAATACATGCATGTCTTAATGCATACTTTATCGAAAGGAGTTAAAAGATGCGACTCATGTCTTACATGTAACACATCAAGATGGAAGCTAAAGAAAAATTTCATCGAAATAAGAAATGGTATTCTAGAAAAAGTTTTATGGTACTTCGCACTAATCCTAAAGTTTTGAAGGATGTATCAGTCCATAGAAACAACACAAAACTTAGCATAGCATGCTCATCAATGAGAGTATGATGGCCAATTATGTCACCTGGTAGACTCTTTTTCATGGAAGTTAGTAGGCCACCCGTGGCCAAACTTTACTTTAGAGCCATGAAACCTTCGTTTAGCTCTTTCTGCTGATGAGATAAATCCACATAGTTCCCTCAGCAATTGGTATAGTTGCTGGTAATTATTTTGGTTACCTACAATCTATCACCGTGGTTATGCATGAAGAGAAAATTTATGATGTTAACAATGTTGATATCTAGTCTACACCAGCCTGGTGACGACATTGATGTGTTTTTGGCACCACTAATTAATGACTTGAAATTGTTATGAAAGGAAGGAGTTAAAGCATTTGACACTTACCAACAATAGTATTTTAGGTTGAGAGCCGTGCTACTATGGACTATTAATGATTTTCCAGCTTATGCGAATTTTGAGTGGTTCCAAGGTGAAGGGATATTGTGCATGTCCAATTTGCTGTGAATGAACATGTTCTCATAGATTAAAGCATGGTAAGAAGAATGTTTATGAGGGTTATAGAAAATTTCTTCCTCAATACCATCCTTATCAAAAGCAAGAGTTTGGGGAACCTCCATCACCATTAAGTGGGGAAGTGGTGTAGAGGGAGGTAGAAGGGATCAAAACCAATTGGGGGAAGACAAGTGAAAAGACGTCATCAAAGGTTTCTTGTACAAAATGTTAGAACAAAAAATCTATATTCTTTATGCTTGAATATTTGATTGACTTGCATATTCAACATTGCTTGGATCTTATGCACATTGAAAAAAATGTTTTAGAAAGCATTATTGGTACTTTGCTTCAAATACAAGGCAAAATAAAGGATGGAATTAATACTCGTTTAGATCTCATAGAGAGGGGATTGTAACAAGACTTAGCACCTTAGATTGGAGGGAAATGAACTTACTTGCCTCTGGCATATTATACATTATCTAAGGAGGAGAAGAAAAGATTTGGTAAAACATAGTCTGAACTAAAGGTACTAGATGGATACTCTTCAAATTTGAGAAATAATGTCTCTATGGAAGATTTGAAACTATATGGTTTAAAGTCACATGATTGTCATGTATTGATGCAACAATTATTGCCTCTAGCTATACAATCTATGCAGCCTAAATAAGTGAGATATGCTTTTACGAGATTGTTCTTTTTCTTCAATGCCATTTGTAGCAAAGTAGTGGATCTACCAAAATTAGACAAAATTCAAAATGAGCTGGTAATCACGTTATGTTTGCTTGCGAAGTACTTTCCACCATCATTCTTTGATATTAGGGTTCATCTAATAGTGCATCTTGTTAGAGAAGTCAGACTATGTAGATCTATTCACTTTCGATGGATGTAACCTTTTGAGAGGTTCATGAAGGTTTTAAAGGGTTATGTTCATAAACATAATCGTCTAGAAGGTTGCATTGTTGAGAGATATATTGTATAATAAGCTGTTGAGTTTTATGCAGAGTTTTGCCCAAAGTAGATGCCATTGGGGTTCTCGTTTCTAAGAACATAATGGCTGATGATAGCATCGGAACACCTTTACTGGGAGGCAAGGTCACCACTATTGATCGTGAGTTATGGGAGCAAGCATATCTTTATGTGTTAGAAAATACAAGTGATGTTCAACCTTACATTAGGCAAGAATATTGGCTTTGTCTTTATTTCTCTTAGCAATTGTTAGGATTTTTTTATCTACTTGTTTAGGACTTACTTGATCTTTTGATAGGGAGCACATGGATTCGCTGAAAAGAGAATATCCTCATCATTCAAAAAATAAAAAATGGCTACAACTTGAACACAATAAGGCATTCATATTTTAGCTACGTGAGAAGGTAACGGAACAATAAAATATGAAATCTTTTCCCTCTTGTTTGTCAATAAAAAATATAACTAATAATTCAATTTTATATACGTTGCAAATGAATTGAGTGCCCAATACACTATATCTCACAACCTAAAGTGAATAGCTTAGGGAACTTCCCTAGATGTGATAAAATATTCAGGCTATGTTATAAATCATTATTGTTATCATACAAATGACCATGATAGCTCATGAGTCAGCCAAAATAATGGGGTTAGCCTAGTAGCAACAACAATGCAGGTTACTGGTCACAAGGATAAGAATCTTGTCTATGCAGAGATGAACTTTTATAGGGTTATTATTGAGATATGGCACATTGCTTATAATTTGTTAAAAAATCTAATTTTTAAATGCGATTAGGTTGATTTTTAAGTGCAATTCAGTTGACAACAAGAGCTTGAAAGTAGATAAGCTTGGTTACGCACAAGCCGAGCTTGGAAGCATATGCTATAAGTCTGATTCTTTTATTTTAGCTTCCTAAGCTAAGCAAGTTTTTTATATGGAAGATTAACGTGATTCAAGATGGTCAATTGTCCTACAACCTGCTTAGCATCGATATCCGTGCAATGTGGATGATGATCTCAATGATTATTTTGCTGATCCTTAAGTATAAATGTAATCTCTTTGTTTTTTTGAGTTTTTTGAAATTGTTTTATGATTTTTCTGATCAAAATTGATGTATTTTTCTATAGTACCTAAAACAACTTTCGAACGTGAAATGTAGATTCCATGTGATGAAATACACGAAAGAGTTGATTGGAGATGAGAGGATCTTAAGAAGAGAAGTGTGAGACTTATTTTTAGCTTGCATTGTTTATATTACTTTGTGGATAGAACTAATCAGTTGTAAGTTTTTTTTTTTTGTTCTAATCAATTGTAGTTCAATGGAAAAAACACAAAAGCTGAAATTGATGAAGTATGAGTCTAGTGGATAACGTCCGTCTTCTTAGAGGAAATTACTCCGAGTTGTTTTCTTAACTCTTTCAATACTACAAACTATTATTAACAAGCAATAGTTTCCACTTATCTTTTTCTTTCATAGTTTTTTAGTCTCATTTGAAAGTTTTATTGGTATTGATTCGACAATCTTATAACGACTGATGATTTGTTTCTCTTTAATACTATTATAGATAGCTTACTTTGGTTCTTATATGCTAGTTATGGTAGTTTTTTTGAATTATTAATTAGCTTTTGGAATGATGATTAACTACTTATGCTAAAGTAATTTTGGTTAGTTGATGAAATATAATTGGTGCTCATTTTCTTTATTGGGTTTGGTTGTGATGCTTTTGCTATGTAACCCATTGGTTGTTGTGATCTTCTATTTCATTTGTGCTAGAAAGGTTGTTGGAGTTGGCTTTGGTATTCCAATGGTTTGATCCTACTTAGGTGGCTTGTGGCTGACTTGTGTTGTTGATTTATAAGGCTTATACTGACTGTAAGTGGAGATTATAGTTATCTTTGCAAGTGGCGGTTGTTTGAATTGGATTATTGTAAGTTACTTTGTAGCTTATGACTTGTTGTGTGTTCGACTACTTTTTACCATCACTAATAGTTGTGCTGATAATTGTTAATAATGGTATTGAACTTCTGATCTCTTGGCTGGAGGGGTGAGTGTAAAAGGGTGATTTAGATGGCTTCAGGTGCTCAAAATGATGCTGGTCTTGTGATGTATGTTGTATTTGAGTTGTTATGCTGCCAATTACTATTATGCAGTTTTGTGGCGTTTAGGTATTGGGAGCTAGCTATTTGATGATGCTATTTGCCTCATCCCTATCCTGTTTTCCTTCTTTCCCTCTTTTTCACTTTCTTTATTCCCCCTTTTTATCTTTTCTTTCTCTTTTTTTAGGTTGCTTGCTACCATTTTCCCCGGTTGGCCTTTCTGCTCTTATTAATTGATGTTTACTCATGCTTGGTGCTTGATGACTCCTGTTGGCATGGTGCCTCTCATATTGCTTTGTGGATTATAGGATTTCTTTAATGCCATATAGCTGGTTACTAGAAGATTAGAGTGGCTTGTTGTTGAATTATGTTGTTAAGTTATTGGATCATGGAATTTGGTGCTACTACTTCTAGGTTGGCTGTAACACTTTTGCTTCTAGTCATCTATAGGCTTTTGCTAATTTGATTACTTAAATTTTGCTTTTAGTTGCAAACATGATGATGTTGATGCCTTGGTCTCTCACTGCTAGGTTTGCAATGTTGCATCCTAATATTGATTTGGCATCTAATGGATTAGCTTGCTACTTTGTCTACTTTGGCATTTTATGGTTGCAATATTCTGTGTTGCTGCATTGCCTATTTGTTGTCATTACTTTGAGTATTAGGCTTGGTTCTAATGTAATCTCATGATAGTGGTTTTAAGGAGCTGGGTAGGATGTTGATCTAGCATCTTATGGTTACCATGTAGATGTTTTATCAACGTTTTAGAATTGTATTAGCAATTTTTGTCTTGTTTTCAAGAGAGTTAGGTTTGGTCCTTTGGTTCCTTGGTAAAATGCGAAGATTGTGTTAGCTTTTTAATAAGCTAGTTTGGCTTCATTGTAATGCAAAGGTATTCCTCGGTGGTTTTGAACTTATTTTTATTATTAATTTATTCTTTCTTATCTTTCAAGAAAAAAAAATGGTAGTTTTATTGGATCAGTTAAGGACTAAGTATATATGCAGTATGATTTTGGTATGGAAATATTATTTGTTATGTTCTTGTGTTAATGTTAACAAAGAAAGATTATTTCTGGTGAATCGTATATGAATAAATTCAAAAAATTTTTGGAATGCAAAAAAAAAAAAAAAAAAAAAAAAAAAAAATCTTCGATCACGTTTCTAGACTAAGATGTTAAGTACATGTAACCATGATTTTAGATGTAAACCTAGAACTAAAAAGGATAAAAGATCACGCCAAACTATTTTCTATCTCTTTTTTTAGATATAAAAGATTACAGTTTTTCAGCGTGATTATTTTTCTATATTTGACCATAGTTTTTTAAAGAAAGTAATATCAAAACCTATAAAAGATCACTTGAGATTTCCTTCCATCCTAGTTTTTACTATAAAAGATCACGTTTTTAGGGCCTAACTGTTGTAAGTTTTTGATCACAATTGTAAACTGTGATCGAAAAGAGGTGACTTACAATCTCACTTATATCAATCATGCTTTTGTGAGCAAGATGGAAAGTGAAAATCACACCTAAAAACTGTGATGATTTTGCATTTCTATAGTAATGTATTTAATTTAGAATGACTTTCATCAAACATTTAAATACGATTGCATAGAAAATTGTAAGGTGAGTTTTTAAGAAACTAATATGCCAAATGCCAAACTTTTTGTTAACAAAGATTAAAGTAAAGTAAAAGAGTACTTAACAATATAAAAGTAGAAAACATTCAATTTTATAAAATCACAAAAAATGTTGTTGAAGAACAATACAAATACCTTATTCTTACATGGAAACCATGTAATTCAATACAATTCTTAGTTTTAACTAAAATTTTACCCTTTGCTAGTTATAGATTTTGAAACAATAGAACACAATCTCAAAGGGCGGAAAAATAAAAGAGATTGAACATAAAGAGTTAACGAGGAAAACCTTTGCAATTAAGGGAGAAAAAACCTCAAGCCACGAAAAACAAAATTTTCACTATACACAACTGGTTATAAGGAGGACTACGGTAGCATACACAGTTTATTATTTTAACTCTGTTGCACTGATTTACAGTGGATGCCTTCTTCAACACATGAAGAAGAATTTTTACTCGCGCTTGATGAAGGCCATGCTCACGCATTTGAACTCCTTCAAATAACCCACGCATAACAAGTTTGATAGTTAAAAACTATCGTGGTTAAGTTGAAGAGGTTAATTATCAACTCACAAAAAAATCATTCTTCTCTATCTACATATGCTTTAAGGCCCTAGGAAAAGGTCTTTATTATAAAGCACTCAAGAAATCTAATCTACATAGGATTGTAAAGTTTCTTATTTTCAAAATCTTTTAGAAAACTTTCTAACCTCCTTGAACATTAAGAAACTTTCCTTAAAATATCTTTAACCTCGCACTAGGAAACTTTCCAAAAAACCTTCAAACTTATACATTTGACACTTTAGCCAAATGCCTAAAAGTACAAATTTGAAATCATTGTTTTGATCACTAATTTGCCAATTATAAAAATAAACATAACAATCCCCTCTTTGACAATTTTTTGACAAAACAATGCTCCTTTATACAATCTAAAAAAAATTACAACAATTTCCAAGATTTATAACATTTCCCAAGATTTAAACATAATCAAGTTAAACTCTCGCTCAATATGTGAACTTATGAACTCCCCGTTGATCAATGTTCCTATAAAAACCTGCACATTACTTAAACAAAACACCTTGTGAAATGTATTAAGTTTAAAATAATGTAATCAAACATTTCTCTCCTTTTTTGTTATGAAATTGACAAACATAAAACCAACGAATGAGAAGATAAAGAATGGAATATGGATTAATATAGATAAGGGGAAAGGGGAAAATATGCAATATCTAATTAAAAGCATGCAAACTAACTAAGATTAAGATCTAATAGTTGAACTTGAACTTCTCAACTCACGTATTTTAGTCTATTTTTGAACATTCTATGAGCAAGGCTATACCTTAAGAATATTAGATTGAGAGAATGACCACTCTACATGTCATATATCAAAGAATTTATAGAATTAGAAACTTTTATGTCATGAGTTGTTCACAGAAGGCATAGAAGTGAAAAATGCTAGAGATGTGTGTGATTAAGTATCATCTAACATGTAAATCATTCGCACTATCACACTTAATGCATCTTCCTTATGCTCTCAATGAACCATTAAATTGTAATTGAGATGAAAATTAAAATCTTTGCAATTTTCATTTAATTTCTCCCAATATTTGCAATTTTTAACTTTTTCTCGATAATTTTTCAATTTAGCATAACCAACCCCCTTTTTTTTTGGGCAATTTTTCACAAATCCTATCAAACTTGGCAGTTTTCACACACCTATGGATTGGTAGCATTTTTCTCTATATTGTCTTTTCCTAGAGAGTGATTATTTTGATAACTGATATGCCAATAGGATGGCTTCATTTTAGTCCATTGGTAACCCTTTCCAAGCAAATCTACTTGAAAGATCCCAAAGAATAATCATAGATCCATGTAGATAATATAATCAAGCTTAAAGAATAATAGATAAAATTTAGCACAATGCTAGACTTGTGTAAAATTGAAATTATAAGCATGTCACAATCATGACAAATAATAACAAAACATTACTCATTATTAAAGCATGTATTCCAAGTCATGAAAAGTACTGCGATCATACACTTGTATTCATGTTCTACTAGCATAGATAAGATTATAGAATATACAAAAATTAACATGAAATAATAAAGTGTCAAAGTCTACAAAAATCATTTTGGCTTTTTCAAATTCTATTTATTTTTTTATTTTTTCAATAATGAAACAAATAAAAACTAACAATGTAATGGATAAAAATTTAAACTACATGATCTAATACAGCTAGGAGAAAAAACAGAACATTTTGCACATCCTAGTCTTATAAAATCAATAGCCTCTACTTAATTAGGCTTACCCCTTCAATTTTGTTAGGAGTGTGAACATGCAAGTCACTATTTCCTACCCAAATTACCTTTATTTTAGGAAATTAATTTTGAACCTTGGGGGCATTGGGTTTAGGTCCAATAGGTTTTGAAAAAAAAAATTTCTTTCTATTCTTTCTCATTGGTCTAGGCATGTGAGATTTAGAATCAAAACGTGACCATAAAAGCTTAATGGGTTGAACCTATTTGACATATAAAAACTAGATCTCATGAAATTACGTGTGTCAACTTGAGTAGTGGGCAACCAATATAGTTTGTGGTAATTAGGTCTAATGTGACCTTTAATTCCACAATGATGGCAAATAAGTACAAAATAATGGGAAGAGTAAGAATGCGTACCTTATAAGTTACCTTTTGGCTTTTGAGGAGCTTCCTTAGCCACTTGCTTTGGTGAAGTCCCTTTAGGCATCTCTGGTATCTTAGGAGAAGTTTCTTTTTTCTTTACACCTCCAAAACCAAGTCTGCTCTTGTCTATGGGCCTTCTTTGCACACCTAAAACCTTTTGCAGGTTTTTGAATGGAATACTCAGTTTGCCATTAAGTTCTTTTAAGCTCATTGTGCCTCCAAGCATTCTTCGTCTTTGGTATTTAGCTTCTCTCTCAAAACCTCCATCACCCTTTGTTGAGTCCTAGCATTTCCTTCAACTTTGTGAATTTGGACTTTATGATTGTGGTTTTTGGTTTCAAGGTCTTTTACAATGATCTTCAAAGAATCCCTCTCCTTTTGCATTACCTTCTTCCTCTTTGTCAACTTCTTATTTTCTTTAAAAAGTTTTGAGCAATCTTTAAAAAGTTGATTATATCTCTCTTGAAGGTTAGACACACTTCACCATTGTTGGAATCTTCTTCGGATGAGGAATAAGAAGAATAAGACTCACTTTGAGAACTTTTCCTTTTTGGAGCATCCTCGAACTTTGGAGTAAGAATGGGAGAAAGAGTAGGGGTTTCAAAATTTTTTATAAAATTTAACAAACCTAGGAAGATAATTGTATTCTTCAGGTGATGCAATGAAAGTCAAGATAATTGTGTTAGGCTTCCTATTACTAGCAAAAGAATTATGCCTTTGTGGTAGAAACTTTATCTGAACTTGCTCTAATATCAATTGAAAATTTGCCCTTTACTAGTTATAGATTTCCAAACAATCAAACACAATCTCAAATTGTGAAAAAACAAAAAGATTGAACATAAAGAATTAATAAGGAAAACCCTTCACAATTATGGAGAAAAAATCTCGTGCCATGAAAACTAAATTTCCATTATACATAACCGGTTACAAAGAAGACCATGGTGGTATACACAGACTACTCTTCTAACCTTATTGCACCAATTCACAGCGGACACTTTTGCCAACACATGAAGGAGAATTTTCATCCGCACTTGATGAAGACCACGCTCATGTCTTTGAATTCCTTCGAATAACTGGTGTACAAGAAGTATAATAGTTAAAAACTATCATGGCTAATTTGAGAGAGGCCAATTATCAGCTCACAAAGAATTTGTTCTTGATTCTCTAGATGTACTTTAAGACCCTAGGAGAAGGTCTTTATTTATAGAGCATTCAAACAATCCATTCCTACATAAGATCATAAAGTTTTCTATTTTCAAAATCTTTTAGAAAACTTTCTAACCTCCTTAAACATTAGTAAACCTTCCTTAAATTATATTCAACCTCACATTAGGAAACTTTCCAAAAAAAAAAAATTAAACCTATACCTTTGAAACCTAAGCCAAATGTCTAAAAGTATAAGTTTGAAATCATTGTTTTGTTCATTAATTTGCCAATTAAAAAAATAAGCCTAACACTCACCAATGATTTACTTACAATCCGTGAGAAAATTAATTCTCAAGGTTTTCTGCACAAAAATGAGAAGAGAAGATGAGACAAAAGATGTTAAATTCTTGAAGATACAAAAAAAAATTCCTTTTTTATTTGTCGGGAATTCAAAATTTATAATATTGTTGTAATTGCATAGGAAGGCTGCAAAACTAACATGTGTTTGTTTTCATAGCATAAGGTTGAGAAAAGTACCTCAATCTGAAGGTTGAATTCTTGAAAATTTTCAGATGCACAATGGAAAACTTTTGATCAGCAATTCAGCGTTCCAAAACTATACTCAACTTTCTCTTTAGATGGTATGTGTGTGGTCACTCTTATCAGGTCTAATGGTTTATCTATATATAAAAGAGATATAGAGATAGAGATACAGAATCTGTATAAGAGAAAATCTCTCAACTATATAGATAATCTTTGATCTACTCTCACATATATCAGATGTATATATCTTATCCTAACATATAATAAATTTAGAAGATAAAGTTTCTTGAAAAAATCTCTCAACCTGAGAGAATATTTCTCAACCATATAATCTTATCTAAATATATGTTAGTTGTGTATAATATTTATAATTTACTTTTCAAATAAAATAATTTATAAATAATAAGCCAACTAGACTTGGTCCATTGAGATTAAATTGAGCTAGCTTGGGGATTGAAGGCCCACGGATTCCTAGTTCCAACTTAAAAGATTTTGGGCCCTGTCATCTCATGACATCCCATTATCCCTTAAATTAACCCGGGCTATTCCACTAAAAGCTCTGGGCTGCACTCTAGTTGTCCATGTTAAAATTCATTTAATTAAAATACCTTTTAATAAAATGAATTTTGGTCTTAGACCAATAATATCTACTTAATTAACCCTCCATTACAAGCTCGTAATTAAGCTAGGCTAATATTAAATGTAAAGCCCCTTAAATTACATATTTAGCCCTAAGTCACTATTTATCCAAACTTTGATCATTTTTTATATTTCTATATTTGTAAACAATTTACAAATAAATATTGTTATTCAATAAATAATTTATTGAATAAACTGCAGCCACAAATTTAATGATCAAAATTATAAATAGCTTAGGTGAACATATAAAAATGGATTCCGTTTTGTAAGTATATGTTTCCACAATTCATGAAATTAAATCTTCAAGTCATTGAGGTTTTGACCGTTTATTAAGGTCTCACTCCGTGATAACTCAAATTGATTTAATTCATGAATGTGAGTTCATTACAAACTCAGGATTAAGGTTTATTAAGTTTATTAAAGCTTTAGTAAATTATGATCAATGACATTTATTAAACCAAATCATAATTTACAATAGTCCATTCAATATGTATATCACATACACATATTAACTTTCCTACTCAACATCACTATTTTAGTGATCAAGATAAATCACCTAATTAAGAAGTAGAAAAGTTACAGCTTTAACATAATGAAATACCCGTTTTATTAATAGCTGTGAATTTTGCTTTTATTTATAAAACTTGTGATTTAAATCTTTCTATATTAACATTTTATGCCCTATACTTAAATCACATACTTCATAAATAAGGGACAATAATATATGCTTAAATAAATAAATATTTTATTATAACCAAAAAAATAAAGTAAAATAAAATATTATTACAAAACATGCTTTCAAGGGCACAAATGTAATATAAGTCTAACAATCTCCCATATGCCCTAAAGCATCTCAGGCACATGACGAACACCTATATCATAAATATGATGATCAAAGCTCATAGCTGCTAAGGTCTTTGTGAATGGATCCACTAGATTCTCTACTGATGCAATCTTGAATACAATCACTTCACCCTTCTGATCTAAGTCTCCTACCAAATGATACTTCCTCTTTATTTGTTTTCCTTTCTTGTGATATCTGAGTTCTTTTAACTGTGCTATTGCCCCACTATTGTCACAATAAAGAACAATAGGCATATTAACACTGGGAACCACATTAAGTTCCATAAGGAACTTATGAAGCCATATAGCCTCTTTTGTCACTTCTGAAACAGCTACATATTCAGCTTCAATGGTGGAATCTGTGATGCATATTTGCTTTACACTCCTCCAACTTACAGCTCTACCACCCAAGGTAAACACATAGCCTGAAGTTGATTTTTAGTTATCTCTATTTGCCTGAAAGTCAGAATCTGTATACCCAATGGGTACAAGATCTTCAATGGATTACACAAGCATATAATCTCTTGTTCTCCAATGATACTTAACTATATGCTTTACTGCAACCCAATGCTCTGGCTGGATTAGACTGGTATCTACTGACCATTCCTACTGCATAGCAAAGAACTGGTCTAGTGCATAGCATAGCATACACTGAACTTCCTACTACTGAAGCATAAGGAACTCATTTCATGCTCTCTATCTCTTGAGGAGTCTTAGGAGACTGACCGTGAGATGGACTAACCCCATGTTTAAAAGGAAGTAATCCTTTCTTGGAGTCTTACATAGAGTACTTGACTAGTATTTTGTCTATGTAAGTAGCTTGAGATAAACCTAATATCCTATTCTTACGATCTCATAATAACTTGATCCCAAGGATATAACTGGCATCTCCCAGGTCCTTCATATCAAATTTGTTTGATAACTAGACTTTAACTGTTGATAATACTTCCACATCATTCCCAATGAGTAGGATTCATCGACATACAAGACTAGAAACACTATCAACCTGCCATCTATCCTCTTATAGACATAAGGTTCATCAGGATTTTGTTCAAAACCAAATGATTTGATTGCCTGATCAAATCTGTTGTTCCATGATCTAGAAGCTTATTTAAGCCCATAGAGAGAGTTCTGCAGATTGCAGACCTTGTGATCTTAGCCCTCAGCTATTAAACCATCTGGTTGCATCATATAAATGTTCTCATCAAGATTGCCATTCAGAAAGGTAGCCTTAGCTTCAATTTGCCTAATCTCATAGTCAAGATTTACTGTAATGGATCAGAGAATTCTGATGGACTTAAGCATGGTTACGAGCGAGAAGGTTTCCTCATAATGGATACCTTTTTTCTGAGTATAACCTTTCGTAACAAGCCTAGCCTTGAAGGTTTCCACCTTCCCATCCACCTCTCTCTTTCTCTTATAGACCCACTTACACCCAATTGGTTTAATCCCTTTAAGTTTGTCTACAAGTTTCTAGACTTTATTTGAGTACATGGAACTCATCTCCAATTTCATACTTTGTGCCAACTATCTGCATCTACATTATTCATTGCTTCATCATAACTAGTGGGATCTAATTCATGTTCATCAGAGATTGCCTAATAAGACTCTCCAATTAATATATACCTAGATGGACGTCTAATTGTCCTCCCACTATGACGGAGCACTGGTGATTGATGCTTTGCAACTAGCTCAGGTTGATTAATAGACTCTGGATTACGAATTGATTCATTAATCTGATTAGGAATAGCATGAGTATTGTTAGATAATTCTTCAAAAACTATTTTATTTCTAGGTTTGAAATTTCTCATATAGTATTCCTCAAGAAAAATGGCATTTGTGCTAACAAATACTTTCTTTTCGTGAAGGCTATATAAGAGACCTCTTATCGTTCCTTTAGGATATCCTACAAATAGGCAAACTTCAAACCTTGTTCTAATTTATTTGCTTTTCCCTTCAGCACATGCGCTGAAGAACCCCACATGTGTATACAGCGTAAACTAAATTAATTTCCATTCCGTAATTGTAAGGGTGTACTGGGTATTAACTTAGATGGAACCAAGTTTAGAAGATAAATGGCTGTTTCCAAGGCATAACCCCAAAATGAGATGGGCAATATTGAATAACTCATCATTGACCTCACCATATCAAGTAGAGTTCTGTTTCACCTTTCTGCTACACTATTTTGCTAGGGAGTCCCTGGGGCTAATAATTGGGAAGGTATCCCATTATCTGATAAATAGTCCCTAGACTCATTAAGGAGGTACTCGCCACCTCGATCATATCAAACTGTCTTTATGTGTTTTCCTAATTGCTTTTCCACTTCTGCCTAAAAGATTCTGAATTTTTCAAAAGTGTCAGACTTACAATGAATTCGATGCACATAGCCATACCTTGAATAATCATCAATAAATGTGATGAAATATTCAAAACCCCCTCTAGCTTGTATGTTCATGGGTCCACATACATCAGAATGTACTAATGCCAACGGTTCTGTGACTTTATTGCCTTTAGCATTAAATGGTCTCTTGGTCATTTTACCTTTTAGATAGGATTCCCACACTGGTAGTGGTTTAATAACTAGTGAATCTAAAGGCACTTTTAACCAGTCTTTAGATCCTATCTAGATTTATACGACCTAGACATAAATGCCATAGATATGTTTTATTAGTTTGGGATAGCTTAATCCTTTTGTGGTGATTAGTTTCATTATTTAGCTTTGTGTCATGTAGTGAGTTTATTTTAGGATGCAAACAGTATAAATTATCAACCATTGTACCAGAACAAATAAATGTTTTATTCTTTTTTATTACCATGGTAGAATAAAAAATAACTGAATATCCACAATTATTCAAACTACTAACGAAATCAAATTACGCCTAAGTTTAGGTACAAATAAACCATTCTCTGAAATTGAAGTTCTGAATGCATCAAAAAATAAAGTAACGACTCCCACTGCTCTGGCTGTAACCGTTGCACTAGTTCCCAACCTAAGACTGACTTCTCCATCATTTAGTTTCTCGGTTTCCTATAACCCCTGCAATGAATTGCAAATGTGATTAGCGGCTTCAGAATCTACTATCCAAGAATCTGTAGAGTCAACCACTAAACAAATTTCAATGACAAGAATGTTACCTGAGGTTCCAACTATCCCCTTGGGCTTGGCCTGTGTAGAATTTGCTAAATATGCTAGGCAGTTCCTTTTCTAATGCCTTTTCTAGCCCACAATTGAAACACTTTACCATGTGCTTCTTTTCTTTCACCTGATTTTGTGACACCCTTGACTTAGCTACTTTCTTGGGCTTACTTTTCTTCTTTTTGATTCCTTTTTCTTTAGGATTGGGATTAGCTGAAAAGGATGCCCCAAGAGTTAGATGAACACTTTGTGTAGGTTTCAGAATTAATTCCGCTGCCTTCAGCTCATTCATCAACTCAGTCATTAAGTAATCTCTTTTGCTCATTGTGTTGTTGTGCTTAAATGGCTTAACAGAGGGAGCCAGGGTAGCTAGAGCCATATTAATCTGCTCTTCAACATTGTATGTTCCACCCAATTCCTCTATTTCCTGAAACAGTGCTATCATTTTTAGCATATGATCCTACACTGGAGTCTCTTCGACTTGGCGAGTGTTTATTATCTCACTGATGACAGCCAACCTTTGAGTCCTGTCCTTTTCAACGAATATCTCAGAGAGGCTTAACATCATGTCAACAACAATGGGCATCATTTCATGTTGTTTAGACAAGTCACTAGATATAGAAGCCAAAATGTAACATCTTTCTATATCGTTAGACTTTACCCACTTCTTATAAGCATCTTGTTCAATTTGGGGTGCATTTACATCAAGTTTAGGAGGGTATGGATTAGTCAAAACAAAACTATGCACTTCCGCAGTTAAGACAATGTTCAAATTTCTTTTCCAGTCCGTATAGTTAGGTCCAGTTAATTTATTCTGATTTAAAAGTGCTGCTAGTGGGCTGAAAGACATTTTTCTGAATAAAATAAGTAAATTTAAATAAGCATACATTCTTAAAAACATAAAATTTTTGCATAATAAAATGCATAAAAAAATATGTATAAGTAGAACTCTATAACTACTTTATTATACATCGGTAATCTAATTCTGCTTTAAATATGCCTCTGTAGGGCGGTCATATTTGCCACTAATTAGACAAGTTATCTTACTTATTTATTATTATTTTCATTAGATATCTCATATCTAAATAATAATAAATTACCTATTTATTTAGCCTCTTAGAATTAATTTAATAAGAACTCTGCAGGAAGGATACTAAATATTCTAAGTTGAGTGTAAAACCGCTGTTTCAACTTTTCATATTTCCCAAATAAAAAAGCTATCGTAGGGTAGTCAATTTTATTTAGTAATATTTAAAATTTTATCCTTTAAGGAAGTCCTATTCAGTAACCATTTTTGATAAATATCCTTCCTAGGGAGTTCACAAATTTTGATACAAGATATTAATCTATTTTACTATAGGATTAACAGTGGAGGCTATGGATTTTATGCCTAAAACCCTCTCCCACTCACCTTTTGTAACTTAGAGTATTTAATTTGTTAATCTAATATTTAAAAAAAAAAATATGCATTGACTTGCTTACCATTAATATCTTATTTAATAAAATAAAATAATTAATTGGTTATGTCAATATAAAATTAACAAAATTAAATAAATGATAATAACTATATCCTAATCACATTAGAATATAAATATCATATAACAATAATTATGCATGAACACGTGATGTGGCATCCCTAAAATCTACATGACATGTTATCAAACAAACATTAAAAATAGATAAATAAATAAAAAAAAATAACCAAATAAATAAATAACCATTAATTCAAAGTTTTCCTAAGAAAAAATACATTGACCAAAAACCTAATCTAGTCTTCTTGCAGTCAATGTCCATCTTCCAACTGCTTCCCCTTGGCCTTCGAAATTTGAATTGCATTTGGGTTGAGGGCATTTTAGATATCTCTCAAATTTTATAAACCAATTTTGTAAATATAAAAAGTTTGTGGGCAGTAAATTAATTTTAAAAACTTTGCCCAGCCACTTTAAAAATTTTAAAGTTTAAAATTTTGAGAAATTTTACTTTTACCCCAATTATTTTTAAAACTCTCATTTAAGCCCTTACTAGGACTTTTAAAGAAATTCCAAAATAACCCCAGGGATCCAAAAAGTTGTTCAAATATACCCTCTTCCCAAATCCAATATCTGATAGCTATAATCATCAAGAATGTTGGCGGCAGTTTTGTCAAAATCAAAAGGAAATCCGGTGATATCTTTCCATCTCCGCCAGATCTGAACTTCGCGTGTGGTTCATGTCCCTTCACCAGTGATTGGAAGGTCCGGAAAGAAATAGCGGCACAACTACGGGTTGTCCATAGCCACTGCAGGTTGCAGTGGTTGGATTCACCGTCACCGCGGGTTGCCTTGTAACCACGTTAGGTTGCCAACGCCACTGTGTCGATGCCACTGCGGTATCCCACAGCCGCCACAAGCTGCCGACGCCACCACGTTGACGCCACCATGGTTTCCCACAGCCGTCACTGCCTCCTGTGGTGCATTCCGGGTCCTACCTGATTTTTTTTTTTTTTTTGCTGAACTGTGTGGCCAGTGTAACGTTTTGCCCTTTACTCTTTAGGTCATGGGTCACCAAAGCGTTCGCGTCACTTTAGCACCCCCACTAGGGTTATAGGCCTGCGTTACCAGACCCGCCTGTTGCTTTTTTCTCTTTCTTCTTATGTGTTTCCGTAAGGTCTCCATCTCATGAATCGTGTCTCCATTCATTGTTACAAAACAATACAACAAATACAGACTCAAAGAAAAAATTGCAGACTCAAAAATAGAAAAATTACAAAGAGTTACAAATCCGAAAAATAAAAATCAGGAAGGAAATTATGGTTCCAAAAATTAACCACCCCTCTTGTTACACTTTTGAAAATAAATAAATATTTATTGGAATTAAGGGTTTCATTCATCCGCACAAAAAAAAAAAAAAAAAAAATTTTGATGTCACATCTATGCATAATTAAGCCAACTAGACTTGGCCCATCAAGATTAAATTGAGCAAGTTTAGGAACTGAAGACTCATGGATTCCTAGTTCCAACTTAAAAGATTTTGGGTCTGTCATCTCATAATATCCCATTATCCTTTAAATTAACTCTGGGCTATTCCACTAAAAATCCTGGGCTGTACTCTAACTGTCCATATTAAAATTCATTTAATTAAAATACCTTTTAATAAAATAAATTTTGATCTTAGACCAATAATATCCACTTAATTAACCCTCCATTACAAGCTCGTAATTAAGCGAGGCTAATATTAAATGTCAAGTCCTTTAAATTACATATTTAACCCTAAGTCACTATTTATCCAAACTTTGATTGTTCTCAACATTTCTATATTTGTAAACAATTTACAAATAAATATTATTATTCAATAAATAATTTATTGAATAAACTGCGGCCACAGATTTAATGATTAAAATGATAAATAGCTTAGGTGAGCATATAAAAATAGATTCCATCTTGTAAATATATGTTCCCACGATTCATGAAATTACATCTTCAAGTCATCGAGATTTTGACCGTTTAATAAGGTCTCACTCTATGATAACTCAAATAGATTTAATTCATGAATGTGAGTTCATTACAAACTCAGTATTAAGGTTTATTAAGTTTATTAAAGTTTTAGTAACTTATGATCAATGACATTTATTAAACCAAATAATAATTTACAATAGTCTATTCAATATGTATACCACATATACATGTTAATTTTCCTACTCAAAGTCACTACTTTAGTGATCAAGAAAAATCACCTAATTAAGAGGTAGAAAAGTTATAGTTTTAACATAATAAAATGCCCGTTTCATTAATAGCCGTGAGTTTACTTTTATTTATAAGACTTGTGATTTAAATCTTTTTGCATGGACATTTTATGCCCAATACTTGGATCCCATACTTCATAAATAAGGGACAATAATGTATTCTTAAATAAATAAATATTTTATTATAACCAGAAAAATAAAATAAAATAAAATGTTATTACAAAACATGCTTTCAAGGGCACAAATGTAATATAAGTCTTACATTTTCCCATTTGCCCCTAAAGCATGTCAGGCATATGACGAACAGCCATATCATAAACACGATGATCAAGGCTCTTAGCTGCTAAGGTCTTCGTGAATGGATCCGCTAGATTCTCTACTGATGCAGTCTTGGATACAATCACTTCACCCTTCTGATCTACGTCTCTTACCAAATGATTCTTCATTTCTATGTGTTTCCATTTCTTGTGATAACTAGGTTCTTTTGAATGTGCTACTGCCCCACTATTGTCACAATAAAGAACAATAGGCATATTAACACTGGGAACCACATTAAGTACCATAAGGAACTTACAAAGCCACATAGCCTCTTTTGTCACTTCTGAAGCAGCTACATATTTAGCTTCCATGGTGAAATCTGCGATGTATGTTTGCTTCACACTCCTCCAACTTATAGCTCCACCACCCAAGGTAAACGCATAGCCTGAAGTGGATTTTCTGTTATCTCTATCTGCCTAAAAGTCAGAATCTGTATACCAATAGGTACAAGATCTTCACTGGAATACATAAGCATATAATCTCTTGTTCTCCGAAGATACTTAAGTATATGCTTTACTGCAATTCAATGCTCTGGCCCTGGATTAGATTGGTATGTACTGACCATTCCTACTGTATAGCAAATATTTGCTCTAGTGCATAGTATAGCATACATTAAACTTCCTATTGCTGATGCATAAGGAACTTATTTCATGCTCTCTATCTCTTAAGGAGTCCTAGGAGACTGATCATGAGATAGACCAACCCCATGTTTGAAAGGAAGTAATCCTTTCTTAAAGTCTTGCATAGAGTACTTGACCAGTATTTTGTAGCTTAGGATAAATCTAATATTCTACTCTTGCGATCTTGTAATAACTTGATCCCAAGTATATAACTGGCTTATCCCAGGTCTTTTATATCAAATTTGCTTGATAACTAGACTTTAATAGTTGATAATACTCCCATATCATTCCCAATGAGTAGGATATCATTAACATACAAGACCAGAAACACTATCAACCTGCCTTCTATCCTTTTATAGACACAAGGTTCATTAGGATTTCATTCAAAACCAAATGATTTTATTACCTGATCAAATCTCATGTTCCATGATGTAGAAGCCTGTTTAAGCCCATAGATAGACTTTTGCAGTTTGCAGACCTTATGATCTTGGCCTGCAACTATAAAACCATCTGGTTGCATCATATAAATATTTTCATTAAGATCGCCATTTAGAAAGGCAGTCTTAATGTCCATTTGCCAAATCTCATAGTCTAGATTTGCTGTCATGGATAAGAGAATTCTGATGGACTTAAGCATGGCTACTGGCGAGAAGGTTTCCTCATAATCGATACCTTTTTTTTTTTTTAGTATAACCTTTCACAATAAGCCTAACCTTGAAGGTTTCCACCTTCCGATCCACCCCTCTCTTTCTCTTGTAGACCCACTTACAACCAATAGGTTCAGGTTTGTCTACAAGTTTCCAGATTTTATTTGAGTACATGGAACTCATTTCTGATTTCATAGCTTTGTGCCAACTGTCTGCATCCGCATCATTCATTACTTTATCCTAACTTTTGGGATCTAATTCATGTTTATCAGAGACTGTCTGATAAGACTCTCCAATTAACATGTACCTAGATAGACATTTAATTGTCCTCCCACTATGATGGAGCACTGGTGATTGATGCTCTGCATCTAGCTCAGGTTGATTAACACACTCTGGATTAGGAATTGATTCATTAATATAATTAAGGATAGCATGAGTATTGTTAGATAATTCTTCAAGAACTATCTTATTTCTAGGTTTGAAATCTCTCATATAGTTTTCCTCAAGAAAAGTGGCATTTGTGCTAACAAATACTTTCTTTTCTTCAGGACTATAAAAGAGGCCTCCTCTCATTCCTTTAGGATATCTTTCAAACAGGCAAACTTTAGACCTAGGTTCCAATTTATCCACTTTTCCCTTTAGCACATGTGCTGGAGAACCCCCAATGTGTATATGGCGTAAACTAAGTTTATTTCCATTCCACAATTGTAAGGGTGTACTGGGAATTAACTTAGATGAAACCAAGTTCAGAAGATACATGGCTGTTTCTAAGGTATAACCCAAAATGAGGTGGGCAGTGTTGAATAACTCATCATTAAACTCACGATATTAAGTAGAGTTCTGTTTCTCATTTCTGCTACACTATTTTGCTAGGGAGTCCCTGGTATAACTAATTAGGAAGGTATCCCATTATCTGATAAATAGTCCCTAAACTCATTAAGGAAGTACTTGCCACCTCGATCAGATCAAAGTGTATTTATGTGTTTTCCTAATTGCTTTTCCGCTTCTACCTAAAAGATTTTGAAGTTTTTAAAAGTTTCAAACCTATGATGAATTTGACACACATAGCCATGCCTTGAATAATCATTAACAAATGTGACGAAATATTCAAAATCCCTTCTAGCTTGTATGTTCATGGGTCCACATACATCAGAATGTACTAATGCCAATGGTTCTGTGGCTCTATTGCCTTTAGTATTAAAAGGTCTCTTGGTCATTTTACCTTCTAGACAGGATTAGCATACTGGTAGTAGTTTAATAACCAGTGAATCTAAAGGTCCACTTTTTAACCAGTCTTTGGATCCTATCTAAATTTATATGACCTAGACATAAGTGCCACAGATAAGTTTTATTAGTTTTGGATAGCTTAATCCTTTTGTGGTGATTAGTTTCGTTATTCAGCTCTATGTCATGCAGTGAGTTTATTTTAGGATGCAAACAGTATAAATTATCAACCATTGTACCAAAACAAATAAACGTCTTATTCTTTTTTATTACCACGGTAGAATCGAAAATAACTAAATATCCACAACTATTCAAACTACTAACGAAATCAAATTACGCCTAAGTTCAGGTACAAATGAACAATTCTTTGAAACTAAAGTTCTGAATGCATCAAAAAACAAAGTAACGACTTCCACTACTCTGGCTGTAACTGTTGCACTAGTTCCTAACCTAAGACTGACTTCTCCATCATTTAGTGCCTCGGTTTCTTGGAACCCCTGCAATGAATTGCAAATATGATTAGTGGCTCCAAAATCTATTATCCAGGAATTTGTAGAACCAACCACTAAATAAGTTTCAATGATGAGAATGTTACCTAAGGTTCCAACTGTCCCCTTTGCCTTGGCCTGTGTAGACTTTGCCAAATATGTTGGGTAGTTCCTCTTCCAATGCCTCTTTTGCCCACAATGGAAACACTTTCCCCTGTGCTTCTGTTCCTTCACCTGATTTTGTGACACCCCTAACTTAGCTACTTTCTTGGGCTTGCTCTTCTTCTTCTTGATTCCTTTTCCTTTAGGATTGGGATTAGCTGAAAAGGATGCCCCATGAGTTAGATGAACACTTAGTGTAGGTTTCAGAATTGATTCCGCTACCTTTACCTCATTCATCAACTCAGTTAATGAGCAATCTCTTTTGCTCATTGTGTAGTTGAGCTTGAATGGCTTAAAAGAGAGAGCCAGGGTAGCTAGAACCATATCAATCTGCTCCTCAGCATTGTATGTTCCACCCAATTCTTCTATTTTCCAAAACAGTGCTATCATTTTTAGCATATGATCCTACACTGGAGTCCCTTCAACTTGGCGAGTGTTCATTATCTCACTGATGACAGCCAACCTCTAAGTCCTATATTTTTCAACGAACATCTCAGATAGGCTTAACATCATGTCAGCAGCAGTGGGCATCATCTCATGTTGTTTAGACAAGTCACTAGATATGGAAGCCAGAATGTAACATCTTGCCATATCGTTAGACTGTACCCACTTCTTATAAGCATCTTGTTCAGTTTGGGGCGCATTTACATCAGGTTTAGGATGGTATGGATCAGTCAAAACAAAACTATGCTCTTCCGCAGTTAAGACAATGTTCAAATTTCTTTTCTAGTCCCTATAGTTAGGTCCAGTTAATTTATTCTGACGTAAAAGTGCTACTAGTGGGTTGAAAGACACTTTTCTGAATAAAACAAATAAATTTAAATAAGCATACATTCTTAAAAATATAAAACTTTTGCATAATAAAATGCATAAAAAAATATGTATAAGTAAAACTCTATAACTATTTTATTATGCATCGGTAATCTAATCCTACTTTAAATATGCCTTTGTAGGGCTGTTATATTTACCACTAATTAGACAAGTCAACTTACTCATTTATTATTATTTTCATTAAATATCTTATATCTAAATAATAATAAATTACCAATATATTTAGCCTCTTAGAATTAATTTAACAAGAACTCCGTAGGAAAGATATTAAATATTCTAAGTTGAGTGTAAAACCACTGTTTCAATTTTTCATGTTTCCCAAATAAAAAAGTTACCATAGGATTGTCAATTTTATTTAGTAATATTTAAAATTTTATCCTTTAAGGAAATCTTATGTAGTAACCAATTATGATAAATACCCATTGTAGGGAGCTCACAAAATTTGAGACAAAATATTAATCTATTTTACTATAGGATTAATAGTAGAGGCCGAGGGTTTTACGCCTAAAACCCTCTCCCACTCAATTTTTATAACTTAGAGTTTTTAATTTGTTAATCTAATATTTTCAAAAAAGATATTCATTGACATGCTAACCATTAATATCTAATTTTATAAAATAAAATAATTAATTGGTTATGTCAATATAAAATTAACAAAATTAAATAAATGATATTAACTAAATCCTAATCACATTAGAATATAAATATCATATAACAATAATTATGCATGAACATGTGATGTGGCATCCCTAAAATCTACATGACATGTTATCAAAAAAACATTCATAATGGATAAATAAATAAATAAATAACGAAATAAATAAATAACCATTAATTCGCAGTTTTCCTAGGAAAAAATACATTGACCAAAAACCTAATCTAGTCTTCTTGTAGTCATTGTCCATCTTCTAACTATTTCCTCTTGGCCTTTGAAATTTGAATTGAATTTGGGTTGAGGGCATTTTAGATATCTCTTAAATTTTATAAACTAATTTTATAAATATAAAAAGTTTGTGGACTATAAATTAATTTTAGAAACTTTGCCCAGCCACTTTAAAAATTTTAAAGTTTAAAAATTTGAGAAATTTTAGTTTTACTCCAGTTATTTTAAAAACTCTCATTTAAGCCCTTACTAGGACTTTAAAGAAATTTCAAAATAACCCTAGGGATTCAAAAAGTTTTTCAAGTATACCCTCTTCCCAAATCCAATCTCAGATAGCTGTAATCACCAGGAATGTTGGTGGTAGTTTTGTCAAAATCAAAAGGAAATCCGGTGACATCTTTCCATCTCCACCAGATATGAACTTCGTGTGTAGTCCATGTCCCTTCACCAGCGATTGGAAGGTCCAGAAAAAAATAGCGCCGCAACCGCAAGTTGCCCGCAGCCATTGCGGGTTACAGTGGTCAGATTCACCGTCACCATGGGTTGCCTCGCAGCCGCCGTAGGCTGCCTACGCCACTATGTCGACGCCACCACGCTAACTCCATTGTGGTTTCCCGCGACCACCACTACCTCCTGTAGTGCATTCTGGCTCTTGCAGGATTTTTTTTTTCTTACTGTGCCCTCCACTCTTTAGGCCGCGGGTCACCAAAGCCTTTGCGTCACCTTAGCGCTCCCACTTAGGTTATAGGCTCGCATTACCAGACCTGCCTGTTGCTTCTTTCTCTTTCTTCTTCTGTGTGCCTGCATAGTCTCTATCTCATGAATCGAGTCTCAATTCATTGTTACAAAACAATATAACAAATACAGATCCAAAGAAAAAATTATAGACTCAAAAACAGAAAAATTACAAAGAGTTACAAATCTAAAAAATAAAAATCAGGAGGTAAATTATGGTTCCAAAAATTAACCACCCCTCCTGTTACACCCTTGAAAATAAATAAATATCTACTGTGAATAAAGGATTTCATTCATCCACACAAAAAAAATTGATGCCACATCTATGCATAATTAAAACTATGCTATAAATCCAACAAAAGCTCTAATACCAGTTGTTAGTTTTCATAGCATAAGGTTAAGAAAAGTACCTCAATCTGAAGCTTAAATTTTTAAAAAATTTTCAGATGCACAGTGGAAAAGTTCTGATCAGCGATTCAGCCTTCTAAAACTATTCTCAACTCTCTTTCTAGATGGTATATGTGTGGTCGCTCTTATCAAGTCTAATGGCTTACCTATATATAAAAGAGACATATATAGAGAGATATAGAATCTGTATCAGAGAAAATCTCTCAACTACAGAGATAATCTCTTATCCACTCTCACATATATCAGATGTATATATCTTATCCTAACGTATTATAAATTTAAAAGATAAGGTATCCGAAGAAAATTTCTCAACCTAAGAGAATATTTCTCAATCATATAATCTTATCTAAATATACGTTAGTTGTGTATAATATTTATAATTTATTTTTTAAATAAAATAGATTATAAATAATAAGTTAACTGGACCTGCCCCATCAAGATTAAATTGAGCTAGCTTAAGGACTGACGGCGCATGGATTCCTAGCTCCAACTTAAAAGATTTTGGGCCCTGTCATCTCATGACGTCCCATTATCCTTTAAATTAACCCCGGGCTATTCCACTAAAAGCCCTGAGCTGCACTTTAGTTGTCCATGTTAAAATTTATTTAATCAAAACACTCTTTAATAAAATGAATTTTGGTCTTAGACCAATAATATTCACTTAATTAACCATTCATTACAAGCTCGTAATTAAGCGAGGCTAATATTAAATGTCAAGCCCCTTAAATTACATATTTAATCCTAAGTCACTATTTATCTAAACTTTGATCATTCTCAATATTTCTATATTTGTAAATAATTTAAAAATAAATATTGTTATTCAATGAACAATTTATTAAATAAACTGCGGCCATAGATTTAATGATTAAAATGATAAATAGCTTAGGTGAGTACATAAAAATGGATTCTATCTTATAAGTATATGTTTCCATGATTTATGAAATTAAATCTCCAAGTCATCGAGGTTTTGATCATTTACTAAGGTCTTACTCCGTGATAACTCAAATTGATTTAATTCATGAATGTGAGTTCATTACAAACTTGGGATTAAGGTTTATTAAGTTTATTAAAGTTTTAGTAAATTATGATCGATGATATTTATTAAACCATATCATAATTTACAATAGTCCATTCAATTTGTATATCACATATACATATTAACTTTCCAACTGAAAGTTACTATTTTAGTAATCAAGATAAATCACCCAATTGTAGAAAAGTTATAGCTTTAACATAATAAAATGCTCATTTCATTAATAACTATGAATTATTTTTAT
Organism: Vitellaria paradoxa; assembly: GCA_019916065.1. NCBI lineage: Eukaryota > Viridiplantae > Streptophyta > Magnoliopsida > Ericales > Sapotaceae > Vitellaria > Vitellaria paradoxa. The sequence goes on along the minus strand of CM034233.1, from coordinate 42,696,990 downwards.
TTATAAAAGTTGTGATTTAAATCTTTCTGTATCGACATCTTATACCTAATACTTAAATTACATACTTCATAAATAAAGAACCATAATGTGTGCTTAAATAAATAAATATTTTATTATAACCAGAAAAATAAAATAAAATAAAATGTTATTACAAAACATGTTTTCAAGGGAACAATTGTAATGTAAGTCTAGCAACATGTTCGTCCAGACGATGGAATATGTTTGTCCGAATGAAGGTATCATGTTCATTAGGACGATGAAATATGTTTGTCCAAATGATAGAACATGTTCTTCGAACCTAACTACTACCAACAACGCACCACCAAAAGGGCCCTTCAGGTGGCAACCATCCACCTCAATGAAACGTTGGCAATCCTTCAAAAATCTAGGTGTTTGTGCCTCCAGAGAAATAAAGAACCTCTTAAATAAAGGGTACACTTAACCGGGCATCCTTTCAACAAAATTTTTACTGAGCTACCATGATTACGCCTTATCACAATTGCATATAGAGGTTTCTTCACATGACTCTCCCTATGGGACCTCGTGATTTCTTCCATTGCCTTCCTACTTGCTCTCTAAAGTTGCATCCAATCAGCATTAATCCCGTACTTCTTTGAAATTTTAGATTTCATCCCAGACAATTTCATCTAAGGATTTTCCTCAACCTCTTTGATAGTTTCTTAGCAATCTAAGTTAAATTAGCCTCAATATTTTATGTAATTGATTCAAACTTATTCTTAAGAAACAAGAACTTGATTTGGTACGTTCTTCCTTCACACATTGACCAATGAACACTAACCCATTTCAACAAAATATCTACCTGAATTTTCCTAACTATCTTAAACATCACTAGCAAGTCATCTTCATAATCAGTCTCAAATTATTTGTATATTAATTGATAAAACACCTTAATTTCTACTCTACTGTTTCTACTCTAACAGTAGAGGGAGTAGAGGGAATATCAATCGAGGCATACTCACATACATCTATTAACAAATCTAACTAATAATACCTATTAGATTCTATATTCTTAATAACTCCTTGTCCTTCTAGTGTACGATCAAATCGTGTATGACAAAGGGTGCCTTTTAACATCTACATAGACAATATAAAAAAAATATAAATAATCCTTTTTTAAAAAAAATCACAATTTAGATAAATAAAAGCCATAAATTGTGGAAAATCCCTGATTAGAAATCAAACAAACCCCAAATCCGCTGAAGAAAACTGACAAACTTAAAAATAATCTCAAAGGATGAAAACCCAAAATCAAATGAATGAAATACCTGAATCAAGTGAAGAAAATCAAAATTAATGAATGAAAATAAACCCCTCAATCAGATCAAAAAAGTTCATAATAAGAAGTGAAAAAAAATGCCTACATTAGATGATGAAAATCCTAAAAGTTTTTAACTGGGATATGAAAAAAATCCTAGAAAAAATACCCAAGTCAGATGTGAAACCCATATGAATAAGCTCAACTTAGAGTCAAAAACCCTAAATAAAACCTAACTGAGATATGAAGAAAACCCTTGAAAAACCCTAACTTGTGGATAGCAAACCTAAGAACCCCAACTAAGAGACAAAAACCCTAAAACAATCCTAACCAAGAGATAAAAAGACTCTTAAAAACCTATTTTGAATATGAAGAACCTCACATTTTTTGTTAGATTTGAGGTAGCATGGAGTTGAATTCTCCATATCAGACGCACCTTTTTCTTTAAGATCTGAAATGTTTTTGGGTCTTTAGTTTTTACTTGGATGCTTTCTAATGATGGTTAGGAGAAATGAGGACTTATGAATCATCTGATACTTTAATGTATTTGAAAGGCAAATTCATCCTCCAAATTCTACATCCGAAACGTTGTGGCCAATTGTGTCTTATTAATGTACCATCTTAACAACATTACGCTAAAGGCTATTGGAAGGACAAGAGTGTGTTAAACTTTAAGAAACAAGGGAGGTCCCTGTATTTTTCTTAATGCTTAATGGAGGTCTGATTAATTTGCTCATATTTTTTATCTATTTGGTAAGCCCAAATAAATTTGAGGAAAAAAAAAATGAGCCCAGGGCTAAAATATATTTTTTTGCCTGAGTTTGGATCCAGCAAATATTTACTTAAATGATAAGAAACATATCAAGTAATATTTCTTGGCCATTTGAAAATCCCATAGGGTGAGTATGGGTTGAAAATGGATTTAGGAGTAAAACAGTAAATTTTTATACAAGTTTGGATCAGCTCAAAATTTATTTAACTGGCAATAAACATATCCAATATTATTTTTTAACCCTTCTAAAAACCCATAAATCTAGGGGAAAATATGCTTAGGGGTAAAAAAAAAAGTCATTTTATGACTCGAGTTTAAATTGGGCTAGAATTTGTTTAGCTATTAAAAAACACATTGATGAATATATTTAACGTTTGGAAAGTTTAAAATACTAATCAGATAAAAAAATGGAAGCAAGGTTAAAATAGTTATTTTATGACTCGAGCTTAGATAGGTTTGAAAATTATAAAATTTATAAAAGATTTCCTAAGAAATATTTTCTTAGCCTTTTATAATGCTTATAACGTGAATCTAGTAAAAAATGAGATGAAGAGTAAAATAGCCATTTAATGATCCTAGTTAGAATCGGTGCAAAATTTTTTAAGAAATATTTCTAAACCTTTTGATATGTTTAGAATGCGAATCTAAGTTGAAAATGATTTTACAACTCAAGACAATGATTGAGAGAAATCTTTGATCACATTGTTGTTGTTTGGTTTGTTTATTTTTTAGGTAAAATCTTAATCGGAATAGAATGGAAATTTTATTATTTATATAAGGCACAGGGGTAAAACAGTTATTATATAGCCAGAGTTCGGATTGCCCTGAATTTTGTTTTGCTATTAAGACACATGTTGATGGATTTTTTTTTAGCATTTTGGGAAGCCTAGAATACTAATGTGGGCAAAAAATAGACTCAAATGTAAAACGATCATTTTATAGCCCAAGTTTGGATCAGCTTGAAATTTGTTAACCTGATATAAAAACTTGCAAATGAATATTTTCTTAACCTTTTGGAATACAATAATGCAAATTTGGACAAGATATTGCCTCAAAAGTAAAATGGTAATTTTACAATTTAAGTTTAGATCGATCCAAATTTTGTTAATGTAATATGGAAAGTACAAAAATTGCCCCTGTAGTTTACACTCAGTATCATTTTAATCCCTCCTATTTTAATTGTAACAATCAAATCCCTATAATTTTGGTCAAGATGCAATTAAGTCTTCCTATCAAACGCTGTTAATATCCAACCATTAGAATGATGGCAATTTTGTCAATTTGCATATTTCTTCTCCAACATCCAATTAAACTTGCATTGCTTTTACATACATATATATACAACTACTCTTCTAGTGAATATTGAGCATAGCCACTCTTCCGTAAATACTGAGCACCAGCCACTCTTCGAACTAGACCCAAGTCTGATATCCTTCTTTTTCCTTAGCCAGAACCTCCATTGAAGGCTTATAGATACATATATATATCTTACACTGGGTAACCAAATAGGAACAAACCCATAATTTTGCCAGAGATAATAACGTATTATACTATATAATCGAAATTTCAAGCAATGTAAAAAATTATTTTGGGATCAAATATAAAGTTAAGTATCAAGAGATCAAACCCCAAAGGAATTAATTTTGAATGAAAAAACATCAGATTGAAACAAAATATTTATCACAAAGATAATAATTTGTCTCGGTAGCCAAAAGAGGAAAGCTTCACATAACCTCTTTGAATCCAAAGATATAAAAGTAAATTGAGATTTCTGTTCTAGTGAAGGTATTTTAATTTCTCTCTCTCTCTCTCTTAATATATATAATTACAAATATAACATATGAATATATATATATATATACACTATTCCAATTTACTATTCAACTCCTGAAATCTTTTAAATCCAAAAGTTCAAGTAAATTCACTCCATTTTCATTTTTCTATTAATAGAAAATGTTGTAATGGACAAAATAGAAATCAAAACTCACTAAAAATATAAAAATGGAAATCAAACACCTATAATAGATTTGAATTCAATGTTCCAAACTTTCCTTGTACATCAAAATGTAGGTTTAATTGGGTGTTGGGGAAGAAGGATGCAAATTGACAAAATTGCCCTTATTCTAACGGTTACATACAAATGATGGTTAATAAAAGGACCCAGTTGCATCTACCGAAAAAATAGAAATTTAACTGTTACAACTAAAATGAGAGGGATTAAAGTGATATCAGACGTAAACTATAGGGGTGATTTCTATACTTCACTCAAAACACTTCTAAATCTTTTGGTACATTGAGAATGTGAATATATGCTAATAATAGTGCCAATGGTAAAATGATTATTTTATGACTCGAGAAAATGATCAAGCGAAACATGTGATTATAGAGTTGTTATTCACTTTATTTCTTTATGGATAAAATCTTCATTGGAATATAATGGTATTTCTTCAGTTCAATTAAGGAATGCATTTTCCCACTTAATGTGAGAATAATTATTCTACAGAAATAGCATCCCAACTTTATTTTTTAATATCAAACATGAGAATAGATTAAAGTAAGAATGAAAAACATAAAACTAGGAAAAAAAACCCAAATTTATTTGTTTCCTTACCATTCAAAAGATGGGCTTCAATTCTTTCTTTGAGGTCTACTATCAAATTCTATAAAGTATCTAAATGTTTCCTACAGATCCTCAAGTTCGTGAAAAAAGTTCTTCCAAATGATCATTCATGTCCCCAGAAAATAGATGTCAGTGTACTTCTCAACTTTTACTTTTATCATATAAAAAGTAAAAAATTCAAGGTTAGAGCTTAACCATTGAGGAATTCTGCACTCACCATTAAAGAGGTGCATTCATGTACGAATATTGCTCTAAAACTGACATACAGTCTCACTCATAGATTTATTTTAAGTTCTTTGCCCTTATTGTACCTCTAACCCCTCAACCTTAATTTATATGATAAAAGTATGCGTTAAGGAGTTGCTATTGCTTTTCAACTCACTCTTAAATGAAGCCTTAACAGTTCATTCATATCTCGTTAGTTGATCCATTCATATCTCATTAGTTGATATATTATTTTATTTTTATTTTATCATACCTCTAATTATATATTAAATTTACTTATTTACATGAATTTAAGATAACATATTTATGCTTTTTAAAAGTCTTTTACAAATTGAGACTATTATAACTAATGATTAATTTTTATATATTTTTATTTAAAAATTTTCAATAATATTATTATAAATAATTACAATGGACATTCATTTCCCTGTTAAAAAATTAAGTGCACGTGACCAAAAATTTTTAACCCAAGAAGTGAGATATCAATTCTTCGTAAATGAAACTCAGGAACTCATTAAAGGAGATAATAATGTGCCTTTTAACATTTATTGCAAATATATGGAAATCTTCTATTTTGACATAATATCACTAGCCTCAATATGGTGTCTCTTAGATCAGGCAATTGTTTATAGGATTTTCCCTTTTCGTTTATTCTCATCTTCCTACTCTTCATCTATGTAAAGGCCCGGTGTATAAATTGTAAAGACACGAATTTAATTTAATACTAGAAAACATGCATTTGTGTTTCTCATTGCTTCCGCCTTTTTTTTTTAATTTTATTTTAACAAGGTATCATAGCCTTTTCTTACTAAGCTTCTCATTAAGCTTTTCACTAGGCATAGCTAGTGTTGAAAATCCTCCCCTCATATCACTCCACGCTTTGCATGAGGGAGCTGTGAACAAAGTCTAACATCCTACATCACCAATATCATGACTTTATTCTCTATATAGAAAGTTTTGGAAACCCTTACTTTGCAGGCTGATTTTCAAGATTGACTTAGGCCCACAGTTTGTTCAAACATTGTATGAAAATCTTTGACTTGTGGCCTCAAAATTTTCTGGTGTATCATTAACCAAAGCTTTTTGTTACAATTTTTCGGTTACACCATCATTGCCACTCCATTTTGTTTCACCACCACTTTGCTTTTTTTGTTCCAAAAAATAGTGTTGATTTTTAGAATGTGTTTATAATAACATTAGATACCATCACCCATGATAGTAACTTAATTTAGCCATGTGTTGTTGCATTAAGTGCATCTAAGACACATAAGTGTCTTGCTTCATCTTCAAACCAACTGCACCTCTTAGTCTGTCACGTCCCGAATTTTGTAGCCTGAGGAGTGAACTAAATAATCACATGCTATTAGCATAAACCAATCACAACCCCAACTAGATCCATATAACCATCCTGGAGCTGACATCCACAATATTAAATACTAATTATAAAAAGTCTCAGTCATCAGCAAGTAATAATACTCCATACAATTATCAAAATAATATCTAAGTAAACCAGCCTTTACAACCATATCACGTAGTCAAAAATAAATGTTGAGTACAAAATAATATATGTTCAAGGCAAAATACCCCATATAATCTACTCCATCTTCTCAAACAATAAAAGAATAGTAATAATCCAAAATAAGCCAAAAACATGGTGGGGCTACCTAGGCCTCAAACTTTGCACCTACAATACAGTCTGTAGAGACGTGAGCACTAAACCACGTATGCCATGATGCACTTAAAAATAGATATAATATGCAACACATGCCATAACATGATATTCTCGGACAACAAATATTAACAATAACTGGCGAACGTCATATCATCATCATATCACTACATCAATATCCAAAATATCATCATTTATCAACATTAACATCATAATCATTCATTAATTATTATCTCATCAACACAACACACGTGGGGTAGATACTTTGCAAGATTGACCTGTGATCAGTAAGTATAGTCCAAACTATCGTCGTCTTTTATGGGCCAACATTTAATGAAAATAATGAACTGAATTATCGTCATTTATAAGCCTTAGCTCAAGGATTACGATTAACCAAGTAAGCATCGTCGTTCATGGATTAGTATCTAAAGGTCATGAATAACCAATATCAACTTCGCATTATAGGCTAAACCTACTGACACAATAATCAAACCCTGCATAGGTTTAGCAACTCTTAACCTAAGATAATCACCTATTATTCTATTTATCAGTATCCACTAACTTTAAAAATAACAATTTATAACCATGTAACATTATTTTTCCCCATAACATTATTAACATTATCCTCATCAACGATGCTACACATATCACAAGATCTTAATTCAGGTTACAGACATTGCTCATCTAATAAAGTTTTGAAAACTCTTGGTTAGGTGCCTAGGGAAAATGTTCCACATGCCCAAGGAGCCTTAATTAGGCCTGCACATATGGGGCTTCCTGCCTGTGTACCCAGGGAAGCCAGTGCGCCTGACTAAGACGGTTCGTGCACTCAGGCTTCTCTAGTGTTTGGTTTTAGCTTATACTCTATTTTTGATTTTCTATTTTAAGTTCACAATCTATTTTCAAAGTTTTCTTTCCTTCTATTAATTCTTTCACTATCAGCCTTAGCAACATACAAACATAACCCTTCATTCAAATCACATTTTATAACATGTCCAACAAAATTGAAGTACACTATTCATCATCTTCCTCACAACATATACATACATGCATACTAATAGTAACCCCGTGTCATGCCCAGGCGATGCATTTTTTTTCAATTACTAACATTAGAAAATAAAAAATATCTTCAAAATAATTAAAAAAGATATTTATGTTAAGAAATGCTAATAGTCATTGATCCACATGTCAAAATAGATAGACAAAAAAAAAAAAAAAAAAAAAAAAACTAAATATGGCCATCCAATTTTTAAAATAGTAATCCAAAAGTACAACTACAAAAACATGATAGATAACTCCATTCTTTTAGCCCCATTCAGCTCCAGCATGCTAAGTAAAATCACCTATTAAACAAAAAATATTTAAAATTATCTATTAAGATATATAATATTTTAAAAAAAAATTAAAAGTAAGTAAGAGATTGTATAATATTACCTGTTAAAAATGAAACATTATGCTTCCAATCCATCATATTTCAATCTACAAAATAACATTTATAAAACTATAAAGATTTTCAAATTGGGTAAACATGTATAAATAAAAAAGAGAATGGTTCTTTTACCTTCAAATGAGTGTGCAACTCATTTATCCTTTTTGCCATCTATCATTTTCAAAATTTGTTCCACTTCATCCAAAGCTTTAGAACACAACATATCAGTTTCTATCTCTTCTAAAAATTCTCTCAATGCTCTCATATCTAAGAAGTCTTTTTTTTTCCCCAGTTTTTTATAAATTTTTACTGTACGTCCTGAAGGTGGAAGATTACTAACAATGGCATGAAGGTGGGAGATTACTAATTATGGTCTAAAGTTTGAGCCAATAGCAACCTTCTTCTTGCTGTCAGTCGTACCAATTTAGATTGGAAAAACTTTTGCTGTCTACTTTTTTAGAAGTCTCAACACTAAGAGGTAATAAGGATGATTAAGTAAAAATGAAAACAGATTGATAATCCATTTAATCAATTGCACGCTCTTGTAATACCCTGGACTTTGCATTAACATAAGGTTTTTTGTGTATTTTAGAAATATGTGTGTTAATTTAGTGGTATGGGTCATTAATTGTACCTTAGAGTTGAGAACTTTGAAAGGGGTGAGCTAAGCTATCAAAAGATGGCACTTTAGTAAGAGTGTAGGAGGACACCTTGGGCGCACAAGGCATGGGCACCCAAGGTCTTGGGCACCCACTTGAGAAGGGCTTGGGTGCCCAAGGAACAGTAGATTTGACAAGCATGGGTTGCTTTGAAATTTTCAGCTGAGCCTCATAGCTATAAGTCTATTTCTAGCCTAGGGGTGATGGGAAGGTCTGAATTCTACTATTGAGGATTAAAATATTGGTTAAATATATTTTTTTGTATGTATGATGCAAGAAAGAGAGAGAGAGAGAGAGAGAGATTGTTGGGAGAGGAAGAATTGGGTGAGAAGCAAAGAAGAGAACAAGGAAGAAGAAGAAAAAGAACCGGGTAGAAAAATTTGAGGGTAAGTTCTTCTAGCCTAAATGGAAATCAAATTAATCTTGCAAGAGTGTAATTGGATCCTCAAGGAACCTTTCTATGTGATTTATTTGTAGTCTGGATCAAGGAATGAAGAGTTAGAGCTTATCAAAGTTTGAGAACTTGGAACCGGGAGACACTATCTTGTTGATCCATCTTCTTTTAACTTAAGGTAGGGATTTAATGCCTCATTCTTACATATGTGATGTGTAACAAGGACTAGAATACCATTAGAGAAACCCTTTTAAGTGTTGGTTACATTTATGGAAGATATTTGAAGTTATATACACATATATATGTATGTATGGGTTGAGAGAGTGAAAATGGTGTTTTGATCCATAACTTGACTTTTGGTTGATGAAAACCCAAATTGTTGGTTTCCTTTGGTGCCTAAGAGTCATATGTTGATGATAGAAACATGAAATTTTAGGTATCTTAACTTAAACTTAGCCAATTTGAGGTCCCAAGTATGAAAAACCAAGAAACTAGAAAATAGAGCATGAAACCCGTAACTTGGACCAAGCTGTGGGTGCACGAGAGAGACACAGTTGGGCACCCAACCCCCTTGGGCACACAAGAGATGGGCGCCTAGCTCCTTAGGTGCACAAGGTGTGCGCGCACGGCTGAGTACCGGCTTGGGCGCCCACCGAGCCTAGGTCCAAGTCCTGACTTTGTTTACTTTGACCTTCTACCTTAGGTTTACGAAAGAGTTTAGTAACATGTTTTTGTATGAAACTTTTATTTGATTAATTGCATGGATTTAGAAAGGGAAATGTGTTCTAAAAGGTGATTAAGGATTTGTTATCTTAAGCTAATGAGATTTAACTTGTAAGGGTGAATGATTGTTACCTTGAATGAAATGATTTGGAAGATTACCTCGTGAAAAGAGTCTTAATCTAGTAGAATTGTGATCATGTCTTGATGAAAACAGAATGCTAAGGATATGAACATGTGATTGAATAAACAAAAAAGTGAATTGACAAAAAGACTCAAATTCCTAATGATGTTAAATGTTGAATGTTTAATAATGTCTAATTAATGTTGATATGTGACAAGCCTTGGGATGAATTGAAACGTTGACATGTGTTCTTGGATAGTATATGATGATGAATATGAACCTGTACTAGATGAGAATGGAATGTGATGAATGATTGTTTGCGTGTTGGGTGCCGTGGTGGGGTGCAAAAATAGGAAGTGCTTTAAGATGACCTTCGGGTTGAGGGACCGGGAACCTGCGCAGGGTTTGGTGTTAATGCCAGTGGATTAGTAGTCCACAACATTGTGTGTGTTTTGGCTCCTCATGGCTCTGAACTGTGATCCTAAACAATGACGTCAGTTTATCATTTCCGTTGGGTATTGGCCCATCAAAGACGATAACATGTATGCACCCATCCCCCGATGACTTGTGTGGTTATGGTTATGCAATTTAATGATGAATAGATGATGATGTGAGTATAGTTATTTGATTGAACACTGGTTAGGTAATAAAATGATGATGAAATGTGGTTTGAATTAAGGATTGAATTGCAAAACATAAGCATTAACCGAAATCGAATCTTAAATTATGGAATTATTGAATGAATATATGTTTTCACCTAAATTGGCTACTTGTTGTGTCAATGAAATGTTACGACTCTAGAAAATGTTGAAGTGGCTAACCTTACCTAAACAACATTACAGGACTAGATTGCATACCATATATGTTTGTTTGAGACATCGTGGGCACAAGTGGACCCGTGCTCACGTCCCTATAGATTTTGGTGCAGGAACAGGCCTTAACAATCAGGTGGGCTAGTGGGGTTGGACTGGAAGTATGTGCATGAGCCCTACTAAGCTTAGAAAAGCTTTTGGTCATTTAGTATAAATGTCTTTTGGAATTGTAATATTGTACAATGCTAGACTTATTCGATGTGGTTGTAATGGCCTTAAGGCCTAAGTTATGAATTGATGGAGTATGGAGTATGTGACTTGGCAACAGTCAAGGTTTAATTTATGTTATTTTATCTTATGTCTTGGGCTCACTAATTGATGTTGCGTTGCTCTGATCATGGGTGGTTATGTTAGTGCATGTTATGTGTGTTTATCACTCACCTCTTGGGTTGCGAGATCTGAGGCATGACAGGTTGGTATTAGAGCCTAGGTTAGAATACCTAGGGGCATGGGGAGTCTTGCATCGCATATTTTATGTTTAGATAATATTGGATTTAAAGTTAATTGTGGGATCTAATTGGTCTTGTATAAACTCTAGATGGGGATGGAAAAAGGGGAGAGCAGTAATACTAAAGTTCAACCAGTTGAGGAAGAGATTGAGTGGCCGGATGATTATATCTTTACCTAAGTAGCCACCGAGGGTTTAGCTGAAACACAACCCCAGAACATGTCAGAAGATGTGGCAGGGATAGACTTGGTGCCAAAAACATTAGATATCAAATGGTACCTTATTATGGGATGTCGTACTTAGTTTCATATCCAATGCATTATCCGTATCAATATATGATGCCTTACCCAGTGCCTTACCAGTTTCAGTTTGCACCCCCAGTGTTAGTAGTACAAACTATGACTGTGATCGTGCCTACCATTTCAACAAATCCAACCGTGACACTAGATACAGTGACAGAACCGAACCCAGGCAATCAAGGTACTAGCTCACATGAAGGTAGCACTAGCATTGGGGAGATAGGTGAAAGTTCTAGTACTGAGCAAGATCGTCTGCCAGGAGTATGTGGAGGCTGTCGTAGGCTGGGATATACGCTACAGATGTCCTAGACAATGCATCAAATGTTGTACTTATTGTGGCAGGAGGGGGCACACTCGTGGCTTTTGCACTTATCGTAGAAATTGAAATGTAAGAATGTGAAGGGGAAGATTTTGGAAAGGCAATTCCTTTAGTGGAAATCGGAGTGGCTATTAGTCTAATGACTAGTGTTATGTTATGTACTATTTTAATTTTAGTTAGTAGAGTAACTTGAGACCTTGTAATATTGGCACTCCTGTTATAGTATTAATGGATACGAGATAGTGCTATTTGTTGTATCTTGATGAATGTATTAAACTGTTATCTTACTATTAAATGAACTTATGTTCCATTGTGATCTCGAATGTTGACTAAATTTTATTATCTTATGCTTTGTTATACCTTAGATAAAATGCCACCGTGAGAAATGAGGGTTAGAGGCTGAGGCCAAGGTAGAAGAAGAAGATGGGGAGACGTACCTATTCAGCAGGAACAGGAAACACATTGTAGTGTAGTGGCTGAGGTACAACAGAATAACTTAGGAAATGAGGAGGTGCAGTTGAGGGCATCAGAGATTCAACAACCAATAGCTATGGACGCTGGAGCAGTGTTACAACAATTGGTGACGGCTATGGCTGCGATAACAGGAGAGGCTTGTGTTGGACCCCAGTGACGAATGCAGGTAGGCCCTACTGCCCTGGAAAAATTTAGGAGGATGAAACCTCCAACTTATGATAGTGTGGTTGACACAGATGTGGCGGAACAGTTCCTGGAGGAATGCGAGAAGATACTAATAGCAATGGAGATCACTAATCCTTCTACTCGCATTACATTGACTACATTTTAGTTAGTGGGTAGGACGTCAACTTGGTGGTCTAGTTTAAAGGACACAGGAGGATCAGTTGTCTCACTTGGGAAAGATTCGAGGAGAAGTTCAGGGATCACTTCTTCCCTTAATCTTTAAGAGATGCTAAGAGGGAGGAATTTGCAGGGTTAATACAAGGGACTATGATAGTGTTGGAGTATGAAAGAAATTCTCAGATTTATCAAAGTATGTGCCTAAGTTGGTATCTACTACTCATTTGAAGTGCAGAAGATTTGAAAGGGGATTGAGACTGACTCTGAGGAACAAAATGGTGATGTTGGGATTAGGGGATTATGAGACTTTGGTAAATCAAGCGATGACTGTAGAAAGGAATTAAATGAAACCAAAGCTATTTATGAAAATCAACGTGGCAAGAATGTGGGGACTCAATAGGAAGGAGTTAGTAGAAAAAGGATTAAGAGTAGTTCGTTAGCTCCATTGATCCAATTGTCTTACTAAGGAAGTATGGTACCTGCACCAATAAGAAGATCAGGGGGACCTCTTGAAGGCAAGTTGTATGCTTCAACTGCAGACAGGAAGGCCACAAAAGCATAGAGTGTCCCAGAAGTAAGAAACAGGTTGAATCAGTAGGACAAATGAGAAGTGGTCAGGTTGGAGAAAATAGAGCGTGTTATAGATGTGGAGAGATGGGGCATATTCAAAGATTTTGCCCTCAGATTCAGCGAGGTATAGGGGGAAGGATGGTACCATCTGGACGATTGTTATAAGGACCCTGCTTATCGACCTCTCAGTCAGTACAGCAGCAGTATCAACAAAGAAGTGTCCCGCAAGGGATGATACAAATTGGGGCATCACAGCAGTCGAGGGTAAACCCACAGGGATAGAGGTTTGGTAGACCACAGAATGTCCAAACACAGGGCAGGGTGTTTGTAGTGGCACAGCAGGAGGCACCAGCTGAGCCTATGGTGACTAGAGATATTTTTCGTGTCTATTCATCAAATGCTATTGTACTCTTAGACACGAGAGCAACTCATTCATTTATTGTTGCATCCTTTGCTTATGCCTTGGGAATAGATGTTAGCCCCTTGGAATTGTTTTTACGTGTTGAGACCCTTATAGTAGGATTTTCTTTTTTGACCCAAGTATGTAAAGGATGTGAATTAAGGGTAATGGATGTTTTTGATGGGCGAGAGTTCGTCTCAAGTTTTGATTTAATCGTATTGGAAATGAGAGGTTTTGATATCATACTTGGAATGGATTGGCTTATGTCCTACCAAGCTATGATTAACTACCATAAGTGTAAGGTAACCTTGACCACGCTAGAAGGAGATCGGATTCGTTTCTTTACAGACCGATGTAAAATGTAAGAAATTTCGTTCTTGAAAGGTCGGGGAAAGAATGAATTATGCAGCTTATTTGCTTGCATAATTATGGAAGAAGGGGGCGAAGAACAGAGAGTTGAATTGCCTAAAGTTGTGAATAAATTTCCCGAAGTGTTTCTTGAGGAGATATTCGAGTTTCCACTTGAACGAGAAGTAGAGTTTTGTATGGATCTGGTCCCAAGCACAAAACCCATCTCCATTCCACCCTACAGGTTAGCACCGGTAGAGTTAGCAGAATTGAAAACGCAAGTGGAGGAGTTGCTAGCTAAAGGATTCATCCGGCCAAGTACATCACCTTGGGGAGCACTGGCATTGTTTGCTGCCAAGAAAGATGGAATGTTGAGAATGTGCATCGATTATAGGAAATTAATTAGGGTGACTATCAAGAATAGATACCCACTGCCAAGAATCAACAATTTGTTTGATCAGTTGAAAGGATCGAGGGTGTTTTTGAAGATTGATCTACGATCTGGGTACCATCAAGTGAGGATAAGGGAAGAAGACATTCCAAAGACGGCATTTAGAACTCGATATGGTCATTACGAGTTTCTGGTTATGCCTTTTGGCTTGACAAATGCACCGGCAGTCTTTATGGACTTGATGAATCGAGTCTTTAGAGATTACTTGGATAAATTTGTGGTGGTGTTTATAAACGATATCTTGGTGTATTCTAAGTTAGAAGAAGAACATGAACGACATTTGAGACTCATGTTGCAAAGATTTAAAGGATCATTAGTTGTATGCCAAGTTAAGTCAATGTGAATTCTGGCTTAAAAAAGTTAAATTTCTGGGACATGTTGTATCCGAAGAAGGGGTAGCAGTGGACCCATCCAAAGTTGAAGCTATTCTGGAATGGTCTCAACCAAAGTCCATATTTTAGATCCGTAGTTTCCTTGGGTTGGCAGGGTATCTTGGACTTTTCCAAATTAGCAACCCTATTGACTAGATTAACTCGAAAGGGAATCAAATTTGAATGGGGTGATGCATGTGAAAGATATTTTCAAGAGCTAAAAAGAAGACTAACTACCACACCAGTGCTAATCATCCCAAAAAGGGGAGCTAGTTACTCAGTGTATTGTGATGCGTCACGAAAAGGACTTGGGTGTGTTCTTATGCAGAATGGGCGAGTGGTGGCCTATGGTTCCAAACAGTTGAAAAATCATGAGAAGAATTATCCAGTGTAT
Source organism: Vitellaria paradoxa (assembly GCA_019916065.1). Taxonomy (NCBI): domain Eukaryota; kingdom Viridiplantae; phylum Streptophyta; class Magnoliopsida; order Ericales; family Sapotaceae; genus Vitellaria; species Vitellaria paradoxa. The sequence continues at coordinate 42,681,814 of CM034233.1, read as the reverse complement.
GATTTGGAGCTGGCAACAGTAATCTTCGTCTTGAAGAGTTGGAGGCATTACTTATATGGTGAGAGATTTGAAGTGTTCTCGGACTACAATAGTTTGAAGTACATTTTTACTCAAAGAGATTTGAATTTGAGGCAACAGCAGTGGATGGAGTACATGGAGGATTATGACTTTGAATCGCATTATAATCCAGGTAAAGCTAATGTGGTTGCAGATGCATTGAGCAGAAAGACAAAAAGTGTCATGGCATGTGTAGTAGTTAAGGAGTGGGAAATGATGGGGATATTGAATGAATTTGATTTGGAACTTAAAAGGGGAGAGAAACAAGGGATGTTGTATACTATTGTTGTCCAGCCAGTTTTAAGTAGTATGGTAATTGAGGCTCAGAAGTCAGATAAGGAAACTAATGATGTTTGTGATAAAATAAAGGACCAAGTGGATATTCCAGGATGGACAGTGGGTGATAATGGAGTTGTCAAATATTAAGGGAGAATTTTTGTACCCTCCTCAGCAAGGGAAGAGGTTTTGAAAGAATTTCACCATTTTCCCAGCTAGTAGTGCATCCGGGAGGTACGAAAAATGTACCATGATTTAAAGAGGAAGTTTTACTGGGCAGGAATGAAGAAAGATATAATAGAGTTTATTAGTAAGTGTCTAACTTGTTAGCAGGTGAAGGCAGAGTATCAGAGACCAGCTGGATTGTTACAACCATTGCCAATATCTGAGTGGATGTGGCAAAACGTGACTGTGGATTTTGTGTCAGGATTGCCAAAAACAAAAAAGGAATGTGATGCCATATGGGTAATCGTTGATCGATTAACTAAGTCAGCTCATTTCTTGTCAATGCGAATGACGGATTCAATGGATTCATTGGCTCAATTGTATATCCGGGAAATTGTGAGATTGCATGGGACGCCAGTGTCTATTGTTTCAGACGAAGACACTTGATTTGTTTCCCGATTCTAGTAGAGTTTTCAAGCGGCCATGGGGGCAGAGTTCTGTTTTAGTACAGCTTATCATCCCCAAACTGATGGACAATCTGAATGAAAAATTCAAATTTTAGATGATATGCTTCGGGCTTGTGTGTTAGACTTTAAAGGAGTTGGGAAGATCATTTACCACTAGTAGAGTTCACTTACAATAACAGTTACCAAGCTAGCATTGGGATGGCACCATTTGAGGCATTGTATGGTAGATCACGTAGATCACCGGTGTGTTGGACACAAGTTGGGGAGGCAACCATGATTGGGCCAGAGTTAGTTCGCAAAACCAATGAAAAGATCAAGGTAATTAGGCAAAGACTGAAGACAGCACACAGTCATCAGAAGAGTTATGCAGATCAAAGGAGGAGGCCTTTAGAGTTTCAAGTGGAGGACCATGCATTTCTGAAAGTATCACCACGGAAGGGACAATACAGATTTTGTAGGCGAGGGAAGTTATCTCCCAGATACATTGGCCCATTTGAAATACTAGCAAAAGTTGGAGAGGTTGCTTATCGGTTGGCACTGCCACCACAATTATCTAGAGTACACGAGGTTTTTTCATGTTTCTATGTTATGTAAGTACATTCCAGATCCTACACATGTGCTGAATTGGACTTAATTGGAAATAGACTCGGATGTAAAATATGAGATACAGCCAGTTCAGATCATGGATTCTCAAGACCAGATCCTTCTAGGAAAAACAATTCCACTAGTTCAAATATTATGGGAACACCATGGGGTGGAAGAATCAACTTGGGAGCGTGAGTCAGAAATGCGAGAACGATATCCACATTTGTTTACTTAAAGTTATGCTATGTACTAAAATTTGAGGACAAAATTTTTGTAAGGGGAGAATGTAATACCCCGGACTTTGTATTAACATAAGTATAAGGTTTTTGATGTATTTTAGAAATATGTGTGTTAATTTAGTGGTATGGGTCATTAATGGTACCGTAGAGTTGAGAACTTTGAAAGGGGTGAGCTAAGCTATCAAAAGATAGCATTTTAGTAAGAGTGCAGGAGGAGGACACCTTGGGCGCACAAGGCATGGGCGCCCAAGACCTGAGATGGGCGTCTTGGGCGCCCAAGGAACAATAGATTTGATAAGCATAGGTTGCTTTGAAATTTTCAGCCGAGCGTAACACCTATGAGTCTATATCTAGCTTAAGGGTGATGGGGAGGTCTGAATTCTACTGTTGAGGATTAAAATATTGGTTAAATATATATTTTTTTTTATGCATGATGCAAGAGAGAGAGAGAGATATATATTATTGGGAGAGGAAGAACCGGGTTAGAAGCAAATAAGAGAATGAGGAAGAAGAAAAAGAGGAACGGGGGAGAAAAATTTGAGGGTAAGTTCTTCTAGCCTAAATGGAAATCAAATTAATCTTGCAAGAGTATAATTAGATCCTCAAGGAACCTTTCTATGTGATTTATTTGTAGTCTGGATCAAGGAATGAAGAGTTAGAGCTCATCAAAGTTTGAGAGCATGGAATCGGGAGACACCATCTTGTTGATCCATTTTCTTTCAACTTAAGGTAGGGATTTAATGCCTCATTCTTACATATGTGATGTGTAACAAGGACTAGAATACCATTAGAGAAACCCTTTTAAGTGTTGGTTACATTTATGGAAGATATTTGAAGTTATATACACATATATATGTATGTATGGGTTGAGAGAGTGAAAATGGTGTTTTGATCCATACCTTGACTTTTGGTTGATGAAAATGCAAATTGTTGGTTTCCTTTGGTGCCTAAGAGTCATATGTTTATGATAGAAACATGAAATTTTAGGTATCTTGACTTAAACTTAGCCAATTTGAGGTCCCAATTATGAAAAACCAAGAAACCAGAAAACAGAGCATAAAACCCGTAACTTGGACCAAGCTATGGGCGCATGAGAGAGACACAGTTGGCTGCCCAACCCCCTTGGACGCACAAGAGATGGGTGCCTAGCCCCTTGGGCACACAAGGTGTGGGCGCATGGCTGAGTGCCAGCTTGGGCGCCCACCGAGCCTAGGTCCAATTCCTGACTTTATTTACTTTGACTTTCTACCTTAGGTTTATGAAAGAGTTTAGTAACATATTTTCACATGAAACTTTTATTTGATTAATTGTATGGATTTAAAAAGGGAATGTGTTCTAAAAAGTGATTAAGGATTTGTTATCTTAAGCTAATGAGATTTAACTTATAAGGGTGAATGATTGTTACCTTGAATGAAATGATTTGGAAGATTACCTCGAGAAAAGAGTCTTAATCTAGTAGAATCGTGATTATGTCTTGATGAAAATAGAATGTTGAGGATATGAACATGTGATTGAATAAACAAAAATGTGAATTGACAAAAAGACTCAAATTCCTAATGATGTTAAATGTTGAATGTTTAATAAGGTCTGATCAATGTTGATATGTGATGAGCCTTAGGATGAACTAAAATGTTAACATGTGTTGTTGGATAGTATATGATGATGAATGTGAACCTATACTAGATAAGAATGGAATGTGATGAATGATTGTTTGCGTGGCGGGGGCCGTGGTGGGGTGTGGAAATAGGAAGGTTTTTGAGATTACCCTCGGGTTGAGAGACCCGGAACCTACGCAGGATTTGGTGTCAATACCAGTGGGTTAGTAGCCCACAACATTGTGTGTGTTTTGGCTCCTCATGGCCCTGGACGACAATCCTAAACAACGATGTTGATTTATCATTTCTGTTGGGTATTGGCCCATAAAAGACGATAACGTGTACACACCCAACCCTCGATGACTTGTGCGGTTATGGTTATGGAACGTAATGATGAATAGATGATGATGTGAGTATAGTTATTTGATTGAACACTGGTTAGGTAATAAAATGATGATGAAATGTGGTTTGAATTAAGGATTGAATTGCAAAATATAAGCATTAACCGAAATCGAATCTTAAATTATGGCATTGTTGAATGAATATATGTTTTCACCTAAATTGGCTACTTGTTGTGTCAATGAAATGTTACAACTCTAGAAAATGTTGAAGTGGCTAACCTTACCTGAACAACATTGCATGACTAGATTGCATACCATATATGTTTGTTTGTGACATCGTGGGCACAAGTGGACTCGTGCTCACGTCCCTATAGATTTTAATGCAGGAACGGGCCATAACAATCAAGTGGGCTAGTGGGGTTAGACTGGAAGTATGTGCTTGAGCCCTACTAAGCTTAGAAAAGCTTTTGGTCATTTCGTATAAATGTCTTTTGGAATTGTAATATTGTACAATGCTAGACTTATTCGATTTGGTTGTAATGGCCTTAAGGCCTAAGTTATGAATTGATGGAGTATGGAGTATGTGACCTGGCAACAGTTAATGTTTAACTTATGTTATCTTATCTTATGTCCTGGGCTCACTAGTTGATGTTGCGTTGCTCTGATCACGGGTGGTTATGTTAGTGCATGTTATGTGTGTTTATCACTCACCCCTCGGATCGCGAGATCCGGGGCGTGGCAGCTCTAAAGTCTCACTTTGACATCCTCAGGAGTGCAATACAATGGATTTCAATTGTGGAGTCTCTATTTCTAATTGCAATAGATGACTTTCTAAAATTGAATCATTTTGATCAAGACTTCGGGCTAGCAGCAACCTTCCTCTTGCTCTTAATCTTGCTAGTTTGAATTGTAAAAACTTCTGATATCTAATTGCATAATCAATCCCAACTCCTAAAATGTGATACATGTCAAAGTGATTATTACTTTTTTATATTATCTCATTATGAATGAAATCAATGCTATTCTTAACAAAGTATTACCATTGATTTTGTCATGAGCAAATCTTAATGAAGTAATCATGATTTGATTATACCATTGATTAAATCTTATTCTAGGTGTAGAGCAATCTCCATGCACATCACCCATATTAGCTTTCGAACTTTTCTCCGCAAGTGCTAACTATCCCTTAACTATGTCATCTCGCTAACTCAATAGATTTAAAATTAACAATACATGTAAATTAAATAACAAAAACAAAGAAACTAGTAATAATATGATAAAGGTTCAATTACAGTTAACTATTTATAATCAAAGTAAACAGGTTGAAAGGAAATATTAATGGGTTACCATGATTGAAAAATTGATGATATTAACATGATAAAAAAAAATTTAAGATTACAACTATTACATATGGAACAAAATAAAAAATTTTTATAATATTAAAAAAATCTAAAAGTAATTAAATATTTTTGCAATTGAGATGATGGCTTAGAGCTTAAAAAAATTGGAAAATTAAAAAATTAAAAAAATACAATGAGTAAATCTAAAAGAGAGCAAATAAAAACATACACCCACAACCATAGTGAGATTTTATCACTGTAATTATAGTAAAATTTTATGTATTTAAAATTTTAATTTATTAAAATTAAATTTTCAAGTTTACCTTAATTTTATTAGATAAAATCTTACTCTAATTGTTAGATTAAGGCATGGAGAATCTAATAATAAGGCAAACATGAAAATAATTTTATCATAGCTCGTAGATTTAGTTGTTCCACAAAATGGTAAAACTTACAAAATACTGATAGGTCAATCCATATATAACAATATATTATCACCATCACCATAATCTGCATTTATGTAATACAATAATCATGCTCCTTGCATCTCAAGTTTAAAAATATAAATTCTAAGAATGTAAAAATAAAACAAATAAAACTATTCTAAGTTTTTTCACTATAAAAAAATTAATAAATCAAGTTTGGATAAAAAATATTTTAACTTATATCTAAATTGTTAACATATTAGTTGAGTTGACAAATAAATAAAATAAGACAAAAACTGCTGCAAACAGAATTTATAAGAGTGACATACCAAATGTAAAATTTTTAAATAAGTCAAAATTTGTTTTTTTATTAAGCCATTTTATTTGCTCACCAACATTAGTGGTGTTTTTTTTTTTTTTTTTTTTGTTGAAGAAAAAAAGAAAAAAAGATAGTACATTCTTATAATTAAAGGGCATCACCAAGTAGTATAATCATTAAAGAGTCAGACTGCAAACAAAAGTTAATGGAGATACAACAACAAAAGGTAAAAGACCAAAGCCAAAACCAATTTGCAGCAAAATATTAGCCAAAAAATTAAAAATTATGTAATAAAATCACTTGATCAAAAATAAAATCCTTAACTTTTTTAATTACAGAAATAAAAAATGATTTTGTCTTACCCAAATTGCTAATGCTCAGATATCATATGCTATGCATATGGGTTTATATATTTATTTCTAGCTCTCCACAAACCAAACAAAACACCAAGCCCCATTTTCAACCCTTTTCCATGAATGCACCAGGACATACATTATGCTATAAAAAGGCTTATATAAATACACATACCTGAAGTGGCAACTTGAAATGGCATGATTCACCGGTATGCGCTTAGTCAACTTCGGTAATCGGTACTTCACCAACCCTTCATTTCTTTCACTGATTGAATAACAAAATCTTGAAAGAATTAGAGAGAGAAGATTTTAGGCCAAGTTTCAAGCTTAAAATTATTAAAAAGTCTTAACTTTTTTTAGTTAAAAAATGATTTTATCTCATCCAAATTCCCAATGCTCAAACCATATGCTATGTATATAGGTTTATATATATATTTCGAGCTTTGCATCCTTTTCCGCAGACCAAACAGAAGTCTAAATCCCATTTTCATCCCTTTGCCATGAATGAAATAGCGGAACATACATTATACTATAAAATGGCTTGTATAGATACACATACCTACCTTTCAAAAAAAAAAAAAAAGAAAAAAGAAAAAATACACATCCCCGAAGTGGCAAGCTTTGTCGAGTTTGGTAATTCATCAGCACTTCATCATTGATGGTGCTTCACCACTTTCTTACTTTTTTCACTGATTGAAAAACAAAATCTTGAAAGAATTAGAGAGAGAAGATTTTGGATTGAGTTTCAAACTTATGGAGAAAGAGGAAAATCAAGAGACTTTACATAGAGGGTGACGAGCGGAGTCAATCAATTTGTGTGATAGAGAGCGAAAAATTGGAAAAAAAGAGTGACTTTTCAGTTTTCTTTTTGTTTTCTTTTTATTTTTTGACTCTTTTTTTAATGCAAACTTTTACGGATGGGTAGAGTACTATGTAGAGAGAGAGTGTGTTGAAACTTTTATTATTTATTTCAATTTGAGAGAGAGAGTGGAATTTGTTTTAAACACAAAATCAAAATTCTATAAAAAAAAAAAAGGAAAAAGACGAATGAAGAGCAAAGAACTATGCCATGTACCTAAAGTGGCAAGCTTCGTTGAGATCAATGATTCACCAGTGCTTCGTTATTGTTGATACTTCGCCGCATTCTTACCTTTTTTTACTAATTGAAGAACAAAATCTTGAAAAAATTAGAGAGAGAAGATTTTCGATTGAGTTTCAAACTTATAATGAAAGAGGAAAATCAAGAGACATTCATACAGAGGGTGATGGGTGGAGTCAATTAGTTTGTGTGATAAAGAGGGGGAAATTGGAAAAAAAAGAGTGACTTTTCAGTTTTCTTTTTATTTTTTGGTTTTTTTGATTTTTTTTAACGCAAACTTTTACTGATGGCCAGAGTACTATGAAGAGAGAAAGACAAAGTGACTCTTTTAATGAAACTTTTATTATTATTTATTTTAGGTGGAGAGAGATAGAATGGAATTTATTTTAAAAATAAAATCAAAATTTTGTAAAAACAAAAAAAGAGGAATGGAGAGCGAAGAGTTATGCCACATAGGATGAGAGTGAAGGAAAGGAGGAGAGAGAAATACATGGTTTTAGTATTATAGTAGAAATACATACACACCACAGAACAACTACTAACATATGCTTTTATCAATCATATCATGAAATAATTACAATCACTTGCACCAATATAATGCATAAACAAGAAATGTGCTTTTAAATCCCTACCTCAACTACTTGGAGAAGAAAGAAAACGATTAACAGTAAAGCTTAGAAACTCGAGAAAGTAAAAAAACTAACAATAATCAACTAATAACTCCTAACTCCTAAACAACCATTTCAATACTTTCAAAATAACTCTTATTGAAGATCGGTAGAAGGAATTGAATGAATTCTAGGTTTAACTTAACGAAGGTAGTTTCTTACCTCAGTTCACTAGTAATATTTAAAAATTTATATACATTATATATATATATAGACTAAGGGCTTCGGGAAGAAGAAAGGAAAAAGAAAGCTTAGAAGATGATAATGGGCATTGAATCTAAGACGTAGGTATTACTAGACATGGGCGAAAGAAAGGACTAAAGACAACATAGCCAAAAATTTAGAAAAATGATTCAGCAAATTGTTGATCTAATAGCTCGGGTGCTTGGGAGAACTTGCTCATGTGCTTGAACAAACTTGTGTGCTTAGACCTTTAGGCCAGTGTGCACGGACCCTCGTCCTAAACCAAAACTTTTTATGTGTTGGACAAAACTGAACCTCAACCTAGGATTCAAGCAACTGAGTTAACTAATGCATCACATAAAATACGTCATCATGCCATTAAATCATATGCATTTAGAACAAATTTCAAAATATGGGTTGTTACATAGCCTACCAACACCTGTTGGACCTTCACCTGTATCATGATAAGTTTGATGACCTGCACAGTTTACCTATTATTGACTCAAGATGATTTTGACCATATGATTCTCTTACAATGGGCTCTTAGCATGTGTTACTCGTCTTATTGAGTTTGTTCTTAATGACACCAATTATAATACTTAGGTTTAATTGATATCTGTGTTTTTTATTTTTATAAATTTATGGAGGTGCGTCTTTGGCTAATGAGCCAAGCTTGAAAATGGAAAAAAAGAATCTAAGGACAATTTTACAAACTGCATTGAAGATTTGAAGAGCATACGTTGAAAAATTCTTTTTGTTTTATCAACGCCTTCAATCCTTTTATTCAGAGTCTTTTTCCTAAGTTTAGGAATGCTCAAATGACTTAGGATTTTTTAGCTAACGGACACAATTGCACTAGTGACACTGCCTTATAGTTCCAATTAGAATCCAAACTTTACCAACTACGTCAAGAGCCTAAGAAATCAATTGTTAATTATCACTCTTAGGTTCATAATATTTAGGATCAACTTTCTCAAGCATATCCATCTTTAAGAATCTAGAGTCCGCTCATCTTGTTCCAGCCTATCAAGAACCCAAGTCTTCTGTTAGTCATTTGTACAGTTTGGCATCAACTGACTACTTCGCTAAGTGGGCTGAAGCTGTACCATTAAGAGAAGTTAAAAAAGAAAATGTCATGGACTTCATTCGCACTAATATCATTTTTTAGATATGGTGTGCCACAATACATCATCACTGATAATGGAAAGCCTTTCTAAAATAGTTTGATAAACAAGTTATATGTGAAATTCAACTTCAAATAACATAACTCTTCCATGTACAATGCACTTGCAAATGGTCTCATTGAAGCATTCAATAAGACTCTTGGAGATTTGTTGAAGAAACTGATTGCAAAATCAAAGCGAGATTAGCACGAGAGAATTGAAGAAGCTCTTTGGGCTTATCGAACATCTACACAAGCTACTCCTTATGCTTTGGTGTATAGCATGGAAGCTATTCTCACCCTCATGTGTCAAATTCTATCATTGTGGATTTCTCTTCAAGAAGGTCTCACTCAGGAGGAAAATACTCGTCTGTAACTAGAAGAATTAGAAGCACTTGACGAGAAGAGATTTAAGGCATAGCAACATTTAGAATCTTACCAAGCTTGTCTTTCCAGAGCATTCAACAAAAGAGTCTGCTCTCAATCCTTTCAGAAGGAGACTTGGTACTCGCTGTGAGAAGACCCATCATTACCACTCACCGTACTGGAAACAAATTCAATTCCAAGTGGAATGGCCCTTATGTCGTACAAGAAGTCTATTCAAATAGAGTATACAAGATAGTTGTTAAAGTTGGCTTAATAATCAACCCCATAAATGACAAGTTTTTGAAGTGTTACTATCCTTAAAATCATATACTACTCTTGGCTTGCATAAGTATAAACTGTGAAAGGCAGCAAAAAATATTAAATTAAACTAGGCTAGCTTGATCCTATCTTGGGTACGTAGGCAATTTAGAATCTGTTCCAAGTTCAGTTATTCAAACAAATATATTTATATATTCCATTCTAATAAACTATGCTTGGCTTGATCCTATCTCGGGTACGTAGGCAACTTAGAGTCTATTCTAAGTTTAGTCATTCATTAAAAAAAAAAAATCCATTCATTCCTTACTATTATAAACTACGTTTGGCCTGATCCCAATTGGTTACATAAGCAGTTTGGAATTCTATTTTCTTAGAATTCTATTTTTAAGCTCAATCACTCATCCATTCAAAAAAAAATTCATAAAGTGCATGATTCTTGTCATAATAAATAATTTATTTCAAATAAAAAAAAGTCTTTGCATTACATTGAGGAAAAAAAATGATGAACTAAGGGAACAGCTTGAAATCTCTGAGTTCATTACGTCCTGCTTCTAGCATTTGTTCCATGTTTGCTAAGCACCAGATGTCCTCATCGCTTAAAACGGGCTTGCTTTCAATAGCAGAGATTTCTTCCCTGAGACTTAACGCAGTAGCTTGTAACTTGGATAACTCTGATTTTTTCTCAGAAATTTGTAACTCTAATTCTTCAATCTGAGTGATGAGAGTATTCAACTTTTCTTCTAGCTGCTCCTTTGCGAGTTTGAACACCATAATTGTAGTCTCGAGAGATTGTAAGTCTTTGGTTTGTACATATTCCCTAGCTTTAATATCAGAGAGTTTACTCTTGGTCTTTGTCAACTACTCATCATATGATTTTTGAGACATTTTCTCTGCTAAAGAAGATCGGCTAGAATTGTAGAGTTGGAGATCATGAAAAAGTCCTATAAATAAATTCTTTAAAGAAGATAAATTCGAGACACTAACTCTTTCCATTTCCTCTAACACTTTTTTAGCTTCCTCTTCAATCATGTGAAGATGAATCAAGCTAGATTGACATCTTTTCTAAGATAAGCCATTCCATAACAATGTAAGGTAAGTATGTTGACAATCAGAAATCAAGTCATCTACCTTGAATATGGAAATAGTTGAAGGAGCAAGATCTATGGGTCTCACAGAAGGTTGTCGAATCACTTCTATGGAATGATCTTCAACAATAGGATGAGATGTCATATTATTTGTAGCCTTGGAAACTTCAAGTTGAGGAGCTAATATATCATATGAATTTAGCCCATCAATAGATTTTTCACTCTCTTGCAAAATCATGTCATCCACCTCAGCAAGCTCATTACTGTTCTCCAACTACAAGTGAAGACTTATATTAATAAAGGGATTATGAAGAATATATTCCAAAATAAATTTTACCCAACAAAAAAAAAAAATAATACTTACTTGATTCCCAAATTCTGCTAAAGGTAAAGAAGGGTTTGAGGTATTAGGGAATATCTCATCTAAATCAAAATGAATATCTTCCAATTCAAAAGTCATGGTTTTCTTTTTGGGGCATTTCCAATGACGATCACCTCCACTAGAGCTTTGTTCATCATCAGGTGGTAAGCAGTTTCATTTTTTCTTAACTAATGATTCTCTGTTTGAGATTTTTGCATCTCTCTTCGTTGTCTCTTCAAGCACATCATTAGCATCAATCTGTTTTTCTTTGGAGATTGGGACACGTTCAACAACTTCCCACTTATTCTTTTTCAAGATTGTAATAGAAGGGTTAAGTTTTGGAAGTTTTATAACGAGGCTGGAGCTTTTCCTACGATAATTACTTGAACGCTTTGCCCACCACCCAACATAGTGTGTTGTAGCAAGGCTTTTAGATAAATATGCTAGAATTATAAGTTAGGCGTTAGTGCCCAATTGAGTGCAAGATTGCCAAAGTTAAGTGATTTTTGCTATAGTTCCAGACCCAAGATCATTCTTCAGCTTCCAAGGAATGCTTTGATAAAAATTAAATTGCTTGGCAAATCTTATGGCACTGTAAGACTCCACAATAAGCTCATCTCCTCGACGTAGAGTCAAATAGCTACAACGACTACTAATAATGTAATCATTCCATGGAGCTAGCTAATTTTCGATATCGACTAAGGATATATCCTTCTCCTTACCCAAAAATAAGGAGGAAGAGTTGGAAAAACCTACATTCCTAATAAGGATTCAAGCCTCTATATCATCCAAATGCTTAGCCATTTTCTCACCAGAAAAATTCACCATTCGACGCTGCCTTGTGGAGAGAAGATGCAAAATAGCAGTCAAAATAATGACCAAGCCATCCATAAACATAATGGATTGGGAATATCATATTAGACCTACTGGAAAAGGGAGATAAAGAAATTTCTCCTAAACCACGATAGACACTTGCAAGAATTGGCACTACTAAAGAGAACTTTTCACCATGAACCATCATACTTGCTACTTTGAAAACACCAGGATGAATATTGTCAATTTTAATAGCAGGAAAGAAAAATCTACACCACCAACAAGTTAAAAAGGCAGCTAGATAGGTCTTTCCTCTAACACCTACCTTGATGGCTGAATCATCAAAGGCTCCTTATTCTTCCTTGGAATGCTGAACTGGTTCATTTATGATGCCCGTAGGATTATAACGAGACCTTGGCTTGTTAAATCTCTTTTTGTTTACTCTTTTAGGAGATACTGAATATCTTTCAGGTCATCTGAACCAAAATTTGACCCAATCATGAGTTTTAACTTCACTATTCGTACTCTTGTGATAAAGCTTATGATATACTGAGAATAAATATTTGTAGCTCGGGGGAAGAAATAATGTTTTGTTCTTGTCAAAGCCCAACACTTCTTTTCTAGATGGGACGACTTCATCATAAAATATACCATGAACTGATAAGCCACTAATATTGCACAAATCCCATAAAGAGATGGATAGCTCTCCCATTGGAGTATGAAAAGTATTTGTTGAAGAACACCAAGATTCACAAAATGATCGAAAAAGATTCTCACTACGGTCATACGTGAATAGAGAAGCGTAAACAACATCATGTATATTTGCTTTGTTCAAAATTCTTTTATGACGATAAAGTACATCCTCTAGCCATTCCTAATATTTGGGAACATAGGAGAATTCACTGAAGTCAGAAAGAGAAGTGTCCCAAGAAGTTTTCCCCTTGTCGATATGATCACTCAGTGGTGTAAAACGATCAACATCATAATCTTTAGAATAAAGTGAGGATAGCAAAAACAATACTTTTGAAGAAATAGTGGTTGAATTGCTATGATAAAATAAATCACTCCTCAAAGTAATATACCATCACATCAAGAAAGGCAAATCAACAGAAAGGGACCAATTGCGATAAAAGTAGCCAATGATTGGATCGAACACTGATAAGTCCAAGACCATCATGGGATCACCATCTTCATTAATAATAGAGACTATCTTCTAGTCATGTAGTGACCAATCCTTGAAAGTTACCATGATCTAAAAGAAAGTAAGCTCAACACCTTATGAATTTGGTATAGAGTTCTTAAAGGCCTTCAATGCTGTCCCTAAGTCAGCTCTAAAAGTTCTCATGGCATAAACAAACTTTTAGCCCTGAATTCTTGCTGAAGTCAAATTCAAAGACTTTAGCTGATGTAGACGTGAACGGCTACTACCACAAATGACTTCAGCCCCGAATTCTTGCTGAAGATAAATTCAGAGGCACTAGCTGATGTAGGCACGAATGGCTACTGCCACGAATAACTTTTAGCCTCAAATTCTTACTGAAGCTAAATTCAAAGGCTCTAGCTAATGTAGGTGCGAACAGATGTTGACACGAGTAAACTTTCAGCTCTGAATTCTTGCCGAAGTTGAATTCAAAAGCTCTGCCCGATATAAAAGCAAACGGTTGTTACCATGAAAAACTTTCAGCCACAAATTCTTGTCGAAGTCGAATTCAAAGACTCTAATTGCTGTAGACATGAACGGCTACTACCATAAACAACTTTCAGCCCCGAGTTCTTACCTAACCCGAATTTAAAGGCTCTGGCTGATGTAGGTCTGAATGGCTACTGCCATGAACTACTTTCAGCGCTGAATTCTTGTTGAAGCCAAATTCAAAGGCTCTAGCTAATGTAATCACGAACAGTTGCTGCCATGAACAACTTTCAACCCTAAATTCTTGCCGAAACCAAATTCAGAGGCTCTAGGTGATGTAGGCATGGACAACTACTGCCACAAATGACTTTCAGCCCTGAATTCTTGCCGAAACCAAATTCAGAGGCTTTGGCTAATATAAACGTGAATAGCAGCTACCACAAACAACTTTGAGTCCCGAATTCTCATCGAAGTTGAAATAAAAAACTCTGGCTAATGTAGATGCCAACAGATGTTTACACGAACAAACTTTCAGCCCTAAATTCTTACCGAAGCCAAATTCAAAGGTTTTGGCTGATGCAGGCGTGAACTATTGCTGCCATGAACAACTTTCAATCCCAAATTCTGGTTGAAGTTGAATTCAAAGGCTCTTGCTGATGTAGACACAAACGGCTACTGCCATGAATAACTTTCAATCCCAAATTCTTGTCGAAGTCGAATTCAAAGGCTTTAAGTAATATAAGTGTGAATAGATGCTACCACGAACAACATTCTGTCCCGAATTCTTGTTGAAGTTGAATTCAAAGGCTCTGACTGATGTAGACGTGAACGGCTGCTGCCACGAGCAACTTTTAGTCTCGAATTCTTGCCGAAGTCGATTCTAAAGACTTTGGCTAATATGGACCCGAATAGATGTTGGCACGAACAAACTTTCAGCCCGAGTTCTTATCGAAGCCGAATGTAAAGGTTCTAGCTAATGTCGATGCAAACGAATGCTGATACGACAAACTTTATCTTGACGCCAGAGATGCTGCCAAAAAATAAAAAAATAAAAAGAAGGATGTTTACATGCGAGCCACTTTGATTGATTAGAAGTAGTTGCTATATGTTTTGACTATACATGCATAAAAGACAAAATTGAATGCATACGTGGAATTGATAAGCCTGCCTATGCCTTCGTTGTCTTAAAGAAATTCAAGCATTCTGCGTCTGCAAATATATATGTAGATTCTCCTGCATATGACTCTAAAGCAAATCCAAGTTTGGTTCTGCCATCATATTTCTACACTGTTGATAAGATCTATCATTGTTGACCGTTGGGAATTGTTAAAAACAAAAAAGGGAAATACCTAAAGCATAGAAGAATCAATCCTCATTGCAATAATTCTTCTGACTGCTACACTAGGAGAAAGAAAGCTAGTGTGCCTTCGAGCACCATCGAGAGAGGAAGATAACTAATTCCTTGATGAGAAGATTTGTAATTACTTCAAGTAATGACATGGGGCTACTTATATAGAATTTTAAATTTAATCATAGTCTAAGAGTGATTTTGATTGTTTTAAAGTTTGAAGTCATAAAATTCCATTCAAAAACAAACACATGGCAATTTTGCAATCGAAGCCATCACGGAAGAAGACTTGTCCTACAATCATGCATCAAAAGTTTACAATGATTTTAATTCCTCATAAAGTTTGGAATTATAGTTAAAAACAAAACAAATTCTGATTTCTAACAAATTTTGGAATTGGATAAAATTTCATGGAAGCAAAATCTAATTCCTAAAAATTTTGGAATTAAAAATAAATTTAATTTCTTCCATGAAAGAAAATTTTGATTCCAACTCAAATTTGGAATTTAAAATAAAATAAAATTTATTATTTTATTCCAATCCAAATTTAGAATTCAAAATAAATTAAAATTCATTATTTTAATTTCTATATATAGAAATTAAAATATTTGAAGTGTGACTCGCATCAAATTTCAAAAAATTGTCATTGAACAAGAACCCAAATTGTTCCGATTAATGATGTCAAATTTCAAAGTTCGAGACCTACTCACTTTTCAACACTACTGCAACGTATACGTGATCAAATCTCGAGGGGTCATTCGTAGACACACAAATTTTGGCCAATCAAATATTACCAAGTGTCAGATAAAAGCCCAATTAAATTGAAAAATTAAATCTTGTCACGTGTCTCATGAAGGATTTCAAGAAAATTAGACATGTGGATGAATCACAAGACTTCACGTGTAAAAATGATACAGCTTGAAGATGATAAGACTTAACCAATTAAATTAAGCCACTTGTCAACAGAGCCCACTACTAAAGATAATTATTATTTTTTAATTTTTATCTCTTAGAAAATAAATAAATAAGAGATAATTATTTAAGAAGTATAATGCTATCCTAACACTTTGATATTATCTCTTATTTAATAAATAAAATAATGAGATAATTATCTTAGAGCAATTAAGTTCTAGTGTAACTCTCTCCTTCACATCTATAAATAGGGGTCACTACCAGGTATAAATAAACATTCTTTTGTTTACAAGGAGACTTTGTTGGATCAATCTGCCAAAACCCCACAGACTCTCATGTATCAAAAATACATATATGTTGATACGAGATCAAGTTTCAAGTTCTCGCATCAACATTTTGAAGAGAAGAATTAGAGAATTAGTTTTTTGATTAGAAATTTTCTTCAAATAAATAAAAATCAATTTGTTACTATAATTTTATGTGCTTATGTCCAAACAGGAAATTTGTGTGTACATATACATAATTGGTTTCGTCCCCTCTCTGTTAACTTTACTTATTCAGAAACTAAGGCTGCATTCATTTATTTTAATATAAAATATTTTTTAGAAATACTTCTACTAATATTCAAAGAAGATATTTTTTAAAAATAAAAATAAAAGTTTTGTCGGAAAATATATTGCAAGAAAACAAACGTAATTTATTATATAGTGGTGACAATTACAAATATTGAATTTCTCAACTGTCAGATTTAGTAAAACTTGGTCGAGTTTTCATCATTTCTAAATTATCGCAGTTAAGTAAGTTATGTTGTAGAATAAACAAGTTAATTGGTTCACCAGAATATAACAACAAATGTAATTTACAATTTAAGGTTGTTTTTGTATTTATAAATTTGCAAAATTATAATCAAGCATTTGTGTTATTTATTTAAATATAATTAATTAAATATAAATTTATATGTGCTTTATCACAAATATGAGTGGTGTAACAAAACTCTAATAAATTCTAACTTTTTTTTAACTATTTTTATTTTTATTTTTTTAACTTTCTCTAGGAGTACTAAAAATTTCTAACAAACTCTCACTTTTTTCAACTTTTTTTTTTTATCTTTTTTTTCAACTTTCTTTAATTTTTTTTCTAATTTTCTTCAATTTCTTGACGAACTCACCAAACTTTTTTTTTTTAATTTTCTCCAACTTTCTTCAACTTTTAAGGAATACACCAAACACCCAACAATAAAAAAGTTGACAAAAAGTTTCTAATTCTTTTTCGTGTCTCAAACACCCTCTCATTCTCCAAATAAAATTTTACATAACAGAGCTCATTTGGAGCTCTAGAAATTGCGAAAAACTATAGTTTGGTAACTTTTTTTTTTTTTTTTTTTTTGCGTTTGGGATATAGCCAATAAATAACAATTTAATAGAGAACATGAACAGTGAAAAATTCGTTGGAACGATTTTGTGTAGAACTTTTGGAGATTTGTAGAGATTTATAGTGATTTGTATAGATTTTTGTAATTCGAGATTTGTAGAAATTTTTGGAGTTATGTAAAGTTCCAAATGCCCCATAATTGTTTGACTTTATTGACTATAATAGATGTTCTATCTATTCCATTTGGTTTTCTACTTTAACCAATTTAAGGAAAAGAAAAGAGAATAGAGAAATATGTTGGAAAAAATGGGCTAAAATTGTAAACCAGTAAGAGATGGAGGATTGGATGTTAGAGACCTAGAGCATTTTAATAGGGCTGGTATGGCTAAGGTAGCTTAGAGAATCCTTAAGCCTCCGTTTATGAGTTTAGGAGAGAAAAGAAAAGAAAAGAAAAGATTAGTCAGAAGAGAAGAGAAAAGAAATGAAATAATTATATTTTCTTTCTATCTATTTGTAAGTTTAGGAAAGAAAGAAAAATAAATTTTTTTCTCTTTGTTTGTGAGTTAAAAAGAAATGGAAGTAAAAGAACCGGTAGATGGTTATTTTACTATTAAATCCTTTAAAAAGTTGAAATGTAATCAATTTATTTAGTATTAAAACATAATTTGTAATTTATTTTTTCTTATTCTTTATTTTGTGGGCAAATATGTCATTTTAAAAGTTTCATTAATTCACTTTTCTCTTCTCTCCATTTTTTTCTACTTTTGGAAAGATGAAAATTTTAAAATTTTAATACTCACTCTTTTTTCTCATTTCTTTCCTTTTCTTTTCTGTTATCTCCTAAAAAAATTCACAAATAAGTTATTGATTAAAAAATATTTCTTTCTCTTTTCTTTTTCTTTCTATTTCACTCTATCCAAAGGGGCTATAAAGAACCTAAATCTCTGGTTTCGAGGTCTTTTTGAGATAATTATTATCAACATAAGGAGCTTTTATTAGTGAAAGAAGTGCAACAGGTCTCTCGGGGTTAGAAAAATATCTTGCGGGGAAAAAAGAACTTCTTAAAAAAAAAGGATTATTTTGCAAAGTAGGTTTGGAGTTGAATGTGGATGCTTTTAAGTGGAATTAGATACCAAAGTTTGAAAATCCATATATTGAGGAAAATATAGAGGTGAGAGGGCTATTGTGCAAAGTGGCTAAATTTTATAATTTTGAAAATAGGTATTGAAATGTACCATTACTGAGTTATATGATTTCAAATAGAGTAGTTTGATGAGATGAGGAAGATTTATGTTCCTATGGGTAATTGTCTAGATGAATGGATATGAAGAGGCACCAACAGTGGGACATTCTCAGTGAAATCGACATATTTTTGTAGTTTAAGGGATGAACTAGAAAAAATAGCAAAAATGGATGAGTCAGAGGTAACAAATGCAAATTTGTTAACGAATAAGGTATGGAAAAGTATGTGGAGAATTAAAATGCCAAGCAAATGAAAGTCTTTCATATGAAAAATGATGCATAATGTTTTACCATTGAAGGATAATTTAATTAGAAAGGGTTTAGAGGTAGACAAGTATTGTCAATTGTGCAGCAATAATAAGGAGATGCAAAACTATGTCTTTTTTCAATGTGAAGTAGCTAGATTTGTCTGGTTTGGCTCTAACTTGGGAATTAGATCAGTGGCACTGAATCAAATTCATATTGATGAATGGTTAGAGAAATTGTTAGAGGATGGGTTAGGTGTAGAGATGTTTAGAAAAATAATGGCACATTTTGTGGGCATTGTGAATTGCTCGCAATGATAAGGTTTTTTGCAATCTAACTAGGGATCCAACATCTATAATTATGATGGCTGATGCCTGTTTAAAATTGTCAGATTCTTCTAATTTTGTTTTTGCAAGCAATAAGGAGATGAAGAATATAAAAACAAGAACTAGCAGTGACATGTGGATGATCTCATATTTGCAAATGAAAAAATAGTTTCAGAGCTAAGGTATGAGATTAAAATTTTGGTAGATAGCGTATGGAGAAAGAATTCTAGCAAAGCATCAACGACGTGAGTTATAAAAGATGATGGAGACAATATTTTGGTAGCGAAAGCAAAATTGAGAGATGCATCATTGGTGCTCATGGCAAAGCATTAGCATGTCTGAAATTCTTATGATGGGTATTGCATTTACGTTGTATGAAAGTTATGATTTTAATGACCACCTCTAAATATTGCATCTAAACTAACCCCCAAGTATAAGAGTGCGTGATATAGTTTTAACTCGTTGAGATTGAGGTCGAATCTACAGGGAACCTATGTGTTAGTTTCTAGATTTTTATAAATTTATTAATCCTAAATTTAGTAAAGTTCAGAAAATCAGGAAATACTAAAATTCTACGTTTAGGAAGATGAAACAAATCACTACCAATTATTCAATTGAAAAGGGTTTTAGCAAGAAAAGTTTGGATTCAATAGTCACTAACAAAAGCAAATTACTCAAGTAAAAATAGAATAAATAATAAAATAAATTCAAAAGTTTAAAATAACGATTAATTAGCTACAAACTGATTCAAACGACAATCAAACAATTAAATAATACTCTTGATTCAACTTTCACGTCTAGGTGGGTTTATTATTTCACAATGTGATGTACTTTTTATTACAATCTAAAGTTCACGTAAAGGAACAAATAGATTAGAAAGATATTTTCATTGAAAACTCATTATTTTCCCAATACTCAGTTTTATACTCTCGTTTAGGATTATAAAACTGAAAGATTTCTCATTAATACTTTTTGGGTTCAAATATAATTCTTTTACTCCAAAAATATCAAGGCAAAGTTTTAAACCCTTACCAATGATTATAGATAATATAGTCAAGGATTTCGGTCTTCGAATGTTTTTGAAATAAATAAAAATTAGATCTAAATATCATGGATCCCTACGCCTGTGTTTTCACACAACATGCACAGATCTATGCACATCATAATGTTTCTAATAACCAACCTTTCCTTGCTTTGTTAAATCAAGAGAGAATAAAGTTACACTAACATTATTTTAATATTCATGACAAACAAAAAGACAATCAGATTAATAAATATAAAAGAAAGTATGTTATTAAATCAATGAACGAATGTACCGTACTTCGAAACTGAATCAGATGTGAAACTATGAACAGGGAAAATTGATACTGCTCCTACAAATAATCCACAAAGCTTTGCTAGCATGCTCCAAATGAAAAACAAGAACAAAAACTCTCAAAAACACTTTAGGAAAATCTGAAAAGAATGTAATGTAGTAGTCCCCATACTGCTGTATATAGCCCATATATATAGAGATATATAAAAATCTTAAAAACTAATCAAAATCGCGCAAATCAACCTGCTGTGGTCCGGACCGTTCGACGGGATGTCCGAACCACAGTGTCCTTCCTCCTCAGTTTTTCCTTTATTTCTCTAACTTAGTCCTTGATCTGGTCTAGACCACTCGTGGAGGTGCCTGGACCACAGTGTCTTTTTCATCATGTAAGTCACTTTCATCACTGCTAATTTCGATTATTTCATTATTTTTCTTGCAATTTAGAAAATAAACTCAATAAGTGATAAAAAATAACAAAACTTTTAAATTTATTAACTTAATGCATGAATTAAGGTCAAATGTATGGAGTTTGTAATTACACTTTTCAAGTATAATCATTTAACATATTGTAATTTAATTATAAAATATTTACCGACTTTGGGTAATTGTACTTGAGATGTAAAGAATGTTTTCAATGACATGTATTATTATTTAGCTAGATTTAGATACTGTTGTATTAGAAAAGTATCCAGAAATGTAGTAAAAGAAGCTCGTGATAGAACTAAACGTGTAATTGACAATGGTTAAATTATCAATGAAATGTTTGTTGCTTCCTAAAAAAAAAAAAAGAAAAGAAGAAAAAAAGAAATTATTGGCCCACGCCATCTGCAATACGGGTGGGCTCATTTCAAGAACACTAGGATAATTTTCATAGGAAAAAAAACATAAATTTGTTAAAGATAAAATTGAAGTAGGGATTTTTTTGGGGGGGAGGGAGAGGATATAAAATTTTAAATAGATATTCTTTATCTAATGAATTAAAATATAATAAAATAAAAAATGTTTATCAATATATTAATTTTTTAATCTCTTAAATCTATCACAAGCTAAATAAGAAAAAAAAAATTGAATCACTTTTAATTTTTGGATAAATTCTTAATTCAAATATTGTCATAGTAAATATAAGTTTAAATTTTCAAAACATAAGTTTTTATTTTGAAAGACAATCTCTAGTGAGAAAGTGAGAGAAAAAAATAATATAAAATAAAATAATAAAAAGAAAGAAAAAAGCAACTACTTTTCCAAAAAATATATATATATATATAAGAGAAGGAATTTGAATCCTAATGCTAAAAATTTTGAATCCACTTTTATTTTCTCTTTACAAATTATTGATCAAAATACAGTTTAAATAAATATCAATTTAGACGTTCAAAATATTTAAGTTGTTGTCTCGAAAAAGAGACGCAAGTAAGAGGAAAAAAAATTAGATAAACATAAAATAAAATAACTAAAAAATAAATATTTAAGAGAAAGGGCAAAAAAAAAAAAAAAGTTACTAGGAAGCAGGAGGCAAGAAAATAACCTATGCCACTTTCATATGTAGTATGATGTAAAATAGATATATTGCTTCAATTCTTCTCACCCGATGCACAGTCATCAACAAGGTCATCAACAAATACTCAAAGTCAATTAAGTTATATTTAGTTGGATAGAATAAGAGTAAAATAAGTTTGTTTATTTATTTATTTATTTTTTGTCTGTCTATATTTTTATTATAAAATAACTCGCTTACTCTACTCTTCAATCTCCATACACAAAAAGGGAAAAAAAAAATGACCACTTTCCTCAAAAATTGTGAAACGACTATTCTCATGTGGGGGAGAATGAGTTTTGAGAATAAGTATAACATTTATGAAGTTATCATCATTTTTATTACTTAGTAACAAGTTTAGGTGGCATTTAGTTTAATTTTCTATTTTCTGTTCTATAGTTTATACTTAAAACAAGGAAATAAAAAATATTTTATTTTTCTTATTTTGAGATTTTATTTATTTTAAGTTAAAAACGCTCAAAACGACTTTTTGTCATTTTTTATTTTATGTGTAAACTCATTTTCTATTTTCTAAAATAAATTTTGAAAACATAAATGACCAAATGTGTTATAACTGTTTTCCTTATTTTCAAAAAGACAAAATAACAAATACACCTAAAATAGAAAAATAAAAATAAAAATAGAAAATAAAAAATAAAAAAACAAACCAAATGAACCCTTAATTTTTTATAAAAGGATAGTATCAATATTTATTTATATTCTTATTTCATTCTATTATTGTTTTTTATTTTATCAAATATACATTACTCTCAGGCTTACTGTTAAACTTATTTTTTTATGCATACTAAACGTCGATCATTAATTATTTTTACTCCGAGACTCACTTCATTGCCTCATTCCTACATCATTAGTGACTTTAATGATTTGGTTATAATCCTAATTCAAATGTGATACAAGTTTCTAAAAACATAATATAATCATATCTAATTTGATTAAAATATTTAAGTTCATAACTTTTCGCTGAACTTTATAATTTTTATTTAATTTAAATTTTACATGAATGAAAATTTTTATGTAAATGAGGTTGTATTTGAATTCTACAACAACTTAATCGGGTTTACTAATGTTTATGTTGCATATTAATGTGAGTATTCATTAAAATTGTTAGGAAAGTTTTACATTTTGAACTATACGTCACTGTACAAAGACAAGTTTCTAATTCTTTTCTGAATCTTGATGGCATGTTCAATTGTTTGCCTTTATAATTAATATTTTATTTTTTATGAATAGTAGAAATTAATTTATTTGCTTTAAACGAAAATTATAGTATTATTTTTTTCTTTCTAAATTGTTTTCGGTTATGACTTATTCTTCTAATGATTTGGTTTTGAGTATTTACTATATTTATACATGTTGTTGATAAATTTTTTAAATTAATATCGTTTTAAATTAATAAATTAAAGTCTCACTTGGAAGGTTTTTTTTTTTTTCTCCTTCTGTATCTATCTATACATATTCTTTAAAATATATATACTGTATAGTTGTGTTTTAATTGTCTTTGCCATATCAAATTCTTAATTACTAGAGTCTCTTCATTTTCTAAATATCTAATTCTTTTTTATTTTATTTATTTAAATATACAAAGTATGATTTTTCAAATTTTATTCTATTTTTTTCTTTAACTTGATTGCTCAGTTTTTGTTATATTTTTTAATATAATTGTCAATTTATTTCATTCAGAAATACAAGTTATCATTATTCTTTTATTGTATTTTTATTTTTTAAAAGAATTTTAAAAGAACGGCTTGATAATACTGCAGTTGAAACTTTTGTATCTATTGGCTAAAAGTAATTTCTTTTTTTTTTTTGTTTCAAAGACATTTAACAATTTTTTTACTTCACCAATTAAATAAAGGAGAATACAAAAATATTTTTATTATGACTTTGGATTGAAACTTTCGTTATTAGTTTTGTTTAATAAATTAATATCTTTTAAATATTGTTTAATTATTTTTACAACTCATATTTTAGACATTATTAATTTTTTTACAATATAATTACGTTAAAAATACGCTTTGCTTCCAAATATATTTTTACAATTCACTTATATTACGATCACATAATAGTATGCTCAACTTAAATAAATAATGTAAAATATTTATGTATCACACTAGTCTAATTATTAGTGTGTGCGTATATAAGATCTAATTTATATTCTTATTCCCTTAAAATAACCACATGCCTAGTTAACAAAATAAATACCCAAATTAAAATTAAAAAAAAAAGGTACACTACAACAAGTCAAAAGTGAGACTTCATTATTACAGGCGGACATGGGCCCGTAAGCCTGCGGACGGATCAGCTCAATGCCTAGCTCAATTAGACAATTTGTCTAAGTTTTAATATTTAGGTCGCATTTGAGTTGTATTTTTATTTTTTGTTTTTTATTTTTGTTTTTTGTTTTTGTTTTTAGTTTTAAGTTTTATATTTTTATTTTTTTGTTTTAAGTTTTTTAGATATATTCCATACTGGTTTAATTGGGATGACTTTATAAAATTTAAACTATGTGATGATCCATATTTTAAAAGTATTATTTTATTTATAAATATATTAAGAAGTGGTTTAGCACATTAGTTTTGTAGGAGTTAGTGGACCTAAAAGATTTTATGTCAAATACTCTTTAGGTCATAACTTTTGACCCGCACAGAGTTACAAGGCTTAAAATACCTTTTCGAAAAGTGAATTTCGTACTCGATGTCATGACAACAGGGTTTGACTTGGTTGAGGTCAATTTTAAGATCAAAATACATGATTTTGATCAACTTCCAGTTAGAATTGGTCCTAGTTAAGAAAGCATTCAAAATAGGCTAAGTCATGGTAGCCCGAGTGCCTGCCTTTGTTGCCCTGCACCCGAAGGGAGCCCATGTGCCGGGGTTCCCTACTGTATTAGATTGATGTACAGCTTCTTTTCCTAGTTTGTGGTCTAGCTTTCTCAATTCTCACCTAACTAGCCACCCTAGGATGGGTTTAGGTTCATAGGAAAGGCTATCTCATCACCTTTATCTTCCTTCATTACCAAGTATTATAGTTTATATATATGTATATTGAATGTGTATATGGATTCGGTTGAAGAACCAATAGAGAGAAGAGAGAGAGATGTTTGATTCACGAGAGAATTCACCAAATTGGGATTTCAATCCCATTTTAAAAGTTCAATTAGTGTTAGATTGAGTGCATTAGATAGATTAATTCCTTGTTAGAGCGTGTTAATCAATCGTGGTGGGTTTTTGACGAGTTTTCGGGTTTCAGTTTACTGTTCTTCACTCTCAAGCTCACTGAGGTATGGGTTACTTACTACTTTGATGTCTTCTACTTATTTTTTACTTATGTTTGAATATATGGCATGAATTGAAATGTTATACTGCATGATTGCTGTTAAAGAAGCCCTAGCCCAAGGTTTTTGAGGCCCAAGGCCAATCCTAAAAATGAGGCCTTCGCTAGAAAATTTTTGCCAAAAACAATAATATAACAAACATTTTTTTACGGGCCCCACCCATTAAGCCAACAAATGGGCCTATAGAAAGTTATTAGGCCTAATGGATTAATTATTTTTGGGCTCTAAAATGGAATTGGACAATCATATTTAAATTAAAAAAGACTCCTACCCCATCCTAACCATAGAAATTAGTAGGGGTCCTTTTTTAGGCAATTTTCTGGGGCGCTAGGCCTGGGCCTCCTAGGCCTTACCCAAAGGCTAGCCCTGTTGTTAAATGAAGATGTCATAAACTATTTTGCATTTATATGTGTTTATATATTTGAAACAGGAATAGAAAATGAACATTGTAAATCAAATTCATATGTTTAGTTTGATAAACTAATGAATTGATGATATGGTTATATTCATATTGTCACTGACCACCTAGCAAATGCGCAGTAAAAAATAATCCCCAAGTATAAGGGTATGCGGTGTAATTTTATCTAGTGAGACCAAGATCGTATCTACAGGGAACTTGATTGAAGCTTAGGATTTCTATATTCATCTAACCTACTGTTCTCTTTTTTTAAAAACAATATAGTAAAATTTTTTTCGAAAAGTTGATTATCTAACTAATAAACAAATAAAATAAAATTGCCAGTAATTAAAATAAAAAGGATCCAACTAACATATCTAGGCGGATACCTTATTCTCATATTAGATGTGAATTTTTGTCTTAGTTTATAGCTCACGTTTAGGAAATGTAACCCGAAAAGAATTCATTGTGAAAACAACTAATGCAAAGCACAATTCTAAAAGCACGTTTAGGATAAATAAAACCAAAGAGATTTCATCTTGAAAACTTACTTTGGTCTGGAACTCTTTCTTTGATTTAAAAATATAAAGAACATTTTAATCAAATAATGTCATCAGAGATTTCAACGAAATATGATTGAGGTTACAAGTTTTTGAATGTTTTGAAAACAAAAGAAGAAAAAAAAAAAACTAGAAAACAAGTCTAGATTTGTCTCTTATATTTTCAAAGTATCAAAAGAGTTTTAATCACATGTAGTTATCAGTGATTTCAAGGAAATATAATCAACTACATATGTTTTCGAAGGTTCTAAAAATATTAGAAAACATAGCTAGGAAAATAAGAATCCTAACATGCAAATTTTACGTTGCATGCTAGGATCCATTTACATCTAACAATCAAATAAGGATCCACCCATCATTGATGAGTTGAATCAAGTATGGATCTACACAAGCATATTAAAGAAACAAGCAAAATAGAAAATAAAAGAAAAGGTAAAGAAAGTGTTAAGGCCAATAATGTAAATTGGCAAATCCATGATCAAAGAGAAGTGTTTGTACTTTTAGACTTAGTGTAAGTTAAGACACTAGACTCTTAAGTCAAATAGAATTCTAAAAGGCCTCAGAAAAGCTGTTTCCATAAGCTTGGAAGTCCTAAAGAAGTCAAATAAGTGCTAGGACTGATTTACGCAGAAAACCCACAGGAAGGCCACGGTTTGGCGCAGGAAAATCCTGAGAGCATAATATGAAGAAATAGCCGTGCGAGAAGACCGCTTTGAGTCATGGGATGGTCGCGAGATGGCCGCGAGTGCACTCTTCTTGCGAGGCATAGCTTTCAGCCTATTTCGAACCCTAGCCGCCTTAGTTTTGTATCTATATATATATATCCTCTATACATCTTCAGGGTAAAACACAGAGAGAATACACATGAGTTTGGAAGTCTGAAAGTTTAATTATTCTCTCAATTACTTAGCCAGCATGTTTTGTGTTCAATCCAAAGGAGTTCGGGTTTGAGGATTCAACACGCTAAGGATTCAGCATGCTAAGGATTTAGCAAAGCTACTAAGGATTTAGTATTGTGCCTTCGAGGAGTCGTAGGGCTTTCGCTAAAAGGAGTTGGTGAATCGAGGATTTGAGCAAACGTCAACAGAGTATAGAGTCAAGGAGTCGATCTATCGAGAGTTTGAGTCTGTAACCAAAGTTTGTTTTTAGTGAAAGTTTTGTTTGAGGTTTCTCTTTGTGGGTTTCCTTGTTCTATTTATCTCGCCTTCTATAATTTTGTGATTGTGGTTGATTGATTAGGATCACTAGCAGCAAATTACAAATTTTCAGAAAACAAACTCTATAGATGAAAACGTTGCAACTTGTATTGAAAACTGTGATATAATCAAAGTTTCGATCCAAACTTAAATGAAAAACTAAATAAAACACTCTCTAGCTAAAGGAAAACTAAAGAAAAACTAAACCTAAGATATACGAACAAGCATCTTAAGGTTTGATCGAAGTTTTGTATTTATAGACAACTAGAAAAACCCTAAACTCTGAACACTCAAGACCGCCACGTCTTGACGCCGTCAGGATGCCAGAGGGCAGTAGGAGTTTTTCAGCTCTAACATCGTAAGGTCTTGAACTCATTAGTCTATGCCATCGGGATGCCAACGGGACTCTAAAGAGCAATGTGCTTTTTCTGCTTTCTTTTGATCCTCGTTCAGCTCATCAAAATCCCTTACAATCACTTGTGATGTTTTTGTAGCTTTAACCTTCTTTTCTCTGCGTCTAAAAACAAATTTTTATTTGAATTATGAAATTCTATTAAAACATATAAATTAACCTAAAATTGTAGTTAAAAACAATAGGAATTAAGGGTTACACTTTTCAAGTGTAATTAGCCATGCCCCAAAATCCACAACCTAGGGATGTGAGAACTAAACCCACAAATCAATCACAAACAATCAGAACTCAATACCAATCAGAACGGAAGCGATAAATAACAATGATATTCAACATTAGAATACCTAATGGTCTACTATTTGCCACAAAAGGGCTATGTGACAATACACCTCAAACTGGGCTCAAAACCAAATATCCAAAACAATAAATGAAATAAATAACAAATAGCTAAGGTTTAGGTAATCTATCTCACAGATCCATCACAAACATCTACCCTTGCAAGATCAACTATAAGGGGTGAGCACTAAACCACGTGTGATAAAAAATAAGCATACAAGAACTTATTTCTTAATCATACAAGGCAAACAGCAATTAATCAACTTTAAGTTAAGTAAAATTCTTTTATCAATTTCATAACATCCATATTCATCATACTATTTTAAAATAAATAGCTACTTAGTTATGATCTCATAGTCTCATACTAAAATAACATCCATCATCTTAATCACATCACTATATATATATCTCAAAATTATACTATGGGTTAAGCATTCTGCAAGGTTAGTCTGTGGTCACAGAACTAACCTAAATAATCCCTAGGCCTAGGTCGTGGGATACAACTAGTCCCACAGTCCTAGATGTACTCATCAAATCCCCAAGCTAAAGCCATGGGGTACAATTGGTCCTATAGTCCCAGATGTACGCATCAATTTTTAGACCTAAGTCATGGGGTACAATTAGTCTTGCAATCCCAAATATACTCATTAATCCCCTAGACCTAAGTTGTAGGGTACAATTGGTCCTGCTGTCTTAAATGTACTCATAGTCCTGCTCCTACAGTTCTAATCCATCTTTTCTTGCCTTAGTGGGCGAACTGATCCCCCGCGGTCGTGGTACTAATATATGCTAGTGTAAGCCCTACGTACACTTTGTATGTTTCTAGCTTATTGGTTATGCTATAACATCCTATGCAGGTTTCAGAGCTTCTGACCCTTGGGCTCTAGAACTCACTTTTTAGTACCCTCTATGAACTCACTTTTTTTTACAAAATTCTCCCTAAATCCGATTTCTTATGTTCAGCTTCTATTTTATAAGTCTTATGAAACAAAATATTCCCTGGGCCTAAGTTCCATGCTGCAGTTACATGCTTGTGTTTAAACGAGTAAACAAACCCACATAAATTGACAATATCACATGTTTAAAGGCATAAGATTAAGCAACAACAGGAATCTAAACAACATTCATATGTCATAACAATAGTATAAATTAAGCTAAGCTACTTAAGATAAAAGTATTTTAAAAAGTTTAAAGATTTAGAAAAATAATGGACCTTATAGCTTAGGCATAGGTAGCCTAAGGCTTCGAGTCACTAACAGAACATCTCGTAGCCTAGGCACAGGCAGCCCAAAGCTCTGACCCTCTGACAGAATATCTCACAGCTTCGGCACAAGCAGTCTAAAGCTTCGAGCTACCCAAATTTTAGCCTTTGGGAAAATCCAGAATGTCTCGCAGCTTGCCCGTAGCAACGCGAGGCTTTGGCCTTAATTTTTTCAAAAATTTTGCATAGTTTAAAACAAGAACAAAATATTTAAAACATCAAATACATACAAATTTCTTACATCAAAAACATGTATATATATAAGAAAGTCCTTTTTACCCAAACTCAAAATATGGATTAATTTGATTTATTTATAAATATAGAATATAATAACTTACTTGACATATATACCCAAAAATGTGGATTTATACAATATAAAGATTGTCTTGTAACTTTCATACTAAAACTCAGAATTTCATAAGAAGAAACATAATTAAAACATGCCTCATGTTTTCCAGCTCATGTACAAATTCATATAATAAAAATTCTTACAAATAAATTACGAAAAATAAACCTATATACTACCCCACCTACCTTACTACACACGTAAGCAATCAGTGTGTAGACAACTCAAGTTGGTTCTTCTATAAACTCTTTAGCGAACACACTCCGAGTTACATATAAACATGCTTTGAAAATTGCAGGAGGATCCCATCTTTTTCTTCCTTACACGATCTTGCAAGAATGGCATAAAGGCTATTCTCTCTCTCTCTCTCTCTCTTTGTCTCTCTCTAGATCAGCTGTTGGGGGAAAAATTTGGAGACTAAGTGTGGAGGGATTTATGTAAATAAATTAAATATTCCCCACTCTCGCAGAGAAATAAATGAACCTCCATAACTCTTCCATAAAAACTTACCCCAAGCTTCTCATAGAAGCCCTATTTTGAATTTTCATTAGTCAACCTTTGGCTTCCCCTAAACTTCATTACCTCTTGCCATAACATCAGCCAATGGAGTCACACCTTCCTTTCAACCAATCAAAGCACAGGCATCTCCTTTTTTACCCAATAGGAAACCACCTCCTTACTTAACTAAAAGAAACACACCAAGCATATTTACATACACATGCA
Organism: Vitellaria paradoxa; assembly: GCA_019916065.1. Classification (NCBI taxonomy): domain Eukaryota; kingdom Viridiplantae; phylum Streptophyta; class Magnoliopsida; order Ericales; family Sapotaceae; genus Vitellaria; species Vitellaria paradoxa. Next base: position 42,651,126 of record CM034233.1, on the reverse strand, counting down.
TATATATATATATATAATCTTTAGGCATGTCATACTAAATAAATTTAACGAAACTAATATTAAGATAAAAAAATTAAAAATATGAAAAAGTTAATAAATTAAACACAAAATATGGGTCTTTAAGCCCTTATGTCCTTACAAAATTTTCGTCCTCGAAAATTAAAACAATAGGAGGAACAATAAGATCACGAAAACAACTCGGGATAACGATTTCTCATATCCTACTCACGCTCCCAACTCAACTCCTCTGCCCCATGATGCTTCCACAGAATCTGAATTAAGGGTATAGTCTTTCCTCAAAGAACCTACTCTCGAGAATCCACAATCCTCATAGGCTTTACCTTGTAGGAGACATCTAAATCAACCTCGAGCTCTCTCCAATCCAAAATATACAATGGATCAGGGATGTGCTTTCTCAACACAGACATATGAAACACCACATGCACCTCAGCTAGTTTCGGTGGCAAGGCTAAACGATATGCCACCTCGCCAACTTGGGCCATCACCTCAAATGGCCCCATGAACCTCAGCGATAACTTGCCCTTACGGCCAAACTGGAATTGTCTCTTACATGGTGAGACCTTTAGAAGCACATGATCTCTTACCTCAAAATCCAATGGTCTACGCTTCCTATCAGCATAGCTCTTCTGGCGACTACGCGCCATCTCAAGTCTCTGCTTGATAAGTCCGATCTTCTCCATTGTCTCTTGGATCATCTTAGGTCCTAACAAAGCTGCCTCTCCAACCTTTTCCCAGTAAATAGAAGATTTACATAGCCTGCCATACAGTGCTTCATAAGATGCCATCTTGATACTAGACTGATAGCTGTTATTCTACGCAAACTCCACTAACAGAAGATGTGCCTCATAGCCACCTTGAAAGTCTAAAACACACGCTCGCAGCATGTCTTCCAAAATATGAATGGTAGGTTCAAACTACCCATTTGTCTAAGGATGATAGGTAGTACTGAACACCAACTCTGTACCCATAGCTTGCTAGAGACTAAGCCATAAATAAGATGTAAAACAGGGATATCTATCTAACGCAATTGAAATTGGAGCTCTATGCAACCTCATAATTTCCTGGATATACAACCAAGCTATCCATGGAATTAATCAAGCTAAACGGCAAGAAGTGAGTTGACTTTGTTAATCTATCCACCAGCGCCCAAATAATGTCATGCTTCTTAGGAGACTTAGGCGAATTTGTAACAAAGTCTATTATGATTTTCTCCCACTTCCATTCCAAAACTGGCAATGGCTAAAACAATTTTGTTAGTCTTTAATGCTCTACTTTCACTTACTGGCAAGTTAAACACTTGCTCATAAACTTGACCACATCTTTCTTCATCCTTCATCCCAACCCAAAAGAACTGTCAACGGAGATCTTGGTACATCTTTGTCCATCTGGGATGTATTGTAAACTCGGAGTGATAAGGCTCCCTCAAAATTGCATCCCGAATTGAAACCAGAACAAATAATCTTCTTTGAAATCTCAATCCTCTATCTGACTCTGTAGTCTAACCAAGTATACTCTCATCACTACTCATCCATACCCGGTACCCATTAACTTGAGCATTAGTACCCTAGGCCTCTATAACTCTGCTTAGTAAAGTAAGCTGAACCACTACAGAACATAACACTACTTGGTCCTCAGCCTTCTGATAGTTAAGTCCAAACTCACCCAAACTATCAACTATTCTCCATTCCCGTACTGCCCCACTAACTAAGGTGGCATGGGTCTTCCGGCTCAAGGCATGAGTAACTACAATGGCCTTTCCCCAATGTAATGCATTTCAAAGTTAAAGTTCTTCATATACCAAACCCATCTCGTCTACCTCAGATTCAGATCCTTCTAAGTGAAGATGTATTTTAAGTTCATATTGTCGGAGATGACTTCAAACTTTTTTTCTATAGAGGTAGTGTCTCCAGCTCTTGAGTGCAAAAATAACCATTGCGAACTCAAGTTCATGCGTAGGGTAGTTCTTCTCATGAGTCTTTCACTGCCTAGACCTATAAGATACTACATTTCCTTCTTGCATTAAAACATAGCCCAACCCTTCCTTAGACGCGTCACAGCATACTACATAACCCAACCCCATTTTTAGAATTACAAGCATTGGAGAAGTTGTCAATTTCTTCTTCAACTCTTAGAATGAATGTTCGTAGGCCTCATCCTACACAACTTGATCCCCTTCTGAGTTAATCTCGTCATTGGCCCAACTAGCCCTAGGAAGCTACAAATTTTAAATACAGTTGTTGGCTTTGGTTAACCCATTACTGCATCTATCTTTAAAGAGTCCACCGCAACACCTTCACCAAATACCACTTGCTCAAGGAATTTCACCTTTCGGAGCCAAAATTCACATTTGCTAAATATGGCTTATAGTTAATGGTCCTTCAAGGCCTGAAGCACAATTTGCAAATGCCCGTCATGCTCTTCTTTTAACAGCAAGTAAACCAACACATCATCAATGAAGACGACCACAAACTGATCCAAATACTTATTAAATATCCAATTTATTAGATCCATTAACACTACTAGTGCATTTGTCAAACCGAATGACATAACTAAGAACTCGTAATGGCTGTAATAAGTCCTGAATGCCATCTTAGGGATATTCTCTACTCTTACCCTCAACCAATGATAACCTGACCTCAGATCAATCTTTGAGAAACACACAAACCTTTTCAGCTGATAAATAGGTCATCAATCTTCTGCAAAGGATACTGCTTCTCAATGATGACTCTATTTAATCTCCTATAATCAATGCACATTCTAAGTGTGCTAACCTTCTTCATTATAGATAACACTGATACACCCTATGGAGATGTGCTAGGTTAGATAAACCCCTTTGAGGTCAAATCTTCAATCTGAACCTTCAACTTGACTAACTCTGTAGGTGTTAACCAATAAGGTGCAATAGATATTAGCTCGATCCTTGAAACCAAATCAATTGGAAAGTCCACTTCTCTTTCTAGCGTTAACCTAAACAAGTCTTCTGGGAGCACCTCTAGAAATTCGCAGACAACACATGGTAACTCAGTCACATACTGTTCCTCGTCTTCCATGGTCATGCTAGTAAACAGGCTACAAAGTTGCTCACGTCTTTGTCCGTTAATAGAAGGTAAAGTCTGAGGAATGCATGGATCCCTCGTGAACTTAATTACATTTCCCTTAGGAGTATGCAAGGTCACACAACCTTTGGAACTGCCAGCTAAATCATATCAAATTTCACATCAAAATTATCCATCTTTAATACTATAAAGTCATGAGAAGATTGATAATCATCCACTGAGTTGTCCAGCTGAATAGACATCACACAGACCTTGCAAATTTTACTCAACTAGGAAAATCCCCTAATTGGGTCTTAACACGTATAGGTGGAGACAAAAGCTCAATAGGCAAACTAAGCACAGAAACACAACTGTCAAAAATAAATGAATGAGAAGCCCCAGTTTATAACATATGTAGCAAAAATTGTAAATGTAGCTTGGGTTATAATTGGCTCTACAAGTCCTTTGATCTGAACTACTAAAAATACCCGCCCCTGGTGGGAGCTGCTAGTAGCCTTCTACCTTTCTGCTCCTGATGTGGACGACCCTGAGCTGTCCTCTAAGCACTCGAGGCACCACCTGGTGGCCTCTACTGATACTAATTCTAGAAGCTCTGTGATGCTAACAGCCTATTACTCTGGATAAACTATACCGGCTACTGAAATCTTGTTATACTGTTGCCCTAAGGGCAGTTTAAGGAGATATAGCCCTGTTAGCCACGAGAGAAACATGTTGGTGGCCTTAACCTCTGCTCAAATCGCAGCTCAAACCACTACTCGATTCTAGCTAATGCATTTCTCATCGGGTATTAATACTTCTTATACTCTCACTGGTCACATATATGGCACACAATCAAGCCCTGAGACTATACCTTGCTAGCTATTTGAGTAGGTTTCCTTACTGAAATCGTTGTGGCTAGGACTTATTGAGTCCCTCCCTATTCCTCTTTTTGGTCCTACTATTTGACTGAGGAGCATTACTCTTTCCCTAATTACCTTCATTCATAGCCTTTACATTATTGAGGTCTTTCTCAATAGTCATCGCTTGGGCAATTAAGATCTTATAGTTGTCCAACCCCAACAAAATAACTCTTCTTTTGATTGCCACTTGCAGACATCTCTCAAACCGTCTACATCTGTATCTCTCTATGGATACCAGTTCCAAAGTATAAGTAGAGAGAGATGCAAATGTGTGCTCATACTGTAGAACTGTTATATTTCCCTGAGTCAATGCCATAAATTCATTCCTTTTTGCATCTGTAAGAGCGATAGGGAGAAAGTGCTTACGGAATAACTCCTAGAATTTGTTTCAGGTCAAGACCATAATATCTTGTGAACCCTCTACGAAACTTCACCATATAGTAGCATCACTAGTGAATTGAAATGTTACAAAGGAAATCCCCGTCTGAATATCTATGATTTGAAGGGCTCTAAGAATCTTCTCACACTAATTGAGAAAGCCCTCGACAACATCAGAGTCTAGTACTCTATCATAATTGGGAGGCTTTGTCCTTCTAAAGTGCTTCAAAGATCTTACCGGCTAACTAGAAGTTGGCGAAGGTCCCATCCAAGCTCCATCTTTTACTAATACTGCCATTGCTGCTATTACTTGGTACATAAAGGTGGCCAGATCAAACACCCTAGGTGTCTAAACTGAATGCTATCTTGATTGTACTTTTTTATTATTATGGCACTGGAGCCACTCCTGACATAGGCTCAAACCCTGCATCCACATTAGACCCCTTCTCGTGGGTCAACTCCAGATGAACATCCTCAACTAGGGCTCTACGGTCTAACCCAACTTGAGGTCTATGGCCACAGCCACAGCCATGACCAGCATGAGCCACATGACCTCTTGGTCGCCTATGGCCTCTACCCCTAGCAACAAGCTCAACTCTAGGTGCCATAATGCTAGAAACAAAGAATAGCAAATATAAGATTTAAAATCTAAAGACCTTAAACATCAACTCACATATAACACACTTCAAGCACATAACCCCAAAATGATAAAATTTCCCACTGTCCTTAGGTATTCCTAAACCTAAACTCTGATACCAAGTTGTCACGCTCCGAAATCCTCAACCCGAGGATGTGAAAACTAAACCCACAAATCAATCACAAACAATTAGACCTTAATACCAATCACAGTGGAAGCAATGAATAATAATAATATCCAACATTAGAATAACCAATGGTCTACTATTTACCACAAAAAAGCTACAAGACAATACACTTTAAACCGGGCCCAAAACCAAATATCCAAAATAATACATGAAATAAATAACAAATAGTTAAGGTTCAGCTAGTGTATCTCACGGATCCATCACAAGCATCTGCCCCTACAAGACCAACTATAGGAGGGTAAGCACTAAATCACGTGTGCTAAAAAATAAGCATATAAGAATTCATTTCCTAATCATAGAAGGCAAACAGCAGTTAATCAATTTTAAGTTAAGTAAAACTCTTTTATCAATTTCATAATGTCCATATTCATCATATTATTTTAAAATAAATAGCTACTTAGCCATGATCCCATATTCTGATGCTAAAACAACATCCATCATCTCATTCACATCATGATATATACATATCTTAAAATCATACTATAGGTCAGGTACTTTGCAAGGTTAGTCCGTGGTCACAAAACTAAACGCAAATAATCCCAGGCCTAAACTGTAGGGTACAACTAGTCTCGTAGTCTTAGATGTACTCATCAAATCCTGGGGTTGAAGCCGTGGTGTACAACTAGTCTCGTAATCCTAGTTGTACTCATCAATCCTAGACCTAAGTTGTGGGGTATAATTGGTCCCCTAGTCCCATATATACTCATCAATCCCCAGACCAAAGTTATAGGGTACAATTAGTCCTGCAGTCCCAATCTATCTTACCTTGCCTTAGTCCCACAGTCCCAGTACTAATATATACTAGTGCAAGCCATATATATACTTTGTAGGTTTCTAGCCTACTAGTTATGCTATACCTTTCGACACAGGTTTTGGAGCTTTCGATCCTTTGGCTCTAGGACTCACTTTTGTAGTACCCTCTATGAACCTAATATCAAAAATCAATATCAATTTAAATTTCTTTAACAACAGCACACCATACACAAGATTTTCCTTAAATCCAATTTCTTATGCTCAACCTTTATTTTATAAGTCTCATGAAAAAAAAAGTTCCCTAGGCCTAAGTTCCATGTTGCCCATACATGCTTGTGTTTAAATGAGTAAACAAACCCACATACATGTTTAAAGCCATAAGATTAACCAAAAAGAAGAACCCAAGCAACCTTCATATGTCATAACAATAGTATAAAATAATCTATGCTATTGAAGATTAAAAGAATTTTCAAAAATTTAAAGATTTAAGAAAAATAGTTGACCTTGCAGCTTGGGTGTAGGTAGCTTGAGGCTCTGGGTAATTAACAAAACACCTCGCAGCCTGGGCGCAGACAGCTAGAAGCTCTAGCCCTCTGACAGAATAGCTTGCAACCTTGGCATAAGCAGCCCAAGCTTTGAGCTACCCAGATTTCAGCCTTTAGAAAAATCCAGAATATCTCGCAGCTTGCCCTTAGGAAGCGTGAGGCTTCGGCCTTCACTTTTCTAGAAATTTTGCACAATTTAAATGATGAACGAAATATTAAAAACATCAAACACATACGAATTTCTTACATTAAAAACATGTATTTATATAAGAAATTCCTCTTTAACCAAAACCAAAACATGGATTAATTTGATTTACTTATAAATATAGAATATATTAACATGCTTCATATATATGCCCAAAAATATGGATTTAAACAATATAAACATTTTCTTGCAACTTTCATAGTAAAACTCAAAATTTCATAAAAAGAAACATGATAAAAACATGCCTCATATTTTCTAGCTCATGCGTGCATTCATATAACAAAAATTCTTACAAAGAAACTCAGAAAAATAAACTTATATGCTATCCCACCTACCTCACTACACACGTAGACGATTGGTGTGTAAAAGCGCATCTACTAACTCAAGTTGGTTTTTTCTATAAACTCTCTAGCGAACACACTCTGAGCTACACAATCTTACAAGAATGGCACGAAAGCTTCTCTCTCTCTCTCTCTCTCTCTCTCTCTCTCTCTCTCTCTCGATCAAGTGTTGGGGGAAAATCTGGAGACTAAGTATGGGGAGGTTTATGTAAACAAACTAAATATCCCCCACTCTTACACAAAGAAACATGAATCTCTCATAACTCTTCCATAAAAACCCTCCCCTAGCTTCTCATAGAAGCCCTGTTTTGAATTTTCATCAGCCAACCTTTGGCCTCCCCCATACTTCATTAACTCTTGGCACAACTTTAGCCAATAGAGTCACACCTTCCTATCAATCAATCAAAATATAGGTACCTTCTTTTTTACCCAATAGGAACTTACCTCCTCACTTAACCAAAAGAAACACACCCAACATATTTACATATACACATGCATATACATATATAAAATCTTTAGGCACGTCACACTAAATAAATTTAACAAAACATAAATTAAAATAAAAATAAGTTAAAAATCTAAAAAAAAATTAAATCAAACACAAAATATAGGTCTTTTCACGTATGATGGTAAGGGCTAGAAACAAATATAACATGTTTGTTTTTGACCTAGAACTGTGAAAAGCCAACTTTGAAACTTAAGAAAATGTAAAACAAAGACTGAAACTAGTTCTAGTGCTAGGGATTCGTGCTCTTGGACCTCAAACCACGTGCATAATAGTTAGCTTTGTGCACCCCTTTGGTTCCTTGTGCACCTAGATTGTCTTTTCTTTAAACGTTTCCTAATGTTTCAACTAAAATAAAAGATGGGTTTTTCCTAAAGGTGTGAGTATTGATTTTTGTAATTATCTTTCAAGTGTGAATAATTTAAAAGAGATTTTATGAAATAGGCTCTTGGTTAACTAAAATGTTCTTAACAAAGGGATGGTGTTTGGTATTCTAATTTGTTTTCCAAGAAATGAATTGAAAATAGTTCTAAAAAAGAGGTTTTCAAGGGATGAATTTGATAAGACTAAAAGAAGTGAAGTTTCTTTTATAAGGTTTTGAGGACTCCAAGTTTTAGAGGAAAGATGTTTGATCTCAAAAGGACATTTGATTCCCTAGGATGTTTATAACCAAGTAATTGTGATTGATACTCTAAAATGTTTTGATTGGATAAGGATTGAAAAAATAGGTTTATGAGAAATGTTTGATTTCCCCAAATGTTTTCAACAAAGAAATAGTATTTTAAATTGATTTAAACAAAAATTTAAGGAGACAATTTGACAATGATATAGGAAATGAGATTTTTCAAAAAGGAAGAGCTTGATAATGCTAAGAAGAAGTTCTTTTATGAAGAGATAGAAACTTTAGGCTAAGATGCTATTTGAAATGATCTTGAAAATGAAATTTTCTCAAGATTAGTGACATTAGTATCTTAGTAGTATTCTAAGGGTAGATTTCTCATAAATGGATATGGAAATCTTGATATGTTTAAAAGAATAATTTTCAATACGCTCAAAGAGGAATATTTTGATGAAGAGACATGATAATGAAATAAAATATATTCAACTAAAAACTATGATAAATGTATCAATGTTAAGCATGTAATGAGATGATATGGAACTATCAAGATTAATATACACGATGAGATGGTTTGGACTATAATGTTTTGCAGATAACTACGATGTCCTATTAATAATGAATATGCTTGTGATTTTATGTTGTGTTGATGCGTTGGTCACTATGGTGTCGAGTTATGTAGTGCATGTGTGGTATGAGTGGGAAGAAAGTCGCTTTGGGTTGGAAAGCACCAGGGGATGAAATTCTCCTAACCTGTGCAGGGTTATCTTTTCTAGTAGGCTAGTAACCCACAAAGTGTAATTGGATTGCCTTCACAGCATTGACTCCTAAACAGGGTAAGTGGACTGCTTTCGCAGTGTAAAGTGCTTGTCCCATGTGTTGGCATGTGCTTAAGTCGAAGTTGAGTCTAGTTGTTGAGTATGGTTGTGTTGGTGGGGGTTAAGTCTTTGTGTTGAGTATTAGTATTAATGTGAATACTCTTTATATGGGTTATTGTGACTATGGATGTGATATGATGATGTAATGATAGATATACACTTCAAATAAAGGATGAGCATAAGATATAATAAGATAATATGATAATGGAACCAATAATGAGAATATAAGATAAGAAGATTGTAATTGGATGGTAGATGGTTATGATTATCTGATATCGTGATTTGATATATTGAGGTGAACATGTCTAAGAAGATTTCCCCCACTCTTTCTCAAGAAACATGTCCACAATCTACACACTACTCATGAAAAATAAAATTTAGACTCCATCTCATTCAACCTCAAATTGACCATCTGAACATAAGATTTCACAATACACTTAAGATCATTAATGGAGAAGGCAACATTACTACTGCCTCATCTTGAATCTGAACTATGGTGTCATCAAATAAACAATCATCACTAATCTATAGTAATGATCAATCATCACTTGTCAAGTTAGTAATTCATACATTTCAAAATCTAAATATCTACCGTTACCATTACTACTTTAAAATTATTCCACAATTACATCACTCAACAATAAAATGCAATCTCATTAAATCCTTAAGTCATTTAGACTCTCTATACCTCTTGAACTTCAAATTTAAAGTTTTCCATTATATTCACAACCACATCTAACCATCATTCTGAATCTTAGAACTACTATTAAAACATCTTTCAAACCTTATGCCTAGGCCCAACAGACTACCATCGGTAACACCACTTACCCATATATCAGCTTTACTTACCATCAGTTAAGGAAGTTTCCTAAGTTTTCATATCCCTTACCAATAGAGTCACTGTTTTAGTAACATTATTAGTTCCAACCGTTTCCACTACCAACTATACCACAAAATACCAATAAGTCCATCTTAAAAATAACTAAATGTCAATTATAACATATAAGCTTGTAACATGCAAGACTCCTACTGTCACCTAAGTATTCTAACCTAGACTCTAATACCAACTTGTCGCACCCCAAAACTCATGCCCTTAACTTAATTGCCCGGGACAGACGGCATGGGAGTATGGAAACTGGTTAAAATAAGCAAAAAAACTTGTTCCAAAGTCAAGTGATAATTTAATAATAACAATCAGAGCATCTAATATTGTCACTCATTCCCATATAGATAATAGAAACAACATCATAATAACAAAAACTAGTGTCACACCCTAATCACATAATCCAAGGATCACACAGCTAAAATAATAAAATCATAATACAATCTCAACATATAACTAGGTCTAGGAACCACACCCAAGTTACACAAATATATAGAATAGTCCAACAATAAAATATGATAATATGATAAGCTAATCCATTAGTCTCAGCTAAGCTTTGAGTTACTACTCCCTGACTTCTTGGGATGACCTGAAATAAGGATGGGGTGAGCACTATTGCCCAGTAGGTAGGACCGTGTAACTATGCACGAGTGAACAATAATCAAGCATATAACATAGCTTACAACAATATCCACCCAAAATATAACATAACAATGCACATGCATTCTCCAATCTCCATCTACTCCTAGCCTTATCCTGGGATGGGTGACATTTAACAAAGCACATGGGGTCACCAATCGCACTATTTACACTTACGGTGAACGTATATCTCAATATATATCACAAGTAAAGAACTGAGTTACACCTCCACTAGTGTAAAACTTAGTGGAATAGAGTTACACCTCCTGGCCATTTTGCTAGAAAATCGAGTTACACCCCTAAGCATCTACTTAGCTCAAGCAAGGTCCAGCTGTAGTCTAGCGAAAATCTTATAGTCATATCTTATAATTAATGTCCCAACTCCAAATGACTAAACTCTAGTCATATATATTGATTAGGAATTATCCGATATTTTTAAAAAACTTATTTTATCATTTTTTTCTCAAAATCATAGATCTCGTGCATATACATGACCCATGCCTCAGCACGTTAACCACATTACAATGGCACTCTCGACTAATAAACAACTCAATTAATAATTAGATGAAACCACCCCAGCCGAATGCACATGATATATTCAATCATGCATAATAATTCTCTTTCAATAATTCTTAGCATTAGACAAAGTAAGGTATATCCAATCATTAATTAAATCTTATATAATTTACATGATTGATACCTTAGCAAACCTAAAAAAGCAAATTTAATCATGCATAAGTTTTTTTACTGTAGGGGGGTCAACCCCATCTAACTTCTGAACATAGGATAGCATTTTGCCTAGTTATGGTTAACCTTTCTAGGGGTTGGGGTCCACCCTATTCAGTTTTAAAGCTTAAGGGAGTATACTACCGGATGGGCGACCCCAATCATTCCCCAAAGGCTAAATTCACCTTCTATCATCAAGGGGTCGACCCTTTTTTTCTGGTGGGGTCAACCCCATCTTACGTACTTGTGTAAAAACACATATAAGGTGTATCACATTTTCTTCGACCACTCTAGAGCTAAAAATCGACCACCTTAAGTCCAATATTCAACAACACCAACATTAATATACATTACAATATTCAACTAATAATTTTTATAACATTTATGCCAAATTTTAACTCAAGAAATGTAAAGTTCCAACATGTATATGCATATAAATACACATCCAAACCCAAATATAAATCTAATCTTTCAAATTTAATTAAATCAAGTAAATAACTTATCAAAATCTTTCTAACAACATCTAGAACACAAATATAAGTCCCACTTACCTCGAATCTGAAAAGAAAAGAAAAAAATAAGGAGATTTTGGTTTGGTTCTCAAAGTTTCGGTGTCGATTTCTCCCACTTGGAACAAAACCACAGAAAATGGACTTTACCATGATGTTCACTGCGTCAAATGCTACCCCGATTTGTTAGTTTCCTTTTCCAAACTTCACTTTCTCTCTCTACTTTCTCTCTCCTCTCTCTCCTCTCTCTTTTCTCTCTTTTTTCTTGAAAGCTCTCCTACCAAAAACCCATAAATGAGCAATAGAGAAGTAAAGAAAGAAAAAGAAAAAGGAAGAAGAAAAGGAAAAAAAAAAAGAAAAAGAAAAAGGGCTGGGCCTATGGCCTAAATTTCTAACCCTATACGACTCCGGGCCAAACTCAACCCAAGAAAAATAACATAAGCCCAACCAAACAGACTCACTATTGGTTTAAATATTTTATTGACCTAAAATAACACATAAATGGTTAAAAATAAATACTAGCTATTACCTTTTTCCCCTTTATAAAAATTTTGTTCTCGAAATTTACATGACATACTTTAATCAGAAAATAAGGATAGGTACTTAACCGTATCACTGACTCATGCTCCCAAGTGACTTCCTCAACTCCATGATATTGCCACAATAAGCGAACCAAAGGAATAGTCTTACCATGCAAAAGTTGCTCATGCCTGTCCTCTATTCGAACCAGCAAATTCTCAAAAGTCATGTCTTCCTCAATATCTAATTGTTCTTAATTAATCACATGAGAAGGATTTGATACATACTTCCAGAGCATTGATGCGTGGAACACATTGTGAACACGAGCTAACTGTAGAAGAAGCGCTAATTTGTATGCCAGCTAACTAATTCTCCCAATAATCTCAAAGGGTCCAATGTACCTCAGTGAAAGTTTTCCATATTTTCCAAATTGAACTTATCCTATCTTGGTAAAACTTTCAAAAATACAAAATCACTGACCTGGAACTCTAACAGTCGTCTCTGCTTATTAGCATAACTCTTCTATCTACTTTGAACCGTTAAAAGTCATTTCCAGATCGCTTAAATCTTTTCCGATGCTTGTCTCACCAAATTAGGACCAACCGTCATAGGTTCTCCAACTTCAATCCAACATGAAGGAGATCTGCAAGGTCGCCCATACAAAAGACTCATATGGAGCCATACCAATATTCACCTAGAAACTATTATTATACATAAATTCAATCCATAGCAAATGACTCTCCCAATTTTCTCCTAGGGTTAACACATAAGACTTGAGGATATCTTTTAGAATCTGAATAGTTTGCTTTAATTACCTGTCTGTCTGCGGATGAAACGTTGTACTAAAACACAATTAAGTCCCCAGTGCCTCCTTCAAACTGTGCCAAAATTGTGCTGTGAACACTGGGTCTCAATCTAGTACAATTGACAAAGGCGTACCATGCAATCAAATAATCTCACGAATGTAGAGCTGACACCGCACCTCTATGGAATCTTTATTCCAAATAGGTAGAAAGTGAGTCGATTTAGTTAATTGGTCCATAATCACCCAAATGGCATTATGCCTCTTGTGAGTCCTCGATAAACCAGTTACAAAATCTATAGTCACATGGTCCCAGTTCTATTATGCCACTGGTAATGGTTGTAACAAACCAATCAAATTTCGATGTTTGGCATTTACTTGCTGACAGGTTAGGTAACAAAACACAAATTTCGTTACATCACGCTTAATGCTACTCCTCCAGTACTGATGTTCCAAGTCTTTATATATTTTAATCCCTCTAGAATGTACTCAAATCTTGAGTGATGAAACTCCTGGAGTACTTTTTCCTTAAGTTCATCCACATTAGGCACAAAAATCTTATCTTTAAACATTAAATATTCTTCTACGGATAATCTCCAACCTTCAGCTTCCTATCCCAAAGACAAATAATACCTCATGTTTTGACAATATTGATCATTACGTTAAGCCTCAATAATCTGTATCAACAACATAGGTATCACTTGCAAATAATTCAAACCAGAATGTGTCATGCCATCTTCATCATCATCATTCCACCCAAACTCAAAATCACCAACATTTTCACAAAGACGCCACTAAGAACGAACCATCATAGCTGCCAAACTCTGTGACTTCCTACTCAAAGCATTAGCCACCACGTTGGCCTTCCCCAGATGCTACTGAAGATTAAAATCATAGGCTTCAAGTATTCCACCCACGTTCTCTATCTTATATCCAAAAACGCTGAGTGAACAAATATTTTAAACTTTTGTGATTTGAATACACATTAAATCTTTCACTGTACAAATGATGCCGTCAAGTCTTTAGCGCAAAAATCACCACAGCCAATTCCAAATTATGCGTTGGTAATTCTTCTTGCGCAATTTCAATTACCTTGACCCATATGCCACTACCTGATCAAACTACATTAAGACACATCTCAAACCTTCACGTAAAGCATCACAATACACAAAACATTCCACTCCACGTTCAAGTATGATCAACACAAGAGCTTTAGTCAATCTACACTTCAATTCATTGAAAACATTCTCACAAGCACCATCCCATTCAAATCTAACTCCTTTTCAAGTTAACTGAGTCAATGGACCCGCCAACTGAGAAAAATCTTAAATAAAGCGGTGGAAATAACCAGCTAATCCTAAGAAACTACGAATCTCAAAAATAGACCTCGGTATTGCCCATTCCAACACAGTTGAAACTTTAGAATGATCCACCGCAATGCCTTAACTAGAAACTGCATGACCAAAAACTTCACCTCGGACAACCAAAATTCACACTTACTAGCCTTATCGCATAACTTATGATCCTGAAGTGTCTGTAAAACTGTTCTCAAATGCTGCTCGTGCTCATACTTGTCATGAGAGTAAATCAAAATATCATCAATGAACATCACCACAAACCAATCTAGATAGGGTTGAAAATCCTATTCATCATATATATAAATAATGTTGGAGAATTCATCAACTCGAATGGCATAACCACAAACTTAAAATGACCATACCAAATACAATACACAGTCTTGGGAATATCTTCCCCTGAATTTGTAATTGGTGATAACCCGATCGAAGATCAATCTTAGATGCAAGAAGCATTCGTACTTGAATCAAGGAATGGGTAGGACTCTTGTCCTGCGAAGGAATCCAATTCATTCGATAAACTCCATAATTGATCAAATAAATCATCTAGCCTCGGCAACGGATATTTATTCTTAATGGTCACTGAATTTAATAAATGGTGATCCACATAAAGCCTCAAAGTCTTATCTTTCTTCTTCGTAAAAACTACCAATGCTCCCCACAGTGATGTACTATATAAAATCTCCGGCATACAAATTATTCAACTAAATCTTTAATACTTTTAACTCCAGCAATGCCATATGATCGGTGCTACTGAAATACTACAAACCCCTAGCACAAGATCTAAACAAAATCAATCTCCCTCTACGGGTAACTCCCATAGCTCCTCAGGAAACACATCTTTATACCCACAAATAACTCTAGGAAGAAAGGGTTTGGAGTCTTTCTCATTCAATCTCACACTAGCTAATAAACCAAAAAAATTCCCAACACACTTAGTGTCAAGTAATGGAGAAGGCAAAACTACTCCAACCTTACCTTGAATTCTAACCACAGTGTCATCAGGTAGAATAGCCATCACCAACTTATGGTAATAACTTATTTTCACCTGATAAGTAGACAGCTAATTCATTCCTAAAATTACATCAAACTCTTTTATCTTCAGAACTCTCAATTCAATCCATAATTGAACATCACCCAAGTGAAAAACACAATTCCTACAAATCTAATTCGCCAATAAACTACTATCAAACGGATAATCTACAAACATATACTCTTCCTGCCTCTAGGGTGTCAAACCCAAAGTCTTTACACGTGCATGTGAGATAAATGAATATGATGCACCAATATCAAATAAAACATGCACCCAAGTACTAAACAAAATAAATATATTGTGTATCACAGAAACGTCCAGAGTCTCCTCTTGCTGTGCAAGTGCGTAAGTACGTCCCTGAATCTCTGGCTCCCTAAGTTGCCATCACCTCTACCTTTTCCCTGTTGGCCACCGCCACCACCACACAATTGCTGGAATTGTTAAATCTATTACATAGGTTACTGTTGTATAGGTGGTGTAATCCTTATTAGGTACTGTTGAGTTTGATAAAAATAACTTATTGAGCACTTGGCTGAATGTTTCCTTGTACCATCTTCCTAAATGGGCAATTAGATTGCACATGCCCTAGTTGGTGACATTTATAACACAATCTCTACCAAACTAATCCTGATATCTTCCCTTCTGTGGGGACTAAAACTGTTGTCATCACTAACCATCTAATGAACTTGAACTAGAACCTGAACCAGAATTACTCCTCTTCTGATAAGGAAATTGCTATTGTTGTTGGTATTTTCACTTGGAAGTACTAACTTTTTCTTTTCCTTTTATTTGCTTGGAACTAGAACCATACTCCTGCACTACATTCTGTCCTTGAATCTGTTGTTGGCCTATGCAAGCCCTAGACCTAAAATTAATAGCTTATCTCTCAACCGTGATAGCTGCTGCTACCACACCAAAATAAGTTTGATGGCTCAAACCAATGACCTATCTCCTGATATAGGGACTTAATCCCCATTCAAATTTCCCTGCCTTAGCTACCTCATCTGCTACAATTTGAGGAGCAAATCTAGCTAACTCCGCTAACTTCCTCTCATAATCTTAAACTGATAAGCTCCCTTATCCCAACGAAAGAAATTCCTAAACTTTTATCTCCCTCATCACCATAGGGAAAAACCTCGTAAGAAATACCTCTTTAAATGCCTCTTAAGTTAAGGTATAAATATTAATAATGTCTCTGTAAGACCTCCACCAATGAATAATAATCCGTTAGAACTGACATGCTGCAACCTTAATTTTTAACCTCATCACCTTCTACACCCAAGGTCTACATCTTCTTGGTAATTTCTTCTAACCATCTTTCTACCTCAAGTAGATCTTTTTCCTTATTGAAACAAAGTGGATCATGCTTCTTAAACTGATTGATAGTTCTCATAATTGGTGCATCCTTTAGTATAAGTGCTGCCGCCACTACTAACACAGTGCTACTGTTGGTCCACCCTACAAAACCTACATCTGGGCCCATTAGGTTGCCATAAACTAAACCACCTGCTCATAAGTAGGTGGTGGGAAGCCACCATCAACCAACAAAACCTCATGAAAGTCCTCTTGCTCTCTACCGGGGGAGTTGGGATTCTAACCACTAGTTTGACCTCATTGATTTCCATCTCTTCCACATCCAGCCATTCTACAAAATACAATTATCATCAACTCCAAAATCAACAATATAGTACAAATAAACAACTAAACTTAATAGAAACAGTAAGGCCTTCCTACCCAAGACCCAATTATAAACACAACCTAGAGCTCTGATACCATTCTTTCACGCCCCAAACTTAATTGTTTGGGATAGATGGCATAGGAATATGGAAACTAGTTGAAATAAACAAAAAACCTATTCCAAAGTCAAGTCATAATTTAATAATTATAATCAAAGCATCTAATTGTTGGCTTTTATAGCATGGGGTTGAGAAAAATACCTCGAATGGAAGGATGAACTCTTTAAAAATTTTCTTGATGCACAGCGGAAGCACCTTGTTCTCAGCGATTCAGCCTTACAAACTATTCTCAATTTTCTCTCTCTAGATGGATGTGTGTGGTCACTTTTTCAGATCACCTGGCTCATTAATATATAAAAGATATTTATAGAGAGAGAGATACAGTTTTTGTATTAGAGAAAATCTCTAACTCTAGAGATTATCTCTTATCCACTCTTTTATATATCCTATCTATATATATTATTCTAATATATATTTAGAAGATATGGTATCTTGAGAAAATCTTCCAACCATATCATCCTATCTAAATATATATTAATTATCTATAATTTATTTCATAAATAAATTATAAATAATTAGCCAACTGGACCTGGTCCATCAAGATAAAATTGAGCTAGCATGGGGATTGAAGGCCCATGGATTCCTAGCTCCAACTTAAAAAATATTTGGGCCTTGTCATCTTATGACAACCCATTATCTTTTAAATTAACCTAGGGCTATTCCACTAAAAGCCCTGAGCTGCACTCTAGTAGTCCATGTTGAAATTCATTTAATTAAAACTTTTAATAAAATGAATTTTGGGTCTTAGACTAATAATATCCACTTAATTAACCCTCCATTATAAGCTCATAATTAAGCTAGGCTAAATGTCGAGCCCCTTAATCACATATTTACCCTAAGTCTCTAATTATCCTAATTTTGATCATTCTTAATATTTTCATATTTGTAAATAATTTACAAATAAATATTGTTATTCAATAAACAATTTATTGAATAAACTGTGGTCACAGATTTAATGATCAAAAAGATAAATAGCTTAGGTGAACGTATCAAAATGGATTCTATCTTGTAAGTATATGTTCCCACGATTCATGAAATTAAATCTCCAAGTTATCGAGGTTTTGACCATTTATAAAATCTCACTCCGTGATAACTCAAATAGACTTAATTTATGAATGTGAGTCCATTACAAACTCAGGATTAAGGTTTATTAAGTTTATTAAAGCATAAGTAAATTATGATTAATGACATTTATTAACCAAATCATAATTTACAACAGTCCTTTCAATATGTATATCACATATACATACTAACTTTCCTACTCAAAGTCACCACTTTAGTGATCATGATAAATCACCCAATTAAGAAGTAGAAAAGTTACAGCTTTAACATAATGAAATGCCCGTTTCATTAATAGCTGTGACTTTACTTTAATTTATAAAACTTATGATTTAAATCTTTCTGTATTGGCATCTTAGGCCCAATACTTAAATCACATACTTTATAAATAAGGGACAATAGTATATGCTTAAAAAAATAAATGTTTTATTTTAACCAGAAAAATAAATTAAATGAAATGTCATTACAAAAACATGCTTTCAAGGGTACCAAAGGAAAATAAATCTAACACTAATATCATCCCTCATTTCCATATAGAATAATAAAAACAATATCTTAACAATAAAAGTTGATGTCACACCCCGGTCACACAATCTAAGGCTTACACAACCACAATAACATAATCATAATACAATTTCAGCATATAACTAAGTCTAGGAACCACACCCCATGTTGCACAAATAGGAATACAATAGTCCAACAATAAAATAAGATAACATGATAAACAATCCATTAGTCTTAGCTAAGCTCCGAGTGGCTACTCCCTAGCCTCCTGGGATAACCTGAAATAAGGATGGTATAAGCACTACCACCCAGTAGGTAGGATCATGTAAGTGTGCACGAGTGAACAATAATCAAGCATATAACATAACTCACAATAATATCTACCCAAAATATAACATAATAATGCATATGTGATGCAATGCAATGGCAAATGCATTCTCTAATCTTCATTTGCCCCTAATCTTATCCTGGGATGGGTGGCGCTTAGCAAAACACACAGGTCACCAATCGTACCATTTACAATTAGGGTGAATGTATATCTCAATATATATCACAAGTGGTGAGCCGAGTTACACCCCAATTGGTGTAATACTCAGGAATTGACTTATACCCCCTCCCCCTTCTGTTAGAAAATTGAATTATACCCCTAGTCAGACGTTTACTTAGAGTTTCCCCCAATCAAATATATGCTTAGCACAAGTAAGGTTTGACTACAGTCTAAAGAAAATCTCATAGTCATATCTTATAATTAGCATCCCAACTCCAAATGACTAAGCTCTAGTCATAAATATCGACTAGAAATCATTCGGTATTTTCAAAAACTTATTTCATCATTTTCTTTTAAAAATCATGGATTCTGTCCATATACATGACTTGTGCCTTGGCACATTAACCACATCATAATGGCACTCTCGGCCAATCAACAACTTAATTAATAACCAGATCAAACCACCCCAACCTAATTACCAAAAAAAAAAAAAAACCACCCCAACCCAATGTGCATTATATACTCAATCATGCATATTAATTATCTTTCAATAATTCTCAACATTAGACAAAGCATGATATATCCAATCATCAATTAAATCTCATATAGTTTAAATGATTTATACCTTAGCAAACATAAAAAGGAAAATTTAATTATGCATAAGGTTTTTGCTGTAGGGGGTTAAACCCTATGGAATTGGGGTTGACCCCATCCAATTTTTGAACACAGGATAGCATTCTGCTTAGTTTAGGTCGACCTCTTTAGGGGTTGGGGTCGACCCCATTTAGCTTCAAAGCTTAACAGAGCACACTACTAGATGGGGTCGAGCTCAGTCATTCCCCAAAGGCTAAATTCACCTTCTATCAACAAATGGTCGACCATTTTTCTTGGTGGGGTTGACCCATCTCATGAACTTGTGTAAAAATACCCATAATACGTATCATCTTTTCCTCGGTTACTCTTGGGCCAAAATCAACCACCTCAAGTATGATATTTAATGACACCAACATAAATATATATCATAATTTCAACTAATAATTTCTATAACATCTATGTCAACTTTAACAAGCATATGCATATATATACAGATCTAAACTCATATATAAATCAATCTTTCAAACTTAATTAAATCAAGCAAATAACATATCAAAATCTTCATAGCAACATTTAAAACATAAACATAAGTCTTGCCTACTTTGAATCCGAATAGAAAAGAAGAAACGAGGAGATTAGGTTTGGTTCTTAAATTTTTGGCATCGATTTCTCCCACTTGGAATGAAACCATGGAAGACAGACTCCACCACACTGTTCACTGCATTGAATACTACCCTGATCTATTAGTTTCCCTCTCCAATCTTCACTTACTCTCTCTATCTTCTCTCTTCTCTCTCTTTTTTCTCTCTCTCTCTGGATAGTTCTCCCATTGAAAACCCAAAAATGAGCAGCAGAGAAGAAAGGAAAGGAAAATAGAAAGAAAAATGAAGAAGAAAAGACAAGAAAAAGAATAAGGAAAAGGGCTGGGCCTACGACCTAAATTTCTAACCCTTATGACTCCGAGCCAAACTCGACCCAGGAAAAATAAAATAAGCTCAAGCAAACAAACACACTAGTGGTTTAAATATTCTATTAATCCAAAATAACACATAAATGGTCAAAAATGAATACTAAGTATTACACCAAATCTTGTGACATAAGGGGTGAATGAATAACAACATATACCATACACAAAATATTATTTCCTTGATCAAAGCAATATAACCACCCCAGAGCAAGATCCATAATAGCTAGCAATAATATAATAAAAGTAAACCAAACCTCGGCTAAGCCAAGCCATCATGCTTCAACATAACTCATGAAAGTAAATGAACCTAAGCCTTATGGCCTTTACAACTCAATCAAACAAATCTCCATATTTGGATAAATATTACAATGCCAACTATTAATAAAACTTAAGTATGTAAAATGTAGAATGTCTACGACCACAAATTAACTTTTAGTTTAGTCAATGCCCGCGATGTATAATACCAACATATATAATATGTAAAGCAATAATATGAAACATAATCATCATAATAAATCAATATCCTCTATATCATCACAAATCATCAATATAGCCAAACATTTGGATCATCATCATAATTCTCAACAATAGTTCCACTTATTATTTTACTTAGCATCATTGTTATTATTTTTCAATCACATTTTCATTTCCATTTAAATCCACAAGAAGGGTATAATCAACTTCATCGTTCAAGGCCAAAATTAGCCATAATATACGTCGTTGTTAAAAGTCATGATTAGCCACAATATACGTCATTGTTAAGGGCTATGATTTGCCACAATATACATCATGTTGTAAGCTAATAACCTACCGACATGAATACCAATCCCTGCATAGATTTCTGGTCTTTTAACCCTAGGGTAATATGTATACCCTTCCAATTTTTTGTACCCTTAATCCCCGTCTAACAATATCAACCACATTTTAACTTTATCCCATTTTAATGATATAATCATAATTATCATCATTTCACCATCTCATTTAATCAAGTAACAACATATAACATCATACTAAACAAATCAATAATTGCAACATATTCTTAACAACAAAATTTCAATTCACTATTTCATCTCTTTCCACTTTTCTTACTCACATCTTATTCGTGTTCTCATCATTTATCATCAAGGTTCTATAATACCATAGCCAAAGCATATATCATCTCATAATATCTCATGCACATAACCATATTATTCAAACAAATAAATTCTTATTTAAAAATCTTTAAACATTCATTATTATCATAACTATTTTCATCATTATTAATTTCATCTTTAGAACCATTTATCATAAACAACATCTCATTATAGTATTCATGCATCTTCAAATCACAACTTAAGTAACAAATAATTCCATTTGAAAATCATTAAACACATTCTCTAGATCACAAAGTTAAATCTAAAACATACTGAATAATTTTAAATATTATGAATAAATTAATTCATAAACATGTTCAACTCTTGGTAACAAGAAAAAGATCAAGTGAAGATAAAGTCTAGACAAGGGTTTCGGCAGACACTCGACTGTGTTTTTGCTCCCGTTCGCCTAAGATGGCAAGCTCCCAACATATTTTCTTCTCGTTTGCCCAAGATGGCAGGTGCCCATGAGGTCACTACTACAAAAATGCATAAACATCATAGCTTTTAGGCGTGATGTTTCATTTTCTATCTCAGTTGGAAAAGTGTGATTGATCCAGATGAGATTGTAAGTCACCTCTTTTCTATCACAGTTTACAACTGTAATCAAAAACTTATAACAATCGCACAACAAAAGTGTGATTTTTGTGGTAAAAACTAAGATGAAAAGAAATCCCGTGTGATCTTTTATGAATTTTTATCTCACTTTCTTTGAAGAAACATGATCAAATGTAGACAAATAATTATACTGAAAAAATGGATTAATTTTAAAAATAATAAAAATTCACATGGCAACCTATTATCATATCATCGTAGCACCGTTTGGTACCTTGTCAAAGCATTATAGCAACCTTTTATATTTGATATTTTTTGTTTCTGCTGAGAATTGAACTCATGCCATTCCTCTGGAAGTTAGTGTAACTGTCCGCTAGTCCAAGTTATCATTTACATGCACATTTTACATATTAATATAAACCAAACCAAACCAAGCCTTTTCCACTAGGTGGGGTCAGCTATATGGATTTGTTGACGCCAATTAGTTCTGTTTAGGGCCATATCCTCCAATAGATCTAGGTAGGCAAGGTCATGTTTAATAACTTCTTTCCAACTTCTCTTGGGTCTTCTTCTACCTCTCCTACTCCTAGCAATCTCCTTACATTCACATCTTCTAACAGGTGCCTCTGTTGGACGCCTTCTAACATGGCCAAACCATCTTAATTGGTTTTCTCTCATTTTATATTTAGTTGGTGCTATTCCTACTTTGCCCTTAATCTTCTCGTTCCTAATCCTATCTTTCCTTGTAATCCCGCACATCCACCTTAGCATCCTCATCTCTGCAATTGCCATCTTCTGACCATGATTATGCTTTACTTCCCAACACTCTGATCCATATAGCAGCACTAGTCTAAGCGCCAACTTGTAATACTTTCCTTTCATCTTGAGAGGGACTTTTCGGTCACACAAGACCCCCAAAGCACTCCTCCATTTGGTCCACCCGGCTTGAATCCTGTGACTTACATCAGTATTAATCCCTCCATCTTGTTGTACCATAGATCCAATGTACCTAAATTTATCTTTCTCTACAATCTTTTGTGTGCCTAAACTTGCTTCTACACTATCCGTTATCCTACTTTGACTAAACTTACATTCCATATATTTCATTTTGCATTGACTTAGCCTAAACCCTTTTGTCTCTAACGTTTTCCGCTACAATTCTAGCTTAGCATTCGCTCCTTCTCTCGTCTCAACTACTAAAATAATATTATCTACAAATAGCATACATCACGACACCTCATCCTAGATATGTCTTGTAATCTCATCCATAACTAAAGTGAACAAGTATGGGCTTAACGCTGAGCCTTGATGTAAACCAATTGTGATAGGGAACTTGTTAGTCTCTCCACCAGTCTAATACTCTCCATAGAATCTCCCTAGGAACCCGATCATATGCCTTCTCTAAATCAATGAACGCCATATGTAAATCTTTTTGACCTTCTCTATACTGTTCCATTAACCTCCTCAAGAGAAAGATAGCCTCCATGGTTGATCTTCCAGGTATGAAACCAAATTGATTCTCTGAAACGTTTGTTATTCTTCTTAGTCTTCTCTCAATAACTCTCTCCTATAATTTCATCGTATGGCTCATCAATTTAATCTCGCGGTAGTTCGCACAATTCTGAATATCTCCTTTGTTCTTGTATATGGGTATAAGGATATTTTTCCTCCATGCATCAAGCATATTCTTGCTCTTTAGCACTACATTAAAAAGTTTTGTCAACCAACTTATGCCATCCTCTCCTAAACACCTCCAAACCTCAATAGGGATACCATCTAGCCCAACCGCTTTCCCATTCTTCATCCTTTTTAATATTTCTTTTACTTTTTCCCTACTGATTCTCCTATAGAACATAAGATTTAATTCTTCCCTAAAAGTGGTAAACTGCTCCAATTGTATGTCACTACTACTACTTTCGTTAAATAACTTGTAGAAGTAGCTCTTCCAATGCTCCTTTATCTCCTCTTCTTTTACTAAGACCTTTTCCTCCTCATCCTTAATGCATTTAACTCGGTTTAAATCTTTCGTCCATCTATATCTGGATTTAGCAAGCTTGAATATCTCTCTTTCGCCCTACTTAGTATCAAGTCACCTATATAAATCCTCAAATGTCTTTGCCTTAGCCTCACTAACTGCCTTTTTGGTTTCTCTTTTTGCTTCTCTATACCTCTCTAAGTTCACTTCATTTCGGTCATTTTGCCAAGATTTAAAACACTCTCTTTTAACTCTTATCTTGTCTTGGATGCCTCGTTCTACCACCATACCTCTTTCTGTGCGGAGCACTCCCTTTGGATTCTCCTAAGGCTTCTTTTGCTACCCTCCTAATAGACTTTGTTACCTTATCCCACATAATATTTGCACTCTCATTTACCGTCCAAATGTCTTCCTCTAGTATTCTTTCCCCGAATGCTGGTTGCTTATCACCTTTCAAGTTCTACCATTTAGTCTTTGAGCATTTGTGCAACTTCTTTTTCTAGTCCACCTTTGAAGCTGCACATCTATGACCAACAACTTATGTTGGGCAATTAAGCTCTCCCCTGATATAACTTTACACTCTTTACAAGCTACTCGATCTCTTTTCCTAGTTAAGAAGAAGTCAATCTATGTCCTTGAGGAGCCACTCTTATAAGTCACCAAATGTTCCTTTCTCTTCTTAAAAAAGGTGTTCGTCACCATGAGATCATAAGCCACTGCAAACTCCAAAATATCCTTCCCTTCTTCATTTCTATTACTATGACCATATCCCCCATGTACTCCTATGTATCCATGTACGTCGCGTCCTATATGATCGCTCAAACCTCCTCCTATGAAGACCATCTCTCCTTGAGGTATCTCTAATAGCATTCCTTCCAAGTCTTCCCAAAACTTCTCCTTATTTACATCTCCTAAGCCAACCTGGGAGGCATAAGCACTAATTATGTTTACTATCTCTTCTCCTAACACTAACTTAATTGCAATAATCCTACCTCTACAGCATTTTACATTAACTATATCTTCCTTTAGGTCCTTGCTTACTACTACGCCAACCCCATTTCTCGATCTATTAAGTCCCGTATACCATAACTTATACCCAGTCCCCTCAATCTCTTTAGCTTTCTATCCCACCCACTTCATCTCTTGCAAGCAAGCAATTGCGATTCTTTTCCTTTCCATTGTATCCACCACTTCTATAAGTTTCCCAATTAAGCTCCCAATGTTCCAAGTACCTAATCTCAGCCTTGTATTTTGGAC
The DNA here is from genome assembly GCA_019916065.1 of Vitellaria paradoxa. NCBI lineage: Eukaryota > Viridiplantae > Streptophyta > Magnoliopsida > Ericales > Sapotaceae > Vitellaria > Vitellaria paradoxa. The sequence continues at coordinate 42,625,312 of CM034233.1, read as the reverse complement.
TAGCTTCCTTACCTCCCACTCGTCCAGGAAAGTGTGAGGACCCTTGCCTATTTAACACTGCACTCGGGTGCCGATGCAGCGGTCCTTGCTTATTTAACACTGTACTTAGACCATATAACGCGTCGTTAAGTAGGGAACACCCTTACGAAATCCCATTAGTTGTCAAAAAATCCATGGAAAAAATTCGACAAAGTTTTACGCTGGCTGTCGACTACCCAACACAACCCTCCTCCTTTATCAGGGATTGGGATCGGTTATAAAAAAAAAAAAACATAGGCGGAGTTATTTTACAAATTAATATATATAAACAAATTTTTATCACTTTTGGGGTTACTAAAACTAATAAAATTATATTATTTAATTTAATTATTTTAAATTTTTACAATAATTTATTATGACTTTTGCCAACTAATGAGTAGCTAAAAGTTGCACTTTTCTTAATCAATTGGTCAGAAAAAATGATAAAAAAAATTACTTTTATTTAATTATTTCAACTTTTTGCAATAATTTGAAATCATAACTAATATATAGGACCATGCGAATACTTAATAAATAATTTATGAATATCTATCATATTTAATTAAAAATGATCTTAAATCTCTTTTTCATTTTCCTTTAATCTCTGTGTATAGCACATATAATATATTTTTCTTCATTTTGTATTATATTTTTAAAAGTAATTAGGTCACGTTTAGTTTTAGTTTTAGAAAATTATTGTTCAAAATAAAATTTTTGAAACAAAAATATTTTAAAAATTGATTTGTAATACAAAAAATATTTTCAATGATTATATTCAAAAATTAGTTCTAAAAAGACAAAAAAATGAAAATTTTTATTCTTTTCATTTCTAAATTTTTATCACTTCCAACAAAATATGAAATAATGTTACTTGTAATATAATTAATATTAAAGATATACTAAACATTTATTAGATATTAAATATTTAATATTCACCTGTTACAAGTCATACAAATTATGAAGACTACTCTCATATATTTACTAAAAAAATAATGATTATATATTTAGTGTTATTTAAATTTGATTTGGTAAATTTAGTTTTAACATTAATTTAAAAATATTTTTGTTTATTGATCTATGATTGTAGTTTTTATAGCATATTCAATTAATTAAAATTAATAAATAAATGTTACAATAAAATTTATGAAATCTAATTTAAATCACATAAAGTGATAAACAAAGTTGTTTGAGAGGGATGTAGAGAAAAAAATAATAATATTGTCTCTCATTCTTTCAATTATCTTACTTTTTTTTAAGATATGATTTTTGTTCATTTTTTGATCTCAGTTTTTTCTAGACATGTTTTCACTAATCTTTTATCTCAGGGTTTTCTAGAGATGGTTTCCACTGATCTTTTATCTTAGTTTTATCTAAAGATAGTTTCCATTGATTTTTTTTTATCTCGCATTAAATACAATCACAATTTAATAAAAGTGAGATAAAAAGTATTAAATGTAACTTTTTATCTTAGTTTTTTAATTAGACTGAGATAAAAAGTCTAGCTCACAAATCTTTATCACGCTTTTTCTAAAATCGTGATCTTTATAAATTTCTTAGTGTGATCTTTATCAATTATTATAGTAGTGGGTTTCATTCCCATGTGCTCGTTAGTGGTCCAATTTGACTCCTCTGTTTCATTTCTCCTACTGATTTTCACTTTTATTCTTCAAAAATCCACATTTTAACCAAAAATTTTGGAAAATGATGTTCCCATTCTTACTGCATAACTTATATGAACTAAATGGCACTTAAAAGTTTAAGTTCTTATCATACACTACTCAAGTTTTGGATTCCTAACCACTTTCTCCCAAAAAATATATATGTATATATATCGGTGTACAACTCAAACTTTCTCCAACCACATATGTTCCTAACTTCAAACAAACTCAACAACAAATAGCAAATATTTTCTACATACTACATATGTAGGTAAAATGCAAGTAAATCCCCACCTTATGTGAAGAAACGCAAAGACTAGTTAGCTGGAGATAAACAAAAACTTCATCGGTGAACTAGGAAAACTTCATACACATTGCACACTCAAACCATTCATCTTAACATCAAGATTTTTATACCATTGTGTTCAAATCGAACTCAATTTCATTTCTGTAAGTTTAATTTAACATTGGAGAAGGTTCGGTACACTTACTCAAAGTCAAAGTTTGTCGGCTCTCCTTCGATTTTCTTTTTTTCTACTCTCCGACCAAACTCTTTCTCTCTCCTCAAACCCATATACATATACACATAGATGCTTGGAGGCTAAGATAACAACAATACCCTGTGTTAAGACCAAATATTGTAATTGGCAAATCCATGATCAAAGAGAAGTGTTCGTACTTTTAGACTTAGTGTAGGCTAAGATACTAGAGTCTTAAGTCAAATAGAATTCTAAAAGGCCTCAGAAAAACTGTTTCCATAATGTCTGGAAGTCCTAAAGAAGTCAAACAAGTGCGAGGACTGATTCACGTGGGAAGCCCGCGGGAAAGCTGCGGTTTGGCGTAGGAAAATCCCGAGAGCATAACATGAAGAGATGGCCATGCGATAAGACCACTCTGATTCGTGGGAAAGTCACGGGAAGGCCGCGGGATGACTGCGGGTATGCCCTTCCCGTGAGAAACAATATACAGTCTATTTTGTCTTCTTTTGAACACTAGCTGCCTTAGTTTTGTCTATATATATCCTCTGGACGTCTTTAGGGTAAAAATAGAGACACAAAGAGAATACACATGAGATTGGAAGCCTAAAAGTTTAATTATTCTCTCAATTACTTAGCCAACATGTTTCATGTTCAATCCGAAGAAGTTCAAGTTCGAGGTTTGTGAACGCTGAGGATTTAGCAAAGCTACTGAGGATTTAGTAAAGCTACTAAGGAGTCAGTATCGTGTCTTCGAGGAGTTGAAGGGCTTTCGCTAAAGGAGTTGGTGAATTGAGGATTCGAGTAAACGTCAACAGAGTATAAAGTTGAGGAGTCGATCTATCTAGGATTTGAGTTTGTAACCAACATTTATTTTAGTGAATTTTTTTTTTGGGGTTTCCCTGTGTGGATTTCCTCATTTTTTTTTATCTCGCCTTCTATAATTGTGTGTGTGTGGTTGATTGATCGGGATCACTAGCAGCAAATTACGTATTTTCAATTGGTATCAGAGCAGGTTTGTTTTTTTTAGAATAAAACGTGATCCTTTTATTTGTTGATGGATCCTCCTAGAGAAGGCGGTTCGAGTACTAGACCTCCGTGGTTTGACGGCACCAACTATGCCTATTAGAAAGTTTGTATGAGAGCGTATCTGATCTCGCTGTATGTTAATGTTTGGCTATTCATAGAAAATAGTTGGGTAAAACTAACTCATTCAATTAATAATGGCATGGTTGAAAAGCCTATGGATATATGGACCAGGGCAGAGCAGGAAAAGGCAGAATGGAACTACAAGGCCTTGAGCTTTATTTTCTATGCAGTCTCTGTTGATGAGTTTAGAAGAATTTCAAATTGTGAGATTGCTAAGGAGGCTTGGAAAATTCTTGAATTGACTCACAAAGGGTATTCCACTGTTAAGAAGCCAAGCTTCAGAAAATAACCTCCGAGATTGAAAACTTGAAGATGTCTGAAGACAAACTTTTTGATAGTTTTTACGCAAAGCTCAGTGACATTGTCAACACCAGTTTCAATCTTGGATAACCAACCCATTCCCAATCAAAAGATTGTAAGTAGGTTTCCCCGATCCCTACCTACGTCCTTGCAAGCCAAAGTTATAGCCATTGAAGAGGCCAGGAATGTGGATACAATGAGGGTAGAAGACTTGGTTGGCTTTTTACAGACGTATGAAGCTAATATGATAAAACCCAAGAAGATGAAGGGTGTTGTGCTGAAATCTGTTAAAGAAGATATTCATCTTCAAGTGATGAGTCAATTCCGTTTCCTGAAGAAATTGTTATTTATATTAAGAAAATTAGAAAATTCTTCAAAAAGAAAAATAGCAAGCAAGGAAAGACGAAGCAGAATGAGAAAGACAGAGTAGATAAAACTTAAAAAAAAAAACGAAGAAGGAGAACAGTCTAAGGGCGTGAATTGTTACGAGTGCCAGGGTTATGCTCATATAGCTCAAGACTGTGGAAATAAGAAGAGAAAGAAGAAGGTTCTTAATGCAACCCTTGATGATTCAGATGATCCGTCAAGTACCTCCTTTTCTTTGGAAGATTTTCCAGAGAATTATACTACATTCATGGTTAGAGCAAGAGCCCCCTCAAATTTAGTAGAGTCATCCTCCTCTATGCATAAAAAAGAAGAATCCTCCGAAAGTGAAGTTGAAGAAAATTCAGATGAGGAAGTAGATGTTGATGAGGCGTATGAACAGCTATACCAAGACTGTCGCAAACTCAACAAGCAAAACGAAAAATTGACTATGAAAAACAAAGTGTTGAAAAGGGAGAGAGACAGTTTGAAAATTACCCTGGAAGAATTGCAAGGAAAATATGACAGTCTTGAAGCAAGCAAGAAAACTCAAGATGAATTGATAACAGCCTTCAAGACTAAACTTGATCAAAAGGATAATGAATTGAAAGATACCCAGGAAAAGCTGCAAACCTTACAATCCAAGATGAATACTGCATCTTCCCAACTTGATGACATACTGGGGATGCAAAGGAGCGCACGTGACAAAAGAGGACTTAGGAACACTGGCATGTAGGTGGTCAATCTTAAAGCTAAAGCTATCCCAAGTGAGTAGGAAAAACCTAAGCTGATTCGGTTTCAATCCTTAAAGACAATTGCTCCAAAAATAGTTAAAGCTCCTCAACCCAAGATAGGTAATCAGTCAAGAGTCTATTTTCAGAAATCCAAAGGTACACCCCCTAACTTGCAACCTAAGTTTGTTCCTATATGTTTTTATTGTGGTATACCAGGTCACATAAGACCACATTGTCACAAATTATATGGCTTCCCCTATCTTATGTTGACACTAGAAATTCTTTGAGATCTAATTTTTAAGTGTCAAATAGGTTTAATCAATTAAGGTTTCAAAAGTCATATTTTGATTCTAGACCTTACATAACTTGGCCAGTGAGAAGAAATAAAAAGAAAAATTTTTCAAAACCCTTTGGTCCAAGACCCAACAATCCCAAGACTCAAAATATTTTTCCAAAACTAAGAATTGTTTGGGTTAGGAAGAGTGATCTATATGTTGCCCACACCCCTAAGAGTGTTGAAGGGGTGAGCCTTGATATTTAAAGGCAAATTTTTTTATGAACTAGACTATGCGTCATTGCTATATTCTTACCTAGTTCTATGAAATCTTGTAAATTAGATACTTTTTAATTTTTTTATAGTTAAAATATTTTTTTGGTGCAATGTTATTCTTTGTGATATTATTGCATGCTTTATTACCTCATACACACTTCAAAATCATAGGATTAAAATTATTGATATACATAGTGGTCATAAATTTAAATTGCTTGAAAACTTGAATCCTATGTTTTGTTGTTCTTTGTCATGGTAATGGTGCGCCAATTGTAATTGCACAAAGTTTAGTACATCATGAGAAATCTTTCCCACTACTCAATTGTTTAAATAAATTCTCCTTTTTAGACTATTAGTTGCTCTTGAGCTTATATATATATATAAAAAAAATTACTTGGAAAAGGCTACCAATAGGATAGAGTGAAGCTAGCTTGTTGACATGTAGGTTATCAAAATAATTGAAAATTCGTAATTCGCAGGTAAAGATCCCAATTCAATCAACCACACACACACAATTATAGAAGGGGAGATAAAAAGAATAAGGAAACCCACAAAGGGAAACCTCAAACAAAACATTCGCTAAAATCAAACGTTGGTTACAAACTTAAACTCTCGATAGATCGACTCCTCGACTTTATACTCTATTGACATTTGCTCGACTCCTCGATTCACCAACTCCTTTAGCGAAATCCCTTTGACTCCTCAAAGGCACGATACTGACTCCTCAGTTGCTTTGCTAAATCCACAGCATGCTGAATCATCAGCATTCACAAACCTCAAACCTAAACTCCTTCGAATTGAACATGAAACATGTTGGCAAAGTAATGAAGAGAATAATTGAACTTTCAGGCTTCCAAACTCACGTGTATTCTCTCTATCTCTAACTTTGACGACGTCCAGAAGATATATATAAAGAAACGGAGGCGGCTAGGGCTCAAAACAGGCTGGAACAGGTTGAAATAATGCACCTCATGGGAAGAGTGCACCTGCGGGCTTCTAGCAGCCTTCTCGCAACTCAGAGTGGGGTCCCTGCGCGGCTAATTCTCCAAGTCAAGCTCTTAGGATTTTCCTACACTAAACTACAACCTGCCTGCAGTCTTCTTGCGTAAATCAATTCCAAACCTTGTTTGGCTTATTCAGGACTTCCAGTAGTATGCAAACACAACTTTCCTGACGCCTTTTCACTTCTTCTTGACTCAAGACTCTAGTGCCTTAGCCAACACTAAGTCTAGATATTGCAAAACATTTCTTTGACCATGGATTTGCCAATTTACAATTTTAGCCTTAATAATCTCCCCCTTTGGCAATTCCATGTCAAAACTCAATAAATGAAATTACAAATGAAATCAATCTACATTAAGACCTCAGTAAACATTTTGCAATGATCAATATACTTTGATTATTAAACCTATTTGCTGCACACTTAAACAAAACGATCAAGGCATCATGTGGAATAAATAAATAATTAAAAATTAACGAAAAAATGAACAATGAAATAAAATATTCTCCCTCTTAATTAATCGACACATATTAACTATCAAAAAGTTAATTATTCTCCCCCTTAATAAACAAAATTCTTTTCAAGCATTCTTCCCCTTAACTATATCTCCCCCTTAACCTATTCTCCCCCTTTTTGACATGAATTGACAAAAAATAAGGTATAACATGTATTCTTGATCGATTCATTCTAAGTTCTATTTTTCCAAACACAAAACAAAACACAGTTTCAAAATTTTGACCATAAATAAATAGTAACAAATAAGAATTCCAAGAATCACTCCACTATTTATGTCATGAGTTGTTCACACATGCCATACCAATGGTCAAATGCCTATGCGGTGTGTGAAATGAAGTTTAACTGTAACATGATTAATACTTTTCACATACTCGCATAATTTTAAAATTGCTCCTTTTGGACTTTGAATTGAATTGAGTAAGATATGCAGTGTTAGCTCTTTGACTAGTTTCTCCTCAATTCATTGTTTTCAACTTCACCAATTTTTCAATTTTCATCCGCCAATATTTTTTTTTATATTTTTACTTGGTGGCTTTCACACACCTATGGGTAAGTAGCATTCTTCCTGTATCGTCAAACCCAGAGGGTGGTTATTTTGATAACCCACACGTCAACAGGCTAGCTGCACTCTATCCCACTAGTAGCCCTTTCCAAGTGATATTTTTTTTTATTTAAACTCAAGAGCAACCAATAGTCCAAAAAAGAGAATTTATTAAACCAATTAAGTTGTGAAAAATATTTCTCATGATGTACTATACTTCGTGCAATTATAATTGGCATACTACCACCATGACAAGGAACAACAAAACATAGGATTCAGGTTCATCAAGTAATTCAAATTTATGACCACTATGTAGATCAACAATTTTAATCCTGTGATTTTGAAGTGTGAATGAAGTAATAGAACATGCAAGAATATCACAAAGAATAACATTGCACCAAAAAAAAAAAAATAAAATAGAAAGTATCTAATCTACATGAATTCATAGAATTAGGTAAGAATATAACAAAGACGCATAGCCTAGTTCATGAAAAAAATTGGCCTCTACATGTTAAGGTTCACCCCTTCAATACTTTTAGGGGTATGGGTGACATAGAGATCACTCTTCCTAACCCAAATAGTTCTTATTTTTGGAAAAGCATTTTGAATCTTGGGATTATTGGGTTTTGGACCAATGGGTTTTGAAAAATTTTTCTTTATGTTATTCCTCACTGGCTAAGTCATGTAAAATCTAGAATCAAGATATGACTTTTGAAACCTTAATAGATTAAACCTATTTGACACTTGAAAATTAGATCTCAAAGAATTCCTAGTGTCAACATAGGATAGGGGAAGCCCATACAATTTGTGACAATGTGATTTTATATTACCAGGTATACCGCAATGAAAACATATAGGGATAAACTTACATTTCAAGTTAGGGGGCTTACCTTTAGATTTCTGAGAATTTTGTATAGGCTATTTACCTTTCAAGTGCTTAAATGGTTGAGCAAGTGATTTCCCATCCTTGAATGTAGCAGACTTTGGAGGTTGGATCTTGATCTTATGATTGCTTGTAGATGCATCTTCTGTAGTATTCTTCTCTCCAGTATAACCAAGTCCACTTTTATCATTTGGACTTCTTTGAATTGCCAGTATGTCATCTAGTTTAGAGGAAGCTGAATTCATCTTTGATTGCATGGATTGTAACTTACCATGTGCCTTTTTCACATCTTTTTCTCTTTATTCCAACTTTGTCTTAAGTGCTGTTATCAACTCCTCTCAAGAGTTTTTGCTTGCTTCAAGTTCTTCAAACTTAGTTTGTAATTCCTCCAGGGCAACCTTCAGACTATCTCTTTCCCTCTTTAACATCTTGTTCTTTACCGTCAATTTTTCGTTTTGCTTGTGGAGCTTTCGACAGTCTTGGTATAGCTGCTCATACGTCTCTTCAACATCTACTTCCTCATCTGAATTTTCTTTAACTTCACTTTTGGAGGATTCTTCTTCCTTATGTGTAGAAAAGGATGACTCTACTAAATTTGAGGGGGCACTTGCTCTAACCATGAATGTAGTGTAATTCTCTGAAAAATCTTCCGAAGAAAAGGAGGTACTCGACGGATCATCTGAATTATCAAGGGTTGCATTAAGAACCTTCTTCTTTCTCTTCTTATTTCCACAGTCTTGAGCTATGTGACCATAACCCTGGCACTCATAACACTTTACACCCTTAGACTTGTTCTCGTTCTTCTTCTTTTTTAAAGATTTCTCTGCTTTGTCTTTCTCCCTTTTCTTCATGTTTCCTTACTTGCTATTTTTCTTTTTGAAGAATTTTCTAATTTTCTTGGTATAAATAGCAATTTCTTCGGGAGAGGTGATTGACTCATCATTACTTGAGGAGGACACATCTTCCTTAACAGGTTTCAACGCAACACCCTTCATCTTCTTGGGTTTTATCATACTGGCCTCATACGTCTGTAGAGAGCCAACCAAGTCTTCTACCCTCATTGTATCCACATCCCTGGCCTTCTCAATGGCTGTAACTTTTGCTTAAAAAGACATCGATAGGGAGCGAAGAATCTTACTTACAATCTTTCGGCTTGGAATTTGTTCTCCAAGGTTGAAGCTAGTGTTAACAATATCGCTCGACTTCGCATAAAAACTATCAAAAGATTCATCTTCAGACATCTTCAAGCTCTCAAACTCTGAGGTTATTTTCTGTAGCTTGGACTTCTTAATAGTGGAATTCCTTTCATGAGTCAATTCAAGAATTTTCCAAGTCTCCCAAGCAATCTCACAGCTTGAGATTCTTCTAAACTCATCAGCGAAGACTGCATAGAAAATAGAGCTCAGGGCTTTGTAGTTCCATTCTGACTTTTCTTGCTCTGCCCCATCCCACATATCCATAGGTTTTTCTTCTACTGCTACGTTATCAATAGAATGAGTTTGTTTTACCTAACCTTTTTCTATGGATAGCCAAATATTGACATTCAATGAGATCAAGTGTGCTCTCATGCGAACCTTCCAATAGGCATAGTTGGTACCATCAAACCACGGGGGTCTAGTACTCAAACTGCCTTCTTTAGGAGAATCCATCAGCAACTAATAAGATCACATTTTATTCTAAAAAATGAAGCCGCTCTGATACCAATTGAAAATTCGTAATTTGCAAGTAAAGATCCCAATTCAATCAACCACACACACACAATTGTAGAAGGCGAGATAAAAGGAATAAGGAAACCCACAAAGGGAAACCTCAAACAAAACTTTCACTAAAATCAAACGTTGGTTACAAACTCAAACTTTCAATAGATCAACTCCTCGACTCTATACTTTATTGACGTTTGCTCGACTCCTTGATTCACCAACTCCTTAGCGAAAACCCTTCGACTCCTCAAAGATACGATACTGACTTCTCAATAACTTTGCTGAATCCACAGCGTGCTAAATCCTCAGCATTCACAAACCTCAAACCCAAATTCCTTTGGATTGAATACGAAACATGTTGGCTAAGTAATGGAGAGAATAATTAAACTTTCAGGCTTCCAAACTCATGTGTATTCTCTATATCTCTAACCCTGACAATGTCCAGAAGATATATATAAAGAAACGGAGGTGGCTAGGGCTCGAAACAAACTGGAACTAGCCGAAATAATGCACCTCACGAGAAGGGCGCACCTGCGGGCTTCCTGCGACTCAGAGCGGGGTCCCTGCAAGGCTAATTCTCCAAGTCAAGCTCTCAAGATTTTCCTGCACCAAATTGCAGCCTTCTTGCAGTCTTCTTATATAAATCAATTCCGAACCATGTTTGACTTCTTCAGGACTTCCAGTTGCATGCAAACACAACTTTCCTGAGGCCTTTTCACTTCTTCTTGACTCAAGACTCTAGTGCCTTAGCCTACACTAAGTTTAGATATTACAAAACATTTTTTTGACCATGGATTTGCCAATTTACAATTTTAGTCATAACAATAACCACCCTCTGGATTTAATGATACAGGAAGAAGGCTACCTACCCATAAGTGTGTGAAAGCTACCAAGTAAAAATAATAAAAAAAAAATTGGTAGATGTCAATTCAATAGATACATATCTTGGTGTTTAGTTGAAAACAATGAATTGAGGAGAAACTAGTCGAAGAGCTAACACTGCATATCTTACTCAATTCAATTTAAAGTCTAAAAGGAGCAATTTTAAAATTCATGTGAGTATGTGAAGACTTAAACTTCATTTCACAGACCACACAGGTATTTAACCATTGGTATGACATGCGTGAACAACTCATGACTTAAATAGTAGAGTGATTTTTGGAATTCTTATTTGTTACTATTTATGTATGGTCAAAATTTTTAAACTGTGTTTTGTTTTGTGTTTGGGAAAATAGAACTTAGAATGAATCGATCAAGAATACATGTTATACTTTATTTTTTATCAATTCATGTCAAAAAGGGGGAGAATAGTTTATGGGGAGAATTTTTGAAAAGAAGTTAGTTAACTAAGGGGGAAGATATAGTTAAGGGGGAGAATGCTTGAAAAGGGGAGAATGTTTTAAAAGAATTTGTTTATTAAGGGGGAGAAGCACATGTGAATGATAGGACTTGGATGATAGCATTTGTGATGGGCTTATCATTTGCTATTTAGTTTATGTCATCAACTTTTTTGGATATCAATTTATGGCATTGATGTATGGTTGTACTTTTTATCCAATTGAATTATCTCTGTTTGGATTCATCATGAGCTTAATAATAGGTTGTTGATTATTATTATTTGTTGTCATATGATGCCGTGATTAGTTTGTTAAGTGTGCAACCATACAGGATAAAGATTGGAACATGTTGATGGATGACAATTGGAACATGTTGACAGATAACAAGTTCACTGAGGCCTTAATCTAGGATGAGCTAAATTGTACTATTTTTTTGATTTTGACATGGAATTGCCAAAGAGAGAGATTGTTAAGACCAAATACTGTAATTTGGCAAATCTATGATCAAAGAGAAGTGTTTGTAATTTTAGACTTAGTGCAGGCCAAGACACTAGAGTCTTAAATCAAATAAAATTCTAAAAGGACTCAGAAAAATTGTTTCCATAATGACTAGAAGTCCTAAAGAAGTTAAACAAGTGCCAAGACTGATTTACGTAGGAAGCTCGAAAGAAGGCTGCGGTTTGGCGCAGGAAAATCCCGAGAGCACAACATGAAGAGCTGACTGTGTGGGAAGATCGCTCTGATTTGCGGGAAAGCCGTGGGATGACTGCGGGTACACCCCTCCCATGAGGAATGATATTCAGTCTATTTTGTTTTTTTTGAACCCTAGCCGCCTTAGTTTTGTCTATATATATTCTCTAGACATCTTCAGGGTAAAAACAGAGACACAGAAAGAATACACATGAGATTAGAAGCCTAAAAGTTCAATTATTCTATCAATTACTTAGCCAACATGTTTCATGTTTAGTTCGAAGGATTTCGGGTTTGAGGTTTGTGAATGCTGAGGATTCAGCACACTGAGGATTCAGCACACTGAGGATTCAGCATGTTGAGGATTCATTAAAGCTACTGAGGAGTCAGTAGCATGCCTTCGAGGAGTCGAAGGGCTATTGCTAAAGGAGTTGGTGAATCGAGGATTCGAGCAAACGTCAACAGAGTATAGAGTTGAGGAGTCGATCTATCGAAGGTTTGAGTTTGTAACCAACGTTTATTTTAGTGAAAGCTTTTTTGGGGTTTCCCTGTGTGGGTTTCCTCGTTCTTTTTATCTCGCCTTCTACAATTGTGTGTGTATGGTTGATTGATTGGGATTACTAGCAGCAAATTACGTATTTTCACCTTGTCTTGCCCCTCTCCTATAATCCTTGCCATAACCTAAAATAGAAGTGACAAACGAAGACATAAAGCTATCTAATTGACTAACTTACTTAGAAAACCACAGGCGCTCGACCTTTCTTAGGCATGCGCCTGCCATAGTGTGTGCTTGAGGAAGTCGGCTCTCATGTGCCCACCATGCATGCACCTGGGGAAAGCTCTTTCCATGCACCTAGGACCTCTACTCTTTGGCTAATTGTGTATTTACCACATTTTTTAGCCCAATTCCACTCAAACCTACCTTGTTTTAAGCACATAATAAGCCCAAAACCCTTAAACTTAGCCCTCAAAATTACAAATTTATAAAAAATGAAAATTTTCAGGTCAACACGAGTAAGCTTCACAGGTAGGGCGAGGTTTTGACCATTGGATACTGAACCTCATAAGGAAGATGTAGGGAACCCGAAGGTTCGACCTCCTGAATTTGCTAAAGATTCTATTTCCTAATCAGATTAGGTCTTTAGTTCTTCTATAAATATATGTATGTATACAATGTAAAATACATAATTGAGGGATAGCATATTTTATAGAGTTTCAGGGAGAAAGAATTACTTTGTAAGAAAGCTAAATTGTCTTTCTGCTTTTTCTACTCATTCTTAAGTTTGTAAGTCTTGGAGGATTCCAAGACACATTCTCTGAAGAGTTAGAAAGTTTTTCCACTTGGTCTAGATATATCGAGGTGCCGAGCAATAGCCCAAAAGAATTTGTGTGAGGAGTAATAGAGAGTTCAAGTAGAGTCATATATATAACCTAATTTAATAGTGGAAATTATTTTGAGATATTTCTGTGAATAAGATTTTGCTTGTTACTTCTTGGTGTTCTTTCTGTAATTGTTTGATTAAGTATGTTACCTGGATTCATTATTATTGATCTAGCCAAATTCGAAAAGTTACTTGAGAAACCCTAGGAGAGAGAAATTAAACTACACCTAATGATTGGTAATGATAAGCTCTATCTTCTGAACACGTGCCTTTATATAGGTTTACATTAAACAAGGGTAGAAAAGGCATAAAGATTGCAAAAAGAAACTAAAAGAGACATTGATAGATATAATGGGTCGGGCACCTGGGCTTGACTTCTATGCACCCAAGGGTAGTATGCTGCCTTGTGCGTGCGCTTAGGTGGTGACATCCATGCATCTAGAGCTTGTCTTCAAAGCATTGTTTTAAAAATCAGACCGAACCGGCTGGTTCAACCAGTTGAATCGTGAATCAGTTCAAAAACAGTCCGATTAACCAGTAAAACCCGTCGGAGGCTTGAATCGGTCGAAAACTGATGATCCACTGGTTCAACCGGTGAACTGGCGAACCAGTGCCGGTTTTGCCGGTTGAACCGGGCTGTTTTTTTAATTTTTTGAAATGGTAAAACTAATACGCACCAGTCTAGAATCGAACCTGGGTCTATTTTGTGATAAAGTACTATTATTCCACTGAACCACTAATGCTTGTTGTTTCTTATTTTTGCTTGGTTTTACTTATATAATATATTAGTTTTAAGTGATGTTATTTTACAACACATTTTGTTAACATTTTTTTATCAATAAAACGAAACAAAGTAGAAGAATATGTGAAAAATATAAGTTTTTAAAATTATTATATTATTTTAACATATTTTTATATTTTATTTATATATTTAAATATATTTATGACGTCACAGTTCAATTCCGGTTGAACCGACGGTTGAACCACAAATCCGTGACCCGATCACTTTTTTGATTCGATGAACGGTCCGATTTTTAAAACATTGCTTCAAAGTATTCGACACAATGCTCCAAAGGAAGCCCCTAATATTTCCCTCTATGTGTGCACCCGGGATCTACATGAATGGTGTGCACAGACGATTCCGTGTGCTCGGGGTCATCCTCCCAAGTGTTTGATGAAAGACTTAAAGATATAGCTTTGGCTCCAAAATGTGGTCACTGTGTGTGCCCCGCCTATTACATGGTCGTGCGTACGGGCTTGACTGTGCGCTCGAATTCCTTTACATATGCGCCCGAAGGCCTAGTTCCTTAGCCAATTCCACTTCCTTGTGCATTGTGAATCCAAACATGTATCCTTAACTCTATTAATCCAAAAATCCTACAAAAACAAATTAGAATAATACTTAGTTCTTACAATTACTAAAACATGGGATTAATATTAATTAAGTGTGTAAAGAGAAGGTGCGAACATGGTTCAAATGATCATCACTTTATGAGTGCAATCAGGCCTAAAGTAGGCCTAACCAACTTAATATCCACACTTACTTACAATTGAAAGTATATATTCTGATATGAAATATAATGTAAATACAATAATACAAATTGTAATTTACTAGCCTTGGTGATTAGTTAATTGAGTTTGTTTGTACTGCTGTTAATTCCATTAAGAGTATGTTTGGATTAGTGGGATAGAAAGGAAAGGAGAAAAAAATAGTTAAAAAAAAAATAAAAGAAAAATAAAATATCAAATTCATGAATTTATATTTGAATAGATTAAAAAATTAAAAAATAAAATACATTTAGGGGCCGTTTGGCATATAAAAAAATCAACTTTTGTAAATTTTCTCCAACTTTTCCTACCAAACACAAAACCAATTTTTTCAATTTTCACTTACATTCTTCAAATTTTTCCATCTTCCTCCAACTTTTATAAATTTTTGCCAAATATCCAACTAATTACTAAAATATCATGTGTCAATTTGCGGTGCAAAATTGTATTTTTATAATTTAATTATTTTTAATTTCTCAAATTTCATACATTTTTTTCTCTTATTTTACATCACAAATTAAATATAAAAAGTGATTTTATATATCCTTAACTCTTTTTATTTTTTTACTTGACAAATCCTTCTTCATCTGAATAGAGCTTAAAGAAATGAAATGCTAAGATATCCCAAATGATCCACCCGATTTCTGCATAAAGCCTACAATACATGAATTGCTTTAGTTGATTCCCTTCCTTTCACCAATTTCAATTTGGTGAACAAATTACTTGACTTTTGTGGGCCGCTAAAGTTGCTCCCAAGCCCCAATTACATGGGGGAGGGTTAACTGAATGGAATGGAATGGAATTTGCATTTACCCACACCAAATGTCGTCACTTTCCACATTAGTTGACACGGAAAAAGTGATTGATTACCCATCATCATCGTGATATCTCTTGCATCTCCCTAACATAAGAGAACAAATGGACTAAGTAATCTTGCTATAATTCTTTCAAGAGGTGTAAAAAGGTAAATAAATACCTTTGCAAAAGTCATTTGCCTGAATCAATTTCCAATTAACTTGGGTTTCCACCCCCCCCCCCAAAAAAAAAGCTACACCATTACTCCTGGTAATGTCTTCACATGTCCACCAAGACGGTGGCTCCCCTTCCTCTGCGTGTGCGTGTGTGTGTGAGAGACAGAGATTTCTCCTCTGGCAATATGTTGTGTCAGGCCGGGGGGTCATGTCCACTTAACAGCAGAGGAAAGCTTGAATTGTTTCTTCATCTCATCCTCTCTCTCTCTCTCTCTCTTCTCTTGGGTAAAAGGGTTCTCTTGGATCCTTTGATCTTACAAAAAAAGGGTGCGATGCCCAAGTAAATGACATTTTTTTTTTACCATATTCTCCTTTCCCATGTGAATGTTTTGACCCATACTTATGACTCTTAAACTTATTATCCTTGCTTTCTTTGCTTAAACCTACCAATTAACTCTCTCTCTCTCACACTCTCTGGGCGCAGTAGACTCTAGAACAAAGTTGATTATGGAAAGTTGATTAATATAATACTTGTAATTACATTCATCGGATCCTTCACATACCCATGCATACATACAGCCATTAGATAGGAGAGGCGAGGACAATAGCCCGCCAACATGCATGATATCAACACGCACGATCTAATATTAATACGTATATATAAATAGTATAAGTAAGTCTAATTAGCTAGCTATTTTATAGAAATTTTGAATTTAGCAAACGTTGGGTCCAAATCCCACAAAACCATTTGCTCCATCAAACGAAATCTGGATTCCTTCTTGCTGGATGTTTCCTATTATGGAAAGCCCCGAAGGAGAGGGAGCAAATGCAAAGCAGAACGTTCCTCCTTCATTCACTGGTATCAAGAAGTTCCTCGCCGGCAGCGTTAGGATTGGCCCGCCCGAGAAATAAAACGATACGGTCGGTACCCGAACCGACACAAACCCGTTCAGATCATAGCATGTGTCGAATATCGACACTCCCGCCGCCTTTGGCAGGCTGGCGGTTTGAGTCATAAACGCATCCCGGAAGGCCGCATAAGCCGTCATGGGCAGCCTCGTTACGGCGGTCCCCGTATCCATAACAACCCCTCCGTCACCTAACTCCGTTAGCCGGAAAACGTCTTCGGGTATTGAGACCCGAACGCCTCCGACGCCGAGACCCGAAAGCCCAATATAGTAGAAGCTCGGGGCCCGTGGATTGCGAAGCAGAGGTACCCAAGCAGCTCCCACGGGCAATGCTGCACGCTCGAACTCCAATGACCCGGTTGGATCGGTGCCCCGGCTTACGAGACAGTAACTGAAGGCACCGCCGGTTTGGCCACCAAGCTGACCCACAAATGACATGGAGCCCCCACCAAGCCCCAGCAACCCGGAAGCTCCCACGAACATGCCCTGGTTACTGTGCCCGCATCCGATGGCCACATTCCGGACCGCGGTCCGCCCGAATGTGAGAGTTTCGAGGGCTAGCGTGCCCTTCGTATATGACCCGTCGCCATATGAGACCTCGTAATTGCACCGACCCGCGTGGCAACCCGGGTTATCGAGGCGGTCACACAAGGCGGAGCCGCAAGAAACGCCAGCAAATGAGGCGGAGGTAGCCGGGTTGAAAACCGGGTCAGACTGGCGGTAGCACTGGTTGCAAGGCTGACACTGAACCCAAACAATGTCGCTACCTGAGTCAATAACCATGTATTGGCTCCTTGGAGGGCTCCCAACCCCAATCCGAACAAAGTATTCTCCGCTCCCTTGCTCCATCCCCGAGACCACATCCGACCCAAAATCCGACACCTCATAACTGGCTCCCGCGCCGCCGCCGCCACTAGTGAGCCGGCGATTGAGGGCAGCAACCCTGGCAACGTCTCTTTTGATGCGCTTGTCAAAGCGGCGATGATAGTCAGAGGAATCATCGCCATGTGATATCTTATCCCTGTGAGTCAACGTCAGATTCCACTTGCTCTGATCAGTAATAATACCACTTTTATGAGAGAGCTGTTGTTGATATTCATTTGCTTTTGTTTTCGGGGGCCGCACTTTGGTTTCCACAATAACTTCTTTCACGTTCATGTGTTGGAAGTCTGGGTATGGTTTCGCATGCCCGGCGGTGGAGGCGGCGGCGGCGGCAGAATTGACGAGGAATAGTACCACCATCACGACTGCAACTGGGGCTCCTAAGGAGGGCTCTACCATGTTTCTTTTAATCCTACTGGGGCTAATCCTTTACTCAGGACTGTGGGTTTTTGAAGAGAGTTATGGAGTTTTGGAGGGTATGGGGATTTATATTTGCTTTGGGGCATGGGATGAGAAGAGGGAAAAAATGCAGAGTGGTGGGGGAATGATTGAATTGATGGATGGGTTTCTGTGTTTCTCTGTTTTTTTTTTCTTTTTTTTTGGGGGGGGAGGGGGTGGGGTTGGTATTAGGACGAGAGAGAGAGAGAGAGAGAGAGAGGTCTTTTTGCTGCGTTGTGCATGCTTCGACCTTTGTTTCTCTTGCTTTATTTTAAGGTGGCAGCAATCACAGGTAATTCTATGGAACTACGGTTGGTTGGGGACTTACAAATTGGCGCAGACATTAAAATGAAAAAATAAAAACCATATAATACCTGGATTCGTGTCTGCATTAGTAGTTGGACCCCAAGGATGAAGGTTGGTCCATTAAAATTTTACACCACACTCTTCTTAATTTCCTACAATTACATTTTCTGGTCTATAATGGATTGAGAATGTGATCTTCAGGATTTTTTTTTTTGGTAATTATGTGATCTTCAGGATGAATTTATATCGGAAAACAAATAAGTGCAAAAGACTACGGAGGTAAATTTTAAATTAATGATAGTTACAAGGATTATATATTATTTTTAATTATGTTCGAATTAATAAAAGATAAAATATTTAACTTGTAATAATTACATTGACTTTGGAGTAAGTGTGACAATTTATTATATAATTTAACTTTGTTTCATATGAGAATAACAATTAATTTATATAAAGTATTCAAAAATTTCTAATAATAAATTGTTATTTATTATAATAAAATATTTATGATTTATTTTAATTATAAATTGTTATTTAATGTATTAAATTTATTAATTTAAAACTAATTAATTTATTTCTAATTAAATATTTTAATAATAAATAATTTTAATGATAAATTATTGTTCAGTTTAATGATAAATCATTATTTTAAAAATAATTATTTTTAATTTTAAAGAATATTTATTTTTATTCTAAAATAAATAAATTTAATAATTATTATTTTAATTTTAGTAAAATATTCATTTTAATAATAAATTATCATTTATTTTAATGAATTTTGTAATTTAATATTAAATTATTATTTATAGAAAATTATATCATAAAATTATTATCAACTAAAATAATTTATTAAGGAAATTTTAATTTTTACTTATTAAAATAATTATTCATTTATTCAAATAGCTTATTTTAATAATAAATTACTACTTTAATATTAAATTTAAAATTAATAAAATAAACATTTGAATAACAATTAAATTATTATTTACTAAAAATAGTTTTAATTTAATAATTTTAATATTAATTTATTATCTTATAGTATTTAATTTTAATTTTATTAAAATAAGTAATTTTTATAATAAAGAGTTAATTTTTATAAGTAATTTTTATAATAGTTAATTTTTGAGGGGGATAAAAAGCGTGTAAAAGAGGGGTAAGAGAAGTGTAAATTTTTTTTTCCTCACACCCCATTATCCTAATCCCATAGTGTAACACCTATTTTCATTTTGATGGTGATCTTAATCTAGGTTAACACTTACCTTATGATTTCAAGCTTATGTAAAATTAATTAATAGTTATCCTTATTATTTTTTTACCTCTTTTATTCTTACACCAAACTCAATCTGGGAGTAAAACTTTTGAAAAGATGGTAATTGATAATTCTGAAAAAAAAAAATAAATAAAGAGCGAGCCTTAATTGGTATATATTTAACTTTTTCTATTTCAGACATGAGTAATTTTCAAAACGTTGCGATCATCATTCCTTGAAATCCGCCATTATTTCTTATTTTTTAATTTAGAAATATTATTTTATCAATCCTAAAAGTTCTTTGAAAGAGTCTAAATAACATGGTAAAATATATTATCTAGAGGGTGTTTGGAGGTCCAAAACAATTCAAAAAAATCAAAAGTTAGAATTAATGTGATGTAAAAATGATAAGTGGCAAAATTTAATTAGAGGGATTTGAAAACTTTTGAAATTTTTGAGTTCTTTTTAGTGTCCAAACACACTCCTAGTGGTAAAAAAACATAATTTTTAAATAGATTATTCTTAAAGAGCCTAAGATTTAAATTTTAACAAAAAAATTTTAAAAATTTTAAAAAAAATTAACTTTTTATTTCACTATGCAAATTATAAAATTGTAATTTTTATTAATTTTTACTAATTTTTTATCACGAGAAACGCACCCTAAATAGCATAGTTCAATAGATTTCTTTGCTTTAATTATTACAAACCCAAAGATACTGTCTTTTTAAGTTAAAGAATAAGTTAACTTCTCTGCAGGTTTCTCTACAAAGTGCAGTGTGCAATTGGATTATTGAATCAAACACAATGTGTGGGCATACTTACGTGTATGCCGACATGCACCTGTTCTTTCAATGAAAAGTCATCAAAATGGAATTATTAATTCCAACCTCTGTCTTAAATAAGATTAATTTTAGGACTCAATGGTTCAAGGAGGGGTTAATTTAAGTTGGATATATTTATGCGGAAAACAATTTTAGTATTTTATTATGCTATGCTTCAAATATGAATTCGTAGAAAAAAAAAAAAAGTGAAAAAGTAATCCTTCACTACAAGAAATTAGGGACGTCATGACATTTTCTAAATATTGAAAAAAGTAAATAAATGTTGATAAAAGTTTTAATGGCACTTGCATGGCGTTTATCACGGATGCTAATTTTTACAATGTGAGAAAATATGTGACACTTATTCTAAACGTTGGAAATACTATACCAACATTTAACTTGACGTTTAACTTGACATTTATAAATGTCGAACAATTTACTATAAAGTACACAATTTTTATGACATTTATGATAAATGTGATTGTAAATCTAATATTTTGTGGCAAATATGACAAACGGCATTGTAAATCCAATATTTTATGACATTTAAGATAAACGTCATTATAAATCTAATACTTTTTATGTCATTTGCTATAAATGTCGGTTATTATCATAATTGTTTTGACATTTATTTAATCGTTAACATAGTTTTGTGAATCTATTGTAATAATTCGCATATCTACAGTACAATATTATTCACTTTAGGGTTGGTTAGGTGCAAGATGAGTACATCCAATAGGCTTACACATCTCTGGTATTACTCCCACTCAAACATGTTTAACCCTGGAGTTTTAACGGAATCCAGTACCCTCATGGTTTTTGTGTTATATTTTGTAAATGTCTAGTATTACATTTATGTTAGTTTTCTAATTTTTTTATTTTCTTTTTGTTTGGTGCCTTTTTTCCTCCCGTGCCTTTCCCTTCTTTTTTTTTTTTTTTTTTTTGTCTTTTAAAATTTTTTGAATCTAATTAAAAATAGTACCTAGTTGTTCTTTTAAAAATAGTATATATCAATTACCAACTTTAGTTATAATGAGAAAGAAAAAAAGAAAAATATTTTTTAAAGGAAAAAAAATGACATTTAGAAGAAAATATTATATTTTATAATAAACAAAAAAAATTCAGATAAAAAATTTAAAGTGAAAAAACGATATTCAGAAAAAATATTTGTTTAAAGTGAAAAAAGGGGAATCCAAAAAAAAAATATTTTTAAAGTGAATAAAAGAATATTCAAAAAAATATTTTTTAAAGTGAATAAAAGAACATTCAGAAAGAATCTTTTTTAAGTTAAAAAAAGAACATTTAAAGAAAATATTTTTTTAAAGTGAAAAAAGGGACTTTCAGAAAAGATTTTTTTAGTGATAAAGGAACATTTAGACAAAAAATGTTTAATTAAAAACGATATTTACTAAGATGTCATAAGATTAATGACGTGATTGAAAATATTGATAAATAACGACATTTATATACAAATGCCATAAATTATCAGCCCACACCAAACCTCTTCTGATTGTCAAACAACTTGATCAGGTTAAGCGCGCTCAAAAGCACGAGGTGCATGAGGCCAACCTCTTAATAAATACCAAGAACCTAGCAATTTACTTGCTCGGGCTTGACCCAACTAGGGAGGCTGTGGTTAACAAATGTAAGAGGAGTGAGTTCAAATTTATTTTCTTCCTGTTGTTCTGTGTCTAATTCTGATTCACTTGTGTATAGTTTTAAATAACGAGCCTCCTCTAAAGCCTTCCTATCAGAAATCAATGGCTTTCAATCGTAATTTTCTGAAGAAGAATAAGAAGATTACTTTCGAGAGACCTGCAAAGAAGCCTTGGCTCGTTATTGGTGGGAGCTTGGCGGCTAGGGTCCAGGTATTTGATCCCCCTGACAAGGATGAGAAAGCTCCGATCATGCCCCCTACACCTCCAAAGGAAACACCTAAGGTTCCACAATTTGGCTCTCCTATACCTACTCTGACAGTTTTATACATCATTGATGATCCCAAGCTGGCTTGGGACGGGGCCTGACTCTCCTCTCCGAAGTAGAGGTGGAAAGGTTAAGGGGTTGTTCCAACCTCCAAGTTGTCAAATACCTAATCTGCTATAATATCAAAATGGCTTGTGGCCACAAAGAGGCACTTCAAAGCGGAGATGAAGAATAGCTCTGGGCTACAAGCTGAGAATGAGGTTCTAAAGGAGCAAGCGGACAATGCTTTGGTCGGCAAGAAAGCTACTATGGCTAAGAGGGATGTTCTGGCCTCAAAGAGTGATGACTTAGTGACAAGGAACGAGGAACTCTTGAAAAGTCATTCTTTTAGGTGGTCTTGAAGGAGGAAACCTTGAAGAGGGTGGCCAAGCTTATTGAGCAATTAAAGAGCACCCAGGAGAAAGCTGTGAAGAAATTCAAGGATTGAAGTGATCTCCAAACCTTGCTCGCCCTAGTCTACCTCTAGGAATTTAATGCCGCCAAAGCAAAAGGCCACTTAGCTCTTCCCTAATCAAGATTTCACATTATTAAAACCAGTTGAAGATGACACTACTTCAATGGTTGTCGACGATCGTACGACGGGAACGAGGTTGAAAACGCCCATTCTTTAGCCATTCCCTGCGTCTTGCCTTTTTATATCTTCTCTTTACAAGAAACTTTTGTCTCATGTAAATGTCATTTCATCAATAGAATATCCCTTTTTCCTTGCTTCAACTATCTATTGTACGGATGAATGCATGGATGCTTCTTTTTCAATATGTATGCTTTTCAAGTGTGAATGTTATGCTTTGATCCAATCAGCTGTGATCATATGAGGCATTTGTGTTTGCTCAGCCTTGTGGATTGAGTAGAGGCACTTTCTTGGCCACGTGAGCCATCATGGTTTGTTTAGTCTCATGAATTGAGCAAATGTACTTTATCCTTTTGGGCTTGGCCACGTAAGCCATGTGAAGCTACTCGATCTCGTAAACCAAGCAAAAATACTTTAACCTCTTGGGCTTGGCTATGTGACCATCTACATATACTCGGTCTCGTGAAGTAAGCAATAATACTTTAGCCTCTTGGGCCTAGCCACATGAGCCATCTGGGTCTGCTCGATCTCATGAACTGAGTAAGAATACTTTGGCTTCTTTAGGACTGGCTACGTGAGCTATGTGGGATTGCTCGATCTCATGACTCGAGAAGGAATACTTTAGCCTCTTGGGCCTGGCTGCGTGAACCATTTAGGTCTACTCAATCTTATGAATCAAGCATGAATGCTTTGGCCTCTTTGGGCTTGGCTACATTACCCATGTAGGGCTACATAGTCTGGTGAACTAAGTAAGAACACTTTGGCCTCTTGGGCTTGGCCTTGTGAGCCATCTGGGTCTACTCGATCTCATGAACTGAGTAGGAATACTTTGGCCTCTTCAGTCCTGGCTGCGAGAGCCATATGAGGTTGTTTGGTCTCATGAATCGAGTAAGAATACGTTGGCATTTTGGGCCTAACCTGGTAAGCCATTTTAATCTGCTCGGTCTCATGAAATAAACAGAAGCTGGGAAAGCCACAAAGTTATTTACAAGAAAACTGGATTTTATTAATAGCCAAGTGGACAATTACGCTTCACAAAATTTCCGTACATAGTATTTTTGAAGATGTTTCACGTACCATAGGTTGGGTAACTTTTTCACCTCAGAATTCTTCATTCTATTGGTTCCTTTCCTAGTAAAGCCGATCACCTCATAGGGTTTTTTCTACTTTGGCCCTAATTTCCCCTCTCGAGTGTCCCTCATTGACAGGTTGACTCTCTTCAAGAGCAGATCCCCTGCTCTGAACTCCTTTGCTTGTACCCTAGAGTTATAATACTGGCGCATCTTCTGTTGATAAGAGTCCATTTTTATTGTTACTTATAACCTTCTTTCTTCTTGTAGATCTAACTCAGTGTTCATGGATTCATTGTTCATCCCTTGATCAAAGCATTCGACTCTCAGGCTTGGAAGGCCCATTTTGACTGGAATTACTGCCTTTGTGCCGAATGTGAGAGAGAACGGGTTCTAGCTGGTTGATACCTTTTCTGTCATTCTATAAGCGCACAAGATGCTAGGGAGTTCATCTGCTCATAAGCCCTTAGCCTTCTCAAGCTTTGTCATGATGATTTTTAGTAGAGATCTATTCGTGACTTTCACTTGGCCATTAGCTTGTAGATGCTCAGGTGAGGAGTAGTGGTGGTTGATTCCTAAGCCTTCGGAAAGTTTATTAAACTACTTCCCTTTTAATTACTTCCCATTATCCGTGATCACCATTCTTGATATCCCAAACCAGCAAACTATGCTCTGTTATAAGAATTTTCTCATATTCTATTTGACAAAGCCTCTACTTCTGTCCACTTAGTGAAGTAGTCAATAGCTATCACTGTGAACTTCCTTTACCCCCTACCCAAAAGGGAATGGACCCACTATGCTGATTCCTAGCCGAGCAAAAGGCCAGGGGCTCTGGATTGGCGTCAATTCTTACGCAATCAACTTTAGAACATTGGTGAACCTTTGACACCAATTGCATCTCCTTAAGAAATCCTAAGCATCCTTCTCCATAGTTGGCTAGTAGTAGGCAACTTTTATGATTTTCTTTGCTAATGCCAGGTCACTAAAGTGATTTCCACAAATATCTCCATGAATCTTCCTCATTATGTTATCCACTTATTCCTTTCTCGTGTATCTTAGCAGTGGCACAAATGTGCCCCCACTTGTAGAGGATATCATTCACCAAGAGATATGCTTGCTCTATGCTGGATCCTTCTTTTCTGCTTCTTGTATTTTAGTAGAATCTTGTACTCTAGATAATCTTTGATTGGCTTAGTCCAAGAAGCCTCCATGCCAACCCAATTCACTTCCAAAGTTTGGATACTCAGGAAATCTAGTTTTTTCATCGGTAAATTGGGATCTATCTCACCCAAGAAAGCGATCCTTGCTAACCTGTTAACTTCTTCATTCTGTAGTTTTGGTATCCTTTCTAGTGACACCCTGGTAAATTTTTTGGCCAAATCTTTAGCCATTCTAGAGTATTCCTTTATGTTTTCTCCTTGTGCCTCATACTCTCCCTGCAGTTACTCAACCACTAGTTAAGAATCGCTTCTTATCACAATATGGTCTGCCTCATTCATTGAGCCATCCAAAGTTCAAAAAGTAGGACTTCATACTCTATTTTGTTGTTAGAGACTGGGAATTTGAACCGGAGGGCATACTCCAATTTATAGTCGTCGAGTGTTATAAGGATGATACCTATGCCGTCGAGTTATTAGTAGAGGAGACATCAACATTAAGGATTTAGTTTTGTTTGGCATTCTTCTGCTCGGGTTGCATGTTTAGGAGGGTTATGAACTCTATAAAGAAGTCAGATGTTACTTGCCCCTTGATTACTGTCCATGGTCTATAATTGATGTCGAATTACCTGAGCTTGACTAATCACTTCATTATTTTTCCTGAGGTCTCTGGCTTGTGTAAAACGTTCTTTAAGGGTTAATCAATTAAGACTATAATTGTGTGCACTTGAAAGTACACTTTAAGCCACTAGGTTGTCGTTAGCAGAGTAAAAGCTATCAATTCTATCTTTGGATACCGGTCATTCACTCCTCTGAGGGCATTGGTCATGTAGCAAGCAAGACCCCAAACACCTCTTTCTTTAACCAATGCTGAGCTCATTGCCATGGTCGAGACATCTAAGTGAAGAAAAAGCTCTTCTCTTTAGACTGTTTGATTGAGCAGAGGCACTGATCCCAAGTACTACTTCAACAGATTGAAGGCTGATTTACACTCTTCCATCCATTCAAATGCCTTATGGAAGACCTTAAAGAATGGGTGACACTTGTCTGGTGATCAGAGATAAACCTATTTAGGGCTGTGACCTTACCTATGAGTCTCTAGACTCCCTTCTTTGTCCTCGAAGCTTACATCTCAAGAATGGCTCAGGCTTTCTCTGGATTAGCTTCAATTCCTTGGTTAGACATTGATTAGCACATAATAATTACACTTTTATACACTCTTTGATGTGCTAATTGCATAAATATATTTACTTAAAAGTTAATTTCATTATATATTACTTTCATTATATATTTCTCATACAACTATGTTTTGTGTTGATTGTAATTTTCAAGAATTAATTCTTGGCATTTAGAGGCCTAAACAATATAAGAATGGAAATGGAAGAGTCCCATATGAATGTGAGGCAAAAAGAGGAATAAAAAGGCTCTAAAAGGAGAAGGAAATGAAGCACGGAAGGTGTGGTTCACACCTAAGTCTAAATAGGGCTAAGTGCACAATTAGGTTGGGAACACAGAAGCTTGCAGCTCTTCGAACTCAGAAAAAATTCTAAGTATGGAGTATGGTCTGCACCTAGATTTAAACAAGGGTGTGTGTGCATGTAGGTGCAAAACACAGAAGGATGCACTCTTAGAGCTTGAGAATGTTTCGTCTAAGTATTATGCTCAGTCCCAACCTAGGTCCAAATAGGGTCAGGTTCGAACCCCTGTGTAGACAGCCCAAAGACTTGGACAACTTCTATAATTCTCATGTTATTTTTGAGGGCTTTTTGGTGATTTCATGTGAATTGGATTGTATTATAAATAGAAGAGGGTATTTGCTGAGAGATATAGAAAGTTAGGTTAAAGAGTTAGATAGAAAGAATTAGAGTTAGTTACTTCATATAGCTTTAGAGAGAGAAAGTAGATCTTGTTTGTTTTGAGAGAATATTTCATTTTCTTTTTCAATTCCTTTTGTAAATATATTTCAATTCAATACAAGTTTGAGCTTCTCTGCTATTGTGAGTGAGTAGTTCTCTTACTAGGATTCAAATCAATGAGAGTAGATGATGTATATAGATTTTGAAGGTACTTTGTGTTTCAATGTTTAACTTTCTTAAGAATTTTCTATGAATGATAGTTGATTTGTTTGAATCTATTGAAATCACCAATTGAGAATTATAGATCAATTCTTATTTGTATAGTTTATATAGGTTATACGTGAGTTTCTAGTTAGAATTCCCATGCACTTTCTTGATGATTTTGTATGAGGATTGCTAATATAAAATTTTCATATATTCTCTATAGATTATGCCCTCTAAGTGTTTCATTTAGATTTTCAATTAAGTGAACCTAACTTTTTAACTAAATTAATCAATTGTTATTCTAATTTTCTTTAGATTTGTAATGAATGATAATTAGTTTGTTTAGATCCTTTGAAATCAGTAGTTGAGGTAACTAGATCAACTTTTGATTGTATATTCCATGTACACTATATGTGAGTTGCTTAGTTAAAATTTTCATGCACAATCTTAAGAATTTTGTATAAGGATTGCTACCTAAAACTCGTATGTACTCTATAAGGATTAAGCACTCTAAGTGTTTGATCAAAGAATTCAACCAAGTGAACTTAACCTTTCAACCAAATTGATTAGTCGTTGCTCTTATTTGGGCCTTAATGATGGATATCTTCCAATCTAGTCTTGAATAAGGGTTAGATTGAGTTATAATTGATCCTTGAAAGTTTATAGAAATCATTACTTGAATTGTTTTGATCCAAGACCTTTTTATAATTGTTTTTAGTTTAATCAATTTCAATTTTCAAGTTGAATTTAATTGTCGCCTCTTAGGTGTTTAATAAAATGTCTAGGTAGGTTTTATTTTCAAATTCAACCCAATTTCCCTTGATTTCTATTATGTGGCACCTACTAAGTAAGAGAAAAAGAATTGTGAGTTCACAATGCCTCTTCCTATGGGTACTACCAATACTTTACTATTTTACAAATTTAATGTGCTATAATCAATCACCTTGCACTTAGGGTGTGTTCGCTCTCTTTAAGAGAACACAAGTAGACACTATAAAGTTAAAAAATTTCCCAGAGGCCACTCGTAATGCACTTTTGGCTAGATTTAGCTTCATTCTATATCGCCTCAAGGAGCTGAAGGTTTCCTCCAGCTCTGTGATGTGATAGGTGACTTGCCTTCTCTTAAGCAGTATGTCATCCACATACACTTCCACATTTCTATCTATCTAAGACTAGACTATCTGATTCACTAGTCTTTAATAGATAGCCTTTTTGTTATTTAGATCAAATGACATGACTCCATAACAGTACAAGCCCACATTCGTGATGAACGTAGTGTGCTCTCGATCATGCTCGACCATTCTGATATGCTTGTAACTTAAAAAGGCATCCATAAAAAATAATACATTATGTCTTGCTATTGAGTTCACCAGAAGATTGATAACAGGCAGAGGGAAACTATCCTTCAAGTAGGTCTTGTTAAGGCTAGTGAAGTCTACACACATCCTCTACTTGCTGTTGGATTTTTCACCATAACCACATTGGACAGCTAGCTGAGATAGTGGACCTCTCGGATGAACTTGGCTTTGAGGAGCTTCTTAACCTCCTGTGCTACCACCTTGTTTTGTTTGAGGGTGAAGGTTTTTTTCTTCTACTTCTTCGATTTAGCCCCAAGTTGATGTCGAGTTGGTGTGCCATCACCTTGGCATCAATGCTAGGCATGTCTTTATGTGACCAAACAAAGATGTCCACATTATTTTTAAGGAAGTTCTTTAGCTCTTTTTTTAGTTAATCGAGGTTGCTTTACCACTTTATTTTGTTCAGGGTCTTTTACTATAACCTCCTCTAGTTCGTCAGTTAGCTTGCCTCTTTTTACTTCTTCCGCATCTCGAATCCCCAACTCCTCCACTACCAAGGTCTTCTTGTTAATTTCCCCTTTTAGAGATGCAATGTAGCATTCTCTTACTGTTTTCCAATCTCCTTTGGCACAACTAATCCCATGGTCAATTGAGAACTTGACCCTAAAGTAGTAAGTAGATGCTATTGCTTTGAACTAATTCAGGGCCATTTGACCAATGATGGCGTTTCAAGCTGATGGATAGTCCACCACCAAGAAGTTGATCATCATTGTCACTTGCCGGAGTTTGATGCCCAGGGTCTCCAGTAGGGCTATCGACCCGAGCAGCTTTACTCTGTTCTCTGCAAACTTAACTAGGGGGAGGAAACCGACCACAATTTCTCTTTTTTGATCTTTATTTATTCAAATGCCCACTAGAATAAGATATCGGTAGAACTGCTGCTATCCACCAAAATTCTCCAAGTCTTAAAGTTGAAGATGATGGAAAAAATGACCAAAGGGCCATCGTGTGGGTGGCATAGTTCAGCCGCCTCTTCCTTTATACATATGATGAGTTGAAGCTCAGCTTATGGCCTTTTTGCTCGGATGATCGGCTGCCATCACTTCCCTTTCTACTCATATCTCTTGAGCATCTTCCTCCGTGCCGAGGAGGATTCACCTCTTCCTGCGAATCCACCACCTATTACCCAGATCTCTCCCATGGGTTGCTGGTTTTGTTGAGCCCAATCAGGGCTCTTTCATTTAGCTTGTTTGTCCTAGTCCTGGCCAGTGACAAATCTCTGTAGTCTGCCCTACCTAATCAATTCCTCGAACAGTCTCCTTAAATTAATGCAATGCTCAATGTCATGGCCATGATCCCTGTGAAAATTGTAGCACTTTGTTTAGGATCTCTTATTAGCTGGGTTCTTCAACCTCTCGGGCCATTTCAGAGCGAAGTCATTCTTGATCTCGTATAAGACATTCTCCAACTTCATTGTGAGAGGGGCAAAATTACATTCCAACTCTGCGTATCAATTTGTACCCCATTCAATTTGATCTCTCAATCTGGAGCCTCCTAAGGTTATTAACTCATGACGGTCTTTTAAGTTGTTTTGCCTCTTCTTATTTGAGCGTGAGCTGCTTCCTTCTTTGAACTCTTGCCAAACCTTCATTGTGTCCTCAAGGCTCATATACTTCTAGGTGCTACACATCAGGTGTACCATATCATTGGGTTGTCTCTTTGCCAGGTGAGAATAAGAGTTTTGGTGACTTGAGGCTGTTTATAAAGGCTGTCACCGTGACCTTATCATCTGTGTCATCCAGCCTAAGTAGCTTTTTGTTGAATCAGATCACATATTCCCTCAAAGTCTCCTCTATCTCTGCCCGTTAATGTAGTGTCCAACAAAAAGCTTGCTAAGTTAGGTGAAGTTGCTGACCATCCTGGGCTTGATCTTGTTAAATCACACCTATACAAAACCTTTGAGAGTGACCAAAAAGGCCCTGCACATAATCTCATCGGTGATTACTCACAGGTGCATCAAATTCTTGTATGTCTCCAAGTAATCGAGGGAATCCTTGAAGCCATCAAAAGTCACCACCATAGGCACTTTGAACTTCAATGGCAGGGGGAGGTCTATCACTTCTTGTGTGGATGGCGAACCTGTCCTATTAACCAAGTCTTTAAGGAAATTGGGAGTTCTCACAGCAATGAGAACCCCTGCCATCTCGGCCTGTATTGCCCTTATATTTACTCATCTTCTCTGTTCTTTCTCCAACTATCTCGATGCGCAAGCAAATGGCGTGGTTGCTTGCTCTGTCTTCAGCATGTATTGTACTATTCCCTTGCCAAGGCACCTCCTATCAAGGCTCTTTTTGCTGTCCTTGAGTCTCCCATTGTCAATGGTGGCTCCATCTCCGTTCCCTTCATTGTTTTCTCCATTACTGGCTCGGCTCCTTGTGGTGGGGTTTCCACAGGTGTGGCAGGTACTCGTTGAAATAGTGCTTGATTCTATGCAATTAGCGTCTGCATTCCAGCCATGATATTTGCAATTTGCTTCTCAATGGCGGTAATACTATCGGTGTTTTGGTTTTCAATCAAAGTGGATGGTGGTGGAGTGTTTGTTTGTTCTTTGGTAGTTGCATCAGATCTGGTTATGACCCTGAAAACAACGAGAACATCATTTCCATAGATGACATCAATTGATAATGTACTGAATTTGTATGTCACACTTGGATCATGATCAATCAACCTTTGATGTAGATGAACAATCTCTACCTAAGAACACCGGTGTGGTGCTTGTTAAAAAGAGTCTCCATTGATCAAGTTAGCGTAGAGTTCTATAGAAATTTTGGCAAAATTTCAGGCTAGTAAGAATGTCACACCTTGTGAAGTTAGAAGGAGGTCCCTTTTATATTGGCTTAGGCATAACATGAATGTAGGATGGCATTCAATGGAGATCGCGTAGATCATGAAGGTAAATATCTTTATATATATGGGATGTAAATGTATCCCGAGATTCTCTCCCTTGATTGTGCAATAGGCGGTCACTTCCCATTTGATAAAAGTAGCTGGATTGTAGGCAAGGATTTCGCTAATTATCTTATAGCGGCATACCACAATCATCTTGGATTCAACCTGATACGTGTGCCCGCTCGGGGTTTCATTCGACCGAAAAGGGAAATGCCGATCAAGACGTACCCGACCAAGGACGTCAGTCTGCTCTGCTCGGGATCTGCTTGAACGGATGCTCGAGCGTCAGAAATATCACTTATCACCTGTTATTTTATTTTAATTTTACAGCCTCCCACATTCCATTTTTTACTTATACCTATAGTTATCATTTCATTGGGGTCGACGCGCTTAATTGTGTT
This sequence comes from Vitellaria paradoxa, assembly GCA_019916065.1. Lineage (NCBI taxonomy): Eukaryota > Viridiplantae > Streptophyta > Magnoliopsida > Ericales > Sapotaceae > Vitellaria > Vitellaria paradoxa. Next base: position 42,593,403 of record CM034233.1, on the reverse strand, counting down.
GGTAGGAAGATGCTGAAAGCCATTAGATCCATCTACCTGTAATTAATAGTTATGGGTTAGCATAAATATATCAAGTTCTAGCCCCTCGCTATATATATAGAGAGAGAAAGAGATCACAGAGGCGTCATGCATGTGTAAATATATATATGCACACATGATTGCAGTGTCATGCATTTTTCACTTGAATTGACCTTCCATAATGGCTCTAACAGTGAGAGCTTTTCCAGCGTGCATGCATGATATGATACAGACGCTGAAATGAGATGAGACTCATCACACATAAGCATATATGCATGCCTGTATATATTTATATAGGCCTTCTCAAGAATGCATACATATATAATAAATATGTAAAATTGTATTCAATTACAAATCATCGAGTAAAATTTTATTCAATTACAAACCGTCAAAGTGTTCAATTATAAAAACGAATATGTTATTGACACGTCATTCATAATCATACATATCATTGCTAAATTAAATTTAATTTATTTTGAGATAAATATTAATTTTATCATTAGATTCTATCAAGTACATTTATAGAATAAAGAATAAAAATAATTAACAAAAAAAATTAAAAATTATCATGATTTTTCATTCCTCTACTAAGAATAGGGTGATTTCATAAGAAAAAAGATACTATTACCACAAGCGAAGAAGACAAAAAGAGAAAAATTCAAACAAATGATGTAAGAAAAGAAGTTGAATTTCAATGAGTTTAGTTTTCAATTTCAAGGTTAAACTTTTCAAGCTCTGAAGAAATTTTAGATTTTAAACTCTGAAGGAGTATTTCAAACTCTAATTTTAAAGTTAAGTTTTCAAGTTTCGAATAAATTTCAGATTTTAAGCTCTGAAAGAGTTCAAATCTACAAAATTTCGAACTTTGAAGAAATTTGACCCTACAAATGTTAAAATCAAGTTACCAAAGCCTCAATTCAAAGTTCACCTTATAAAATTTGAGATCAAACTATTATACCTTTTAGTCCATCAAACTACCAAACCCTCAAGTTAAAGTTAAATTTGCAAATCTTAGGATCAAGTAGGTTCAAATTGAACCAATCTTAAGATTAAACTATCAAGTCTCCAAATTAAAGTTCAATTCTCTACAATCATGAGATCAAGTTACCAAACATTCATATTGAAATTTAAATTAAAATCTTGAAATCAAGCTGTCAAATTATCAAATTAAAATTCAAGTTTACAAAATATTGAAGAGAAGAATTATCAAAATATTTTAGAGATTATAGTCACCTTCTTCAAGTTAAATAAATAAAATTTGTAACACAATTTTTATTTTAATTTTTAGTCAAGAAAATTTTATGTCTATAAATAAACGCACAATGATGGCCTAACAAAGTGGAGTCCCCCACGTACTTTTGGTGTCGACACCGTCATGGCAATTACTCGAGTGGGTAACTGTTTTGCCATTTGAATTCATGACACGTGAGACAAGCCAAACACACCTAACGGCTCATTGACTGCTAGTCATCCACATATCAACTCTTTTCTTTATTTATTTATTTAGGGGATGTTTTTTGAGATAAAATTCGTTAAAAAATTCTAAAAAATTCTGAAAACTTGTAAAATTTTCTAACAGATTTTGCATTTTTTATACTTTATGAAATTTTTATAAATTTATATATATCTACATATCCCAACAATTTTTTATAAGTTCTAATAAATTTTTTTATAAACCCCAATATCTCTTCACAAAACTCAATAACTTTTCTAAAAATCCTAAAAACTTTTCAACGACTTTTAATAAATTCTAATATAAAACTGTTTGGACAATTTTTGTTTTTAAAAAGCTGACACAAAAGTTAAAAAATTTCATTATTCATCTCTGAAAACCATAATTTGGTGGCTGCACCAAAAGTTAAAAAATTACCCAAATCATATTTTTTATTTTTTTTCGTCGCTTTATATACACTCCTAACTAGACTGTTAAAATAAGCTTTTTCATCCACATATTTATGTATAAGCTATTATATATATATAATGCATGACTATAATGATATAAAATCTTTTTTTAATTTATTTATTTGCAACAAGTATATGTAATTTTATTTGTATTTTAATCCGCTGATATGTGTTATTACATAAATTAAATATACTTTTTTTTTAATTGTTAATCGAACATATTTATCTTTCTTTGGATAAATATGAATTTTAAATAAAGAAATTTGAAGTAATAATATAAATTAAAAAGCATTTCAATGTGACAAATCTCTCTTAAAATCTGTACCTTACCTCATGCCCAAAGGAAAAATCTGTTTCTTTCCCTAAAAAACTCTCTCTTCTTAAAAGAACTTTATCAATCATTCTTATATGTTAAAAAAAAAAAAAAAAAGTCCAACAGTGATTTTGTCCATCCCCTCTTCAAATTACTTGCGTGGTGATAGGGTGATATGGAATGGAAACAAAGATTTTCTCTATTAAGGTAGCTTGGAAGATTCTTTGTTCTTCTTCTCCTCAGGTGTCGTGGAAACATGTGTTTTGGTTTAAGCATCATATTCCTCAATATTCATTCATTCTATGGTTGGCAATTCGCGAGAGGTTGTCTACTTGAGATAGACTCATCTACTCAAGATAAACTCGTTTCCTTCAGGCTGATGCAGACTATGCAGTGTCATCTTTGTGGGGATACTATATTGAAGACCATAATCACCTTTTCTTTGGATGTTCTAACTCTTTTCGGGTTTGGAAGGTTGTTCTTGATAAGTGTAATATTGTTGTTTCCTCTTTTTCTTGGTCGGCCACTCAGCTTTAGGTATGCTCTACTTTTAAGGATTCTATTCTTCTTTCTTGTATTGTGCTACTCTCCTTTGCAGCTACTGTTTATTCTTTATTGAGAGAAATGAATGCGAGGCTTCATGGAGATTCACCTAAGAACGTGGTCAGATTAAGATTATTAGAGTGTACGGGGGTTTCCAAACACCTCTACTAATCTTTATTTGGTGCGAAGTTGGTAGCTTTCCCCATCCCTCCTCGGAAGATAATTTTTATGTTTATTTTGTTAGAATTATTTATTTGGTAAATAATTATTTTGATAAAGTTATTGAATTAATTTGAACCAGAGGTAGTGATTATCTTTGGCCGGGGGTATGCCCTCGTGTATTTGTACATTGATATTTTTACTTTAGTACATTTTATTTCACTTTTCAAAAAAATGTAAAAATATGTATATATACACACACACAAAATATATATATAAATTAGGTGTATTATCTGCCTAGATGCGATTTCAAAAAGTATTTTTAAAATACAATAAATATCCAAAAAAAATCAATATTCTATTAAATATTTATAATCTTAATAGCCTATCAAAGAAAACTCTCTATATATCACACATACTCAAGGTCTCAATTACCACACATCCCAAGTTTGGGTTGAATTCAACTTCTCGTGCTTCAAGTCATATTGTTTGTACAAAAATGACCCTAGACACGTGGTATGCTATTAAGTGTGATGGGAAAGTGCTCGGCAAGGCTGAGTGATTAGAGGATGATTAATGTTGGGTCCCTCTCTGTTTTGGAACCAACTTGGTGTAGTTCTAATCATAAATGCGAGATAGTAATAAACAAACTGAATTTATTACCTAAAAGTTAACTTAGTTAGTTCACCTCTTTACAAGTGGCAGATAAATGTGACATTTGGGCATCCAAGTGGGCAAATTCAATCTACTTAGGCCCCACTTGGCCCACACGCATTAAATGCAGGATGGGAGGCATTAAATGTAAAATGGAAGCATTTAAAGAAGGAGAGATTATTACGTACTTTAATATATACACATAAAATACATAATGATTGCAATCCAATTATTCACTTATTAATTTATTCACAAAGACTAACTATAAATACGACACTTAGCTCTAAAATCAAGGTACGCGCTCCATTGTCAACCTAGCACTTCTCTTCTCTCTTTGTTTTAGACTCCTTAAATTCTTTAAGCCTTTACAGACTTTGGCATCAGAGGATTTTTTGGTCGGGGACTTCTTCTCTGGCCATAACCTTTGTTTTCTTTGTGCTCGGCAGGCTTACTTTTGGACTCAGGGTTGACATGGAGAGTAGTTCTGACAAGGAATTTTTTATTACTGAACATTTGGCACCCACTGTGGGGGGCATTTTTTTTTGTTCCCCACATTACTGAGGCATCTCTTCATTCTTTTTCCATTTTTTTTTTCATTAAGGATGGCTTCTGGTAGGAATTCAACATCTTTACCATCTCTACAAGGAACAACGGAAATAGAGGTTCCCATGCAAAGAGGGAACCTATTAGCCATTGCCACCCCAAGTCAGGCAGCAAAGAGGCAACGTAGAGTAAGTGACCTGGAGGTAGTGAGGAGAAGGCATGAGCTACAAGACCTTGTAGAGGCAAAGAAAGTGGAATTGGAAGAGATCCTATAGGAAATAAGAAAAGAGAAGGGAAAAGGGTCGATAATGATCTTTCTGATGATGAGAGGCCCAACTCCAGTGCAGACAAGGGCTATGATGAATTATATCACGATCAACTTGAGACGTGCCCTAGAAAAGGAGTAGAGATTCAGGAAAAGAAGATTCTAAGTTCTAGGCGTGACCCTAGAATGGCCCCCACGACCGCTCCTGGGGTTGAATTATTGGGCGTACACTCTGCCCATGTTCAACGCTAAAAGTCAATGCAACAACAAAGGATGAAGGTGGCGAGGACTCAACAGAAGGAAGATGTTCATGGAAAGAAGCATTTTGACCAGAAGACACAACATGGCAATGAAGAAAGTTCTTCAAGTGATGATGCCATGCTAGTAAAAGCTAGGAAAGTTGGCAAGCCCAAAAAAGTAGAAAAGGCGCAGCTTGACAATTTGGAGGGCTCAAAAGAGTCAACTCGTATGATGGCCAGGAGAGCGTTAGGGAGGATCTCAGCCTCCCCATTCACTAGTGACATTACAGAGGCAAACCCCCCCCAATTTGTAATCCCCCGTTCTATAATGTATGATGGGAAATCAGACCCCTTGGCACATTACAGACACTATTTGTAAGCCATAGCACTTTGGAGCTAGAATGACGAGCTCAAGTGCCATGTATTTCCATCAAGCCTTGGGGACATTACTCTCTAATAGTTTCACAAGTTACCACCAGGAAGCATTAGCAGCTGGAAACAACTTACAGAGGAGTTTGTTGCCAGATTTTTGGCTAATGCCACATAACCAAAAACTATTGATATACTTTTCACTATGAGGAAGAGAAGTAATGAGAGCTTTAAGGATTACCCCTGAAGGTATATGGAGGTATACAATAAGATAGAGGGGTGTACTGAACAGTTGGCAGCCACTTCTTTCAAACTAGGGCTACCAAAGGTGAAAAACTTTGACTTTCTCTGACTAAAAAGCCAGCATTTAACATATCAGATTTGATGTGCCGAATCGAGAAATATGTCAAAGTTGAAGATGAGATGAGGGTAGTTGAACAAAGAGAAGCTAAGCTAGTAGGGTTTAGGGGCAAAAAACAAAGAGAGGGAAAAAGGGAATTCATTGAAGATAGAAAGTCAGTCTTTGAAGCTGTTAATATAGTATTTAAGGAGCTGATCTTCAAAATCCTTCCCCTCATCAAAGGCAAACCCTCTTTTAGATGGCTGAAGGGATAACCTGATTTCTTAAGCAAGGTGACCCATAAAGATTACAGTTCTTACCATTAGGATAGGGGGCATCACACTAGAGCATGTCACTTCTTGCAATATCTCCTAGAAGATTCAGTAAAAGAGGGCTACCTCAAGGAATATATTGATGAAACCAAGACATATGAAGAGGGACAACAACCTCGAGCCCAATGGAATGATCAAAAGGGTGAATGGAGGAACAAGAAGCACTCAGAGGATCAATGTGTCAACGAGGGAGACATTCAGTAACCTCCAAGGGCAAGGCTAAGGGGAGAAGTTCACCAACCGGTGGTTATCCATGTCATTCACATGGAAAATCACCTACAAGGTATTGTTGTCTACCCCAGGGGGGAGGACCAACACGTTGGCAAATTTAGGGAAGTGCTGAAGGTGGATACTACCCCAAGCAAATGTCCAAGAAGGGAAGTTACTTGGAGCATATCATTTTTAGAAGATGAACGCGATAGGGTGTAGCAACCATATAACGATGCACTAGTAATTACCCTCAAAATGTTAGGATTAGACATAAAAAGAGTCCTAGTTACTGTTAGGAGTTTGACTGAAGTTATGTTTCTAAGCCTATTCAAAAACTTAGGGCTAACTAAAGATGACTTGGGACCAGTTGAATCCCCACTCATTGGGTTCAACTCTACCCTAGTCTGGCCACTTAGGAGAGTTATCATACCTGTTCAGGCAGGACCGGTTGATTATGGGTGGAGTTTACACTGGTGGACACACCGTCTTTCTATGATGCCATAGTAGGAAGATCTTGGGTTCATACCCTAAAGGCAGTACCTTCTACTTATCACCAAGTTCTTGAGTTCTGTAATAGCAATGAGGTGATAAAGATTAGGGGAGACCAAGATGCTTCAAAGAGGTGCTTCACTACTGCATTAAAGTCCAATCCCCTTCCCAAGCAAATCTAACTTATGGAGATGTCCGAGGGTACCCTGAAAATTGATGACGTTGGAGGGGACTCAGAGCAAAAGGCCATAGAAGGATTACGTTAGCTCAGCCAAGGATGACAAGTTTTTCTTAACTGGGGCAAACTTGAGCACCAAGGAAAAACTAGAGATGATGGAGATGCTTCTAAAGAATATTAGAATGTTTGCTTGGATGCCCTAAGAAATGCTAGGTATTTCGCTTGAAGCCATGAGTCATAAATTGAATGTTAATCCAAAGGTTAAGCTAGTGGCTCAGAAAGCTAAAAGGTCTACCTTGCAACATGCCGAGGCCATCACAGAGGAGGTTAGAAGCTGAGGCCATAAGGAAGGTGTCTTATCCTGAGTGGCTAGCCAACACAGTAGTTGTGAAAAAGAAGAATGGGAAGTAGAGGGTTTGTGTTGGCTACACAAATCTGGATAAAACATGTTCCAAAGATTCATTCCCACTCCTAAAGATTGACCAACTCATGGACTCAACAACTGGTAGTGCAAGGGTGTTGCTCTTAGATGCTTACACAGGGTATCACCAAATCCCCATGCACAAACATGATGAAGAAAAGACTACATTTATCATCCCATGGGGAATCAATTACTACAAGGACATGCCCTTTGGATTGAAAAATGATGGTGGTACTTACCAGTGCTTGGTAAACAAAGATGTTCAAGGACGACCTCGGCAAAATCATGGAGGTCTATATTGATTATATGGTGGTAAAAGTAAAGAGTCTGAAACCCATAATTAGCATCTACAACAAGTCTTAGGCTTATTATCTACCTAGATGCGATTTCAAAAAGTATTATTAAATATGATAAATATAAAAAAATTAGTATTCTATTAAATATTTATAATCTTAATAGCCTATCAAAGAAAACTCTCTATATATCACACATATGCAAGGTCTCGATTTCCGCACATCCTAAGTTTGGGTTAAATTCAGCTTCTTGTGCTTCCAGACATATAATTTGCCTTTTTCATTTCTTGTCCCATTTATTCAGTCTTTTTTTAAATTTCTTTCATACATAAATTTAATAATCAGGTGTGTATATATGTGACCATATTTTGTTTTTATATACATCTTTATTTACTACCTTCGATGCATGTATATATATAAGATTTTATTTTGTTTTTAATTATATGTTTATGATATTAAAAATAAAATTACATATTTATATATATATATTTAATCTTATATAAATGAAAATTTTGTACATTGAACTATTATGTTTCATAATGATGCTAGAAATTCGTACCTTTAATCTATACTTTAATTTAGGAACCTGCACTTTGTTAACACCAGTGTAATATCTGCCAAAAACTCTCCGATACTTAAGTCAGTAATAATAATGATGAATTAATTCGATAGAGTGACGCTAGGGTAAAAAATTACATACCTGACTTTAGAAATTAACCTTTATTTATAGATGATTTCCTTGGGGTAGCATTCGAGATTAAATTGGAATCCTTTCATTGATTTACTGAGATTTCCTTATTTAGATAAGGAAAACATAAGATCTGCATCAATCTAAGAACTTCTTACCCGATTCCTAATGATTTTGTTCCGGCCATTTTGGCAAGAATCACGGGATTGCGGCTATAGAGTTCCCACATACACATCCTTGTGCTTGGCTCAACACTTAGCTGATCCATCGCTTAGATTAGAGAGCTCGGCCCAAGCTCATCCAACCTAGCTAGCTCGAAAGGCTAGCTTGCCCTTCTCTAAGGCCCTTTTGATGTCACCGAGGATTCCTTGTGTCATTTCATATAAACACGAAAATCTCTTTCATTAGTTACCCATAATTCCCTGGGTCTCCTAGCAAGCCTAAAGGAATTTGATGGTTGAACCATTTTTAAGCCACGCACACATTTAATGTTTTAGTTATCATCATTATACCAGCACGTGGAATAGTTACATCCCTTCACCTCACTATCATGCATTGACGTTGGATACATTCTCCATGTCTGTTGCAGCTTGACTTCGTTTGATGCTTAACGTATGGCTCAATTGGGTTTGTGAATTTTAAATAGGTAGCACCTATTAATTTACGCCTTCTACCCTTCTCCTTCTTCTTTACTTCTTGCACGAACCAATGTGTCATTTTTGCCTTGAGAGCTTCATGTAAAAGACCTTCTCTTTTCTCTGTTACGCTTTCTTCGTACCTACTATTTCTTTTTGTTCTTGATTTTTATATGCTTTGGTTTCTTCTGCGTTGCTTGTGGTTTTACTAGAGAGAGAATAGGCTTCCTAGTACAGTAGGGTTTATAAAGGACCCCGTTTTCCATAGATCTAACCTTTTAATCTTTGAATACTACCATTACAGACTTCAAGCCTTAGTAGCCTCTGAAAATATAGCCACCCATCAAAGACTGATATTTCCTACGAGAAGTAACGAATCCTCCGATAAAAACCTTATTCAGGCCAAATCTGATGCCCCCAGTTCTGGCTCTGATCGTGTCCCCAAATCAACGACAGGGAGTGCCACACCTAACCAACTTTCAACTTGAGGGGGTATCCACATCTAGAAGGGGAGATCCTGTGCTTGATTACTTCATGATCCATTTCTTAATTTATAAATCCAAGCTCAAAAAGCTATTGAAGTCCTTCTAATCTCCTAAGTACCCATCATATTGGTGCTCTGTACCTAGGGATTGGGCCTGCTCTCCCCAGATGCCTGGGGTTGTGACAGTCTACAAGGCTACTCTAACGAGTGGGCTTTAATTTCCTATGGCTCAACCAATCAGAAAGGTTTTGGCTAGGCTCAACCTGAATCCTACCCAGCTCACACTGAGCAATTAGAAGATCTTGGTCGGCTGCATAATGATCTAGAAGGTTGCTACCAATGAAAACATTATTGCCGACAAGTTCTTGCATTGCTATAGAATCATCAAAGTTGGCTGAGGTTTGTACTATTTCTTAGCTTGAGCAAAGGATTTTAACTTGGTGGTGAACTATCCATCCTCTGTGAAACACTGGAAAGACCATTTCTTCTTCATGTATGGTGACAGCTGGGAGTTCTGTCCATTGGAGATGGAGGAAGACAAGTTGATTTGTTGCCCCCTAGCATGGGGCTGACCGAGCAAAGAGGGTATGCCAACTATCTAAGCTAGAATTCAGCTCGACTATCCACTTTTTCTTCCTTCACTTTAGTTAGTATAGTTCTAACCTCATATTATTACCTTATTCAGTCAAAGCACAACCCAAAGTGTCCGAGGAACAACTGAAGAGACTAAAACTTGCCCAAAACTACACGGACCACTGCTTTAGTTTTCTGGTGACAGTAAAGAGTTTGGCCGAGGATATGCTCAACCCCAAGCTAAGCTTGGAAGCTCGTAAGTTTGAATGTGAGAGAAGTGAGTTTTTTATTATTTCTATTGTTTATCTTTTTATGCATTGCTAATATATTTTTTTGTGTAATGACAGATACCAACGTAGCTATGGCCAACTTCATACAATCTGCGAAAGAAATTAAGTTTAACAAATAAAAATATAAAGGATCAGGTAAGAGGCCCTCGGGGCTGGAATCCAGGCCCTTCAAGAGGACCAAGCTCATCGGCTCAAGTCCTTTCTAGGAGAGGTCTTCCTCTACAGATCTCATAGATCAAGACCCCATTTCAACCCTTATCCAGGAGCTTTATTCTAATATTTCCCCTTCCTACCTAAATCTTCTTGGTCAAAAATCTTTTCAATCCTCCAACCCACTTGTTGCCAAAATAGCTCCACTTTCTTCTTTTGAGCCAAATAAGCTAGCAAATCTTATGGATGACCTTGGCTTAGCCATCAAGAGGGTGGAGAGTATCATTAATTTCGATGACTTAGCCAAGACCAAGGACATACCGGCCACAAGACCCATTAAAAATATTGCCCATAACCTCATAAAGATATTTTAGCTTCCACTATAGGATATTAACTATAACTAATAGTTTCTTCTTGTTCTAAATTTCAAGTCATGCTCTGGTCATCAGACCTCGAGGCTCGGTATCTAGAGATGAGCCGTAGCTTCAATCAGGCATGCAAGAAGAACAAAATTCTTCTAGTTAAGATTTTTCCACTGGAAGAAGGGCTGGAGAAGGCCCCGTGCTGAAACTCTTACATTTGCGGCTAGTCTGACAACTACACTTAACGCCTAGGAAGAGGCGGTTACTAGAGAAAAAGGCCTTAGGCAGGCTCTTTTTGCTCTAGCGATGCAGTCCAACCTAACAAGGTAGGCCTCAGAGAAGGCCATGGAGTGCGCTAGGCAATTAGATAAGCTCCGAGGCCAGGTTGAGGAATAAAAGGCCAAAGAAATCAAGAACTTTAAGGACAATGGTGAGGCCTATGACTGGCTTACAGAGGCTTTTGAAGATGGCTTTGAGGATGCCAAAAGGAAGTCCTCAAGCTTTATCTTGACCTCGATTTCTCCGAGGTCATCTTTGTGGGAGGGTCGGCTGCTTCTCTGCCTGGTGAGAAGGACGATGCAAGTGTGGACAAAGGGTCTAAGATCCAATCTAAACAGGCCTAGGATGGTGCAGGTGTCCATGCTCAGGATTGATCTTACTTCAACCTTGTCCTTTTCCTTTTTGTTGTGCCCTCTCCCCTTTTTGCCTTATAAATTTTCTGTTTTGAGCTTTATACTTTTTTTGTAACTTTGACTGGCCATTGAGCTGTTTATAATATTTTTACTCATGCTATATGTAGTGATCTTCGTGTAACTTATTAGTAGAAATTTTATATTTGCTTAGTTCAAATTTACAATTAAATTGGTTAATTTACTTGATTTTGATTAAGCCTTGATCACTCATTTGGTAGGATTAGCCTTGTCGGGCCTCTTTAGGCTATAAGAATACAGTATACTATCTCTAGTCAACTGGTCACTTTTGGACCAATCGATTTGTCAATCGACCTCTTATGCCCCTGAGCTTTAGCGGGCACTTCTTCTGTCGGTCAGTCACTTTTAGACCAACTGATTTGTAAACATAGGCATTTCCCTCCGTTGGTCAGCCACTTTTGGACCGACTGAGGTGTTGATTGGCCTTTTAGGCTCTCTTGGCCTAGCAGGCATTTTCCTTTGTTGGTTGGCTACTCTTAGACCGATTGAGCTATCAATCGACCTCTTGGGCTGTTTATGCCTAGCAAGCATTTTTCTGATCAATTGGTTACTCTTAGGTTGACTGATCTATCAATGTAGCCCTATTGAACGAAAATAAACAACATAAAGTTTGTCGAAAGCATCCTAAAAAAACTTTATTAATGATCAAGAAAGGAAAAGCACATTGTACAAAAGAATAGTTTATGAACTTTTAAACATAACAAATTTTTAAATGTTTCACATGCCAAGGATGAGGGAGAGCCTTCCCATTGAGGTCCTTGAGCTAGTCGATTCCTTTCCTCGTGTAGGAGGCTATCACATCAGGCCTTTCCCAGTTTAGTCCCAGCTTTCCTTCTCGAGCGTCTCTCATTTACTAGTTTACTTTTTTAAGGACCAAATATCATATCCTGAAATCCTTTGGTCTGACCCTCCTATTGTGGTATTGCTTCATTTTTTGCAGGTAAGCTATTACTCAGATAGTTGTTTGTAGCCTCTTTCCCTCCAGTAAGTCCAAGTTGATTCTCATAGCTTCCTCGTTTATCTCTGGATCGTAGAGCTCGAGCCTCAGGCTAAGCAAATCGATCTTAATTGGGATTATTTTCTTTTTGTATCGAAGGTGAGAGAGAATAGAGTGTGTCTGGCTGGGGTCTGCTCAGTCATCCTATAGGCCGAAAATATGCTCAGTAGTTTGTCAGCCGACAACCTTTTGCTCTCTCAAGCCTAGTCTTAATGATTTTTAGCAAGGATCTATTGGTCACCTCTACTCGGCCATTGCCTCGGGATCCTCAGGAGATGAGTAGCGGTGGTTGATATCGAGCTGCTCACAGAGCTTATTAAATAAGCACCCTTCAAATTATTTCCCATTATCAATCACCACTACTCTTAGAATTCCAAACTTGCTAACAATTTTCTGCCATAAGAGCTTCTTTATGTTCTGTTCAGTTATGTTTGGTAAAGCTTTAGATTTAACCCATTTGGTGAAGTAGTAGATTTCCACCACGACAAACTTTTTTTGACCTTTACCTAAAGGGAAAGAGCCAACAATATCTATTCCACAATGGGCAAAGGGCCACAGGTTCCGGATTGGAGTCAATTCTTAGGTTGACAGGCTCGGGATGCTAGCACACTTCTAACATTAATTGCACTTTTTTTTTTTACCAAATTCTGCATGTCTTTTTCTATGGTCGGATAGTAGTCGTAGCTTGTATGATCTTCTTGGCCAGCACCTTCCACCCTGAGTGATTATCGTAGACCCTTTTATGGATCTCCCTAAGGATGTAATCTGCCTTTTTCTCGTTTACACATTAGAGCAATGGTATGGTATGACTCCCTTCAATAAAGAATGTCATCGATTAATATATACTTCGCTACCTGGTATTGTGTCCTTCATTCATTCTGATCCTCAGGAAGGAGTTCTTTTTTCTAGATAATCTTTAATCGGTTAAGCCCACAGAACCTCAATCTCGATCTGTTGTACCTCTAACGTTTAGATGCTTTGAGAATTGAGTATTTCCATTAGTACATCTGGATCTTCCTCCTTTAAAGAACTCTTCTGGCAAGTCGGTTGGCCTCCTCGTTGTCTGATCTAGGGACCCTTTCCAGCAGTATCATGGAAAATTTTCTAGCCAAGTCTTTGGCTATCTAGCATTACACCATACTTTTTTCCCTGCCCTCATATTGTCCTTGTACTTGTTCTACCATCAACTGGGAATCGCTTCACTTTGATCTACCCCCATTCTCTAAGCTATTCGAAGGCTAGCAATCAGAGCCCCATTTTTTTGCCTCGTTATTAGAAGTTAAAAACCTAAAATGCAAAGCATCTTCAATTTTATGACCTTTAGGACAGACTAGTACAATACCTCCTCTGTTCATGTCCTGGATTGATAAACCATCTACATTTAAGACCTATATCTATTATGAGGTGCCTTTCTCAGGGTGAGTATCAGTTGTGGCTGTGAATTCTGTACTAAAATTAGCTGCTACTTGTCCGTTGATGGCTAGTCGTGATCAATACTGAATGTCAAACTGACTAAGCTCAATCAACCATTTGACTAGCCTTCCTGATGTCTCAAGTTTGTGGAGAATGCTCTTTAAAGGTTGATTGGTCCGGACCATAATGGTATGAGCTTGAAAGTATGCCTTCAGCCTTTGAGCTGCAGTCACCAAGGCGAAAATAAGCAACTCCATCCTCGGGTACCCTTTTTCCACCCCTTTAAGTGCTCAGCTAGTGTAGTATACTGGTTTCTGCACCCCGCCTTCTTTCTTTACTAATGCCAAGCTGACTGCTGTAGTAGATACCGCTAGATAAAGGTAAAGTTCCTCTGTAGGGTTGGTCCAGCTAAGTAACGGAACTATCCCCAAGTAATTCTTCAACTACTGGAAGGCCTCTTTACATTCAGCAATCCACTCGAAAGCTTTCCTTAAGATCTTGAAGAATAAAAGACACTTGTCTAAAGATCTCGACATGAACCTGTTAAGGGCGACAATGCGACCTACTAGCCTCTGCATCTCCTTGACTGTCCGAGGACGATTACATTTCCAGGATCGCTCGGCTTTCTCTGGATTTGCTTCAAAACCTTGGCTAGAAACTATGAAGCTGAGGAACTTCCAAGTAGCTACTCTAAAAGCACATTTTGCATGATTCAACTCATTCTGAACCTCCTGAGGGTATTGAATGTCTCTTCCACATCTGCCATGTGATTGGTGGCTTGCTTACTTGCTTTTTACTAGCATATCGTCAATGTAGACTTTCACATTTCGACCGATCTGGGATTTGAACATCAAGTTCACCAACCGCTGGTATATGGCCCTAACATTTTTTTAGACTAAACAACATGACCTCATAACAGTATAAGCCTCAGTTGTTGATGAAAGTTATGTGCTCCCAGTCTTGCATGGCCATGTAGATTTGGTTATAACCTGAAAAAGCATCCATAAAAGAAAGTACCTGATGATCGGCCGTCAAATTTACCAACAAGTCAATGGCAGGAAGGGGGAAGCTATCCTTAGGGTAGGCTTTATTAAGATCTAAAAAATCTATGCACATCTTCCACTTTTCATAGGACTTCTTGACCATGACCACATGGGCTAGCTAGGTAGGGTAGTGTATTTTCCTCATGAATTTAGCCTTGAGTAGTTTCTCAACTTTTCTTACTGTTACTTCATTTCGCTCGAGGGCAAAGACTCTTATTTTCTACTTTATTGTCCGAGCCCCCAGAGAAATGTTTAGATGGTAGGCCATCACCCTAGTGTTAATGACAGGCATGTCTTTATAAGACCAAGCGAATACGTAAGTGTTTTGCCTTAGGAACTACCTGAGCTCCTCTTTCTGCTGATTGGGGTGCCAACCCTTATTTTAATAGTTCTTTTCAACTTAGGATCTCCTACCTTGACCTTCTTTAGATAACTCATTTGAGGGAAGACATATAGTACTCTCTTGCTGCCATCTTATTACCCTTTACACAACTGACCCCTCACTCAATAGGGAATTTAAGGTGGAGATGGTAAGTTAATGTAACTACTTTGAACTGATTCAAAGTTTGTTTACCAAGGATGGCATTATAAGTCGAGAGGTAGTTGATTACCAAAATGTTTACCATCTTGGTCACCTACTCGGGCTCAGTCCCCAAGGTGACTGGAAGAGTGATAGAGCCGATCAACTTTACACGATCACTCACGAAATCAATTAGCGACGAGCAAACTGGCCATAATTTCTCCTTTCCAACCTTCATCTTTTCGAATGCCCTCCAATAAAGGATATTAACAGAGCTACCAACGTCTACCAAGATCTTCTATGTTTGGAAGTTGGCCACAATGGCCAATATGACTAGAGGGTCATTATATAGGTGGTGTAGCTCTAAGGCCTTGTCCTCAGTGCAAGTGATTGACACTGACCCCATCTTCATCTTCTTAATCGGCTACCCCGTTGACATTACTTCCTTATCCATCTTCAATTCTTAGGCATACTTTGTTCGAGCTGAGCAATACTCACCTCCCCCTGCAAATCCTCCTAAGATGACTTTGATTTCTTCTATGAGTCATTGACCTTGTTGCCCTCTGTCAGGGCTTCTCCTAGGCGAACTTCTCTGAGGTAGGTTCCTTTTGCCACCTCACCATTGCCTAACTACAAAGCTGTTATACTTCTTTTTCCTAATCAATTCTTTATATCATCAAATCAAAGCACTTTTTCGTGTTATGCCCATGATTTATGTGGTACAAGCAATACTTAGATTTATTCCTCGATTTGAGCAAGGCCTTTAACTCCTTTAGCCACCTAAAGTCCAGATTATTCTTGTTTATATAAAACACTTGTTCCGTCTGTGAGTTCAAAGGAGTAAAGTCCCTAGTCGACCACACAAACCTGTCTTTTCTATCTCTCGTCTGACCTCCTGGCCCTAAGGTCCTAGGTGCTTTCACTCCTTTGTCATCTTTGGGATTGCTCTGCCTCTTCCTTTCTGGATGGGATGTTATTATTTTAGTATCCCGTCGAGCTTTCTTTCCATCCTTTACATTCATACGTTTCTGAGCTCTAGACATCAACTTGACCATAATTGTTGGTAGGTTCTTAGCTAAAGAAAAAGCAAATTGACCAGGCTTTAGACCACTCATAAAAGCTATGAGTGCCATGATTACACTTGAAAAGTGTAATTACAAGAACCCTATTTTAACATTAAATCATCCATTTTCTTAATTTAATTATGCATTTTGTTAATTTTTTACACTAATACGGTTTATTTTCTTAATTGTACTGAAAATGGTTCAATTGAAGCAATTGGGAGTGCCAAAGATGAAGAAAGCGATGAAGGATGACTTGTGGTACACTTAGATGGCATGGGTGTCCGGACACCTTCAGGACCGCAGAAGGCAGAGCAGAAAAATTGGGAGTCTGGAGCACACTGCCGTCCAGACACCCCATTTGGGTGTCCAGACACCTGGGACATGTGGGATCTACTTTCTTGTTCCGTTTTTAGGGTTTCGTGCATGGGTTATAAAACCCCATAAGCAGCTGTCTAGGGCATCTTCTTTCCATCTTCTTTCGATTTTTTTTCCATCTTTTTTCCATTTTCTTTTAGACTTTTATAGAGTGTTTTTACAGTTTAGAGAGAGAATTTTTCCATTTATTTTGAAGATGTTTTACAAGCTTTGCATAGCACTTTGTGGAGTTGTTTCTGTTTTGCTGATTGTTCGTCGTTCTTCCTCTTCGTCGAAGTACGGTATTTGTTTTTCTTAATTAATAAAGAATTTTCTAGATTTCTTATTTATTTGATCTTCTTATTTATTGTTTATTTATTGATTGTTGTGAATGGATTCTATTATGAAACTAGCGTAGAACCCTAGTTCTTGATTCAACGAATCAAGGAAGGGTAGTTTATGATGAACTAAGGGATGTGCGTAGATCCTTCACATGGTTTGTAAAAACATGCGTAGTGATCTACGAATTTCAAATCATTTTTTTTTTCAAGAACATTCAAAAACAAAAACTTTTAACTACATTCTCTGTAATCACTGGTAAAGGTTTTCGGTATCAATTGGTTTAAAACTTTTGAACAAATTAAAAATTGATTTTGAAAACAAATTTGATTTTGTTTGTTTGAGAAGTTTTAGAAACCAAGAGTTTTTGGCTATATTCTCTGTAATCACTGGTAAAAACTCTTGATTATAATTTTCTATATAATTCTTGAATAAACCCTCATTTAGATTTGCACCCAAAGGTTTTATTAGAATATCTATCCGGTTTTATCATCCATATCAATGTGATTTTTAAGTTGTGCATTGGGGATTTATTGAGTTTTTTACGATAATATCTTTCCAATATATAGATCTTTTTACGTGAACTATAGATTGTAGTTAAAACACATCCTATAGTGAAGTAGTAAACTACCTGAAATTGTGAAGTTGGATCAAGAACCTTTTAATCTTGAAATCTTTTATCTACTTTAATTTTGGTCTTGCATAATTTATGTTCTTCTCTTGAAATCTTGATTAGGATAGATAACTTTCTTTACATTCTTGAATTCGTATCAAGGTTAAGTTTTCCTTTTCTTTAAAATTAAAAAATATATATGAAAAAAAAAAGAATTCTTATTTGGTGAATCTCTTTCTTTAAGTTTTGTTAGGTTTAGTTCAATTTTAAATTTGCAAAATTCCCAACTTTAGTTTTCTTGGTAATCGTTAAATTTCTTAGCATTTGAATCTTAAATTTTCTTGATAACTTAGAAGCTAAAACTTTAGGCTCCCTATGGATTCGACCTCGGACTCCCCGAGTTAAAATTACACTGCACACCCTTGCACTTGGGGGTTAGTTTAGACGCACTATTCATAAGCTGTCAAGTTTTTGGCGCCATTGCCGGGGAACCAATCTTAGTTTTTAGGTTATTAGAATTTTAGGATAAAATTTAATTCTTTTTTTCAAAAAAAAAAAAAAAAAAACTTAAAAATCTAAAAAAAAAAAAAATCTTCCTAAGTCTCATAACCTTGCTCTGTGGTTTGGACACCTAGGTCTCTCGTCTGGACCATAGTTCATCCATTCAGTATATCTTTCCTAGCTTATGAACTTTTGGACTCGTGGTGACAACGGTCAATTAAAACGTTCTGAGTTTCTAAATCCTTGCTTTGAACCTGAAAATTCCTTAGGAGAATCTCCAAATCTTAGAATCCCTAATCCAATCTTAGAGATGGCTGTAGAACAAGCTGTTGCTGCTAGGCGATCCATTAGCGATATCTTGCAGCAAAATAGGCATGCTCTTGAATCTTGTATAGTTTGGCCTAAAAACCAAGCATTTCACTTCAAACCAGGAATGATACAATTGTTACCTACTTTCCACGGTATGGACTCTTAAAAATCCATACGATCATTAACATGGTTTAGGAACATTTGTGTCACTATGAAGGATCAGGGATGCCTAATAGAAACAGTGTTTCTTAAGCTTTTTCCATTTTCTCTCCAAGATAAGGCTGCTAGATGGTTTGAATTCTTACCATCTAATTCCATTCGCACTTGGGATGAAATGCAAGCTAAGTTTTTAAAGAAATTCTTCCCACCTAACAGAACTGATGCAATACAGCATCAAATTCTAAACTTTGCTCCACAACATGGTGAGACGTTCTATCAAAGCTGGGAGAGATTCAAAACTCTCTTACATTCCTGTCCTCACCATGGATTTGAGGTTTGGCGTCTAGCTAGTATTTTCTATGGATCACTGACGCCACAATTAAAACCATTTGTGGAGACAATGTGCAATGGGCAATTCTATGATAAAACTCCTAAGGAAGCTTACGAGTATTTTGAGTTTCTAGCTGAGAATGCACAAATATGGGACACCACAAGATCTCATAACACTCAGGCTGCTAGTGGTTCTTCAATTAGAGGTATGCACCAGTTAAATGAAACTAATGACCTTAAGGCAAAATTAGCAATCCTCTCTAGAGAAATAGAAACCTTGAAGATCAAAAAAGACCCACAACCCATAAGAGAACCAGTGGCAGATGTCTACTGCATACTTTGTGATAGCCCAATCCCATGGGGGAAACAATTGCCCTAATCTCTCTATTTGTAGAGAGGTTGTGCAAGGTCAACCAACTAGCGAGCTCTCAGTCCATACCATAAACCAATATCGACCTCCATATCGTGGACAAAATTTAGGAGGAAATCCGTATTCTGAAACATATAATCCGACTGTGAGGAACCATCTGAATTTTAGTTGGAGAAATGATGGAGCTCAAATACCACAACCTTATCATGCTACATCACATCCAATTCCTCAAGTTCCAGTCGCTCGTTCAAGATTGCCTCAGAATGCAAGACCATCACATACTCCATATGTTCCTCCAAATAAAAGATCCACAGAAGAAACATTTCAACAATTCATGAACACTCAATCCACACTTTGGGCTAAAAATAACTGAACTTTGGACAATATTAAGGGACAATTGACACTTCTAACTCAAACATTGACTACACAACCTAAAGGTCAATTTCTTGCTCAACCACATCCAAACCTAACTGCTCAAGTGAAACATGTTGAAGGGTTTTCCAGTATGCCTGGCACTATTGAACAGGTGCAAAACATCACGATGCTTAGGAGTGGCAAAGTGATAGATAAAACCATTCACCCTAAGATGGTTGAGGCTAGGGAAGAGTTGGAACCTAAGCGGATGTTGGAAGAAAATAAAAAGGCTAGAAAACAACCTATAGTCATGGAAGAGGTAGAATCTGAAAAAGAGGATGGTAAGGTAGACAAAGGGGAGAAAGGAAAGGAGAAAGAAGGAGAACCTATGATAGTACCTAAATAATATGTTCCTAAGGCACCATTCCCCCAAAGGTTTTAGAAAGCAAAGAGAGAAACCCAAGCAACTGAATTGCTAGAGGTCTTTAAACAAGTAAAAATTAACATACCTCTCTTGGATGCAATTAAGTAAATTCCTGTATATGCAAAATTCTTAAAGAGTTATGCACTGTAAAGAGGGGACTGAATATAAAAGAAAAAGCATCCCTAACTGAACAAGCAAGTGCTATCCTTCAATGTTGTACACCCTCGAAATATAAGGACCCTGGATGTCTTACTATTTCTTGTTACATAGGGGAGTTCTTTATTAGTCAAGCACTTCTTGATTTAGGAGCTAGTGTGAATTTACTTCCCTATTCAGTGTATGAACAACTGGGCTTAGGAGAGATAAAACCTACTCGTGTGACTTTGCAGCTAGTTGATAGATCACTTAAAGTCCCACGAAGTATAGTGGAAGATGTACTGGTGCAAGTGGAAAATTTCTATTTTCCAGTAGATTTAATAATCCTTGATACACAACCACTTACCAGTTTGTCAGCACCAAATCAGACACCTGTGATTCTTGGACGGCCATTCTTAGCAACTTCAAATGCCTTCATCAATTGGAGGAATGGATCCATGAAAATATCATTTGGTAACATAGAATTTGAGACCAATATTTTTCACGTTACTAAACAACCAAAGGAGGTGTCTGAGGTATAAGAAGTAGACGTAGTGGAGACCACAGTGGAAGATTATATTGATTGTGAATTCATCAAAGATCTTTTGGAAAGGAAATTGTGTTGTAATGTGGAGAAAGGGGACCCTGTGATCCAAGGTGAAGGAGTGAAATGATATATGAATGGTTAGAGGTTTGCCCCTTAATGTCTATAGGTAATTGGGTACCAATGTTTGAAATTTGGGGCCACTACTAAATAAAGCTCAATCATCAAATGCAAAAGCTCCAAGTCTTGAAAGGATTCCTTTACCTTTTAGTTTGAAATATGCTTTTCTAGGTGAAGGAGAAACATACCCCATAGTTATCTCCTCTGAATTAAACCACTGATTAGGAATGTACATTAGTAGAACTTTTAAAAACCCATAGGAAGGCATTAGGATGGTCAATGGCAAATTTAACGGGTATAAGTCCACTCCTCTGCCCACATCATATATATCTAGAAGAGGGTGCCAAGCCAGTTCGACAAATGCAAAGAAGACTCAATCCGAATATGAAAGAAGTAGTGCGGGCAGAAGTACTCAAATTGCTTGATGTGGGGATAATCTATCCAATTTCTGACTCTCAATGGGTAAGTCCCACACAAGTATTACCTAAGAAGTCCGGTATCACTGTAGTTCAGAATGATCACAACGAGCTAGTCCCAACGAGACTACAAACTAGCTGGCGAGTCTGCATAGATTATAGAAAACTCAATACATTTACGAGAAAAGACCACTTCCCTCTTCCATTTTTAGATCAAGTCTTAGAAAGAGTGACTAGGCATGCATACTATTGCTTCTTAGATGGCTATTCAGGCTATAACCAAATAGAGGTAGCTTTAGAGGATCAATCTAAAACCACCTTCACTTGTCCCTTTGGCACCTTTACATATAAACGAATGCCCTTTGGCCTGTGTAACACCCTACTACTTTTCAGCGTTGCATAATCGGCATATTTAGTGAAATGGTAGAAGAAATCATCGAGGTATTTATGGACGACTTCTCCATCTACGGCGATTCCTTTGAGCAGTGCTTGCAAAACCTTGATCTTGTACTAAAACAATGTGAGGAAAAGAACCTAGTCCTTAATTGGGAAAAATGTCGTTTTATGGTGACACAAGGCGTAGTACTAGGCCATATAGTATCAAAAGAAAGTATCCAGGTAGATCAAGCTAAGGTAGACTTGATACAAAAACTTCCCACACCTCGCTTAGTAAAGGATATCAAATCATTCCTAGGGCACGCTGGTTTTTACCGAAGATTTATTCAGTCATTCAGTGAAATTTCCAGACCCTTGTGTTAGTTACTAATACAAGATATTCCATTTGAATGGACTGATCAATGTCAGCAGGCTTTCGATAAACTCAAGGGATGTCTAATTACAACTCCTATATTACAATCCCCTGATTGGTCACTACCTTTTGAACTTATGTGCGACACTAATGACCATGCTATTGGAGCTGTGTTAGGGCAGAGAAGGGATAAAAAAGTGCATGTCATTTATTATGCTAGTAAAACTCTTAATGACGCGCAAAAGAACTACACAACAACTGAAAAGGAACTGCTAGCAGTTGTTTCCACCCTTAAGAAATTTTGGTCTTATCTCATTGGTTCAACAGTTATCGTTTTTACTAATCATTCAGCACTTAAATATCTGTTAACCAAACCAGAGGCCAAACCCTACTTGATTCGTTGGATATTACTACTATAGGAGTTTGACATCGAAATAAGAGATAAAAAGGGTATGGAAAATGTGGTAGCGAATAATCTGTCACGATTACCGGTAGAAGTTTACCCCAAAGACGATACTCAAATCAATGATAGCTTCCTGGATGAACAGTTGTTTCACGTATAGGCAATAACAGCCTCCAACCCACCTTGGTACGCTGATATTGCTAACTACTTAGTGACAGGCAAAATCCCAAGTGAATGGAGTCCTAAAGATAGGAAGAAATTCCTTAGGAATGTACGAGTTTTCTTTTGGGATGATCCATATTTATTTAAATATTACCCAGATCAAGTAATATGCTGATGTATTCCTGAGTGGGAAGTTCCAAGAATTATAGAGTTCTGTCACTCTCAAGCTTATGGTGGCCATTTTTTCATGAATAAAACAGATGCCAAAATCTTACAATGTGGATTTTGTTGGCCTACATTATTCAAGGACGTACATCATTTTTACACCACTTGCGATAAGTGTCAACGTTTAGGTAGTTTGACCCGAAGAAATATGATGCCTCTATCCCCTATTCTCATGTTAGAAGTATTCGACTGTTGGGGAATAGACTTCATGGGCCCTTTTCCAAAATCTTTTGGGTATGAACTCATCCTAGTAGGGGTTGATTACGTGTCCAAGTGGGTAGAAGCAATTGTCACTAGGACTAATGATCACAAAGTCATGCTCAAATTCCTTCACGAAAACATATTTTCATGTTTTGGGGTGCCTCGAGCAATAATCAGTGATAGAGGAAAGCATTTCTATAACCGGCCAGTAGGAACTCTACTACTTAAATACGGGGTAGTGCATAGAATGGGTACTTCCTATCACCCCCAAACAAGTGGCCAAGTAGAGCTTGCAAACAGGGAAATCAAGCAAATTTTAGAAAAGACGATTAATCCAAATCACAAGGATTGATCACTAAGGTTGATAGATTCCTTATGGGCATATCGTACTGCATATAAAACGACCCTAGGAATGTCACCTTATCGGTTAGTTTATGGTAAGCCGTGCCACTTGTCCATGGAATTAGAGCATAAAGCTTATTGGGCAATTAAGCAATTTAATGTCAATATTGATGAAGCAGGGCTGCACCGTAAACTACAAATTGTAGAAATGGATGAGTTGCAAAATGATGCCTATGAAAATGCATTAATTTCAAAGGAAATGATGAAGAAAGTACATGATCAGCAGATTGCACGATGTTCATTCCATGAAGGTCAAAAGGTACTTTTTTATCGCTCACGACTACACCTATTCCCAGGTAAATTACAATCTAAAGTGGTTGGGACCGTTCATTGTGACACACGTATCGACCCATGGAGCCATTGAAATTAAAAACCCGAAGAATGGACATCAATTTAAGGTGAATGGGCATAGATTAAAACCCTACTTAGAGAATTTCTTTGGTTTAATTGAAACGTGGGATCTCTTGGATCCCCCACCTTATGAATAGTTCACAATCAATCTTTGTTGTATATTAATTAGGTAGCAATTAATTTAGGTAAAGGATAGTCTATTTATTAGGAATATTAGGTAATTTCTTCTAAAAATAAAAATAAAAAACCTGAAATTTCCCCCAAAGTGGCCCGCCGGTTCAGACACCCATCCAGCCGATCCGAACCGCAGTAGGGTCTTCAAGAGGAACCTGATTCGGCCGGTCCGGACACCCTATGGGCGGTCCGAACACCTGTATTTCCTTTAATAGACCCGAAACCCCCTTATTCGGCCAAATCCTCCATCTCTCCACTTTCTAGCTTTGATTCTCTCAAACCCAAACACTCTCTCCTTCAATCTATGACTTCCTAGGCCACGAGTTGCAGAAATTCTAAAGATTTTGCTGCAATTTCTTGATTTTCTTCAAGTTTTTGGGGTTCTTCAAGTGAAGTAAGTCTTCTTCTTTCTCCATAGGAGCCCTAACTTCAAGATTGGAGTATCTAGGGTTCTTCTTCTCATTTTGTTCCTTAATTTCATTTCCAAACAACTTTCAAAGGTTACTTTCTTTACCGATGGGACCTAGTCATCTTAAACCTTGAATTTCTTTATAAAAAATTGAACCTATCCGTGGGTCCTCAAGCCTCCTCACGGGTAGGAGTGTGGCCAACCAAATGGGGCTCTTTTTGGCTTCAATTAGGGTACTTTTCATGCAAAATTTGCATCTTGCTTAAGGATTTTTAAAGGTAGGCCCCAATTTTGGGAAGACACCACACTCACCATCATTGGAGGGCATGAGTCAAGTTGTGGTCCCATGAAAAACTCAATTTCCTTTGATTTAATATTCTTATGCTTTATTAGAAATGGGCCACTGAATTTGTGTGGACATAAGGATTGCTTTAATCTTGTTTATTAATTTTTGCCTTTTGTTAGTTCAATGGCACCAAGAACTAAAAAGAGAGCTAATAGGCACTTGGGACCCAAACCCTTTGATAGTGATCATTTTCGAAAAATGGATGCTAAAACCCAATATGATGACATGTGGTGTCATAAGCCAGTGGTAGTGGAAAGGGTTTGGAGAATTGATCAATTTAAGGGTGGGGAATTCTTGCTATTCCAAAACTTTGAGGGTCGACAATGGTTGTCTATTACTTAGTTCCAAGCCTCGTGCATCTCTGAGATAGTACGGGAATTCTTTGCTAACATAAAAGAAAATTCAATAAACCGGAGGCATAGGAGAGAGAAACTTATTGGGTGGGTCTGAGGAATTGAGATTCAAGTAACACCAGATGATTTTACAGAGGTATTCCAACTACCTCGGGTGCAGAACCATGAATTTACCTACCCAATAGAAGGAGGTCCACCCCTAAACATAGTAGCAACAGAAAGTTTGACAGATAACCAAGACTGGACTGGTGAATACAAGAAACCACACTCTGCCCTAAAAGCCAAATATTGGGCTCTTCATATGTTCTTGTGCACAAATCTCCTACCCCAAAATAGGAATTCCAATTGTAGTCCTGCACGTGCTTGATTGATCTATGCTATAAGGACCGGGATGACAATTGATTTGCCCTCCTTTATTTGACACCAGATTGTTTATACATTTGACCATCAAGGAAGTCAGTTAGGTATTCCATTTGAATGAGCTCTTATAGAAATATTCCGGCAAAAAGGTGCACCAATCATGGCAGACTTGCCCATAGCTCCTTGTCTCAAACCCCTCACTATCGTCTCCTATGTTAAGTCCCGAAGTAATTTAGCAAAAGGCAAGAAGAAGAGACCATCGGGTGCAAACATGGCAGAGGGGAGTGGATCTCAGCGGCCATGAGATGAGGATGATGAACCCGATGATCCCATTACAAATTTGGTGGTGCAAATGAACCGTCTAGAGCACAATCAGAAGGTCGATCATGGCTTGCTTATAAGGATATAGTAGACATAACAGGAGATGCGGCAGGAACAACAGACTCAGACTCATCTTCTGCAGTGTATCCTAGATCACCTTCGTGATTCTCATCACCCTCCACCACATGTTTAGAGGAGACCTTTCTTTTTATTTTCTTTCTGATTTTAGTTTAATTGTAAGTTGACGACAGTTTTGTGAGTTAGGTGTGAATTGCTGGTTTAACTTTGTACCCTTAAACTCGATTATTCCTTTTATTAGAATGGTAATGTTATTTTGATTTTACTTTGTTTTCTATTTGTTATGGTTATGTTATGATTGTGTGGGTAAATTACTTCTTACTTGCTACTATCTCTTGCATCATGACTTAAAAGCTTTACTTGTTTGATTTATGAAAGCACAGGTACACTTTGACTACATTGAATAAGGATGTTAACCAAGATGCTAACATGGGTAGTGTCAGGGATCACAAGCGTAAGTGGGATGTTTTATCATCTAGTAGTAGGGATGAGAGTGACTCTGAGATTTCTTCAGTGAGTTCTGAGAGTAGTTTGAGTTATTGGCCTGACAATTTATTCATAGAAGGTAATACATTGCCTTTATCTGAATATGTTCCCTTATTTTTCGCCTTAGCACCTCATCAATTTTTTGAGGCTGCTTGGTGGGATGAAGTAGACTTAGAGATAATGTTAGAATGGAATGGGCAGAAATTGTTATAGCTCAAGAGTGGCCTGATGCTCCACCCACTGACTTTGACCACCTGTCCATTACGTCATCTAAGGATTTGCCTACTTGGGAAGATATGGCATCCCTACAAGATGTACCTGATGAAATTGGTAAGTACGATGATAGTGAGCTAATTGCGAAGACTATTATATCACCTCCATCGCGGGAGTTCTTACACCTGGTTTCTCCTATTCTTCATGATGCAGTTACTTCATTTGATGACGGCATTTGATGATGGCATGAGGTAATATCCACGCTTTTCTTTATTTTTATATTTGTCTTTTACTATTTTTTCTTTTCTTTATTGTCATTATCTACTTCATGTCATTAGTCACTTATCATTCTGTTTATATAAGCATTAATAGTCACCTTCTCTTGTCAGTTAAGGTTCCATAACACACATTGGGACAATGTGTGATTTTAGTTGGGGGGAGAAATGTTGCATGGTAAAACATGATTGCATTGCATAAACAATATTTTTGACATATAGTGACTAATGTGGGGGTGTATAACTAGTTTGAGGATGGTAGTAATCATGGAAATAAAGAATGTTTTGATTTTCATTTGTGAGTAGGTAACTAAAGTGAGAAATTGAGTATAAATTTTTCAAATGTTTAGTAGATTTTTTACTTAAGATCAAGAGAATGACAGCGTGTTAGGGAGTAGAGTTCATGAGACATAGTCAATCAAGTATACCAAGACACAAGTGGAGACTTAAGAACCTCTCTTTTGTGAGACTTTGAGCCTAAAACCGTTATTTTTTAGAGGATTGAATATAATGCTCTTTATCACATTTTCTTTCATCTCACATATTTCTTTTATAGCTTCATTACGTTATTTTGCTTTGGTATTGAATGCAACAAGTTACTGCTTTTCAATTGCATGAATGGATCATTGATTCTAAAAA
The DNA here is from genome assembly GCA_019916065.1 of Vitellaria paradoxa. NCBI lineage: Eukaryota > Viridiplantae > Streptophyta > Magnoliopsida > Ericales > Sapotaceae > Vitellaria > Vitellaria paradoxa. The sequence goes on along the minus strand of CM034233.1, from coordinate 42,566,092 downwards.
AATGGTGATAACCTAGGGAATGGTGATAGGCCATCATTGGATTATTTGAAAGACTGTATCCTTTTCTTTTAAAACTATTTCCTTTGGAACCAAGTTGAAGCCTTTCAAAATAAAATAATTTATTAAAATTTTCTTAGACCCACAATTTTAACCCTTTTTACCTTAAATATGTAGGAGCCAACCTTTGTATGCTTTGGGATGTCTTGGCCGTGTTTGGAGAGGTAGTTAAGGGGCAAGTTGGGGGCGAGAAAAAAAATATATAGATATGCAAGTGAGGACATAGCTATGTCTTAATAAAAAATCTTTTGGTCCTCTACAAAAAAAAAAGAAAAGAAAAAAAATTTTCAATATTGGTGTTCAAGGAGTAGAAAGGAGAAAGTTTGGGGGAGGATTGTAACACACTATCACTTTAATCCTAAGGCATGCACTTTGATTTTCCATATCAATTATTGTTTGGCCATCATCCCCAGGCCCCACTACAACCTAATAAAGACCTAACGGACTTTAGGCGAAAAATCATTTTTAAGAACATTGATCCATTTCATGTGAAAGACTGTGGTTTTCTTGTGTTTGCATTAATACATTCCATCCATGAAGCTATGTATCACTCTGCACTTCATTTGGTTATGTCATTCTTTGATTGGGGTTCATTGCGATTATTCGATTTGCACTCTTGCATGAACCATGAGAGTAACCCTCATTGAGTGAATTTTTGTTTGAGAGTGAACACCGAGGTGAGATTTGAAGTCAAAGCTAAGATCATTGGACATACAGGATAGGCTTCTCAATTGGATAATATGAACTTACATTCTGGACATTACATGATCAATATAGGAAGAGAGTCTCATCACATTAGGGGAATTTATGCAAAACTTTTGAGCTTAAGCCACTTATTTCACATTGAAGTTAAAGCATGAACTGTTGAAGTGATTGTTTACCATCCCTTAAACTAGTCTAGGAATTTTGTGGGTAGATTCACTGCAAACCCTCACGAGACTTCACTTGTCCACTAGGGGAAACCTAGAGGTTTAAAAGGCTTGTTGCACATTGCTAAGTGCAACCGTGTTTCCAACGAAAAGAGAAATAGGATAATAGATTATTTTAATTTGAATAAAGCCATCGCTAGGGACTAGCAATGCTCTAGTTAGGGGGTGTGATTACTTGAAAAGTGTAATTACAAGAACCCTATTTTAACATAAAATCATGCATTTTCTTAATTTAATTATGCATTTTGTTATTTGTTTACACTAATACGGTTTATTTTCTTAATTGTAGTGAAAATGGTTCAATTGAAGCAATTGGGAGTGCCAAAGATGAAGAAAACGATGCAGGATAATTTGTGGTACACTTGGATGGCATGGGTGTCCGAACACCTTCAGGACTGCAGAAGGCAGAGCAGGAAAATTGGGAGTCTGGAACACACTGCCGTCCAGACACCCCATTTGGGTGTCCAGACACCTAGGACACGCGGGAGCTAATATCTTATTCCATTTTTAGGGTTTTGTGCATGGGTTATAAAAACCCCATGAGCAGTCGTCTAGGGCAACTTCTTTCTATCTTCTTTCGATCTTCTTTCCATCTTTTTTCCATTTTCTTTCAGACTTTTATAGAGTGGTTTTAGAGTTTAGAGAGACTTTTCCATTTATTTTGAAGATGTTTTACAAGCTTTGCATAGTACTTTGTGGAGTTGTTTCTGTTTTGCTGATTGTTCGTCGTTCTTCCTCTTCTTCGAAGTACGGTATTTGTTTTTCTTAATTAATAAAGAATTTTCCAGATTTCTTATTTATTTGATCTTCTTATTTATTGTTTATTTATTAATTGTTGTGAATGGATTCTATTATGAAACTAGCGTAGAACCCTAGTTCTTGATTCAACGAATCAAGGAAGGGTAGTTTATGATGAACTAAGGGATATGCGTAGATCCTTTGCATGGTTTGTAAAAACATGCGTAGTGATCTACGAATTTCAAATCGTTTTTCTTTTGTTTCAAAAACATTTGAAAACGAAAACCTTTGACTACATTCTCTGTAATCACTAGTAAAGGTTTTCGGTATCAATTGGTTTAAAACTTTTGAACAAATTAAAAATTGATTTTGAAAACAAATCTGATTTTGTTTGTTTGAGAAGTTTTAGAAACCAAGAGTTTTTGGCTATATTCTCTGTAATCTCTGACAAAAACTCTTGATTATAATTTTCTATATAATTCTTGAATAAACCCTCATTCAGATTTGCACCCAAAGGTTTTATTACAATATCTATCTAGTTTTATCATCCGTATCAATGTGATTTTAAAGCTGTGCATTGGGGATTTATTGAGTTTTTAGTGATAATATCTTTCCAATCTATAGATCCTTTTACGTGAACTATAGATTGTAGTTAAAACACATCCTATAGTGAAGTAGTAAACTACCCGGAATTGTGAAGTTGGATCAAGAACCTTTTAATCTTGAAATCTTTTATCTACTTTAATTTTGGTCTTGGATAATTTATGTTCTTTTCTTGAAATCTTGATTAGGAAAGATGACTTTCTTTAAATTCTTGAATTCGTATCAAGGTTAGGTTTTCCTTTTCTTTAAAATTAAAAAAATTTATGAAAAAAAAAAGAATTCTATTTGGTGAATCTCTTTCTTTAAGTTTTGTTAGGTTTAACTCAGTTTTAAATTTACAAAGTTCCCAACTTTAGTTTTCTTGGTAATCATTAAATTTCTTATCATTTGAATCTTAAATTTTCTTGATAACTTAGAAACTAAAACTTTAGATTCCCTGTGGATTCGACCTCTGACTCACCAAGTTAAAACTACACTGCACACCCTTGCACTTGGGGGTTAGTTTAGATGCACTATTCATAAGCGGTCACCTTTTATTTGGCTTCATCAATCTTCAGTATCTCTCAATTAAACTTACTAACATATTCCTTTACAGACTCGTCCTTCCCCTGCCTAACCGTTAGTAAATGTGCTGGGGGGCTTCCTCTATCTCTGCCCACTAACAAAATGTGAGGCAAACATTTTGTTGAGCTACTTAAATTTCACAATTGTCCTAGGCTTGATTTTATTAAACCAGACACTAGTCAGGCCTTTTAAAGTGATAGAAAAAGCCTAGCATTTGATCTCATTAGGGATAGCATGAAAATGAATCACTGAGTTGTATGTATCCAAGTAATCTATTGCATCCTTTGAACCATCGTAAGGCTCCGTTGTAGGCATCTTGAATTTCGGGGGTAAGAGGCATTTCATCACTTTAGGACTAAATAGGGTTCTCGTCCTGTCAATAATGTCATCCATGGTGTTGGGGTTTACACTACGGCTATGACCCCATCAACTTAGGCCTATATGGCTCTGATCTTCACTTGACTACATCTATGTTTTTTGTTTTCTTTAGGTCTGCAACAAGGCAGTGGGGAATAGTCTAACTATAAGCCCTGTCCTCTGTGGCCATGCCATTCCTTTAGGGAGGGTTAGGTCGGCCTTCATTCTCCCCTATGATTCCTCCATCACCATTGGTGTGAACTACTTTGCATTGCCTACAACATTGGCTGGTGGGTCTTATTGCAATGGTAGTGGAGGCAGAATAGGAGCCAGGCAATCGACATGCTCCATAATGGCTTGTAAAGTTGTAGCCAAATCTATAAACTGCCTCTCCATTGTGGTAATCCTATCGTTTCCCTAGTTTTGGTTCTCCATTGATGAAATTGATTGACTTTGGTTTATTTGTACTCCAAATTTGGTTTGGATCATGTAAAACGAAAGGAACGTCATTCCCACAGACGGTGCCAACTGATGATACTAGAAATTCATACCTTTAATCTTTTCGATCTAAGAACTTACACTTTATTAACATTGGTGTGGTGTCTACCAAAGACTCTTCGATACTTAAATCAGCAATAAAAATAAGAAATTAATTCGATAGAGTAACGATACGATAAAAAATATACATACCTGACTTTAGAAATTAACATTTATTTATAGACAATTTCCTTGGGGTAGCAATTAAGATTGAATTGGAATCCTTTCCTTAATTTGCCGAGATTTCCATATTTAGATAAGAAAAACATAAGATCTGTATCAATCTGGTAACTTCTTACCCGAATTATAATGATTTTGTTTTGGCCATTTTGGTAGAAATCATAGGATTGCGACTATAGAGTTTCCACGTACATATCCTTATGCTCGACTCAGTAGCTAATCCATCGCTCAGATTAGGGAGCTTAGCCTAGGCTTGTTCGACCTAGCTAGCTCAGAAGGCCAGCTTACCCTTCTCTGAGGCCCATTTGATGTCACCGAGAGGTCTTTATGTCATTTTTTATAAACACAGAAATTTCCTTTATCGTTTCACTTCTATAATTGATGGGATTTCAATCAAAGAGTCCAATTCATAATAGTCCCAATATCACCTCTTGTTAAGTATTTATGATCAAACAATCAACTTACTTTTTCTACCCCTGTAACTAAGTTAATGAAGAAATTTTTATGCTTGGGAAAGCCGTGCACAAATATTAAAGAAAAACGTTTCAAAAAGTAGGATTTCTTTTTAAATAAATCATATATTATATTAAAAGAATAAGTAGGGAGTAATATATATAAGCTTGTCAATAGGGTAATTCTAGATCAAATCTGTCAGATCTAGACCTGATCTAGATCCAATTATAATGGATATGATCTAGTTCCAAAAATAAATGGATTAGATTTATAAGATTCAATCCAGATTCATATACGCGGATCTGACCTGTTTTGAAAAATAATTTTTTTAAACTATCATTTCATAAAAATAAAAAATATATTTTATTCAAAATATATATTATAATATATGTACAAGCTGCAAAAAATATTTTGATAAATCATGATTGGTAAGATTGAGAATTTAATATGATTAGGTGTATTTTGTAAACATTTTCAAAGTCACAGGCCCTGTTTAAGAAAGTATATTTATTATTTTTCTATTTATGTTTATAGATTTTTTAAAACTGACAACAAAAATATGTTTGTTAAATTTGTTTTTAAATCAAAAAACGTAAATAAAAAAATATTTTCACTCTCTTTTTTTCTGTTGTAAACATTTGTCAATTTTAATATTTTGTTCATTTTCGTTGCATTATATTAAAATGAGTTATTTTATACAAATATTTTATTAAGCTAAAATTATTTTTAATAAATAATATAATTAAGTTAATTATTAATTTAATTAATTAATTTAACATGGAATATATTTTAGTAAATCTCAAAAATCCAATAAGGTTCTTTAATAACATGTCCGACCAACTAAAAGGGTCAGATGACGTGGTTGGATGGTTGTCTTAGTGATGGTGATGTCTTTGGTTCCTTGCTTCCTTGCTTGAGTCCTACAACACATTACTAGCTAGGCGGAGTTCGACCAAACGCCCCTCTGACGATCAAGTTAGCAATAATGGATAATAAAGGTGAGGTCGAAAGTAAAATTAGTAGAGTTTTGGTAAGGCAAAAATGTGTTCACTTGCATCCTTTAATCTTCTCCTACTTATAACTTTTCTAGGCACGTGTAAGTCTACTATATAGGATGGACAAGACCACAATGCGAGAATAATGAGTAGTGGAGCCAAAATCATTGAAATTGTGGGAGTTAGAATAGTTGTACTACTCGTACCTTTACAAAACATGGTAAAAAAGAGGTGGCTCGTCTGGATGATTGCCAAGTGTCTTTTTGTTGAATATGTGCCACATGTCTGAGTACCTCCTCCAAATAATATAATTAAATAAATTAAGTTAAAATGTATATTTAATAAATAACATAATGAAATTATATTTAATATATTCTATTTTCATTGAATTAAATTATTTTTAATAAATAATATAATTAAAATAATTTGTAAATCTTCACTTCATAAGAATAAAAATATATACATTTTATTCAATATATATAAAATAATCATAACCGATAATGTTTAGAAAATTAACAAATCAACTTCACACGTATAATTTGGTTTTCATCAACAATTCACCGTCCATTTATAATAAAAAAAACCTAAAAAAGTATAAATTACAAATAAAGGTACATTGAGAAAACTGAAACATGTAACTAATACATGTTTTATATATTTTTTTATTGTTAAAAATAAATTCTTTAATGATATAATAACCTAAATAAATATTTCTTTTAATTATTATATTTTAAAAATTATTTTTAATTTAATTACAATATAGCTATATCAAATATGAATGAGATAAGCTGTCTCACATAATTAATATGCAAATTAAGCAATATAACCTTTTATGTATGCTTCACATACATATGTATATGTAGTATAGTAAAATAGTTAAAATGATTGATTTTATTTAAACGTAAATTGTTTTACTTTTTACATTTTTTTAAATTTTTATTTTTTATTTTTAAATATTTTTTTTAAATAATAAGTCCGATGGATCAATCCTAATCTAGCTCCATTAGTTCTTGAACCTAAGAGATCTAATGTAATGATCCACGTAACCACCTGCATCTACACAATACAATATTGTCTAATTTGGGCATGGTTAGCTACTTTCCAAGAGGTCACCATCCTGGTACTGCTCTTATTGGACCACGCTTAACCTCGGAGTTCTCATTCAATCTAGTGCCTTAATAGCTTTAAAACACGTTATGCTTTATAGATGTCGAATATTATATATATGCTACTTCTTTCCTCTTCTACTTTATCTTCTGCTTCACTCTCCTGCAAGCAGAGTAGATAGATTGACCGCCTCTAAATAATGTAGTTATAATTTAACTCCCAAATATAAGGGTGTGTGGTGTACTTTTAACTTCATGAGACCGAGATCATATCCTCAGGGAACCTAATGTAATAGTCTCTAAGTTTCAGAAGATACCTAAAATGTGCTGATTCACTACCTAAAATGTACCTAAAATGTACTGATTCAGAAAATAAGTTTCACTACCTAGTTCACAGTTACTGATTTTCAAAGTTTGAGTTGAACAACTTTCTTAAATAAGTACTAATTTAACTTCTCAATTTAAATAAACTAATTATCAAAGTTTTATTACTAATCACCAGTAAATGTATTAACTAAATAATGAAACAACTAATAATTAAAATTTAAAACAGCGAAGTAAAACAAAATATGATGGAAATCAATAACAAATGGTCCTTGATTACATAATCTGATGTGCAATTAATTACAAATTAAAATTCATGTAAGGAAAGTTAAATCGAAAAGTATGCTATTGAAAACTCTTAAAATTCCAAAATTATAATTTTATATTCACATTTAGGATTATAAAACTGGAAGATTTTTTTGATAATATTTTTTTCTTAAATAAATACTAATTTTATTCTCAATTTAAACAAACTAATTAACAAAGTTCTATTTACTAATCACCAGTAAATACATTAAATAAATAATGAAACGACCAATAATTAAAATTTAAAATAGTGAATTAAACCAAAATATGATGGAAAACAATAACAAACAATCCTTAATTCAACTATCAATTCCAGATAGAAATACTAATTCACAATCTGATGTGCAATTAACTAGGACTTAAAAGTCACGTAAAGGAAAGTTAAATCAGAAATATTCTATTGAAAACTCCTAAAATTCCAAAAACACAATTTTATATTCACGTTTAGGATTATAAAACTGAAAGATTTTCTTTGGTAATATTTTGGTTCAAATTCAATTCATTTAATTCAAAAATATAACAGAAAAATTTAATTTAAAAATCCTTATCTAAGATTACAGAGAATGTGATTAAGGGTTCTCATGTTCGAAGGTTTTTGATATAAATGAAATAAAATCTGAAAATAAAATCTGATTTATGCGTAGATTTTTTTATATCACATATATAAACCTACGCACATCATATTGAATCTAGCATTCCACCCTTCCTTGATTTGTTGAATCAAGATTAAAGAACTTAGCCTAACATGATTATAACATAAAAAAAATATATACAAAAGAGAACAGTGATGAAATATAAAATAAACATCATTAAATAAAAATCAAAACTGAACACCATACTTCGATGTAAAATGATTACACAATCTAGCGATGATTATCAAAGTTACTCCAAAAACTAATTTAAAATCTCCTAATTGCATTCTATAGCTCTGGAAAATAAAATATTAAAAAATGTGCACAGCTATGGCCATCAAAACCATATATATATATATATATATCACCTAAAACAAAACCCTAAAAACTTAAAAATCCTATGCAGGTGTCCGAACCACCTGAGGTCGTGTCAGGTGGTCTGGACAGCAGTAAGGTTCCAAAGTCATTTTTTGTCTTTCTCCTTATTCTCCAACCATGCCCTTGCTATGGTCCAAACCAGTCACTAGGGTGTCCAAACCACTATGTCCTTTTTGTCACTTTCATTATCACTTATCTCAATAATTTTCTTCTTTTCACTACATTTAGAAAACAAAACTGAATAAATATTAAAAGTAACCAAAAACTATAAAATTATTAAACAAATGCATGATTTGTAACCTAGTTGTTAGGTCTATAATTATACTTTTCAAGTGTAATCACACCCCCTCAACTTAAGCATTGCTAGTCCCTAGCAATTACATTATTTGAAGTGAACTAAAATGCTATCCTATTTCTTTTTTTGTTGGAAACACGGTTGTACTTAGCAGTGTGCAGCAAGTCTTTTAAGCCCCTAGTCTCTCCCTAGTGGATGAGTGAAGTCTTGTGAGGGTTTTTCTTTAGTGAAACTACCCAAAAAATTCCTAAATTGGTTTAATGAATGGTAAAATTCAATCCAACAACTCCTGATTTAAGTTCAATATGAAATAAGTAATAAAACTCAAAAATTGCATAAAGTTTCCTAATGCATATTAAACTTACCTAACCTTTCAACCATTTAATTTCAAATGTACTGTTTAATATTATTCATTCAAAATAGCTATCAAGTATACTCAAAAGACTACAGTTTTAACCTCAAAGCTCACTAGATATTTGACTCATCAAATGATTTCACACTGATAAAGGCTATTCTTAAGGTTCATGCGAAGAAACAATATCAAAGTTTATGCATCGAACCCAAATAAGATGGGAATAAGAAAGAATTAAAACATATGTGATTGTTTATAGCTTCATGGAGGAATGTATTGATGCATATGCAAAATCACTAAGTTTAGACACAATTTAGATTAAAATTCTTACAAATGGCTTTCAGCTTAAGTCTGTTAGGTCTTTAAAAGGGTTGTAACTTGGCCAAGGGTTCAGGGATACCAAATGAAAGATAGGAAATTCAAAATGCCTGTTTTGAGAACTAATGATTAGCACACTATATCTCATTTCCCTTTTCCCAACCCACTTTTTTGTTTCTCTTTTACTTCTCCTTATTTGTTTAACCCATAACTAGAAACCAAAACTTTAACTCAACTGAAAATATTTTTTTTAATGTTTGGGATTGAAAAATGTTGAATTCATGATGTGCTATCCCTATTTTCTTTCTTTCTTTTTTTTTTTTTTTTGAATAAAAGATAAACTTCCTTCCACATAACCACCTCTTTATAGTCACCCTATATCCCTTTGTGTACTAATTTTTCTCAAAACATGCAAGGGTTAGGCTTTCCTACCTATCTAAGGCTAAGGGAATATTTCAGTGGTTAGAACAAGAAAAATTTTGAATTTTTATTCAAAAGTTCCAAGTTAGCTCCTAGGGATATGTAAACAAGAAAAGGAATAAGCCTAAAGTAAGCAAACATGACCTAACATCACTCTTAAGATTAAAGCATTTTTTAGAAATATTGATCCAATCATGTATATAAAACCAAGTGTTTTGTGCATTCAATACCAAAGCAATGTAGTGAAGCTATATGAAAGAAACCGGAATGAAAGAATTAATTTAGAGTATTTAATGTAACCCCTCAAGAATAAACGATAAGATGCAAAAGCTCACAAATATAGGTTTTTAAGTCTCCACCTATGTCTTGGCATAATTGAATGACTAAATCTCATGAACTCAAATCCTTAACACATTTTTCATTCAACAGTCTCAAGTGATAAGTTTTCAATGCATTAGAAACTTTTATTCTCAATTTGAATCAAGTGTCTTATTCAAGATTGAAATTGAATCATTTATTATTTCATCACTAATACCAACGTTAAACCACTTGAGAGACACATGCAAGGTCCAGTCATGTTAAGTCAAGATAACCTTAATTTGCCCAAGATTTGAAAAAAAAAAATTGTCCATTCAACGCATGTCAAATCAATTCATCATGCGAACCCTAACCCCCAACCTAAAATTCACATTGTCCTCATTGTGAGAACCATGAAACATATGTGGGTCTGTAGTGTGCAATAGTGAGCATGATGTTGAGCATGAAACAATAGCCACAAAGGGCACTAACAAGAACAAAGCACAAAATAAACCAAGCATGCACTCATTATTTAAGCCACTTAAGGCCTGCACCTAACCTAGATTCTATAATACTCCCAACAACAACAACAACAACTATATATATGAAATACCAATTGTAAGTGCAAGACTAAATAAAAGGAGAGGAATGATATTACCTCAAGAGCTTCCTTATTAGAAAACAAAAGAACTATACAAGAAAAATGTTAAAATTAAAATAAAAGAAAAATAAAACAAGAAAAAGATTTAGTACAAAGACAAAATAAAAATAAAAGAAAAGAAAAGCCAACTAACAAGAAATAAGAAAATAAAAAGAGAAAAATTTAATCTGCTATGTATAAAAAAAATGAGGAAAGGGTTATCTAACTTAAGCAATGAGAAAAATATGGACAAAAACTAAGAAAAGTAAAATTCATTCCTATGAAAATTTTAAATTGAACTTCAAATCTAAATTTAAAAAATTCAAAACTATAACTAATAAATCTATTATGATACAAACAATTTATAGAAACCAATCATGATTCATTCATACAGTGGAGGATCTAAAAGATCCTAAGATTTGACGGCTCTAATGAAATTCTCAAGATATGGTTTGAACTGGTGCTTATTCACTTTGAATTGATTTTTATTCTTTGCATTTTCTATTTCAATTACACCATGTTCTAAAACACTTTCCACAATGAATGGGCCAGTCCATTTAGATTACAATTTACCAGGAAATACATGAAGTTGTGAACGATAAAGAAGTACCTTTTGACCCTCATGAAATAAACGTTGAGCAATATGCTGATCATGTACTTTCTTCATCTTTCTTTTGAAATTTGTGCATTTTCTTATGCATCATTTCTCAATTTATCCATTTCTGTGATTTGAAGTTTACATTGTAATCTAAATCGCAAGGAATAGTCACTACGATTGATTGACTCCCTATGGGCGTACCGTATAGCTTACAAAACGACATTAGGGATGTCTCCATATAGATTAGTTTACGAAAAGCCGTGCCACCTTCTCGTTGAATTAGAACATAAAGCCTATTGGGCTATTAAACAATTCAACGCTAATATTGACAAGGCTGGATTATAATGTAAAATAAGAAGGTGGCACGGCTTTTCGTAAACTAATCTATATGGAGACATCCCTAATGTCGTTTTGTAAGCTATACAGTACGCCCATAGGGAGTCAATCAATCGTAGTGACTATTCCTTGTGATTTAGATTAACCATTTTCTCAAGGATTTGTTTAATTTCTCCATTAGTGAGCCTCCACTTGGCCACTTGTTTGTGAGTGGTATGATATGCCTACCTTATGAACCACCCCATAATTAAGTAATAACGTACCCACAGGACGATTGCAGAAGTGTTTTCTTCCACCACTTATAATTGCTCGAGGCATCCCAAAACATGAGAACATATTCTCGTGGAGGAATTTGAGCACGACTTTATAATCATTTGTTCTCGTGGATATTGTTTCAACCCATTTTGAGACGTAATCAACCCCTACTAGGATATTCATAATCAAAAGAAACTAGGAAAGGGCCCTTGAAATCAATTCCCCAACAATCGAATGCTTCCAATGCAAGAATAGGGAAATAAGGAAAGAGGCATCATGTTTATACGTGTTAGGCTTCCTAATCGTTGGTATCTATCACATGTGATATAAAAATGATGAACGTCTTTGAATAGTGTGAGCTATTAAAATCAACATTGGAGAATTTTAGCTACTATTTTATTTGTGGAAAAATGGGCACCACAGGCTTGGGAATGACAAATTTTAAGTATACCTAGTACTTCCCACTCAGGAATACAACATCATATTATTATTTGATCAGGACAATATTTGAACAAGTAAGGATCATTCCAAAAGAAAACTCGAACAATATGTAAGAATTTCTTCTTATCTTTAGAGCTCCATTCATTTGGCATTTGTCTTATCACTAAATAATTGGCAATATCAGCATGCCATGGAGGAGTGGAAGCTGTTTTGCTACTATATTAAATAATCGCTCATCCGAGAAGTTATCATTTATTTTAATTTCATCTTTGGAATAAGCTTTTGCTAGTAAACATGACAGGTGATCAGGTACAATGTTTTCCACTCCTTTCTTATATCTTATTTCAAGGTCAAATTCTTGTAAAAGTAAAATCCAATGAATTAGCTGTGGTTTAGTCTCTTGTTTGGTTAACAAGTATTTAAGTAAAGAATGATAAGTAAAACAGTTACTATTGAACCAATGAGATAAAGGCAAAACTTTTCAAGGGCAAAGACAACTGCTAATATTTTTTTTTCAGTTGTGGTATTGCGCATTGTAAAGGGTTTTACTTACATAAGAAATGACATGCGCCTTTTTATCTTTCTTTTGCCCTAACACAGCACCAATGGCATAGTCACTTGCATCGCACATAAGTTCAAATAGAAATGACCAATTAGGAGATTGAAGAATAAGAGTTGTAGTTAAGCAACCCTTGAATTTTTCCAATACTTCTTGCCATTGGGGTGTCCATTTAGAAGGTGTGTCTTGTGTCAATAAATGATACGAGGGTTTTAAAATTTCACTAAATGATTGAATGACCCACCGGTAAAACACAGCATGCCCCAAAAATGATCTAATATCTTTAACAGATTATGGAGTAGGAAGTTTCTAAATTAATTCCACTTTAGCTTGATCTACTTACGTGTCTTCTTTGGAAATAACATGTCCTAACACAATGCTTTTAGTCACCATGAAGTGACACTTTTCCTAGTTAAGAACTAAATTTTTCTCTTCACATCTGTTAAAACTAGATCAAGATTCTTGAAGCACTACTCAAAAGAATCACTGTAAATAGAGAAATCGTCCATAAAGACTTCCACGATTTCTTCTATCGTTTCACCAAATATGCTAATCATGAAGCACTGAAAGGCAGCAGGAGCATTGCAGAGGCCAAAGGGCATCCTTTTATAAGCAAAAGTGCCGAAAGGACAAGTAAAAGTGGCTTTAGCTTAATCCTCTAAGGCAACTTCTATTTGATTATAACCTAAGTAGCCATCTAAAAAACAATAGTAAGCATGTCCTACTACCCCTTCTAAAACTTGATCTAAAAATGGAAGAGGGAAGTCATCTTTTCTTGTAACTACATTAAGTTTTCAATAATCAATGAATACTCTCCAACCAGTTTGAATTCAAGTTGGAACCAACTCCTTCTTCTTGTTCCAAACCACTGTGACACTAGATTTCTTTGGAACTACTTATGTAGGGCTCACCCATTTAGAATCAGAGATGGGGTAGATAATTTGTACATCAAGCAATTTTAACACTTCAACTCTTACTACTTCTTTCATATCTAGATTGAGCCATCTTTGCATTTAACAAACTGGTTTGGCATCCTCTTCCAAATATATGAGATGTGTGCAAAAGAGTGGACTAATACCAGTTAAATCTACCACTGACCAGCTCAAAGCTTTCTTGTGGCTTTTTAAAAGACTTACCAGCTAATTTTCTTGGTCAGTTGTCACTTCAGAAGAAATGACTACTAGATAAGTCTCTCATGTTCCCAGAAAAGTGTATTTCAAATTATTATGTAAGGGTTTTCTATCAGGACTTGGAGTTTTCACTTCTAATGATTTTGCTTTATTTAAAAGTGGTTCCAAGTTTCCAAAGGTTGCCACCCATTTGCTAATAGACATTGTTAGGCAAATCTCCAACCAATCAAAGATTGCTCCTATTTTATCACTTTGAATCGTGGAATTCAATCTCTTCTCACTAAAGCAAATTGCTCTCTCTAAAGGATCTTCAATGAATTCACGATCTACATAATCTTAGACTTTAGTTTCAACTAAAGTCCACTTCCTGTATATCAAGCACCTCTTTTGGTTATTTAATGAAGTGAAAGATATTCGTTTCAAATTTAATATACCAAAAAACATTTTTGTAGATCCATTCCTACAATTTATAAGAGCATTTGATGTTGCTAACAATGGCCTTACTAGAATTATAGGTGTTTGATTTTGGGCAAATAAACTAGTTAGTGGTTGAGTGTTATGGATAACAAAATCCACTGGAAAGTAAAAGTTCTCCACTTGAGCCAGTACATCTTCAACTATACATCATGGGACTTTGATTGATTTATTAGCAAGTTATAAAGTCACATGGGTAGGTTTTATTTCTCTTAAGCTCAGCTGTTCATACACTGAGCAGGGAAGTAGGTTTACACTTATCCCTAAATCAAGCTGTGCTCGACTAATATAGTACTCCCCTATATGACAACATATGGTAGGACAACTACTATCCTTATATTTTGGGGGTGTATGATATTGTAATATAGCACTTGCTTGTTCAGTGAGAAATGCTTTATCCTTTACATTTAATCCCCTCTTTGCTGTACATAATTCTTTTAAAAACTTAGCATATGATGGGATTTGCTTAATTGTATCGATGGATTATTAATCTTTAGTTGCTTGGATACCTTTAGCAATTCAGTAGTTTGCGCTTCTTTTCTTGCTTTCAAGAACCGTTGAGGAAATGGTGTCTTAGGAACATATTCTCTAGACACAATTAATGGTTCCTTACTTTTCCTTTTCTCTTTTTCTTCTTTCTCCTCTTTACTCTCTTCCTTTTCAAACTCTCCTTCATCAATTATAATTAGATGCTTTCTTGCCTTCTTTTTATCTTCCAACATCTGCTTAGGTTCCAACTCTTCCCTAGTCTCAACCACTATAGGATAAATGGTTTTATCTATAATTTTACCATTCCTAACCGTCGTGATGTTTTGAACCTATTCAACATTCCCATGTAAGTTAGAAGATCCTTCGACTTGATTAACTTGAGCTCCTGGATTTGGACGAGGTTGGATAGGAAATTGGCCTTTTGGTTGGGAACTCAACGTTTGAGTTAGAAGTGTTTGATTCCTGATATTATCCAAGGCTCTGTTATTTTGGGCCAGAGTAAAGACTATGTGTTCATAAATTGTTAGTGTCTCTTCTGTAGATCTCTTATTTGGGGGAAGATAAGTATTTTGAGATGGTCCCGCATTCTGAGACAATCCTGAGCTATGGATTGAAACTTGAGGAATAGGTAGAAGTGGAGCATGATATGGTTGTGGTATTTATGCTCCCTCATTTCTCCAACTAAAGTTAGGGTGGTTCCTTTAAGTCGAATTACATGTTTCAGAATAAGGGTTTTCCCCTTGATTTTGTCCCCGATATGGTGGGCAGAATTGATTCATAGTATGGATAGGGAGTTCACTAGATTACTAGCTTTGCACAACTTCTCTATAAACTAGGATAGAAGGACAATCATTAGTCCTATGTGTTTGACTATCACACACAATGTAATAAACACTTGTAACGGGTTTTTTTGATAGCAGGTGTGCCCTTTTTCATTTTTAAGGTCTCAATTTCCCTTGTTAATATTGCTAGTTTTACCTTGAGGTCATTAGTTTCACTCAATTGGTGTATGCCTCTGCTTGGTGTAATACTAGCAACTTGGGTATTTTGAGATCCCATGGTGTCCTAGGTTTGTGCATTCTTAGCTAAGAACTCAAAATATTTGTAAGATTCTTTAGGAGTTTTATCATAGACCTATCCATTACACATGGTTTCCATAAATTATTTTAGTTGTGGCATTAGTGATCTATAGAATATACTTGCAAGACGCCAAACCTCAAATCTATGGTGTGGACAAAAATGTGATGAAGTTTTGAACCTTTCCCAACACTGATAAAAGTTTCACTAGTTTGTGGGGCAAAGTTCAAAATATGATATTTTATGGCATTAGTTCTATTAGAAGGGAAGAATTTCTCCAAGAACTTAGCCTACATTTCATCCCATATACGAACGAAATTAGATGGTAAGAATTCAAATCATCTAGAAGCTTTATCTTTCAATGAGAATGGGAATAGCTTAAGGAATACTAAGTCTATAGGACATCCTTGATCCTTGATAGTGACACAAATGTTCCTAAAACGAGTAAGATGATCATATGGGTTCTCAGAATCTATACTATGAAAGGTAGGCAACAATTAGATCACACCAGTTTTGAAGTTGAAGGCTGTTTGGTTTTCTAGCTAAACTATGTAGGATTTAAGAGTGTGCCTACCATGCTGTAATATGTTCCTTATGGAACATCTAGCAACAACAGCTTGGTTATCTGCTATTTCCAGAGTAAGAGTGGGAGAAATAGGAATTTGAAAATCTATAAATAGGTTCTTTGGTTTGAAAGTATGATTTATGGGTTTAGGATGTCTTAATCTACCATTCTCTCCATGATTTCGAATGCTCATATGCTAAATACTAGTTCTGTGAAGGCATTGGTGTCCGAACCACTCGTCGGAGTGTCTGGACAGTAGTAAATTGTTTTGGGCAATTTGGACAAAAAAAATGTTCAAAAATATAAATATAATAAATTAACTTAAACCTAAAATAACCTAAAAACTAAAATTGGTTCTTCAACAATGGTGCCAAAAACTTGACCGCCTTTGAATAATGCAGTTATAATTCAACCCCCGAGTGTAAGGGTGTGCAGTGTAGTTTTAACTCGTGAGACTAAGATCATATCCTCAGAGAACCTAATGTAACAGTTTCTAAGTTTTAGAAGATAT
This sequence comes from Vitellaria paradoxa, assembly GCA_019916065.1. Taxonomy (NCBI): domain Eukaryota; kingdom Viridiplantae; phylum Streptophyta; class Magnoliopsida; order Ericales; family Sapotaceae; genus Vitellaria; species Vitellaria paradoxa. Next base: position 42,549,176 of record CM034233.1, on the reverse strand, counting down.
AAATAATTCACTACCTAGTTCACAGTTACTGATTTTCAAAGTTTGAGTTAAATAGTCTTCTTAAATAAATACTAATTTAACTTCTCAATTTAAACAAACTAATTAACAGAGTTTTATCTACTAATCACCAGTAAATACATTAACTAAATAATGAAACAACCAATAATTAAAATTTAAAACAATGAATTAAACCAAAATATGATGGAAATCAATAACAAATGGTCCTTGATTCAACTATCAATTTCGGGTGGAAATACCAATTTACAATCTGATGTGCAATTAACAATGACTTAAAATTCACATAAAGGAAAGTTAAATTGGAAAGTATTCTATTGAAAACTCTACAAATTCCAAAATCATAGTTTTATATTCACATTTAGGATTATAAAACCAGAAGATTTTCTTTGATAATATTTTGGTTCAATTCCAATTCATTTATCTCAAAAATATAACAAAAAAATTTAATTTGAAATTCCTTATTAGGGATTACTGAGAATATGATCAAGGGTTCTTATGTTCAAAGGTTTTTGATATAAATGAAATCAAATTTGAAAATAAAATACAGATTTATACACAGATGTTTTTATATCACATATATAAACCTATGCACATCATATTGATCCTAGCATTCCACCCTTCTTAATTCGTTGAATTAAGGTTGAAGAACTCAGCTAACATTGTTTTAACATAAAAACAAAATATACAAAAGAAAACAGCGATGAAATATAAAATAAACTTCATTAAATAAAAATCAAAACTAAATACCGTACTTTGATTTAAAATGATTATACAATCTATGAGCGATGATGATCAAAGCTACTCCAAAAACTAGTTTAAAATCTCCCAATTGCTTCTATAGCTTTGGAAAATAAAATATTGAAGAATGTGTATGGTTACGGTCGTGAAAACTATATACATTACCTAAAACAAAACCCTAAAAACTTAAAAATTTCGTGCAAAAGGACCGCAGATGTTCGGACAGCAGTAAATTTCCAATGTCATTTTTTTGTCTTTCTCCTTGTGCTTTAGCTGTGCTTATGCTTTGGTCCCGACCGGTCGTCAGGGTGTCCAAACCACTGTATCCTTTTCATCACTTTCATCATCGCTTATTTCAATAATTTCCTTCTTTCACTACATTTAGAAAACAAAACAGAATAAATATTAAAAGTAAAAAAACTATAAAATTATTAAACAAGTGTATGATTTATGACGTAATTGTTAGGTTTGTAACTACACTTTTCAAGTGTAATCACAGATCCCTCACAATCCTTCCTCCTAATAGGGCACTCGTCTCCACGTGGCCCCATATTTCACTCTCTCATAGGCAGGTTCCACACATGGTGCTCACGCGTGGCAGTACACTTTCGGCCGGGCATGGCCCCTTGTTTTACTCTCTCATAAGCAGGTCCCACACGCAATGCCCATGTGTGGCCCCACACTTCTGGTTGGGTATTAACTCTGATACCATTTGTAACGACCTATTCATACACTACAATATTATCCGCTTTGGGTATGGTTAACTACTTCCTAGAAGATCATCCATCTTAGTACTATTCCCATCAGAGCATGCTTAACCCTAGAGTTCTCACTAAATCCAGTGCACTCATGACTTTAAAATGCATTGTACGTTATAGGTGTCGAATATTACATATATGCTACTTCCCTCCTCTACCCGGGTGATGTGGGACTGAAAGTATTGTTTCTCTATTTCACCTCCTGCTTCACTCTCTGCAGGCAAAGTCTCTCATAAGTAGGTCCTTTATAGTCCCTTAGATCTAGATCCGTTGGATTACGGATTTAATTGGCTGAATCTGATCTAATATTATTGAATCTAATTCACATTGAATTTGAACCAAATCCAATCTATTAACAAACCTATATGTACATATATACTTCAAGCATACATAAATTAACGAAATTTATGCATGTATCGATGTATTGTAAACGTAGTCTCCCATAGAGAAAGCATACTTTTATATGGAACCAGGGTCATAAAAAATTGGTGCACATTAACTACGTGCAATATTTTTTAGCCTATTAAAAGCCTGTAAAGAAAAACTAGTTAGGTTTGGCTTGTCAGTTTCACATAAAGCTGAGTAGTGCTGTACATAGGGTTGGTGATCACTATCGTGGTTTTTTCATGCAATTTCTAGTAACTGTAATTTTTGATATAGTTAAGTCAACGGTTTAGATTTGTCAATGGTCTTGATTTGTCTTAATTACTAAATCAAAATCATTGACTTAAGAACATCAAGAACTACAATAAAAAAAATAACTGTAGTAATTAGCAACCCCAATATATATATATTTTATATAATAAATGGGAATGCAAGTTAAGCATTTTAGCGTCTCTTTTTTGTTTTTTTTTTTTCATTTATGCCCCTTATTTTTTATTTATTACTGAAAATTCCAAACCCACACAATCACACACACAGTGAAAGTAATCACACAAGAGAATAACGAGGAAACCCTATCACAGGGAGAAAAACCTCTATTTTCAATCCCACTATCAACGGGTTACAAGACTCTACTCAGACTCTCTACGAATCACTCGCACGAATCTTTTCGTCACTCTTGCTCGAATCACTCGATAAACCCTACAAGCAGGCTTTCTGCCTCACACAAAAAGTGAAAAGAAAATACAAGACGAATTTAGAGAAAGAACATGAAAGCTGTCAATACTCAAAGACTCTTTCTCTAGGTCCCTATAATATGTTCTCCCACCTCTTACAATTACAGAGTTGGTTTCACATATATATAGGATTACAAAGTTGCCCTAGTTTGGCAAAATAAGAAATTGAATCTGAACAAAATATTCATAGCTCGATCCCTCGCGCTCCCATCCTCCAGCCTGCGACCTGCACTGGAATTTTTACGCTTTAGGAAATAATACTGGCGCACCCTCGGTCTCCCATCCTCTTGCCTGTAGACCTCACTGGAATTTCTGAGACAGCTTGGCGCACCCGCGCGCTCCCTGCGGGCTGCCTGCGTGCTTGGAGCGCACCCGCGCGCTCCCCGCGCCGTGCCTGCGAGGTACACTGGAATTTCATTCACGTTCTAGAAAGCTACGTCCGAATCCCATTAGGTTTTGTAATCCTTCACACCAATTAGAATTCTTCAAAATCTTGGTCAACTTGATTAATTTTATCTCCTTAATTGTTCAGAATTCTTCAAATCTTCAATTTGCATCACTTTAGGAAACTTTAATAGCATTCCTAATTTAACTAATATTTTGATTGGATTTGCCACAAGACTTTACAATCTCCCCCTTGGCAATTCCATATCAAAACTTAATTTAAATTTAAATTCTGCTCAAATTCTGCACGTACTGAACACACACATCAAGGCACCATGTGGAATAATGTAGAAATGATCAATGATATCATCACCAAAGCACATAATACATAAAATATCATGCCATAGCCGAAACAAGTTCACATATTACATACATAACCTAACCTCTGAAATGACTCCCCCTTTTTGATATGGAAATGACAAGCACACAAAATTAAGGAAGAGGAATAAGGCAAGATCAAACCGAAGACCCATAAGGGAGGATCAGAATAATGTGACATCAGAATAATGTGAGAGAGGATCTCCTGCGCCTTGCCTACGAGACTCTCAGGAAAATACGTGTAAATGCAGATTTGGACACAGACAATCAAAACTAAAAAGAGACAGTAGAAGAATTCACTAAAAAAATGTCAAAAAAACTTTTAATTCCACTATACCAATACATGTACGTCAATCTCTCACCTTTCATAAATTCAAAGATTCACATTTTGATTTTCCAAGAAAATTGTCAATTCTGTGTCGGGAGGTGAAATAAGTCATAAAATTGAACAAATGCTTGTGCACGTGTGAGTTTTTGACTATAATATACATATAGGCTCCCCCTCAAATAAATCATAGACTCAAAAAGTTAAATTTGACGTACCAAATGAATTGAGAGCCAATCTTCCTTTTTTTTTTTTTAACACTTGGCGGCTTTCACACGCTTATGGGCAGGTAGCTATTCGTTAACAATCAACAAGTCATTAAGGGGCTTCTCACTGGTCCCACCGGTAGCCCTTTCCAAGTTTTTTTTTTTTTTTTTTATATGATGCATAACTTTGATATGCACATATCAGGCTCCTCAACATTTTTTAAACATATCAAATAATAACCCTTGATTCGTGAAAAAGAAGAGAAAGAGATATATGCATGTACAGTCAAGTGTAATACGAAGCACTTCAAAATTATGACAAAATTCACCAAAACACTTCGTATCAATTTACAAGGAATGCGAAAATTATGAACTCATTGAAATTGATGAATTTGGAAGATTTAATGTACAGGTAACAGTATAGAAGTCATAAAATATTTTCAACTTAATCAATGAACTTCTAACTTATCTTTTAGATTTCAATGGTGTGTACAAATGCCTACAGATTTTCTTAGAGACTCAAAGCGAAGGGCATTTTGTGAAACAAAACAATTTAAATCTGACTTTCTAATCCAAATAGCTCTAGTTTTAAGACCAGTTGTCTTGACAGGTTTTTCCTCACGTTTTTGACTTTTATGAAAATTCTTTTTCTCAACAAATTTGAAATTTGTACCTCTTCGAAATATTGGACTGTTTTGTTTTTGAAAAGGACGTGAGTTTTTGTAATAATCTTCTGAAAATTTTGAAAACATTTGAAATTTATTCTTCACAGGGACTCTAGGCTCAGGGTTTTTTTGAAAAATTTTTAACATGGTTTAAAGGAAGACCATAGAGTTTGTGACAGTTTGGGCGTATATGACCTTTGATTCCACAATGGTGACAAACAGGTACAAGGATTGGGATGTAGCAAAATGCGTACCTTTCACTCTATGAGGAGGATACTGATAGTGTTTACTCTTTTCAAAACTCTTCTTTGGTGGTGCAGCAGACTTAGGGAAGGTCTTGGGATTGGCTGCAGGTTTTGAAACAACCTTTGCTACTACTGAAGGTGCTGATGATGATGAAACAATTGTACTTTTCCCTCCAGTGTAGCCTAAGCCTGCTTTGTCTCCATGTGTTCGTTGTTGGCTCCAAATTTCTTCTAGCTTTTGAGAACTGTAGTTCATTCTTTCAATTATCTTCTCATCACTCTTGATCTTCTCTTTTAGTTTACTGACCTCATCCTGAAGTTCTCCAACAACTTTCTCCAATTCATCAATCTTTTTATTCTTTTCTTCAAGTTTTTCTTTGAACTTTTTCTGCACTATGAGATTGAGAAGTTTTGTCATATTCCAAAATAGATATTTTACCTGTGAGCTTTTCATTATCTGTCTTCAAGGAATCTCGTTCACTTCAAAGTTTACAGTTTCGGGTATGTTGGGCTTGTCTTTGTTTCTTCACCTTACTGTATTCAACAATTAAAGCATCATATGCTACTTGCAAATCATTGTTGAATTCATTCTCAGAGTCATCATCTTCATGATTTGATATATCAGTGTCGCTTTGAGATCCAGAAGCTGTTTCTGCAGACGAAGAGTGAGACGCCATAAAAGCAACAAAATTACCTTCATCGTTTGAGGATGCTGATGAAGATGATTCATCTGAACTGGATTCATTATCTAATGTAGCGTTCATGACTTTGACTTGCTTCTTTTTCATCTTTTTGTTTGCACAGTCTTGAGCAAAGTGTCCATATCCATGACACTCAAAACACTTGATCTTGTTCTTCTTGTTTTCTTCCCTAGATTCAATCTTCTTGATCTTCTTTCCTTTTTCTTGAGATTGTGACTCATTCTTATTATTCTTATTAAATAAACCCTTCTTCCTCATATATCTCACGAATCGTTTAGCCACAAGCGCCATTTCTTTATCCGACTCCTCTTCATCACTTTCTTCTTCCACTGTCTTTAGAGCAATACCTTTTGACGCTCTGCGAGGTTTCACTATATTTGCTTCAAACGTTTGCAAGGATCCCACAAGGTCTTCTATTCTTATGGAGTTCACATCTCTAACTTCTTCTATTGCTGTGACTTTAGAATCAAACACTCGTGGAAGAGAACGTAAAATTTTACGTACCACTTTGTATTCTGGAATAGGTTCTCCAAGGTTGTGGCATGAATTAACAATGTGACTGAGCCGGACATAAAAGTCATCAAACCTTTCGTCTTCATTCATCCTTAGTCCCTCAAACTCAGAAGTGAGTTTTTGAAGCTTGCTGGTTTTGACTTGTTCGTTCCCTTCATGTGTACTTTGCAGAATTAACCACGCTTTTCGGGCGCTCGTACAACTTGAAATGCAACAGAATTCATTAGGGCAGACTGTAGAAAATATGGCACTCAGGGCTTTGAAGTTCCACTCCGAACTCTCTTGCTCAGCTTTAGTCCACGTCTGAATTAACTTTTGTTCAATTTTTCCGTCAACTTCATGGGTCGGTTCTTCCCATCCTTTAACTATTGACATCCATACTTTGTAATTAATTCCCAAAAGAAAAGCTTGCATTCGTACCTTCCAGTATGAATAGTTTGAGCCGTCAAACCAAGGGGGTCTGGTGCTTGAACCTCCTTCACGTGATGGATCCATTGGTTTGGATGAAGATCTTCACTCAATAACTTAGAGTAACCTGCTCTGATACCAATTGAAAATTCCAAACCCACACAATCACACACACAGTGAAAGTAATCACACAAGAGAATAACGAGGAAACCCTATCACAGGGAGAAAAACCTCTATTTACAATCCCACTATCAACGGGTTACAAGACACTACTCAGACTCTCTACAAATCACTCGCACGAATCCTTTCGTCACTCTTGCTCGAATCACTCGATAAACCCTACAAGCAGGCTTTCTGCCTCACACAGAAAGTGAAAAGAAAATACAAGACGAATTTAGAGAAAGAACATGAAAGCTGTCAATACTCAAAGACTCTTTCTCTAGGTCTCTATAATATGTTCTCCCACCTCTTACAATTACAGAGTTGGTTTCACATATATATAGGATTACAAAGTTGCCCTAGTTTAGCAAAATAGGAAATTGAATCCGAACAAAATATTCATAACTCGATCCCTCGCGCTCCCATCCTCCAGCCTGCGACCTGCACTGGAATTTTTACGCTTTAGGAAATAATACTGGCGCACCCTCGGTCTCCCATCCTCTTGCCTGCGGACCTCACTGGAATTTCTGAGACAGCTTGGCGCACCCGCTCGCTCCCTGCGGGCTGCCTGCGTGCTTGGAGCGCACCCGCGCGCTCCCCGCGACGTGCTTGCGAGGTACACTGGAATTTCATTCACGTTCCAGAAAGTTGCATCCGAATTCCATTAGGTTTTGTAATCCTTCACACCAATTAGAATTCTTCAAAATCTTGGTCAACTTGATTAATTTTATCTCCTTAATTGTTCAGAATTCTTCAAATCTTCAATTTGCATCACTTTAGGAAACTTTAATAGCATTCCTAATTTAACTAATATTTTGATTAGATTTGCCACAAGACTTTACAATTACCATTTTATCTTTTTTTTTCTTGGTTTTTTTGTTTTTTTCTATTTTTTAAGAAATAAAGGCCCTTTTGGCATCTTTTATTTTATTTTTTATTTTTTTCCATTTTGACCATCTTCTTCTTGAAGGTTTATTATCATTTTACCCTTTCTGTGTGCCTTTTTTATTTTTTTAAGAGTTACATGTTTTTTTTTTCTAATTTTAGGTTTTCTTTTTTCAAAATTACAATTTTTTTTCTATTTCTATTCTATTTTCTTTATATTTCACAATATACTTTTAACGTATATATTTTTATTACTTTTGCCATTGTTTTATATATATTTTTTAATCTTTCAAGTGTTGCTGTGTGTGCATATATATATATTACTAATGTTTTCATTTTTAACCTTATTTTATACTATTTTGTTTTCTGTTTTTTTAGAGTTTTAGTTTTTTTTTTTTTTGGATAAACTCATGAAATAGTATTTTATCTTTTTTATTATGTCATTTCATATATATTCAATTTTCTTCTTTTTTACTAACGTCTTTGTATCTTTTTCTCCATATATATATATATAAAGAGAGATAAGCATTCAAAATTTCTTCTTTTGCTTAGACTGTCTCTGCATCAAAAATTTGTTATAAAATGTACAAATTAAATAATTCAAAATTTTTTCTTTTGCCAGGTTATGATACAAAATGTAAGAAAAACATATGAAAAATTAAAAATTAATTAAATTAAATAATTTAATATATTAATTAATTCTTTTATTTTATTTTTAAAATCTATTTAGATAAGAGTATATAATTAGAATTTTCTATTTTTTTATTTCTTTCTATATTTTTCTTTTATTTTAAATTCATTTTGTTTTTTGCACCAAATTTTCACTCCAAACACATTTTTTTTTCTCTTTTAGGTTTTTATATTTTTTGGAGAAGTTCAAATATTTTTTATTAATTATTTTATTTCTTATTGTCTAATTTTTTTCTTTATCACGTGTATCTATTTCCATAAAAGAAATGGGAAAGAATACTGATGTAAAATTTATTCTTTTGTTTAGGTTATAATATAAAATAAAAAGAAAATTGAATGGAAGTTAAAAAAAAAAAAAAACTAATATATCAATGAATGTCTTTTATTTTATTATAATTTTAATCCATTTAGACAAGGATGAAATAAATTTTCATAATTATTTTTATATTTTTTTATTATTTTATTGAATTTTCATCAACTTTTACACTATCGTGTTCACTTTTATTGTGTTTGGCTCAATAATTTATTATGGAAAAACGAATGGAATACAAATTTAAAATTACTTTTTTGTTCAGATTGTGATAGAAAATAGAAGAAATTAATTAATTAAATTAAAAAATAATATATTTATGAATATTTTTATTTTCTTATATTATAAAATTTATTCAAACAAATGTATATATTTAAAATTTTATATTTTCTTCTATTTTCTTGCATCTGTTATTTATTTATTTTATTTTTCTCTTCACTCATTATTTTTTTTCCAAATATAACTTCAATATATAAATTTATATATATATATATATATCATCCGGTGCTTTGCACGGACATCTTTCACTATTGTATATCTACGCATATCTTTCTGGCACTCTACCTAATGTTAGAATCATGCACACAGAATATTGGTGGAGGATCCTGCCCCACTGGATGTCAACTCTTCCCGCGAGTTAAAGGCACCAAGTTAATTAATTTGGAGCTTTAGTTGTGGGAATATTGTCTTTCTCCTGACTAAAAAATTAAAGATGTGATGCCTCGTTAATTATGTTTAGATACGCTTTTATTTTATTTATTTTTTTTTTTTGAGTTTGAAAATTATTTTGTTAAGTTTTAATGGTTAATTTAACTAACGCTTTTATTAACAATACATTAGATATAATCAAACCATATTAAATAACTTTCTCCTAAATTAATTTTTTCTATAGGTGACATCACAACTTCTTTGTATATACCATCCTATAAAAAAAATTTCTTTAACTTAATAGTTATTTTACGATCACATAAAATATTTAAGGAATTTTTCTATTTTAGCTACCTATCTCAAATCTTATAAGTAGCATTTTCTTCAATCTTGCCATCCATGTAGGTAAGTAGTCCCTACTAATCAAATGACTACTTTCTTGCATTTGTTTACTTTTAATTTTTACGATACCATTATTCGTAATTTCAATTTTATTAAAATTTCAATACATACTTTTTACTATGTAACTCTTCATTTATTTTAATCTAGCTCTACGTAAAATTTTCTTACATAAAATGCTATCAAGAGTCTCATGCCAGTTTAGTGTACTGGAGTTTGGTAGTGAGTTTGAATTCTTGGTGAGGAGCAGTAGCAGAGATAGTTATAGTAAAGTAGGGATAATTGTCTCACTCATTTTTTCAATAATTTTTTCCTTAATTTTTATTTGGCTCCACTGCTCCAATTTGTCTCTATAATATTAAAAATAAAATTTTGTTTGACAAAACTCTTCATCTTCTCCAATTAATGGTTACTATATTGATCAAAGTAGTGCCCCTCATATACTAATGCATTGTGTAAATAGTTTTTAATTAGCTTGTTTCAAAAATCAATCGCTAAGAAAACGAAGCAAACGTAGTCTAATGGTGTGCAATTATTTTTCTTTTTTTTTATTTTTTCAAAACACTTTAAACCTTTTACTTTCACCAACTATATTTTCTATCTCCATCATTGGTGAGGAGAATATTGAGTTTTTACTATTATATGTGTAATAAACATTTTATTAACACATATACATACATGTGTACCCAACTTTACTTGTAGATTAGCATAACGACTGCTGCAATAATTACATGCTTTCTGTAATATTTTATGGAGAAAAAGTTCTCCCTCTTTTGTTGCTCCACTTTTAAGTACCTTCCAAATCTTAAAAAATTGAAATAAAATAATATTACACCACCTTTTTCTCTTAATCAGTGGTTGAGGTCAGTTTAAAAGTAAAGATTGCCTGAAATCCAGTTCTTTATTTTCTATCGTGGCGGCTTAGCTCATCCTTTTTGGCAGGACCATATAAAAATGTAAATATATGCTTCTTATATTATTTTCATATATACAAATACTTTGCATGAAAAAATAATTAATCAAGGCTTATAATTAAGGGGCAATCTAAGATCAAATCTAACCAAATGTTGCTCGATCACTGATGAAGTCGTCGTGCATGTAGGGAAGCTAACCAATCAAATTGGCTTCTAGTTACAAAAATTAAGAGTTGTATATATAATATCTTTAAGACTTCCCCAGAAGGATCGATCACGTTGCAATAAGAAATATATAAACATATACATATATATATATATATATATATGTGCTTGTATAATAAATATAATTACAAAGTAATTTTCAAAAAAAATATATAATTGGCAAATTAACGAAACAAAAATAGGTTAATTAATTGTAACATGTTTCCACTAACCCACTACACGTCGCTAGAATATGGTGATAAAGACAATCAAATGGAACTAATCAAGTGAATAAATAATGAAATATCTGAGGGTGTGGGGGAAGATTAAGATAGGGAGATTATTCAAATGTGTGAGTGCATGTAAATAGGACAAGACCAATCAAAACCCATTGGCTAGGAAAATACTAAGAAAAGTGGATTGTGGAAGTGTCACAAAGGGAAAAAGAAACTAGAGTTGGAATGCATAAGTATGATAAGCACGAGTGCCTAATAATTGAACCATTATGAGCACCTAATTAAAAGTTGCACTGATTTAAATATATAACAGCATTATCAATTATTGTCATCATCTCCTCGACTTCTTTCTCTTGAGTGTTTTATGCATACATTACACTTGTATAGCCATCTTTGAACATCACCTGCAAAACATGTGGCTTAAAATGTAATTTTTTTTTTCTTTTTTGCCAATTTCACATTATGCTTATTGTACTGGTGATCCAAATGCATTTCAGACTCTTTTAGGTTTTGTTTGGTGTGAGAGTTTGCATAGGTTCGTGAACCAATTGACAATGATGACCAAAATTAGAGTAGAGATTTTTCTTTACGAACCCCGCAACCCAATTTGAATCCCCGTGTCAAAAAAAATCTTACTGCTTTTTGACATAACTTTTGTGAATTGCAATTCCTTTCATATAAATGACTTCATCTAGAAAATGCCTTTTTTTATATAAGAAATTAATTAAATAATTGGCAAGTTACTGCTCGAAAAAAAAAAAAAAAAAAAGTTGGCGAAGTATGGTTAATGTTAACTCGATCTCATGTTGAATTTTCATAAAAAGTAAAAGCATAATTTTAGATTGTGTGTTCAGTTAGAATCACCTAAATACTCAATCTCAGATTGAATATTTATTATTACACTAAGCTAAATACTTGCTCTGAGATTGAGTTTTCTACCTAACCTATCTTCTTACAAACTGTTAAACATTTCAACCAAAATCTGCGTATAAAAGAAAACTTGTGGCCTATTTAACAAACAAATACAACCCTACATCTCTTCATTGGCTGTGAAAATTCCCGAACTAAGACACAAGTAAATAAATTTTTTATCTCAAAAACCTGGCCTGTTTAACAAACAATTTATGTGAGGAGAAAGAGGGCAAGGGCTCACTATCAGATTGATATAGAGACATCAAGTCGTGCAAACTTAAAGGAACCCTCTTAGGTAGTTACAGGGGATTGAGCCATCCCCTCAACTGACAGAGCTACCATCTCAATTGACCAATCCTCCTACTCTAGCATAGTTAGTAGAGAGGTGTAGGGACCTAGAGCGTATTAGAAAGAAGCCGAATTGTGGGACACGTTAGCTTATTTTCTTCTATTTTTTATTTTAAATTGTACAAATGAAATGTTTATTTTGTTAAATAAATTAAATAATCAACTAATTTCTCTTGTTACAAATTGTATATTTTTATGTAGTTTAGTGTGAGTATGTTTGTTGTTTTTGTATTCATATTTGTTTGTTATTAAATTATTTATATTTGTGGATGTCTTTATTGGTTAGGTTGTATTTATTTGTTGAACAGGTCAGGCTTTTGAGAAGACAAATTTATTTATGCTATTTGTGTCTCAATTTGAGAATTTTCACAATCAATTTGAAGAGATGTAGACTTGTATTAATTTGTTAAACAAGCCACAAATTATTTTATACATAGGTTTTGGGTGAAATATTTAATAGTTTGTAAGGGGGTTATGTTAGGCATAAAACTCAATCTCAGATTGAGTATTTAGTTTTTGCTAAAAACTCAATCTCAAATTAAGTATTTAGCTTATTGTAATAATCAATACTCAAACTAAAATTGAGTATTTAGGTAATTCTAATTAAACACGCAATCTAAAATTACTTTTTTAACCCTGATGAAAACTTGAGTTTTCATTAACCATACCTTGCCAATTTGTTTTTTATCAAATGGTAAGTTGCCAATTATTTAATTAATTTCTTATATAAAAAAAAAGCCTACAAAAGAAATGTTACACGATAAGAAACTCCAAATAAAAAAATATTTGTTTAAAAGTTAAGTTATAACAATATAATAGTAAAATATTTATAAAAAATAAAATAAATACATTAATTTATATTTAAGTATATGGTAGATCATATTAGTTTGACTTAAAAATATACAAAAGGATTATAGATGGTCGATGTACAAAAAGTTAACGAAAAATTTGAAGTTGTCTCATCGGAGTGGCTGAGATGAGGTGTTGCTAACAGAAAGAAGATAGAGCTAAAGAAAGTGAAGAAAAAAAATGTCAACAATAGGGGCAGACCTTGAATTTAAAATTAGTGAGGCAAAACTACATTTTTAAAGTAAATATGGATAAAAAATAAAAATACAGTGGGATACAATTAATTTAAAAGTAACAAAAAAAGTATACTTTACAAGAAAAAAGAGTAAAAAATTTTGTTATAATTTTTTAAATCAGTGAGGGAAATTGCCCCCACTGGACACTTAATGGGTTCGCTGACGTTCAAGAATAAATTGAGATTGAAAAAACTGATACGTAGAGAAAGATGCAATTAGAATAAAGTAGAGTTAGTTCATTATGGATTCCACATTAATATTTTCACCATGCACAAATTTTCTCAGCATTTCCTTTATTTGAAAGTCTCTCCCTTTGGAATGTTCCAAGTTATCTCTGTATAGCCCTCAAGATTGCTTAGTGCACAATTAAGGGTAGCTCATTTAACAAAGTGTCCTTTAGGACTTCTAGCATGTCTTTTGTCATTTGTACGAGGACCACTAAGAGAGAAATTAGCATTAGTAGATTTCCTCCAAGCCATAGTACGATAAGGCAGTGTTTGTTTATTGAATATGGTTGGGGATTGGAGATGTAATCTACATTTTTGACCAAGTTTACTTTAGTCCTATATTTATTTGAATTATTAGAACTCCAAACTAGACTTTATATCCCTCAAAATGGGGGGATAACTAATATCGTGGACCAATGAGATGACATATCCCTCACTTTTGGATTTGTTTCCTACTAAAATCTAAAGGTCAAAATTATTTTCTATCACATCTCATGTCAGATCACATCTTTTATCGTAATTTATATCCAACCAAATAAATATCAAAAAAATAATCCCACAAAAAAGAAAAAATTAATCCTATATTATATCCAGTCTCATATATTATCCTATGATATTACTTATATCTTATCATCTAATCTCTCTAATCAAACATAGTCTAAGTGTAAAAATCCCTAACAAATTCCATATTCCTAAGAATTCCTTCATTAATGATCGATGAGCCCCTTTTCTTAGCCAAAACATCACATGTAACCTTAAATCATGAATAAATAGTGGTAGGTCATGTTTTAGCCATTATGTTAGCACTTCATCATCCTAACTAATCCCATAAGTAGTCTTCGTATTAACTCCTTATATTTGTACTATTCACCTACTTAGGTAGGGATGGCAACTGGGCAAGTTTAACTAAACCTTACTCCAACCCTAATAGGCAAAATCCTACCCAAATCAACAATAGGTTCAATTCTCCTGTTTAATAACAATGTTCACTTGATTGATCAGGTTAAGCAAGTTTAGCATATTGAACCCACTAAAATCTCAAATATCATGTCCTAAAAATGGAATGTCCAAGATGGATGGTACAAAAAAATGACAACTAATTTTAATCGAATAAAACCTAATCCAAGGTCCAATCATACTAATGAACAGTGATTTCATGTCAACATTCGAGTTAGCTTGTACAACATATATTAAATATAGCATAGAGAATCTAACATACATTGTTCTTTATTCCTATATTAAACTAGTAAAATGCAAGCTCTAGGTTGTCATCCCCGCAACCACCAAATAAGGCCTATTTGGCCATAAATCTCATGCATCACAGAAAATAAAGATCTCTTGTAGTGAGCCATACGCAACTCACCTTATAAACATCGAAAGTTAAACACATACCTTACCTTGCAAATAAGAAAAGATACTTATCTAACATCATTGACTTGCACTCCTAAAAGGATTCCTCAACTCCATGATGACATCACAACACATAAACCAAGAAATGGTCTTATCAAATCTAGAGGATTCACCTAAGTGAGTGACCTTCTGGAGACTAGGAATGCCTTAGGGTCAGCTAATCCTTTTGAATCCTAAGCCTTACTCATCGTAGCTATATCTATCATACATACTACAATTGTGATAAATGAGAGGAGTGGATACTGACCGCTTCTAAATAGTGCGCCTAAACTAACCCCCAAGTGTAAAGGCGTGTAGTGTAATTTTAACTCGGTGAGTCCGAGGTCGAATCCACAGGGAACCTAAAGTTTTAGTTTCTAAGTTATCAAGAAAGTTTAAGATTCAAATGCAAGGAAGTTTAACGATTACCAAGAAAACTAAAGTTGGGAATTTTGCAAATTTAAACTTAACTAAACCTAACAAAACTTAAAGAAAGAGATTCACCAAATAGAATTTTTTTTATTTTTTTTTATTTTTAATTTTAAAGAAAAGGAAAACTTAACTTTGATATGAATTCAAGAATTCAAAGAAAGTTATCTAACCTAATCAAGATTTCAAGAAAAGAACATAAATAATGCGAAACCAAAATTAAAGCAGATAAAAGATTTCAAGATTAAAAGGTTCTTAATACAACTTCACAATTCCAGGTAGTTTACTACTTCACTACGGGGTGTGTTTTAACTACAATCTATAGTTCACATAAAAAGATCTGTAGATTGGAAAGATATTATCATTAAAAACTCAAGAAATCCCCAATGCACAGCTTTAAAATTACGTTGATATGGATGATAAAATTGGAAAGATGTTCTAATAAAACCTTTGGGTGCAAATCCGAAT
Source organism: Vitellaria paradoxa (assembly GCA_019916065.1). NCBI lineage: Eukaryota > Viridiplantae > Streptophyta > Magnoliopsida > Ericales > Sapotaceae > Vitellaria > Vitellaria paradoxa. Next base: position 42,533,416 of record CM034233.1, on the reverse strand, counting down.
TAGAGTTTATTCAAGAATTATGAAAAAAATTATAATCAAGAGGTTTTGCTAGTGATTACTAAGAATATAGCCAAAAACTCTTGGTTTCGAAAACTTCTCAAACAGACAAAATCAGATTTGTTTTCAAAATCAATTTTTAATTTGCTCAAAAGTATTGAATCAATTGTTACCGAAAACCTTTACCAGTGATTACAGAGATTGTAGACAAAGGTTTTCGTTTTCGAATGTTCTTGAAACAAAAGAAAAATGATTTGAAATTCATAGATCACTACGCATGTTTTTACAAACCATGCGAACATCGTAAACTACCCTTCCTTGATCCGTTGAATCAAGAACTAGGGTTTTACGCTAGTTTCATAACTGAATCCATACACATCAACTAATAAGTAAACAAGAAATAAGAAGATCGAATGACTAAGAAATCTAAAAAATTCTTTATTAATCAAGAAAACCAAGTACCGTACTTCGAAGAATAGAAATAGCGATGAACAAGCAACGAAAGTGAAACGAATCCATAAACTGCTACACAAATCTTGTAAAACATCTTCAAAAATAAATGGAGAAACTCACTTTCTAAACCCTAAAATACTCTTTGCAAGTTTGGAAAAAAGATGGAAGAAGATGCCCTAGATGGCTGCTCATGTAGTTTTTATAACCCATGCACGAAACCCTAACAACGGAACAAAGAAATTGCTCCTGTGTGTCCTAGGTGTCCAGACACCCAAATGGGGTGTCCAAACAGTAGTGTGCTCCAGACTTTAACTTTCCTGCTCAACCTTCTGTGGTCCTGAAGGTGTCTAAACACCCATGCCATACAAGTGCACTACGAGTTATCCTTCATCGTTTTCTTCGTCTTTGGCACTCCCAATTGCTTCGATTGAATGATTTTCACTACAATTAAGAAAAATAAACCGTATTAGTGTAAAAATTAACAAAATGCATAATTAGATTAAGAAAATGCATGTTTTTATGTTAAAATAAGGCTCTTGTAATTATACTTTTCAAGTGTAATCACCCCCCCAACTAGAGCATTGCTAGTCCCTAGCAATGGCTTTATTTAACTAACTAAACTATTAACCTATTTCTCTTTTTGTTGGAAACACGGCTACACTTAGCTACGTGCAGCAAGCCTTTTAAACCCCTAGGTTTCCCCTAGTGGACAAGTGAAGTCTCGTGAGGGTTTGCAGTGAATCTACCCACAAAATTCCTAAACTAGTTTAAGGGATGGTAAACAGTCACTTCAATAGTTCATGCTTTAACTTCAATGTGAAATAAGTGGCTTAAGCTCAAAATTTTGCATAAATTCCCCTAATGTGATGAGATTCTCTCCCTATATTGATCATGCAATGTCCAGAATGTAAGTTCATATTATCCAATCGACATACCTATCCTGTATGCCCAATGATCGTAGTTTTGACTTCAAATCTCACCTAGATGTTCACTCTCAAACAAAAATTCACTCGACGAGGGTTACTCTCATGGTTCATGCAAGAGTGCAAATCGAATAATCGCAATGAACCCCAATCAAAGAATGACATAACCAAATGAAGTGCAAAGCGATACATAGCTTCATGGATGGGATGTATTAATGCAAGTGCAAGAAAACCACAATCTTTCACATGAAATGGATCAATGGTCTTAAAAATGATTTTCGCCCAAAGTCCATTAGGTCTTTATTAGGTTGTAACGGGGCCTGGGGATGGAGGCTAAAAAACAACGGATATGGAAATTCAAAGTGCATGCCTTAGGAATAAAATGCTAGTGTGTTACAATCCTCCCCCCAACTTTCTCCTTTCTACTCCTTGAACACCAATATTAAAAATCTTTCTATCTTTTTTTTTTTTTCGTGCTCCCAATCTTCCCCTTAACTGCCTCTCCAAACATTGCAAAGACATCCCAAAGCATGTAAGGGTTGGCTCCTACATAACTCTAAGGTAATAAGGGTTAAAATTGTGGGTCCAAGAAAATTTTAATAGACTATTTTATTCTGAAAGGCTTCAACTTGGTTCCGAAGGTCATAGTTTTAAAAGAAAAGGATACAATCTTTCAAATAATCCAATGATGGCCTAACATCATTCTCTAGGTTATCACCATTTTTTCAGAATCAATGATCCATTCATGCAATTGAAAAGTAGTAACTTGTCGCATTCAATACTAGAGCAAAATAATGTAATGAAGCTATATAAAAAAATATGTGAGATGAAAGGAAAATGTGATAAAGAGCATTATATTCAATCCTCTCAAAAATAACGGTTTTAGGCTCAAAGTCTCACAAAAGAGAGCTTCTTAAGTCTCCACTTGTGTCTTGGCATGCCAGATTGACTATGTCTCATGAACTCTACTCCCTAACACGCTGTCATTCCCCTAATCTCAAGTAAAAAGTCTACTATACATTTGAAAAATTTATACTCAATTTCTCACTTTAGTTACCTACTCACAAATAAAAATCAAAACATTCCTTATTTCCATGATTACTACTATCCTCAAACTAGTTATATACCCACATTAGTCACTATATGTCAAAAATGTTTATGCTATGCGATCATGTTTTACCATGCAACATGTCTCCCCCCCCAAACTAAAATCACACACTGTCCCCAATGTGTGTTATGCAACCTTAATTAACAAAAGAATGTGACTACTGATGCATATATAAACAGAATTATACGTGACTAATGACATGATGTGGATAATGACAAGAAAGACAAGAAAAACGATAAAAGATAAATACAAGGATAAAGAAAATCTTAAATATTACCTCATGCCGTCATCAAATGAAGTAAGTGCATCATGAAGAATAGGAGAAACCATGTATAAGAACTCCAGTGATTGAGGTGACATAATAGTCTTCGCAGTTGGCTCACTATCATCGTACTTACCAATTTCATCAGGTACATCTTCTAGGGGTGGCATAGCTTCCCAATTAGGCAAATCCTCAGATGACGTAATAGACAGATGGTCAAAGTCAGTGGGTGGGGCGTCAGGCCACTCTTGGGCTATAACAATTTCTGCCTATTCCATTCTAACATTTATTTCCAAGTCCATTCATCTCACCAGGCAGCCTCAAAAAATTGATGGGGTGCTAAAGCGAAAAATGGGGGGACATATTTAGATAAAGGCAATATATTACCTTCTATAAACAAATTATCAGGCCAGGAACCCAAAGTACTCTCAGAACTCACAGAGGAACTCTCAAAGTCACTCTCGTCCTTACTACTAAATGACAAAACATCCCACTTACGCTTGTGATCCCTGACACTACCCACATTAGCATCTTGGTTAACATCTTTATTCAATGCAGTCAAAGTGTACCTGTGCTTTCATAAATCAAACAAATAAAGTTTTAAATCATGATGAAAGAGATAGTAGCAACCAAGAAGCAATTAACCCACACAATCATAACATAAACATAATAAATAGAAAAATGAAATAAAATTACCATTCTAATAAAAGAACTAACCGAGTATAGGGGTACAAATTTAAACCAGCAATTCACACCTAACTCGCAAAACTATCGTCAACTTACAATTAAACAAAATAAGAAAGAAATAAAACGAAAGGTCTCCTCTAAACATGTGGTGGAGGGTAATAAGAATCACGAAGGTGATCTAAGATACACTGCAGAAGATGAGTCTGCGTATGTTGTTCCTACCGCATCTCCTATTGTGTCTGTTGCATCCTCATAAGTAGTCCATGATCTACCTTCTGATTCTGCTTCAGGCGATTCATTTGCACCACCAAATCTGCAATGCGATCATCGGGTTCATCATCCTCATCCCATGGCTGCTGAGATCCATTTCCCTCTGCTATGTTTGCACCAGTTGGTCTCTTCTTCTTGCCTTTTGCAAAGTTACCCCGAGACTTAACATAGAAGACGATAGTGAGGGGTTTGAAGCAAGGAGCTATGGGCAAGTCCGCCATGATTGGTGCACACTTTCGCTTGAATATTTCTATAAGAGCTCCTCCGAATGGAATACCTGACTGCCCTCTTTGATGCTCAAACGTATAAACAATCTAGTGCCAGATAAAGGAGGGCAAATCAACTGTCATCCCGGTCCCTATAGCATATGTCAATCGAGCACGTGCGGGACTACAATCAGAATTCCTATTTTGTGGTTTCCTGTATTCACCAATCCATTCTTGGTTATCTGTCAAAACTTCTTTTGCTACTATGTTCAGGGGTGGACCTCCTTCTATTGGGTAGGTAAATTCGGGGTTATGCATCCAAGGTAGTTGAAATACCTCTGTAAAATCATCCGGTGTTAACTGGACCTCAATTCCTTGGACCCACCCAGTAAGTTTCTCTCTCCCATGCCTCCGGTTTATTGAATTTCCTTTTATGTTAACAAAAAATTCCCTTACTACCTCAGAGATGCACGAGGCCTGGAATTGAGTAATAGATAGCCATTGCCGACCCTCAAAGTTCTGGAATAGTTGGAATTCCTCACCCTTAAATTGTTCAATTCTCCAAACCCTCTCCACTACCACTAGCTTATGACACCACACGTCATCATATTGGGTTTCAGCATCCATTTTCCAAAAATGATCACTATCAAAGGGTGTGGGTCCCAAGTGCCTATTAGTTCTCTTCTTAGTCCTTGGTGCCATTAAACTAACAAAGGGCAAATATTGATAAACAAGATTAGAGCAATCCCTATGTCCGCACAAATTCAGTGGCCCACTTCTAATAAAGCATAAGAATATTAAATCAAAGGAAATTGAGTTGTTCATGGGACCACAACTTGGTTCATGCCCTCTAATGATGGTGAGTGTGGTATCTTCCCAAAATTGTGGCCTACCTTTAAAAATCCTTAAGCAAGAGGCAAATTAAGCATGAAAGGTACCCTAATTAAAGCTAAAAAGAGCCCCATTTGGTCAGCCACACTCCCACCCATGAGGAAGCATGAGGACCCATGGGTAGGTTCCATTCTTGACAAAGAAATTCGTGGTTTAAGATGACTAGGTCCCATGGGTGGAGAAAGTAACCTTTGAAAGTTAATTGGAAATGAAATTAAGGAACAAAATGAGAGGAAGAACTCTAGATATTCCAATTTTTAAGTTAGGGCTCCTATAGAGGAAGAAGAAGCCATACCTCACTTGAAGAATCCAAAAGCTTTGAAGAAACCAAGAAAATTGCAGCAAAACTCAAAGATTTCAGCAACCCGCGGCCTGTGATGGCTTGGATTGAAAGCAAGAGTGTTTAGGTTTGAGAGAATCAAGACTAGAAGGTGGCGGAGATAGAGGAATCAGCCGAAAAGGGGGTTTCGGGGGTGTTTAAAGAATTACAGGTGTCCAAACCGCCCCTAGGGTGTCCGAACCGGCCGAGCCAGCTCTATTTAAAAGACCCCACTGCGGTCCGAACCGGCTGGACGGGTGTTCGGACTGGTAGACCACTTTGGGGAAATTTCGGTTTTTTTTTTTTAGATGAAAAAGAAATTACCTAATATTCCTAATAAATAGACTATCCTTTACCTAAATTTAATTCCTATACTAATTAATATACAACAAAGATTCTTTTGATTGTGAACTATTCATAAGGTGGGGGATCCAAGAGATCCCATGTTTCAATTAAACCTACGAAATTCTCTAAGTACAGTTTTAATCTATACCCATTCACCTTAAATTGATGTCCATTCTTCGGGTTTTTAATTTAAATGGCCCCATGGTTCGAGACATGTGTCACATTGAACGGTCCCGACCACTTAGATTGTAATTTACCCGAGAATAGGTGTAGTCGTGAGCGATAAAGAAGTACCTTTTGACCTTCATGGAATGAATGTCGTGCAATATGCAGATCATATACTTTCTTCATCTTTTCTTTTGAAATTAACGCATTTTCATAGGCATCATTTCGTAACTTGTCCATTTCTGCAATTTGTAGTTTATGGTGCAGCCCTGCTTCATCAATACTGGCATTAAATTGCTTAATTGCCCAATAAGCTTTATGCTCTAATTCCATAGGCAAGTGGCACGGCTTACCATAAACTAACCGATAAGGTGACATTCCTAGGGTGGTTTTATATGCAATACAATATGCCTATAGGGAATCTATCAACCTTAGTGACCAATCCTTGCGATTTGGTTTAACCATGTTTTCTAAAAATTACTTTTTTTCTCTGTTTGCAAGCTCTACTTGGCCACTTGTCTAGGGGTGATAAGGAGTACCCACTCTATGCACTACCTTGTATTTAAGTAGTAAGGTTCCCACTGGCTGGTTACAAAAATGCTTTCCTCCATCACTGATTATTGCTCGAGGTACCCCAAAGCGTGAAAATATGTTTTCATAGAGGAATTTGAGCACGACCTTGTGATCATTAGTCCTAGTGGCAACTGCTTCTACCCACTTGGACATGTAATCAACCCCTACTAGGATGAATTCATACCCAAAAGATATTGGAAAAGGGCCCATGAAATCTATTCTCCAAGAGTCGAATACTTCTAACACGAGAATAGGGGATAGAGGCATCATATTTCTTCGGGTCAAACTACCTAAACGTTAACACCTATCGCAAGTGGTGCAGAAATGATGTAGGCCAGTAAAATCCATATTGTAAAATTTTGGTAGCTGTTTTGTTCGTGGAAAAATGGCCACCACAAGCTTGAGAGTGACAAAACTCTATTATTCCTGGAACTTCCCACTCAAGAATACATCAGCGTATTACTTGATCCGGGCAATATTTAAATAAATATGGATCATCCCAAAAGAAAACTCGTACATTCCTAAGGAACTTCTTCCTATCTTTAGAGCTCCATTCACTTGGGATTTTGCCTGTCACTATGTAGTTAGCAATATCAGCGTACCAAGGTAGATTAGAGGCTGTTATTGCTTGTACGTGGAACAACTGTTCATTCGGGAAGCTATCATTGATTTGAGTATCGTCCTTAGGATAAGCCTTTGCCGATAAACGTGACAGATGATCCGCTACCACATTCTCCACACCCTTTTTATCTCTTATTTCGAGGTCAAACTCTTATAGTAGTAATATCTAACAAATCAAGCAGGGTTTGGCCTCTGGTTTGGTTAACAGATACTTAAGTGCTTAATGATCAGTAAAAACGATAACTGTTGAACTAATAAGATAAGATTGAAATTTCTTAAGGGCAAAGACAACTGCTAATAATTCTTTTTCAGTTGTCGTGTAATTCTTTTGCGCATCATTAAGAGTTTTACTAGCATAATAAATGACATGCGCCTTTTTATCCCTTCTCTACCCTAACACAGCTCCAATAGCATAGTCACTAGCGTCGCACATAAGTTCAAATGGTAGTGACCAATCGGGGGACTGTAATATAGGAGTTGTAGTTAGACATCCCTTGAGTTTATCGAAAGCTTGCTGGCATTAATCAGTCCATTCAAATGGGGTATCTTGTGTGAGTAATTGACACAAAGGTCCAGAAATTTCACTGAATGGCTGAACAAATCTTCGGTAAAAACCAGCGTGCCCTAGGAATGATCTGATATCCTTTACTGAGTGAGGTGTGGGAAGTTTTTGTATTAAGTCTACCTTAGCTTGATCTACCTGGATATCCTCCTTTGATACTATATGACCTAGTACTATGCCTTGCGTCACCATGAAATGACACTTTTCCCAATTAAGGACTAGGTTCTTTTTCTTACATTGTGTTAATACGAGATAAAGGTTTTGCCAACACTGCTCAAAGGAATCGCCATAGATAGAGAAGTCATCCATAAATACTTCGACGATTTCTTTTACCATCTCACTACATATGCTAATCATGCAGTGCTAAAAAGTAACGGGGGCATTACACAGGCCAAAGGGCATTCGTTTATATTCGAAGGTGCCAAAGGGACAAGTGAAGGTGGTTTTAGATTGATCCTCTAAAGCTACCTCTATTTGGTTATAGCCTGAATAGCCATCTAAGAAGTAATAGTATGCGTCCCCAGCTACTCTTTCTAAGACCTGATCTAAAAATGGAAGAGGAATGTAGTCTTTTCTCATTACTGCATTGAGTTTTCTATAATCAATGCAGACTTGCCAACCAGTATGTGTGGGGTTTACCCATTGAGAGTCAGAAATTGAATAAATTATCCCTACATCAAGCAATTTGAGTACTTCTGCCCGCACTACTTCTTTCATATTCGGATTGAGTCTTCTTTGCATTTGTCGGACTGGCTTAGCACCCTCTTCTAGATATATATGGTGTGTGCAGAGGAGTGGACTTATACCCGTTAAATCTGCCACTGACCACCCTAATGTCTTCCTATGGGTTTTTAAGAGTCTTACTAATGTACACTCTTGATCAGTGGTTAATTCAGAGTAGATAACTACGGGGTATGGTTCTCCTTCGCCTAGAAAAGCATATTTCAAACTAGGAGGTAAAGGTTTCCTATCAGGACTTAGGGCTTTCCCATTTGATGATTAAGCTTTATTTAGTAGTGGCCCCAAATTTTCAAACATTCGTACCCAATTACCTATAGACATTAAGGGGCAGACCTCTAACCATTCACATATCATTTCACTCACTTCTCCTTGGATCATAAGGTCTCACTTTTCCACATTACAACATAGTGCCCTTTCTAAAGGATCTTCGAAGAATTCACAATCGATATAGTCTTGCAATATGGTCTCCACTACATCTACTTCTTGTATATCAGACACCTCTTTTGGTTGTTTAATAACATGAAAAATATTTGTCTCAAATTCTATGTTACGAAAAGACATTTTCATGGATCCATTCCTACAATTGATCAAGGCATTTGAAGTTGCTAAGAATGGCTGTCCAAGAATCACAAGTGTCTGATCTGGTGCTGACAAACTGGTGAGTGGTTATGTATCGAGGATTATAAAATCCACTGGAAAATAAAAATTTTCCACTTGCACCAGTACATCTTCAACTATATCTCGTGGGACTTTAATTGATCCATCAGCAAGCTGCAAAGTCACACGGGTAGGTTTTATCTCTCCTAAGCCCAGTTGTTTGTACACTGAATATGGAAGTAAATTCACACTAGCTCCTAAATCAAGAAGTGCTCGACTGATAAAGAATTCCCTATGTAACAAGAAATAGTAGGACATCTAAGGTCCTTATATTTGGGGGGTGTACGACATTGAAGGATAACACTTGCTTGTTCAGTTAGGATTACTTTTTCCTTTACATTCAGTCCCCTCTTTACAGTGCATAACTCTTTTAAGAACTTTGCATAAACAAGGATTTGGTTTATTACATCTAAGAGAAGTATGTTAATTTTTACTTGTTTAAATACCTCTAGCAATTCAGCCGATTGGGCTTCTTTCCTAGCTTTGAAAAATCTTTGGGGGAATGGTGCTGTAGGAACATATTCCCTTGGCACTATCATAGGTTTGCCCTCCTTTTCTTTTCTTTTCCCCCCTTTTTCTACCTTACTTTCTTCTTTTTCGGATTCCACTTCTTCCACAACTAAAGGTTGGTTTCTAGCCTTTTTATTATCTTCCAACATCCGCTTAGGCTCTAACTCTTCCCTAATCTCAACCATCTTAGGGAGAATGGTTTTATCTGTCTCTTTACCATTTCTAAGCATCGTGATGTTTTGCACCTGTTCAATGTTTCCAGGCATATTGGAAGACCCTTCAACTTGTTTCACTTGGGCAATGGGATTTGGACGTGGTTGAGCAGGAAATTGACCTTTAAGTTGTGTAGTCAAAGTTTGAGTTGAATGTGTCAATCGTCCCTTAATATCATCCAAAGTTCAGTTATTTTGAGCCCAAAGTGTGGATTGAGTGTTCATGAATTGTTGAAGTGTTTCTTTTGTGGATCTCTTATTTGGAGGAATGTATGAATTATGTGATGGTCCCGCATTTTGAGGCAATCCTAAACTAGCGACTGGAACTTGAGAAATTGGAGGAGGTGGAGTATGATAAGTTATGGTATTTGAGCTCCATCATTTCTCCAACTAAAATTTGGATGGTTCCTCACAGCCAGATTATATGTTTCAGAATACGGATTTCCTCCTAAATTTTATCCACAATATGGAGGCCGGTATTGGTTTATAGCATGGATAGGGAGTTCGTTGGATGGCTGACCCTACACAACTTCTCTACACATAGGAATACTAGGACAGTCATCAGTTCTATGAGCTTGGCTATCACAGACTATGCAATAGGCATTAGCTACCGGTTCTTTTATAGTGCATGTGTCTTTTTTAATTTTCGGGGTCTTTATTTCACATGTTAGGGTTGCTAGTTTTGCCTTATGATCACCGATTTCACTCATCTGGTGCATACCTCTAATTGAAGAACCACTAGCAGCCTGAGTGTTATGAGATCCTATGGTATCCCATGTTTGTGCATTCTCAGCTAGAAACTCGAAATACTTGTAAGCTTTCTCAGGAGTTTTATCATAGAACTGCCCATTGCACATTATCTCCACAAATTGTTTTAATTGTGGTGTCAATGATCCATAGAAAATACTAGCTAGATGCCAAAACTCAAATCCATGGTGAGGACAGGAATGTATGAGAGTTTTGAATCTCTCCCAACTTTGATAGAGCGTCTCACCATGTTGTGGAGCAAAATTTAGAATTTGATGCTGTATTGCATTAGTTCTATTAGGTGGGAAGAATTTCTTTAAAAACTTAGCTTGCATTTCATCCCAAGTGTGAATGGAATTAGATGGTAAAAATTCAAACCATCTAGCAGCCTTATCTGGCGAAGAAAAAGGGAAAAGCTTAAGAAAAACTAGTTCTATTGGTCATCCCTGATCATTAATAGTGACACAAATGTTCCTAAAATGTGTTAAGTGATCGTATGGATTTTCAGAATCCATACCATGGAATGTAGGTAACAATTGTATTATTCCCGATTTAAAGTGGAAAGCATGGTTTTCAGGCCAAACTATGCAAGATTTAGGAGTATGCCTATTTTGCGGCAAGATATCCCTCATGGACCTACAACAGCTTGTTCCTCAGCCATTTCTAAAAATGGATTAGGAAATCTAGGGTCTGGAAGTTCTCCTGAAGGATTTTCTAGTTCAAATAGAGGATTTAGAAACTTAGAACGCTCTAATCAGTAGGCGTCACCACGAGTCCAAAAGCTCATACGCTAAGAAAGATATACTGAATGGAGGAATTATGGTCCAAACCGAAGACCTAGGTGTCCGAACCACAGAGCAAGGTTATGGGACTTAGGAAGATTTTTTCTTTTTTTGAAAAGAAGAATTAAATTTTATCCTAAAATTCTAATAACCTAAAAACTAAGATTGGTTCCCCGGCAACGGCGCCAAAAACTTGACCGCTTCTAAATAGTACATCTAAACTAACCCCCAAATGCAAGGGTGTGCAGTGTAGTTTTAACTTGGTGAGTCCGAGGTCGAATCCACAGGGAACCTAAAGTTTTAGTTTCTAAGTTATCAAGAAAGTTTAAGATTCAAATGCTAAGAAGTTTAATGATTGCCAAGAAAACTAAAGCTAGGAATTTTGCAAATTTAAACTTAACTAAACCTAACAAAACTTAATGAAATAGATTCACCAAATAGAATTTATTTTTATTTTTAATTTTAAAGAAAATGAAAACTTAACTTTGATATGAATTCAAGAATTCAAAGAAAGTTATCTAACCTAATCAAGATTTCAAGAAAAGAACATAAATAATGCGAAACCAAAATTAATGTAGATAAAATCCAAACTCTTTCTATAAGTGTATATCTCTTCTCTATGAGTAACTAACCATTTTATTAGAAAATACGCTCTTCTATTTAAAATACAAACTGATTCATATACAAGTACAATTAAGACCTCACTCTTATTGAGATACTATAAAAATGCCAAACTCGTAGGGTTGTCAAGAGAAGTGTCCGAACACCCACCTTTTCCAGACAAGTGTTTGGACAAGGTTCCCTCACCTAAAAACTTTTCATGTCTTCAATTCTTCTCTTGCTCCTTATTGATTGCACACAGGTCTGGACATAGGGCTGTTTGGACAAGGGTTTGAACACCCTCTCAATGCTTAGAATTTTTTCTATCTTCCTTCCATTATAAGTCTTTTGTTGATTGATCAATTGGTTCAGACAAGGGCCTATTCGAATAGGGTTCAAATAGAGCTCAAAACTTAGTGAATTTTTGGTTGAACTCTAAGACGAAGCTACTGTGGATCGAACACATGTCCACACCAAGGCCTGTTTGAACAGGGGTCAGAACAAGGGCTTATGTTCTTCCCTTTCTTACTTCATTTCATCCCTTATTTAAGTTATTTTCCTACAATTTCATAAGAACATCTCTTTTAATAATGAAACCTTATAATTTTATTGTTTCATACTATAAAATTAGATAATTTATGATTGACCTGGGGGTCAGTGTGTGGGGGCACATGCCGACAACCCGAGGGGTTTATTGTCCTCATAAAGTCTAAAATGGCCTATGAGAAAATTTCTCCACGTCATAAAAAAAGGGTAATGTTACTCATTTTAGAAGGTTAGATTGTATGTTTTACCATACAATCACCTGCTAAAACCATGGCTTGGCCACCCTAATCTGCTCGAGTCAGCCTTAAAATGATTGCGTAGCACTAGCCAAGGCCCAACAAGCACCTTAGTCCTGAAGGCATATTGATTATTCAGTACACTTAAATAAACCATTATATGTTATAAGGAAGAATATATCTCCAAATTATTCATCTTAAAGAAGAAAAGCCATTTGCTCTACTTTTAAGTTTACATTTTTCTTTTATATCCAATTATTTTTTTGCTTCTCTTTTACAATCCTTTTTGAGGTTTTAATGAATAAGGTATATTATTTGGGGGGGGAGGGGGACTTCATTTGAATGACAATTAATTTGCCAAAGTAACCGGCAATTCAATTGTTATCTTTAATTTGCTAATTATCTTTAACAAAATTTGTCTTTTTTTCTTTGTAAGAAAACAAACATGTAGATATAAATCTAATATATAATTAGTTTTAACTCTTGGTTTGTTTCCTTTGTTTTTTTTCTTCTCTTGGACTATTGAATTGGCAAACTTTTATGATCTAAAATTGTGATGACATGTATATTGGGTGTACCTATACCTGAGACCTCTATTCAAAAGAAACAAACCCCATTAATTGAGGAAAAGCCAATCTCCACCCTATCACGACTTTTTTTTTTATGATGAACAAATGAATTATTTATAAGTACAATTTATACATATCTGATGAATAAAATAATTATAAAATAAATATTTATAAAATAGTCATGTGTTAGGTGGACCTATCCATGAAATAAATAATAAATGTATTAGCTATACTCATAATATGGATGAACAGGCTTTATCAGTCAAGAATATTTTAGCCAGATCTCAACATTGAAATATAGATTGTTGGGTTATTTGCCTTTGTATAAGTGAAAAAATTTATGACAATGTTTGTCCACTTATTGTTATCAATAGAAAATTTGACTGAAGGTTAGAAATTTTGTGAAGGTATAATAGCTCCAAAGTTTATGTCTTTGTTTCGCTACCAACACACACTGCTGATGGGTTATCTTGTGATCTAGAATATAAGGAATGTATTAGGGTGGCTCTAAGTATAAGTTATAAAGAATTTATCTGTAATCTCAACACTACAATGGGTTTAGAAGGGAGTTACATGTCAGTTTTTGTTTAGTGTCTTGGGTGGGATAAATTATAGAGCACTACAAGTAAAGAATGATAATGTAGTTTTTTTTTTGGGTAAGTAAGTATAATTTGGATTAATTGGTAAAAAAATTTACATTATCATAGGGGCATACCCCCCGTGTACAATTTAGTTACAAATTGGGATACCCCAAAAGCTGTAAAATCTAACATTTTCTTCAATGTATTTGATGACAGGAAATTGGGAAGCCCTTAATCTGATTACATGCTTAATGTTGCTGATAATGCTTGTAGGAGAGGATGAAAGCCCTTTGAAAGTTCTTAAGTTCTTGCATTATGTTCTTGCTATATGTGACAAACTAATGCTACTTATGCCACTCTACACATAATATTGTTGGATATTTTCTCACTAAACTTACCAACCGCCCATGAGACCTCCTTTTGCCATGATTGAGTAGGTTTGGTGATTGAGCACATTTGTAAGACCTTCTTCCGTAACTTAGTAGAGTAAGGGTAAGAAAAGAAGAGATGCTCCATGTTTTCAGTACACATCCCACATAGGACATAAGTAGAGTCAACAAGCATTCCCCATGTAAGTAGCTTATCTTTTGTTGAGAGTCTTTCCCTAATAGCAAGCTAAAGAATAAAGCTGTGCTGTGGGATGAAAGAATGATAATGTAATTGAAATAATGATGGATGTACTGGGAGAGTTATGTACCCACCTTAACTTGTACATAGAGTACAAATTGGTGTCAGAGGTTTCACCCATTCTTCCCACTTTTCAGGTGACATTCTGGGACATACATCCCTTAAACTAGTAGCAAAACATGCTATGAATGTAAGGGTAACTACAGGCCCTCCTAGGGCTCCAGAATTATATGCATGGGAGGCTGTTCAAGAATTTTCTTTCAATCAAGAACGTACAAGAGTTGATGAGTCATCTGTTCCTCAAATTCTGAAAGAAATGATAGATGATGACATATTTCCTGGGTTTGATGATTGTAGAAATAATGGTGAGGATAATGTTTTGCTATAGATAGAAGGTTTGAATGTGAACCTTGTGTCAGATGATGTTAAGGTTAAATTCCATCAACCTCACTCACAAATGTTTACAGGTTTGAGCACTAACTCAATGATAGGGTCTAATTCGTAGCCTCCCAATCTAAGTTGCAATTGGTGGGACCCTATGACTCAAGAATTGTATATTGGAGTTGTTTTAAGGAAAAAAGTAACATGTAAAATGCCCTTAAAGGGTACTCGCTTAGAAGTAACACGTAATTTGAGACAGTTGAGTTAGACACAAAAAAGTGGGTGATTAATTGCCAAATGCCATGTCTAACCCTATGTAAGTGGTGATTTTTGGCTACTAAACTGAATAAACATGGAAGGTTTGAGATTACCAAGTATTATGGCCCTCAGACTTACATGTACGCTAAATTGATATAGGATCGCAGGCATTTGGATACTACCTACATTGTGAAACACATTCAACACTTGATCAAGAAAGAACCTTCAGTGCCACTAGTCATGTTAGTTGTATTAGTGAAGAAGGAATTCCAATATGTTATTTCTTATAGCAAAACATAGGCACTGAAGCAAAAAGCAATCACAAGCATATTTGGTGACTGGATGAGTCATATAGTAAATTGTCGTTATTTTTGAATGTGGTGCAAACTTACAATCTAGGAAGTGTTTGTTGAGTATCAACACATGTCAAGGACACTCCTAGGTAATGCAGTATTGGAGTACGTCTTCTTGGAATTCAAATCTTCTATTGATGGCTTTGAGCATTGCAGGCTTGTAATTACTATTGATTTCACACACTTACAATTGTATGAAACATATAAGGTAAGTTGTTAATTGCAATGGCCACTAGTGGCAGTCTACAAATCTTTCCTCTAGCATTTGCTATTGTTAATGAGGATACTTTTGACGGCTGATTTTGGTTTTTGTACAATCTACGATGTCATATCGTCCTAAATAGACAGTGACTGTGAATAATTTTAGATTGACATAAGGGGCTCTTAAGGTAGTTAAGGTATGTGGTTCTAATTGAACAACCCCTAAGTCAGTTCATTACTTTTGTTTATATGACATGTCCAAGCCAATTTGAAGAATCATTTCAGTAGGAAGCAATTGATGGACTTAATGATGCGGGCTAGAGAAACGTAAGTTCGTTAGATTGAATGATATGATGCAGATGATAAATGGATATTGATCCCAATGCTTGAAAGTATCTGAATATCATCCCTATGGTGTTGTGGACATTGTGACATGATCGTTTCTAGACAGTATGGAAATATGATCACAAATCTTTTAGTGTTTCAACAATGTCTTGAAAGGGAGCTCAAGCCCTACCCATTGCTGTTCGTGCTCAATTCACATTTTACAAAGTGTTGTCCTACTTTTGTAACAAAAATGAAATGTTCTTATATGTTAGGGTATCGTCTAGTGTATTACTCCAAGGGGTTCAAAATTTGCTTTTAACTTACCAAGGTAAGGCTTGCGGGTATCAAATTGTTATATTTAACCATATGAATGGTGTTTATGAGGTTACAAGGCAATGCATTACTAGAGAAAATAATGTTCAAGTTATTAGCCTAAAGGACGCTAGTTGCACTTGCAGGAAATAGAGCAATTTTTGCATCCCATGCTCACACACCATTGCTATGGGTGATGAGCGTCACTATGATTGGATGACTTATATTTCAGATGAGTACTCAATTGATGCATGTGTTAACATGTACGCTCCCTAGTTCCAACCCCTTCATGATCCAAAGTATTGGTTAGCACCCATGCTCCAACTTGCATTTCAAAATGAAAATCTTAAGTGGGTGAAAAATAGATATATGTTGATGCATATCTGCAATAAGTTAGACATTCGTGAAGGAGCTTCTACTATTCATTGTGGAATTTTCCGACAACAATATCATGATAGAAGGAAGCACCCTTGCAGACTTCAAGGCTAAATAAAATGTATCAGCCTAAGTTTTAAATTTGATGGATGTGCAATGTGTGCACTTGTGGGTTATTTTCAGATTAATATGTTTTATGCAATGTGTACGAGGGAGCCGGACCATGCTTGGTGTTTTACGTAATTCGTCTATGTAAAATGTTTTATGCTTTATGTTTAAAATTTCAAATAGTGCCAAGGACAATCTTATTCTTATCCATTAATACGTATGTGTACTTTCATATTTTTTTGTACTTATATTTTATTCTTATTATTATCCAGTAATGTGGACTTAATTGTATGATTTTCATTTTTGAATAAACGACAGGTTCAAATGGCTACGCGGAGGGTGAGAGCCAGAGAGTTGATCTCACTAGGATTTACTGAAGAGTTCGCACTTTACGAACAGTATTGCCATAGATCCACATCCAATTGGGAGACTCAAGTTTGCATTTTTATTTTTGCCTCTTTTAATACATATTTTTAAATGCTTCATTTTTTACTTGCCCTTTGCAATTTTAACTTTTCCATTTCATTTTACTACATAAATTTAACTTTTCCATTTCATAAATTTAACTCTTTTACTAAATAAATTTAACTTTTCCATTTCATTTTACCATACCCCAAGCTCCAACTTACATTGATGACAGAGACTTCCAAGCCCACATCACATGGTCGTAGACACCTAGCTGTAAATAATTTAACTGCCGTGAATTCTTTGCATACGAGCGAGCGAGGAAGGAAGCGAGAGCACAATTTTTACAGCAAGTTTTTTTTTTTTTTTTGAATTGTTAGCTCTAAAATGTCAGTTAAGGTGGACATGTTGGATTGAACGGTTACAATTAAATATTCCATTCCTTCCATCTATTTTGAATAAAATAAAGCACAGAAAAACATTATGGCATTCTTAAACACCAACAGGGTTCCCTCCACAATCTATACCTAAACCAACACAAAACAAACAAACATTAATCTCCTCTTTGAGATCCTGAAAGCCACCCATCAATCCACCCTCTGAATCCGCTGCATTTCAGTTTGATAGAACAGCATAGCCACCAGTTGAACCAGATAAATTCATCCGATCTTTTGACTTGATGAACCACTACGAGGAGACTTATGGGGAGCTTTTCACAGGATCATCGCATCACCGACTCTTTAACAAATGAGCGGCCACCTGATCTGCAAAAGCACAAAAGTATTGAACTGAGGAAATTGAACTGAGTTGACATTGAAATGCTCTGAAATGGATGCAACCGTAACTCACGCGTATTCAAGATGAATATTCATGAATCGAGCATTTTCTTTGCTTTGTGATAACGTTACTGATCCTTCAATAAGCTGATCCTGTTCCACCTCTATTGGATCATAAAAGTAGATCAACGTCTGCAAGAATTATTATGTCAACCAGACTGGAAAGTATGCAAGAGGAAGAAAGATATTGCATCATATGACATCAAAATTTACAAAAATATAGTTAATCACTAAAGAAAATGCAAGCATTAAAAATAAAAGGAGATAGTCATTAGCCTTGTATGCAAATATGCACAGGAACAGTGAAGCCAAGTTTATTGAATGAGTTTATTTCGAAGAACATGCTAAAAGGCTATGGGTGGCATGATCACTGAGAAGAAATTGTCCATGATAAGATTTAGGGCCTTTATTTACATTTATTCCAAAATTAGTGTGCTACTGGTATTCTTTCTCTATGTTTCAATGTCTTCAAAGCATAAGACTACTCGGGTAATTTCGAGTTGTATTGGCATATTTATCCATAGATCTTGTTTCCGTCAAAGTTACCAAATGGTTCACTACTGTTTGGGTTTTCAGAGATCTAGAATAGAGTTCGTATTTTCAGTCCTAGTCATAGTTAAGAGTAAGAAAAGACACAAGCCTCTAGATGCCTAGAGGTAGAGCTGGGTCGGGCTGGTTATGGTTCACTGTAACCCCTGAGCTGAACCAACTTGGCCTCAGAATCCGAACCCAAACATGAGCTGTAAGGCCTGGGAAAAGAAATGAGAAATTTTGGTTAAATCTGGCCTAAAAGAGGATTTAAATTAAATTCATATTGCAAGTGTCCAAGGTAACAAACAGTAGAAGTTCCAGAACCGGAAAATCTCACCTTGCCAAGGGTGAGAACAAAGGCAGAAATGGCGACTACTGCTTTGGCAATGATCACAATGATCTTAGGTCCACCTTGAGTGGCCACACCTACTGCCAGCCTTCATTCTTGGATTATGTAGAGAAGAACAACCCGCAGCAGATGGGTAAAGAAAGGCCAGACGATGTGATGTCCACAGCAATCAACATCTTGAATTATGTAACAGAAGGCTGGACACATAAAAAGGAAGGGAATGCTGACCCTTGCTCTCTCTGTCTCTACCCCTCTGCTACAAATGTAATGCTTCTCCCTCTATCTGGCTTTGGCAGTGACTGTCTTTTACATGTGCTGTTGCTGTTAATGTTGGTTAGGTCAAGTCTATCTAAGCGTATAAATGATTGGCTGAAATGGTATTTATGGCATAGGTGCATAGGATCAGTTCTCAGGTTGGATGTGAGAATCTTATTTGGTGATCAAGGATTATACTTGATCCAACCCAACCAATCCAGATCATATTTGGTATCAAAACATAGGAAGCACTATAAAATAGTGTTTCCGACATATATTTTGGTGTTTTCAACAACTACATCTGGCTAATGCAAATTGAATATAGACACAGAACCTAATTGGAGCTTCTGTGCTTCACAAAAAACAAATTTAATTGGTTCAAGAAATTGGGGAAAGAACCGCCAATCATATTTTTGTTTTTTTTATATAAATAACAGAACCAACTATCATATGACAATAAGCCAAACCACACCCTCAATTTCAGGTTCATTGGGTTCAAAACTCAATCAGTTCACTTGCAAAACCATATATGTACTTACGTAATCTTCCTATAAAATAAAAGCCAAGATTTGGAGAAAAGTGTTTTTCTGTGGCAATTTTAATAATTTGACAAGTAAAAATAAAACAATTTATTGAGATGCATCAAGGGATGCACCCATGTACAAGAAAGGGAGAAAAATAGAAAACCGAAAGGTTTACACACCGTACACCTCCATTTGTTCGATAAAATTTAAAAACTCGGTTAAGAGTACCCTTCCAGAAAACCAACTATAAAATCTCGAAAGCTACCATTCAAGTTTCAACCTAACAAACAATAATCTATGCCCTAAAAGCTTCCCCTATTCCACCTCCCCCAAACAACTAAAAAATATAGAGCTGTAAACTGCTACGCACTCCAGTCCCAATCCAAGGATACCCAACCCCACCCCACTCTCTCACAAAACCAAAAAAAAAAAAAAATATTATTCAACATAACCTAAACATCTTATTGAACACCAATGACAAATAGGAAACAGTCAAAACCAAAACAACTCTCAACTACAACATAACAAAGAAGGAAATGAGACACCAACTCTTCATAGTTAACAAATCATAAGAATATACTTACCCCAAAAAAAAAAAAAAATCATGACACAACAGTCGGAAAAATGACACCTTAGGGGTTGGCCTACATAAACAAATCTTCTTCCATGGGAAGTTAGTCTCTCTATACCCCATAAAGTGTCACAAAAAAAGATTCAACCCCAAACTTTCCCTCGTGAAACTGTCCGTCAAATATTATCATGATGCTCTCAAGCGCATCCCACCTAGCAATAACTTGCATTTGACCCATTTGTACACAGCACAAATACATACCCCAGCTCAAATCTATTGTAGATAAAATGCACAAATATGTGGCAGTGATACCTGTTGCCAATGTGTTGGTGGATCCTCAGGTGCGGTAGACAGTACGAGTGCTTCATCGGGATTTGCACGCTTCTTCCTCTGGCTGCCTTCAGTATTTTGATCATTCGAAGACTCAATAAGTGAAGATAGTGCATTAGTATCACTAGGAAATATTGCAGGGAAGCTAAATTCAACATCGAACCAGAAAGCAAACCCATGAAATGGAGCTGCAAAAAAAGGGGGGAAAAGGTATATTTAAAATGGTTATATTACAAAAATAAATAACTAAATAAAAGAAAGAAAAAACCCAACCATTAAACATTGCAAAACATTGTAAGCTAACAGGAGCAAATTGTAAGGTGTAAACAAAAAATATTGATGGGCAAAAAGATATCTGAGATTAAATTAAGAGAGATTATTCCTCAATTGGAAAAGAAGAGAAAAAAAGGAAAAATGGCTACTTGAGATGAAAAGGTGGTTGATGTATATCAATCTATAGAAACATCTTGAAAACAAAATAAATTACAACATTCATTTAACTTTACAACAAAGCCAAGGGCCTTTGAGATTGTTCTAGAGAGAGGGATCTCCACACACATGCGCGTGCACACACACACACACGTACACACACACACAGATTCTACCTCGCATCATTGACTTAAAGTTAAACCTTGTCGTGACTGTTTCTAACTCATGACTTGAAATAGTATAGCAGTCCACGTGCTTCACCTGCCACAAAAATAATAATCAATTTACAAAGCTTAACTAATCAAACGAAAAAAAAACAATTTGAAAAGCTTAATAATAGGGCTTTTAGCTAAAGGAAAATAAAAGGAAAGAAAAAGAAAACAAAAGTAAGCATGGAGGATAAATCAATTGTATGCTTACACTAGGCACCCTTAAGGTGCTTGTAGAACTATCAAAACAGGATTGGAGAGGTGTAAATTTCCCTTCTTCCTTGCATTTTATTTATACTATTGAATTAGAATCAAATTAGGGAGGACAGGTAATCAAGGCTCCAAGAAAGGAAACAATCAATCACATAATCGGCAATAAATATTCAAAAATATTCTCAAACACGCTCCCTCAAACTAGAGTATACAGCTCAAAAATGCCCATATTAAAAACTAAAGTTTTGAAGGCAGGGCGAGGCAATGGCTTAGTAAGAAAATTAGCCAATTGTGAAAAAGATCGAACAAAGGGAGTACTCGGTTGTTTGCGAATCAACAAATCATCGATGAAGCGCAACCAACTTCAATATGTTTAGTGTGCTTGTGAAATACTAGATTATTACCTATGTAATAATCAATTACCTAAGTAGCAATACTACATAGGCAATACTACCTGAATGTGCTAAAGTAGCAATAAAAGAGCGAGAGGTATGAAAAGCTTATACAATAACCTCTAACTCAGCAGGAGTGAGGAGACTTGGAGAAGCAGTGCTAGATGAAACTGGGTCACTCAAACCAGAAGTGCTCTATGCAGAAGAATTAGTACCAATGGGCACAGTAGTGACATGATTAGCTTGCTTAGGAAGACCATACTTCTTCTAGCAATATGGTTCAGTGTAATTGGTGCCTCCACAATGATTACATTTCTTCTTGTCCCGTCCAAAACCACGGCCAATGCCATGAGAACCACCACGAGGGCCTCGACCACAAGAACCACTAACGAGAGCAACAAAGTCAAACCCACTATAAGAGACTGGTTGATAATGATGGCCTAAGGAAGAACCATGAAGACGAGAGTAAGCATCGGCCATAGATGGGATAGTCTCTCCCACTAAAAGATGATCCCTGTAACTGCAAAGATTATTATTGAGACCAGCAAGAAGCAGAATTGTCATAAGCTCGTCCCATTGTCAAATCATCTCAGCCTTAGTTTCTGGAAAGGGACAAAATTGTAGAAAACGATTCCCTAAAACTTTAAGATTACTATAATATTCAGACAATGGTTGAGTACCTTGGCGAAAAGAGAAAAGTTTTTCAAAGGTCTCAAAGACCTCTGAAACATTACTCTTTTGGGAAAACGAATCTGCCAGTGAATCTCATATGGCTTTAGAAGAGCTACAAAAAGAAACTATATGAAAAATTGAAGGCTCCAAACTATGCTAGATCCAACTCATAACAACAGCATCCGAAGCCCTCCATTGTGAATACAAAGGAGACTTGGAATCTGAAGAAGGATCTGTAATATGATTTTCCAATTGACGACCAATCAAGAAAACCTAAACAGCTTATGACCATGTCAAATAATTTGCACCATTCAACTTTTCACACGAGACGGACTTTGGAAGGCTATCAACTGGTATAAAAGGCTCAATGGAAGAGGAACCAAAAGTAGTATTCTTGGTTTCATTAGAAGTCATAGCAGATATTAAGCAGAAACACAATAATCGAGCAACTACCAAAAACAAGGATGAACCAATAGCCGACAATCAAAGACCAGAAACCAAAGAGGCAACGATCAGCGATTTGATAACCGAGCAATGATCGCGATCGAAGACTAAGAGAAGCGACATACCAAGAAGTCACGAACAAGTACCGACTATGACACAGAGATCAGTCAACCAAGATAACCACTAATTGCAATCAAAACAGAATTGAGCGAGCAATCACAAATCAGGAACAAGTGTTGATCAAGATCGTGGAGATCATTTGATTAAGCTAACAACATTGAGGATTCAAGAAGCAAGCAGATGCTAACGAAGATGAACACGATGCTGGCAACGTCAGCAAGTTGTCAACGGCAACCAGAAGGAGCTACGACAAGTAGTCGACGCCAGCCAGAAGAAATAATTGGCAGCGGTTGACGCCGGCCAATAGGAACACCAATAGCAGTAAGAAGCAGACACTACTATTAGGGTTTCAGTTTTTTTTTTTTTTTTTTTTTTTGAAACAAAAAAAAGGGGTTCTCTGATACTAAGTTGAATAATATCAAAGAAAATGGAGTATGAGTTAATTTTCTCATCTCCCTCATATTGTATTTATATTGATAAATTACAATCAAATTAGAAAATAAACTCTATATTAGGATACACATCAATTTAGGAAATATAATCATAGCTTATAAATCAAATCCTAACTATTCTAGAATATTCCAAAGATCCTAACAGAGTGATTGTGAGATAAATGAGTTTCCCAACAAGCGACAATAGTGGCTCACATTAGGAGATAGCTTACCAGAAGTAGTATCTACGTCAGAAAATAGAATGGAATGAGGGGAGTTGTCATATAAAAATAAGGAAGGCATCCTAATAAGCAAGTGACAAGCAGTGAGAATTGCATCACTCCAATAAACTTTAGGAACGTGCATATTTGAAACAACAAATATATGATCAGTTTCAATGTGATGTAAATTCTCTCTCTCAACAACTCCATTTTGTTATAAATTGCATGGACAAGAGGGTTGGCGAATCATTCCACGAGTGGCCATGAAATCAACGAAAGGTTCTGAAAAAAACTCCTTAGCATTGTCACTGCAAAACATTTTAATAGAAACACCAAATTGAGTTTGAATTTCAATACAAAAGGATTTAAAGATAGAGAATAATTTAGAACAATTTTTCATTAAATATAACCAAGTAGTCCTTAAAAAATCATCCACAAAAGTTACGAAGTACTAAAATCCTAATTTAGAAATGACACGACTCGGTCCCCCAACATCTGCATGAACCAAGTGAAATGGGTGTAAAGCCTTGTTATTAATCCTAGGAGGGAAGGAAGCACGGTGATACTTTCCTAACTGACACGACTCACAATCCAAATATTTTAAATGACACAAATTAGGAATCCACAGTCTTCAATTGAGCAAGAGAAGGATGGCCAAGACAATGGTAGATATCAAGGGGGGGAGGGATCGCTAAGCACACGATAGGAGTTGGTGCAGATGGAACATCCAAGGTTGTAGACTCTCTTAGCTTCATGTCCTCCACCAATCTTCTCCTTCATCTTCATATCCTGAATAATGGCAGAATCAGATAAAAATGTTACGGAACAATCTGATTGCTGAGTTAATTTACTTATAGACAGGAGATTAAAGGAGAAAGATGGTACATATAAGATAGAAGATAAAGTAGAAAAAAAAAATGAATTGTACTAGTTCCCCCCAAGGGGTTACTGGATCCATTGGCTATAGTAATAGAAGGAATAGAAGATGAATGCTAAAAAGTAGAAAACAATCTAGGTGTTTTGTAACGGAATCAAGAATCCAAAATGTAGGAGGGGATATATAAATGCAAGTGATGTGATTACCTTTATGTGAAAGAGAAGCAGTAGAAAGAGACGCCTGGTGAACCGCTTAATACCGGAGAAACATAGAATACTCCTCACCAGAAATAATCACAGGTGTAGATGATCCAATCTCACTGCAAATAGGTCCATCAACAAAGATAGCTTGCTCAGAGATTCTTGCTTGAGCCACATGAGTTGGTTTACCATGTAATTTCCAACATTTCTTACGTAAATGTCCTAATTTTCTACAAAAAGTGCATTTAGGTCGAGAATCATTTGAAGTAGAATTCTAGGATGCCACCATTAGAGTTCAAGAATATGTCTTAGCAAAAGATGAAAGAAATGTATAATGGATAGGGAAGAAGACAACAAATTTTGAAATGAACAAGAAGAACTAAACTGAAATTATTCCTCTATTCCCTTCACAATGATTCTCTTATGCTATTTATAGCCTCAATCAAGCTACTACTAACTAACTTTCCCTCCCAAAGTTCTTAATTAAGTAACTAACTTTCAGCTAGCTTCTCAGCTACCTTCCCTTCAGTTATAATAGAATCAACAGATTACAATGCTTTATTTAGTAGATTATTAACTAACTACTAACTTTGGATATAACATTCCTTGTCGCTTGAAAGCAGCCTTGTCCTCAAGGCTAGAATTGGGGATACTTTGCATGGATTTCTGAATGACAAACCCACATTGCATCCTCTGAAAAGAAATTCTGCCATTGAACTAACCACTATTCCACAGTTTTCTGCCCCCTCTTAGCCATTCTTCTGTCTAACACAGCCATAAGTTTCAATTGCAATGTACCTTCTAAGTTAACTGGTGGCAAACTTGTGTTAGCTGTTATAATGGCTCTCAATTTCTTTTTAAGCATTAAGACATGAAACACTGGGTGAAGTTTAGCTCCTATTGGTAGCTGCAACTTATAGGTCACTGACCCAATCTTTTCTATCAGCTGATATGGCCTATAGAACCTAAGAGACAGCTTCATGTTCTTTGGTAGGATCACTATGTTTATAGGCTGTAACATGAGATAGACCCAATCGCCAACCAGAAATTCCCTCTCAGACCTTCCCTTGTCGGCATAATGTTTCATCCTTTGTTGTGCCTGATTCAAGTTCTCCTTTAGCTATCTGATGATGTCCCTTCTTTCCTTTAGCCAATACTCGACAGTTGCTATTGAAGATGGCCTAGAGATGCAGAAGATGTGGTCAGGAGGCTCCTTCCAATAAACTACAACATAGGGGGTTGTTTTAATGTTCGAATGGTAAGTGGTATTATACCACTACTCAGCCAATGCGAGCCATTTAACCAAGTGCTTAGGGCATTCCCCATTGTGAGCCATTTAACCAAGTGTTTAGGGAAGTCCCCAGTCATACACCTTAGGTACTTCTCCAAGCATTTGTTGAAAATTTCCATTTGACCATCAGTTTGTGGGTGGTAGGCAGTGCTAAGACACAATTTACACCCTTGTAAAGCGAAGAGCTCATGCCAAAAATGACTGGTAAACACTGCATCTCTATCTGATATAATGGTGAAAGGAAGACCGTGCAACTTGAACACTTGATCGAAAAACACTTTGGCTACTTCTTTAGCTGTATAAGGAGGTGCTAAAGCCATGAAATGCCTATATTTTGTTAATCTGTCTATTACTACAAAAATCACAATTTTATCTTGAGAATTTGGTAGCCTATCAATGAAATCCATAGAAATGTCCCTCTAGATTCTGTTTGGAAGGGTTAGAAGCTACAATAGTCCAGGGTACTTCACATTTTCACTTTTATATCGCTGACATATATCACATTCCGAGACAAATTTTGCTACATCTTGTAGCAGACCTTTCCAATAGAAATTCTTGTGCAACCTTCTTCTTGCTTTACCTACACCCGAATGTCCTCCTAAATGAGAGAAATGAAACTCCTGAATGAGCTGTCTTCTGAGTAATGACTTTCCAACCACCAATCTGTCATGATAGGTTAGATTGACTTGTTCCCAAGCATAACCAGCATGGGCTTGTCCTTACTGAAGGTCCAAAATCAACTGCTTAGTCTCTCTATCTTCCTCCCAACTAAGCTTCACCTGTTCCAACCAACTAGTGGAAACACAAGACAAGGCATGAACGGTAGCCACTGTATCTGCAAAGCTTGTTAACTCTTCTTTCTGGATAAGGCATCAGCAGCCTTATTATCTTTGCCAGACTTATAAACTACAGTGTAATCAAATCCTAGAAGCTTAGTGACCCATTTCTGTTGAAAAGGAGTGCCCACCCTCTTCTCCAAAATATATTTTAGACTTTGATGATCAGTTTTAATCACAAAATGTCCACCTAGAAGGTAGCATCTCCATTTAAGTACTACCATACCACTGCCATCAGTTCTTTTTCATAAGTAGAAAAAGCTTGATCTCTTGCTGAAATTCCCTTACTCCAATAAGCTATCGGATGGCCGTCTTGCATAAGCACAGCCCCTAAACCTGTTCCCAAAGCATTTGATTCCAAAACAAAATCTTTACTATAATCTGGTAGGACTAGTACTGGGGTTGAAGTCATTTTCTCCTTGAGTTGAGTGAAGGCTGCAATGGCTTCAGGAGTCCACACAAAGGAATCCTTCTTAAGCAAACAACAGAGAGGAGAAGAGATCTTACCATAATTTTGAATAAACTTTCTATAGTATCCCGTGAGTAAAGTTGGCAAAGTCAACCCATACCCATCAACCTGCTCAATTAAACCCATAATAAATGGGGTTGGGTGTTGTTATGTTATTAATTGGGTTGTTATTGGGTAATTTATAAAACACGCATTTATAAACGGATGCAATTGGGTTGTTAAACAAAAACCATTAACACACCCAATTAAACTATTTTGGATTAGAAGAGGGTGCAAAATAGAATAATTTTCCAACTAGGATAGCTCCTAATAGTTCAAAATGCTTTAAATTTGCTGTACACATTGCTTAATTCTGCTTATAGGAGTCATGAACATTTAAAAACTAATTGCTTCAAATCAAATTTTCTTTTACATCCGTTTTGCTTCTGAGAAATCGAAAGAAAATTAGAGCCCTGCAAGCAAATGAGAACATAGCAGAGCTTTTCCTATGCTCAAATTTGATTCTTTACTAAATTAGATTAATTATTAATTTAATTTAATTTAATTCTATTATTTATTAAAAATATTTTGATAAAATATATTTCATACTAATTAGATTAATAAATTTAATCATATTATTTATTAAAAATAAATTAATAAAATATATTACATATTAATTTAGATAATTAAATCATATTTTATTTATTAAAAATAATTTTAGTTTAATAAAATATTTGAATAAAATAATTTATTTTAATATTATGTAACAAAAATAAACAAAGTGTTAAAATTGACAAAATGTTTACAACAAAAAAAAGAGTGAAAATGCTTTTTTTGTTATTTACGCTTTGTTGTTGAAGTTTTCATTTTTTTTTTGAAAACAAAAAAAATCAATAGATTTAACAAATATATTTCAATTACCAATTTATAAAATTTTAGAAATATAAAAAGAAAAATAAAATACAAAATATTACCAGACGGGGCTAAGTGAAAGATTTTCGCCAAGCAACGTACCGACGCTATGAACATCAATGCTTACTTGTAATTCAATGCGAGTTTTGTTGCTCTCAAAACCACCAATAACGCAGCATTTTACAGTTATTTGGCTTCTTTTACAGCTTATTTTTTCAGTATAGCACTGTACGATTATGGGTGTGTTATAATAGATACATATATATATAAGATATAAGGGGTCACATGTAGTACTTAATTTTTTAGATAAAAAGTCAAATAGTCCTATGCATATCAATAATCTATCTTATTTGACAAATATTTTTTCATTTTCCTCTTTTTTTTTAAAACTCAATCAAATAAAGGGAATAACAATGATATATATATATATATATATGTATATTTCAATTTTTAGTTTTTTAACGTTAGATGGATGGATTAGAATAATAATAATCTATTTATATATATATACACGCACACATTAATTGAAATAAATTTGTATTTTTTTTTTTTAAATTAAGTTGAGTCATAAGTAAATGGATTGGATACAGGTTTATAAGTTTATACTAACCCCTATCCAACCCACCCATTTAACCTTTAACTTGTTTAAACTCATCACTAACTCGCCCAACCCGCCCAGTTTGCCACCCCTACCTATGAGCCCTAAAAATCCCCTCAATTCTTTGACATTAGCTAGTACTGGCCAAGAGTTTATAGCTTGCAGTTTGGTGGTTCTGCAAATATTCCTTTTGCTGATACCAAATGCCCCAAATACTCCACTTTAGTCTTTTCAAACACATTTAGTTCTTTTAGCAAACAACTACTACTGCTTCAATTTTTGCAACGTAGTCTGCAAGTGCTGCAAGTGATCTTCCCAAGATCGACTATATACTACGATGTTATCAAAGAATACTAGGATGAACTTCCTTAAGAATGGTCTAAAGACTTCATTCATTAGGCTCTAGAATGTAGAAGGGGCATTAGTAAGCCCAAATGGCATTACTAAGAACTCATAGTGCCCATCATGAGTTCTAAATGCAGTTTTTTCAATGTCAATAGGGTGAACTCTAATTTGATGGCATCTGGACCTCAAATCCAGTTTAGAAAAATATTTTGCTCCACATAACTCATCCAATAACTCATCTATAACTGGTGTTGGAAATTTATCCTTAACAATAGCTTTCTTAAGTGCCATATAATCTACACACATTCTCCAAATACCATCTTTTTTCTTTACTAAAAGCACTGGCGAAGAATAACGGCTAACACTAGGTCTTATTATTCCAGAATTTAGCATTTCCTTAACCTGCTTCTCAATTTCAGCCTTTTGGAAATGAGGGTACCTGTAAGGCCTGACATTTGTAGGCTCAACCCCTGGTTTGAGAGGAATGCAATGATCATGAGATCTAGTAAGGGGTAAATCCTTTGGCTCCTGGAACACATCTGTGAAATCTAAGAGTAAAGCTTCTACTTCTTGTGGATAGTCTCCCTTTTCTTGACTGTCAACAGCTTACAATGAATTGATTTGAGCTATTACTCCATTTGGTTGCTTTTATAAATACTTCATCTTTCCTGAGCTCACTACTTTTAATTCTTTTTTCTTCCTTCCTCTTAGCACATGCTTTTTGCCACTGAGAAAGAATTCCATGCTAAGATTCTTGAAATCCCATTTAACTGGCCCCAAGGTGGCTAACCACTGAATACCCAACATCATATCACAACCCTTTAATTGTAATATCCTTACATCAGCTTGACAAGTGTCCCTTGCATCTCCCATTGGAAATTTCTAAATATGGCTGTGCTCAACATTCTGGTTCCATCGGCAGCTGACACTGGTAAGGGTTTAGTTTCCTCTGTTTCAACGCTGGTCCTCTTGGCCACCTCGGCACTCAAGAAGTTATGCGTGCTTCCTGAATCTATCAAGATTATGATGAGTTTCTTCTTTACATTAGCCTTCACCCTCATTGTTCTATAGGAAATTGAGCCAGTGATGGCATTTAAATAAATCTGCAATTCCTCTTTAGGTAACTGCTCTTCCTCCTCTTCCTCTTCGCCTTCAAAAGCTTGTACTTGCTCCTCTCCTTCTCCTTCTATAGCATACAACTTTTTCTTGCTACATACATGTCCTCTAGTATATTTCTCATTGCACTTGAAGCATAACCCCTTCGCTCTTTTTTCTTTTAACTCCTTGGACAGCTCCCTTTTGACTTGCCCTCCATTGCCCATATATGGACTGTCCCCCAAAGATACATCTGTTTTGGCACCCATTCTTGATTTCTTGGTGATGGCTTCAATGCTGGACTCTTATAGTTTCGCCAGTCCTATAGCATTAGTGATGGAAGCTAGTTTGAACATTAATACCCCAGGTCTAATTTCATCCTTAAGTCCACTTATAAAGTAGCTAACAAAAAAAGACTCTAGCAAATTCTGGGTTTGATTTGTCAAAACCTCAAACCTTTCTTGATATGCTTTTACAGTAGTGGTTTGCTTAAGCTTAGTTAATTCTCTCGTTACATCTTCATAAGAATTTGGGTCAAATCCTGACAACAAACCTTGTTTAAACAGTTCCCAAGTGATGTGATGATAGCATTTTTCAAACCACTGAAACCATTGTAAAGATGAATCTTCTAAGTGCAATGCTGCAAGTTTAACCTTGTCCCATTGTTCACTGTATTGAATTCAAAAAACCTCTCAAATTTATACAACCATATACTTGGGTTTTCACCACAAAATCATGGAAATTCAATCTTTGAATTTCATTGATAAAAAGGGAAAGGAGAATGATGTGCGTTCTGACCTCGATGGATATTCACCCAAGGCCTGAGACCCTGCTTGAACATGCTGTGATGACTTTGGTTGCTGCAGCCTTGAACCTCCACTTCCTTCTTGGTGTGATTTTCCATACACATGGCTTGTCATTTTATCATGCTTCATACTCATGACTACAATCATCTCCTTAATATCCCCTAATTCCTTGAGAGATTTTCTGATTTCCCCAATCTCTTTTGCACTTTTCTCATTTCCTTCCTTCAACAGTCGAATGGTTTCGTCTACCTTCTTAACCTCCTGCGCTGCTCTAGTTCCGTCGGCCATGGTACTTTGCACAAACAATAGGCCAAGAATCCTAGCTGCTCTGATACCAAATATAATGGCTAGGGAAGAAGACCACAGATTTTGAAATGAACAAAAAGAACTGAACTAAAATTGTTCCTCTATTCCCTTCACAATGGTTCTCTTATGCTATTTATAGCCTCGACCAAGATACTACTAACTTTCCCATTCTTAACTAAAAGGCCGTTTGGTAACGCAGTCGTTTTTCTATTTACGTTTATATGTTT
This sequence comes from Vitellaria paradoxa, assembly GCA_019916065.1. Lineage (NCBI taxonomy): Eukaryota > Viridiplantae > Streptophyta > Magnoliopsida > Ericales > Sapotaceae > Vitellaria > Vitellaria paradoxa. Next base: position 42,502,038 of record CM034233.1, on the reverse strand, counting down.
ATATTTTCTATTTCTTGTTTTCTGTTACCGTTTTCTTTTTCTGAAATAAAAATTGAAACTACGTTTAGAAATACAATTTTGTTTACAATTATTAATTTTTTATTTTCATAAAATATTTAAATTTATTAGTTTTTTAAGAATTAATTGAACTTAATAAATACATTTTACATTAATTTTATTTTATTTTTTTTTTTTTTTGAAAAGATAAGTAAGCATTATTAAATAGCATTGAAGGGATGCCAAAGAAAAGAGCAAATTACAAACTTTCCCCTCCTTACTTCATGCTAGCTATAAAAAGTAGAAAAAAACTAAGATCTATCTCTTTTCCTTCTTCTACCCAACTAAACAAGTAAGAAAGGAATAAACTTTTGAAATGCAAAACAGTCCTTTCTTCATTGTCAAATATCCTCCTATTTCGTTCCTTGCAAGTCAACCAAAAAAGACAATAAGGGATCAAGTTCCAAATCTTCCTTTTCCTCCTTCCCATTGGTTGTCCCCACCATACTGTTCCAAATCTTCCTTTTCCTCCTTCCCATTGGTTGTCCCCACCATGCTAAAAGAAAGTTTTTTAATTTAACGGGGAAGCATGTTTGAACATCAAAGCATGAAAGAATTAGATTCCAAATTTCAGTAATCCAACAACAATGGATGAATATATGATTAATGGATTCCTCTTGTCTGAGACATAATAAGCATCTATTAACTATAGAGTAACCTCTTCGCTTTAGGTTATCCATAGTCAGAATCCTTCCCCTCACAGAACACCAGGAGAAAAAAATTAATTTAATTTAATTATATTATTTATTAAAAACAATTGAATAAAATATAAATATTATATAATTTAATCTAGTAAATATAAAATATATTATTTATAATTAATTATATTATTTATTAAAAATAATTGAATAAAATATATTTCATAATAATTTAAATAATTTAATTACAATATTTATTAGAAATAATTTAATAAAATATAATTCAAATTAAATCAATTAAATTAATTATTAAATTAATTTATTTATTATATTTATTAAAAATAATTTAATAAAATATATTTGTATTAATTAAATTATTTACTAAATTAAATAATATATTTTATTTTATTATTTATTAAAAATAGTTTAATAATATATATTTTTTATTAATTAAATTAACTAATTTAATTATTTATTGGAAATAAATTAATAATTGATATTACATATTAATTTAATTATATTATTTATCAAAATAATTTTAGTTTGATAAAATATTTGAATAAAATAATTTATTTTAATATGATGTAACAAAAATTAATAAAGTATTAGAATTGACAAAATGTTTGCAACAGAAAAGAAAACACAGATTGAAAACACCTTTTTTCTGTTTATGTTTTTCTGTTTAAGTTTTCATTTTCTTTTGGAAATAAAAAAACGTAAACAGATTTAGCAAACATATTTCTGTTGCTAGTTTACAAAATTTTGAAAATATAAACGGAAAAACAGAAAACGAAAACGTTACCAAATGGGGCCTAAGTAAATAACTTCCAGCTAGCTTCTCAGCTATCTTCCCTTCAATTATAACAGAATCAACAGATTACAATGCTTTATTTGGTAGGCTATTAACTAACTACCAGCTAACTAACTTTGGATATAACAAGATGCCCCTCCAAATATTTGTGCCCCTACTAGTTCAAATTCTAGATCAAGAACGGCGAAATACTTGAGAACAACTATTTGTTCGTGCTGTTTCTGCATCTCGTGAATGTCAGTTGATAATGATTGCAGTGACTTCAATTCTTCATACATCTTTAGAGTTACAAAGTATTGAGTGATGTTTTTGCTAGACAGTTGAAGTTCGAAGAAGTCACTAGTTATATTATAGAGACGATTGAGATCACTAGATTACAACAGTTAAAACATCCTCCCATATCTCCTTACTAGTATCTAGATGAGTGCATAGATCTGCAATGTCAACCTCCATAGAATCCTATAACAAGCTCATAATATTAGCATTGTCCTCAACCCAAGAGTCACAAAAAGATTAAGAAGATGGTTAGAGTCAATGAGATGTTTGTGCTTGTCGAGACAAGCTAGGGCAATTTTAATTGCCATGGACCACCAAAGATAATTTTTCCCATTTATTTCCTAGTAGTTAGACGACTAGGCCAAGTGTACTAGAATAACCTCGAAGGGAATCAACAATGATTGTTGAATGCTGGGTTCATCAATGATTGATGAGTCGATTTACTAAGTCAACGCCGATGATAGAAATCAATGACGAAGGCTAACGACGTCAACTGACTACCCAGTGTCAACGAAGGACTGATGATCTGCTGAGACTAACGATCAACTAACGATTGGCTAAGATGCGATTGACAATTGACAATGATCGACTAATATGCGATTGATGATTGATGATGGGCTACTATCAATCGGTGATGGCCAAAAACAAAGTACTCCCAACAACCGATGATCAACACAAAGGCAAGACGATCAGCGACAATAACCGAGGATGCAGGGATAACTGCAATGACGATTGGCCAATGGTTGACAATGATGTAGGGATAACTGCGATGATGATTGGCGCGATTGACAGTGCTATTAACGATTAAAGATCAGGGACGATGCACGCAACGAAGCAAATTCAATTTCTGAGAACTTAAGGTATTGTTGATACAGACACAAGCAACCCAAATTCCATAGAACAGATTAGAATCTCCACTCTCATAATAGGGCAATCAAGACTTGCAAATTTTCAATGTGACCTTATGGCATGTAAACTTTTAGAAATTGAAAGGAATGTATTGATTTCATTATGTGTGTCATAGTATTATTTATATACATAGATACCTATACAAATTAAGACATAACTGCAATCACAATAATCTAAACTAGGAAATGATAAATCACAATAATCTACCTACAATAAACATATCCTACCAAATCTCTGACACAGGGAAAGTCGTTATGGAAAATTGCCAAAGCGAAAGATCATTGCCATCAAATATGGCCTTGAATAGGGGAAATGATCCTCCAAGTCAACGACGGAAGCTCATGGAGTAAACATTTAGAAAGGGATAAGGCAACCATGGTAGGGTTTAAGTGACAAGTTGATTTGGCAAATTGGTCGAGGAGAGAGAATCAAGTTCTAGAGCTATAGATGAAATCAAGATGGTGTTATTGCAAAAATCTTCACGAACATTTTTGCGTTGGCAACCAACAAGGAAGCACGGTGACAGATTATCTAAATAGCAACAGGCATACTTTGATTTGGAATATCATGCTCTACAGGAATATCAAGATTGGCAAATGGATAGATATAGGATGTTTATGCAATACTTCATAGTGTTGAAGTTAGGGGCGAGGAGGATGGCTCGTATTGTGCATAGTCTAAGCCAGGGGAGTTCAAGATGAGATCATTTTATAAGACCTTGGTGGGCAATAGAGGTGGAGTTTCCTTGGATAAAGATTTGGAAAGCAAAGCTGACACCTCAGGTGTGTTTTTTCTCATGGTGCACAGTTCGAGAGAGAACTAGGGGTATAGATTCAGATTTTGAATCTTCTTTGGTATTTGTTGGGAGCATGATGATGTAATGTTGGGTGGGGCCGCTTATGGCTTGTAGCATTTTTTCAGTGCATTTTAATATAATTTTTTATCCACCAAAAAGAAAAAAAAAAAAAAAAAAAAAACAAAAGGTGTCAATAATCTTATTACAAGTTGGGAGCACGTCCATGGACCAATAAATATCTTGTTGCATCAAGCCCATTTGGTGAACAATCCCAAAGATTTTGTACTACATGAGCAGAGGATCGCATAACAAAAATGTTACCTAAAACATGGATCATTTCAGTGCATAGAACGAAAACAGAAACATGCTATGCTTAATCTGTAAAGGCTTCTCATTATCTCCATATTATTAAAATTTTTTGGTATAAAAAAGTGACTTATTTTCCCAAAAAAAAAAAAAAAAGTTAAAATAAATTAATCAAGTAAAAGAATGTAAATATTCATGAAACTAGGTGCCCATTCTAATTTATATGGATCTATATGTGAAACAATATGCCAGGAAATGTAACAAACTACAAAAGAGGTATATCAATTTAGAGAACTCACCACATGCGGCCATGTCAAAACATTTTCACCTGTTATTGTCTCAACAGATGGCTCTTCAAATGCACACTGTTTTGCTAATGGCAACATGGCAGACACTGCAGTCAACAAAAAAATTGCAACTGTTAACTAATCCATCAAATAAACTGGTCAAAGAAAGGACAGCAAAAAACAAAAATACATCCATGAACTCCTCTAATACTTTTCTTTTATGAATAAAAATTTATTCATAGAGAAAAAGTAAAAGGGCATTAAGAAAATGCCCAGCATTTACAGCATCCCAAAAAACTATACTGTCATAATCTTAATGAAGCTTATATAAGAATCTAACCCTTTTGACCCACCATACAACGTAGACAAAAAATACTTCAATTTAAACAAGGGTAATTTCACCTCAAACTCCATTCTGTACCCCAGCCCCCCTCTTCTAACCTACTTTACGGTATAGACAAAGAATACTTCTCGAAACTCTACCCCTTCAAAACATCTCATATTCTCTCTATTAGCAATGTAAAATGGGTCAGGTTAGACCTGACCCGCTCTAAGACCAGCTTTGACCTAGCCATGGGCTAGGCCACCTCCTCTCAGGGACAGAAAATACGATTCTAAACTTTTCTTTTAATTTTTTTTAATATTTTAATGGGTGAAGCGGCAGGTCACAGGTAAGGTGGGGAGGGTGGCCCAAGCCCTAACCCGAGTCACTCAACTAGGTCGGGCCAGGGCTGTACGGATGCTATAGGCAGGGCATGGCAGGCTGACCCACCCCCATTTGCATCACTACTCTCTATCCATGTAAGCCAAAAGTTGCAGAAGGAAGCTATTTTCCATGTCCTTTTCCTCGGTGGACTAGAGCCCACCTACAATGCAACAAACTCTTTGCATGTCTTAGGAATACCCACTGAATACTGATACTAGACAAAAACACGTCCTAGAAGCTTCTAACCCACTTGTAGTGAATCAACATATGATCAATGGTCTTGCCGTCCTCCTCACAAATATAACATCTATTTACCATCTTAAAACCTCTCTTCTAGAAATTATTAATTGCAAGAATGCTCCCTCTCACTACAACAAATACCCACTAAATACTGATACTAGACAAAAACATCTCCCAGAAGCATCTAACCCACTTGTAGTGAATCAACATATGATCAATGGTCTCGCCGTCCTCCTCACAAATATAACATCTATTTGCCATCTTAAAACCTCTCTTCTAGAAATTATTAGTTGTAATGATGCTCCCTCTAACTATAACAAACGAAAAAGTTAATTTAGATGGTACCCCTATCATCCATCTTCTCCCCCACGAAAAATCCTCATCTCTTCCCCCTCGTAAGGCCTTGTACTAGGATCTCATCTCAAATATCCCATATTTAGTCAAAGTCCGCCCAATCTTATCAACTATCAACCCCACCCCTGTTATGAAGGGGAAGGAGAAACTCCGATAAGAGTGTCGTCCTCTCCATTTCACAATCAAATAGACTCCTTTGAAGGATGATATTCCATTTCAAGCTTCCTTCCCACATTGATCCAAACAATCTTCCTCTATTGCCTCCTTGTTCAAGGCTAGCTCAAATAAATCCAAGAATAGGTATTGTAATATGCCCCCGAGACTCCGATTATAAATCTAGAACTTAATCCTATCGTCCGTTCTCACTTGACATCAAATATGACCCTTAAACCTAACCCACCCCTTTCTAATCATACTCCATACTCCCACACTATGGGAGTCCACACCTTCCTTCAAGTTCCAACCACCCCAATCCACCCCATACTTAGAGGCTACAACTTTCCTCCATAACGTCCTTTTCATTGGAAAATCTCTATAAACACTCTCTAACAAAGCTTCACTAAAAATGTTTTAGTCTTCTAATCAACACCACAACCCCTTCTCAAACAAGGCGGCAGATAGAACTCCATCTCACTAGATGATATTTAAAACCCTCTCCCATTCCTTCTCACAAGAAACCTCTCTAAAGCTTGTCAAGCTCTTTTGCCATTGTTGCACGGATCTTAGACATGGAGAAAAAATATGTTGGTAAGCTAGTTGAGGTACTTTTGATCAAAGTTACCGTTGCCCCTTTTGACAAGAATTTGCCCTTTCACATAGTTAATCTCTTCTCATATTTCTCTGAGACCTCACTCCACGCGTTCTTGGACTCGTAGAATGCCCACAGACGAAGTCCCAAATTGGTCTATGGAAGCGAGCTAACCTTGCATTCCATCATCGTCGCAAAAGCATCCAAGTGTCCACCACACCCCTCACTTACATGACTGGGATAAGCATGGAAAAATGTGAACTAATTTGAAGCAAAAATAAAACCTATTCTAAGGTCAAGTCACATCAAAGAACAATGACTACTCATCACCATTCGGGTCAACTGTTATAGTCATACAATATACAGTATAGAGCCCTATCACGTTACCCTCATTCCCACATGAAATAATAGAAACTGCAGTCCATGGATCGCTATCTCCTCAACCACCAAAAAAGACCCATCCAGCCACACCAAACCATAAATAATAAATACAAATCTCTGGCAATGAGTCAATAAATACAACATCCGAAAAAATAAATCATAATATAAGTCTAGACTTTACACCCACACTCTGAATTGCACAAATAACAATACAAAGATAAAGCGCAATCTCTCGGCCAAACCAATGATCTTAGCTCAACTCCAGGTGATTGCTCTCAGCTCTTAAGGGATCACATGCAAGGTTGTTAAAATCAAGATTTTACTTGAAATCAATAGAGGGTCTAAAAATTGAACCGTAAAATCGTAAAATTTTACCCAATGCTTATAACACTAAAATATAGTCTATTATGTTACAATTTTTCATTTAGAGCTTCCATTTTTTTTTTTTTTATGATAAGTAGAAAATTTTATTAATAAGAGAGGAGAACAAAGACATGCATCAATAAAAATATCATACCTAAAAAATTACCCGTATCAACAAAACCAATTCTCAACAAAGTTCACAAAAGATTCAATACTTGGTTCTATACTCCTTTTATCCAACTACCCAATTGAGTCCTTTAAATGTTTGGTGTAACCTATATAATTGATATTAAAATACTAACTCTATTTTAATTTAATTTTTTGTAGGAGTTATAATATATTTGTAATATTTTATTATAAGTTTCTTGATTTCCATCATAGCTGCTAGGTTTAATTTATGGTAATCAATTTAGTGGAACAATACGCATGGTCTTCAACTAATATATTATAGGAAATAATAGTGTTATATAATCAAAAAAATATACCAAAAAAAAAATAACAAGTGAAATAGTTTTGGTCTATCACCTGACAAAAAAAATGATCATAAAAGTATATTTTATTTGACAAAATTACACAAAAATCATTTATTTTTTAAAATTGGTAAAATTGCCTACAAAATCGAGATTTTTCTGATTTTATATCATAAAATTGAGATTTTTTCTATTCTACTCCTATTAAGATTTTACGTAAGATCAAACAAGTTTTATCGCTCTAATATCATAAAATCGTAAGATTTTAAAATTTAAATCAAAATTTTAACAACATTGATCACATGTGATAGGAGGGGTGAGTTTAACAGTCTAGTAAATAAAACCACATAAGTGTGCACAAGTATACATGCTTAACAATCCACAATATAAAACATCCATTCATATTAACAATTCATATACAATAATGGGATGCAAATGACATGGCATGCAACTCCAATCGCCATCTACCTGCAATCTTATTCTGGGAAAGGGTGATACTTAGCCAAGCACATAGATCACCAACCATACCATTTTTTGGGTTACAACAATTGAATGACAATTAGTTATGCACATAAAGCCACAAACCACACTATTTTAATCTAATTAATAGCAAACCAACACGTCACGTGTGCATCCTATCCTGAAAAGGATAATAAATCACGTAGCCTCTCAACGACTGTTCTACCATATCGACGAGAGGCATTCGCCCGCGGGAAAACGTCAGGTAGCAACCCAGTAAAATCCCAACATTAATATCTTAAATTAATGTCACATCACCAAAGATCAATCTCTAGTCATATATATATCAATTGGGAATTATTTGGTATTTTAAAAAACTCATTTTATTATTTTCAAGAAATCGGATCATGTCCATACGTAGGCATCGACCTACGGGCAAACATCAAGTAGCAACACGGTAAAATCACAACATTAATATCTCAAATGAACGTTTCATCACCAAAGACCAATCTCTAGTCATATATATCAATTGGAAATTATCTGATATTTTAGAAAACTCATTTTATCATTTTTAAGAAAATGGATCCCATCCATAAGTATGACTGTGCCCACAACACATCAATACATCAAGAATATGGATTTCTAAACTAATCATAATAGCTAAATAGCGTAACCTAGCCCATTTTTGTTCTCTTTTTATTCTTTCTTTCACCTTTCTATTCTTCTTTTGGTTTACCAATAGGGGGAGGAGTAGAGAGACAAAATTTAGGGTTTAGGAGCAAGTCTTTGGGGGATTTGTTAATCTTCATGTCTGGATCATCGTGGTGGTGTAAGTTTGCATAGAACGCGATCGAGAGAGGAGAATCAAGCTCATAAGTTCAAGGGTTTCAATGGGTTTCTTTGAATTTCCTTCTCTTTTCTTTGGATTGGAGATAGGTGAAACAACATACGTGCTTATTTCTTATTATTACACGATCTAGAGTAGGATTAAGCTTGGTCGTGTGGATTTTTGGTGGAGACCATTGACAAATACACACAGGTGCATATATATGTGTACATATGCGATTTGTGTGACTCTTGCATCTATTGTTGAAATTTCTAAATTGTAATCACTTACTGAGGAATTATACACGTTACATGTTGATATTCCCAAGTATAGATGAATGATTTGTTGGATTTGGAATGAAATGACTAAGATTTGATTTATGAACAAGCCCAGCAGCTTTCTAGGCTTGGATGTTCGAACAAGCAATTAGACTTTCGAATATCCTTTAACATGAGATTAGTTTTTGGCCCCTGGAGCTATCTGAAAAGTTTTGTTTGAGTGTGCCTATTGGGACATTCGAACGTCACTTCCCCACTCTGAAAACTTTGGAAACCTCCTTTGGTCTCATAGGTAATTGTTAATGTAGATACCCATCCCAAATTAATATTTCTTTTGATGATTTAATATGTTGCAATGAGGATCTACATTGTTAACCATGATTGAACATATCATATTTTTTGTTGTGATCCATAACCCGACAATACATTATTGTCCGATTTGGGCTAGGTTACGTGCAATGTGAGAACTTCTGAGAGTGTTACCCATCTTGGTACTACTCTCGTCCAAGCACACTTAACCCTAGAATTTCAATGGAATTCAGTACTCGTACAATTTTAAAACATGTCCTTGGAAGATGTTAAATATTACATATTTTGCACTTCACCCCAACCTACCCAAGTCATGTGGAATATAAGTATTTCACCGCACCTCAATGGTAGCTCGCCCATCCTCTAATTGACTCACCCACATGACAAATCCATCACACCGATATAATCTCAGACTTCGGTAGGTACACCTTCAACCTTTAAACTACTTCAAAACACAACAACAAGAACCTTAAGTGACCAAACCACAAAAGGTCGGCTCCATGTAACATTATCGAGTCATTTGCAAATAGCAAATGGGAGACCCCTAAGTGGTCCCTCCTCCCTCTATCAACATAGAAACCATCAATATGGTCAAGAATACCATATTTCCTAACTCTCACAATATGGTCAAGAATCAGCTTGGAGTGCAAGTTAAGAAGCTTCAATCAAACAATGAAAGAGAGTACTTTAATCATATTTTGTCTCCATACTTTTAGAAGGAAGGGATTATACATGAGTCCTCATGTGTTCACACTCCCCCAACAAAATGAAGTGGCTGAACAGAAAAATGGACACTTGTTGGCTACTACCCGAGAATTTTTGTTTCAAAACGATGTCCCTAAGTCCTACTGGAGAGAAGCAGCTCTCACAACACATCTAATCAACAAACTTCCTTCAAGAATCTTGGGATTTCAAAGTCCGAGGGATGTTCTTTCCAAGTTCTATCTCGAATTTTACCACATCAAATCATCATACTCTAAAGATATTTGGGTGTGTGTCATTTGTTCGCATTCATGGTAACGAAAGAGGGAAACTAGATCCTAAAGCAAGACGGCGTGTGCTCCTTGGATATTCCACCACACAAAAGGAGTATAAAAACTATCATCCTCCTATTTGTAAAATGTATATCTCGGCTGATGTGACCTTTGATGAAAGCACCGCCTACTTCACTAACCCTTATCTTCAAGGGGAGATTGTTGTGGAAAACAAGGAATTGCAAGATTTACACCTGCTCAATCTCCCTGCAACACCTAAACTACAAAGGCTTGAGCCAACGAAGCCAATAGCTACACCACCATCCGCTCAACCCAAACCTGAATCACTCAAGCCAACTACTGAACCAACTACAACAACAAAATCTATCTCTGAAATAGGATTAGCACCAAAACAGCTACATTTGAACATGTCTAAAGCTTTGGAAACCGAGCCTATGAAAGTGTCAAGTGAGGATTTCAAAAATATGGTTGAGGGTAAAGAAGCTCATGCTAACACTAGGTACTCTACGATGTACTCCAGGGTGTATTCTAGAAGGAAAGCACCAATTTCTTAACCAAGGCAAGTTCAAACAATGGACCCAAATTTTGGAAATGAAGTAATGGTTTCTAATTCTGATTCTAATAGTGAATTACCAATTGTTATTAGAAAGAAAACTAGAAAATGTACAAAAAAATCCATTATATCCGCTTTCACATTTTGTGTCACTTGATAATGCTCACCATCTCATAAGAGTTTTCTCATAAACTTAAACACTATCCATTCCTAACACTTTATCTGAGGCATTGTCGTGTAAAAATTGGAAAAATGCCAATATTGAGATACAGGCACTAGAGAAAAACAAGAATTGGGAGGTGGTGGACTTGTCTAAAGGAAAAAAGCCAATTGGATGCAAGTGGGTCTTCACAATAAAATACAGAGCAGATGGTGTTTCACTAGAAAGATATAAAGCTAGGCTTGTCACTAAAGGAAATACACAAACACATGGGGCAGACTACCAAGAAACCTTTGCACCTGTTGCAAAGATGAATACAGTTCGAATCTTATTAGCACTTGCAGCTAACTACAATTGGCATCTACAACAATTTGACGTGAAGAACGCATTCTTACATGGGGATCTTGATGAGGAGATATACATGTAAGTACCACCTAGATTTGAAGACCGAATGGCAAACAACACAATGTGTAGATTAAAAAAGGCATTGTATGGACTAACACAGTCACCAAGAGCGTGGTTTGAAAGATTTACCAAAGTGATGTTAGCAAGTAGTTTCAAGCACAAGCAAGGAGACCATACAGTATTTATCAAACACTCGAAGTTAAGGGGAGTTACTGCTCTTGTAGTATATGTCAATGACATTATAGTAATCAAGGATGATACACAAGAAAAGGAAGACTTGAGACCAAGGCTAGCTATTGAATTCGAAATAAAGGAATTAGGAAGGCTAAAATACTTCCTAAGGATTGAAGTAGTTTAGAAGGGGATCTCAATTTTTGAAAAAAAAAAAATACATTCTTAATCTCTTGAAAGATACCGGACAATCAGCAAGCACACCTATTGATCCTAATCACAAGCTTGGGGAAGCCAAAGAAGATATTGGGGTTAACAAAAAGATGTATCAATGATTTGTAGGTAGGCTTATTTATCTCTCTCGTACACGACCTAATACTGTTTATGCGATGATATAATAAGCCAATTTATGCACAACCCTAAAAAGATTTACCTACAAGCTACCCATAGTGTTACACTATCTTAAAGGTACTCTAGGAAAAGGTATATTGTTTAGAAGAAATACGGGGATGATATTTGAAGCATATACTAGTGCAGATTATGCTGGATCAGTGGTTGACCGAAGATCCATGACACGATATTGTACTTTCCTTGGGGGAAACTTAGTGACATGGAGGAGTAAAAAGCTAAATATAGTGGGAAGATCGAGTGCAGAATCTGGATTTTGAGCACTGGCTCAAGAGATATGCGAATTGTTGTGGATGAAGATTATCTTGGAAGATCTTAAAATTAGGTGGAATGGTCCTATAAGACTTTATTATGACAATAAATTAGTAATCAACATTGCACATAATCCAGTTCAACATAATAGGATGAAACATATTGCGGTGGATAGACACTTTATAAAGGAGAAGCCTGATAGTGGCGTGATTTATACACTATATGTGTCTACGAAGTCTCAACTTGTTGATGTGCTTACTAAGGGCTAGAGTAATCCGATGTTTCAAACCATTATCGACAAGCTGGGAATGGACAATGCCTATTCACCAGCTTAAGGGGGAGTGTTGATATCCTAATTCTAATGTATTAATGTATATTCATGTACATGTTATCTTATTTATGTATCTATGTCTAGGGTGATGTATCTATGTCAAAGGGGAATGTATCTAGTCTATGTATCTAGTTTAGAAATCTGAATAGTTTTTTATTGCATGATTATAAATAACAACCACTGACAACCCAATTGGGAGTCAACTCATTCACTAAAATATTTTCTCTTTTTACATTCTTATAGATAAGCACTCAGATACTTTTCCTCCACTAATATTAAGCTTTTTGTGTATTTTGATGCATGAAAATAAACATATATACACAAATCTAGCTATTATAAAATTTTGTGCCGCTCTCGAAACGTATCCAGAACATTTATCAGGAAAAAAAAAATTCCAAAAACACTTTTGAAATGTCTTTGTTTCCATCTTAAGAGAAACACCCTAGTGGAACAAAATTTTAGTCCTTGGATCCAAGATTTTCCAGTGAGCAGTCAGCATCATAATGACTATAAATATCACAAACATCATACGATCTGTACTCACTGTCAATCCCATAGACATTGCGCCAGAAACCAATGCTTTCACTGTATCTGTCAGGATGTGTGACAGGTGCCATATACAACTGCACAATACAGACTACTATCAGTACTTAACCGGAAAAAAAAAAAAAAAAAAAAGAGAGACTACTATCAGTTCAAAAAGAACTAGTTCAATACCAAATACTTCCAGATTTTAATACAGAACCTAACTCTTGGGGCTAGAATTAATATTTAATTCAGATTTGAGTTAGGCTATTATAAAATCGAAAGTTAGATCTTAATTATTGAAAAGTCTTCTCAAACTTACAATTCCAATCAGAGTTGATAAAGCTCCAAATTAAGACATTTGTCTACTTACCAGGCAAAACAAAAAAAATGCAATTTGTCTACTAAATACCGTTGCAACAGTCAAAATTAACAACAATAGAAGCATAAGATTGTTACCGTTGCATTGGAAGGAAGAATAAGGCCTCCAGGTTTTAGCCAGCGATCTCTGGCAGTAATAATGCTCCCCAGCATACTCTGGAAGGTCGTAGACGCAAGTTCCAAAAACAGTATAGACAAACAAAAGAACATGAAATGTCAATCTGTTCACTACACATTAAGGATGACATTGTACAAATTATACTGCTCATCATGCAATTAAGCACGAAAATCCAGTAATCACCTCATACAGAAGCATGTAGCCCATCCACTCTGAAATTATAACATCAACCTCTTCATCAATTTCAACATCCTGTGGTGATCGAAGTCAATGCGTTTTATGTTAACCATAATAGGCATTAAAAGAAAAATCAAAAACTCATCAGCAGGCCTAGAAATCAGAACGTAAACCATTTCAACATAATAAAATGGTCTTGAATATTAATTTGGACAGCTTGAGCTTGGAGTGGCCCCCGTATGTTAGTATTGGTCCACAATGCAGCTAACGTGCATAATTGTTCATCCCCTAAAAATTTTTACACTAAAATCATGTCATTGCTTCCTTTTTCTCATGCTTCAATGGATTTACACTCAAATCATGTCGTTGCTTCCTGTTTCTCATGCTTCAGTGGATCATTTGTCAAACGGGGGAATTAGGCATCATCAATGTTCCTTTTTGATCTCTATTCTATTATCTCTTTTTTTTTTTCTTTTAACAAATATTTGAATTAAATTATAACTTTCTTTAAATATCTTCTCTCTCTTACTCCCTCACCAAATTCATTTCTAATCCAAAAGTCTAAATAACTTCCCTAATCCCCTCTCTTTCACTCCTCGTTCTTACTTGCCAAATTCTCACCACTCTTTTTTGGAGCTGATTCCTATTTTCTCATGCTTACAAATCCTACGTGGCTAATATCACTCTCCGGCTCTAGATCCAACAGTAATACTAATTAGTAGTAATCCTAATAAAGATACTAAAAACACCGATGTAAAAAAGGATAAAACAATAAACAACCACACAAAGTATATACATTTGAAAATTTATTTAAACTTGTGTTTAACACTAAATATATATATTTGATTTTCCATTCAAATTATTTTCTTCAATTCTTAATAATTGAAAAAATTGTGCATCATCCATGCTTAGAACAGGTTACCGCTAATATTGATCATAACAGACAATTTCTTTTTTGATTATTCCTCAAAAGTTGCCAAACTCTTCATCGCAGAAAATAAAACAAGAACATGCCTTTACCTAGGAGCACAAACAGAATATAAATCAAAGCACATAAAATCTTAGGTATAGAATACAAACACGCCAAGTATCACAGAGAACACAAATATTAATGATCTAAATGTAATATCCAGCATTTATTTTTCCCTAACTACCATGTTATTTGGGTCAATTTGAATTTAAATGGAATTATTTAGGCCTAATATATTTTCATCAATTAATTGAAATCATTTTAGGCCTTTATAGTACTTGGCCTAGATCCCAATTGAATTTATTAATTGAAATTGACCCCTATCCGAATCCAAAACTCATTTACTCGATTTGATAACTCATGACCTAACCCGCATGGAATACCCATGAACCAATTTGATCTTTGACCCGACTCCCTTTTTTCTTCCATTTTTGCATGGCCAACCTCTACATACTATGCAGTGCATGTCAAACCCTCACTCCATCAGTCACCTTGCACTTCCTTGTCATCTATCACATGCAGACCTGGCCTCCTCCTCCAATGTGTATATCACCTTCAAATAGAAAGATCATGAGGAAGAGATGTTCAGGAGGCATTGGAAACGAAGAGTAGGAGGAAATTCCGAATATTGATTTCACTTCCTGGCGTTCTTCAAATTTATTTCTCTTGTTTCTTCATTTGTAGTGCTAATTCAAAAGGTAGGATGATAAATTTCCATGGTTTTTCGTATGTTTGGATGAGTTATATGCTATATGTATATTTTTTTGTTTCTGGTTCTGGGTTTTGTTCATATATGCCTGATGATTAGTCTCATAATTTCACTTGCAATTCTTATACTAGAGGCTTGACAAACTGATAGAAATCTATCATCAGTGACCTTGTACATCCATCTGAACTCTTATACATGAATTCAAGCTTGAAACAAGCTCAGAAAACTTAATTTGCTTGTGCAACATTCAGACACTTTATTGAGCGTTTGAACATCTCAACTTTGGTTCATTGGATTTACTTCCTAATTCTATTACTGAATTCAAATACGAAAACTGCTTTATATTTAATCTTCCATGATTTATCATGTATTATTTGGACTGATAATTTGATTTTACAAGATGGAGGGATTGATACTAATGTAAGTCACAGGATTCAAATCAGGTGGACCAAATGGAGGAGTGCTTCGGGTATTTTGTGCGACAGAAAAGTCCCCCTCAAGGTGAAAGGAAAGTATTATAAGGTGGCGGTTAGACCAGCGCTGCTATATGGATCAGAGTGTTGGGCAGTAAAGCATAATCATGGTCAGAAGATGGCAATTGCAGAGATGAGAATGCTAAGGTGGAAGTGCGGGGTTACAAGGAAAGATAAGATTAGAAACGAGGAGATTAGGGGCAAAAGATGAATAGTACCGATTAAAGATAAAATGAGAGAAAACCGATTAAGATAGTTTGGCCATATTAGAAGGCGTCCAACAGAGGCACCTGTTAGAAGGTGTAAAAGTATAGAGATTGCCAGGAATAGGAGAGGTATAGGAAGACCCAAGAGAAGCTGGAAAGAAACTATTAAACATGACTTGACCTACCTAGATCTATCGGAGGACATGGCCCTAAACAGATCTAATTGGCGTCGACAAATCTATATAGCCGACCCCACCTAGTGGGAAAAGGCTTGGTTTGGTTTGATTTGGTTTGGTTTACCACGCTTGATTAATGGGATAATTGTTATTATTTGGACATTGCCCAAGATTATGAAAATTTGGAAATATTACAAGCATTGCAAGGATTAATGATACAGAGCAATGGAAATGGATATTTATGTTTGTTAAACAAGAGAATTGGGAAGAATTCTATACACACACACAAAGAGTTATGGTGCGTGAATTTATATACATAACACGAGCGACTGCACATCTCACTTTGGTGACCATTTAGATGACCAAGGGACTAGACACACTTCCTACATTAATACTACATTAATATGTTACATACATTAACACTCCCCCTCAAGTTGGAGCATATATATCATATGTTCTCAGCTCATTACAAATATATTTCACTCTAACTCCTCTTAAGGCTTTAGTAAATAAATCAGCTAACTGATCTTCTAACTTCACATGATTGGTTTTAATGACATTTTGTAAAATTCTCTCTCTAACAAAATGACAATCAACTTCGATATGTTTGGTTCGTTCACGAAACACTGGGTTAGAAACAATATGGACAACAATTTGATTATCACAAAACAGATCCATGGGCTGGGATTCAAGAACCCCTAATTCTGTCAACATATAACGTATCCAAACCAATTCACAAGAAGTATGCGCCACAGTCTTATATTCTGATTCTGCACTTGATCTTACCACCACTATCTACTTTTTAGTTTTCCATGATACTAAGTTTCCTCCCACAAAAATACAATATCCAGTAGTTGATTATTTATCTAATGATGAACCAACCCAGTCTGCATTTGTATAACCTTGAACAAGTGTATGACCATTATCTCAATACAACAAACCACATCCTGGTGCACCTTTTAGATATCTCAAAATACAAATAATCGCATCCCCATGACTCGACCGAAGTGCTTCAAGAAACCAACTCAACTTCAAGAAACTAACTAACTATACTCATAGCAAATGAGATATCTAGTTGTGTAACAGTGAGGTAGTTAAGCTTCCCAACTAACCCGCAGTATCGACCCGGATCATCCAATAATTCTCTCTTATCTGCCGGAAGCTTTGTATTTGGATCCATTGGAGTATCCACTGGTAGACTCCTAATATGCCGATTTCAAATAACAGATCAAGAATATATTTTCTCTGAGAAAGGGCAACACTCTCGTGTGATCTTGCAATCTCAATGCCCAGGAAATACTTAAGTGAACCCAAATCCTTGATGTTAAACTTAGTTTGAAGGAATATCTTATCTGCCGGAAGCTTTGTATTTGGATCCAATGGAGTATCCACTGATAGGCTCCTAATATGCCGATTTCAGATAACAAATCAAGAATATATTTTCTCTGAGAAAGGGCAACACTCTCGTGTGATCTTGCAATCTCAATGCCCAAGAAATACTTAAGTGAACCCAAATCCTTGGTGTTAAACTTAGTTTGAAGGAATATCTTCAAATCATAAATTCCTTTTGTGTCATCACCTATGATTACAATACCATACACATACAACAGCCATATCTTTCCCTGATAGAAATGATGGTAGAAAACAGAATGATTAGCACCGCAACGTATCAATCTAAATTCTATCACTATATCACTAAACCTACCAAACTATGTGCGAGGGGATTGCTTTAGGCCATACAGTGACTTTTTCAATTTATAAACTAGTCCAAACTCCTCCTGATCAACAAACCAAGAGGTTACTCCATATACATCTTTTCTGTAAGATCACCATAAAGGAAAGCATTTTTAACATCGAGTTGATGAAAAGACCAGTGAAAAATGGCTGTAAGAGAAACGAGAAGACGCAGTAAAGTGATCTTGGCCACAAGAAAGAAAGTCTCTGAAAAATCAAGGCCATAGACTTGAGTGTATTCCTTAGCAACAAACCACGCTTTCAACCGATCAACGGATTCACTAAGGTGAACTTTGATATTATACACCTATCGACAACCAACTGTTGACTTACCAAGAGGAAGAATGACCACTTCCCATGTATCATTAGCTCGAAAAGCTAACATTTCTTCTTTCATGGCATTAAGCCACCCAGAATAAGACAATGCTTCAGACATAGAGTTAGGGATACAAATAGCAGATAAAGAGGTAACGAAAGCATAATATGATGGAGATCAAGCAGTATAGGAAACAAGGTTAGAGATAGGATGTCAAGTACAAATTCGTATACCGATCTAAAGAGCAATCGAAAGATCAAAATCACAAGGTCTCGACTCAGGAGGAGGATCTGAAGACTGGATAGGAAAAAATGGAGTGCCTGAAGCATCAGAGAAAGACCTGAAGTTGCCTGCCGTCTGGAGTAAACCTGTAGATCAGGACGAAAAAGGCGAAAAGAAGAAATTATAGGTAAAGAGAAACTCTCATTTACATTAGAGACAAAGGAATCATTAGAAAAGAAAAGAGTACTCTCAAAGAATAAGACATCAGCATATACAAATTATCAATGGAGAGAAAGACTGTAACATCGATTTCTTCTCTGTACCTAGGAATAGCACAAAAAGATACATTTTAGGGCTCGAGAGTCAAGTTTATCAATCCCACTACCAAGTTGATGGACAAATGCAACACACCCAAAAATTCGTGGAGAAAGAGGAAACAACAGTGTCTGGCGAAATAACACAAAATATGGTAAAAAATCTTTCAGAACAGAAGATGGCATTCTATTGATTGAGCAATATGCTGTGAGAATAGCATTCTCCCAAAAAATATTTGGACCTTCACGTGGAACATTAAGCAACAAGCTATTTCAACGAAATGTAAATTCTTCATCCCAGCAACTCCATTCCGTTGTGGGGTGTGAGGACAAAATGACTAATAAAGCATACCAAATGATGTCATAAAATCAGTGAAAGGCTTAGAAAAATATTCTTAAGCATTGTCACTGCAAAGAATCTTAATAGACACATTAAACTAAGTTTTTATTTCAATACAAAAAGATTAAAAGATAAACAATAATTCAAAACGGTCTTTCATTAAATGAACCCATGTAAGCCTTAAAAAATCATCAATAAACGTAACAAAGTACTTGAACTCCAATTTTGAAACAACTCAACTAGGCTCCCATACATCCGAATGAACTAAATGAAAAGAACTTAAGGACCTGTTATTGACTCTAGGACTGAAGGAAGCACGATCATGCTTTCCTAACTAGCAAGACTCGCAATCGAAGGACTGCAGTTGGCTCAAACTTGGAATCAAAAATTTCAACCTTTCAAAATACAGATGACCTAATCGACAATGAATTTCAATTGGTGAGACAGCTGCAGAACAAGTGATAAATGAAGAAAGAGATGAACTAGCCAGATAATAGAGTCCTTGAGCTTCATGCCCTTTTCCAATCTTTTTCCTTGTCTTCAAATTCTAAATAATCACAGAATCAGAAAAAAAAAAAAAAAGTTATTGAGCAACTCAATTGCCCGGTGAGTATCTGACAGATAGAAGGTTGAAAGATAAGGATGGAACATATAAAGCTAAAGATAAAGATAAATTAGGAAATGGACAAATTCTACCGACACCCCTTACTAGATTAGATGAACCATTAGCTGTAATGACATTGGGGATAGGAGAGCACTGAATATCAGAAAACAATGAAGAAGTTCCAGATATTTGGTCTAAAGCACCAAAGTCAATAACCCAAGATGTATGTGAAGAGGTGGACACACAAGCAGTAGAATTACCTCGATGGGCTAAAGAAACTATTGGAAGAGATGCCTACGGAGCTATTCGATACCAGAGAAATCTGGCATATTCGCTCCTGATAGAGTCACAGTTGATGATTCACCTGTGCTAAGTTTATTTGAGGAAGTAGGGACATCAGATAAAGCTGCATGAACCATATGGGCTGGCTTCCCATGAAGGTCCCAGCAATTCTACCTAACATGTCCAACACGACCACAATTAGAGCATTTAGGTTGTCCTCCACGACCACATTCACCAGACTGAGACGGAGGCTTATAAACAGGACTTTGGTTGTCTTCAGAAGTCTGATTAATTAGAGTAGAGCGTGCAGACTCTAGAGTGGTGGATGAATCTTTAGAAACAGCTCTCATAACCCTAGAATAGGTTTCTGCAAATGAGAGAAAAGTAGCTCCACTGAGAATCTAGGCTTTTACAAGCTCGAACTCAGGATCTAAGTCTGCAAGAAAACGAAGTACCACCATTTGTTCTCCTTGTTTCTGCATCACGTTGATATCTATGGATAATGGTTGCAAAGAGTTCAATGCCCCATTGACAAGCTTCAGAAAGGCGAAGTATTTAGTCACTGGTCTACCAGATTGTTGGATTTGAAGGAATTCCAGTGATAGGTCATACATTCGGGTGAAATCAGTGGAGAAAAAGAGACATATATACTCCCACATATTTTTACATGTGTCAAGATGGGTACACATGTCAGTAATATTGGGCTCCATAAAATTTCACAATAAACTAACAAGATGAGCATCTTCTTGGACCCAAGCATCGAACTTAGGATCAACTTCAAGGGGTCCAGATTCAATAAGATGCTTCTGCTTTTCATGCCCCATTAACGCAATTTTAGTAGTTTTAGACCATTGAATGTAAGTCGTTCCATCCAATTTCAATTTCCTTGTGGTTAACTGTTGAGGCATGGGAATTGAGCCACCAATAATTTTTGTTCAACAGACACCTTAGAAGCCATTTAAAACAGACAACAGTAGCCCTTGGAGCAGTACAAGAACACCAATGGAGAACTTAAATGGAGAGAGAGAGAGAGAGAGAAGGATTGTTCAAACAATGAGGGATGAGTACTGGCAGAGTTGCCTGATGGAGGAGAACAGGCTGTAAAGAAGGTCGGTCTCCCACCAGAGCTCCATGCGCTTGTACGCGCGGCTTTAGTGGAGGTGCGTGAGGCCCACGCGGTGCATGGAGGCCCGTGACTTACTTTCCGGCGATGGCGTTGCTCTAGCGACGATCACCTCTCTCCGTCGACTACAATGGTATAGTTAGATTCCTAAAATGACAATGTGGTGATGGACTTATGCTTGTCAAAGCTCCAACCCTTGCTTTCGTTGCGATAGACGTTGACAGATAGACCAAAGACTGAAGTGAATAGAAGCTAAGAACAGGACCTAGAAGGTTGATGCTCTGATACCATGTTAAACAAGAGAATTGGGAAGAATTGTACACACACAGACTGAGTTCAGGTGTGTGAATTTATACACATAATAAGAGTGACTGTACATCTCACCTGGGTGACCATCAGATTACCAAGTGACTAAATGCACTCCCTACATTAATACTACATAAATATGTTACATACATTAACAATGTTAAATCATGCATGGTGATGGGAATTTTTAGCAAGATCTAGGGTGCAAGAACCTTTTCTTATGACTTAGCTAGTCAACTTTAGTCAATCGCCCTAGTTTGGGTATTATGGACCCGTGGTGACAATCTATCTCCAAAGGTTGGGGGTAGATTGGAGAATTAAGACATCTCTTGTTATATTATCCTTTATTGTTTGTACTTTTGCTAGGAAATTTTAACCCCTTTTATCTCTAGATCGTGGCTAGACCCCCCTCTTTGTGTAGACCTCCATATAAGAAAATCATAAAATAAAGCGGCCAAAGGTGGTCCCAACTAGGAACTCTCCGATGCTTGAGTTAGAAGCAAGTCATAATAATGATACTCTCATGGGAAGAGAGAGAGAGAGAAACCCTTACTTTGCACACGTCTCCGATATTTATAGATGTATAATATCTGACAAGCATTAGCTTGATTTGACTATAATGGTGATAGATAGGATTAAATGCTAGTGATGATGTAAGTGATAAGTTTGGTGAAGAAGTGACCCTGTTGTATATATTCTGCCATCACCATGAATACTTATTCATACCGAATAAGTACGATAGTTTTTATAATATAATGCTCAGTTATGCTCTGAACTAGTATAGTGCTATGTATGATAGTTTTTACAGTATAATGCTTAGTTTCCATAGTATAATGCTCTAAATAAGTATAGTGCTATGAGTATTCATAGTAATGGCAGAGTATCTCCAAAGGGTCGCTTCTTCAGCAAATCTAACGCTTACATCATTACTAGCATTTATTGCTATCTACCACCACTATAATCAAATCAAGCTAAAGCACGTCAGACATTATACATCTATAAATACTAGAGACGTGTGCAAAGTAAGGGGCTCTCTCTCTCTCTCTCTCTCCCTCTCCCCCCCTCTCTCCCTCCCCCTCCCCATGAGATTATCATTATTATGACCTGCTTCTAACTTAAGCATCAGAGAGTCTCTAGTTAGGGACCACCTCCAATCGCTTTATTTCATCATTTTCTTATATACAGGTCCGCACCGAGAAGGGGGGTCTAGCCGCAATGCGAGAGGGGGTCTAGAGAAAAAAGGAGGGTTAAAATTTCCCCGCACAATACTTGTGTTGATTGTTTCTAATATATGATGTTTCTATGGTTTACTTGCATAACCTGTCATGAGTTACTATTACAGTTGGTATGCTTAGTCCATAGAGGCACTTAGGGTTCAACTACTAAGTTTAATAGCTCACGCCTACTTTTGCAAGCAACACTCCAGGAATAGATTGAAATTCCCCCCAGAGAATTCTAAGACTTGGGACATTGCCCACCAGTTCAAACTAGCAGTTTAATTGGTTAATACCCATATGTGGTTGATTTTACTATTCAGACTAATTATTTATTATGCCTATTTTAAATTGGCCATATCTTCATGGTAGTTGCAAATATTCAAATGAGAACTTCGAACGCCAAAGAGGGGAAAAGTTCCATGTAAACGGCACTTGCACATGGGTTAGTTTTTGCCCCTCGGGATTAGCGCGAGTGGCTCGTGGGTTTGCTCCCCACAAAGACCACACGGGATTCGATTTTTGACTCAAGTAGAATGTGCGTTAGGGACGGTGTACATCTCCCTGATTTACCCATCGACTACGCAGTTCGTTGAGAACTGCAATAAACCAGTGTGGATTCTGCGTCACCCAAAAAAAAAAAAAATTGAATGACTACAAAATGTTATTTTTGTTTATTATTATACCACATAAAACAATATATTTTAGTAAAGGTTAAAGAGACATAACTATATGCGCTGCTGTTTTATTATATTATATTATTTGAGATTAACCTTGGCCCTTCACTTCACAAGTCGTGCTGTTTGACTTTACCTTGAGTCCTTGACTAAAGATTTAATTACATTAAATTTAATAAGTACCATGAACCCATACAATTCCCCTTTGAGTCGAACCCAGGCCTGACAGTAAACAAGCCCAAATGAGCGAATATCAAACAACCCAACTGGGTGCAAGTCACCATATTTTAAATCGACCATATCATTGGAATATAAAAGCTTGTTTTATTTGACAAGTGCTTTAGGTAAGAAACCACTTTAGCACTGAATCAATCTTTTAAAAAAAAACAAAACAAAAAGAAAAGGCAATCTCAAACAAGTAGTGCACAAGGATGCTAGAAATCCCCCAACCAAGCGCAGTCACAATTCATCCAACTCTCGAAAGTTCCTCATACCATACTTCAGGGTGCTCATTAAATTTTAAAAAATTGAATTTGTGATCAACTCAAATCTACTCTTGCTCAACCTTTGGCTCAATTGCCTGCCAGTGCGCATAAATCTTCAAGTCATGGTTGGCTCGAGCAACTTCACAAACAAGCTAAGATTTGGTTAACCAAAGTAGAGCTTGAGCTTCTGACAACCAGCTTGGCTTGGTTTAAAGCCCTGCAAAGATGTGCCCAATGCCTTTAAAAAGCAACCAAATGGAAACCACCTCAATGCTTCAAGTTGCGTTTCTCTCCTCCCCTTCGCCATACATGTCTTTTTCGCCCCCCCCCCCCAATTTTTTTTTTTTGGGGAGGGGGGTATTTCTTAGGAAATGAACCCTTTTAATTGAAGCTAATGCTATTTTTCACTTCCTCTCAGAGCTAATATCGTGATACCATAAAAGTAAGTGATTTTCATTTAATTTAATTTAATTTGTATAACCTCAAAGAGGAAACTGGATGCTTAAAAATACACCTTTTAGCTAATTGTTAGCATTAATACAAAGAGGAGCACGTTCCCAATTTACCAAAAGTACCATAACGTTCCTTCTTAACAAGTCCAAATGTGAACTGGATACTCAAAAGGGAGTGCAGTGTTCATATTGAATAGATAAACCATAAACCCAAACAACACTCCCACCCCCCCCCCCAAAAAAATAAAAGCACTAGCTCACACACAAAACAAAAGCATAAATTATAGTGGTTGGACAAACTACATAGGCCCCCAGGATTGGAATCGATAGCACACTGAGGCCCATCCCATTTGTAGGCTGGGCCTCAAGAGTGTTAATAGCCAACTAGTGCAAAAAGTACAAATATACAAATATTACATGCATAATATATGCCAATGTATTCGTTTTAACAAACTGAACACTCCACCACCTAGTGACATTATGCTTTCCTGTGTCCTGAGGGGAATCAAGAACTTTAATGTCCTTAGGAGAAGCATCTCTCCCTTAACCAGTGCAGTTCACAATAACAGCACCATTTGTCCTTTCCTTCCCTACAAACCCATAAAAGCCTCTGGATTATTCTCTTCGAGAACTGTAACCTAATTAGGCATCAGTTTATGGAGTCAACATAGCATTTCTGTTCAACAAATATTTTGATAACTAGTCATTTCTTTCCCACAAGCAAACACCCAAGAACTTCACTAAGGAAACAACTTTATAAACTAATAAAATATACTAAATAAGAAATAATAATAACAGAAACATTTTCATATTTTATCATCGGAAGACCTAACTTGAATGAGCCTCGTGCCATGCTAGTGCAAATCATCTACTGAATGTCAGCAACCAAACAACAATAGCCCAATCTTCAGTCAATCACAAGCAAAGCATGCACACCAAGCAGAAAGTACACCACTAGTACAAGCTTGCTCACTCGATAGATATGCACGTGTAAATTGCTTTGCCTCTGCCTCATACAATTACTAATGCTCAAACAGTCACATAAAACTAATTCAATTAAGGGTCCAAACAAACTAGTCTCATCTGATTCAACACTTTCGATAATTCAGCAATGCTTGGGTAAATCATGGAAAGAGCATTCAGATACATGCATAGACATCTATACCTTTCAGAACAACAATAGCTTCCAGATATTTAGCATTATCAAATCTAGAGGTTACATGTTTTCACTACAAATCTAGAGACAACTATCTCAATCAAAGAGCTTGATCCTTTCACCATACAAACAAAACCCATAGACGCCTATCATTAATAAATAATCAACATGGACCAGTTCCCCGGATTGACAAACAACCCAATTGCAAGCAAATAAAACTTAAAACATCCTTTCTAAAGCAAAAACAAATATATCGGGTTGCTTAGAAAAGCATACCTCAATGCGTCCATGCAAAACAATGACTTTGTCAGAGAGGTTATTTGCCTTCACAACTTCATTTGCCTGATTAAACATCTCAAACAAATATGATCAATTCAAACCTGAAGAAATAAGTATAGAGAATTTGAGAAAATAAGACAAACAATGAATGGTCTGATTGTCTGTATTTATAACCATAAAGCCTATACAGAATAAGTAAAATCACAATTTAATTATAAGCATCCTAAATATCTACACTCCCTTACATAAAATATATCTTACAACTAACACTCAAGGTAGAGCAGACATATCACATATTCCAAGCTTGATACATATGTATTGAACTCGTGTACCCCTCATAACTTTAGTAAATAAGCCTACGAGTTGATCTTCATATTTCACATGAGTTGCTGTTATCACATTCTAAAGGAGCTTGTTGACCCAATTTTTATAAACTTAGTTTTATATTTGATTTTGATGATAACAAACATTGAATTAAATTTTCATAATTAATCTTCAAATAGACATTGTATGACAAGTTACAATTGATGTTAATTTGATATATTCAAGATAATATGCTTGGAAAAATTGATATTATTTTTCAGGTATTTTTACATAATTTGGATGAAGCAATAAATGAATTTCAAAGTTTGGTGTAATGGAAATCAAAGTAAGATGAAGACTTGAAGTAAAAGGCTAACTTGAATGATCAAACAAATCAGACACAATTTAGTATTTTGATGATATCTAATGTTAAAACAGTTCAATTCGTATGAAATTCTAATATGATAATTACAACTTTACCGAAGGGAAATTTTTGTGAATAAATGTCTAAAAATAAGCTAATAGATCAGTCATTGCAGAAGTAGTTTCAATTATGAATTCTAGATCTAGTCTCAGTTTTTGAGACATAATTTATACTCCACAGCTTTAAAACTTTTGATTTTTGGTGTGTGAAAAGAAGACTTATGAATTTACAACTTTCGAAGTTTAAGTTTCTTCAAATTCGAAAAATATCATGATGAAACAGTAGCTTCAATTGGAAACACAAATTCAGATTGTCAAAAACAGCCATCAAGAGACAGTCTCGGTTCCAAAGCTGAATATGAAAATCTAACCATTGGATGAAGCTCAAATTTGGACAAATGATATCTGAATTATAGATCTACAAAGTTGTTACTCTGAGCCAATGTAAAATATGAATTTTAAGAGGCAGAAAAAACTCAAAAAGTGAGCTCAGCAAATCTGAATTTGAAAATAGCATTAGAAGAAAGGAAATTCAAATTCGTTCAACGACAAAAGTGTCCTTTTACTTAGTAACTGCCATTGGAAGATTTGTACCGATAAATAAAGTCTCAAACTCAGATTCAAGAGTGAAAAAAGCATGAAAAGAAGTACTTTTTTTTTTTGGTGGTAACCCGAAACTCGCACCGGTTTATTGCAAAGAGAGACAAGAAAGCACTTAATTTTGCAAATATAGGATGATATCTTCCTACACTTGTGCTTTATCGTTCATATTCAACTTGTGAGAGTTTCTATTTTGATTTGATTGAGTTTTAAACTCATCACTGTTATTGGAAAAAAGGTAAATTTATAACCCTCTTGATTTTTGAGAGTTGGGTAAGCTCTTATTAGTTTTGGATCAAATGTTAGAATCAAAACAAGGGATACTCTTTGAGAGAGAATTGTGGAGTGATTTGGGATAAAATCACTTGGTGTGAGTGATTTGGGGATAGAATCACTTGTGAAAAGTTAGCTAGCACCTTGGGAAGCTAGTATGCGAGAAGTTCTTCAAAGAATAGTAGAGAAATCTCAATGGATGCCTTAAGGAGTGGACGTAAGTAACATTGAAACCAAGTCACTATAAATCGATTGTATTTTCTTCTCTTCCCTTCTCTTTACAATTATTGCAAAGACTAGCACTCACTCTTCACCCACAAATATTAGATATTTTACTCGATTGTTTATATTATTAAGAGTATTCCACATTTGATTATATTTGTTATTTTGACATATTTGTTTTGGAGGTTAAAGTTTTTAGAAGTTTTTCAAGCAACACTATTCACACCCCTCCCCATGTTGCTACTTGGGACAACAGAGCTTCCCTCAAACATAGTGACAGCCTGCTTCTATCTGCTTCCTCCTCTCATGGAATACAAGATTTGAGGCCATATGAAACGCTGCTTGATCATCACACATCAACTCCATAGGAGGTTCATGCTTCACATTGAGTTCTTTAAATATGCTTTAAACATACAAATGCACACGATGTGTGCACCATAGCTCTGTATTCATATTCTGCACTCGATCAAATTGCAACAGTTTACTTCTTACTTTTTCAAGATATCAAGTTTCCTCCTACAAACACACAATATTCAATGGTAGACCTTCAATTATGTGAAAATCCAGCCTAATCTACATCAATGTATACTTGAATCATGTTATGTCTGTGATCTTTGTATAATAAGCCACAACCTAAAGCACTTCTGAGATATCACAAAATGCGGATAATAACATCCCAATAGCAATTCCATGGAGAATCCATGAATTGACTCACCACACTTGTAGTAAAAAAAAAAAGTCTAGACTAGTAACTGTTTAATAATTTAGCTTGCCCACTAACCTTATGTAGCAACTAAGTTCTCTTTCATCAATTAGAAGCTTAGTATTACGATCCATTGGAGAATTAATAGGTTTTGCTCCCAACAATCCTGTTTCTATAAACAAATCGAAAACAAATTTTTGTTGGCTCAATGCAATGCCAAGGCGAGATCTAGCAACTTCAATGCTCAACAAATATCTCATTAGACCTAAATTTTTAAACAGAAATCTGCTTTTAAAGAACTGTTTCAACTCTTGGATCCCACTATCATCATTGCCAATAATCACAATATCATCAACATAAACCAACAACCATAGCATACCACAAGACATATGGTAAAAAAAATGTTGAATGGTCCACACCACATCGTCGCAAGCCAAATAACATCACTAAACTTGCCAAACCATGCCCAAGGGACTGTTCGAAATCATACAGAGATTTCTTCAAGCGGCACACTAATCCAAGCTCGTCCTGAGCAACAAACCCAAGCGGTTGCTCCATATAGACTATCTCATCAAGTTCACCATGTAAGAAGGTATTCTTAATACCAAGCTGGTGTAATGACCAGTGAAAAACCTCATCAAAAGAGATGATGATTCAAACAGATGTAATTTTGGCAAATGGGAAGAATGTCTCAGAATAATAGTGGCCAAAGACCTGTATATAGCCCTTTGCAACCAGCCGAGCCTTAAAACTCTCAACAAATCAAACCAAACCAAGCCAAACCTTTTCCCACTAGGTGGGGTCGGGTATATAGATTTGTCGACGCCAATTAGATCTGTTTAGAGCCATGTCCTCCGATAGATCTAGGTAGGTCAGGTCATGTTTAATAGTTTCTTTCCAACTTCTCTTAGGTCTTCCTATACCTCTCCTACTCCTGACAATCTCCATACTTTCACACCTTCTAACAGATACCTCCATTGGACACCTTCTAATATGGTCGAACCATCCTAATCGATTTTCTCTCATTTTATCTTCAATCGGTGATATTCCTACTTTGTTCCTAATCTCCTCGTTCCTAATCCTATGTCTCCGTGTAATCTCGCACATCCATTTTAGCATTCTCATCTCCGCAACTACCATCTTCTAAATATGATTATACTTTACTACCCAACACTCTGATCCATATAGCAACGCTGGTCTTACCGTCACCTTATAATACTTTCCTTTCACCTTGAGGGAGATTTTTCGATCGCACAAGACCCCCGAAGCACTCTTCCATTTGGTCCACCCAGCTTGAATCCTGTGACTTACATCAGTTTCAATCCCTCCATCTTGTTGCATCATAAATCCAAGGTACCTAAATTTATCTTTCTCCACAATTTTTTGTGTGCCTAAACTTACTTCTATACCACCCGTTATTCTACTTTAACTAAACTTACATTCCACATATTCCGTCTTGCATCGGCTTAGCCTAAACCCTTTTGTCTCTAACGTTTCCCGCCACAATTCTAACTTAGCATTCACTCCTTCTCTCATCTCATCTACTAAAACAATATCATCTGCAAATAGCATACACCACGGCATCTCATCCTGAATATGTCTTGTAATCTTATCCATAACTAAAGCAAACGAGTACGGACTTAACGCTGAGCCTTGATGCAAACCAATCGTAATAGGGAACTCATTAGTCTCTCCACCAGTTGTCCGTACAGATGTCATGGCTCTATCATACATATCCTTTATCGCCTCAATATATGCGACACACGCTCCTTTCTTTTTCAATACTCTCCATAGAATCTTCCTAGGAACCCGGTCATATGCCTTCTCTAAATCGATGAACACCATATGTAAATCTTTTTGACCTTCTCTACACTGTTCCATTAACCTCCTCAAAAGAAAAATAGCTTCCATGGTTGATCTTCTAGGCATGAAACCAAATTAATTCTCTGAAATGTTTGTTGTCCTTCTTAGTCTTCTCTCGATAACTCTCTCCTATAATTTCATCACATGGCTCATCAATTTAATCCCACGGTAGTTCGCACAGTTCTGAATATCTCCTTTGTTCTTGTATATGGGTATAAGAATACTTTTCCTCCATGCATCAGGCATCTTCTTGCTCTTTAGCACTAAATTAAAAAGTTTTGTCAACCAACTTATGCCATCCTCTCCTAAGCACCTCCAAACCTCAATAGGAATACCATCTAGCCCAACCGCTTTCCCATACCATCTAAGTAAGTCTTAACAGTGAAGACCCAACAGCAACCAACAACTGATTTCCCTCTAGTAATGGACACAAGATCCCAAGTATCATTAGCATGAATAGCAAACATCTCTCTTCCATAGCCACTTGCCAGTATAGATGAGAGAGAGCCTCTATTACAGAGTTAGCTATAGAAACAAAAGACAGAGAGCTAACAAAAGAATAATAGGAAGGAAAAATGAAAGCATATGAAACAACGTTGGAAATAGAATGTGAGATACAAGTATGCTTATATTTGCGAAGAGCAATGAGAAGATCAAGATCAAAGGGAGAAGGATCCAAGAACTCAGCTGAAGATGGATTTGAGAACCTCGAAGATACTGGTGGAGATATAGAAGTGGCAAGTTGAGTGGACAGGAGATCAATGCGCCGATGATAAACCTGTAAATCTAGTCAAGAAAGTCAATCTAAGAGTGTTGGAGGTAAAACAGTAAGTAAGACAAGGGTAACATGATCCCACAAAGAAAAGAATTGTACAGTATGAAATAACATAAAAACAGATTCATTTAAAAAAAAAAAAAAAAGTTATGGGCTTCCTACTCAAATTGTTACTGTGTTCCCCAAAGAGCAACTCTTCTCAAAATTCTAAATATAAATAAAATTTTCATTTTTTGTTTAGAATTTTTAATTTAATATTTTTAATGCTTTCTTTTTTTGGATTCAATTTTATTTATTTATAATTTATAGGGCTATACGAACTCGAACCGTAGACTTCTCGGTAAAAAAAAAAATTGCAAATGATTTTGAAAATGAAAAATCAAAACTATTAATAATATAGTAATAATATTTACTATCTAATTTCCAATTAATTCATTGGTTGGTTGTATCAATAACCATTTCCATTTTTTTTTTTTTTTTTTTTTTTTGGTTGGTGTGTGCGAGGAACTTATCATGAATCCACTTATTTCTGCCGCTTCCGTTATTGCTATTAGATTGGGAGTGGTGGAGGTAAAACAGTAAGACAAGGGCAACGGGATCAAGAGGTAAAACCGGTAAAGGGAGGGAGAAGCCTGAATATCTTGAGAAGGATAAGTCTCACGGAAGAAAGGGGAAGACTCAAAAAATGTGATATCAACACATGAAAAAGCGATTAAGAGTGGGACTATAACAACGATAGCTTTAATGAACACAACAATATCCAAGGAACACACATTTAGTAGAGCAAGGGTCTAATTTATCAATGTTCAGGTTGAGGTGATGAACAAACACAACGTACCCAAAGACACGTGGAGGAAGTGGAAAAAGGTAACTTATGAAAAGAGAATGGAGACTAGCAATGGCATCTAATTAATAAGATAACATGCAATAAGGACAACATCTCTCCAAAAGACTATGGGAACTTGCATCTGAAAGATGAGACAACGAGCAGTTTCAAGAAGATGACGATTCTTGCGCTTAGCTATTTCATTTTGTTGAAGAGTGCGAGAACAAGAAGACTAACATATAATGCCGGAAGCAATCATAATGTTTGTGGGAGATTCAGGGTGATATGGACCACTCTAAGGACTAAATGTAATGTTCGTAGTCATCATCAACACCGGGATATTGCCGAAGGTGGAGAGGATGAGAGTTAGAGCAGCCCGGAGCAAGACAGAGAGAGATGTTTTACTAGTGTGGTGATAGATTGAGGTATTGAATGAATGAATAAATGTGGAGAGCAGCCGAGTATTTATAGTGTTGAACAATAGCTAATGATTACGTGTTTCTAAGAGGGATTGATAAGGGTTGAGTGTGTCAGAGGACAGGTGGCTAATGAATCCTGTAGCTGCACGGGGTAGTCAGTACGAGAAATGGATGTAAAGGATCCTCATATGTCAGTCCGAGGTATGAGAGTCAATGGTATAGTGTGTGAGGCTTATAATGAATGGCAGACACGTGTCTATGGTGGTTGAGGATGGTAAATGCAAGTGCAGCTGTATTAAATGCATGGGCGGCTCTCTCTCTGGGTTGATCGAGGTGGTATCTCGACTGATCCTCCAACTCTAACCTCCAATCCACTTGTCCCTTGTGATCCCGTGTGTAAACAAGGTGACTCCTTCAAGGCTTTGCTCCTGCCTCGAAGAAGTGTATGAGATATTAGTCTAAAGTATTGTTATTACTAATAACCCACAATGCCCCTTGCTGCGGGCTAAACTCCGCAGGGCCAATAGCCCATGTAGTCATGGGAGACCTACATACGAGAAGTCCTATAAGAGTACACGTGGCCTTTGTCAGAGTCCACGTGAGACTATAAGTCTACATGGCACACAATTACCCACAATGTCAAAAAAAGGTTTAGAGACGTATTCCCTCTAGCATTATTACCTCAAAGAATGCAAACAGAAGCGCTAAAGTATGTTTGAACTTTGGCACAAAAAGTACGAAAGATAAAACAACTCAAATCAGTCTTTTAATAAAAAAATTTAAAAAAAAAAACATGTATTTCGAGAATAATCTTTTTTTTTTTCTTGAAATTACACAATGCAGACTTCAAACATCAGTATGGACTAAATAGAAAGGACCCAGTGCTTGTTTATTAACTCAAGGAGCAAAAGAAACACAATAATGCTTCCCTAATTAACAATAACTTCAGTTTGTGCAATAATGGATGACCAAGATAATAATAAATTTCAAGTGGGGAAGCCACAGCAGCACATGAAGTAAAGGTGGAATGGCATCAAGAAAGTATGGTCTGCTAGCTTCATGTCTCTCTCTAATCCTCTCCTTGGTCTTCAAATTCTGGATCAACATAGAATGAGGAAATAATGTTAGGACACAATTATGCAGTTTGGTAAGTTTACTAGCAGATATGAGATTGAAAGCCAAAGAGATAATATATAGGATAGATGATAAGGAGATAGAGGAGTTAGGACAAGCCATATCGATCCCACTTGTGTCTTTGGAGAAACCATTAGCAAAAGTAACTGTAGCAAAATCCTTGGAATACTGAATATCAAAGAGAATAGTAGAAGTACCTGACATATGATCAAAAGCGCTAGCATCAAGAATCAAAGGCTAGGAATGACGAGAGGAGAAACAAATACAAAAGAATTACCATGCTAGCCAAGGAAACAATGGGAAGAGAAGCGAAGATCACTCCAAAGTCAACAGTCAATGATAAGAGCTATGAAGATCAATGGTTGATGGCTACAAAGATCAACGAAGGCTGATGACGAGGGTTGCTAGAGCTAATGGTCAACGATGATTACACAATCAATCGAATTGACGAAGATTAATGATTAAACAATCGATGTGTCACAACAATAATGTTACATATTGAGCAAGGCAAGCAAGGACAACGATGACATCAACGAGCACTGCCAATTTTAGTTCTTCATACAAGCACAAGAACTTAGGGTTTCTTGATACAAAGACAATAATCCTAGTTTAGAATCTTTACTCTAACATCATGAAGAAGTAAGTACCGAGAATTGCAAAAAATAAGACAAACAACGAGTAGTCTAGTTATCTATATTTATAACCTAAAGCTTATATAGAATAGGTAATAGATATAATTACAAATCAATTATAACAATCCTCCATATCTACATTACCTTGTACAAAATAAGACAAACAACGACTAGTCCAGTTGTCTGTATTTATAACCCTAAAGGCTATACAGTGATAAGAGACTAGGTCAATTGAATTGAATTCCACACACCCATTTAGGTTCTATTGTGTGAATATATACATGTACAACAGTGACTAAACAGCTTACATTAGTGACTATTCAGATTTTCTAGTGACTAGATACATCTTCTATAATTACTGTACATTAAACTACATTAACACTCACCCTCAAGCTAGAGCATATATATCATATGTTCCAAATGTATCTCACTCTAGCTCCCCCTAAAGCTTTAGTAAATAAATCAATCAATTGATCTTCAGACTTTATATGACTGGGTTTGATGACATTTTGTAAATTTTTTTTCTGACAAAGTAACAATCAACTTCAATATATTTGGTTCACTAATGAAGCACTGGATTAGAAGTAATGTGGATAACAACTTGATTATCACAAAACAGTTCTATAGGCTGTGATCCAGAATCTCCCAACTCTGTCAACATATGAAGAATCCAAACCAATTCATAAGACGAATGTGCTATAGCCCTAGATTCTGACTTTGCACTTGATCTTACCACCACTGTTTGTTTTCTACTTTTCCAGGATACTAAATTTCCTCTCACAAAAATATAATATCCAGTAATTGATCGTCTATTTGATAGAAAACTAGCACAATCAGCATCTATATAAACTTGAACAAGAGTATGGCCATTATCTCGATACAACAAATCATATCCTGGTGCACCTTTTCGATATCTCAAAATACGAATAATCGCATTCCAATGACTAGAGCAAGATGCATCAAGAAATTAACTAACTACATATGTAGCAAATAAGATATCTGGCCATGTGATTGTCAAATAATCAAGTTTCCCGACTAATCTACGATATCGACCAGGATCATCCAATAATTCTCCCATATCTACTAGAAGTTTTGTATTGGGGTCCATTGAATATCAATTGGTTTGGCAATACCCTCATGTGATCTTGTAATCTCAATGCCCAGAAAATAGTTTAATGGACCCAAGTCTTGGTGTTGAACTTAGTTTGAAGAAACATCCTCAGATCGTGAACACCTTGTATATCATCACTTATGATCACAATATCATCCACATAAATGAGCAACCATATCTTTCCTTCAGAGGAGTGATGGTAGAAAACAAAATGATCAACACCACAACATGTCAACCCAAATTCCATTACCACATCACTAAATCTTCCAAACCATGCTTGAGGGGATTGTTTTAAGTCATACAATGATTTTTTTAATTTGCAGACTAATCTAGACTTCCCCTGAGTAACAAACCCAGGAGGTTACTCTAAATACACCTCCTCAATAAGATCACTATGTAGGAAAGCATTCTTAACATCCAGCTGATGAAAAGACTGGTGAAAAATGGCAGCAAGAGAAATGAGAAGATGAACAGATGCAATCTTAACCACAGGAGAGGTCTCTAAAAAATCATGGCCATAAATTTGAGTGTATCCTTTGGCTACTAGCCTTATTTTCAGCCGATTAATAGAACCATCAGGGTAAACTTTTGACATTATACACTTATCGATAACCAACTGTTGACTTGCTAGGAGAAAAAGTGACTAAATCCCAAGTAACATTAGCTTGAAGAGCAGACATTTCTTCTTTCATGGCAACATGCCATCTAGAACGAGATAATGCTTCAGATACAGAGTTACGAATAGAAATAGTAGACAAAGAAGTAACAAAAGCATAATACAATGAAGACAAAACTGTATCGGAAACAAAGTTAGAAATAAGATGAGTACAAATTCGTTTACCTTTCTGAAAGATAACAAGAAAATCAAGATCACTAAGTTCTGGCTCAGAAACAGAATCTAAAGACTGGATAGGAGAAGATAGATTGTCTGAAGTATCAGGGGAAGACTCTGAAGTTGTTTGTCGTCTAGTATAAATCTGCTGATCAGGATGAGAAAGACAAAAAGGAGAATTCACAGAGAAAAGAAGACTCTCATTCACATCAGATAAAGATGAATCATCAGAAAAGAAAAGAGTATTCTCAAAGAATGACACATCAACACATACAAAATATCAATGAAGAAAAAGAAGGTGACATCTATATCCTTTTTGTAACCACGAATATCCCAAAATACATATTTAAGGGCACGAGGGTCAAGCTTGTCAGGTCCACTGTCAAATTAATGGACAAAAACAACACACCTAAAAATATGTGGAGGAAGAGGAAACATCGGTGCCTGGGGAAACAACACAGAATAAGAGAAACGACCCTACAGAACAAAAAATGGCATTTCGTTGATTAAGTAGCATGTAGTGAAAATAGCATCCCCCCAAAAACTCTTTGGAACCTTCATGTGAAACATTAAACAACGGGCTGTTTCAACAAAATATAAATTCTTTCTCTCAGCAACTCCATTCTGTTGTGGAGTACAGGGACAAAAACTAATGGAGCATGCCAAATGAGGTCATAAAATCAATGAATGGTTTAGAAAAATATTCTTTGGCATTGTTACTACGAAGAATCTTGACAGACACATCAAATTAAGTTTTAACTTCAATACAAAAGGATTGAAAGATAGACAATAACTCAGAACGATCTTTCATTAAACAAATCTACGCAAGTCTTAGGAAATCATCAATAAAAGTAACAAAATACTTAAACCCCAACTTTGAAATAACACGAATTGGTCCCTATATATCTAAATGAACCAAACGGAAAAGACTTAAGGACCTATTATTAACTCTAGGACTGAAGCAAGCACGGTGATGCTTTCCTAACTGACAAGACTCACAATCTAAATACTGAAGTTGACTCAAACTAGGAACCACAAATTTTAACTTTTCAAAAGACGAATGACCAAGACGACAATGAAACTTTATCGGAGAGACGACGACAGAACAGGTGATAGATGAAGGAGCAGACGAACCAGCTAGATAATAGTCCTTGAAATTCATGCCCTTCTCCAATCTTCTTTCTTATCTTCAAATCTTGAATGATCACAGAATCAAGAAAGAAAGTCATTGACTAATTTAGTTTTCTGGTGAGTTTGCTAACAGATAAAAGATTGAAAGGCAAGAATGGAACACATAAAATAGAAGATAAGGCCAAATTAGAAGATGGACTTTACCGGTACCATTTACTGAATTAGATGAACCATTAGCTATAGTGATATTAGAGATAAAAGAGCACTGAATATCAGAAAATAACGAAGAAGTACCAAACTTATGGTCTAAGGCACCAAAATCAATGACCCAAGATGTATGGGAAGAGATGGATACACAAGCAGTAGAATTACCTCGATGGGCTAAAGAAACTGTTGGAAGAGATGCATAATAATCTGTTTGATACTAGAGAAATTTGGCATATTCTTTTCCTGAAAGAGTTACAGTTGATGGTTCACTTGTACTGAGTTTATCTGAAGGGACAGGAACATCAGATGAAGCTGCATGAACCATATAGGCTAGTTTCCCATGATAGTCCCAAAATTCTCCCTAACGTGTCCAACACGTCCACAATTAGAGCATTTAGGACCACAACCACGACTTCCAGGACCACAACCACGACTTCTAGGACCACAACCACGACCTCCACGAGTCTCGCAATTACCAGACTGAGACGGGATTTGATAACTAAGACTTTTACTGTCTGAGGGTGTCTGACTGATTAGGGCAGAGCGTGCAGCATCCAGACTGGTGGATGAATCCTTAGAAGCAACTCTCATAACTCTAGAATAGGTTTCTGCAAATGAGAGAAAAGAGGCCCCACGGAGTATCAGGACCTTAACTGGCCTAAACTCAAAGTCTAAGCCGATAAAGAATCGAAGTACAACCATCTGTTCCCTTTACTTTTGCATCACATCAAGATTTGTGGACAATGGTTGTAGAGAATTCAATTTCTCATGAACACGCTTCAGAGAGGCAAAGTATTCAATAATTAGTCTGCCAAACTATTAGAGTTGAAACAATTTCAGCAATAGATCATACATGCAGGTGAAATCACTGGAGAACAGTAGACGAACATACCCTTATATATCTTCACATGTGTTGAGATGAGTACACATATTAGCGATATTGAGTTCCATGAAATTCCATAATAAGCTAACCAAATAAGCATTTTCTTAGACCCAAGTATCAAATTTAGGATTAACTTTAGAAGGTCCAAACTCAGTCAAATGCTTCTATTTACCACACCCAGTTAACGCAATCTTGATGGCCTTGGAGTATTGAATGTAACTCATTCCATTCAGTTTCCTAATTGTTAATTGTTGAGACATAAGAATGGAACCACCAATCATTTTCTATTCAAAAGGTATCTCAGAAGCCATTTAGGATCAG
Source organism: Vitellaria paradoxa (assembly GCA_019916065.1). Classification (NCBI taxonomy): domain Eukaryota; kingdom Viridiplantae; phylum Streptophyta; class Magnoliopsida; order Ericales; family Sapotaceae; genus Vitellaria; species Vitellaria paradoxa. The sequence continues at coordinate 42,463,652 of CM034233.1, read as the reverse complement.
AACACGATAGCCTTCGATACTAACAGCGACAAACTAGTGGAGGAGAAAAGAGAAAAGTTGTTCAATCAATGAACCAAGGGTACTGGTAGAGTCACTGAAAGGAGAGAATACGGCAAAGAAGGTCAGAGGTCCAATGACGTGTCACACGCCATCAATTGCAGCTTCAGCAGAGGCACAAAGCCCATGAGCAGACTTGCAAGTAGTGTGTGGAAGTGCGTGGTGACCTTCCCAGTGACAGTGTTCCTCCGACGGTGGCCGCCTCCCTCCGACGATCACGCTAAGCTATATAGGGGGCTGAACGACCAACAAGTTGACGACCTATGCTAGACAGAGACAGTGACCCTTTGTTTCCATCTTCAACGTTGAACAAGGAACTAACAACTCAATCACTGTTTTGTTTGGCACACACAAAACACAATAACGCCCTGATACCATGATAAGAGACTAGGTCAATTGAATTGAATTTCACACCCCCAACTGGGTTCCTCTGTGTGAACATATACATGTACAACAGTGACTGTACAGCTTACATTAGTGACTATTCAGATTTCCTATTCACTAGAAACATCTTCTATAATTACTGTACATTAAACTACATTAACATGCAGAATAGGTAATATGTATAATTACAAATCAATTATAATAATCCTATATATCTGCACTACCTTATATAGAATATATCTTACCACTAACATATATCTTACAACTAAAAAAACCATTTACTTCAAGCACAATCGTAGTGACATTATGACATAAATGATGCAAATAATCGGCAGTCTATAAATATCTCATACATGGACAAGATCCAATCAGATTGTTTTCTGAGGGTAGCATAAAACAAAAACCACGAACAAAATCCTATGTATGGAATTAAGAATGTGGTAAAAAGAGAGACTGCTACTTAACAACATGAAAAATAAGATTAACTTGGACCTAAAACCAATTTCGCATTAAATAAGTGTTTGTATGATTAAATAAAGGTCTGTACGATGCTCTCATCCAAGTCAAAATTGGGTTTCAACCTTGGCATTCAAATCACGTAGAGAGGCATCAAAGGCGGACCTTCCAAAGTGGCAAAACTACCATTGATGTTGTCATCGATGGAATACATAGGGATTGGGTCAGAGCTTTCGAGAAGGGAAAGGGGTTACCAGATCTCGATTCTTCTGTTTGGTGAAGCGCTTCAGCCCGCCTTTGTCAAGTCTTTGTATAGGGGCAGCATCCCTTGATGCCTTTTAATACACTCGCTTCTTAATTATCAGAGAGAGAGATTGCTACAGATTAACTAAGTGAAGTCACGGTGAAGTAGTTAGGAATAGAAAAGGCAGCAACATGGTTACAAACAGCCACCTCAATAATAGGTAACAATCTCCAACAAGTAACCAACTCGATGACAGCTGAATAACCACCAAGCTACTCACAATCAGCTACCTCCAAATGAGGATGAGAAATTTCACAACAAATTATATCAACTAAAAATAAATTGACAAATATAAATAGGCTACATAAGTCTTGCCTTGTCAATCCAATTTTGGCTTAATGGGCAAGCCAAGTTTTCTTTGATCATTATAGCTATGTGAGCTATGTGATCAATGTCTACGCATCATAGTGTACACTGGCTGTGGCGCTGTGCACCTGTTGGCACATTTAGTTAATTGACTTGACTATCAAAACAGAAAAATAAATATATGCTTAGCCTAAACTGCAACAAATGCTTAAAATCTAACTAGATTAAAAAGATCCAGCTCCTTTAATCCTATATTTCTCCCCCTTCTTGCAAAAAAATAAATAAATATTTATATAAATAAATAAATAATAATAATAATAATAATAATAATAATAAACAATCAAAATAGAAAGCAATGGCATGATATAATTTGGGCATGTCAAAACCCAATCTGAATGTGACCAGTCAGACAAGGCTTATGATGGAAATTCTTTGTTAAAGTTGGATAAATGTGTTATTCCTATTTACTGGAAGTGTTTGGTTGGCAAAAAAAGTACAGTGAAAGTACAAAATTTGATGTCAAAGTGATATGTGACGAAATTTAATTGAAAGAAAGTATAAAAGTTGGTAAAAATTGGAGAATTTTGGTTAGTTTTGGCAAATCAAACACTCCTGTATCAAGAACTATCATCCTTAGTCAAACCAAAAAATAAAAAATCACCCAAGTTCAACATCAAACTACATAAATTTTTCTTATTTTTTCCATCGATATCATTTACACTGTCAGCAATAAAATACTGCCACTCATAAGACTACAAACAAATTTTTCTAAACGCAGTACAGTATGTTAAATACTAACGAACCATACCAGATTGGCAATATACTGTAGCTACTACATATAGAGAAAGTATAGCTAATAGACCATAGAGACCACATAAAAACTTAGCAGATAAAAATTACCAATGCAATCAAAGTACCTGCACTGCAATGTCACTAGCATCCACTGCATAGACCTGGAAGACGATTATTGCAAGAATGAGACAGCATCAAATAACGCAGATTGAACTGATTGAATTAATGGAACAAACAAATACATTTCTCAGAAAGAAGACAAGTAGAAATAATCAAGTCTCTTTCTAATCAAGAAACTAAGCACCATGTGAAGAGCACAGAGGCTTTATAACTGCTCTCTATATTGACCTAATCCGTTAAGACCGCTATCCTTAGCCATTGCAATCAAACCAAGTTCAATAAAAAATCCACCCAATGCAACTTCAACCTACCAGATAAATTTAGAAAAAACTGCAAATTTAGAATACATATATAAACAAATATAGACATATAAACATCTCAAATCTATACAGAAACAGTCCAGATTAGTAAAGGACAGGCAGTCACCAAACAGTGTTTTATCTAATAAAATGGCCTTGATATCCACTAAATTTCCAGGTCTAACAAACTCAACAGTAAAGCATCTCATAGAAAGGGAAAATAAAATCAGATAAGTTTAAAATCGATAGGTTAAACAACTCAGCAGGATGGCCCCATCCATTGCACGAGGATGGTATAGAAAGCCAGCACAACCTAGGCCTGTAAGGATGATAATGGAGCTGCTCATCATCAATTTAATAGTTTCCGAGTAAATCTGACTCTTGAGATCAAAAAGGTTCACAGATGCAAATAAAGACAAAAATAACATATATTAAAAATTAGACTCAATAGTTCAAGGTTACCAGCATCTCTTAAATGTCAAAAAAACAATAACCAAAAGGAGGAAACAAAAGGTCAATCCCCACAAAGCCACAAATGGGGGGAAAAAATCCAAACGTAACAAGAAGGTGGGCCATGTGGACTTTCAGAGAATTAACATCAATCGGAATTATGTAACAAAAACAAGCCACTTCCAAGGTCAACTCAAAAGTTCAAAGCAGATGACAAAAAGAAAGGATATTTCTTCGTAAGGCCATTCAAAAAAGACAAAATTTTTAAGAGAGGCTAATGTTTCAGCATTTCCTAGGAATTTGGAGAAGGCCAAGCAAAAATGAGAAAGAAGACAAACCAAATACTATAATTTAGAAATACATAAGTATAAAATGATCTTGTAAGTTTTTTGGAAAAATCCAAATACAACCTTTGAGACTATAGAAGCTAACAAAATATGACATTTACCTATGTTACTTGTTGGACTCTTTCTAAATGCATGATGTACCTGGTACTTGTGTCGAATACTTTGACACCTGGACAAGGATATTTAGATAAAGGTATGGTTTATATGTCCTAAATAATTGAATATCCATAACATCATACTCAATAATTCAATTTTAGCTCATAATTACTAGAAATGTAAAATAAGGCGGGCGTCCAGCCAAGTTTTTGACCTAACGTGCATTTCTATATTGGCCCAACCCAATCAGCCTCAGTCCGAACTTGGACTGCCCCCCGCCCCTGACCGGACCCAGTTTCCCGGCTCGCTACCCCACCCTGCCCTGCCCCTCCCCTCGTCTCCCTTCTCTTCTCCAATTCTCTACTTCTTTTATCTGTTTTGTCCTTTTTCACCTTATGGGCCCTACCTCACGCCACCCATCTCCCTCCCTCCAGTTGTAACCTGCAGCTTCTCTTTTGAAATTCACCTTTTTTTTTCTTTTTTCTCCCTGTTTTGTGGGCCCCATCCCCCTCTCCCAATCTATTTAACTATATAAGTGATTAATTATTTATTTATTAATAAATAAAATTAAAATCAACTAATGAATAAATTTTACTAACAAATAAATAATTTAATTAATTAACTATTAATAAATAAAATTTATTTATTAATTGACTCCAATTTTATTTGTAAATCGTAAGTGTTTCTCTATTTTTAAATGTCATTTTTGTAAATAGAAATTATTCACTACAATTTACAAAATTAAACGTAACTAAAATTACATTAATTTTTTTAAAAACCAATTGGTAATTATATTGTTTTAATTTTGAATTTTTCTAATTTATTTAAAATATGAAAAAATATGCAGGGTCAATGGATCAGAGTGTTGGGCAGTAAAGCATAATCATGGTCAGAAGATGGCAGTTGCGGAGATGAGGATGCTAAAGTGGATGTGTGGGATTACAAGGAAAGATAGGATTAGGAACGAGGAAATTAAGGACAAAGTAGGAATAGCACCGATTGAAGATAAAATAAGAGAAAACCAATTAAGATGGTTTGGCCATGTTAGAAGGCGTCCAACAGAGGCACCTGTTAGAAGGTGTGAAAGTATGGATTTCCAGGAGTAGGAGAGGTAGAGGAAGACCCAAGAGAAGCTGAAAAGAAACCATTAAACATGACCTGACCTACCTAGATTTATCGGAGGACATGCCCCTAAACAGATCTAATTTGCGTCAACAAATCCATATAGCCTACCCCACCTAGTGGGAAAAGGCTTGGTTTGGTTTGGTTTGGTTTGATTATGCAGGGTCAATGGAGTTAGGTCGAATTTGTCGGACCCAGCCCGACCTGATTTTCTCAAAGCCATGGTCAAACCAGGCCAAGTTAACCCATTTTACATGCCTAATAATTATGCATAAAACTTACATTTTATGCATGAAATACTCTAATGGAAGCTTGTTAATACTTATTTATTATAAAATAAAATAATTATATTAAATATTTAAATATTTTCAGGTGTCCCCATATTTTTAATTAAGAGAGTTGATAGATATGACCTTTAGACACATCACTATACCCAAAACATGTAACCGAGTCTATGAAGCATAGGCATTTACAAGCAACTTAAATTTTGTTTAACCATTTTTTATAAGCAACTTCTTGTAATAATAATGAAAAAGAAAGTACAACAAAAGGGGATGGGATGAGAAACTGCAAAATAGATTAAGAGAGAGAGAGAGAGAGAGAGAGAGAGAGAGAGAGAACTATTCTAACTATAGCTTCCCAATCAATCCAACTTAATTAAATACAAAGGAAATCATTTGAAATTAGGTGAGATAAAAGCCCAACGTGAACCCAGGGTTCTAATTCTATCCCAAATGCTATGCAGATCATTCGCTTTGTCATTTATGCCCAAATAACCCATATAAGGAGCACAATTCCAAAAGGTTTTTGCTCTCCTCAAATGCCCCAAACCCCAAAAAGAGGTTGAGAGCATAATATAGCATGAATGAGGGTTAAAAACATGATTTTCCACCTTCCAAAAATAATTGTCATGCCTTAAATCCCATACTTTGGAGACGTGAAACACAACACATACAAATACATATAATCGCCGTGACTTATCCCAACTCGAGCAACACATCACACAGCAGGAGAAATAGACAATAAATAATCCAAAAATAATATAATAAGCCTTAGCTACACGCGAGGCACCAGTGTTCCAAAATAATACAATACTAGGCTCAATCGACCCGTCTCACAATTGAGACTCCAAAAGAATACATATAGAAAACATCTCAACTTAGATGTTTAAATATAAACAACAAAATAAAAGTTAAAATAAATTTGTCTATCGACCAGTAGGTCCAGCATGCACGTCCCCACCATGATTTGCAACAAAGTCAGCATGGGAGTGAGCACTAACCTCAAGTGCTCACTATGGATAATCGGTGTAAGAATGGACACTCAGACCGTTTGGGAACAACGCTGCACCTCATCAATGGCAAGGCATCACCGAAGACGGATAGAGTGAAAACTAGGGCAACCCAAAGCGAAAGGGAGAGAAATCACTAGTTGGTTGTAGATAGAGGGAGGGTATTTATGACATGAACATCACTGTCTGATAGTCAAAAGTGCATCACCGAATCTCCAAAATCTAGCCACCAAGTTACTTGTCCTTAGATGGTCCTGCAGGGCTAGTACTTGTGAGTTCTTGATTAGGCAATCCCTAACCTCTCTCCTGGCCTTTAGGAGTGGGGCAAGTCCTTGAGTGTTCATCCTCGGGAGTCCCCAAGGGGGGAAATCTAATGTTGGGGATCTAGAATACCCTTGACCCCATATGCCCCTTGGCAAGGGGGAGGGGGCTCTGGGCGAGAAGTACTCGCCGCTAGGGTGTGGCCGTGGGGGCGCTACAAGTAATGCCACCTTGCTATGACAAAGGGTGATGCAAGGGCCTTCTCTCGCGGTGGGGGTGGCCTAAGCACCTACATTATCACTTCATGTGATAAGTTGTTAGGTGTGTTTTTGCATTCACATGGTATTTCATCCTATAAATAGAAACGTTTGTTTCTAAGAGAAGTTTTCCAATTATTTTGAAGAGGGAGTCACACTCATAAATTTGAGAGAGAGAGCAAAGTTGCTGCTAAATTCCCTTCCTAGCATAGTTGCTGCTAGATTCCTTGAGATAGAGATGCAATAGCCGCTAAAATCCCTAAGTATTTCCACGGCTAGGGTTCTTCTTACTGTGCAAGACTTGTTTTGAGCTTTCATAAGGTCGCAACTAGAGGATCTTGCATGGGCTTGAGCCCTTTGGCGACACAAGATATGGGTTTTGACGACTTATAATGGCTATAGCAATTGTGCACAGATGGAATCCATTTCTCGAGGCGACTGGGTGAAGTGGTTAGGGGAGTTATTGGTAAGGAACTGTAAGCAACACTACCTTTCTCAAACTTCACACGGTGCTTCTAGGCATTTGGGCTTCTGCAATAACTGCTCAAGGAGCATGGGTTTGTGTTTATTTTCCTTCGGTGGTTAGTAATTCTGTAAGTATGTTGATTCAAACTTTCATGCAATGGGTGTTTTAGAGCAGGGACGTGGTGCCGCGTGGTTAACGTAGGCTACCATAGTGGTGCCTTTCTCTGTCGCAGCTTGAATCCAGTCACAGCAGTTAGGGTTTGGTTCCCACAACTCAGCTTCACACAAAGGAAAGTCTCACAACATGATTGGAGTTTGTTGTGCATCCGCATTGATGGAGGTTCTGCGATTCTACAATAGCTAGGGTTCCGCAGTGGATGGAGTTGTAGGTGAAGTCTCGTGGCTTCGATGCAGTGTCGTAACTCTCTGTGGTTTGCGACTATGGTCCCACACGACTTTGGTAGTGAGTGTTTGATCTTGTAGTGCCTTGTGGTTCTTGATGGTGAAGCTTCATCTCGGAAAGGGCAAAGGCAAAAAGCCCCCACTCGCCGCGCCTGGTGAAGGAGCTGCCAAGAGTGGGTCTTTCATCTGTTGTCACGAGACCCTCAGCGAGTGGATGTTAAGCTCATATATAAAGAGCCTTCAACTTCTAGGACAAAACTAAAGATGGTGGGCCAAGTAGTTCCCCTGTTCCTTCGAAGGAAGAGTAGTTTTGTGCGCCTTTGCTACAAGGGGATACCTTTGGGATAGTTCCAACATTTTTCCTACTAAAGGGAGGACTCATTCCCCCCTCTTCAATGTCGGGGGAACATGAAATAGCAAAAGATGTCATGATTGGAGCAACGACCATCCTGCAGTTTGGTTTGGAGGGAGGGAAGTTATCCCTATTCTTCCTGTCACCTCCCAAATTACACCGCTACAGCCAAAGGGATAGATTGCTAGTCCTTGGAGATTTTAGGCAATGTGACTTACAGGAAGCTTCTTAAAGCCACGGGAGTACTCGTTCATAGAGTTTTATGGGACTACGGATGAGAAGGAATAATCTAGCCGTCGAAGTGTTGCTGTCACATTAGTGTCCATCTACTTACACATTTATCACTGCCAAGGGAGGGGTTCCCCCACACTTGATGATGTGATCATCCTTCTAAATTTACTTAGCACTGGCAAGGAGAATGTTGCCACTCCCTCAAAGGATCCAGAGGACATTCCAATTGTTGTCGCATTAACTAATGCTCATTCTTCATACAACAATTTCGGTTTATTCTTTGGGAATGAGAAGAAGAAAGTTGCGTGTGGTGGTTACAAGTCAACGTCCACCTTTGGAGATTGGATCCATTATCGGTGGAAAGACTTAGCAGACACAAACTGGTATTGGGAAATTTTGTCGTGGGTCCTAAGTTGAAGAGTAAATTTCACTTGGCTGATTAACTTTCAGCTTGGCATTCCAAGCATATGTTAGAGGGTCCTCCCACAGATGGGATTAGTATGTGGGAATTTTCCATCGCTATAAAATTGAGTTTGGAGAAGACAGTTCCCTTTGCACAAATCTTTCTTGGCACCCTTTACAACCAGCTTGATTTGATGGTAAAAGGAATGAGGAATTCAATGGGCAAGTATGATATTGCCACCTACATCTGTACTCCTCTCCAATTATGGTTGCACTAGAGATTTCCAAGTTTCGACGTGAAGCCCAAGATGCTTGATGAGATTATTAAGATAAGAAGGTAAGGGAGTTGATCCTACACGGAAGTCACGTACTATGCACTAGGTAGGGGTAGGTCGTGACATGAATTTAGCCAATATGATTGATCATGAAGATGAATTCAATTAGTGGCCCCACGTTGAGCCTATGGTAGGAGTAGTTGAAGTTATCAAGTACCCTCCCTCCTCGAGTTTCATATATCCTACTGCAAATTATTTTTCTAAGGCATGTGATCTAGTGACTGACAATGTTGCTTCCAAGGAGTTTGCCTGCGTTGGGTGACAGCACTTGGCTTTCTATGGAACACAATCCACAAGAGGTTGCGTAGTAATTTGGGTTCGACAATGGTGTGGCTTCCCCTTGGGTTGTCAAGGGAGCAGCTACCAACTTAGTGTTTTGTGAGCCAGGAAATCAAAAGCTAATCCGTTCTATGGTGAGACAGATGAGGTACCCACAATCAATATGGCGAAGAAGGTGGATGGTTAATGGCCGTTAATGGTGGCATCAACAATTGAGGTATTTCTGCGCTTTTATGAAGGGCGTTATCATGGAAATCTGAGTACCTCCCATCTTGAGGGATGATCCCAACTTTGCCCTCCTAAGAGTGATAGGTTGCGGGGAGGTGGTGTCACGGCATCGGAAGGCCTTGAGAGTGGTGGTGGTTGGCACTGCAACTAATTACATGCCCAAGGGCATACAAGCTCACACAGGTGAAGATAGTTGCTGGGAAAGATGAGAAGAAGAGGGTGGCTGAGGAGCCTAGTGCATGTTATAAATCTACGACTAGAAACATACATCCCATTACCTCATTTTTGTTTATTCCTAGTTCCCTTATCTTGGTGCAAATAGTTCAAATTCTATTAGACCATGCCCCCTAGAAGGGGAATTGACGTGGCTGAAGAGCGACAACAAGAGAAGAGTCGGCCAAAAAAAAGAGTAAGAAAGCCCCGACAAGAATCCCTACTATAGCGGTATTTGATGATACCAGTTAGGATGGAGCAAGGCAAGTACGAACAGGAGAGGAGAGTGAGGGAGGGGGCAGGGATAAGGATGTGGAAGGGGGGGTAGGAGTTGAACAACAGAGGGAAGATGATATGGAGTTGCAAGAAGTGGCTCAGGGGGACGGAGGTGAACAACAGAAGAGGGATGATGTAGAGTTGCAGAAGGTGGGAGAGGTGTAGGGTTCACATGATCTAGAGGTCGAGGTAGTTGATGACATGGCAACTGATGTTGACATTTTCAATTTGAGTCCAGAGGGGATCATAAGTGAACAGTTTGCCAGTTTACAGACTCCTGACGAAATGGTTCTGAGTAGGATGAAGAAGGGATGATTGGAGGGATGAATATTCAATCTAGTGATCTCTTATCCACTTCTCTCCAAGGGAATCAAAAATCCAGGAGCAGTGATGATGAAGAATCGATTCTTGAGACTCTCCAGAAGAAGAAGAAGGCTGTTTTCATTGCTTAAGATTTGGATGCAAAGCTCGAAGTTTCATTAGATTCTTGTGCTAAGCTTCAAAGTAGTGGCAAGGGGGATGGCGACGGAGATTCTCGTGAGAAGTGGGAAGCGGGTTAAGTAGTGGGGCTGATGAGGGAGATGAGGAAGATCGAGCATGATGAGGGTGAGGAGGGAAGTGAAGGGGAAGATGGGGATGGACGAGGGAATGGAGGAAGATGCTGCTAAGAGTGGGTTTGATGGAGTGATCATCGATTTTTTAGCGTACCATGTGTATGCTTTGTCTGTGAGGGATTTGAAAAATTCACGAAAACACATCATCTTGTCCAAGCCATGGATTCCTAAGGTATCAATAAACCTGTAGATAGGTTACGGTGACTGATCTATAAAGATATTCTAGGAAGATTTGTATAGAGATATTTTAGGAAGATAAGTTCAGATCAATATAGGTTAGGATAGAGCTGTTATAGTTGCAGATTTACAGGGATTAAGGTGCTGGTTTTTAGGAATCTGTTTTATTGATTTTCAGGCTACAGATAACTACAGATTTGAGAGTAATTTGTGTATAAATATTGAGTTGTAACATCCTTTGAAACCAAACCAAACCAAACCAAACCAAGCCAAGCCTTTTCCCACTAGGTGGGGTCGGCTATATAGATTTGTCGACGCCAATTTGATCTGTTTAAGGGCATGTCCTCTGATAAATCTAGGTAGGTTAGGTCATGTTTAATGGTTTCTTTCCAGCTTCTCTTGGGTCTTCTTCTACCTCTCCTACTCCTGATAATCTCCATACTTTCACACCTTCTAACAGGTGCCTCTGCTGGACGCCTTCTAACATGGCCAAACCATCTTAATCGGTTTTCTCTCATTTTATCTTCAATCGGTGCTATTCCTACTTTGCCCCTAATCTCCTCGTTCTTAATCCTATCTTTCCTTGTAATCCCACACATCCACCTTAGCATCCTCATCTCCGCAACTGCCATCTTCTGACCATGATTATGCTTTACTGTCCAGCACTCTGATCCATATAGTAGCGCTGGTCTAACCGCTACCTTATAACACTTTCCTTTCACCTTGAGGGAGATTTTTCGGTCGCACAAAACCCCCGAAGCACTCCTCCATTTGGTCCATCCAGCTTGAATCCTGTGACTTACATTAGTATCAATCCCTCCATCTTGTTGCACCATAGATCCAAGGTACCTAAAATTATCTTTCCCTACAATCTTTTGTGTGCCTAAACTTACTTCTATACTACTCGTTATCCTACTTTGACTAAACTTACATTCCATATATTCCTTCTTGCATCGGCTTAGCCTAAACCCTTTTGTCTCTAACGTATCCCGCCACAATTCTAGCTTAGCATTCACTCCTTCTCTCGTCTCATCTACTAAAACAATATCATCTGCAAATAGCATACACCACGGCACCTCATCCTGAATATGTCTTGTAATCTCATCCATAACTAAAGCAAACAAGTGCGAGCTTAACACTGAGCCTTGATGTAAACCAATCGTGATAGGGAACTCATTAGTCTCTCCCCCAGTCGTCCGTATAGATGTCATGGCTCTATCATACGTCCTTTATCGCCTCAATATATGCGACACACGCTCCTTTCTTTTCCAATACTCTCCATAGAATCTCCCTAGGAACCCGATCATATGCCTTCTCTAAATTGATGAACACCATATGTAAATCTTTTTGACCTTCTCTATACTATTCCATTAACCTCCTCAAGAGAAAGATAGCCTCCATGGTTGATCTTCCAGGCATGAAACCAAATTGGTTCTCTGAAACGTTTGTTGTCCTTCTTAGTCTTCTCTCAATAACTCTCTCCCATAATTTCATCGTATGGCTCATCAATTTAATCCCGCGATAGTTTGCACAGTTCTGAATATCTCCTTTGTTCTTGTATATGGGTATAAGGATACTTTTCCTCCATGCATTAGGCATCTTCTTGCTCTTTAGCACTACATTAAAAAGTTTTGTCAACCAACTTATGCCATCCTCTCCTAAGCACCTCCAAACCTCAATAGGGATACCATCTGGCCCAATCGCTTTCCCATTCTTCATCCTTTTTAATACTTCTTTTACTTCTTCCCTACTGATTCTCCTATAAAACATAAAATTTAATTCTTCCCTAAAAGTGGTCAACTACCCCAAATATATGTCATTACTACTACTTTCGTTAAATAACTTGTAGAAGTAGCTCTTCTAACGCTCCTTTATCTCCTCTTCCTTTACTAATACCTTTTCATCCTCATCCTTAATGCATTTAACTTGGTTTAAATCCTTGGTCCGTCTATCTCTAGATTTAGCAAGCTTGAATATCTCTCTTTCGCCCTCCTTAGTGTCAAGTCGCCTATATAAATCCTCAAATATCTTTGCCTTAGCCTCACTAACTGCCTTTTTGGTTTCTCTTCTAGCTTCTCTATACCTCTCCAAGTTCGCTTCATTTCGGTCGTTTTGCCAAGATTTAAAACACTCTCTTTTAACTCTTATTTTATCTTGGACGGCCTCGTTCCACCACCATGCCTCTTTCTGTGCCGAAGCACTCCCTTTGGATTCTCCTAAGACTTCTTTCCCTACCCTTTGAATTTCTTTTGCTTCAGTTCTACTTTCATGGTATCAAAGCCAGGCTCTTCATAATAATCCCATTCCTTCCGGCTGAGGTCTATCCTCCTTAGCCAATCCTTGAATCTTCTGCCCGTCCGGCTGAGGTTTGTCCTCCTTAGCTACTCCTTGAATCTTCTGCTAGATTAAGGATCTTCTTTCCCGTCGTTTCATTTTAAGTATTCAAGGATGAGTTCTAGCAAAGAGTCTGCAATCTCCCCTGATTATCCTCAATCTCCATTGGGTTCTCAAACTTTTGGAGAAGGCACAAACCTACAAATCACCAACCACAGATTGAATGGAAGAAACTTCATTCAGTGGTCTAGATCTGTCCTACTGGTTATTAGAGGCAGAGAAAAAATGGGTTATCTCAATGGAGATATTAAACAACCCGACAAGGAAGATCCAGCATATGCAAGCTAGGAGTTAAACAACTCGATGGTTATGGCATGGTTGATTAACTCCATGGAGCCTCATATCAGTCGAACCTATCTCTTCCTTCGAACAGCAAGGGCCATATGGGATGCTGTGAACACTAATTTTTCTGATCTCAAGAATGCCTATCAGGTATTTGAGATCAAAAATAAGCTTAAGGCGATAAGACAAGGCAATCTGGAGGTGATTGAATACTATAATGAAATGCAGATTTTGTGGCAAGAACTGGACATGCACTATGAGGCTGACTGGGGAGATTTGGAAGACAATATAAAGTTCAAGAAACACCTAGAGAAGGAAGGATTGTATGAGTTCCTGACAGGTCTGAACCGAGACTTAGATGAGGTGAGAGGTAGGATTTTGGGCTACAAGCCCTTACCATCCATTGATGAAGCATTTGCCGACATGAGAGGGGAAGCAAGTAGAAGAAGAGTTATGCTTGGGGGGGGGCCAAAGAGAAGCCTGTTATTCCAACGAGTGAGAGACCCATTGAAACAACAGCTCTCGCTATTAAGAACGACCAAAGAAATCATCAAAAAGGTGACAAAGCAGGTAGACCCTAGTACAGCCACTGCAATAAACCATGCCATACTTGAGACACCTGCTGGGATCTCCACGAGAAACCAATCAACTGGAAGCCTCGAGGAACAAGCAGAGGAAAGGGTTACCAAGCACAGATGGAAGAAAAATCAGTTGAGCACCAAAAGGAGCCAGAACAGAATGGAATTTTCCTAAGCAAATCCCAACTGGAACAATTACAAAAACTATTAAGTCAAACTGCAACTGGGAGTTCAAGAACCTCTGTAATGGCATCAGGTACTGCCCTACATACCAGCAATACAGATTCTTAGTTGCTGGATTCTGGGGCTTCTGACCATATGACAGGTAATCTATCCTTATTCTACTCATATACTCCATGTTCTGGGAGATCTAGAGTTAAGGTAGCTGATGGCTCAAACTCTATTGTGGCTGGAAAAGGATCAATCAACCTCTCAAATAATGTTATTCTCCACTCAATCCTATATGTTCCAAAACTGACCTGTAATCTAATTTCAATCAGTAAACTCACCGCAGAACTCAAATGTTGTGCTAAGTAGCCTAAGTTTTGTGCTACTGGTTGTGAATTTCCGGGACTGGACTCGAGGATGATGATTAGCAATGTTAAAATAAGAGATGGACTCTATTATCTCAAAAAGATTCAGCAAAGACTATTACTGTGGCAGAGACTGTAGTATCTCCTCTTAGTTCTAATAGTAATGAAATAATGTTAAAGCATTATAGGCTAGGCCCAGGCCATCCCAATTTTCATTATCTCCAACGATTGTTTCCAAATCTGTTTATCAGAAAAAATCCTAGTTCTTTCAATTGTGAATTCTGCTTACTTGCTAAACGTTGTCGTGCACAATTTCCCATTAAAACATACAAACCATCTCAGCCCTTTTCTTTGATTCACAGTGATATATAGGGGCCTTCTCGGGTTAAAAATATCTCAGTATCTCGATGGTTCATAACTTTTATTGATGATCACATTAGGGTCTGTTGGATATATCTTCTTAGGGAGAAATCTGAAGCTACCAGGGTATTCCAATCCTTCCACTCCATGATTTTAACTCAGTTTCATGTTCCTATTCAAACCTTAAGAATTGACAATGGAAGGGAATACTTCAATTCCATTTTAAGTGACTATCTCTCTAACAATGGAATAATTCATCAAAGTTCTTGCTCAGATACACCCTAACAGAATGGCATAGCCGAGAGGAAAAATAGACACTTGGTTGAGGTAGCTAGGGCCCTAATGCTCACTATGAATGTTCCTAAGTATCTATGGGGTGAAGCTATCTTAACAGCTGCATATTTGATTAACAAAATGCCCTCCAAGCCCCTCAACTTTTCTGCTCCTGTGTCCAGTCTTCATCTCTACCTAGATTTTAGGTCTCTGGCATTTCTTTCTCCAAAAATTTTTGGATGTACTGTGTTTGTCCATAATCATTCCCCTAATCTGTCTAAACTTGATCCAAAGAGTATCAAATGTGTCTTTGTTGGTTACTCTCCTACCCAACAGGGTTACAAATGTTACTCTCCCCAACTCCGTTGATTTTTTGTCTCTATGGATGTCTCATTCATTGAGTCCCAACCCTTCTTTCCCAATACTTCAGGGGGAGATGATGAATGAAGAAAAGTCTTGGGATATAGTCACTCAGCCCATAGAACAACATTCTCAATCCACAGAACAACACTCTCAGCCCACAGAACAGCACTCTCAACCCACATAACAGCAACCCCTACCTTTACTACCCACCGAACACCTACCTTTACCTATAGAATCTAACATTACACCATCTGAGGAATCAAGAGGAGGTACTTATCAGTCAGGGGGAGAAACTACCAAAATTGATTCTCAGACAAGAGGTCAATTACTGGTTTATTCGAGAAGAAATCCACACCAACAAGGCCAATCTGACTCGATTTCCAATTCTCAGGACAGTGAAGGAAGTACTAACCAGAATCTGCACCAGACTGCAACTCCAGAACAAGATCTGGACTGGCCCATTGCTCTTAGAAAAGGGACCAGAACCTGCACCCAGTATCCCATATCTAAGTATGTCTCTTATGCAAGACTATCTCCTACATTTCATGCTATCACCACTGCTTTGTCGAACAATGCAATCCCAAATAACATAGAAGAAGCTCTAGCTGACCCGAAGTGGAGAGCTGAAGTTCAGGAAGAAATTGATGCACTAAGGAAAAACAACATATGGGAAATGGTTGCTCTTCCTACTGGGAAAAGACCAATCGGCTGTAAGTGGGTGTTCTCCATAAAATACAATGCTGATGGGAGTGTTGGCAAATATAAGAGCAGGTTAGTGGCCAAAGGATTTACTCAAACTCAGGGGATAGATTACCAAGAAACATTTGCCCCTGTTGCTAAGCTGAACACTATAAGAGTCCAATTATCCTTGGCTGCAAATCTGGACTGCCCTTTACATCAATTAGATGTGAAAAATTCCTTTCTAAATGGAGATTTGCATGAAGAAGTTTAGATGACTGCACCTCCAGGATTTCAAGGGAACAACAACAAGGTTTGTAGATTGAAGAAATCTCTCTATGGATTAAAACACTCACCGAGGGAATGGTTCGATAAGTTTACTTGAGCTGTTAAGAAAAAGGGTTTTAGTCAAGCTTAGACTGATCACACCTTGTTCTACAAACACTCACAGGATGACAAGATTACTCTCCTTATTGTGTATGTAGACGATATTATTGTCATCGGGAATGATCTGGGAGAAGTAAACTCCTTAAAGAGTTATCTGGCAGGGGAATTCGAATTAAAGGATTTGGGAGCATTGAGATATTTCCTAGGTATGGAAGTGGCTCGCAGCAGTGCAGGGATTACCATTAGTCAGAGGAAATATGTACTGGACCTTCTCCAAGAGGTAGGAATGCTGGGCTGCAAGCCAGCTGAGACTCTAATGGATCCTAATGTAAAGTTAGAACTTGAAGGAGAAGAAGAGGTGAACAAGGAACGATATCAGAAGCTGGTAGGCAAACTGATTTATCTATCTCACACTCGTCCAAACATTACCTTCACTGTTAGCATGGCAAGTCGGTTCATGCATTCTCCTAAGAAACAACATCTTGAAACTGTGCATAGGATTTTAAAATATCTTAAGAATACACCTGGGAAGGGACTGTTTTTCAAAAAAGGAGACCATTAACTAGTGGAAATCTATACGGATGCTGACTGGGCAGGTTCCTTAATTGATAGAAGATCAATCTCAGGTTATTGTGCCTACCTATGGGGAAATTTAGTAACTTGGAGGAGTAAAAACAACCAGTGGTTGCAAGAAGTAGTGCAGAAGCTGAATTTCGAGCCTTAGCCCATGAAATTTGTGAGGGTATTTGGCTTGAGAGGCTGCTAAAGGAATTAAAGATGCCTAATTGTACTCCTATGATAATATACTATGATAACAAGGCAGCAATCAACATAGCTAAGAATCCAGTCTATCATGATCGTACTAAACATGTTGAGGTTGACCAACACTTTATCAAGGAGAAGCTATACAGTAAAATTATTTGTTTAGACTACATTCCAACTGGAGAGCAAACAGTCGATGTATTAACAAAAGGTCTACATAAACCAAGCTTTGAAAGTTTGGTAGGCAAGCTGGGAGTGATTAATATCTACTCCCAGCTTAAGGGGGAGTGTAGATAGGTTACGATGACTAATCTGTAAAGATATTCTAAGAAGATTTGTATAGAGATATTTTAGGAAGATAAGTTCAGATTAGGAAGATAAGTTCAGATCAATATAGGTTAGGATAGAGCTATTATAGTTGCAGATTTGCAGGGATAAGGTGCTAGTTTTTAGGAATCTGTTTTACTGATTTTTAGGCTACAGATAACTACAGATTTGGGAGTAGTTTGTGTATAAATATTGAGCTGTAACATCCTTCGAAAATTAAAATGAATTTCTTTTGCTTCAGTTCTACTTTCAAAACCTTACAACTTGCTCACATGAGTCACCCCTCTTCCTATCAAATCTCACAAACTTGGGTACAATGTAACCTTAGGGGTAAGGAAGCTTGGCTATCTCGACAAGGTAAGGTGGTCAAAGATCAAAGTCAAGAACCAACCACTCTACAGTAGTTGACCAGAACTCTTAACTTCCCTAAGGGAGGTTAGGAGTTCGACTCTAAGGTCTAGCAAACCTTAGAAGTTCCCACACAACGCATAAGTATTAAACTTAACTGGTTCGCATGGTTTGTGAGATATTGCGCAGACCACTGGTTTACCCATCAGTTATGCAGTTCATTGAGAGCTGTAATAAATCGATGGAGTTCCGGGTCACCAAAAAAAAAGACCAAAGTCAAGCGACAAGGGAAGAGCTTTCTTAATGAACTAAGTCTTGGACAAGGGACTTTACTAGTTCCAAGGTGAAGGTAGGCGTAGGGTTCAGCGCAGGATATGAAAAGCCTGCTAGTGAGGGAAACATAGGGTAGAGACAGCTTGTTAAGGGAGAGCAAAGGCAGTGGGATTAACTACTAGGGTTTCATTCTAGGAAGATGTGAACCCACTACAGAGATGGGATTACATCATCCGCTGAAGCCACAACATGGGCCCCTAGGTGGGAGCAACAGCTGACACAACGCTATTTGGGAACTGAATCGGGGCTGCTCAATAGGGCTATTGCTGTTGAATAAGGGAATCAAAATGTTTCTTCCATCATGCATGTCGGGGTTACTTTAGTTGGATGGGGCCAATGGTGCCACAGTTAAAGGTGGTGGGAGGGGCATCTACCCCCATTTCAAGGCCAAAATGAATCATGGCTTGTTGAATATACTGAGCCTCCACTTGTTACTATTAACAAAGCAATCCCTACTCCGTGATAATCCAGAGCTGGCCTTGCATGGAAACTAGTGTTGATTGCGCCGCTTCGAGCTGTTTACTCTATGCCATCTACAAAGTTGATCTCAATACCATCATGGACACTGATGTTAACCGCGCTAGGGTCTTTTTGTGGGGTGCCATGGATGATGTTTAGCACTAGTTCTCCAGTGGAGTATAATGTGGATGGTTGATGTGAGGATGGATGCTCTAACCACCTAGAAACAACGCTGTATGTCGTCAATGATTAGGCGTCACCGGAGGCGGGCGGATTGAAAGCTAGGGTAGCTCGGAGTAACAAGGAGAGAAATCACTAATAGGTTGTAGGTAAAGGGTATAAATCACACGAACAGGGTATCACTGTGTGGCGGTATTTATAGGGGGTTAGTCAGGACAAGGAGAATGGCCTATATGCACTGAGGACAATGGTCCCAAGGCCAGGCCGACTCTACATGGTATGATGTATACATTGGTGAATGTACACCCAAGTGGTGGTAGCACCTCTGTACGGTCGGCTAATACAAGGATGGTGGCTATCTGGTACAGACTTGGTTTTGTCAAGCAATGATCCTCTCTCTTCGGACAGGTCAAAGAGTTTCAACGAATCCCTTAACTCTAATCACCAAGCTGCTCGTAGCCAGATGGCCCCGCAGAGATGTGTTCATCCTTAAGAGTCTCCAAAGGGGAGTAATCCCATGGCGGGGATCTGGAACACCCCCTGACCCCCAATGCCCCTTGGCAAGGGGGAGGGGGCTCTAGGTAAGAAGTACCCACAACAAGGGTGTAGTCATGGGGGTGCTACAAGTGATGCCATCTTGCTACAGTGGAGGTTGGTGCAAGAGCCTCCTCCCGGCGTAAGGGTGGCTCCGAACACCTACACTCACTATACAACAAAACATGTCATTATGTCCTAATATACTACAATCATGATACATGATACTATGCAGCATAATTAACAAGTCCTGACATGATATTATATCTATCATAATCCATCATACATCAACATACACAGTCTCAATCACATCATATCACAACATGGATATAGAATCTTCACATGACTAACCTATGGCCACAGCATCAAGTCAAACACCCTTCCCTAGTCTCTGCATTTAGATTTGAGCCATTAAAATATGCCCCCTCAGCCATCTAAATATCTGCACTATGCCAAAGAAAATAACTATATCCCCTTAGACATCTACATCGCTTAGTAGGTTACTAACCTACTGGACACGAAAAGTCAACCCCTGCACAAGTTTAGGAACTCTCAACCAATGGGTACGTATAGTCTCTATTTCAATACCTTTAATCCCGATCAAAATTAATATCAAAAACAAATCTCAACATAGTACCTCAAATCGTATACTCATCTCAGTCACCTCATAAAATACATGTATGAACATATCCATAGTGTTATTTCAAATAGAATAAATTAATTCTAGCATAATTATGCATTTAAATTGAAAAAGGAAGAATTTTACGAAATCCAACTTAGTCCTGCGCATAGCTCAAAAATTCTTACACATGAGACAGGATTTTGCCCCCCCCCCCCCTTTTTTGATAAATAGGATTTTGTCCCATATCCAATTGCCCAATTGGTGAATTGGGGAAAAAAAAAGGCAAGGCCTTTGGAAGTGTTTTCCCACAAACATTTGGGAGAACCCCTGACCACCACACTAGAATCCCAACCACTATTCATGAGACCATACTTATTTTTCACAACCATGTCCCATAAAGAATTCTACTCAATGAGAAATCTCCTATTTAGGGATGCATTCCTCGCAACAATATTGCCCACAACTAATCCACCTTTATCCTTAGGTAAAGAAACAATTTCAAATTTAGAAGGTGACCTTTTATCCTTCCCGCAGCCTTCCCAAAGGAAATTTCTCATCAATTGTTCAATGGTATCAACAATTTTAGATGGCATTTTAACCATGGTTGCTACAATTTGGAATAAAAATATCAGTATAATTTTAAAGAAATCAAAAATTAAAATTGAAGTCAATAAAAAATATGGAACTACAATAAATAATTCCCAACTAAGATTATTCTACAAATAGTCAACAATAGCTTGAAAATACATTAAAAAAAGGTTCTAGAATTATTAGCTTTTGGGTTCCAGTTTGCCACAAGCATCCATCAATGTGAAGCATATCTCAACCAACAAAGATTTTTCTACAAAAAGTTTGCACTAGTTTGAAAATACATTAAAAAAAAAAAAAAAAAAAGATTCTAGAATTGTTAGCCTTTTGGTTCCAGTTTGCCAAAAGCTTCCATCGATGTGAAGCATATCTCAATTGTAAACCGAGAATTCCATGACAGCTCACACAGTCAACCTCCACTCAAATGTCAACACAAAGGGGAGTATCATTACTACAAGGTTTCAGGGATAATATGTGATCAAAACTTACCCACTATTTCATTATGGACAAAGCAAGAAGATGCTATTCAAATAATAAGTATTATTGTTCCTTGATTTGTTTGCTATTTATGTCTCTCTAAGCATCTATATAATAAGCAGTATTTACTGAAAACATTCATTCCAGAGACAATTAACAACATTTGTCAAAAATAAAATGCATTTATCGAATTGGAAGAAATTTTTAATAGAGTAGAGATAATAATGCAACCTATCAACTGAAATCATTGAAGCAGGTTAGAAGATTTTACCCGTTTGGCACCCACTTGAGCACAAAAAATAGAGAGAATGCCCGTGCCACAGCCAACATCCACTACAACCTGAAAGCATCACAAGACAGGATAAAAAATAAATAAGAGAAGACAGCCATGACCAATACATGATACTAAATACAAAATTTTGCTTCGGATAAGGAAAATAATACTGATTACAAACATCAAACAACAAACAGCAAGAAGGTATTAGATACATTATACCACATATCTTATCTGAATAGTGTTAATTTAGGTATTACCTTCATACACAATTTGGCCAATAAGGCAGTCCTCGACACAAAGATTTTTCATAGTAAACATTCCGGATAAGAGAAAACATCAAGAACCCATATAACAGAATAGAGTAACAATCTTACTTTTCCTGCTATATAATTCTGATGCTGCACTATCGCAGCCCTATAAGTTTCAGTTCGTACTCGATCCTGCATGATCCCAAAGGAAAATTAGTGGATGAAATGTTGGAAGCAAGATGAACACAAAACACACAAAGAAAGAGGAAACAGAAGAGGAATTCACAATTTAGATTTTTATTCACTTTTTTCGTAACTTCATAGCTAAATTTTCAAAAACTAAATAAAGGAATCTAATGCTATTTTAAGTCCTTTGGACGTTACACTAAACCAAATGCTAATAAAAGACAATTTCAATTTTGATAATTTATTGTCCATAACTCTAATTTATTAGCTGAATTTGAATAATTGTAAACCCTTCAAATTCTGAATTAATTCACCCATAAAATCAACTTTAATGTTTAACATTCCCCCTTAAACTTGACATCTTTCCAACACCAATCATCATTCTCAACTTTGTAAAAAGTATCATATTTGAGAGGCGTTGTGAAAATATCAGCAACTTGATCAAGTGACTTCACATACTCTGCATCTACGTGCATGTCCTCAATGCATTGTTGAAATGAAATGATACTTTGTCTCAATATGCTTACTTCAATCATGAAACACCGGATTCTTTGCCAGAGCAATGGTTGACTAGTTGTCCATCCTAATCTTAATAGCTTCCCTTTGCTCAAAATAGAGTTCCTTCAACAATATTTTTAACCAAATTGCATGACAAGCACAAGCAATGGCAGCAACGTACTCAGCTTCACAAGTTGACAGAGTAACTATAGGTTGTTTCTTAAAACACCAAGAAATTGCATTATTTCCCAAAAAGAAAATAAACCCAGTAGTACTCTTCATCATCAATGTCTCCAACATAATCGCTATCACAAGAGCCCATCAACTTGAACTCATTTGAAGTCAAATAAAAAATTCCATAATCAAGAGTACCTTTAAGATAGCGAAGAATTCACTTGGCTACCTTCATGTGTGTCTCAGATTGATTCTCCATAAAGCAACTCACAAGTCCAACTGAAATAAAATGTCAAGACTAGTACAACTCAAATAGCTTAAGCTACCCACAAAACTTTCTGAATAATGTTGGATCAACCTTTTGTAGCCCTTCCTCCTCTTTTGAAAGTTGAACTCCACACTCCATAGGCGTGTTGACGGGATTGCAATCCAACATGTTGAACTTCTTTAGCACTTCGCTTGCATAATCTTCTTGCAAGGTGAAATTCCCATCCTCCATTTGCTTAACTTCAAATCCCAAGTAATAGGACATGAGTCCCATATCACTCATCTCAAAGTCTTGAGCCATTGCCGTCTTAAAATCTTCAAATATCATTTCATTGTTTCTTGTAAATATGAGATCATCCACATAGACACAAACAAATAATAGATCTTTATTTCCTTCTTCACATAGAGTGCACATTTGTGATACATCAAGTGAAACCATTCTCTTGAAAATACTTGTCAAGTCAACTATTCCAAGCTCTTAGGACTTGCTTTAATCCATATAAAGCTTTTTAAACTTTAGCACCTTGTCTTCATAACCTTCAACAACAAAACCTGAACGTTGTTCAATATAAACCTCTTCCTTAAGATGGCCATTCAAGAAGGCGAACTTGACATCTATTTGATGGATCTTCCATTGATTCCGTGCTACAAGTGATAGTAGTAGTCAAATTGTTTCCAAGCGAGTAACAAAGCAAAAACCTCTTCATAGTCAATGCCTTGTTTTTGCTTGTAGCCCTTTGCAACAAGTCTCACCTTGTATCTTTCTACTTCACCCTTGGAGTATTTGTTGATTTTATACACCCATTTGACTCCAATCACTGGATGGCCATTTGGAAGTGATGTAAGCTCCCACATGTCGTTGCTCTCGATGGCTTGAATTTCCTCCTCCGTGGCTTGTATCCATTTCTTGCCTTTCACAGCTTCTTCAAAACTCAAAGGCTCATCATTAGATAATAACCAAACCAAACCAAGCCTTTTCCCACTAGGTAGGGTCGGCTCTATGGATTTAACGACGCTAATCAAATCTGTTTAGGGCCATGTCCTCCGTTAAATCCAGGTAGGCAATGTCATATTTAATAGTTTCTTTCCAACTTCTCTTGGGTCTTCCTCTTCCTCTCCTACTCCTACCAATCTCCATGCTTTCACACCTTCTAACAGATACCTCCGTTGGACACCTTCTAATATGGCCGAACCATCTTAATCGATTTTCTCTCATTTTATCTTCAATCGGTGATATTCCTACTTTGTCCCTAATCTCCTCGTTCCTAATCCTATGTCTCCGTGTAATCCCGCACATCCATTTTAGCATTCTCATCTCCGCCACTGCCATCTTCTAAATATGATTATGCTTTACTGCCCAACACTCTGATCCATATAGCAACGCTGGTCTTACCACCACCTTATAATACTTTCCTTTCACCTTGAGGGAGACTTTTCGATCGCACAACACCCCCAAAGCACTCTTCCATTTGATCCACCCGGCCTGAATCCTATGACTTACATCAGTATCAATCCCTCCATCCTGTGACTAACTTAATTGCAATAATTCTATCTCCACAGCGTTTTACATTAACTATATCTTCCTTTAGGTCCTTGCTTACTACTATGCCGACCCCATTCCTCGATCTATTAAGTCCTGTATACCATAACTTATACCCAGTCCTCTCAATCTCTTTAGCTTTCTGTCCCACCCACCTTGTCTCTTGCAAGCAAGCAATTGCGATTCGTCTCCTTTCCATTGTATCCACCACTTCCTCATCATTAAATAATAAGCAAAAATAAATTCTCATTGTCTAACCTTTCTGTTTCTTCATAGATATCCATGAGACTTCAATATCAATGAGAGCCTTCATTTGAGCTAGATGAAGCAGAAGACGATGATGCTATAAATGATAACGCTGGTGTAGTTGGAGGTTCACTTTCACTTTGGACTTTTTGTATTGAAGTTTCTTCTTCATCAATTCAGGGGAGAAAATCATAAACAGCTTCAAACTGTCTACTCCAATCCCATGTTGCATCTTCTTCAAATTCAACATCCTTGCTAACCATGACTTTGTTATTGCTTGGATTGAATAACTTGTAGCCTTTTGAGTTCTCATCATAGCCAATAGACACAACCTTCTTGCTCCTATCATCAAGCTTTGATCTCTCTTGTTCTAAAACTTGAACATAGGCAATAGACCCAATGACCCGCAAGTGTGACACATTTGTCTTTCATCTAGTCCATACTTCTTGGGGCGTCACATCCTTAAAACTTTTGGTTGGTGAACGATTGGAGAGATAAAGGTTCCGTTTGGAGTTCTCCAAAATAAAATAAAATTCTACAAATTTCTACAAATACGAATTATGAGACAATAAAATTTAAATTTTTCACTCACTATACAAATTACGAGACATTTACTTTTACAATTTTATACTATTTTATACAATTTTATACAACTCCAAATACACCCAAGTTGCACATGCGATTGCTTTAGCCCAAAAACACTTCTAGCATCAACTTGCTTTTCAACATGGTTCTTTCCATATTGAGGATTGTTCAATTCTTCCGTTCAACAACTCTATTTGATGTGGAGATCTAGCAACAGTCAAGGGACAATGAATTCCATGTATCTCACAAAATCTTGTATTCATTGGAAGTGAACTCTCCACCTCTATCGGTTCGTAGAGATTTGGTCTCGTAGCCACTTTCTTTTTCATCAAGAGTTTTGAATTTTTTGAATGCCTCAAAAGCCTCACTCTTTTGCTTCAAAAAATAAACCCATGTTTTTCATGAATAGTCATCAATAAAAAGCCAAAAGTAAGAACTTTTACCAAGAGATGTGGGCTTGATTGGACCACAAACATCTACATGAACAAGTTGAAATGGCTCGATGGCTCTTGATGTGAGCTTTTACCGAGAGATGTGAGCTTAGGAAACCTCTTTCTTGAATGCTTACCAAGAAAGCAAGCTTCACATAATTGATCAGGGTTATCAATTATTGGAATACCTTTCACCATCTTCTTTGCTCCCAAGTCTTCAAGCCCAACAAAATCTATTCAGAAGATAGCAGTAGTGGATATGAGAATGCTAAGATGGATGTGCAAGATTACAAGGAGACATAGGATTAGGAACGAGGAGATTAGGGACAAAATAGGAATATCACTGATTGAAGATAAAATGAGAGAAAATCGATTAATATGGCTCGGCCATGTTAGAAGGCGTCCAACGGAAACACCTATTAGAAGGTATGAAAGCATGGAGATTGCTAGGAGTAGGAGAGGAAGAAGAAGACCTAAGAGAAGTTGGAAAGAAACTATTAGACATAACCTTACCTCCCTGGATTTAACGGAAGACATGGCCCTAAACAGATTTGATTGGTGTGTCAAATCCATATAGCTAACCCCACCTAGTTGGAAAAGGCTTAGTTTGGTGTGGTTTGGTTTGGTTTATCTCATGTGCCATATCCAAGATGGATCTTTAACACAAGTCTTCAAACACATGGCTCCAATGGTCTTCATATCAAGCGAGAACATGCAATTCTTATCATAGAAACCTTAGCAATAAGATTCCCTTCTTTCTCTCTAAGCCAAAGAAAGCAATCTTCCATGTTAATTTTGCAACCACTCTCCATAAGTTGCCCAATACTCAAAATATTATTTTCATTTTAGGAATTTAATAAGCATTGGCTCCCTTCTTTGCCTCAAACAAGATTGTGCCTTTGCCTCCAATCTCCACCTTTGATTCATCACCAAAGCACACATAGCCCGTCACTTTGGTTTCATGTTCAACAAATTTACTCCTATCACCCATCATGTGATTACTAGCTCCATTGTCTAGATACCACGTATTCTTCTCACCATTGGGTTCTTCCTTTAAGTGTGAGGAACAATGCGGGCTCCTCCACATCTTCCTTGTGTATAATGAGCTTTGTCTGCTCTTCTACTTTCTTGGTTGGACACTCCCAAGAATAATGCCCATATATTCCACAAGAATAGCATTCAACTTGACTTTTGTCATTCCTTACCTCATTATATCTTTCATAGTTGCCTCTTCCTCTTCCTCTTCCTCTTCCACGACCTCTTAAAAAATTTTGATTTCTTCCATCTTGAGAAGAATTTTGCTCATCTCTTCCTCTTCCACGACCACGTCCACATCCTCACCCACAACCTTGACCTCTTCCTTGTCCTTGGCCTCTTCTATTGTTTTCATAAGCTTCTCCTTTGCCTTTTAACGAAAGCTTTGCTTGCAAGGCTTGCTCAACTTGCTCTTGCTTGCCACTGTTCATTCTTTCTTCCTGGGCCCATAAGGATCCATTTAATTCATCGATGGACATGACCTCCAAATCCTTAAGACTCTTCAATGTCTACTACCATATGGTTGAATTTTGAGTTGAGAGAACAAAGAATCTTTTTCATGACACGAACACCCTCTGCTTTTTCTCCAAGCCTCTTCATTTGATTCACCACTGCCAAGACTCTCGTGAAATAATCTGAAATGAATTCACTCTCTTTCATCAAAAGAGATTCAAACTCAGCCCTTAGAGTTTGAAGACGCACTTTCTTCACTTTTTCAAATCCTGTGATGGCGTTTCGAAGAGTTTCCCATGCTTGCTTGGAGTTGGTTTCACTGGCAACCTTCTCAAACATGTCATCATTTAAGCCTTAATGGATGACGGTAAGTGCACATTGATCTTTCTTCCTTTCTTTTTCCAATGCTTCCTGTTGGACTGCTATCAAAGTCCCCTCATTTTGGGCCTCATCATATCCTCTCTCAACAATCTCCTATAATCCTTGAGAACCAAGGATAGCTTTCATTCGAATTGAGCTTGGTGAGTTGTGGGTATTGGAAAGAAAGTGTGGCTGCTTTAGAAGACATTTTCTTGAAACCTCACTCTGATACCACTTTGTTGGAAGCAAGATGAACACAAAACACACAAAGAAAGAGGAAATAGAAGAGGAATTCACAACTCAGATTTTTATTCACTTTTTTTATATCTTCATAGCTCAAGTTCATCACTATTTATGCTACCTCAAAAGAAAATTTTCAAAAACTAAATAAAGGACATCAAATGCTATTTTAAGTCCTTTACACGTTACACAAAACCAAATGCTAATAAAAGACAAGTTCAGTTTTAATAATTTATTGTCCAAAACTCCTCTAATTTATTAGCTAAATTTGAATGATTGTAACCACTTCAAATTCTGAATTAATTCACCAATAAAGCCATGTTTAATGTTTGACATGAATGTTACAGGAAGCAGACAAGAATCAGTAGGATGCAGTAAAATGCCTGAATGAAAATGAGCATCAAAACACGATTGATGCTTTTGCATAAAGTAGAGAGACAAAGCAGAATTGACCAAAATATTCACCGTGAAGGCCTCCAATAAACCTAGAAAAAGAAATGCAAGCACTACAAAGTGATCAATTACGTAAACAGTAGATCACGAAGTCCCAGAACCGACCCCCGCAAACCCATCAATGGTTATAACCATTTTTTTCCGAAGATATCAATGGTTGTAACTTATAGAGAACAAAAGATACCCAAATGTCAAACCAATCAGAGGAACAAGACACAAAGTAGAAATGCACAAACACAATCAAAATAAGAAAAAAAAAATGCAGTTATTATTAGACAAACCAAAAAAAAAAAGAAAAGAGACAGTGTGCGCGAAGAGTATAAAATGATACCTTTATCATCTCTTCGTGAATACCAACGTGAGAGTAAGAATGGAAATAGGCCCTGTCAAAGTCAGTACAAGGAGGAGGGGTGTCTCTGTCGGGAGCAGAAACCCTAGTTGCAATGCCATCGCCGTAGTCACGCGACCTGCGACCCCCCCGATTGCCCTTACGGAACTTGTGGTCTCTCTGAGTGAGTAGACCACCGTTTTGCTGCTGGTAGTGATACCCGTTGCTCGGTGGTCGCTGCATTTGATTACACACGCCGTCGTCACTAACAGACTCAGGCGAGAGGGGAAGAGCAAGGGTCGAGCGAGAAAGATAATCAGGGTAAAATCGTAATTCGACCCACATTAAAACAGGTTGAGAAGGTGGAGCCAGACGGGTCGGATCCATTGCCCGTCGGATACAAATCGACCCAAAAATCTTATACAACCAAAGCAACCTAATCTATACCATAACACAAATAAAACAACGTAGTTTCTTTCTTGTTCTCCCCTTCGTCCTCTTCTTATGACATGCCTCTTTATTCTCCATTTCACTCTTTTTTTATAAAATTTTGAATTATTTTTAAATTTTTTTATTCTCTCTTTTTTCTTCTCTTTTCTCATTCACAAACTTTTATTTTTTGTTCTACATGTTAAAACTTTACAATTTTACTTTTTCATTTACACATAAAATTATTGGAGTTATGGCATATAGTTTCAATACATGTGAAGAAGAGCATAAGTTCAAAAAATGGAGATCTACTTGCCTGGATTTTGAAAAGGGGACCCACTTATATATAAATTTAATGTGAATGAATCTATGAGTTTCAAAAAGGACCAACTTACTTATATATAGTTATAAAATTTATATATTTCAAACGTATTAAGAATTAAATAAAAAACACATATAAAAAATTAAATTAAATGCACAAATAAAAATGCTCAAATAATAATTAAATTATTTCTTTCATAGTAACTCTTAAAATGTTTAAATATAAAATATAAAAGAATACCTAAATATAAATTAGATTAGGAATTAGTTATTTTTTAAATTTAAATTGGCCACATTAACTATATTTGTTTTATTTTATAAAGCACATATTATATTTTTTATTAGATTTATTTTTATAAAACAATCAAAAATTATTATCAAATATCTTTCGGTACTCTCTACATTCTTCATTAATTTTTTTATTTTTATAAATATTTGAATAAAATTGGTATTGAGAGTGATTCTTTTCTAAAAAAATTTTTTTTGGTAATTATTCTTTTCTAAAAATTATTAAATATTAAATGTTAATTAAATTTAAAAATATAACTTCTCTTACAATAAAAACTTTTATTATATCTTAAATTTAAAAATAAAAAAGTACTGAAATATTATCTAAGCTTGAGAATTTTTTTTCAAGAAATTTTTCAATTTTAAATTAGTATTTGATTAAAATTTAGTATTTTTAATATTAATTATTTTTATAAAACCAGTCAAAATTTATTTTAATACAGTTAAAATTAATAATATTTTTAACTTAAGTTAATTTTGCATAGTGAACTAATAATTGAAAAAACACCTATTGATACTAATAAACTTGTGAAATAAAAGAGAAAGATCTAAGCAATTGGTTTGAGATTTAACATATATTTTAAACTTAACCAAACTTGATTTTTCAAATTAGGTTGAGTTAAGATTTGATAAAAATAAAAGTTTTTAGTAAGCATATAGAAACTTGACTTTGATTAGTTCAATCAATTCATTAAAACTTACATAAATAAAAAAATATATAAATATAAGATTTTTATTAAACTATGCAACTTCATTATATATATGCCACAAAGTAAATGCTCTAGCTAAATATTATCTTACTAACTGATTTATTCACTAAATTTTTATTTTTTTATTAATGTAAAATGTAGTATAATCTTGTGCATCACACAAGTTAACACTAGTTCAATCTTAATTGTTCGTTTTTCATGTTATAGATTGGGCAAGAAAGAGATGATAAATGGGTGGGTTTGGACGGCTTTGAATCAAGTTATAAATGGGTTGAACTCAATTATATTTATTTAATAATAAGTTATTATTGGGCGAGTTTAATACGAATTATATCCAACTTGTGAACCCAATTATACCAATTTATTAATGATTTAATTTTTTTTTAATTAGTATTTAATTTGGTGTTGGATAGCATCTATATGATTTACAGGAAAGAATTTCTTTAGACATTGGGTTCGTAGTTCAACGCAAGTAGAGATAAAACTAAGTCTAAGGGTACCACACCAAGTAGTAGTATTATTTTCAAGTGATAATGAGAAAAGTTTTAGAGAGACTAATTGATAATTACAATTTTGGTCTTAGAAGATAGAACAAATATCATTTTAAATTTTCTAATATGGTGATAAGGATTTTTAGAATCCATCCCATGGAATATGGGAAGGACTTGGATCATCCTAGATTTGAATTTGAATGAAGCATGATTTTCAAACCAATTAATACACAACCGTGGTGTGCGTCTTACCGAATGTAATTGATTTCTAAGAGATAATCTTCTGTGAGGAGCAACTTAATTTTCAACATTTGCCATCTTCTTAGTTGAAGATGCACATGTGAAAAATGAAGTTGGTGAGTTTGGTGCAGATGTATCTATCCTAGTGTTTGACTTTGAGTTATCTTGTCTAATAAGTCTTTCACAATTATCTCTGCTCCACTTACTCATACACTAGCATAAATATAAAGGTAAAAAGAAAAAAAAAACCTAATTTTTATATTTTTTAATTTGTTTAATTCTTTTAGCAAAATTTAAAACAAAATTATCGGCAACGATACCAAAAACTTGACTGCGCTCTACTTATACAGCTAAAAATTAACTCTCAAAACTTATACAGCTAAAAATTAAGTCTCAAGTATAAGAGTGTACAGTTGTAATTAAAAACTCGGTGAGTATGGGGTTGAATCGATTGGAATTAGGAACACAGCAGAATAAGTTTTCAAAAATTTTTTGGATTAATCATGCATGAAATAATATAACTTCTTATACTATTATATTCAAAATACAAAAGCGAATTCAAATCAATAAATAAAATTGACCTTTCATTTCTTGATTTGATCTCGGTTTCTAGAACTTTTCTTCCCTAACTATTAAGACTCCCAAATCTTCTACTCTTTTTCCTATTAGGATAGTCTCAGAACTTTTTTGATGTCTAAAGTTGTGTGGACAATTAAAAAAACTATCCTTTTATACAAGCAAGAGTAAGGACCTAGGTATAAACAAACTTAAGTTAGCTAATTAGGAAATTACTTATAATCTCATAATTAAAAATACATCCCCTAATAATTATACTTTTCTCCACTAAAAGGTATAACTAACTCCAACCTCGGTTTGCAAAAATAATATCATAAAACACCTTGTTCACTCTTTAATTCTACAATTAAGTCGCTCCACCAGATATTGAGATAATTAGAACTAAGAAACTAACCAATTCTAATTGATACCTCTCTCTGCACTCTAAGAACTATTATTCTAATCATTTTGTATTGGTCACCATCTCGATAACATATTATTAAGACGACTGAACCCAGATTTAATGATTAGTTAACATTCTTAATATGGATAATATCTATATCTCAAATAACATTGTAGATTCCTTCTTGATAGTGTATGTTTTGAAATCTTATGCAATGACTTCCTAAAAACACTGGGTGTTGCTTTAATGGTAATTAGCCTCACTCTTGATGAATTAAAGTCATCATTATATAAAATAGCATCCATTTCTATCTAAGGAATTAGAGCAACCGCTTACAGCGAACATAAGAAATACATCACTGTGGATAGCATAGTTCAGATGTGTTTCTTATTATTGTCCCGTTTAGTATCTTCCATACCAACATTTTAGATTCAGAGTCTACTACTCTAATAATTGAGATAAAGCATTTTATATGAGATAAAAAATGTTACAGTTTTTTAGTTGAGATGTCCCCATCTCATAATTGATTGTGAACAAATCTAGATTGATTAGTACTTAGATTCATATCTCTTGTGTATGAAACACTTTTTTGCACATGAATTAAGTTCATTGATCAATCAAGTATTACATTTATCATAAGAAATACATGTATCCATACAAAATAATGAAATCTTGAATAAACTAAATAAAGATTCTTTATTAAAATAAAATTAGCGCATCATCTAGTAAATGACTTTAGGGCATACATCCCGGCATAATCCACAGGGATTTCCAATTTTTTTTTTTTAAATATTTGATTTTTAAATTAAAAGGAAAAATAATTAATTAATCATTGTAGGAAAATTTAAATTTATTAAAATCTACTACAATTAAAAGGAATAATGCGAATTCAAATTAAATATTAAAAATGACTGTTCCTATTTCAGAATCCAAATTAGAATCAATACTTATTTAGGGAATGCTAACTGTCTCAGTTGCATAGATCACCTTAACGGATTAAAACCACCAGAAGATTTTCAAATTAAGTCATTTTTCAGTAAAATTAAATTGTTTGATTTTTAAAGAAATTAAATTGTATTAACATCACCAGAAATTTTAAAGAATTTGGTCAAAATTAAAAAAATTTCTAATGTTCAAACGTTTTTATTTTAAAGAAAATTAAGTTTCATTAAATTTACCAGAAAGTTTTAGAGAAATATGGTCAAATATAATGGCTTCAAAATTCAGTCTTTCCGCTGCTGATATATATATTTTATATTTATATTGATCCTTAGTAACTGTCTTCATCCAGTGTAGCAGGATAGGCTCGAACTGATTAGAATATATCTGCATCTTGAAGAGGCATCATGATGCATTGAGAGGCATTATAGGCTTGGAGTGATCAGAATATATCAGCATCTTAAGGAGGCATCATGACACATTGAGAGGCATCATGGCGCCAAGGTCTAGCTCATCAGGATGCTCGAGAGGGGATTATCATGACACGTTCGGAGGCATCATAACACCCTACTAACGGTTCTGTGCTTTGTTTGTTCCTACAAAGTGAAATATTAAATATAATATGATATAATATAATAGATTTTTTTATTTATTTATATTAGTTAACTTGTTTATTTTATTAATAAATTTATTGTAATATTCTAATTTACTAAATTATTTAATTTTTAAACTAAAATTCCTATTTTAACCTTATGCTATATTTAATTATATTATTTTATCGCCTAAGTAATTATACTTTAAGAGTGTAATTATGGGCATGGCATGACATAGTAGTATAATGTGGGTGACTTATATATGATGTTTAGGATTTTACTAAGTTGTCTCGTGTAAGTCTAGTCAATATTATGCATCGGGCTCAGCTTGGACTTTAGTTATGATTCGGATACCTTTCATCGATAGAGAGTTTTTATTTATATAATTAGAATTATTTTATTCTAATCATGCAAATAAATTAAATTAAAAATAAAATAAAAATTTTCTACTAAGAGAATTTTTATCGATGTGGGCTTTTTCTTGAGAAAGAAAGTCTAGAGTCTTGTCTTCACCTTGAGTGCTCTTAGTGCGTCAAGTGTTTGAATCTGAAAAAAAAAAAAAAAAAAAAAAAAAAAAAAAAAAAAAAAAAACTAGGGAGGGCTCGTATTTACAGGCTTAAATATATACTAATCAAAAAGTCCACTCGCACTTGCGGGCAAAAAATCCTGCGTTGCTTTGTGAGCGAAGAATTATGTTTGTCTTCATAGCCTAGTTTTGCGGGCAAAAAATCCCCTACACCAAATGTGGTAAGCTTTTTGGTGGCATAATGCCCTTTTTGGGCCAATTTGGCTTGCAGCTCCAAGCTCAAGCTGGTTTGGGCGAGGTTTAAGTCAAGTTTTGACATGTTCGGGTCATTTTCAGATGTTTGAGATAGGTTTTGGGATCATTGGGAGCTTTCTGGTCATCCTAAAAAAAATAGAGTTTTTTAGAGGTAAATTTGGTTAAAATGGATTCTTCATTACCTAGTTTTGGCTATTTGAAGATTACTCTCCACAATGGGCTAAGATGGTAAGAGTGTCACTTGATTATTGGACTAACCCTTGTGGGCATGACCAGAATGACTCTTCTTATTATTTTTACGTATGTGCAATCTATCCGCTATGTCAAACTAAGCTCTAGAGTTTTGGATAGATTGTGGGTTATTGGTGACTTTTTGGGGCTTAGATTTAAAGGGCGTTTCTCAATATTTGATTCGATATAGCTCAACTATGGGTTACTTCAAAAATTGTATCCTCGGCATCCCTGTGAGGTTTGAAGCTTTCTTGACTTAGTCTGGAGGCTTAATTTGTATCCGATGTACTAGTACCTTTGTTTTAGTTAGTAGAAGCTATTTTGAGTCAGCGAAGCCTAAATGACCTCTAGAGGAGTATTTTGGCTATTTTGTTCTATATTCTATGTCTTTGGAATGCTTAATGTCTTCTTGTGCTTTTGTGGATTGATCTACATAGTCTGGTTGATATTGCCCTTTGGGTGCATCAGTAAAGGTCATTCTTAACTTTTGGACAAAATTGACCCTTGACTCTAGATTTTAGCTATATTGTTGATGTTGGAATTGTTAGTTTGGTGTCTTGGACACATCTATGCAATTTGGTGGTGTTCTTCCTTGATCTGAGCTTTCAATTTGACTTCTCTCTTTTTTAGGAACTTGATCATCATTTTATCGATTGTTTGCTCTTTATTAAATTCTAACATTATGACATATTCTATGATTAAGAGATCTTAATCAGTGTAGCATCATTTAATGAAAAGCTTCAATATTATAATTTTTCAGTCAAGGGGCAAAATTAAGGTGTCTACAGCTACCCTACTTTTTCTGTCTTAGCTTGACTAAGGTAGAAAACAAAAAAATAGACAAACTTATTTTTTCCCTTTATATGCTAAGTCAAAGAAATAAATGACCTCGACAACTTGCGTTGGTGCCTCACACTTAAATAGTTGGAGGAGTAGCATTCTTTGAGTTTGGGGATGCATCGATGCCTCACACATAACTTTTGGGAAAGGAGCTTTGCTCCTAGACGGATCTTTAAATGTTATACTTCATAGTTGACATTGAGAAGGGAACTCTGCCACTAGACTAGTAGATGATCATTTGCCTCACACTTGGACTTGACGAAGGAGCCTCGCCCCTCAGTTTATGTTTTGCACTAGTCTTGAAAAAGGAAGCCTTGCTCCCAAATACGTAATTATTCATATGCCTTGCACTAGACTGAGCCTTACTCTTGGATGGTAGTTGATCTTGTGTTTCTCACTAGGTTTGATCCTCACTTCTGGATTGGTATCTTCATTATTTTTGTGTAGCTTTGCTATTATGACTAAGTAATCCCTATTTGGCGTTCATGAAAGGTGTGTCATTATATACACATTTCTGAAATGTTCGAGTTTGAAAATGCTTTTTGCAATTTAAAACTTGAAGATGTAACTATGTGCAGTTTTATTTTATAAGTGTGAATGGAAAAATCTAGTAATGATATGCTCCTAATATCTAGTTTAAGGATGATTGTTTAGGTATTTATAAGGTGTGTGACCCGTTAGTGTGGTAGAATTATTGCTTGTGCACTTTTGAAAACTTTCCTTTCGTAAATGACTTACTATTAAAGTGTTCAATAAGGTATTAACTATGTTTGCGTTTTCATTAGGAGACTTAGTCATTAAGTATGTTTTCTATTTCCTCAAAGGTTTCTTTTAGTTCAGGGGTTTTTGGATTAATAGACCATCTTCAATCAAAGAGGTCTTTGTATCTGGTATGGAGGTTATTTGGTTGTTTTTGAAGAGTATGGTGTTGATTGATCAGGGTTTTGGTTTATTTGGGTTGATTATGGTATGCAATAGTAATCTTGAAAAAAAAAAGGGGGGGTTGCCTCTAGCTTGTGAGATCTCTTCGTCTACATAGCCATTGTTAATCGAAGATGACTTTGATTTAGGTTGTAGTATAGGTCTTGGCTTAGGGTTTGAAGTAAAAGAGGAATGTGTGTGTCACGCCCCAAAATCCCAAGATCCTAAGGAGTGAATTTAGACTATAAAATTTAATATGCATGGTCCATTACAGTCTCGCTATTTACTTTTCAAAGCCATTGACCACCCTATTCATTAATATAAATAATAGCAATGATTATTTTATTAATAAAATATACACTTAAGTTTAAATTAAAACCAGATAACATGAGCGTCATTTATGTGTAAAGCAATATTTACATGCACATAAACTCTTAAACTTGTCACATCTAAGTTATAACAAGCTGCTTAATAGAATTGTAAGGTTTCAACTGATTATGCCGGCCCTCCTAAGTCTTGGGCTCTACACCTCTAATACAGCCTGTAGGGATGTGAGCACCAAACCACTTATGCTCACGATGTATGGAAAATTACTTTTTACAATACATTTTAGGAATCACATAAAAATAATGAATATAGTAAGAAATTGTCAAATACATCATCACATTAATTCATAATTTTTATTTCTCTTATCAACCTTTCTTTGTTTATTATTTTCTTTTCCCAAAGTGGGGAAGGATACTCTGCAAGACTGTCCCACAATCAAAGTAGTAGTCCAAATCATCATCGGGTTGTATATATATAGGTTGCGGAGCACCCTTGCATCGCCATTTATAGATCCAAGTCTAATGGCCACAATGAGCCTTACCATTTTCGTCATTATTGTGGATTACTAGTCCACGGGCACGATTACCTAACCCTGTGTAGGTTTAAAGTCTTTCAACCTAAGGGTGTCATACAACCTTCCCTATTTTATATAGTATCCTTACTTTCCCCAAAATCAACATTTTCTTAAGTTTTACCATTCTCTTGCTAAAGCTTAGGAATAATATCTGTGAGTTTTTATAATTTCATGTTTCCATTACTGTTGTAGTCCGTTTATTTTTAATTATTATTTGTTTCACAATGAACACATATTTGTTTTATTTTTAACATATCATGGTATATTCCAGCATTGAATAGCAATTTTTAAAAGTCTAATCACAATTTTTAGTGCCACCAAAAATCCAATTATAAAGCTTAATACAAATCTAATAATATATAAATTTTAACCCACATTTATGCCTCTATTGAATAATATATATATATATATATATATTATTTTATAATATTTAAAAATAAAAAGAGCGCAAAATCAGCCAAACGGGGAGACTTGCGGGAGCTGAGGAATAAAATGGTGTTGACCTAAAATTTCTTCATTATTTATTTCCTTCCTCAAAGAAAAATTAGGTTTGGTTTAAAAATTTAGAATTTTGTTTTTAAAACATGCCAAAATTATTCTCATGGTCATTTTTTATTGAAGAAACATTACAAAAAGTATAAATAATTTACCAATTCCCTACCTCATTCTTTGTTGGAAAGACCAAAAATTTACCATATGCCCAAACTGAGCCTCATTTCCTTAATTTGACAGCGTAAGCGCGTTTGAAATGGGTTTAATTAGGAAACTGGAAAAAAAATTTGAGTTTCGATACTAACTTCTTCCTTTTTCCTTTTCTTCTCTCTCTCTCTCTCTCTTTTTCTTGTCATTCTATCTTTTTGCAACATAACATATATATATATATATAGAGGGTATACATGGGGAGAGGGGGAAAAGAAGGGGTGCTCACTAAGCTTGAGGTAGGGAAGTGACTAATGGAAGCTAAGCTAATTAGGGTGCCAGTAAGCACCATTTCCTTTTGCCACGTTTCATTGTTTTTTTTTTTTTTTTTTTTTTAAGGATTACAGAAGTTTCATTCTTATAAAAGTTTCATCTTTCCCTCCTGATAGAAGTTTCGTCCTCGAAGCTTTAAAATAGCTACCATACTTGAAAAGGACAACTACAACATTATAACTAAATAAATTGTTAAGGAAATCGAGCTTGCATTTCAGATTCGCATTCCCAGGTAGATTCTTCCACACTGTGATGTTTCCATGATACTTAAACCAATGAAATCATTTTTCCTTAAAGCACCTGATCTCGAGAATTTAGAATGCAGATTGCTTTAACCTCATATGTCACATCAGGATCCACTTCTAGTTCAGTCCAATCTAATACATGTGTAGGATCTAAAACATATCTGCGAGGCATAGGCACGTGAAACACCTTATGTGTTCCCGATAGTTGCAACGGTAATGCCAATGGTCTATGCCTACCTCAAAAACACATGATCTTCCACTTGAAATTCCAACGGTCTATGCCTCTAATCTACATAATTCTTTTGGCGGCTACTTGCTGTTTCCGATCATTGCCTAATAATTCTAATCTTTTTATTAGTCTCTTGAACTAATTCTGACCCAATCATTGCTATTTCTCTAATTTGAGTCCAGTAAACTAGCGATCTACATAGCCTTCCATATATAGCCTCAAATGGTGCCTTCTCAATACTGGCTTCGTAACTATTGTTATAAGAAAACTCTACCTGTCACACCCCTATATTAGGAAACATATTTAATTCCTTAAATAGAGGGGACACCTCTATATCCTCTATCCATAATATATTAATGATCACAAATCATATAAAACCGATATTAAGATAAAACACAACCTGTCAAGTTTATGTTATTTCCCTGGTAAAATAAATAGAAATCTCACAAGCACTTAAATATGTATCAACTTATAACTTCTAAAACATTAAACTAAATCTCAGTTTGATAATATTGAAACTCTAGGTTCATTTACATAAACTCCAAATGCTAACACAGGATTGAAATTGGAAATAGATAACTTAAGGTCTTCTCTAGGCAGTTGTAGTCACTTCTAAAACTTAACCTAAGATGAGTAAAACTAAGTTTGAGTGTCACACACTCAGTAGAGGTATTGTATTTAAAATAAAAGATAATAAATATATACCCAAGATAATCCACAGTAATTGTATAGATAACTGTCCCACAATCGAATAATAACTAACATATATGTGTCATGACTAATAATGATAAAAATATCTCAACACACAATTCATTGTCACTTTTCATTTATCAACAATCATTATCACCACTAGACCCCAACTGGCCATCTCATTGCATATTTATATGATAAATGATTTAAATAATAATATAATACATGTTTGGCCCTATCTAGCCTATGAGTTAAGCGCTTAACTGTGAACAATGGCTTTAATTCAATGTGTCCAATTAGCCCCATCTGACTTGACCCCATCTAGCCTCATTATTGGTCCCATCTAACCTGCCCCCATCTGGCCTTATTTTTTTCTTTTTTTTTTTCTGGCATGATCTAGCTTCATATATATTTTTTTTTTCTAGTCCCATCTGACTATAATGCACATGTAATGCACACAAACTACGCTGATATGTAATAATGTTTTTTTAAATAAAATATTGCTCCCTAAATTTATCATTCCACAAATAATCACAATTCTTGTTTAACACATTAAATCCATAAATACAAGCATTTCTTATTAAAATAAATAATTAATAACAATAATAAATAAATAAAATTTATCAATTTATATTTAATAGCTTTTACCTTTAAGTTTAATACATCCACCTAAACAGTAAATATTTTATGAAAATCAAACTAGTGAGGTGGTTGTTGCTAATTATCATCAAGTCCTAATTTTAACCCAAACAAATTATACCAATAAGAAATTCAACAGTTAAAATATAAATCAAATCATTTAATAATATAAATTTAATAAATAAAATACAACCACTTTATTTTTAACATACTTAATTTATTTAACCTTCTACAGAATTAATTTTAAATTGACGAAATAAAATAACTTGCCTCAACAATCGGGCTAAAATTCCTAAGTTTTTCTCTCTCACTTCTCTTCTTTCTCACTATTTTTTCTTTCCTTACTGTCTGTTTTCCTTTTAACTAGGCCTTCATGTACATATATAACATTCACTAGATAAGTCTTCCACTGCCTCCATTACGTAAATGTATGTATATATATATTTTCTAACTTTTTACTTACCACATGTCGTGGCACCAACCTGTACACACAATATATAAGGTTATATATTTATACTTGCCACGTTAACTAAGTAGCCAACACCACGGAACATTTTCTAACTAATATATATTAATAACTTAATTCAATTAATTAATTAATAACTTGATTAATCCACTAATTAATTTAGATTAAGTT
Source organism: Vitellaria paradoxa (assembly GCA_019916065.1). NCBI lineage: Eukaryota > Viridiplantae > Streptophyta > Magnoliopsida > Ericales > Sapotaceae > Vitellaria > Vitellaria paradoxa. The sequence goes on along the minus strand of CM034233.1, from coordinate 42,423,282 downwards.
AACTAAATTTTAATATAATGCCAAATTAACACGATTAAATTACTAAGCATCAAATAAAAATTAAATTAATAATGTAATTAAAACAATATGAAAGTTTAAGATGTCACACTACCAGTGGCAGATGATTTTCCTAACTACCTCCAAAGTTGAATACACATGCTCAAAGTAAATCTTCTAAAACCTGAATTGTGCATTTAGACTGCCCATCTGATTGGGAATGATAAACAGTGCTGAAACATAACTCTGTTTCCATGGCTAATTGAAAACTCTACCAAAACCTAGAGACAAGATGGGAATCCCGGTCTGAAACATTAGACACCAGAGTCCTGTAGAGTCTCAGAATCTCTTGTATATATATTCCGACTAGAGTATCCATTGTGTTTGTCCTTTGAATTGGTGAGAAATGAGTTGACTTGTTTAGATGATCCACAATTACCCATATTGCCTCATAACCCTCCCTAGTTTTTGGCAATCTTACGACAAAATCTATGGTTATATTCTACCATTTCCACTTGGACACTGATAATGGCTGTAGCAATCTTGCTGGCCTCTAATGTTTTGCCTTAACTTATTGACAAATCAAGCACCTACTAACGAAGTTTACCACATCTTTCCTCATTCCAGGCTAATAAAATTGTTGTTTCAAATAATAGTACATCTTTGTACCTCCCAAATGTATTGCCAGTCGAGAATGATGAAATTCTCTTACGAAACCAATAATGGTATAAAGATTCTCCCTTGATACCTCACCATACCATCATCTCCTACAATCCCTCCTGGCATCTTCACTAATTCTCTTTCTCTTAGCCTTACCTGGACATTTTTTGTTTCTCCAACTGACCTTTGTGCTTCAATTACTTTACTTGTCAAAACCGACTGAATGGCTGAAGTATACAATATCCTCTGCTCACCTTCCTCCCTATATTCAAGATCAAACTCACCTAATTTCTCCATCATGGCCCACTCTCTAATAGTGATACTTGCTAAATCACAAAGAGTCTTCCTACTGAGAGTGTCTGCAACCACATTGGCTTTACCTTGATGATGCTACAATTTAAAATCGTAATCTTCTATATATTTTATCTATTTTTTTTGTCTCAAATTCAAATCCTTATAAGTAAAGATGTAGTTTAAGCTTTTATGATCTAAAAATACCTTAAAACTTTTCTTCGTACAAGTAATGCCTCCTGATTTTTAGGGCACAGATTACAACTACCAACTCTAAATCATGAACCGGGTAGTTTTCGTGAGTCTTTAATTGTCTTGACTTATAAGCAACTACTCTCCAATTCTATACAAGTACGCAACCCAATCTTTCTCTGGAAGTATCACAATACACAGAATATTCTAATCTTCTTTCTGGAGTAATCAATACTGGTGTGGTGGTTAATCTTTCTTTGATTTCTTGGTAAGATTTTTTGCAAGGTTCATCCCATGTGAACTTGATTCCTTTTCAGCTCAATTAAGTCAAAGGAGCAATCAACTTAGAGAAATCCAACACAAATCTATGATAATATCTGGCTAATCCCAAGAAACTTCATATTTCAGCCAATGTTTTGGGTCTTAACCAACTCAAGGTAGCCTCAACCTTAACTGGATCTATTGCCAAACCTTTGGCAAAAACGTGTCCCAAAAATTTCACCTCCTTAAGCCAAAATTCGTACTTGTTGAACTTAGCATATAACCAATGATCTTTTAAGAGTTGTAACATTATCCTCAAGTGTTTTGCATGTTCCTCCTCATTCTTGGAATAGAAAAATACATTATCAATGAATACCATTACAAATTTATCTTAATATTCTCGAAACACCCTATTCATCAAGTTCATGAATACTGCAGGGGCATTAGTTAACCCAAATGGTAGCACTAGAGTATTATAGTGCTTATATCTTGTTTGAAATGCTATTTTAAGGATATCCTCTTTTCTTATTCTTACCCGGTGGTAACTAGATCACAAATCAATCTTAGAATACATCATTGCTCCCTTTAATTGATTAAATAAATCATCAATCCTTGGTAAAGGATACCAATTCTTGATGGTTACTCGATTAAGCTTACGGTAATCAATACACATTTTAGGGTTCCATCATTTTTTTGCTACAAATAATGTTGGTGCGCCCCAAGGTGAAGCACGGGGTTTGATGAGTCCCTTAGCTGAAAGTTCCTCTATCTGCTTCTTTAATTCCACTAATTTTTCTAGTGCCAATCTGTAGGGAGCAATGGAGATAGGTTTAGTGCCAGGTAGTAAGTCAATATGAAATTTCACTTCTTACTTGGGTGGCAATCTGAGTAAATCCTTAGGAAAGGCCTTTGGATATTCACGGACAACTTGGGGTAACTCCTTTTTATCACTAGTTTCATCCTCCACTATTGTTAAATTGGTAACAAGGTTGCGCGAATCTACTCGTCCTTACCCATCTACTGTTGGTAAGATCTTAGAACTATAGCAGTCTGAAAAGAACCGCACTTGTTTTCCTTCTGGAGTACACAAAGTTATCCGTCCCGTATGGCAGTCGATCTTGGATTGGTAGGTTGCTAGCTAATTCATTCCGAGAATATCATCAAAACTTTGCATCTAACAATTAAGTTAAAGGTTGGGTGATACTCCTGACTATCTAGGTATTTCTAATCACTAGTTACTTACATTTTCTAGTTAGAGAATAATGACCATAAATGGGGGTCTCTCCACATAATAGGGGTACTAATGGTTGTGTTTTGAGTCCCAAAGTAGAAATAAAGGTGGTAGAAATAAAAGAGTAGGATGCACCGGCGTTGACAAGTACAGTGGCATGAGAAGTATATGCAAGGAAGGTACCTCGAGTCACCATCGCCTCGATTAGGGCTTTTGGTGGAATGATCGCATAAGCTGTTCCTTAGGTTTGCACATTAGATGTTCTACCCCTTGTTTGACTTGGTTAAGCCCCTCTGCATTGTCGTTGTTGAGTCTCGCTTTGCATACTCCCAGGAGAGTTATATCTTCATGATGGGGGTTGTTACATTGACTGTGTGGTTGAGGGTTGTTCCCTTGGGATGACTGGTGGGAATCTTTCTCTGCCTTGTGGACAGTTCCTTTGAAGGTGACCCTGTTGGCCATTGTTGTAACAACTTTTTAATGCTTCCACTGTTTCTGCCACCACCCAGGATTGCCTGCCCCACTTATTACCTTAGGCATTTATGGCTCTCGTGCCCAAGCTACTTATAGTTATAACAAAACACCTGTCCCAGAAGGGACCTTACGGGAGTCTTTGATTATGACAATGCCATTCTATTGGGTTGCGGGTATGACAGTGATGGTGGTGGTAACAGTCTTTCTCTTGGCCTTTTCTTATTAGCGATTCCCAGTGTAGAAATTGAATTCCTATTCTATCACCCTTCCTAAATATTCCTGGTCTCGCTCATGTCTCTATCCATTATCATTGCTAAGTTTATTAGGGTTTTGTAATCATCGAGCCCCAGCAGAACTATCGTCCTAGCAAGGCTGGCCATAATCTTCGTTCAAACCTTCTGCACTTGAGACGGGTAGTAGAAACAAGTTTTGGAGTATATTCGAACAAGTCTGAAAATCTCCTCTCATATTCTAGTATCGTCATAGAACCTTAGATTTGGTTAGCAAATTCTTCCTTTTTTGCATCTTTCAGGAATTGTAGGAAAAAGTGATTTCTGAATTTTTCTTTGAGTCCTTCCTAGGTCAGTCCCGTGGCTCCCTTAGAATTCTATATACTACACCAACTTGCTGCATGTCCCACTAGGCGGAAAGTAGTCAAATTGATTATAGTCAAATGGTCGATTATTTTCATAGCTATCAAAATTTTCTCACATTCTGCAAGAAATCGCTTAGTAATTTCAATGTTAGGGCTACCATCATAGGTGGGAGGCTTCAACCTTTGAAAATTTTCTAACATGTCTGGCCTCATTTGTTGTCAGTTTGGAGGGTCTACTCTCACTCCACCATTTGTAAATAATTCAACTAGTTGTTGTAATACTACCGCAACGTTAACAATTATCGTAGTTTGTGGAACCTTGGGCACCTAAGCGTGCCTTTCCTTTCCCCTTGGATTTTCCTATTGAGCTTCTAGATGAATCTCAACTCCCTTACCTCTTCCTCGGTCTTGACCTCGGCCTCGATCCTAGCCTCGAATTCTATGCAGTGGCATACTAGAATACAACAGGTTATCATTTAATATCAGATTATCAGCCAATATCTAATGGTCCTATGATATAATGGCAATATTCTTGGAAACATAACTATTTTATTTAAAAGTAGACTTCTTATATATTACATTACATTCAAAGAGAAAAGAAAAGTGGGTGTCCAATCCTACATGCATTGCAAAATTCTTTCAGAGTCATCTTTTTAAAAAAAACAACATACTTATTTGGTAAAATAGTTAATAGAGAGAGATGTATAAATATAACAAAATTTCTCCCTTCCCATATTACGACTACTAAACAACAAGTTGTTACCCTATAAGAACTAACATTTCAATCATTTTTCAGTTATTCCTGCAAAATCTGTGTATGTGGCCAAGCTAGCCGCAGGAATAGCATCTTGGTGGGCTGGGAGGGCATCGCTGTTGGACATGCCCCATCTGTTGGCAGTTAGGGCATACATGGGATCTATCTCCAGCCCTAGTACATGACATATTATCCCTAGTACTCCATTCCCATTCCCTGGCATTGATGTATACCGTAGTAGGTATTGGTTATAGAATTACTATATGCTACAGGACGGCGTATGGAGGCAGACTAATCTTGGTAAGATATATTGGTCCAATGTTCGCTGGTGGGTTAAACATTGCTTCTGGTTGATGTGTATAAGAAGCTCGTTATTAGGCCAGATCATTTTTGAGGTTGGGTTCACTCTGTTAGGTTGTCCTTGATTGGTGGGTTGGCCATTTTCCTAAAAATAAAGAAAGTCTAAATTAATCCTACGATCACATTTTATAAACAAATATTGTTTACAACAAATTTTCATATAAAACCTTAGATATTCCTAGTAACTAATTTGCAATTTTCACATAAGGCATCTACTTTCCACGGTCTCTAGGTGTTCTAAATCTTTGGCTCTGATGCCACCCTGTCATGCCCCAAAATCCTGAGATCCTGAGGAGTGAGTTTAGATTATAAAATTTAATGCACATTGTCTATTACAATCTCACTTACCTTTCAGAGCCATTGACCACCCTATTTACTAATATAAATAATAGCAATGATTGTTTTATTAGTAAAATACACACTTAGGTTTAAATTAAAGCTAGATAACGTAAGTATCATTTATTTGTAAAGCGATATTTTCATATACATAAACTTTCAAAGTTGTCACTTCTAAGTTGTAAAAGCTGCTTAATAGAATTATAGGGTTTCAACTAGTTATGCCAGCCTTCCTAGATCTGGGGTTATGCACCTGCAATACAGTCTGTAGGGATGTGAGCACCAAACATTGCAAAAAAAAAAAAAAATGACATCTAGTAACGGGCGATAATTGTCATTAAAAATCATAAAACTGTCGCTATAATCTGCACATGACAGTTACTAAAAAAAAACCTGCACATGACTACGCCAACGGTAAATTTTACCGTCAACTTTCGGCGGGGGTTACGATAGGGTTATAGTAACAGTAACAAATTGTTGTTATAAGATGAATTGGAATATACCAACAATCTTTTCACTTGGCATCAAATTAGATGTGTAGTTTAAACAGACGCCTTAGTTCATCAGTAAAAGGTACAATTGATATTGTTATATACATCCTATGACTACAATTTTTACTATTATTATAGAAAAGATATACAGGCAGTTTTATATTGTTGACATACAATATATTTGCTAACAATCATAATCGTTACTGTAACATGCTATAGTAATAGATGTTATCCATTGTTATATTATGAAATCATCGTTAGTGTATAGGCAAGATACACAGATGGTTTTTCTGTTGCTAGCCTTAGGATTCACTAACTATTTGTATTTGTCACAATATGATAGACATATAATATCACAATTAATTCCATCGCAACTAGTAATCATTTTTTATTGGCAATTTTGTTTGCCTTGACAAATAAAAAGATATTGAATTAATCCAAATCAATTTGATGTAGAGATTTTATATTAAAAAGGAGTAATACAACATTTGAAAGGTTATTACATTAATATAAATATATAATAAATGATATCTAAAGCATAATTTAAGCTAGAAAAATTTAAACAATATTTGAAACATGATTTAAGGTAGAAATGATTCAACTACATAATGTTTTGTAGTGAAACAAATTCAATACAAAGTCTCCAAAAGTATCATATCTAAATGATAGAATTCTAGATAAACTATCCAAAATGTCATTTCTTGATTTGTTCTTAAGTCGATAAATGTGTAGCTATAAAAGAGACAATAAAACAACATATACAAAACAACATATTCCACTATAAAATAAATAATGGTTGAAAAACATAATATAAACAAAGTATCTAATCGTAATGTGGTTTATAATTTTACTATTAAAACTTCAATGAAATTAACGAGTTATGATGAGGATGGCATATTATCTTGTGAAAAGTCTTCTGGGCAGCTAGTACCATTTGAATCCTAAAAATAGTTAAAGTAAATATGTTACCAAAGAGTAACATTATAAATAAAAAAAAAAAGAAATTTAATTTTACAACCGCTTGATTTTTTGAAGCTTTTTGCAACATTTATAATTTCATTGATTTGGTTGCTAGAATGGTTTTTTTGAAGTATCGATACTAAACCAGATACTAGAGATTTTATTCCTGGAAGTTCTTCATTTAAGGCTTTGTACTTCTCATCATTTTCTGGCTTTTGAGATGATAAACCATTTGATTCCTTGACAATTGGAACCTTGCTCGATACACTGCACACTTCCTCTTTTCTCAAGTCCTTTGACTTTAGAATACATATCATTATTCTAAAATGCGCATTCTTGTGAATATTCTAAGTTTTTGTGAAGTCTCATCCTCATTCATACAATTTTTTAGTTCTTCTAAAAATATATAAAAATATTCATTACTTTAAAATGTGTAATCCAAGTTCTTAAATGTAAAACATATTCCAATCAAAACTCTACTTCATGTTTTTATACACTTAAAAAAAAACTATCATTCTAAAAATAAATGCTTAAACATTAGCATATCATTAATTTATTCCACTGTCAAAAGGGAATGGGAATCCAATTGCTATCAAAACTAATTAACAAATTGAATTATAAAGAAAAATATGATATAAGAAATTCTTACAATCACTTGAGCTGCCTGCTCATTCACAAAACTTCCATCTTTATATGTTCGAGTGTCAATATAAATTTGGGTACGAGAAGGCATCACCCCTTTCCTCTCATTTTTCAAGCATTACAAAGATATAGATTAAATTAACTCATATATGAAAATAGCTAATTTTTATTATTTATAAAAAAATAAAATTGCATAAAACCCACCTTCTCTTGAATAAACTTGGGAAAGCCTTTTGTTCTAGTACAATGAACATCTTGTAGTTTGGAATGATTTTTTTTTTATTTATGTCACTAATTTTTTGTAGTGAATGAAAATTCAAAAGAAACGTTAATGAGATAAGATGAATAAAAAAGCTATTTTATTATACAATTTACCTTTGCTTTATCAAAATACCAATGATGAACTAGTTCATGATATTGATCTTTATCTACTTGTATATTTGGAACATTTGTAGCCATTTCATCCTCAGTTTTACTCTCATCAAACCCTTTTGATTTCAATTTATTTTTTCATTGCCTCCACTTGTCCTTCATATTTTTAATAAGCAATTTCTTGTTTTTCTTGGTGAGTTCAGGTTCAAATAAAAACTTTTCCTACGATTTTAATATTTGATAAATTAAAGTATCTACAAATAAAAAAATTAAAAAATTTTAACTACAGAGATATTGCTTCATAAACTTAAAGGTTACATACCTCTATTATATCCCACATAGTATCCTTAAATTGCTTTGGCATTCTTTCCATGATGCATTTGATAGGTGCATATTGAGACATTCTTATCGTTGTACCTATAAAATTTGTAAGAGTTTTACCTTCTTCACCAATCAGTCGACCCGTGTCATCAAGTTCAATAACAATGTGATCTCTTTCAGGCATATCCCAAACATCCAACAACTGTGTAGGACCTCGAACTTTTGGCTCAACTATCTATATATTGAATTCAATTAGATATATTAAAATTTTTATAATAATTTAGTGAATACAAAACTGAGAAAACATTAATAAATAACTTCTGATTGATTTTGTATTTTAAGTTGCATATTTCCAGAAACTTGCTGATTTTGTACTTATGGTTGAAAATTTTCAGACTCTTCCGGTTGATTTTGTGCTTGTGACTATGAACTCAATAAGGCAATCAATACAACATTCAAATGTTTGCGTTTTGCCATCAAGCCTAAGTAACGCAATGTAACGTAAAATTATTATTGTTGATAATAATAATAAAATAATAAAAAAATGAAACTAAATTAAAAATTAAAAATATATAATTAAAATGGAAAGAAAAACTCACCATATGATATGAGCGCACCAAATGCTAATAATTTTTGAATTTTTAGGAATAAAATAATAATAGCAACATTATGAATAAAAATATTAAATGCCATAAATTTTAAAAAATTAGACAATTATCTTAATTATGGAAACAAATCTAATTAATCGAAGTTGTACAGACCCAAAGAACTATAAGAAAATTATTTATAAAGAGCTGGTTTAGTAAATTAAATAAATAAGCATCATGTTTAAACCAATATGAAACTTCAAAAACGATTTATCCTTAATCATATTCTTATTGCTACTTATGTTCCTACAATAAATCGTAATAGTTTTTCGAGAAAATTATCCTTGGGATCAATTTCATTTTCGCTTTCACTATCAAATTCTCTTTCCATGTGTGGTGTAACATCTACTTCATCTTCATCATCAATTAATCTCACCCAATCTTGATCATTATTGGCAACATCAAATGTGTCTTCTGAGACTTGTGCGTGCCCTTCTATATCAGTAGATAACTCATCACCCAAATCATACACGTCCCTTAGCTTTGCATGTATAACAACAAACTAGTCCTTTTTCCTATTATCTTCAACATAGAACATGCACCTTCTTAGCTCGTGTTGCTAACACAAAAAGGGTCATCACTAATGTCATCACCTATGTGACGTAAATATGAGAGATTCACTAACTTGAATCCAAAATCATCTGTCTTGCAGCCTATGTTGATATCTACCCAATCACATTTAATTAACACAAGCTTGTATTTTCCAGAGTAGTCTAACTGCATGATGTATGTCAATATTCTATAGTAATTAATTTCACTTTCGATAGGGTTTCTATCCCTTACGCTAGCATAGCTTATTATTTTCACAGTAACAACCACCCCACTATTTTGAATTTTTAGGTTTCTCTCACATTGTTTTGTTTGAAACCCAAATCCATTGACAATATAACTTGTGTATTTTCTAAATACTTCAAATGGACCACGAGCAAGCCATCTAACTTCATCAGTGACTTGTTCATTTCCTTGCTCTTCTAAATGTGCAACCTAATAAAATTTCAAATAAGTAAACATAGTTTGAGATGAACGCACAAAAATTATTAAAAAAAAAACATGCTCACCCTATCATGAAACCATTTATGACATCTTTAACTATAAATCTTCTCAATTTCACACTGAGGTGAATGGCGTGATCGATTCTGTCTCTTAATAAATGCTGCGTGTTCTCCATATTCAAAATTACAAATTAAATAAAATAAAAATCAATTTCAAAGATAACTTAAATTGATAATAATAGAAAATACTTACTTTAAAAATGGACTGAGTGTGTCAGAGTTGAAAAGAACATATTGATGTGCTTGCATTAGTGTCTTGTTGTCAAGCACAATACTTTGCACCCTTTTTTGTTTTCTAATATTAAATCCACTTTGCTTCCTCTTTCTTAAAGGTCGACTAGGAGTATTTAAAAATGATGCTTCTACATCCAAATAAGCATTAGTATCCTCATCATTTCTTATATGTCGATTAAACCTAGTCTCAACTCTTAATAATATCGGGAACAACAAGTTAAGCATTCATTTGCCAAATATCCTCCTGCAATTAAGCCCCTTGGATGTGCTCTATTACGCATGAATGATTTTAATGTTTGTAGGTACCTAAATACAAATATTTTGAGTATTAAAAGGTTGCTTATAAAACTAATATGTAAAATAAAAATAAATAATATATAGTACCTCTCAATAAGGTACATCCATCGGTAATGAATTGGGCCACCCAATATAGCTCTAGAGGCCAAATAAATAACCAAATGTACCATAATAATGAAAAATGACAGAGGAAAAATTTTCTCCAATTGACAAAGTGTTATAGCAATTTGGGACTCCATTTGCCTAAGTTCATTTACATCGAGAACCTTCGAGCAAATTGATTTGAAGAAGTGGCACAAGTCAGTTATAACTAAGCTCATAGTGTTCGGCAAAAACCCCAGCTCTTGCATCAAAACATGACAATCATGACTTTTAAGGCCTATAATTTTATGTTGTTTAAGTTGGACACAACATGAAATTCTTGATGAATATTTGTCTGGCACTCTTATATCTTTTAAAACTTTCAAAAAGGCATCTTTTTCTTTCAAAGTCATTTGGTAGCAAGCTTTAGGTAAGAATTTGATATCCTTACTAGGTCGTACCTTTGGATGAAGCACATTTCTTATACCCCAATCTTCTAGGTCACATCGTGCTTTGTAACCATCTTTTGTTTTACCTTCCTGAGTCATCATTGTTCCAAGAATGTTATCACAAAAGTTCTTTTCTATGTGCATGATATCAAGATTGTGACATAGAAGATGATATTTCCAATAAGGTAGTGTAAAAAAAATAGTCTTCTTCTTCCATTATGTTTCTTTATCCTCATATACTTCTTTATATTGAAATTGAAGATCTTCTAATTGGCTTAATGCCATTGCTCTATTCTCTTTTGTTTTGTCAAATGCTTTTCTGTCATTTCGAAACTTATGGTCAAGTTCTAGCTATCGTCGATGACATATATAACAATACTTTCCACTATGTCGTAGCCATCTAGAGGCTGTTTCAAAACCACAACAAGGACATGCATATTTTCCTTTAATACTCCATTGAGATAAGTTGGCATATGTAGGAAAATCACTGATTGTCCACATTATTGCCGCTCATAATTGAAAAGTTTCTTTTGAAGAGTCATCAAATGTTTCTACCTAACTTTCTATAATTATTTCAATTCTTCAATCAATGGCTTCATGTACACATCAATCCTATTACCAGGACCTTTTGGGCTAGGAATAGGTGTTGGCCCAAGGTTTATAAAGTTAGTTTTATAATTGATTTTGATGATAAGAAACATTGAATTAAATTTTCACAATAAATGTTCAAATAGACATTGTAGGAAATGTTACAATTCATTTGATAGATTCAAGATAATAGAGTTGGAAGAGATTGATATTATTTTTTAGATATTTTCACATAATTTGGATGATGGAATAAAGGAATTTCAAAGTTGGGAGTAATAGAAATCAAAGTAAGATGAAGATTTGAACTAGAGGTTAACTCGGGTAAACAGAGAAATCAGACATATGTCAGTATATAGATGATATCTTAAGATCCAACGGTTCAATTATTATGAAATTTTAATATAGTAAACCAGACTTCTATATCTACAACTTTACCGAAGGGAGATTTTTGTGGATCTGAAGTTAAGGTGCCAAAACATGAGTTGGAATATTAGTCATTGCAGAAAAGATTTTAATTCTGGATTCTGGAGCTAGTCTTAGTTTTGAGACATAACTCATACTATACAGCTTTAAAAATTCTGATGTTTGGTGTGTGAAAAGAAGACTCAAAAAGCTACAACTTTTGTGGTTTAAGTTTCTTCAAATTCTAAAAGTATCCTAGTGAAACGGAAGCTTAAACGGGAAACACAGATTCAGAATGTCAGAAAAAGCTATCAGAAGCTGGTCTCGGTTCAGAAGCCATATCTGACTATCTAACCGTTGGATGAAGCTCCAAATTTGACATGTGATAGCTGACTTATGTATCTACAAAGTCCTTACTCTGAGGCAATGTCAGATTTGAACGTTCTGAGGGTGAAAAACTGTCACAAATATATCTCAGAAAATCTGAATCTGAAAGACAGCATTGGAAGCAAGGAAATTCAATTTCTTTCAAGGGCAAAAGTGTGTTTTCACTTTGTAACGGCCATTTGGAGATTTTCATCTATAAATAGAGCCTCAAACTCAGATTCAAGGGAGGAACAAGGCAAGAAAGAAGTTCTTACAAAGAGATACAAGAAATTCCATAACTTTGCAAACATAGAGTGATTTCTTCTCACATTTGTGCTTCATCTTTCATATTCAACTTGTGAGAGTTTCTTTTTGATTTGATTGAGTTTTAAAATCATCATTGTTGTTGTAAGAAAGGGAAATTTAAAGCCCTTTTAATTTGTGAGAGTTGGGTGAGCTCTTGTTGGTTTTGGTTCAAGTGTTAGGACCAAAACAAGAGACTTTCTTTGAGAGAGACTTGTGTGAGTGATTTGGGGATAAAATCACTTGGGAAAGGTTTCTAGCACCTTGGGAAGCTAGTGTGTAATAAGCTCTTCAAAGAATAGTGGAGAAATCTCAAGGAAGGCCTTGGGGGAGTGGACGTAGGCAACATTGAAGCCGAACCACTATAAATCGATTGTGTTTGCTTCTCTTCCCTTCTCTTTATATTTATTGCAAACACTAGCGCTCACTCTTCATTCACAAATATTGAATAATTTTTTTTAGTGCATTTCATATTCATCTTGACATATTTGTTTTAGAGTTGAAATTTTTATTTGCAAAATTTTTAAGCAACCCTATTCACCCCCCTCTAGTGTTGCTATTTGGGACAACAATAGGCAATGAAAGTATGAAATTGGATTGCTTCATGCATATCCATGGAGGCATGTTGTACGGTATTAATATAATAGGCCAAGTACTATGTTGAATATGCATATTCTTAAAGGGATTAAATCCATCAAAAGCCAATCTGAAACAAACATTACGAGGGTAAGAGGAAAAGTCAAGATACCGATAGTCAAATTCTTTCCAAGCTGTTGAGTCTGCAGGATGTCTTAAATGTCCATCTATAGAATGTTTATCATGATGTCATCTCATAGGGGAAGTAGTCTTAGAGGAGTCTTCTAAGTCGTGGAATCAATGGAAACCAATGTAAGATCTTTGTTGGTATTTTCTTTCTTTGTCCAGAAGTAGATTGTTCAACTGTTTCAACATTTTCATTGTTAGTTTTCCACCTCAAGAGACCACACATAGAACATGTTTCATCATTTGCCTTACTTTTCCAATACAATATGCCTAATAATTGTCCTAATAATTGCACATGATTGCATACTTGCCTACTAGGACAAAAAAGCTTACGTCAAGTTATACAAAAAAGTTTTTTGTTCTAATAAAGTGACTTTGGTAATGAATTACTATCCGGTGGTGCATTTCTTAGTAACTCTAGTAACATTGAGAATGATTTATCACTCCATCCTTAAAGGCACTTTATATGCTATAAATATGCAATGAATGATAACTTTGTATATTTTTCACGATTAGGATAGAGCTCATCTGTTAGAGTTATATTTCTTTGGTGCCCTTGAAAGCATGTTTTATGTAATGACATTTTATTTTAGTTTATTTTTCTGGATATAATAAAATGTTTATTTATTTAAGCATACATTAATGTCCCTTGTTTATAAAGTATGTGATTTAAGTATTGGGCATAAGATGCCAATACAGAAAGATTTAAATCACAAGTTTTATAAATAAAAGTAAATTCACAGCTATTAATGAAACGGGCATTTCATTATGTTAAAGCTGTAACTTTTCTACTTCTTAATTGGGTGATTTATCTTGATCACTAAAGTGGTGACTTTGAGTAGGAAAGTTAGTATGTATATGAGATACACATATTGAATGGACTATTGTAAATTATGATTTGGTTAATAAATGTCTTTTAATCATAATTTACATAAGCTTTAATAAACTTAATAAACCTTAATCCTGAGTTTGTAATGGACTCACATTTATAGATTAAGTCTATTTGAGTTATCACGGAGTGAGATCTTATTAATGGTCAAAACCTCGATAACTTGGAGATTTAATATTATGAATCGTGGGAACATATACTTACAAGATGGAATCCATTCTGATACGCTCACCTAAGCTATTTATCTTTTTGATCATTAAATCTGTGGCTGCAGTTTATTCAATAAATTGTTTATTGAATAACAATATTTATTTGTAAATTATTTACAAATATGAAAAATATTGAGAATGATCAAAATATAGACAAATAGTGACTTAGGGTTAAATATGTAATTAAGGGGCTCAACATTTAGCCCAGCTTAATTACGAGCTTATAATGGAGGGTTAATTATGTGGATATTATTGGTCTAAGACCAAAATTCATTTTATTAAAAGTTGTTTTAATTAAATGAATTTCAACATGGACTACTAGAGTGCAGCTCAGGGCTTTTAGTGGAATAGCCCTGGGTTAATTTAAAAGATAATGGGTTGTCATGAGATGACAAGGCCCAAATATCTTTTAAGTTGGAGCTAGGAATCCATGGGCCTTCAGTCCCCAAGCTAGCTCAATTTTATCTTGATGGGCCAGGTCCAATTGGCTAATTATTTATAATTTATTTATGAAATAAATTATAGATAATTAATATATATTTAGATAAGATGATATAGTTGGGAGATTTTCTCAAGATACTATATCTTCTAAATATATATTAGGATAATATATATAGATAAGATATATGAGAGAGTTGATAAGAGATAATCTCTAGAGTTAGAGATCTTCTCTGATACAAACTCTATATCTCTCTCTCTATAAATATCTTTTATATATTATTAATGAGGTAACCGATCTGAGAGAGTGCCCACACATATCCATCTAGAAAGAGAGAATTGAGAATAGTTTGGAAGGCTGAATCGCTGAAAGAAGGTGCTTCCGCTGTGCATCAGAAGAAAATTTTAAAGAGTTCGTCCTTCTATTCGAGGTATTTTTCTCAACCCTATGCTATAAAAACCAATATCATCTTCATTAGCCTTAACTAAATCATAGAACTTATCTAAATCATTTTGTTCCCTCAAATGTTGTGCTTGATGTTCTTCATTAAAAGGTTCGTGGTTTTCTTCTTTTATATTAATATCTTGACGCATTTCACCTATAGGCATTGAAGGAACTTCTTGTAGTAAGTCTTACAAGTTATGATCAAACCCCTTATCAACATAAGTATCAGAAGTTGAAGTAGAAGCAGATGTTTCTCCATGAAAAATCCAGTGAATATATCCTTTAAGGAAGCCATATTGAATTAGGTGTTGAAAAACATCTGCCCTCAAGTGCCAATAAATATTAACACATCTCAAACATGGACATAAAAATTTTTCCATCTCCTGTTGACTGCTTGAAAGCGTAATTGAGAAAACTTATGACCCCATTAATATACTTCTCTTTCTGCCTTGATTCAATATTTATCCAATTTTTGTCCATTAATAGGATTTTAATTGAAACCGTAAATAATAAAAACATATATTAGAAATAAATATGAAATTGTACACATTAGAAGCATATGTAAGCATATGTAATACATACACAAGGAATAGGAGTGCATAAATTTAAGTAATATTTTTTATACGCTTAATGACAAAATTTGTACATTTAAACAATACAAATAATAATTTTTTTTGTAAGAGAGAAAAAAAATAAAAAATAAACCCATCTATAGTGATAACTCTATTTTCAATAATGCCTAGCATAACATCAAAACTTATTTCTTCAATCCAAGGATAACCCTTGTTTACTCTATTCATATCAGAATGTGAAATTATTCTATATTTTTAGAAGCTAATCTAACCTAGAGGAAAGATGTTTCTCAAATTCTGGGGAATAAAGAAGCATGCCCAACACGAAAGAAGAATAGTTTACTAACTTTAAGAATTTCCTACTATAGTTAAGAAAAAAATAATTGATAATTTTTGATACTATAGGATTGCAAATGTACAAAGAAAACTAGTATATGTACTTTAGTCAAAATCAAAATCAAAAGTACTAATCCTCATCAGTTGAAATTTAATGTTATTATATTTTGTTATCATTAAATTTTAGTAATGTTAATAATAAAATATAATTTTTAATTAAAATTTTAATGTTATTATGGTAAATTGGTGTAGCAAATAGTTTACTTTTTGGTGATTTTTAGTTGCATGGTTTCTACATTTCTGGATTATTTGATTTTAGACCATTAGACTATTATATATTTTTAAAATAAGATTTGAACTTTTTAATGACTATGAATGAGTGGGTTTGCCTAGATTATATTTGTTTAGGGAGAGGAGGAGAGAGAAGACCCGGTTTTATTTGAGAGAGACATGATTACCAATATCTTATTAACTAGAGTGAGTAAGGAGATAATAGTTCTAAGAACTAATCTGTTTTCACATGAAAGGGCATTCCAAAATTGTTCTCTTCAATTTACTTTTACGTTTTTAGCAATCATATCATGGAGGGAGTCTTACTTCATTGCACCACAAAATCCTAATACTGAGGTTTCCAAGACTAAAAAAGTACTAAATTAGTATTTAAGTATAATCATGACTCATTAGTTCCTTTTTTTTATTATCTTCTCATAGGCCCGCGTAAATAAATAATTAAAAGTTATTAGATTAACATATTCTAAATTAAAAATTATAAAACAAATATTCATAAAAATTATTAGAATAATATAGTATCTTAGGCATAAAATAATGGTATCTATAAAAATGTTAGAATAATAAAAAACTAGAATGAAATTTACCTGTTATTGCTAAAATTCCAAGGTGGAGTTGACGAATGTTGTCTTCATATAATTTGATATTTTTTCCACCTTTTTAACTCTGTTATATAGAATGGGAACATAAATTCCATATCCTAATTGAATTTGGTCCTTGAATTTTCAATTCTGAAAAAAAAAAAAAACATAGTAAAAGACTTTCTCCATAATTAGAAGTACAGTGGAGTAAGGCACTTCAACAAATAATAATGAATGAAAAAAATTAATTATTTATATGCACAATCAATATTCTAGTCAAACTCATGCCCACTTGCTAAAATCTTTTCAGAAACAAAAACTTTTTCAACTATTTCACAACAAAGAAATGATACACCTAGGTAATGCTAACATAGACACTGGACCTGGGCAATTAGTGTCATAAGATGCAACTCTTGACTTGATATTTTTTTTGATAGTTATCTCTTGACACAACAATTTTTAAACCAGCAAATAGTTGTAAATTTATAATTACTAAGACATTAAGAAATTATTTTTCACATAAAATGAACATGAATATAAAGTTCTAATGTAGCTTTAGAAAAAAGAAATCGATAAAAGGCTAAAAATTGGGAGGTTTGAGTATTCTTAAAAAATCTGAGGAGATAGTAATAGGTCACATTTTCAATCTTGAAATATAATTCATGTGTGTCGATTTTATTCTATTTTAAAAAAATATAAAATCTTATAACATGAATGGACTTGTGTGCAAGGAGTATTTGAGAAGTCTAGTCCAACATGGACATGGCGTCTCGCAGAACTGTACATACTTCCTAACTTGACATCAACAGATATAAGTTGAATCGATTGTAAGGTGTTCTTTAGCAAGTACAATAGAAAATAATGTCAAGGTCATGAAAACAATTTTTTGGGTAATGGATATCAACATAACCATCAAAAAGAAAAAAAAAGAAAAAAAAAAGAGAAGACATCACGAACTACATTCTGATTAGAACTAATCGATGCAGCAGTTGAGCACTCATTTTTAGCTTGTATCTCCTAGAAAAACGTATCGAA
Source organism: Vitellaria paradoxa (assembly GCA_019916065.1). NCBI lineage: Eukaryota > Viridiplantae > Streptophyta > Magnoliopsida > Ericales > Sapotaceae > Vitellaria > Vitellaria paradoxa. Next base: position 42,405,371 of record CM034233.1, on the reverse strand, counting down.
CACTCCTTTTCAACTTGCATCTCCTAAAAATGTAAGAAAAAGTAAAAAAATTCAAATATTTTAATTTTTTAATATCAATGTTAATTCGAAAAACTTAAGAAAAATACAAAACATAGAAATAAAAATTAGATCTTGGATAATAAAAAATTAATAAAAAAACATATACAGACCTGTGTTTTATGTTTTGTAGATTAACCAAAAAAAAAAAAAAGTAGAAAGCCCTAAGCATTTTGATTTCTAAAGCAGCATGGTAATTGATAGCCCATAATGATAGAGAACGTGGGATTTGGTAACACAGAGTGATAGGGATAAGTGAGATAGTGGGATGGTAGCAATGAAATTGAGATAGGGATAAGTGAGATAGTGGGATGGCGGCAATGAAAGTGAGATGGTGGGAGCGTAGAAATTGGTGCAATTTAGGTGTAATGGATTAACATGAAAATTTTAGGTGGTATATGATTAAATAAAAAAACTTAAAATTGGGATTATAATAAATATTAAAAAAATATGAATCTGTAAAAATATTAAGAATAAAAATACGATTAAATACTTTTAATTACTTTATGAGTTAAAAAATACTATTTTTAAAAGAAAAATTCAAACTAAATTTAGATAACTATTTGAATAAAATTTATCGTTTATTGACTAAATAAATTTATCAAATATCATTCATTGTTGATTAAATTATAAAAATATTTGAAGTTTTATTTGACTTTATCTTGTTCTTTTTTTGGTTTTAGCCATTATTTCAAGTATAATAATTTTATTATCACACAAGTTTTTGCTTGTTAATCTTTTAAATGTCAAATGAAATCCTATTATATAGTTACTTATAGTACTTGGTATCAATATTATTAAATTATTTTAATGATTGACAATTAATCTCATTTTATAATATTTAATATTTATATTAATTCACTTGAAAAATTTTTAAAAGATTACATTTAAATTAATTAAATTATCTTTGCAATTAATGTCATTTTTATTGTATTTAATTTGTATATTAATTCACTTGAAAAATTTTCAAAAGATTATGTTTAAATTAAATAAATTTTGTTTATATTATATTTAATATCAAAAAAGATAAATACGATTCTTATTCCATTTAAATATGTTTATTTAATAAGAGTTTAAAAGTGTAAGAGTCCTATCAGTATAAGTATATTCATTATTATCATATATTTATTACCTTATTTTTTGATTACTACATATAAGAGTCCTATTTATTGAGTTATATATATTCTTAATATATATAGTAGTATTTGATAATAAATGATTAATAGAACTTATTTTATTTAATAATTAAATAAGCCACGTGTTACAACTATAATGCCGAGTGCCACAGGACACGTGCGATTACATTACTAGAATTATGTTTCATATATATGTGATATATATATATATATATATATATTAGAAGTGCATAAAAATCTAACAACTTGAAAACCAAACCAATTCGACCATTTCGTTTGGTGGGTTTGGGTCTGTACCAAAATCGATTCAGTTTTGATGTAAAAAATTAACAACTTCGTTTAGTTCTCATTTAAGTGTGAACCCGGCCAAACCAATCTGACCCATGTACACCGGTCTGGTGCAAGTATAATCTCGATGAAATTAACTAAGTAAACTATATATATTTGACTACATAAATTAATTTTGAAATTTATTAGTAATCGGCACGGGAATAGAACAATATATGTTGAATTCGTATGGTTTATAAATTTGGTCAATTATAACTAGTAAAGATTAAATTGTAAGAATTAGTTTAGTAAATTCTCAATAAATGATACTGCAATCTTTAGAAATAAATATTAGTAAATCGATAAATTATTATAATTTATTCATATGTTGCTATATTAAATTGATATACTTAATATTACAAATATAGTAATAAAAGTTCATAGAATTTTATTATATATATACACCATTTAAACTAAAAATAAGTGTCAAAATTCAGAAATAAATTAATTTTTCTTAATTTGAATAATAAGAAAATATTTTCCAATAAGCACCATTCTATATCAATGGAATTAAGAATTTCGTTGGCATATGTCCAACTTATATGGGTGAATTTTTTACCATTAGTAAATGTTATGCCAATGGTAATAGTATTAATATACTATTAGCATATGCTGTAACCTATAGAGACATTGCAGCACACTGTTAGTATGTAGTGTATTCTTTACCAACACAAATTTTAAATTGTGTTGGTGTAAATTCTACTTATAGTAAAGTCTTTGTAACCATTGGTAAAGGTCATGCCAACAGTGATGGATTAATCATACTATTTGTATATGATACAACATACAGAGATGGATAAACTTTCTTAATTACTATAAATCCTACTAATAGTGACAACTAATATTTTCCATTAGTATAGGCTCATCCTATAATGACAATTTTTTAATTGTTAGTAAAAGTTAGATATAGTGACGAATTCTTATTGGTCACAAAAAATTGTCCGTCATTATATGTCATTTTTCTTGTAGTGAAATCACTTGTGTTCACAATGTATAGAAATATAGTTTTTACAATGCATTTAAGGAATTACATAAAAATAATGAAGATGGCAAGAAATCATCGAATATATTAACACACAGCAGAATAGAACCACATTAATTCATAATTTTTATTTCTCTTGTCAACCTTTTTTTATTTATTATTTTCTTTTCCCATAGTGGGGAAGGATACTTTGCAAGATTGTCCCACAATCAAAGTGGTTGTCCAAATCATTGCCGATTTGTATGTATATATATGGGTCGTAGAACACCCTTGTGTTGTCGTTTATAGATCTGAGTTTAAGGGTCACGATGAGCCTTACCATTTTTATTGTCATTATTGATTATTAGTCCACGAGCATGATTACCCAACCCTGTGCAGGTTTAAGGTCCTTCAGCCTAAGGGTATCTCATGACCCTCCTTATTTTGTATAGTATTCTCACTTTCCCCCAATCAACATTGTCTTGGGTTTCACTATTCTCTTATTAAAGCCTAGGAATAATGTCAGTGAGCTTTTATAATTTCATGTTTCCATTGCCATTACAGTCTGTTTATTTTTAATTATTATCTGTTTCACACTGAAGACATATTTATTATATTTTTAACATATCATGGCATATTCCAGCATTGAATAGCAATTTTTAAAAGTCTAATCACAATTTTTAGTGCCACCAAAAATTCCGCTATAAAGCTTAATACTAGTTTAATAGTATATAAAATTTAACCCACATTTCTGCCTCTATTAAATAATATATATGTAGATTATTATTTTATAATATTTATGAATAAAAAGAGCATAAAATCGGTCAATCCGGGAGAGTTACGGGCGCTGAGGAATAAAACGGCATTGACCTAAAATTTCTTTATTATTTATTTTCTTCCTTAAAGAAAAATTAGGTTTGGTTTAAAAACTTAAAATTTTGTTCTTAAAACATGCCAAAATTATTCTCATGGTCATTTTCTGTTAAAGAAAATGTTACAAAATGTATAAATAATATACCAATTTCCTACCTTGTTCTTTGTTAGGAAGACCGAAAATTTATTGCATGTCCAAACCGTACCTCATTTCCTTTATCTGACAGCGTAAGCGCGTTTGAAATGGGTTTAATTAGAAAACTAGAAAAATAATTTGAGTTTTGGTATTAACTTCTCCCTCTTCTTCTCTTTCCTTCTTTTTTTTTTCCCTGTCGTTCTATCTTTCTATAACATAACATACATATATATATAAGGGGTGTATAAGGGGAGACGGAAGGTAGGGGCGAGAGTGACTTACTAAGCTTATAGGCATTGGGAAGTGACTAATGGAAGCTAAGCTAATTAGGGTGCCAGTAAGCACCATTTCCTCTTGCCACGTTTTTTTTTTTTTTTTTTTTTTTTTTTTTTTTTTTTTTTTAAGGATCATTACAGTGCATGCTCAAATTCCTATTTTATAATTGGGTGAAATTTATCAAGGATCATCTACAGGGTCTTGTACTTGAGCATGCACCCTTTTATCCTTGAGAAGCATTACGAGTGCCTTTGATGGATGTACTTGAACAAAGTTGTTAGTTTTAGTTCAAGAGGACTTTAATTGGATTGTAATGTAGGATTGGATGAGGATTGTAGAAACAAATGATATTTAGGCTCAAATTATATTTTTTGGGTTGTAACAATCTTAAGGTCATTGACTGCTTTCTAATATGGATGTAGTTATTATCAAGTATAAGAGCTTGGTTGAAGTTTGCTTTTGGTAAGTATTAAGGTCATCTCCATAAGAAGCATAGTTCGTGACTACGTTTGGAAAACTTGGTTGGGAAATTTTCTTGCAGAGAATTTTAGAAAATAAAAAGAAGAAAATATTCTTAGATTTTTGAGTGATTTTGATGAGCGATTTGCTAATTAAAAATTAAAACTACTTAAAACTTAATTTTAAGAATGGAAATTAACTTAGGAACTTAGTTTTTAAATTAAAAACCTTGGTCTCAATCTATTCCTGTAGTAGAATCAAAGTGGTTGTCTTGAATGTGTTTTTAACTCAATGGGACATTTGAAATACTTGTTATGAAGAATGGTAAAAGTTTGGGGTTTTAAGTAAAAATGGAAGTGGTTAAATTTAGTGGTAATTATGATAGCATGTTGCTTATCAAGTTTTGATATTTTGACTGAATCATTATGTATCAAGAACAATCAATGTGGATTTGGTTTGTATGAGACAAGGTTTGGAGTTAGGTGATATTTGGTTAGATGATTTCGAGGGATTCTCCAAAGGTTTTAGTGTAGTAATTGAGTACAGCCAAGATTGTGTTTGATATTTAAGTTTTGTGGATTTGGTGGGTTACCACCACAATTTTACTTCAGTATTTATTAGTTAACGGACTCACTGATTTAAGTGAATTGGGAAAGAGTACAGGTGTGTGGGGTAATGATAGTAAGAACACTTTATGAGCTAAGACATATGTTGATTGAAACTCTATGCTAGTTATTTTTATTTGAAAAAGGGGTTGCTTTTAATATTGTGAAGGGTTGCGAGGAAATTTAAGTTGTGTGATGACGCCTAATGATTAGATGACAACATCAATTGAGGAGATTGGAATTATATGAAGAGGATTTACCTGTGCCTAACTTATTATTAGTTATGATGGTTTAGTATTAAAGCCTGATTATGGTCAGTAAAATGGTAGAACAGTTTAGAATGCATTAGAACATATGGATGCCGAAGGCATTTGTTTATGTAGGGCAAGCTGACTATGAAGTGAAGTAATTGAATGGAATATTGGAAAGATGTTGATTTTAAAATCTTCCATATTACTTGAGTAAAGCCTAAGAAATGGCCAATGTTGTAAGTTAGAGGCCAAAAAGTTTACATATTGCTAAAGTAGCTTTCGATGAATGTTTGGGAGTTCAAGACTCTTGAACTTGATGGCATTGCTATTTCACTATTGCTGTTTAATCACATTGTTGATAATTTAGAGTGGCTATGATGTTAAATTTGGTTCAACGCTGGTTATATCTCCTGAATGGCTAGTTCAATTCGTTTCATCTCATCTTGTGATTACTATAATTTGATTCCTTAATTGTGAAATATTAAGAGGTGAGGAATTGGCATTATGAATTAACTTTCTTTGAAAGTATATCAACACTTTGATTGGTTCTTAATCTTTTGGGGTATTAAGATGTTTGACTTTATAGATTGGTGTTAGCAGTGAGAACTTTCTCGGTTAAGTGGCTTTGAGTGTATTGTAATATTAAGGGTACGTTTTGATAGTAATATGAAAAGAGGGATATAGGGTCCTAGTCGTGGGATTATGTCTTTATTAGAAAATATGTGAGTATAGGAATATAGCCATAAATGGGTAATTTGAGTTTAAGAACAAATAAGTGTACTGTAAGTAGATGGATTTTGGGAAGAAGAGGTGTAGGAGTCTTTTTTTGTAATACCCTGGACTTTTGTGTTAACATGAATATATGGTTTTCGATACATTTTGGAAGTAATGATATGTTGATTTAGTAGTATGGATCATTAATGGTACTTTAGAGTTGAGAATTTTGAAAGAGATAAGCCAAACATTCAAAAGTTGGCATTTTAGCAAGAGTGTAGGAAGGAGGCATCTTGGGCGCACGGTTGAGAAGGGGTTAGGCACCTGAGCTATAGCAGAAGTGACAGGTATGGGTTGTTCTGAATTGTGCAGCCGAGCCCTCACACCTATATACCTATATCTAGCTAGGGGGAGTGGGGGAGACTAAAAAACACTGTGGGAGATTAAAATAGTAGCCAAATTAAATAAATATATATATATGTGTGTGTGTGTATGGTGCAAGAGAGAGAGAGAGAAATGTTGATTGGATGAGAGGAACCGGGAAGAAGAAGTAGGAGGAACTAGGTGGAGTTCTTGAGGGTAAGTTCTTCTAGCCTAAATGAAACTCAAATTAACTTTGCAAAGGTGTAATTAGACACTCAAAGAACCATTTTATGTGATTTATTTGTAGTTTGGATCAAGGAGTGAAAAGATTGAACCAATCAAAGTTTAAGAGCTTGGAACCAGAAAATATCACCTTGTTGCTCCATTCTTATTTCAACTTGAGATAGGGATTTAATGCACCATTCTTACATATGTGATGTGTAACAAGGACTAGAATACCAGTAGAGAAGCCTTTTGAAGTGTTGATTACATTTATAGAAGAAAATAGAAGTTATATACACATTTATATGCATGTATAGGTTGAGCGAGTGAAAATGTTGTTTGATCCATAATTTGTCCCATAGTTGATGAAAACTCAAATTGTTGGTTTCCTTTGGTGCCTATTAGTCTTGTGGTGATGTTAGAAACACAAAACTTTAGGTATTTTATCTTAAATTTGGTCAATTTGAGGTCCTAAGATTGGAGAACCAAGAACCCGGAGCATAAAACCTACTAAGCTATAGGCAGACAAGGTAGGAATCAGTTGGGCGCCCGCCATCTTGGGTGCACAAGACATGGGCACCCAAGTCTTTGGGCGCACGATTGAGTGTTAATTTGGGCGCCCACCAAGGTGAGTTTAATTTCCTGACTTTGTTTATTTTGACCTCCTATCCTAAGTTTGTAAAAGAGTTTAGTAACATGTTTTTGCGTGACGCTTTATTTGTTTAATTACATGAATTGAGAAAGGGAAATATGTTCTAAGACGATGTTAAGTGTTGCTTAACTTATGATAGTGGAAATTGACATGTAATGGTGAATAAATGAGACTTTGAATAAAGTGAAATATAAGGATACCATGAGATGAGATCTTTAATTAAGTGGATTGTGATTATATGTTGTTGAAAAGTAAGTGATGATGAATGTGAATAAATGATTGAATGAATTGAAATGTGATTGATGATGTGCCGGGGGGCTGTCGTGGGGGTGGGGTGCAAAAATAGGAAGGGTTTTGAGATTACCCTCGGGTTGACAGACCCAGAACCTGCGCAGGGTTTGGTATCCATGCCGGTGGGTTAGTAGCCCACAACATGGTGTGCGTATTGGCTACTCGTGGCCTTGGATTGCAATCCTAAATGATGGTGTTCGATTTATCGTTTTCGTTGGGTCTGGACCCATAAAAGACGATATTGTGTATGCACCCAACCTCCGATGACTTGTGTGGAAATGGTTATGTGATTGAATGATGATTAAATGATAAAGTGAAGATGAAATGTGATTTGAATTATTGTTTGAGATTTCAAAAGATGAGTATTAGTTGGAATTAAATTTTATACCATGGTATTGTTGAATGATGATGTGTTTTTACCATGGCATCGTGGGTACAAGTGGACCTGTGCTTACGTCCCTACAGATTTTGATGTAGGAACAGAACATAATAACCAGATAGGCTAATGGGATTGGACTAGATGTGCAATTGCATGAGCTATTCCAGACTTAGTAGAATTTTTGGTTATTTAAGTTGAATGTTTATTTGATGGTTGTAATATTAATGTATAGGAGTCTCATTCGATTTGGTTGTAAAGGCCATAAGGCCTAAGTAATGCTTTAAAGGGGAAGGATGTGTTGTAGTGTGTGGCATGGCACTAGCCGAGGCTAATTTTATGTTACTTTAATACATATCATGGCTCACCTTGGAATTGTTGCACTGTTCTAATCATGGGAAGGTAGTGTTAGTGCATGTTATGTGTGTTTATCACTCACCCCTCAAGTCACGAGACTCGGGGCGTGACATTTTCAATTGGGATTATGGTAACTGATGATGGCACTAAGAGATATAGTGAAATAAAATGCAAGGTAATGTTCATGAAAGTTTTGAAGGTGTTTTAAAGGAGATTACTGGCTAATCGCCTGAAAGGAGAAAAAAGCAATATATGTTAAAAGTCGATGCAAGGTGAGAAGATTATTAAGAAAGTTAATGAGTAAATCTAGGAAATTGATTTGTGTGCTGATAGTACTTACAGGGAAATGATAATTGATATGATAAGTAGAAGTTACACCTGGTATGTTTAGACGATGAAGCTTAGATTTATTAATTGATTTATTATGCTTGGTTAAATTAAATGTTATAAAGTGGATACTAGAGCTTCAAACGGTGGATAAAAAAAATTACATGGAATTTTAGCTATAAAGCAGATGATAATAGAGAAAGTTGGAGATGAGAGATTTTGGTGAATATTTGAAAGTCTCAAAAATGGTTGAAGGCATCAGTTATACAAAACTTATCATATTTGTTGGCCTTTGAGACAATTAATTTGGGCTCATACTGGGGGTGGATTAAACGTTGGGTACAATTAGAATCAAGAATTGTATTCTAGACATATATGTATGAAGAGGGTGGTGACAAATGCAAAAGAAATTGGAACTGATAAGACAGAGGGGTTTTTGGGTAAATTTAATTTAAGAGCTTATTGCATGATGTCTTATGAATTGTGACTTTATATGAGCAATTGTGGAATTTGGCCTTAATTACTTGATTAGAATGTTTGACTTCAGTTAGGAGAATTATTGACATTTGTTTTAGGGGGAATGATTTAAGGTTTGGACTTTGGTAATTGAAGATGAGTTGAAAAGATAGTTTTAGGACAATATTCTATGAGCTTTTGTAAATTATAAATGGATTGACTAATGCCTCAGTACTTTTCATGGATTTAACAAGTAAGGTGTTTAAATTACTATGTAGGCTAGTTATAATATATGAATGTTCTTCAGCTATTGATGTGTTACTCATTTGTTGAAGTCTTAATCTCTAGATAAGTATTTACCGAAGTTGAGGCAGAGTTGACATGGTCCGTAGACGTATATAAGTGTTTGAATGAAATAACGGAGATGGCATTAAATAGTGGGTTAAGGAGTTCCTATGTTGGATTGTTTGTAGATTATGCTGAAACTTACAATAGTAATGATGTATTCTTTGGTAAGTTAAAATATTGGTTTGCTAATTAGTTTGTGAGCTGTATGTATATATGTATGGGAATATTGAGTCAAGGAAAGGTAATGACTTCTGCTGGAAAGAATTAATTGAGTTTAGTTTGATAAGGTTAGAAATTAATGAGCAAGTCTCAATTACAGTTGGAAGAAGGGAAGAGGATGAATATGTGGACTGAAAAAGAGTTTCAAAATAGAATAATCAGCTTGATAAGTTTTATTTGAAAATTTTCCCTGTTTAATAAGATTGAAGTAGTTGAGTGGGATTAGAAGTTTGGTAACCCAACAGAGTGATGTGGGTATATAAGGAAGGGAAAAATTTAAATGCAAATAGTATTTGGAAAGAAGAGATGCACGAAAAGAGAAAAAAGTTACAAAGTTAGAAAAGATAAGGGGTTAATGGTATAGTTTATTTAGAGGCTATAGTTAGCCGATGTTTATTACACTTAAGTATGATACACTTGATGAGGCGTTTATATGTGGTTAGTGTGGTTTTATTGCGATTTGTAATGCTGATTTCAACCACAAGTTTAGCATAGTTGTAATGTGACTTATTTGGTTTGTGGTATAGTTTTGATTGGATGGATCCCTATTTTAGTTAAAAAGGGCTTAAGTGTTAAAGTCATATGCTTCAGTGTTGGACCTATGGAGTGAAACTTGGAAGAAATAGAAAAGTAACCTTTATGAGGTAATGATGAATCTAGTACGAGATAAATTGTGCTAAGGGAAAATTTGAAAATAGAGTGCACTACAGTTATCATTAGTTACTAATTGGGAAATATTAATTAAGTGAGGGATGTTATGGAAATTTAAGGAAATCTAGATATTGAGATGTGTGGGAAGATAAGAAATTTAAGTTTGTGGAGAAAAGAGATTGACCGGAAAGATGATTGGATAGAGTATTATGGGAAACCAGATAGTAAGAGATGAATGATAAAGATTTAAAAACTTGGTTGCTAATACTTGAGAAGCCATTGGAATAATTATAATGGAGGTATAGTTATTAGTGTTTTTGAATTGTTGTGAGTAATTTGTAAAGTGATCTGAAATTTTGGTTAATAAATAGAATTTCAAATTTCACATGTGTAAGAAATTTCAAGATGATAAGGAGCTTGCTTAAAGGTGTGAGTTTACGATACAGAGAAGACATCTGCAATTGTTTACCTAGAAATTTGTATATGACTGTAACATAAAATTTTGAAGACGAAATTTTTTTGTAGGGGGGGAGAATGTAATAACCTGGACATTCATGTTAATGTAAATAGATTGCTTTGTCTATATTTTTGGAAGTTATGATGTGCTAATTAAGTAGAGTTCATCTTTAGTAGTACTTTAAAGTGGAGAACTTTGAAAGAGGTAAGCCAAACAGTCAAGAGTTGGAATTTTGACACAAGTGCTGGAAGGAGGCACCTTGGGCGCACAAGGGGTCAATTCTTGGGCGCCCAAGGCTTTGGCACACAAGGAGGAACTCAGTTGGGTGCCCGAGCTATAGTAGAAATGACAGGTAAGGTGTGTTCTGACTTGTGCAGCCGAACCCTCACCCCTACACACCTATGACTAGCTAGGGAGATGGAAAAATCTAGAGATTACTGTGGGGGATTAAAATATTAACCAATTATTATATATATACATGTGTGTATGATGCAAGAGAGAGAGAAAAATGTTGGTTGGAAGAAAGGAACCGAGAAGAAGAACACAAGGGAATGGGGTGGAATTATTGAGGGTAAGTCCTTCTAGCCTTGATTTAAGATCAAATTAACTTTGCAAAGATGCAATTGAGCACTCAAGGAACCCATCCATGTAGTTTGTTTGTCATTTAGATCAAAGGATGGAGTGATTTAATCCATCAAAGATGGGAACTTGAAACCGGGAAGAGATCACCTCTTGTTCTTCATCTTTATTCAAGTTGAGGTAGGGATTTTATGCAACATTCTTACATATATGATGTGTAGCAAGTATTAGAACATCATTTGAGTAACCATTGCAAGTTTTGATTTCATTTGTGGAAGAAAAAGAGAGTTATAGGCACATATATATATGTAAGTATAGGTTAAGGGAGAGATAAGGATGTTTGATCCATAACTTGGCCCATAGTTAATGAAAACTCAAAATTGTTGGTTTCTTTTGATACCTATAAGTTTGGTAGTAATGTTAGAAACAAGTGATTTTAAGTATTTTGCCCTAAACATGGCCAAATTGAGATTCCAAGTGTTGAGGATGTTAGACCCAGAAAATAGAGCATGAAATGAACCAATCTGTGGGTGCACAAGGTGTTATCAGTTGGGCGTCTGCCCTCTTGGAGGCACAAGAAATGGGCGCCCAAGATCTTGGGCGTATGACCTATTGACAGTTGGGCGCCCCCCAAGACTAGTGTAGTTTCCTGACTTAGTTTATTTTTGGACATTGCACCGTAGGTCCATAAAGAGTTTAGTACCATGTTTTTGCATGATATTTTATTTGTCTAAATATATGAATTGAAGGTGTATTTTATACTCCAAAATATTAATAAGTATTATTTACTTTGTGATATAAGAATGCATGCAACGAAATGTGAACTTTCATTGATAAGTGATGGTAAATGAATTAAACTTTGAACAAGTGAATTGGAAGAAATGAAAATGTGATGAGCTTTGTGGTGAATTGAAATGTGGTTATGCGTTGATAGAAAGCATTGATGATGAATGTGAACTTGTGGTAAAAGAGAATTGAATGTGATGAAATGATTGATTATGTGCTAGGGGTTGTGGTGGGGTGCGGAAATAGAAAGGGTAATGAGACTACCCTCGGGTTGAAAGTCCCGGAACCTGCATAGGGTTAGGTGTTCATGCTAGTGGGTTAGTAGCCCACAACATTTCGTGTGTATTGGCTTCTTGTGGCCCTGGACTATGATCCTAAAGGACGACGTCGGTTTACTATTTCCGTTGGGTTTGGACCCATAAAAGACGGTACTGTGTATGTACCCAACCCTCGATGATTTGTGTGGCTATGGTTATGAGATTGAATGATGAATAAGTGATAATGTGAATGTGGTTATGTGATTAAATGATGAATAGGTGATAATGTGGATGTGGTTATGTGATTGAATGATGAATATATGATAATGTGGATATGGAATGTGATTGAATTTAATGTTGGAAAATTCAATAATGAAAAATAATTGGAATTGTATGTAATACTATGATGATGTTGAATGATGATAAATACTTATTTAAGTTGAAAACTAATTGATATTGATAATTTGTTATAGCTTATAGAAAATGTTGAAGTATCTATGTATGTATGATGATAAATATGCATGTCTAGTTTACATACCATATATGTTAGTATGTAGCATCATGGGCACAAGTGGACCCGTGCTTACATCCCTATAGATTTTGTTAGAGAAACAAAGCATAATAACCAAGTGGGCTAATAGGGCTAATAGGGCCGGACTAGAAGTGCATTTGCATGAGCTATTCCAGACTTAGTAGAATTTTTGGTTACTTATGTAGAATATTTATTTGAAGGTTGTAATATTTTTCTTTTAAGAGTCTCATTCGATTTGGTTGTAAAAGCCCTAAGGCCTATATAATGTATGACCAGGAAGGATATGTTGTAGTTTGAGGCCTGGCATTAGCTGAGGTAAATTTCATGTTATCTTAATATATGTCATGGCTCACCAGGAGTTGTTGCGCTGCTCTGATCATAGGACGGTAGTATTAGTGCATGTTATGTGTATGTTTTATCACTCACTCCTTGGGTCACGAGACTCGGGGTGTGACAAAAATGTATAAATACCAAATCATGAGCCATATTGTTATATAGATGACACAGAGTATAAAAGTATATGTATTTAAAATTTAAGTATTAAGCACATTAAAATTGAAATTTTAATTTAAATATTTATTTTTAATAAATTTTTAAAGAAAATTAAAGTTTAAATATCATTTTTTAAAATAAAAAAATAGTTTACTTTGTCTAATAGGTATTTGTATATTATTTAATAAATGTGTAAAATTTTATTAGTTATTACAAAGATTATCATATTTTTTAAAATATTTATTTAAAAACTTTTAATTATATATAAAAAGTATTTAAAAAAAAAAAAAGGAGAGTGAGAGATTATATTTTCATGTGAAGTAATCGAAAAGACAAATAAAGTGGAGAGAAAAAAAAGTAATCTTCACTAATAAATAATTTGACAGTTAAAAATATATAAATGTCAAATCATGAGTTATATTGTTGTATAAATTAAATGCATTTATAAAGTAAGTGGCTTATTAGCTTAATTGATTTAAGTGCTTTGAAAACTATTCAAACAGCACATGTTTGAGGCTTAAATGGGACAGCATGATCAATTTATTTTATCACTTTCAAAAGTGTTTGGTTTGTTTGTTTTTTTTTTGTTTTTTCTCTTATAATTTTTTTACAGCAATAATTATCTTATTTTATTAGTTTCAAAAGGCATTTTTTTCCTCCTATAATTGTTTTTAGTAATATATGCTAATATATTAAAATGTCTATCGCAATAATATTTTATTTTATTAGTTTCAAAAGCGATTCGTATAACTAGTTTGCTTTATTAGTTTTAAAAGGCATTTGTTTTTTTTTTCTTCCTGTAATTTTTTTAGTAATTCATACTAATATATTAAAATGTTTACAATAATAATTAATTTACTTTATTTGTTTCAAATGGCGTTTAGTTTTTTTTTCTCTTGTAATTTTTTTAATAGTCTGTTCTAATATATTAAATTGCCCACAACAATAATTAGCTTATTTTATTAGTTTCAATAGGCGTTTGTTTGTTTTTTTTTTTTTTTCCTCATAAAATTTGTTTTTAGTACTATAAGCTGGTATATTAAAATGTCCACAGCAATAATTAGTTTATTTTATTAGTTTCAAAAGGCGATTTTTTTTATAATTTTTTTTTTGTAATTTATACTAATTTATTAAAATTAGAGGAGTGAAGAAAGAAGGACACGTGACTGTTTGTTTGCATTTTTTTTGTATATATTTTTGTTTTATTTTGTTATAGGTTTTTGGTTTTTTTCTTCTACAGTATTAATTAATTTATTTTATTAGTTTCAAAAGGAGTTAGTTTCCCTCCTATAATTTTTTTTAGTAATATATACTAGTATATTAAATATCTACAGCAATAATTAATTTATTTTATTAGTTTTAAACAGAGATTTGTATAATGAGTTTGTTTCATTAGTTTCAAAAAGCCTTTTTTTCTCGTATAATTCTGTTTTTTAAGTAATCTATATTAATATATTAAAATTTTTATAGCAATAATTAATTTATTTTATTAGTTTCAAAAGGTGTTTGTTTTTTTTTTCCTCTTATAACCTTTTTTTTGTAGTAATCTAAACTAATATATTAAAATATCCACAAAATTAATTAGTTAATTTTATTAGTTTCAAAAGATATTTGTTTTTTTCCTCAAATAAATTTGTTTAGTAATGTATAATAAATTATTAAAATGTCCATAGTAATAATTAGTTTGTTTTATTAGTTTCAAAACGCAATTTGCTTTTTTCCTATAATTTTTTTTAGTAATCTATACTAATATATTAAAATTTGAAGAGTGAAGAGAAGTTTATATGTGACTGTTTGCTTTCTTTTTCTGTGTTTATATTTTTGTTTTATTTTGTTTGGTGTGAAGGAGTGAGGATAGAGGTGGCAGGTAGAGTATTAGCTTTTTTTTTTTTTTTTTTTTTGTAGTGTATATTTTTATTTTGTTTTGTATTTTTTTTCAACTATTGTTATAGATATTTTTGTACTATTTTACATTTTGTATATGTTTATTCATCTTCTACCATAAAAACTGAATATATTATAAAAATTCATAGCAAAACCTGAATATTTTGCTAATTTATACTAATACATTATATGAGAGAGATTTGTACAAAGGTGACAAGTATTTTTACCAATAAGTTGACACATGTATTTTTTATTTTTTATTCTTTTGTATTTTTTTTTTGGTTTAGAGGATTAACATGTAATATATTTTTTTATTAGTTTATAATAGAACATTTTATTGTTATTAGGGGTATTTAAAGATCTGTTGGTGGTCCGACACGTGTGGTATTTGCTAGTGAAATGTAAACTTGAAAGAAAGAAAAAACTAAGACAAAGGGACTAATTTTCAAAACGTAGATTTGCTACAAACAAAGTTTGGTTTATTGCTGGTGCAGGAAACTTGTGTGCCCAATTGAGTTCTGGCGGGCATACAAATTACACTATTCCTCACCCACAGGAACAAGGAGCCTCGTGTGCATTGTCAAGAACTGTGAGGGACCTGCTTGTGAAGAACTCTACCTGTGAGAGAGTGAAACAAATGGTGAAGCAAAGAAGCAATGCCTTTTATCCCATTTCGCCTGGGTAGAGAAAGAAAGTGACATATATGTAATGTTCGATATCTATAAAAGTATAATGTGTTTTAAAGCCGTGGGAGTACTAGAGAGTATTAGATTCAATGAGAACTCTAAGGTTAAGCATGATTGAGCAGGGGCAGTACTAGAAATGGTGACCCCAAGGAAGTATCTCATGAAGCCTAAAATGAACAATTTTGTACTATATAGATGCAAGTCATTATATGTATAAACTCGCTTCTAGCTTTTTGGGCACACGAGTTAGGGCGCCCATGCGCACAGACTAGTTTATCTCACCCCGGGAGCATAACTGTGCATTTGAAAACCTATGCACACCAGCCTTTACCCTAAGCTCACAGCTAAGACTTTCAATGAAAAATTTTCTTAAATTGCTTTTGAAAGGAAAAAAGGTTTTTCAATGTTGATGATACAAAGTTTTTAGAATGTTTTCAATAGGTAATGTTTTTAAATATAAACTCAGCAATGATAAAATGAAAGTAAACTGATAATGACATTAAATAAATAGTTGTCTGTGACTCAAAATATAGTTTATGGTTTGTGTGGCAACAATGATGAGGATAATGACAACGCTATTGATGTTGGTAATTAAACATAGAAATATAATGATGTATGATGTTAGGTTTGTTGATTTTGGGGACAAAAGATACTAAAAAATAAAAGGGTACGTGATTATCGTTGGGTTAAGAGTCTCTAAACCTATGCAAGGTTTGGTCATTATACCAGTATATTAGTAGCCTATGTAACGATGCTGACTAGGTTGATGGTGGCCTTTAGATTTGTGTCGTAAACAAAGATGCTGACTTAGTTAATCGTGAACTTTGAGCTAAGACTCATAAATGACGATGGTTCGGTTGATCATTTTTGTAAGGTGTTAGCCCATAAAAGCTGATCATAGTTTTAGGTTGTACTCACTAATCATGGGTTAGTCTTGTAAAGTATCCACCCCTTGTGTGTGTGTAGTAATGAGAAAATGGATAATGACTAAGTAAATGATAATGAGATATTGATACTTATATTGATATATGATGATGCTTTAGTATTTATTTGATATTGTTAATATATATTGCATAGTAATATCATGGTTAGGGAATGTATTGCATATTTTACCCATTTATTTGTGCATTCATGGGTACACGTGGATTTAGTGCTTATGTCCCTGTAGATTGTATTATAGGTGCGAAGCTTGATGCATAGATGGACCCAGCATTGTTTTGGATGATATTGTTGGGATATTATTTTATACTTTGAGGAGTTATATTATTTTTGTATTAGATATTATTTTAATATGGTTATAAAGGCCTATCTAGCTTGGATATTATTCTGATACTATAACGGAGCACTATTATCTAGTTCAAATTGAGGCTTTTATTATTTATTATTATTAATGTTGGATGTTTGTTCTAGGCTGGTTGTATGGCTCTAATTGAGTTTGTGGATGATTATGGTTAATTGCATGTGACTAGTGTTTACAACTCAGGTTACGAAATCCAAGGTATGACATTGTTGTGTTAAATCCCTTTCTTATTTTGTTATTATGTTAATTTGAGTATATCCGGTTGATTCCTATTAGTTTCTTTTTCTACAAAATGATGATTAACATGCATCTTGTTTTAATTGAAATTTATAATCTAAATTTCTATAAGATACTTGCTTCATTTCTTCTGAGTATAATGTTGAAGGATACTTTATCTAGAATTTTTTTCTTTGAAATGCTATGTGATTCATAGTTTAAATTTGTATATGAATTTTTTTATTTATACTCTAGATTTGTGTGTGCTATTAAAATAATTTATCTTTAATTTGTAATCTATTTTTTTTTTTTTTTTTACAAAATAGTATTTAATCATGAATTTTAGCTTTTGAAATACTTGAAATGTACTAAACTGTGCATTATGTTATTTTCTTATTACATTTTTGGGTATTATCTTGATTATTTTCTCAGGTTAGGGTGTGTTTTGAAGCCATGATTAGATATTTAAGTTAAATTCTTAAGTTTTACCTTTCCTTTTGTGGTGTGCGTAGGACCATCTATGTTTCATGCATACATCTCTGATGTAGTATTTCTTGCACATGCATGACTATTACTTCCACATATGCATGACTACCTTATTATTCATTACGTGTGCACATTGTATGCTGTTTGTCTAAGAGCAGGCCACTTTCTTTTCCCAAAATTTCAGCATGTTTTTGGGTGTTTCGTATGAGACTTGGTCTTAGTTGAGCCATGATACTGATGTCCATCCTCCTACTACCTAGCTACCCCCATCACTGATAATCATTCCTTCTTCCCCATCATCAATTATCATTCTCTCTTTTTCCTTCTTTTTTTTTTTGTTTGAAACTATGTCTGGTGTGTGTGGTTTGTGTATTAGAAAACTAGAGAGAGTTATGTTTGAGGAGTTTTTATGTGCATTGCTATGCCTAGGAGCTTGGAGTCAAGTTCATAAATCCTTGGTACTATGTTTTGTGTTGCGGAATCCTTTAGTGTAAGGCCCTAGTTGTGGTTGAGCCCCAGGTCCTTATCATCTTCACCACCTCCTTCATACTCTTCATCATTGTCATTTTCTCTTTTTCTCCCCTTCGATTGTCATCTGATATAAGGGTTTCTTGTCATCTTAAATAAAGATGTTGTAATATGTTACTAGCATGTTATGCTTAAGTTTTGGTCATGAAACCAACCTTGGTTGAGCATGTATATATCAGCATGTTAAATATATATATAAAGAAAAAATGAACCCAATTCATTTTTCTTAAATTCTTGATTTTCATTGTAAATCAAACCATGATTCCTGTTTAGAACCTTTACTAACATGTTTTGTCTAGAATTTACTGGATTAGATAAGATGAACTCATGTTGAGTAATTTGATGAAAATGGAATGGAAAATTGAAATAGGAGCTATCAAACCCTAAGGCCCCATTAGGCGTAGGACACAAGATTTGAGGTCCAATACACACGATACTTTTATTCTTGCGTGCATGAAACAATGTTTCTTGTGCGAGCAACTAAGCCTTTTTTTATTTTTTATGTTATTTTCTGTCTTATTTCATAAAATGTTCATAAAGTTTAGATGAATATTAGATATGATTAGGATATATGTTATCACTGGTTGACAGACGAAGATTAAGTTAATATTATGTTAGTTTAAAAAAAAAAAAGCTTCAAGATAAAGTGTCCTTCAACATTATACTCATAAGAAAAGAAGCAAGTATCGTATATAAATTTAGATTATAAATTTCAATTAAGACAAGATGCATGTTAGTCATCATTTCGTAGAAAACAAAACTAATAAGAATTAAATGAGATACTCAAATTAATATAATAACAAAATAAAAGAGGGATTTAATACAACAATCATGTCAAAAAATAGGAAAGTCATTATAAAATTATACTATCATATGTTATTACCATTTAAATACATATATGTAGAGAGAGAGAGGGTGGGAGATGGAGAGAGAAATAATTAGAGTACCTTACTTACCAAAAAAAAAAAATAATAATTAGATTACCTGAAGAATAGTTGATGAGAGAATAGATGGATAAATTTTAGTTCACCTTTTTAACCTTCTGATTGACAACAAAGTTAAATTTTAGAAGTTGATCCTCTTATTTGAATCTAGTGTTTTGTAAATAATGTCATCTTCATGTCTTTTTTAGACTTTGCTTCGCAGATATGCTTGCCCAGCAATAGAACAATGCTCGGGTTCAAATAGAGAGATTTTTAGCCACACAAAGAGAGTTGCTCGAGCTCAGATAGAGAGCTGCTTAGCCACACGTAGAGAGCTACTAGGGCTTAGGTGGATATTACTGTTTGACCTCATAAGAATACTGGTCTGCCAATGGTGATGATCGATTGAATTGAGGGACCTGTTCAGCCCATACTGTTGATCTGCATAATTAAAGGAGTGTTGGCGATACACCAAATTGTTGGCATTACAATAATGTGGTTGGTAGAGCTCAAGTCGTTTAAATATTATGACCATGCCAGTGCAAGCAAGCTCAGACCTTATAAAGGATTTGCTCAGTAATGGGGTAATCAAATTTGGTTAGGTTGGTTGCTTGTATTTTCCTCACTCGTCAATATGATAATCAGCAATGATCGGATAGATATTGTGTTGCTTGGGCAATCTTCACTTTAAGCTTTAGAGTTTCATTATTATATATAGTTGTCCATTCACATTTTCTCATCTTTAGATCATAATCCCCCTATACTTTGTTTATTGAAAAATACCTTGTTCGAAAGCTCTAAATTATTGCTCAGTAAGTGATACTTGAACAGAACAGGAATCTGGTCAAACCCTTGCTCATGTTGCACATGAATAAATCTAGTCAGATAAGTGATGCTTAAACAAAACAAGAATCTGGTCATGAATAAATCTTGTCGGATTGTTCGTGGTGTTTGGCAATAAATCTGGTCAAACCATTGCTCATGCTATGAAGTGCTGCTTAGCAAGTGGCTTATAGAAGTTGCTGCTTTACAAGTGATCCTATGGACCCCTTGGGAATAGAGAACTAGCATAATAGGTGAAGTTAAAACTGTTAACCATTAAGGAATGATTGGATAGCTAGTTGAGGAAAATCTACAACTGAGTTTAGTAATTTTTAATGATAGTAAATGTTTTCTCAACACAATTGGGTGACAGAATATTTTGCATAGCAAGGCAATGCCGTCTCTCATCCTTCTTTGCTGTACGTAGAAGATGAATTAAAATTCTTAGAACATCAATTTTAAATAGTTATTATGCAAAAGCATACATGTTTGAGCCATTTTGATTGATAGTTTCCTCTTGAGATGACGAACAGTGACTACCAAGGGTTAAGTCTTCCCCTCATTCTCCAAGCATAAAATATGACGGCTATCTATGTGTCAAGCAATATGAAAACCCTTGCCAAGTGCATCAAAAGACCTAATAATCACAATGTTATCAACATGTTTTCTAAAAGTCACCGGTCTCAGTGCCTTGGTCAAGGAATCGGCTATCATCTCCTCTATGTCAATGTGCTCAGTGATGATATTATTTCGTTACTAGATCTCTAACACTAAGATAATTGATCTCTATGTGTTTAGACCCACTAGAGCTCTTACTATTCTTTCAAAAGAACATAGCAGCCTATTGTCACAACAAACTCTCAATGGTCTAGAAATAAAGTCTACAACCTTAAGTTCTGAAATGAAAGTACGTAGCCAAACTGCCTGCATTATAGCCCCATAACAAGCAACAAACTCCACATGCATAGTTAAGGACATCGTAAGAGTTTGTTTTACACTCTTCCAAAAAATGACTCTTCTAGCTAACATAAAAACATTCCCTGAAGTAGACTTCAAATCATCCACACATCTAGGAAATTTTGAATCTAAGTAACCAACTACCTCAAGGTTACTTACCAAAAAAAAAAAAAAAAAAAACTACCTTAAGGTCGCCAACCTTCCTATACACAAGTATGTAATCTTTTGTTTTCTGCAAATACCTCATAACTTTCTTGGCTGCCACCCAATGCTCAGCACCAAGGTTTACAATATAGCTACCAAGAACACTTATGACAAAAGCTATGTCAGGTCTAGTATTTACGACAAAAGCTATGTTAGTTATAGTATTTACGACAAAAGTTATGTCAGGTCTAGTATATACCTAAGTATACATATAAAAATGCCAACTGCACTTGCATAAGGAATGTTACTCATCTGGTCTTTCTCAAGGTCATTTTTAGGACATCTACTTTTTCTAAACTTGTCACCTTTTGCAACAGGCACATCCCTTGGTCTGCAATTCTGCATATTAAATCTCTAAAGTACATGAGTTATATATTCTTTTTGAGAAAGCCCTAACATACTACGAGACCTATCACGATGAATCTCAATACCCAAAACAAAAGAGGCCTCACCAAGGTCTTTCATGTCAAAAGTGTTAGACAATAGTGACTTAGTTTCATCTTAAAGCTTCAGATCACTACTGGTCAATAGAATGTCATTAACATAAAGAACAAGAAATATAAACTTGCTCTTACTAACCTTAAGAAATATGCATCGATCTACATTATTTT
This sequence comes from Vitellaria paradoxa, assembly GCA_019916065.1. Lineage (NCBI taxonomy): Eukaryota > Viridiplantae > Streptophyta > Magnoliopsida > Ericales > Sapotaceae > Vitellaria > Vitellaria paradoxa. The sequence continues at coordinate 42,383,594 of CM034233.1, read as the reverse complement.
CAACAAACTTTAGTGAAGCAACGACCTCATCAAATTTTAAGTATCATTGATGAGAAGCTTACTTTAAACCATAAATAGATTTCTTCAATTTACACACTATATGTTACTTACCATCTTCCTTAAAACCTTCAGTTATGTCATGTAGATCTACTCACTCAGACCACCATTCAAAAAAGCTGTTTTAACATCCATCTAATGAAGCTTTAAATCATAATAATCCACCAGTGCCATGATAATTCGAAAAGAATCATTAAATGAAACTAAAGAGAATGTTTAATTATAGTCAATCCTTTCCTTTTGAGTTAACCCCTTAGCAACCAACCTTGCTTTGAACCCCTTAGCATTTTTCTTGGTTTTGAACACCTATTTACAATTAATGGGCCTACATCCTTCTAGAAGATCAATAAGCTCCCATACTTCATTATGTGACATGGACTGCATCTTATCTTTCATTGCATTTACCCATATACCAGACTAGGAACTTGTAATAGCATTACCATATGTCATTGGATTAGCCACTGGACCCATATCATAGTCACTTTCACCAAGATATATAATATACTCATTAGAAATGGCAAGTCTCCGCTCCCTCATGGATCTCATCATAGGCATCTCTAGAATAGGCTCCAAAGATTAAGGAACATCAATTGGTGTAGGAGGATTGGCAACCTCCTGCTGTTCCTTATGATTATTTATTTCTTTAGGTGCTAGAACAACATTATCACGTATAGCAGGCAAAGGTACAGAAACTACCTCATCTCTTTTGTTTATGTCAATTGGATGAGTGTAGCCAACATCAGTAGTGTCAAGCTCTAAGAATTTAGCTACCATTTGCTCAACAATCTTAGCACCCGATGCTGGATAATAAAACTTGAATCCTTTAGAATTATCTAGATATTCGATGAACTAGCAACCAGTTGTTTTAGGGTCAGTCTTTTTCTCTAATTGGTTATAAGTTTTCACTTTAATAGGATAACCACAGACTCATAAATGATTAAGGTTAGGCTTTCTGCCAGTTAGAGCTAGCAAATGGACAGGTTTGGATCAGATCATAAATGGGTTGAACCCAATCATACCCGTTACAGAATGGATCATTATTAGACAAGGTGGATACGGGTTATATTAAACCTACAAACTCAATTATAACCATTTAATTATGTTTTGGTTTTTAATTAATATTTAATTTGGTAATAAGAAATTTTTTCGATTTAAAATTTTCGATACATTAAGGCCTCACTTAGTAACATTGATGTTTACTATTTTTCAATTCATGTTTACAAATTTTTTAAAACAGACAATAAAAACATACTCATTAAATCTGGCTTTTGGTTAAAAAATAAAATTTTAAACAAAAAACGGTGTTTCCATTCTCTTTTTTTTCATGTTATTAATATTTTGTTGGTTTTAACACTTTGTCTATTTTTGTTACATTACAATAAAATGAATTATTTTATTCAAATATTTTATTAAACAAAAATTATTTTTAATCAATAATATAACTAAATTAATTTAACTTAATTAATGAAAAAAATAAATAAGATATTTGAATTAAATTAAATTAAATTAAAAAATTATTATTAAATAATTATTTGATTATTTAATTTCATTGAATTTAATTAATTTAAAAATAAATAATATAATTAAGTTAATTAAATCAAATAATTATTAATTTAATTTAATTAAATTAATAATTAAAATAAATTATTTTTAATATATAATATAATTAAATTAATTACTTTAAAAAACAAATAATACAATTTTTCTAATTAAATTGATATGGAATATATTTATTATATTATATTTAATAAATAATAAAATTTAATTATATTGAGTATATTTTAATTTTATTGAATTAAATTATTTTTCATAAATAATATAATTAAAATAAGTTAATATATGTTGTTTAATTTAATTAAATTAATTTAATAATTAATATAAAATATACTTTATTAAATTCAATTAATTTTATAAAAATTAATAAAATTAAAGATTTTATTCAAATAAAAATTAATTATTGTAGAAAAGAATTAAAAAATATAAACAGATAAACATAGACAATAAATAATAGCACCACCAAATAGGCCCTAATTAAATGTTGGTTTTATTATGTATGCACTTATTTTATGAGAATTTCTTATTTGCATTTAAATATTTTTATGAATTACAAAATTATAATTTTATTTTAAAAAATTATTAAGATAAGTTATTAATTAATAAAATACTAATTATTCTTTAATTTAAAATAAATAATGTAGCTATTATATGTATACATATATATATATATATATATATGTTTGTGCATTTTGAATTGAAAGACCTAGTAAGGCTTCAAACTTGTAATAAGATATCAGTGGCAGTTGTCTCTAGTTTTTCCAAATTTGGCTTCTTGTATAGTATAAAGATAACTAACAAGTTGGGTGTTTAACAGGTTATATTATCAACCTATTTAAACCGGTTAATTAAATAAGTAGTATCTTATCCGCCCAATTATATCCGTTAATCATTCTAGTTGGGTTCAAACCCATTTAATTCGGGTTTAATTGGGTGGATTCACATGTTTTGGTTACAATTGCCACCTTTACTACTAGTTTATAACTCAAAAAGTATTTTGGGGACAAATTTAGTGAGAACTCTATTTAGAATATATAAGGCAATTTTAATGGCTTCATCCTACAGGTATATAGGTAAGTTACTTCAGCTCATCATATTTCGCATCGTATCTTTCAACGTGCGATTATGCCTTTCGGCTATGCCATTCTGTTTAGGACTATCAAACATATTGTATTGCGTAACAGTCCAACAATCTTGTAAATATTTGGCAAACGGACCTATCTACTGTCCAGAGACATCATGTTTACCATAGTACTCAGCACCATAGTCAAACCTGACAATTTTAATGACCTTTCCTAATTCTTTTTCTACCTTTGTTTTAAAAGTCTTGAACTTTTCAAGAGCATCAGACTTTTCTTTTACGAGATAGACATAGCCATAACATGAAAAGTCATCAATAAAGGTGATTATATATATGTTGCCACAAAATGTAGTAGTTTAAGGTCTATGTCAGTGTGCACAATTTATAAATGACCCATACTATGTGTGGCTCATTTCTTCTTAGTCTTGGTTAGCTTACTCCTAATACAATCAATATATGTATCTAGCTCCTTAAAATTAAGAGGAATAAGAATGTCATCTTTTATTAGTCTCTCAATTCTTTCCTTAAAAATGTGACCTAAACGCTTATGCCATAACAAGTAAGACTTCTCTTTGGTGCGATATCTATTAGACACACTATGTTCAACATGGAAGGAGGCATACATATCATTATGGGACAAGAATAACTTGTATAAGCCATCAGACAAAACACTGTGGCTAAAGATTTGAGAATTATGCAATAAATTAACCCTACCATTGCCAAAAGAAAAAGAATATCCAATTTTGTCCAAAGCAAAAATAGAAGATATAGCCATAACGTGAAAAGTCATCAATAAAAGTGATTATATATTTGTTGCCACAAAATGTAGCAGTATAAGGTTCACTAATGTTAGTGTGCACAATTTCTAAAAGACTCAGATTACGTGTGGCTCCTTTCTTTTTAGTCTTGGTTAGCTTACTCCTAATACAATCAATATATGTATCTAGCTCCTTAAAATTAAGTGGAATAAGAATGTCATCTTTTATTAGTCTCTCAATTCTTTCCTTAAAAATGTGACCTAAGCGCTTATGCCATAACAAGGAAGACTTCTATTTGGTGCGAGATCTATTAGACACACTATGTTCAACATGGAAGGAGGCATACACATCATTATGGGACAAGAATAACTTGTATAAGCCATCACACAAAACACTGTAGCTAAATATTTGAGAATTATGTAATAAATTAACCCTACCATTGCTAAAATAAAGAGAAGGGTAAAATGCTTTTACATCCTATGTACTTAAGTCGATTTGCACTTTACCCCATCAACTTAAAAAACAAGCACTAATACCCCCTGTAATGTGTACAAAAGTGCTACAGCAGGTAAATCCGTGAGTTTTAATTGTGTGTGGCTTACACGCGCATCAGTCTGAAACGTTTATAATCTAAATGACTAAAATACCCCTTATTGTCTCCCCCCTCTTATTCGTCTTCTTCTTCGCAGATATATATATAATCCTAGGTAGGTTTCTTCCATGGCCATTCTTCATTCGGTTAAAAATTCATTCTTTTTCTCTCTTCTTCTTCTTCTTTTCCTTTTTCTTTCGATGAAAGATATATATATATATATAGAGACAGGGAGAAAGAGAGAGATACAATTTCTCAAAACCCCTCATTGCAGTCCATTTGACCCAAAATACCACTCCAAGCTGAGTTCTGATCCTTGGATTTGCTCCATCGAGCAAGATTTTGCTTCGTCGAGCGAAAATTTGCTCCATCAGGCAAGGATTTACTCTGTCGGTCAGGCGAGGGTTTGAGCTTTTATAGAAGGGCAAAAATGACTTTTTAATCTCTTAACATAACGACGTCTGCCGTAGCACTTTTGTGCACAGTACAGGGGGTATTAGTGCTAGTTTTTGAAGTTGAGGGGGTAAAGTGTAAATTGACTTAAGTACAGGGGGTGTAAAAGCATTTAACCCTAAAGAGAATATCCAATTTTGTCCAAAGCAGAAATAAAAGACATAGCCATAATGTGAAAAGTCATCAATAAAGGTGATCATATATTTGTTTCCACAAAATATAGTGCTATAAGTTCCGTTAATGTCAGTGTGCACAATTTCTAAAAGACCTAGACTACGTATGGCGCCTTTCTTCTTAATCTTAGTTAGCTTATCCCTGATACAATCAACACATGTATCTAGTTCCTTAAAGTCAAGAGGAATAAGAATGTCATCTTTTATTAGTCTCTCAATTCTTTCCTTGGACATGTGATCTAGACGCTTATACCATAACATGTAAGACTTCTTTTTGGTGTGAGATCTCTTAAATACACTATGGTCAATATGGAATGAGGCACACACATCATTATAGGACAAGGATGACCTAAATAAGCCATCACACAACACATTGTGGCCAAAAATTTGAGAATTATGTAACAGATCAACCTTACCATTGCTAAAATGAAGATAATATCCAATTTTGTCCAAAACAGAAATAAAAATCAAATTTCATCCAAAAGATGGTACATAACAAACATTTGTCAAAACTAGTTGAAAGCTAGAGTCTAAATTTAAAACTACTACCCTAATAGACTCGACTGTGACTGCCACATCATTTACAACTTTAAGCTTGGACTCACTCTCACTTGGCTTCCTTTGGTTTGTGAACCTCTATAGAGAAATAGAAGCATGAATAGTTGTACCACTATCAAGTCACCAAGAATTTGATGGGACATTAACTAAATTAGATTCAAAAAAAAAAAAAAAAAAAGTGGATTACCTCCTTCATTTTTCTTTTTCTCTAACCAAGACTTAGATTTGACACTCGTCTCTCTCTTATGACCTTTCTTCTTGCAAAAGAAACACTTGACATCTTTTATTCCCTTAGGCCTCTTACATTATAAGTCTGACCACCACCATGCCTGTTGTTATCCTAAACTCTATGAGAAGTGTTGAACCTAGGTTTCCAGTGGTTTCTACGGCCCTCCCAGGATGAGATTTGACATTAGAAATAATAAGGCACTCTCACTCTTTTCTTTCTTCAATTTTTCTTCCTCTAGGACACACTGGGCTATAAGGTCATTGATGGTCCAATTCTGGTTTTGGGTATTATAGGTTGTTTTGATTTGATTGAACTCAGAGGGCAAGGAATTAAGAGCCTGGTGAACAACGTAGTCATTAGGAATTAGAACTTCGAGGCCTTTAAGTTTGGACTGGATAAAGATAAGTTTGAAGATGTATTCCTTTACCCCAGATTGGCTATCATACTTTATACTCATAAGCTCATGCATAAGAGATCCAGTCTCAGCCTTACTAAATATATGGTATCTAGCTCCCATAACATCAAAGAACTCCTTGGCATTGCTAGTCTCAGGCAGGCCACTCATAAGGTGCTTAGAAATAGATCTCTTAATAGCAATGAGACTTCAATGATTGGATTTATCCCACTTAGCATAATACTCCACATCAATAGTATTGCTGTTAACACCTTAATTTTGCCCCCTTAGTTAAATTTATAGTATTTAATATTTTTAGTTGAATGGTGCACTACTCATTAAAATTTCCTAATCACAGGATGTGTCAAAGCACCAAAAATCAACAAAAAGTAAATAAATGACAAAATGTCTGTTGTACCCCTAAAGCTAGAGAAAAGTCAAGATGGAGGACTAGATCAAAGTAAAAGGCCACCAAACTACACAAACATGTCTAGGATACCCAACAAACAAGTCCAGCATTAACAAAGTGCCAAAGTCTAGAGTCAAGGGTCAGTTCAGTTCAAAACTCAAGAATAGCCTCTATCAATGCACCCACATAATAGACACTAACTCATATACGCTAGGCACATCCCTAGAGCAATGCTCCTTTTCATAGCTATGTGCAAAGTGCTAATTATCTCTTCCCTTGGAGTTGAACTCCCCAATGGAGTGAAACTCTATCTCTAGTTATGTGTGAGGCACTAATTGTTATCACTCATTTGGAGCGAGGCTCTTTTTCTTCCCTAGTTATGTGCCAGGCACAAACTGTCTCCTTGTCTGGAGCTAAGCTCTTTTCTTAGTTATGTGGAACTAACTGCTCTTCCTCATCCATATGTGTGAGGCACAAACATAGTTCAGAGTTACGTAGACCTGATCCCTTAATAGGGTACATAGGTAGCTCGAGCAAAAGGCTTGAGTTCAATCATTATAATGCAAGGTGCTACCTTAAAACTAGGATCTTTTTCCTAGTTAAACACAAGGTATTAATCATCTCTTCTCTGAAGCAAGACTCAATTTTCTAGTTACGTACTAGGCACTAACTATCCTTCTTGTTTGGAGCAAGGCTCCTATCTCTAGTTAACAATTTCCTAGTTATGAGCTAAGCACTAACTGTCCTTTCCCCAGTTATGCACTAAGCTTTTTTCCTCCATTTATGCACTAACTGCAAATTATTCTTTTTCATCTGGAGCTAGGCTTCATTTCCCAGTTAAGCATAAGATGCTAACTATCATCTGAAGTGAAGCTCTCTTCCCAAAGTTATGTGCAAGGTGTTAACATTCATTTTAGTCATAAAGTCAGACTTTGATAATACAAAAACAATTACTCCTAACATATACTTAGAGCTAGGCTCCTTCACACAAAGCATTAACCCTATCGGTCATTTGCAAATCACTCCTACACTAGGCATTGTCCCATAACTAGGTTGACCTGATCCCTTAGAAAGGTACGCAGGTAGCTCAAGCAAGTATCTTGAGTGCAGTCTTTACGGTCTATATAGACCATCTATGCGAAGCACTAACTTAGACTTAGAGCTAGGCTTTTACATCTGCATACTTGTTTACATCTTATCTCGTCAACATGTAGTTTGGACCACCTTACGTCTGAACTATGTCAACTTGATCACTTCACAGGGCATGTAGGCAGCTCTAGCACATAGCTTGAGTTTGGTCACCTCGGTCTTTACTGACCATCTTCAATACACACTTTGTCTTCAGTATACACATATTCATGCTTAGGCAAACATCTCACTACACTCGCACACATGAGCTAAGCTCAATCACCTTACATTTCATACCTCATTTGCATTCATAGGTTGTATGCTATAATCATTATAAATTGGATATTATATTATGAGATTACGACTGCAGAGAATGGAAAGGGACTCTAGATATCCCTAGGTATCTAGGCGTAAGGGTTTTCATGCGTAGCCAAACTCCCAAAGCCTGAACCCATTATCTCTAATTACATAGACTAGTCGAGAGTTACTAAAAAAGGTCATTTATCACTACTTTCAAAAACATAAAACAACACATTTTAAACCAGAATTAAAACTCAAGTTTCTTGACACACCCATTTTAAAAGTGTCAGGTAGTGACTCTTAGTTGTTGTAATCAAGGCCCTATTTTAAAAGAAAACATAGTTTTTCATATTTAGGCAATCTTGGACGCACCATGTTGTAATAAAGACATATGACCCGCACTTGTCGAACTCGGTGCACGGATTCGGTCGTGAAAGCTGGTGACTCTGCTAGGGACTTAGCTCTTGTTTCAAGGTTTCAACTACAATTTCCCTTCTCCTCAATCGTTATCTCACACCATAATCTCTGGTTTATCTAAATCAAAGCATGCACCTCATTTTTCACTAGAATTTGTATGTTTTTACATTTACTCTTATATTGTGCATACTAACACATTCAACTGCAAATAAAACTGTGTGCATGTATATATCCTAATTTATTTTATAGGTGTTTGAATAAACAGTGCAAATGCTTTACTACTTTCCCTATCTGTCATAAATCCGTACTCTCCTAATCACACACTGTACACATAATTGAACATGTTATGCATAACCCATTTTTACCCTCTAGATGGTTAAGGGAGCTTAGTAGGTCCCTTGAAGGTGTGGTTGCATTTGCAACCCCCTTGACAGGTGTACCAAACTTCCTCTTGGCTAGATCACCAACCTAAGAAGGTTTTTTTTTTTTTTTTTGAAAAACTAGAGCTTTGAAGATCTGGTAACAACGTTTCTAGGGTGCACTAAGTCAAGCTGTGAACCTTATGTCACATATAGTCAAGCCATAGGCTAGAGCCTCACAAACCCCAATTTTTACAACAACACTAGAGAGGACAATGCTAACATGTTTGTTCCCTGTGATTGCATTTAACATACATCCATACACAATACAGAAGACAACTTAGTGTTGTCTCTGCATAGCAATAAAACCTACCCATTCTTGTCTAAGGGACCAAGTCCTAAATAGATCATTCATTTATGCATGGTGAACCCCTAAGGTTTACTCTTTCAAATAAAATAAAGGGATTGTCACTCAAGTCTAAAGTTTGCCTTACATTTACCCACTAAGTTAAAGTCAATGCATATCCAGTTTAAAACTTGGATTTTATTAAATCTCACTATCAAAAGTTTAAGCCCAGAACTCTGTCAAAATTTTGGTAGATATGAACTGAAATATGTAAGAACAAAAACTCAATTGTGTTAGTAAGAGGGTACCCATTCAAATAAAGAGGAAGTTCTATCCGACCAACTAGAGACAACCGAAGATTGAGAATAAAGATCTGAAGACCCGAATAGTAGAATAGGATTTTTATTCATTTTTATTCTTCAATGTAAAAGTACTCATTACATTGTATAAAATGAATACTCATTTCAATTTAATTCACTTGTTGTTTGTAATATTGCTTCTAATGACAATTTGAATGGGATAAGGTAATAAAATAAGGATCTCAGTGACAATCTCTTTGCATATAATTCAAATCACGTTATCATTCTTTCTCTCGCCGATAAGGATGATGCCATAAATAAAATCAATCACAATTTTATTCAAAATCATTTTTAATAAATTTTCATTTCCATAACTGGTACCATCATTACAATTCACTCCGCTTAATAGTCTTTTGTTAACACCAGATCTAGAGCTAGAAGAATGGCATCTTCATTCGAAGCATTTAACACTGTCAAAACTCTAATACCTATCGTGACTGTATTAGAAGGAACAAGCCAACTACCACCATTCCTAACTCTCAATGCCAACCTCATTCCAAACCAGCCAATCTTTCTATTTGACTACTCGAACATGATGAGGATTCGTATTAGGCCAGAATCCTTGGATCAACCTTCTATGGATCGCCGTTCCAAGCCTAAGGTATCCTATTACTTAGGAGGATGTTCCCCGTCTATTCTAGGAGAGCCAGTCAAGCCACAATGAGTTCATTTTCTCCCCATATCAACTAAATTGTGGAATTGATAGCAACCTACCATCTTCTATAAAAATCTGGGAGAAGTACGCCTTTCCAACCCTTAAGTCCTTGTAGGGAAGCACTAGTACCCTAACTTTTGGGAATTTGCCTCTGATAGATCCAGCTTATACTTTAAAATCTATGTCAGAGATCAACAGCTTTATTCACAAGTCGATGTCCAACAGCAACATTGAAGATCTGAATGCAAAAAGCTATCCAGCCCAGATAAAAGAAGATGGGCAGAATTTCCCAGCTCGAGAAGGTCTACAAAAGAATGAGGTTTGACCTAGACAGAAGGCTAGGCAAAGACCAACAAGGCATCATTGAGCCCCCAGAATTTAAAAAGGAGATCCCAAGTTTAGGAATTGGAGCAAAGCTTACTCACTACGAGGAAGAAAAATGGGTTGAAAGAATAGAGAGAGAGGCTCTGAACCCTAACTTACTATGTACCAAGGAATGTTCACTACTTTCTTCACATATTTTTGCAAAAAAAGAGGATAAGGGGTAGTGTATCCTCCAATACCTATACTAGCAACAAGATGGATGATACTCTTAAACCCAAAAGGCAGAAATTTCACTGGGGACCTCGTACTCACAAGGAGCACATCATAGAGGCTGCCAGGGCCAACGCCATTCTCTGGACGAAAGAGAATAGGCTGTCTCTCAAAGAGATCAAAGCTGTAAAGTCCAAAATTGCCAAGCAATGCTAGAGAGAGAACATAACCTACTTCCCTTGCCCACCAAAGCTATTCTTTCCTCACTGTTTCTACACGGAAGAAGAAGTCTTTGATGACTTCATCAGAATAACAATAGAGGAGCAAGGATGATTAAGCAACCATATCAGAGGGGCTCAATGGACGGTGATGTAGACCATCTTCTTCTACTAGATGCAAGGTTCAAAGAAAAATACTTCAAGAATCAATCTCCAACAGAGCAATCTTAGCCTTCAAGCATCAGTGAAAAGGGCCTATCGGATCTTGACTTTTTTGTTTTCTTTTTCAATTTCTTGTATATGTTAAAATTTTCAAATATCAATACTAATGTACATGTTATTTTCAATTTTTTTTTATTCATTTTTAGGTATTCAAGATACAGCAACATGACAACAAACACATTTCAGCAACATCACGTTAACATCTTCCACAACCACATTTCTTCAACTTACATTTTTGAAAATTACACAAAACCTCAATTTTCAAATCACTAACAAAACTAGGCACCCCCATTCTCGAGACATTTTAATCATGAGACCTTCACATCAAATTGGCACATCACCAGTTATGCAATTCGACACTTGAAACCAACACAGTCACACTATGTTCACTGCACTAATATGTTAAAAATGCCTCTGGCTAAGGGCATTTCCCTTTAAATTCATCTAGTACTTAAGGGTACCCCAAAGTCCTTCCTGCCACTTACACAATGTTATCTCATAATCACTTCATTTCGCTAGTTAGAATAGCATCACATCACTTAGTCAATTCATTGCTAGGCTAAGCTGACACCCATCTCCTTCAGCCGTGCAAAGCTAGCATTATGTCTTTGAAAAATTATTTGAAGCATAAAATCAATAGATTACTTAAACACAACATTGAAAACTTGAAAAGGCACAACGAATATAACATGGAACTCAAAACAGGATATCCACAAACTTCTTTCACTATATAAAACAGGTTACAAAGTTACAACCACAAAGTTACAACCACAAAGTTACACAATTGAAACCCCTTGATCCCTTGTGTTAAGACTTTGCTCATATCACAATGATAAACCCTCACTAGTGAAAGACCAATCGTCAACCCTGAGGATAAAAAAACTAAGTGTATGATGATTTTGGCTAAGTAAAGAATTGAGAACTTTTTAAAGTAGTGTAAGCAACGTAGTTCTCGTTCTCTGTCTTGTAGAAACTATAGGAGAAGGTCTCTATTTATAAAACACTCTAGCAATCCAATCCTGCATAGGATTGTATCATTTGCTGCTTCCAAAATCTTGCTACTTCCAAAATCTTTTGGGAAACTTTCCAAAATATTTTCAAACCTACACTTCTTACACTTTAGCCAAATGCCTAAAAATACAAGTTTGAAATAATTGTTTTGTTCACTAATTTGCCAATTATAAAAATAAAGCTAATAGCCTTAGAAAAATAAACACCGCACCATTGTGCAATTTTGAACCTGCAATCACATAATTGCATATAGAATTTTCAAACCTTTCAAAACATTTAATCATTTTTCATTAAACATTCTTTGTGACAAATTAGTTTGTTAGAATCACTGTTAAACACTAACACATTTTAATACAATTAAAGGACCTGAACTTTAAGTGTTTAATCCAGTAATCTCGATGTTTGCTAGGACTATAGGTGAGCTAATTCTTAGACCACCGAGATACATAGGTAACTAAAAGAGGTTCGGTCAACACCTTCAAGAGATTAAACCACTTATGTCATTTTCTATTCCTTTGAAGTGGTCAGCAATGCAACCTAGAGCTTAACAGATTAATAGACCAAATTCAAAATGACAAGTGGTACTCAATTTTCACCTAAAAAAAGGGGGTCAAACTATTGCCCTTAGCAATTTTTGAGAGCTCAAGAGACCAAGTGTCCAAAATTAAAATGACTAGAGGCCATCATTTCAACTATCTTTAATAGATTAGAATAATCCATTGTCTAGCCCTTTGAGCCTTACAAAAATAAAAAGAAAAAAAATTATACACTCTTTTCATTAAACCCTACCTAGGATCATCCACCACATTGGGACAAGCAAGAACGTAGTTCAGACACCATGGGTAATTCTCATTGGAATGATCATCATCATCTCATCCAATCAAGTCAACTCAACTCAAGAAGAAGTGTCAGAGTACAGAGGTGGTTTATTTTAACAAAACAATCAAATTCAAAATGAAAAGAGGCATTCATTTCTGCTATCTTTAGATTAGGAAAATCTAATCTTTAGCAATCCTTTTGACCTAGTTCGTATTCTTTTGATATAAACCCCTAAAGGTCGTCCCCCACATTAGGGTAATGTATGGGAACAGAACAAAATCGAATACAGGAAAAAAAAACAAGATCAATACAAAAGAAGAAAGAAGCCTGGAGTCCAAAGGATGGAATTAGGTAAAAAGCTAGAGTAAAGTTCAAAAAAAAAAAAAAAAAAAAAAAAAAAAAACAAGCTTTGAGTCCAAAGGAGGAAATTGAACAAAAATTAGAATCAAAGCAAAGGCGAAACAAAAAGTACAAAGATCATCGAAAACTCAAGGACCTCAGAAGAAGGAAAGCAAGTAATGACTAAACACTAGCTCTTAAGCGTCAAGAACAATGGAAAATGATGGCTCTTTAAAGGAAGAATCAGACGACCTCGGAGTTAGTTAACCCCAGAAAAATAATTTGAGCTTTAAATATCTTTCATTTCTACAATCCTCACCCAAGCCTACATTACAGCACAAATAAAGATCTTTCAGATTGAAGCTAATATCTTTGTTCAAATATAACCATCAAGGGCACTCGAAGTGCTCCTTAAGATAAAAGGACAAACTCTCAAGACAAAGGATGCACACTCAGGTAGAAGACATTGCAGATGATTCCCGGCATATTTTACCTAAGTATAAATAGGATTTTGAGCTTGTTCATTCCTCTACTTTTCTTCAAATCCTGAAACCAATTCTACATTACAACCAAAATTAAAGTCCTTTTCGATTGGTAATGGTTACTTAGTCGGAGAGCTTTCATAAGCTAAGGGCAATTCTTTCTTTCAAATCCATAAAACCTTGTCAACTAGTAATGGTCTATTAATCCAAATGCTCCTAAAGCGAAGAAAACGCTTAAGGAAATAGAAAATACACTCAGTGACTAAGTCTTTTGATAAAACTGCAAACATTGTTAACATCTCATTGAACACTTCAAAAGTAAGGTCATTCACAAAAAGAGCATTTTTTAAAAAAAAATAAATAAATAAAAGTGCATAAGCAGTCACTCTATCACACTAATGAGTCACACATTTTTGCAAACACCCAATCATTCATTTTCAAATCAAACATCTAGAGCATATTTTAACTAATGCATACTAGATTCTTTCATTCAAATTCATTCATTATGCATAACTCAATTTTCAAAAATAAATGCATTGAACTTGACTTTGTTCACAAATCAAGACCACATATGGTCACATCCTCAGTTTTTAAACTCCTAAACAAATTTCCAAAGCTCACGCGTTTTCAAAATCAAACACCTTAGGATCATGCATATGATTATGCACATTTTATAGGCACCTAACAAAAATTTTGATATTATCACAATGAAACTGCACAAGGCAAGCCATGAACACACTAACCTAAGAAGCTGGTTCTTTTCTCATCAACGTCCAGCATGAGGCGCAAGACCACCGACAACTAAGGAGTGAGGTATCTTTCATAAAGTCAAGTGCAAAGCATAGACTCAAACATCAACCAAGGAGCAAAAATCACATAAAACCTTAGGAATGAAGCTCCTATTCAAAAGGTAAATCTAGAATCATAAGATAAAGCTAGGCTTGAGAGCGAGGCTCCTTACCAAACTAGACTAGTGAAAGCAAGGCTCATCGCTGGAGTAGCTGCAAGGCACCGAATCCTTCTTAAGAATTGTAAGATAAAGCGAAGCTCTTTACTAGATTAAACCTTTAGATTAAGGCTCGGCAGCGAACCTCCTTCCTAGACCAAACCACATAGAGTGAAGCTCCTTTCAGATCAATTTAAGCAAAGCTCATCCCAAGATTAGCTGTGAAGCACTGAATCCTCTCCTATACAAGAATGCATCATAAGAGTAAGACTCCTTAGATGGAGTAAGACTCTTTCTCCAGAGATCATGTGCTAAGCACAAACTCAACCATAGGAGCGACGGTCCTAATTAAAACCAAATAAAGCGAAGCTCAAGAGTGAAGCTCCTTACTAGACTAGTCAGAGCAAAGTTTTCTATGAAAACAAAGCTCTTCTTTGGATTAAACATGAGGCATTAAATCCTTTCTACACGAAAGTGCACCTAAGAGTAAGACTCCTTGATTGGGACAAAACTCTTTGCTTGAGATTATGTGCAAGGCACTGATCCAGACCATAGGGCAAAGCTTGGGAGTGAAGCTCCTTTCTATACCAGACCAGCGAAGCACCTTTCCATTCCAAACTATAGAGCAAAGCTCATTTCCATTCCAGACCATAGAGCGAAGCTCCTTTCCATTCCAGACTTTAGAACAAAGCTCAGGAGTGAAGCTCCTTACCTTTTCAGACCATAAAGCGAAGCTCAAGAGCATAGCTTCTTACCTTTCTAAACCATAAAGCGAAACTCTTTACCGGATAAACCTCAGAGTTAGTACTCCCTTTCTGAAGTCTTGTGTCCACCATAGGATTCAAAGTTTACCTTGAAGTTAGTACTTCTCTTCTATAATCTTGTGTCCACCATAGGATTCAGAGTTAAGCTTGGAGTTAGTACTTCTTTTCTGAATTCTTAGGTCTACTATAAGACTGTGGATCAGCCTAGGAGTTTTTTTTTTTTTCTTTTTTTGGTAATTAGATCAACCTAGGAGTTTGTACTCCCTTCCCAAAATCTTGTTGAGAGCGAGGCTCTCTTCTCAAAATCTAATACAAAGCATAAGATTAGATATTAACCTAGAAGCTACGCTTCTTTCTCGTAATCTAATGGGAAAGTATAGGATTAGATATTAACCTAGGAGCTAGGCCTCCTTCTTATAATCCAATGTGAGGCATAGGATTTGATACCAACCTAGGAGCGAAGCTCCTTACCTTAGCAAACCAAATGGAGTGAGGCTTTTCATCTAACCAAATCCAATAGAACAAGGCTCAGGAGCTAGGCTCCTTATCAAATCTAAATAGATTGTACAAGGTTTGGAGCTAGGCTCTTTGCCTTACTAAACTAGATAGAGCAAAACTTAATCCAATGATTAGGTAGAAGACCAATCACTCATCCTGGAGTGAAGCTCCCTTCTTCCAAATTAGTGGGACGCACAGGCATAGACCCATGAGTGAGGCTCATTATTTAGAGACCAAATACAAAGTAGATATTCATTTACTAATCTATTTTCTTTTAAGATTACTTTTCAGAGTCAAATGGAAAGTGCAACTCATCAATCAATTTAGGAACGAAGCTCATTTTTTAAAAGTCAAAGTGTGAGGCACAAATGCATCCCTAAATTCAAGAAGGTAACTCCTACATTTGTTCAAAGTGTGAGGCATCAACCCAAGCTACAAGGTTGTTTCTTTCTTTAATTCAACATATAAGGGGCAAAATAGGTTGTCTCCTTTTCATTTTCTACCTTAGACAAGCTAAGGAAGAGAAAGAAAGGCAGCTATTGACACTCCAATTTTGCCCCCTAGTTAAATTTTATAGTATTTAATGTTTTTAGTTGGATGGTGCTCCATTAATTAAAAATTTCTAATCTTAGGATATGCTAAAGCACCAGAAATCAACAAAAAGCAAACAAACAGTAAAATGCTTATTATACCCCTTAGGGAAAAGTCAAGATGGAGGACTAGATTAAGGCAGAAGGCCACCAAACTACACAAACACGTCTAGGATACCAAACAAACAAGTCCAACGTCAACAAAAGTGCCAAAGTCCATAGTCAAGGATTAATTTGGTTTAGAAGTCAAGAACAGGCTCGACTAATGCACCCAAAGGACGACATCGACCAGAATACCCAAATCAAGTGAGAAACAAGTAAGAAGATACACAACATCCTAAGACATGTCAAAAGACATAGCATTGGGCTCAGAATAGCCAAAACACTACTCTAGAGGTCATTCGAGCTCCGTCGACTCAAAATGGCTCTTACTAATGCGAAGGAAGCTATTGGTAGCCCAAACACAATTTGAGTATCCAGATGAAGTCAAAATGTCCTCAAACTGAACAGAAATGTTGAGGGTTCATTCTTTGAGGTAATGGCATAGCTAAGTCTGACCAAATCAAACCTTGGGAGGTCTCTTTACTAATTCATTTGCAATATTTGTTAATTTTTTAGAAATTTATAAAAGTGTCCCAGAGTCCCACCGATGGCATTTTTAGATTTCTCAAACCCAAAAATGGTGGGACAAGTCATCTTGGTGGAGCCTTCAGGGCTTATGAAAAAAAGATTGGCTAACCTTTTCTCTATTACAGTCAATTTTGGTGTAGCATTTTTCAAATGAATATAACTCAACCTCAAAAAGCCCAAATTTAGCTTGGTTTTGACCGACCTAATTGGCCTACATTGCTTTGAAAAGTGCCAGAGAGGTCCTGAAATCTCCTAAAAACTGTGCCAAAGGTCTTAGAATTACCCGAACATGTCGGGATGCAACCTGAACCTTGCAAAACATGGCCTGAGCTGGGGCTCAAGCCAAGTTGGCCTTGCTTTTGGCCTAGCCACCAAACCCCTTGCCAAATGGGTGTTTGGCAAGCTTTTTCGCTTGTTTTGATTTTCAAACTTGCCTGCCCTTTATGGTTTTGCAAACATATTTGCTTATGGTGTTATGTAAACCTATTTGCCCATCCTGTTTAGCAAAAAGGGCTGCAAAACAAGCTTAGCAAAGATGTTTGTCTTCTTTCATCATTACAAACTTTTCGCTTATTAGGTTATGCAAAGTTGTTTGCCTTCAAACTTGCCTGCCCTTTATGGTTTTGCAAACATATTTGCTCATGGTGTTATGTAAACCTATTTGCCCATCCTGTTTAGCAAAAAGGGCTGCAAAACAAGCTTAGCAAAGATGTTTGTCTTCTTTCATCATTACAAACTTTTCGCTCATTAGGTTATGCAAAGTTGTTTGCCATTTCAAAGCATTGTAAACTTTTTGTTAACTCAAAAATCCTATAAATAGGGGGTCTCCCCTTCTCATTTCTACCATCCCCACCCACCCCCTTCTCTTCTCTTTCTCTAAATCCAGCCACTAAAGGGTGTTCTCAAGGTTTTTGGAAGAATTCGAGACTTTTTCTCTCTTGAGTTTCACGTTTGGTATAATTTCTCTGTAGAAAATTTTTATTATGTTTTAATTCAATTTGTTTTCATAATTAGAATAGAATAATTTTAATTGTGTAAATATAATTCTTTGTCAATAAAAGGTATTCAAATCATAATTCAAGACCGGATTGTACCTGATGTATGATATTAATGAATTTACCCGAGACAATTTTGCAAAATTCCAAGCATCATGCAAATGACATGTCTACACCATATTACCATACCATACCATGCCATAACATCATTCTACTGGCCGAACTCAATTTGTGTGGATGTTCTCTCAAGTATAAGAGGTGATCGTAGTTTAATCTAGGTGAGTCCTAGGTCATCTACATAGGAAGCAAGTGCATGACTAAATTTAGAAAAACCTTGTTTTGAAAGCACTTGCAAAGAATAGTAAACGAAAAAGAAAAACAAGCTTTTGGGGTTGTCGAAAATAGGTTTGAAAGATGCTTAAGCACAAAACTTAAACTAAAAACACTAACCAAAAGACACAATTTAATTTTAACAAATTACTCTTAACTAAAAACACTTAGTTTTAACCTATTCCCGTAATGGATTCAAAGAGAACAATTTGAATATGTTTATAACTCAACATAGCATCTATGTATGTAGTTCTAGGTCGGAAGATTTAACATTAAGAACCTTTCGTAAAATAAGCATTGAACTAAGGTTTTGAAATCAGATTCGAAGTCACCTAGACATTGAACCAGAAACTTGATGTGCACGAGCATTAACTCGTAACCAAGGGCTAATTATAACAGGGTGATTCGATTTCTAGGGTTAAACCTAGACTCAATGAGTTTTATGATTTAATAAAAAATATATTATGTTTGAAATCATAGTATTTGATTCTATCTTTTTCTCTTCCATTACATTCCTAGGTTAAAACCAAGAAGGATTTAGCCTAGCATATGTACGTCGTAAATGAAACTACGCGAAGAAGAACGAACATCCATTCTAGATTTTAAGTTAAAAAGAAGTAAAACAAAACATGTGCAAGAGTTATAAAACAAATGTGAAGTAGAAACAAAGAAGAAAAACTAAAACGAAGAGCTTTTAATTGAAAATATTGAAAAACAAGTCACTTACATGTAAAACCTTGGATAGAGAAAAGTGAAATCACCTTACGAAACTTCAACTAATCCTAATGCGTAAAACGTTATGTAGCCCCACTTAGTAAGGGTTCCTAACCTTT
Source organism: Vitellaria paradoxa (assembly GCA_019916065.1). Taxonomy (NCBI): domain Eukaryota; kingdom Viridiplantae; phylum Streptophyta; class Magnoliopsida; order Ericales; family Sapotaceae; genus Vitellaria; species Vitellaria paradoxa. The sequence goes on along the minus strand of CM034233.1, from coordinate 42,364,561 downwards.
GACACTGATCACACCTAAGGCAATAATCATATACATCCTTAAACAGCAAGGGCAAATAAAATCGTGCTTTGAAGAATCTTATGTGGTTATTTTCTTGAGGAAAAAGGGTCCCCACATGCTTGGTAATGATAAAACTCAATGCCGCTGCATACTTCAATCTTGGGGATGCAATGTCTGAACAATTTGATCCAGGCAATATTTGTAGAGGTATGGCTCATCCCAAAAGAAATACACACATGCATTAGAAATTTCCTTTATCAATCTTAGGTCCAATGTGAGGGCATAAGGCCAGTCACCAAAAAGTTAGCAATGTCCAAATACCAAGGGGAGTAGTCTGAGATTGGAGATCACATGCATAATATGTTCATCGATAAATGCCTCCTCTATTGGTAGGATCACTATGGTCCAACACATGAGATGGCAACCTAGATAAATGATCGGCCACTACATTTCCTACTCCCTTCTTATCCTTGATTTCGAAGTCAAATTCTTGTAGGAGCAAAAATCCACCTAATGGAGTGGGGTTTGGCCTCTTATTCGAAAGAAGATATTTTAAGGCCGCATGGTTGTGAATACTGTGACATGGGAACCTACCAAATAAGACCTAAACTGTCAAGAGTAAATACTACAACCAGCAACTCCGTCTTAGTGGTAGTGGTAATTCAATTAGGGCTCATTAAGAGTCTTGCTAGCGTAGTAAATGACATGAGGCTTGCCCTCTTTCCTTTGCCCCAAAACAGCCCCACTACATGATCACCTGCATCACACTGAGCTCTAAAGGTAAGGGCTAATCTAGGCTTTAAATTATGGGTACGATAGGAAGCATGGTCTTTAACCGATCAAATGCTCCTTGACACTCAGACGTCCATACAAATAGAACATCCTTAGAAAGTAAGTCACACAACGGAAGAGCTATAGAACTAACCTATGATAAAATCCAGCATGTCTAAGAAAAGATCTCACATCCTTGACACAAGTTGGAGTAAGTAATTCTTTACGAGTTCAACTTTCGCCTTATCGACCTCTACCTCTTTAGATGAGACAATGTGTCCCAAGACTATCCCCGAGTTTACCGTGAAATGGCATTTCTCCCAATTAAGCACGAAGTTGTTGTCCTCGTAACAGACCAAGACTTTTTCCATGTTTCCTCAGCACTCATCAAAATCATCTCCGTAAATAGAGAAGTCATCCATAAACACCTATATGAATTTTTTGACCATTCATTAAATATGCTCATCACACACCATTGAAAGTCACTGGTGCATTACATAACCTAAATAGCATGCATCTATACGCACAAGTACCAAAGGGCATGTGAAGGTAGTCGTTTCCTGATCTTCGAGTGCTATTTCCACTTGGTTATATCTCGAGTACCCATCAAGGAAATAGTAGAAAAATTTTCCCACTACTCTCTCAAGCACTTGATCTAGGAATGGAAGGGGAAAATGCTCCTTTTGGGTCACAGCATTTAGGCGTCTATAGTCAATACACATATGTCACCCAGTTTGGATACGTTGTGGTACTAACTCTCCTATCTCATTTTCTACAATAGTGACACCAGACTTCTGAGGGACTACTTGGGTGGGACTCACCCCCTTTGAATTTGAGATGGGGTAAATGATACCGGTATCCAACAACTTGAGCACTTCCCCCTTCACAACCTCTATCATGTTAGGGTTTAACCTATGTTGCATTTGCCTTACCAGTTTGGCCTCTTCCTTAAGGTATATATGATGAATACATACTAAAGGGCTAATTCCTCGAAGATCCATCACCGTCCATCCTAAGGCCTTACAATGAGTACTCAAAACCACTAACAACCTCTTTTCTTATGCTCTCTTCAACTTAGACGACAAGACTACTGGGAATGTCTCACCCTCTCCTAGAAATGCATACTTAAGCTCACTAGGTAAGGTTTCCTAGAAGGACAAAGGGGACACTCAACCGATGGCTTGGGTTTAATCAAAGATGGCTCCAAAGGTTCAAACACCAGCACCCAGCCACTAATAGCTATAACATCTTCTTCCACACTCACTAGTTCATCACTCTCCATAAAATTCACTCTATCAAGAACCTTGCATCTCTCACTCCTCACTAAAGCTCAGTCCAAAGGGTCATCAAAGTAAGTCTTCTCAAAGTATTCCTCATTTAAAGTATGAATCAAATCCACCTCCTGAATATCCTCAAATTCTCCCATCTATTTCCCCACCCTAAAGATATTCATTTCCAAGGTCATATTTCCAAAAAACAATTTCATGACCCTACTCTTACAATTAATCATAGCATTGGATGTTACGAGGAAGGGTCTACCTAGAATGACCGGAATAGACAGATTGGGGTTTTGGATAGATGGGTATTGATTGGGGTTTTGGATGGGTTGGGTATCTAACACAATGAAATCAATAGGAAAGTAGAACTTGTCTACTTGGACTAACACATCTTCCACTATACCCCTTGGCATTTTGACCGAGAGATCGGCTAAGTGCAATGTGACATGAGTGGGTTTTAGCTCACCTAAACCTAGTTGCTAATACATTGTATATGGTAACAAGTTAACACTAGCACCTAGGTCAAGTAAAGCTTTTTTAATGATGTGGTCCCCAATTATGCACGAGATGGTTAGACACCTTGGGTCTTTGTACTTGGGAGGGGTGTTACACTAGAGTATGGCACTCACTTGTTTAGTTAAGAAGGCTTTCCCCTTGACATTGAGTTTTCTCTTTACAGTGCACATATCCTTGAAGAATTTAGCGTTAGAGGGGTTTTGCTTAATGGCTTCAAGCAATAGGATGCTAATTCTCATTTGTTTGAAAATCTCATAAATTTCAGAGTTGGATATCTCATTCTTGCCTTTTACAATCTATGAGAGAAGGGTGGTCTAGGCATGTGCTCAATGGTTTGGTCATTTTGCCTACCCAGATTCTCCACATTTATTTCCTCTTCATTTTCTTTCCTTTTTGGCCCACTCTCCTACTCAACCTCAAGACTCTGCTTATCATGATTGTTTTTCTTCCCTCCATTCTCTATTTCTTTCTCTTTCACTTCTCTTTCACTCTCGTTTCAATCTCCCCACTGCCCCTAAGTCTTAACTTATCACTAGATGCATTAGCTCTAGGATTTATAAGCTTTTGAATCACCTTAGCACTTCTTAAAGTGGTGACAGATTGCCCTTGCTCATGTGGGGTAGCACCCAAAGTCGATGACTCAGCCATGTTCGCTTATCCATTCGGGTTAGGAAAAGTTTGTGTAGGAAGTTTGCCACTTTGAGTGGTACTCATGGCCTATGTCAATTTGAAGACTCGCCCTCTATGGTCATCTAACGCCTGGGTAACTTGGCTATTGATACCCACCTGTTGTTGTACAAATTGATTAAGAGTATCCTCTAAATGCCTCTTTTGCATGGGTTAAAATACAACTAGGTTGGGCTATTGGTATTGGGGTAGAGGTGGAGGAGGTGATTGAAATGGTTGACCTTGATTGTCATTCCTCCAAGAGAAACCAAGATGGTTCCTTTACCCCAAAGGATAAGCATTGGAAGTTTGGTTTCTCCCTTGGTAAGTGGCATTCCTACTTTGTGGGTAAGAGGTACCTCCTTAGCTCCTATTAGGAAAAGGCATATTGTGGGAGGGTTGATTATAAGTCTGTCCATACACAACCTCCTTAAACACTGGAATATCAGGGCATTCCTCAATCTTGAGCCCCAAAATGTCACACATCGCACACACCACATTGGTCTCTTCTACTTTTTGTTTGTTCTTTAGTTCGAGAGCATCTAATTTATTTTGAAGGGTAGCTAACCTAGCTTTTAGGTCATCACTCTCACTCAACTGCAGTTGCCACTTGATTGTGGTGGGTTCCTAAATTCTTGGGAAGAGGAAGGTGCAATGGTCCATTGTGTAGTGTTCTCGGCCAATTGATAGAAGAAAACCATGGCCTCCTCTGCTGAATTATTATAAAAATCCCCATTGCTCATAGTGGATACAAGCTGTTTGAATTTAGGAGTCAAGGCATTGTAAAAGAGACTACAAAGTCTCCACTGAGGGAATCTATGGTGATAACATGTAGCTATAAGATCCTTAAATCTCTCCCATGCTTGACTAAAGGTCTCATGGGGGCATGCAAGAAATGTTTATGAGCTTATTCTACAAAGTTGTAGTCCTTTGAGTTGGGAAGTATTTCTTAAGGAAGATAACTTACATTTCACCCCATGTTCCAATAGAACAAGAGTATAGAGAGTGAAGCTAAGACTTAGCTTTGTCTTTGAGGGAAAAGGGGAACAATTTAAGTCGAACCACATCCTCATTAGTGTGCTGGTCCATGCATATGCCAACCACTTCTTCAAACTCCTTCATGTGAGTGTATGGATTCTCGAAATCCATCCATGAAACATGGGAAGGAATTGAATCATGCCTAGTCTCAAATTGAATTGATTGTTGTTTATGGGCAAAAGTATGCATGATGGCGTCACTTGCTTACTCGGGTTTAAATGATGCCTAAGAGGTAAATAAGGTAAACACTCAGGAGCATCCTTGGGAAAATATTCCCCTTGATGACTCTCGTCACCTAGTATGTTGTCCATTAAATCAAATAAGGAAGTGAGTAAAACAATAGAGTATGAGTCTAAGTGTGAAGGTTGGAAAGTTGGATCTTCTGGTTCAACGTCTCCCACTAAGACTCTACCAGACCTCAAAAACGTGCAACAATTAAGACTCTCTAACAAATATAAAAATGAAAAAGGGAAAATAAAATAAGAATGAAAATTGAAATTAGAAAGAATGATGGAGCAATATCACCTTGAAGTCCAAATGCTACCACGTTGAAGATGGTGGCAAGCATGTTCTGCCACAAGCATTCCGAGTTCATCACCCTAACCATTGCTCCCCGACAACGGCGCCAAAAACTTAACTGCACTCAATTTGTGTGTATCTTCTCTTAAGTGCAAGAAGTAGTCGTAGTTTAATCTAGGCGAGTCCTAGGTCATCTCCACAGGGAGCAAGTGTGTGACTAGGTTTAGAAAAAATGTTTTGAAAGCACTTACAAAGAATAGTAAATGGAAAAGCAAAAAAACAATCTTTTAGGGTTTTCAAAATAGGTTTGAAGCACTTGCAAAGAATAGTAAACGGAAAAGTGAAAAACAATCTTTTGGGGTTTTCGAAAATAGGTTTGAAAGATGCTTAAACACAAAAACTAAAAACACTAACGAAAAGACATGATTTAATTTTAGCAAATTACTCTTAACTGAAAACACTTAGTTTTAGCCTATTCTTGTAGTGGATTCAAAGAGATCGATTCGAATATGTGTATAACTCAATATAGAATCTACGCATATAGTGCTAGATCGAAAGATTAACTTTAAGAACCTTTCATAAAACAAGCATTGAACTAGGGTTTTGAAATTAGATTCATAGTTTTCAAGACATTGAACCAGAAACTCAGTGCGCATAAGCATTAACTTGTAATTAAGGGCTAATTATAATAGGGTGATTCAATTTCTAGGGTTAAACCTAGACTCAAAGAATTTTACAATTTAATCAAAATATATTACGTTTGAAATCATAATATATGATTCTATCTTTTTCTCTTCTAATAAATTCCTAGGTTAAAACCAAGATGGATTTAGCCTAGCATATTTAAGTCGTAAACGAAACTACGCGAAGAAAAACGAACATCCATTCTAGATTTTAAGTTGAAAAGAAGTAAAACAAAGCATGTGTAAGAGTTGTAAAATAAGTACGAAGTAGAAATGAAAAAAGAAAAACTGAAACGAATAACTTTTAATTGAAAATATTGAAAAACAAGTCACTTACACATAAATCCTAGGACAAAAAAAAGTGACATCGCCTTATGAAACTTTAACTAAACCTAATGTGTAAAATGTAGTGCAGCCCCCCCTTTTTTGTAATGTCAGCAATCATGCCATTTATAGGATTATAGCAATTAAGGGCAAAAAGATAAATCTACAATTCAAAAATAATATCAAAATCTACTGGATAGAGGTCATAGGTGCCCAACAAAAGGTTGGTGTGGGCCCAAAGCTATTGTACACCCAAGTGCTTGACAAAAGTCCTGAAAGAAAAGTAAGAAAATAACTCTTGGCGGGTGCCCACGAGCAAAGACAGTCAGACGCCCAATGTGGTATGTGCCCAAGAGCAAAGACAGGTGCAATAGTTGGGCGGCCAACATGGCATACGCCCAAGAGAAAGCCCTCTTGTGCACCTAAGGCCTTGTGCAATCTTGCGCCCACTACAAGCTTTCCCACTTCTCTGCTTATTTACTTTTTTAAGCTTCCAAGCTGCCTTTCATTGAGTGTTTTCCTTTCATACCCTTATAAAACACCCAAAAAGAATATAAATAATTAAAACATCATAAGAAATGAATTTTATTTGATAAAATGTTCCAAAGAAGAGTGGAAAATGTGGTTAAAATCAACAATGATTGCGATAATTTTACAAAATTCCAAACATCATACAAATGACTTGTCCACATCATATTACCATGCCATACCATGCCATAACATCATTCTAACATGCTATACCATGCCATAATATTATGTTTATCATGCCATGTCATCATAATACATGGTAGGTCATGCTAAACATTATTCCCACCATGCCAAGTCCTCTCTACCACGTTATACCATGTCATTATCATCATATACCATGCTTACATGTAATACTGTCATGCTATGCCAAGTTATACCATGCAATCATCATGTTGTGCCATGCTAACATGTCTTATCGTCATCCTACATCATAGTATAACATGCTAGGACATCATTTACCATCCTAGCACATGCTATAACATGCCATACATCATGTTTTGACATACGGGCACATATTTTGACGTGCTAGGACATCATTTACTAGGCAGGCACATACTATGACATGACATGTACCATGTTTTTACATATCTATACATATGACATGCTAGAACACATTCAAATAGGCAAACACACACCCACTAGGGTTGACACAAACTTAGAGATCAAATGTTACTGATCCAAAGCATTCACTTGAGGGAGCAAAGCTCTAGAAAATGGGAATGACTTAGGATTGGCTAAGCCGATGATTTCCAAGTCATTACTTCCCTTAGATATATCTGACATGCATCTTTGAACTATCGTCTATGATGACATCACATTTAACATGTTTATAGCATACCTAATAATAGAAACTGCATCATTCACATCACATTAAGCTCCTAGGCCATTCACATAGACCTGATCATTATGACCAAGAATTGAGCTCTCGATCTAAGCTAAGATCCTTTCCCACATGATAGACACTCACTCACATGCGCTAGGCGCATCAATTATGTGCAAAGTGCTAACTGTCTCTTCTCTTGGAGTTGAACTCCCTAACAGAGTGAAACTTCTATCTCTAGTTATGTGTGAGGCACTAACTGTTACCTCTCATCTAGAGCAAGGCTCCTTTCTTTTCCTAGTTATGCGTCAGGCCTAAACTGTCTCCTTGTCTAGAGCTAAGCTCCTTTCATAGTTATACGTGAGGCACTAATTGTTTTTCCTCATATGCATGAGGTGCAGACATAGTTTAGAGTTACATAGACCTAATCTCTTAGTAGGGTATGTAGGTAGCTTGAGTAGAAGGCTTGAGTCTGGTCATTATAACGTAAGGCGCTACATTAGAACTAGAATCCTTTTCCTAGTTAAATGCAAGGCGTTAACCATCTCTTTTGTGGAGCAAGACTTTATTTCCTAGTTGAAAGATAGGCACTAACTCTCCTTCTCATTTAGAGCAAGGCTCCTTTCACTAGTTAACCATTTCCCAGTTATGCGCTAAGCACTAACTGCTTTTTCCCCAGTGGAGCAAGGCTTATTTCCTTCCAGTTGTGCGCTAAGCGCTAATTGTTCACTTTCGTCTAGAGCTAGGCTCTATTTCCCAATTAAGCACAAAGTGCTAACTATTATCTGGAGCAAAGCTCTCTTCCCAAAGTTATACACAAGGCTTTAACCTTCATTTCAATCATAGAGCTAGACTCTAACAATACAAAGATAATTACTCCTAAAACATGCTTAGAGCTAGGACTCTTTCTTTCACTCATCCCATATTCAAAGTAAGGATCTTTCACACATAGCACTAACCCTATCGATTATTTGCAAATCACACCCGTTCTAGTCACTGTCCTAGAGCTACATTAATCTGATCCCTTAGATAGGTACCTAGACAACTCGAGTAGATAGCTTAAGTGTAGTTTCCATGGTTTGTATAGACCATCTGTGTGAAGCGCTAACTTAGACTTAGAGCTTGGCTCTTGCATCTGCATACTTGTTTACATCTTATCATATCAATATGTAGTTTGGACCACCTTAGGTCCAAACTGAGTCAACCTGATCCCTTCACAGGGTACGTAGAAAGCTTGAGCACATAGCTTGAGTTTGGTCACCTCGGTCTTTACTGACCATCTTCAATACACATTTCATTTTTAGCACACACATATTCATGCTTAGGCAGACATCTCACTACACTCGCACACATGAGCTAAGCTCAATCACTTCACATTTCATTCCTCATTTGTATTCATGGGTTGAATGCTATGATCATTATAAACTGGATATTATATTGTGAGATTACAATTGCAGAGATTGGAAAGGGACTTTGGATATCCCTAGGTATTCGAGCGTAATAGTTTCTGTGCATAACCGAACCCCTGAACCCATTATCTCTGATTGCACAGACTAGTCGAGAATCATTAAAAACAGGCCATTTATCATTACTTTCAAGAACATGAAACAACATATTTTAAACTAGAATTGAAACTCAGGTTTCTTGACACACCTATCTTGAAAGTATCAGTGGTGACTCCTAGTCACTGTAATCAAAGCCCTATTTCAAAACAAAACATAGTTTTTCACATTTGGGCGATCTTGGATGTACCATGTTATAATAAAGACTTATGACCCGCACTCGTCGAACTCGACATGCAAATTTGGTCTCGATAACTGGTAGTGGTAGGCTTAGTTGGTTCTTTCTCTCTCAATGCCAAATCAATGTCAACTATACCCTCGGTAAACTCAATATCTTGCTTCCACTTCTTATAATTAGAACCAGTTAAAAGTTCAATAGTAGTATTGCTACTATTAACTACAAAAGAGACTATAAAAGCAATCAAATATTAATAAATCATCTCTCCACATTAAAACACATAAGGACCCCCTTTGGGTAGGTAATTGTATACAATAACATCCAGGAAAATACCGTAACAAAAGGTGAAAACCTAAACTCAATGAGTGACCACTTTGGCAGCAAACACCCATATCAACCCAAATTTTCAACATTAGTATTAATTAATAATGTAAATTGCCCAAATCAACTTTATACATACTTAAACCATCATGTATGCACGTGATTCCAAACAAAATGGGTATGGGTTAAAATGTACCTTTTAAGATCACAAATATCACAATTGTTGTTCTATTCTCAAATTAAATAGGTATAGTTTGTGGAAACCTAAATTAGTCTTCCTAATTTTGTTTAACAACTTAAGACTTGAAGTTATAAATTTTAAGAATGAAATTAGGCAGACTAATCAAACATTGCTACTATCTTAAAGAAAACTATTTGAGCTATTTAAATAAACAAAGAATTTTGTTTTATAGCTCCATTTTGCACAACAAAAAATTAACAAATTTTGAGTTTTGTAAGAAATTTTAATGTTTTACCAATAACATAAGAATTGCAATACATAGTAAAGTTAAAAAAATAGATATTTTCTCTAACATTCAACATACGGATAAAAAGTACATTTTATAATATTAGTGCTAAATTATCAAAAAAAAAAAAAAAACAATGTGCTAAACAAGCCCTATGCATATAGTCATTCTTTAATCCCATGTTAACAAATGAGTTTATTGAGAAGAAAATAAAATTGCATATGCCATTTATTGAAAAATATGTAATGGCTTGTGAATCCATAAGCTAAAAGTAAAGCCCAATTAAACATAAATATATGAAAATTCACAGATTCCCGTAGACCCAAGGTTCGGTGTTTGAATTTTGACATAAAAAACACACCCACAAATATTTTATATATCAATCAAAAAGAATAAATAAATAAAATCTGGGGTTTATTAAATTTCTATTCTTCTGTCTGTCTAATTTCAAACAGAGTATTAGTCAATAAAAAATCCAAATCAAATAGTAGACAGTATCAAACAATAACAGATACGATATGAACCTTAAGTGTAACCTACCTTCACATAACAAATTTTATAGTCTTAAACTCACATCCATAGGCTCTTATACCAAATGTTGGAAATAATATTAATTTCAAATATTTATTATGATGTGAATTTAGAACATTAATTTTAAATATCTATTATGGAAAGCATACCTGTTTGAGCCATTTTGATTGAAAATTTTCCCTTGAGATGACGAGCAGTTGTTATTAGGGTTAGGTATTTCCCTCCTTCTCCAAGTACAAAATATGACGGTTATCTATGGGTCAAGCAATCTGAAAATCCTTAGAGTGGAGTGGGGACCTAGCTAATACAAACACATATACATAGTTAATAGACCCTCCCACAAATAGACCATTACACCAAGAGACTTATAGTTGCTGTCCAACCACAATTTCTTTATAATAGGTGTGCATGAGCCCACAAAATGATTATAACAATGGCCCATCCTCAGTGTCTTATAATCATATCAATTCAGCTCGTTTTAATAAAACAAAAGAGACAATTAATGGAAGCTCAATACAAGAAAATTCTAACAGCTCAGACCTTTTAAAGGATTTGCTCAGTAATAGGGTAATCAAATTTGGTTAGGCTGGTTCCTCACTCATCAATATGACAATCAACAATGATCGGATAGATATTATATTGCTTGGGGAGTCTTCACTCTAAGCTTTAGAGTTTCATTATTATGTATAACTGTCCATTCACATTTTCTCATCTTTAAAACATAGTCCTCTTATGCTTTGTCTGGTGAAAAATACGCCACTTGGAAGCTTAGAATTATTGCTCAGTAAGTGATGCTTGAACAGAATAAGAATCTGGTCAGACCCTTACTCATGTTGCTCATGAATAAATCTAGCCAGGCCCTTGCTCCCTTGCTCATAGTGCTCATGAATAAATCTAGTTAGATTGCTCATGTTGCTTGGAAATAAATCTGGTCAAACCCTTGTTCATGCTATGAAGTGCTACTTGGCAAGTGGTTCGTAGAAGTTGCTGCTCTGCAATTGATTCTGTGGATCCGTTGGGGATAGAGAACTGGCATAATAGGTGAAGTTATAATTATTAACAATTAAGGAATGGTTGGATAGCTAGTTGAGGAAAATCTACAATTGAGTTTAGTGATCTTTTATGACACTAAATGTTTTCTCAACACAATTAGGCAACAAAATATTTTGACTAACAAGATAAGGCCGTCTCTCATCCTTTTTTGTTGTATGTAGAAGATGAATTAAATTCTTAGGCATCCTCAAGCTTTTGAATTTATCTTTTAATCGCTAAGGTGCCATTTGTATATCTATTTTGGTCTTGTTTTCTATTTTGCATTTTTGAAAAATAAGAAAAACAATTGAACACACATTTGGTCACTTGCGTTTTAAAACCTGTTTTAGAAAATAAAAAATGAGTTTACACATGAAATACAAAATGACTAAAAATTATCTGGAACTTTTTTGACTCAAAACAAGGAGATTAATCCCAAAACATGGAGATTAATCCCAAAACATGGAAGACAGAAAATGATAAACTAAATGCATTTTTAGCATTCTTAAAACATAAATCTCAAAACAATAAATAGACAACAGAAAATAAAAAATAGAAATACAAACTAAATGTCACTTTAGACTCTTGGATCTTATGATTTTCCCATATTCAACTACACCTTTTGGACCGTGAAATGTGACAAATGATCTATTTAGTTGATCTCAGACTATTTTGGGGCATAATATAATTATGTGTATTCTAATGAAGATTTTCAAATATGGGACTGTAAGCTATAAACAGACAATATTATTCGGTAAGTAAAAATACTGCTCGGATATATATACAGTGACATTGCAAGTGATTTTAAATCAATTCAAGTTGTTTGATAATCTTTAAATAGTGCGTGTGCATAGCTCCATGTTGCTCTAAATTGGAGATGAATTGTGATCAGCCATGCTCGGTTTCAATGAATATTTAATAAATGAACTGTCTAAAAGGTGTAATTAAAGATCATACTTGGTCATGCTATATTTTAATTTAAATGGCTTTTATCATCCACATCAAGAAAACCTTCGGCTGTTAGATCCTTAGCTAAACAACTTGTTCGATTGAGACTATTCATCTATTCAATGAGTTGGTAAGCTGCGTCACCTGCTTTGGTTAGGTCTCTGATGTAACAAGATGTTAGAGTTATATTTCTTTGGTGCCCTTGAAAGCATGTTTTATGTAATGACATTTTATTTTAGTTTATTTTTCTGGATATAATAAAATATTTATTTATTTAAGCATACATTAATATCCCCTGTTTATAAAGTATGTGATTTAAGTATTGGGCATAAGATGCCAATACAGAAAGATTTAAATCACAAGTTTTATAAATTAAAGTAAAATTCACAGCTATTAATGAAACGGGCATTTTATTATGTTAAAGCTGTAACTTTTCTACTTCTTAATTGGGTGATTTATCTTGATCACTAAAGTGGTGACTTTGAGTAGGAAAGTTAGTATGTATATGAGATATACATATTGAATGGACTACTGTAAATTATGATTTGGTTAATAAATGTCTTTTAATCATAATTTACATAAGCTTTAATAAACTTAATAAACCTTAATCCTGAGTTTGTAATGGACTCACATTTATAAATTAAGTCTATTTGAGTTATCACGGAGTGAGATCTTATTAATGGTTAAAACCTCGATAACTTGGAGATTTAATATTATGAATCGTGGGAACATATACTTACAAGATGGAATCCATTCTGATACGCTCACCTAAGCTATTTATCTTTTTGATCATTAAATCTGTGGCCGCAGTTTATTCAATAAATTGTTTATTGAATAACAATATTTATTTGTAAATTATTTACAAATATGAAAAATATTGAGAATGATCAAAATATAGACAAATAGTGACTTAGGGTTAAATATGTAATTAAGGGACTCGACATTTAGCCCAGCTTAATTACGAGCTTATAATGGAGGGTTAATTAAGTGGATATTATTGGTCTAAGACCAAAATTCATTTTATTAAAAGTTGTTTTAATTAAATGAATTTCAACATGGACTACTAGAGTGCAGCTCAGGGCTTTTAGTGGAATAGCCCTGGGTTAATTTAAAAGATAATGGGTTGTCATGAGATGACAAGGCCCAAATATCTTTTAAGTTGGAGCTAGGAATCTATGGGCCTTCAGTCCCCAAGCTAGCTCAATTTTATCTTGATGGGCCAGGTCCAATTGACTAATTATTTATAATTTATTTATGAAATAAATTATAGATAATTAATATATATTTAGATAAGATGATATAGTTGGGAGATTTTCTCAAGATAATATATCTTCTAAATATATATTAGGATAATATATATAGATAAGATATATGAGAGAGTTGATAAGAGATAATCTCTAGAGTTAGAGATCTTCTCTGATATAAACTCTATATCTCTCTCTATAAATATCTTTTATATATTATTAATGAAAAAAAATCGATCTGAGAGAGTGCCCACACACTTCCATCTAGAGAGATAATTTGAGAATAGTTTGGAAGGCTGAATCGCTGAAAGAAGGTGCTTCCACTGTGCATCAGAAGAAAATTTTAAAGAGTTCATCCTTCCATTCGAGGTATTTCTCTCAACCTTGTGCTATAAAAACCAACACAAGATACTCACATAGGTGGCTGTAGTGAGAAACTTATATGTTGCTCAGCAAGCCTACAAAATCCTTTTAAATAACGTGCTACTCGGATAGATAATTACACTTATCAGTGAGGTAGAATTCAAATTTTGCAGTGGTTTTTGATTGTTTGACAAAATGCCTTGTTCAGCAGAGTCGTATGTGTAGCTTAGGCATCGTTGGTTGCGGGCCTTGGATTTTCTTAGGAAGGTTTGAAACAATGGTTGCTGTTTGGCCCATGGAATGTGGTTTTCAACTCATTTGTTGCTCAACCTAAGACCATTTCATGTTCAAGCTCAGTATGTTCAGCTTAGCCATACGTGATAATGTAAATCAACGCATGGTGTTATCTCTCTTTCATCAGCACAACTTAGTGATTGGATCCCTGACACGGATTGGCTACTCAATCACTAGCTTTTACGGTAATTGTTACGTGGGAATGACTTCGACAAAACTTAGTTCCTTCGTGGTCTGCCCGAGGAACTTGTAAATCAACGCGTGGCAATTGTTCTCGACTCCAATTGTTGATCCGATCAACTAAAGTGATGCTTATACACAACTCAAAATTTAAGCTTAATCTAAGTTTATAACTTGTGCTTAGGAATATTAATTAGTTCATGCTCGGTAATCAAATATTAATTAAATTATACCCATCCTAAATTGTGCTCGGTAGTGAGACAGCAGCCATGCTTGAATAAGTACACCAATATGTTCAAACAATATATTGATAAATGAATTTAAAACCATGTCATTCAATACTTGATATGTTAAGTGTTTGAGGATGTTTGTGGGTGCCTTTATGATGCATATTCATAAGTTCTGCTATTTATACATAATATAGCCAAAACTTAATACATCTACATGGCATAGTTTGTTGAATATTGCACCTTGTGCTCGGCCAAGTAAAAGCATTGGTAGTGCCTAGACTTGATAAGTCTTACAACTGATTGGCATAAAATTAATACTTGATAATTCTTTAGAATTAATTGGCATAATTACCTTTTGGTCAAATGATGCTCGGTAACATAGTGTTCAATTTTATGATTCAAGAGTAGTAGCTTCTCTGCTACATGTATAACCATTAATGACATTTTTAACTTAAGAGATATTGGTCTCATAATCTGCTAGCCCGGAGAGCTTCATAGCCAACAACACCCTCAACCTCTCATGCTTGGTGATGTCGATTGTTGCAGTAAGGTGGGTTGCATCAAATGATAACTTCATACTATCTTTTCTCAATTTAGAGATAGGGGAGGGTTGCCCCCCAGTGTAATGTGAGACTGTTCTGTGTCAATATTATGTGTAGAGGCTTTGATAGCTCGGTACTATCTCTTCTCAATGGCAGAACCTATAAATAGGAATCAACTTGTTTCCCACAGATGACACCAAGTGAAGCGGGAAAAAATCACGCTCCCCTTCTTATGTAGACCCCTCCTTTCATCTCCTCCATGTAAACTATAAATATACTGTAAAAAATATGACGTTAGAAGTCCGACCAGCGGCAACTAGTTGGGGCCCTTCGATGCCCAAGTCAGTAGTGGTTTCTAACATAGGAGAAGAGGAAAGCGAGAGAGAAGGAGGGAGAAGTCCTGTGTTTAGAACATACATTCTTTCTTATAATAGACATTGGAGGAGGGATCTCAAACATATGGTGTACATCCAAGATCGAACTTAGACACATGGCACGCATCCAAAGAGGGGACAAGTTGGTGGTTATGGAGGCGGCTACATTGTGTGCTGCATTAATGGAAGGGCATAAAATGTATACCTACATCCACTACTAATTACCACTCTGGCTGTGTCTATTCCAACTATACAATATAACTTTGACCATAGCCACATTGTTGTTTATGATATCTAGGTAGGATAGTCTTCTGAGAAAGGATGACACGTGTCAAATAAACCTATAAATACATAAAGGATGAAGAAGAGAGACAAACACCATTCACCATACAACAACTCTATCAAATTTACTTCCGAACTTTCCCTTCTTCTATACGTATTCTAACTTGACGGTTAGAGGGGTGTTTAGCCAAACACTGCCCAGCCGGCAGTTTTATTTTAAGACTCGAACCACGAATCAAGAAGCCCAAGACGCTAATACCATCAAACCTTCATCCGACCGCATCATCAGTACCTTCCCACTTGGTCAGACATGTCAGCAAAGGATCTCATTGGATTTATTGGGCACTCCAGACATCGTCCCTTATGTTCCTCATATCAAGAAATGGGAATAGTAGGAGTAGTGGAGGTTTCTTCCTCCCTAATTTTGAAAGACCATGAGATGAGATACTGCCACATGTCAAAGTGGTCCCCAAGCATAATTTTTGATCTTCCATGTGTAAACTTAATTTTTTTCCTAGTTCATTTGTTTATACAAATGTGACTTTATGAGCTTTAGAATTACATGGAGTATTGCATTTTCATAGTAGCATAAGACTTTCAAATGTTATTTTTTTTATTTTTTATTTTTGCAGGATGGTATTTGATGTTATCAGTAGCGAATCCAGAAATTTAGGTTAGTATAGGCTAAATCACAAATAAAATTTTAAATTTAAACAAATACATAAAATATGATAAAATACAAATACTATACATTGATATCAATTTTTTTTTTTTTACACAAAATAACCTTTAAATTAAAAAATAAGGTACAACAATTCTTTTCGTTCTTTCATATTTTAAAAATGTTGCAATTTTTTTTTTATTGAAATGGAGTGATTATTTTTACTCCTTTATTTGATTATCAATTTATGGAATCTTAGAATAAAATAGTATTAATTTAAACTTACCTAAAATAAAATCAAATAAAAAAATTTTGAAAGTTGAGTGTAATATAAATAGAGATGATAATATTTGACACAACTCAAACAGGACATAACCTATATAACGAGTTATTAAAAGAAAATTCAAATACGATACAATATAAATACGTGAACCCAAAATTGACCAAATTTAATATAATTTGACCAGATTATAAAATAAATTGATTATTAAAATATTCACTAAATTTTAAAATATTTGAGTATTTGCACACAAACGTGAATCACCACCATTAGGGTATAGATACATGTGGAAGTTATAATAGTGGTGATACGATGTTTAGAGTTGTAAAAATTTATAGAGATATGTAGAGTTTTTATCTCATAATTTATGCAGTGACAAAAAAAAAAAAATTAATTTTGTAGAAATTTTTTGAGTTTTTTTCAGTGTAGGTGGTAGCCCGCACTTGGCACAACGTGGGTCCACCATTGAATGTTATCTTTTATAAAATATTAGTGTGTGAATTTCAGTTTTACCTTATTGAATTATACTATCTCTAAGAAGTATATTGCTATTCTATGGAAAATATATCATTTTCTGAATTGTCATTATTGATTTCATGAAAACTATTTAAATATATGAATTATTATTTTTTAGGAATTTCAAAACCACTTTTAGAGCTATATATATATATATATATATCATTACTTTAAATTTTGATTACAAAATGACTCCAGTAGTTTAATTTTATCTCGATATGAGCTCAAAAAATCATAATACTAAAATAAATGTACTAGTAAAATTATATATTTTAATTGTAACATATTTGTTTAATAATTTGCAATCAGTAAATTGTTTTAAGTCTTTGTGAATTTAAAATATAGTCATATAATACCATTTGGTCATATCTAGATGTGTGTGTTTATTTATATTATATATGTATTATGATATTTCATTTGAGCTCTTTTTCAGTAAAATATGTTTAAAGATTTATATTTTGTTGATGAATAACCATAAACATAACGATGACTAAAGAATACTCATAAAAATGACATATGAATTTAGTTAGAAATATATTTTAAATTATAAAATTATTGATCTCATAAAAAATTTCTAAAATTTATCATCCATTTACAAGATAAATTTGAACTTATTCATAATTTTTATTGATTTTTTGGCCATTTGACTAAATTGAAGTGTTTTAAAACAGTTTTTTTTTTTGGGTCCTACAACAATTTTAAGCAAAATTTAAGCAAATTTGTCAGTTTTTAAAGTATTTAGTAAAATAATGTTAATGCTAAAAATGCTATTTGTGATAACAATTTTTAAAACATTCTTTTAGATAGTGTTTTAAAAAAAAAAAACACTCTTTAGACACATAAATTTTGGCTAATCAAAAATAGCCTTGCGTCAAATAAATTCCCCATTAAATTATCAAATTAAATCTTGCCAATGTGTCTTATAGGGGTTTTAATAAAATTACACAAGTGGACAAATCACATGTTGTCATGTGTAAAAGTGATGCAACCTAAAGATGACAAGATTTGACCAATCAAACTAAGCCACTTATCAACTAGGCCCATTACTAAAGATAATTAATATTTATCTCTTAAAAAAATAAATAAATGAGAGATAATTATTTAAAAAGTATGATATTATCCAAACTTTTTGATATTATCTCTTATTTAATAAATAAAATAATGACATAATTATCTTGGAGAAGTTAAACTCTACTGTGACTCTCTCCCATACATTTGTAAATAGGGGTCACTACCAAGCACAAATACACATTTTTTGCACATAAGGAGACTCTGCTGGCTCAAATTGCCAAAACCTCACAGACTCTCAAGTATCAAGAATATTTAAGTGTTGGTACGAGATCGAGTTTCAAGCCCTCGCATCAATGTTTTGAAAGGAATAATCAAAGGATTTTAGTTATTTGATTAGAATAAATAGAGATTGTAATCCATCTTTTTCTACATCAATAAATTAATTTTGTTCCTATAATTTTCTATGTTTATTTTCCAAACATGAAATTTGTGTGTACAAATTTCTAGCACGTCCAGTGGGACAATCCTTGCCTGTCACTCCTCTTTTCATCAAACCAAATCAACTAAGCTCTCATGGCTTCGAAGAACGACTATTCGAAGGTTCTAGATCTGAAAACCAAAGGCTTCAAATCTACTGTTGGCAACATTAACTCGAGGTCTATTGCTTAAAACACCTTCTTGGTCACACAAGGTAAGGCAAAAACCATGGCTGAAGCACTGAAGTAAGCCCTGCTGCTACCCAAATCAACACTTGTTTTCAACTCAAGTTCGTTGAAGGCAACATCTACCTCATTAAGTCTTTCAAGAGGCGAAGAAGATAATGTTGCTGCTACTGCTACAAAATCGAAGGAAGACATTTCTGTAATTTTGGAGAAGGTTCTGTCACGTCCTTTCATGTCTCAAGGATCTGATTCAAGTGTCAAGCTCCAATCTGGCTAGAAGAAGATTAATGATTGAAGCAGTTCTGAAACTAACTGTCCTCTAGAAACTCCTTAATCAAAGTTTAAGTTGCATGATGATTTTGCCAATTCTCAAAGCTCGATAGCTATGAATGTAATGACGGCGGATGCGACATCGTTAGAAGAGCAAGTCAACTTGCTATCAAAGATTGTGTAGAACTTGTGCAAGATGGTGTAAGAACGTGGTCACCAAATTGAAACGATTATGAATAAGTTAAACAACACTGGAGAATCAAGCCAAACTCCTGCATCTCCAAAACCACAAGAAGTGACTGAATCATCTAGCAAGCAAGAATAAACTCTGAAAAGCTTGCCAGTTTCTACTGATGGTTTTGTCCTTGTTGATCAGATGAAAGTCAAAGATAAGAATGAGGAAACCCCAAAATCTTCTCTCATATACGCTAAACTTTACACTCATCGAATTGATCAACTGAAGATGCCAACTGGTTACTAACCCTTGAAAGTATAATAATTTGACAACAAAGGAAATCTAAAATAACATGTCGCTCACTTTGTGGAAACTTGCAACAATGCTAGAATTGATGGAGATCTTCTGATCAAGCAGTTCATTTGAACTCTCAAAGGTAATGCATTTGACTGGTATTACGATCTAGAACTTGGCACCATTGACAACTAGGAGCAACTGGAGCAAGAATTTCTTAATAGATTCTTCAATACCCATCGTACGGTGAGTATGATTGAGCTTACTAACTCTTGCCAGTGGAAAGAAGAACCTGTCCTCGACTTCATCAATTGATGGAGAAATTTGAGCCTCAACTGTAAAGATAGGTTGTCTGAAGCTTCAACAATCGAGATGTGCATTCAAGGCATGCACTGGGGGGGCTTCGTTATATCCTTTAAGGCATTAAGCCTAAAACTTTTGAAGAAAATTGGCTACTTGTGCTCATGACATAGAGCTCAGTAGTGCTGCAAGCGGTAATCAAGGGCTGCCGATTCAAGAACCTTAAAAAAGAGGAAACAAGCAAGAAAACAACTGCAAAGGGGACAAGACTTTCTCCAAAACTTCTAACAAAGACTCTATATCCATTTCCACTACACTAGTAAAAATTTCTGCTGCACCAGTGAAAATTTCTACATCAGCCATAACTCCACCTAAACCTAAGAAGAGAGAAACAAAGAAGGTCGAATCCACTTAAGGAAGAGGATGGAAAAGATTTACGCTTGAAGAAATATAAGCAAAGAAATATCCATTTCCTGATTCTAAAGTTCCTCGAATGCTTAAGGGCTTGTTAAAGCTAAAGCTCATTGAGCTTCCAGAGATGAAGTGCCCTAAAAAAAGCTGATAAAGTTAATGATCCTAATTATTGCAAGTATCAACGATTAATTAGTCATTCTACTTAGCGATGCTTCATTCACAAAGAAAAGATTATGCAACTGGCAAGTTTAGGGAAGATCCTCGCAGAAGAAAAAGAGGTAATAGCTACTAACCAAACTACTATCATGATTGGAGCTGTTGATCTTACACTTGAAAGTTTAATTTCCAAGTTTGAAGTTCAATTTGGATCGTTTGATCCAATAGAAATATCCATGTGTCAATCTGGTTCCTCTGCACAACCAATGACAAGAAAGAGTGCTGTAGAAGAAACAATTTATTCACCTGAGGAAGGATGGACACTTGTTACTCGCGAAAAGAAAGAGTAAGTCAAAGTCTCATCACCATCAAATCATTCATTACAAGCAGAAGTTCATAAGATCTAACAAAAAGAAGTAGTGGAAGAATAAGAAAGTCTAAAAAACAACATCAACTACAGCAGTTGAGACTTTCATTCAACCATAATGTACTCCTACCACTTTATGGGAGTTTCTTCCAAAATCTTGGAAAAATGCTTGTTAATCTAATCTTGAGATTGTTGAATGCCATGTTGTGAATGTAGAAGAACCGACTGAAGAAAGAGTTGAGTCATTTTCAACACTCATGCAAAAACCAAAGGAACTTAACTTTGAAACTTGTGGCGATACATCTGTCACTAGTATAAAGAATCTAACTTTCTCAGATGAAGATCTTCTGTTTGGTTCAACACCACACAATCGTCTTCTTTTCATCTCTGGCTATATACGCAAACAAAGATTGAATATAATGCTTGTTGATAAAGGATCAACAGTCAACATTCTACCTTTTTGCATGATAAAGGAATCAAGCATTGGTATGGATGAATTATCACGTAGTCGCTTGATGATTCAAGGCTTTAATCAAGGGGGTAGAGACCAATTGGAGTAATCTATCTCTATTTACTCATTGATGACATGACATCAACCACATCATTCCACGTGATCGATGCTAAAACTTCATATAATATGCTATTGGGTTAGCCTTGAAACCATGAGAATGGTGTGGTTCCTTCTACTCTTCATCAGTGCCTCAAGTACTACCGTGATAACATATTAGAAAGATTGTAGCTGATGAGAAGCCATTCACCAAAGCTGAATCATACTTTATTAATGCTAAGTTCTGCTTAGCACACATTGTGGTGGAAGAGCTACAACCAATTAGTATTTCATCAACGTACAAGTTGCAACGAAATGACAATCTCTAAGATGACAAGAATTGTAAGATTGTTGATCAAAACAAGGGAATCAGCAAACTGATCAAAAGTGGCAATGAGAAGTGCAACATGAAAGCCTCTAAGAATGCCACTCCAGTACTTCATTATGTGCCAAGGGCTTGAAGAGTTGATGATCAAGCCTTGGATGGACTAACTCTCCCCATCACCAACATCAATTAAGCAAAGGAAACTACGCCAATCTCAGGATTTGTTCAGTCAACACAAAGTCCTAAAGTAGAGCATGGTGACCTGCCTTCAACATGCACAAATGAGGGCTTTTAATCCAAATGCATACAAGCTTCTTGTAAAGGCTGGATATAGTCCAAAGGAATCTTTCACCTTAGGAAAGTTACCACTAGAAACTGATGGACAAGATGTATATAGGTTGAACTTGACTCAAAAGATGTAAAGGCAAAAGGAATACACTGTACAGAATTCTCGTGTAGGCCTTGGTTTTCACTCTACCTGCTCTAGTGTGTATCATAAAAAAAAAAAAAAATCAGCTAACTACATTACTTCTGATGAAGATGAATGACTAGTACCAATCAAGCCTTTTGTCTTTGATTGTCTAGAGAAAATAAATCCACAAACTTCAGTCTTCGATCATCTAGAAAAATTAAATCCACAAACATCAGCTTCTGATTGTTTGGTAGAAATAAATCCAAGAGTATTAGCTTTTGACCGCCTAGAAAAGATAAAGTCAAAAGACTCAGTCTTTGATCGGCTGGGGGTAAAAAATTTGGCAACAAATGAACTCATTGCATCTCTCATACCCAGAGAATCTATCAAGAATAGACTGGGAATCTCTGAGAAGAAAATCAATGTCATCTTAGAAGACCCCAAAGATCTCAGAAGTAAAATACCATCTCGCATGAAATGTCATACTACTTTAGTAGTAACAGTTGAAGAAGAATTGAAGTTGAAGCGACAAACAGTAGTAATCACAAAATTTTCTACTAAACATCATAAACCTTCTCTAAAAAAGAAAATATTGAATACTTATTCCGCATCAATGCAAGCGATGGAGAAATTCAAGTGGAAGAGAAAGCTGAAGATGCTCCGCCACAACTTGAAGAAGATGTTAAGTCCACTGTTGATGATTTGAAAGAAATCAACCTTGGCACACGAGAAGACCCTCAACCTATCTACATAAGTGCTCTCCTAAGTCCTAAGGAAGAAAAGGCTTATGTTAAGCTTCTTATAGAGTATAAGGATGTCTTCTCTTGGAGCTACAAGGAATGGCTGGGTTAGACCTTAAAGTTGCTGTCCATCATTTAGCAGTAAAGTAGGGTGTCTAACCAATTAAACAAGCTCAATGTTGATTCTAACCGGAGTTGATTCCAAAGATTGAAGCCGAGGTCAATAAACTCATTGAAGCTAGATTTATCCGAGAAGTCAAGTATCCAACATGGATCTTGAGTATTGTCCTCATTAAAAAGAAGAATGGACAAATTTGAGTATGCGTCAACTTTCAAGACTTCAACCATGCTTGCCTAAAAGATGACTTTCTACTCCCGTTGATAGAACTCATTGTGGCAGCTACCATTGGTCACGAAGCCTTATCTTTTATGGATGGCTTGTCTGGCTACAACCAAATTTGCATGGCACTACGAGATGATGAGTTGACAGCTTTTCATACATTCAAAGGCATTTATTGTTACAAAGTAATGCTATTTGGATTGAAGAGTGCAGGGGTCACTTATCAAAGAGCGATGCAAAAGATTTTCAATGACATGCTATATTGAATGCTGCATGGATGATCTTGTTGTAAAGTCAAGAAAGAGAGCAGATCATCTTCAAGATTTAAAGAAGGTTTTCGATTGCCTACGTTGATAACAGCTTAAGATGAATCCCTTGAAATGTGCCTTTGGTGTTACCTTTGGAAAGTTCATTGGATTAATTATTCATCTTCACGGTATTGAAATAGACGAAACAAAAATTGATGCTATCTTAAAGATGCTTGAACCTCGAAATATTCATGAGCTTAAAAGTCTACAAGGGCAATTGACTTATCTTTGGCAATTCATTTCAAATTTAGCTAGTCATTGTCAACCATTTAGTTGGCTAATGAAGAAAGGTGATCTATATAAACGTGATGAAGCATGCAGCAATGCCTTTAAAAGTATTAAGGATTATTTGATAAAATCACCAATATTGGCTGCTTCTATTCCTGGAAAGCCATTGGTTTTATAAATTGTTGTATAAGAACAGTCTTTTGGGGCTTTACTTGCTCAAGAAAATGCAAAAGAAAAATAAAATGTCCTTTACTATCTTAGCAGGATAATGACCCCCAATGAGTTGAACTACATGCCAATTGAAAAGATGTGTTTGGCCTTGGTATTTGCAATTCAAAAGTTGTGGCATTATTTTTAAGCTCATACTATTTATCTCGTCTCTAAAGCTAATCCCATCAAGTACATCATGTCGAAACTAGTTTTATCTGATCGACTAGCTAGATGGTCTCTTCTTCTTTAAGAATTTGAGATCATTTATGTGCCTCAAAAAGTGGTTAAGGGACAAGCCTTAGCTGATTTCCTAGCTGATCATCCGGTACTTGCTGATTGGGAGCTATCAGAACAACTACCAGATGATGACGTCCTCTATGTAAAAGTTCAACAACCATGAAATATGTATTTTGATGGAGTAGCTCAGCGTAGCAGTGTAGGAGCTTGTATAGTGTTTCTCACTCCTAAAAGAGATGTGTTGCCTTATGTCTTCACTCTTATACAGCTCTGTTCAAACAACGAAGCTAAATATTAAGCACTTATACTTAGGTTGGAAATGGTTGTTGACATGAAGCAGTTGAAACTAAATGTATATGGAGATTCAAAATTGATAATCAATTAGCTACTAAACATTTATGAAGTAAGGAAGCCTAAACTTATTCCTTACTACAACTATACAACTTGATTGATAGGATGGCTTGGTGGTGTCACCTTGGAGCATGTGCCAAGAAAAGATAATAAAAAGGCAATTCCCTTGCTAAGCTTGCTTTAGCACTTGTATTGCCTGATCAAGAGACACAAATTCTAATTTGTTAAAGATGGGTCATTCCTCTACTCTTTGATGATGAAGACAATGATAAAAGAGATGTAAATGTAATATCACTCTTTAAAATAAAAGAAAATGATTAGCATTAACCACTTGTTGATTATCTGCTCCATCAGAAGTTACCAGAAGATCCGCGTAAAAGAATTGACGTAAAGCATTAGGCTTCAAGATTTGTCTACTACAAGGACACACTTTATCATTGTTCTTTCGAAGGATTATTCCTCCATTGCCTTGGAGAAATTAAAGCTAAACAAACTTTGGAAAAAGCTCACTCTGGTATGTGTGGTGCTCATCAATCTGGTCCAAAATTACACTTTTGAATCAAAAGAATGGGTTACTACTGGCCTACAATGCTAAAAGATTCTATAGAGTGTGCCAAGAGGTGCCAAGCTTTTGAATTCTATAGAAACTTTATACATTAACAACCAGAACTGCTCTATCCAACTATTGCTTCTTGGCCATTTGATGCATGGGGGCTAGACGTAGTGGGGCCATTTCCTAACTCTTCCACTAGTCATTTGTACATTTTGGCAGCAACTGACTACTTCTCTAAGTGGGCCAAAGTCGTACCATTAAGAGAAGTTAAAAAAGAAAATGTCGTGGACTTCATTCACACCATTATCATCTTCAAATATGGCATGCCACGATACATCATCACTGATAATGGGAAGCCTTTCTACAACAGTTTGATGAACAAGTTATGTGATGGCTTCAAACATCATAACTTTTCCATGTATAATTCACCTGCAAATGGTCTTGCCGAAGTATTCAACAAGACTCTTGGAATTTTGTTGAGAAAGGTGGTTACAAATTCAAAGGGAGATTGGTATGAGAGAATTGGAAAAGCTCTTTAGGCCTATCGAACAATATATCGAACGTCTACACGAGCTACTCCTTATGCTTTGGTGTATGGCCTAGAAGCTTTTCTCCCATTTGAGCGTCAAATCTTATCATTATGAATTGCTCTTCAAGAAGGTCTCACTGAGGAAGAAAATGCTCGCTTTCAACTGGAAGAATTGGAAGCACTTAACGAAAAGATACTTGATGCACAGCAATGTTTAAAATGTTACCAAGCTCGTCTTTCGAAAGCATTCAACAAAAGAGTTCGCCCTCAATCGTTTCAGAAGGGGGACTTGGTATTTACCTTGAGAAGACCCATCATTACCACGCATACAACAAATTCAATTCCAAGTGGGATGGTCCATATATCATGCAAGAAGTCTACTCAAATGGAGTATACAAGATAGTTGTTGAAGATGGCTCCCATAAACGTTAAGTTCTTAAAGCGCTACTATCCTTAAAATTATATACTACTCCTGGACTGTATGAGTATAAACTATGAAAGGCATAAAAAAAATGAATTACATTTGGCTTGATCCCATCTTTAGCTATTTATAATTAGAAAACAAATCAATTAAATATAAAATAAAAAATTATTCAAATTTAATACATATTTAAACTCGAGTTTGAATGTATCACTTAAAATAAAAAAAAAATCAATTAAAACTAATATCACTTGATAAGAAAGTGATTTTTATCCAAACTTAATCCTTATCTAAACTTAAATTTGAGTTTGAATGTATTGCGTAATCGAAAACTAATCAATTAATTTGTTAAAATTTTATTTTTATATTTATTTTTTATTTGAATTCTTTTTCAGAATTGTATTTTTATAATGTAAATATAACACATATTGAAATTAAAAGTTTAACATTAAATATGAGACAAAAAAAATATATATATAAGTAGAATATTATGAAGTTTAAGAGTTTAAGATTGGTGGAACATTATTAAGTTTATATGGTTTGTCTAGGAAGTTCAAAATTTTAGTATTGAATATTATTTTAAAATTAGTTGTTTTATTGTATTTAAATATTTTTAAAGTTTTTTCTTTTTAACATTCAGAAAGAATTTAATAACTCTTATAAATATTTTTTTTATCATCTAAAATAATGAACATTTTAAGAGAAGTAAAAAATTATAAAATTTAAGGGTATTCATAATAGAATTTAAGAATTCTTATATGTGTTTATATAATCTAAAATAGAGTATGTTTCATTATGTTTAGGTAAGTAGAAAATTATGGAAGAATTTGGATAAGAGTCTCTTAGACAAGTTATAATAATAATAAAAAAAACGATTATTTGAAATAACATTTTTTTAAAGAAGTTATTCCAAACAGTGTTTTAAAAAGTTGCCATTTCAAACGCTATTCTTTAAATTAATAGTATTTTCATATATACTTAAAAAACATCTGCATTTGCTTACATTTTAAGCTATGTAACAGCATAAAAAAAAAAAAAAAAAAAACTCAGTTAAAACATGGTGTTGATAGCGATGGATTTTTTTTTTTGGTTGCTGTTAGAATAAAAAAGATTGAGATAGTAGTGTTCAACAGGAAATATTTCGAAATATATACATAATAATACATTTTCAAAATACATTTTTACTTTTCCTAAAAATGTATTTAAATACCATTTTTAAAATGTAATTTTTGTCTTGTTCTGATTGGCCTAGTTTTCAGAGGACCATTTTCTTTTTCTTGAGCCAGTTTTCTACGCAAAATAGTTAACTAAAAGTAAAAAATATAATTTTTAAATTATTTTCTCTGAACAAAATTTTATTATTGTTATTATTATTTTTTTTTCTATTCTCACGTCAGGAAAGAGAAAAAAAAAAAAAATTAATTGCTTTTGCTTTCCGCCCCCTCCTACTTCCAAGCAGCGGGTAGAAGAGGAAGAGGCGTGGAGGATTGAAAAAAGCGTGAGCAGCGAAGCTAACAAAATGAGCAGAAAATCCAAGGTAGGTGGAAAAAAAGGGTTAAATGGCGGGGATGAGGACGCAGAGGTGGATGTGCTGCTGCGTGCGGCGGAGGACGAGTTGCTTCTCAACCTCAGTATCAACTCTCACACGTCCCATGGTGTCTCTCAGAATTCCTATATAGATCCTGATCTTGACCGTCGCTTCCAAGCCCTCAGGTCCTCCCGTCGAGCCACCGACTGCAAACCGCCGCCACCGGCAAAATCAACAGCCGATGATAAGAAAAGGGTCGTTGATAGCAGCAACATCAGCTGCGAAGACGACCTCTTTGCTCGATTCGCCGCTCTCAAGACCTCTCTTCCCTCTTCCTCTTCTTCGTTCTGCGGTTACGATCGTCAGCGTCCCAATAAGTTAAGCAGCGGCGATGAGCAACAAAATCAGCGCATAATTGAAACAAGTGATGAAGATGAGGTCCAAAAGGTGATCCGGTGGGCTATTGACGCTGCTCGACTCGATCCCTCTCCTCCCACCGACTCCGATGATGATGGCAATGCGGAAACCGATACTGACGGTGACAACGACGATGACAATCACGATCATCAAAGGAAAAAAGCCCAACAGAAGTAGTAGTATTAGAATGCTTATCATCCCTCCCTAATCTTTCTTTGACAAATGCTCTTTTCTGTGTTGATATTTTCATTACAAAATTGTGAAATTTCCCAAAATTGCATAAGTTCTGTGTTCACACAAACAATACATACTCCTGAGTTTGTTGGGTATTTGAAGATTGATTAGGTTTGAGCATGTTAATTCAGTACAAGAACAGTGTACTGTGTGAGTTTTGACATTTTGATTGGCTATTATCTGATTAAAATTTAAGAATATTTAGTTTCAAACATAAGCATGTACTAGAGTAACCCAACGAAGGTAATTTCTCTGATGTTATTCACTTATTGTTTGTGATTGCTATTAAATATTTGAATATTGTCTTCTGAAACAATTAATTAGAAAATTAGTATGACAAAGGTCATAATAAGGATGCTTAGATAGGCTCATAAAATTCTCCCATCTAAAAAAATTGTGTCTGAATGACGGAACATTCTGTAAACCAAATCAAATCAAAAATCAAACTAAGTATTTTTTCACTAGGTGGAGTTGGCTATATGGATTTGACGACGTCAATCAAATCTATTTAGGGTCACGTTCTCCGTTAAATTCAGATAGATAAGGTCACATCTAATAGTTTCTTTTTAACTTTTATTGAGTTTTTCTCTTCCTCTCTTATTACTAGCAATCTCCATTCTTTCACACATTCTAACAAGTGTTTCCGTTGGACGCTTTCTAATATAGCCAAACTATCTTAATCGATTTTTTCTCATTTTGTTTTCAATTGATGATATTTTTACTTTGTTTCTAATCTCTTCGTTCGTAATTCTATTTCCTTGTAATCCCGCACTGATAGAATATTCTATAGGCTCTATAAATTCTTTCTCATTAGCAAATATTTGAAAGCTATAGCAGTTCTTTACTTTTATATGTATGCGTGTGCAGAACCTAAATTTGGGTTTTAGGTTATTCAATATCAGTTAATTCAGTTTTTGGTTATTTTTTGGGAGTCAAATGATATTTCGGTTCATTTCCTTTTTATGTTCTCGTGGAACCGAAATAACTGAAAACCAAATAAGATATTTATATATAAACATATATACTAAATTTATAAAATACAATATTTGATGCGGAACTGAAATAACTAAAAACCGAATAAGATATATATATGTAAACATATATAATAAATTTGTAAAAAAAAAAAAAAAAAAATTAGAAATTAGAAACATCACCAAAATTAGAAAATAGATTTATATAAAATATAAATATTGATGATTTTGGTTAATTCGGTTCCCTATCTTCTATTCGTACAATTCGGGGTAGACCCGAAAATTGAATAATCACGCCTATTTATATGAATTATAGCAACACCATTACCATGCTGCTTGACGAACCATCCCTAAGAAATAATCTCTTATACTAAATTGGAATTTAGTACTTATCTTTTAGGGAGGTTATTAAACTTTTTCATCTAACTTGCGAGAGCGTGTGCATCATGGGTTAGATCGACTTAGTGTGATGTCAATGCCATGTAAGCATTAAGGCTCTTCCACCCATGCTTCTACAACAAAAGCATACTAACCTGTATTATAGAACCATGACCTTTGCGATACCTGACCTTGTGGGAGATGGTGCAGAGAATCATCAACTAATTGATGGGTCAAACCATATAGAGTAGCTAGTTGTCGATCCCGAAGGGCGTTGTCCTTGGTGCAGTAGGAGAGCCAACCTTCAGGGCCCAATCTCTCCTATAAAAACCCCTTTCCATCAACCTTGCTACTCGTCCATAATTAGCACCATGGCTGGAAGTCTGCTCATTTTCTCTCATTCACTCTTTCTTTAAATTGCTCTAACTCTAAACCTTATTTCGGGTGTATTTGAAGTGATAAAAAGTGAAATAAAGTAAAATAAAGTAAGATAAGTTGTGATTTCGTAATTCGTGCAACGAGATAAAAAGTGAATAAGTTTTAGAGGTTTTTAGAGATTTTCAAAGAAATATAATGGACCAAACGCATCCTTTCTCTCTCTGGTGACTCTTGCCATGGCTGCACTATTCTGAGATAATCAGAACCTCCAACTCAATCCCCAATATCCACACTTGGTAGATGATAAATTTGTTGGAGATTATCACCTTCAAGAAGGTTTGAGGTTAAATCTTTTCATCAGGTATTTGCAGGCAAGAAAGAGAAACTTTTCCAGGGAAAAATTCCAAAAATTATACTTTTTATGTGGCGTTTTATTCATGGTAGTATTTTAACTATTAACAGTTGCAAAGATAGAGTTCTGATTAATTGGTGTTACTTATATAGAAAGGATGGCTGGTAGCTCAAGCTTCATAATTATTTGAGTCAAGTGAGAGCATATCAACGATCTTTTTGTTCACTATTGATGAGTTAAAGAACTTTGGGATTTAGCGATATCTTGCTTTGGAATGTGCTGGGTTTTTCCTAAGGAAGCTAAACAAGTTGTTGAAAGCTTTGTGAGACGCTAAATTTGATAAAAGAAAAAAAAGTGTGAAGAGTTGTTCCTTTTTCCTTTAGGGTGAATCATATATATATACATATATATTTGTTGGGAGGGGGGACAGGAGATTGTTTGAAGGCTTAGGCCCCATTTGGTAACGTTTTCGTTTTCTATTTTTCTGCTTTTGTTTTCATATTTTTGAAAACTGGAAACAAAAATGCATTTGGTAAAAAATGTTTTCGTTTTTTTGTTGTAAAAAAAATGAAAATTATTTTCATTTCAGGGCTAAAAATGGAAACACCCCAAGGGGTGTTTTCATGTTGGTTTTTTTTTTTTTTTTTTTTTCGTTGTATAAATGTTAGGCCTCTAAAAATAGAAAACAGGCTCTCAAATGCTGTGCTTCAACCCGTGAACCATCTAGGTATGTCTCTACCTCCTCCTTCATCTTCTTCTTCTTCTTCTCTTTCTCTCTCCTCCCCATCTCCATCTGCCTTCTCTCTCCCGCGAATCATGCCTTCTTCATCTTCTTCCACTGTCTCTCTACCTCTTTCTCTCTCTTTTCTCCCGAACCCAACGGCTCGTCGGCACTGTGATCGAGCCTCTTCTTCTTCTTCTTCTTCTTCTTCTTCTCATTCTCTTGTGTATGAAGATCTAATCCTCCAATTACCCAATCATTACCCTAATTTTTCCCTCAAATTTGTGTAAACCCATGTTAAACCTAACTTTTTTTCTTTTTTTTTTTTTTTTATATTTTTGCTCAACACTGTAAAGAGCCTACTTGACTGTGGAACCGTGGTAAATATTTTTCAAGTACCAGGTTTTTTTTTTTTTTTGTGTTAAATGATATGTTGTCATTTTTGACCGGTAAGAGTTATGGGTTGTGCTTTCATTTGAGCATCAGTTTTGTTGGGTTTGAATTGCAATTTCCTTTCTTGAATTGAATGTTATCCATGGAGTGAAGTATTTCCCCGAAAATGAGAATGAGATGAAGATCTAGTTAATTGAATCCCAGTTGTGATTTGCTAGGTCCATATATGCATGACTTTCTTCTAATGTCTTAGATTTACTATTTTTCACCTCATTCTGATTGAGTTTTTCTTTTTTTTTTTAATTAGTTCTAAAATATTTTTCTAATAAAAATAGAGAATAGAGTTTTGGATTTAAGAATAGAAAACTCATAGGCAAAACCATACCAGCAAAGTAGTCCCAAATTTTATTAGATGTTGAAGCTAATTAAAAGATGAAAGATGACTTGTAGCCTCATCTTTCAGCCCTTGCACAAATGCCAATTGGATCCAGAGGAGTTGACACAACATATTTTTCATTGTGGCAAAACAGACCAAGTTACTAAAAGAGGCTCGAGACCCATTCCTTTAACCTTCTTGATGAGCTCGTGCTTGAGCCATTAATTTATTTCCCACAAAAAGTTTTGCATACCAGCTTCTGTGAGATCAAGTAACTCCTATCCCCACTTTGCTTCTCCCACAACTTTTGGTCTATAAAACCACCATTCACATACTGGGACAAGCACCCTTCCATGGTGTATTTGTTAAAGCACCATCTATTGTATTCTCGTTATGCTTCTAATTTTGAAAATATATTGAAATGCTAGTGGTAATTACACAAGGGAACAAATTGGGCAGCTGTGACAAACTAACTTTCTGTTGGAGGTTAGGTGTCGCCATGTTGTCACAGTAGATGAAATTAAAAAGAAAAAAAAATTTTGAATGCATTTCATTGGGTTGGTTTAGATAATCTAAGGATCTATTATTCTACATGTTTATTTGTTGCATGCAAATTTTCTCAATGTTCAATTTCCCTAAATTCACTCTCTCCTCCATTAATGGCTACCTTAGCCTCCTCAGTCATCAAGAGAAAATTCATAATCTGCAATGGGCTGTCTATGTGCAAGTACCTCTTTACATATGTTCTTTTATTGAAGCTATTGGATTGATATTTTAACAACCTAACATGCATAGTCCTGTAAGTCATTATTACTATAATTGTTGCATACTCAATTATCTCGTCTGATAAGTGGATTCGAGGGGAAAATATTTAATATAAATTTATAAAAATTGTAATTGTATAATTTGTGCAAAAATAAAAATTTCTACTTTTGTAAAAGTTTTATTTATTTTTTTGTCAATTCCAAACAAATCTTTTATCTCTTTTATTTTTTCATATTCATAAAAACTCACTACTTTCGGTATGGATTATTGGCCACAAATCTTAAGCTTCTAATTCATTGAGTTTCTTATTTATCATCTTTGTTCACAACATTCTTTTGTCATTTCTTTGTATGCAACACTGTAATCCAATCCAGCTCTGAAAGTAAAAATACTTATTTTATTAAATTGAAATAATTTTTAATAAATAATCACTACTATTAAAATGATTTATTTTACTAAAACATATTTTCAATAAACTTAATTTTAATAAATAATAATTTATTATTAAATTATGTTATTTAGTAGTATATTATACAAAATTAAATTAAATATATTTAAATTGATTTTGACTACTATTAAAAATAAATATTTTATAAAATTATATTAAATATATTTTATGAAGCAATTAATTAAATTAAATTAATTTTATAAAAATAAATATGTATTAAGATAAAGTTAATTACTGTAAAGAAAACTGTATTAAAAATGTTTTATCTGTTTTTATTTCATAGAAAAATGATAATTGAAAACAAAAAATAAAAAATAAAATTGTTAAAGATAATCATAAAAATATAAATGCTATCAAACGGGTGCTGTTACAAAAATTTTAAGAGAAACTATTAATATTCTCCAAAATATAAAAAATACTGTAATGGGAATCCCTCAAACTATAAATAATATAATCTCTGACCAAGGAAGTTAGCTTTACGTGGATTTCCTGTTGTCATAACCAAAATCTTTGTCTCCCCCAAAATGTTGAGTTTAAAGTTCCTTTTGTTATGTTTCTTTGTAGCTCTTGTAATTGTAATGGGAATCCCTCAAACTTATTGCGAAGGTTGTGAGCCGCCCTCCTATGGCAACATCCGCAACATAAGCCATCATTTTTTATTGAGGGGGGATCTCGAAAATTGCGGTGATCCCAATTACAAGCTAGTTTGTGAAAACAATCATACTATTATGCCTTGCTTGGATGACAGAAAATACTATGTGCAGGCGATCAATTACCACAACTTCACAATTCGTGTTGTTGGAATTCTTTAGTATATTTTTAAAACCTAGAATGCTCACAGAAATAGTTACTATCTTTACATATACTTATGAAAATTATATTTATTTGCGTTATGTTTTCTTGCTATGCTTTGTTTTGATTCTTGATTTGGAATATTTTGTCTGTGTGTCCATATTGTCTTTTATGTCTCCTGTCCATGTCCATGCTTTTTACTACTTGCAATAGGGTGCGGCTGTTTTCTTTGGACCTTGATTCCCCTAATGCTCTATTATAGAAAGTAGAGAAGGCACTTTTCTGGGTGGGACCATAAAGCTGTGGGATGTCTCAACATTATCCATAGAAATTCATATGATTACGGTTAGACTTTGTTTGAATGTATTCAAGTACAAGGTGACATAAAAAGCTAAATGGCCTTCATGGTGGGACACTTCTTTTTTTTTTTTTTTTTTTTTTCTGTGAGCATTATAGGTTTTAAAAATATACTAAAGCTTATTAGTAACCTAGTCTACCCAAAGATCTTTCTGCTACTAACATCAAGAAGGAAGAAAATATTACATCTAAGAAAAGTAGTCTATTAATTTGTCCATAATTTAAGAAAATAATTTAACCGACCATTATTAACGAAACGAATAATATCTATCTTTCAGATGTTTTAAATGTTCTACTGTTTTCTCTCCAATTTTCTTACATTTATGTGTTTTTTTTTTTGTGTAATATTCTTGTTTGTAGCGATTACCTGTGCAAGCTTTTATTATTCAGGAGATTCTGCTATTGGGAAATCGTGCCTCTTTCTCAGATTTGTGGTAAGTTGACTTTGTAATCTGGAGTCTCTCTTTACGTAATACTAATAACTGGAGAGAGCTGTACAACCATGGACGTATCTATATGTCCACTGATCATGAAGTTGTTTTTGGCTATACTTTGCCTTTGAACTATATATATGTAATTAGTTGATTGCTTTCTTTCTAGGCTGATCTAAACCAACAGAAATTTTGGTTTTGAATGGAATCTAGGAGATAGGAAAAAAAATTAGTGAAAGATAAAGAAATTGGGAATTGCTGATTATATTCTCAAGCTTGCATTGGCACCTATTTTGGGCAGAGAGAAAAGTATTTGTGAAACTTTATTGGAGGCCACTTGATCGAGTGAGAATCCTAGTCTCATCAACTTGGGCGAGTGAGAAAGTTGATTTTGTTGTTTTATTTCCATACGATTCATGATCATAGGAAGAACAGGATGTGATATTTTTTATTGGCTTCATAAGATTCTTTATTACGCCTCATTCATAGGGTTCTTTATTGGCTTTATTTTGAAGTCTTCATCCTTTCTTTGGTTAAATTGGTACGAAACTTTAAACCTTTACGCAACAGGATAATTGTAATGGCGAGTAGTCAACATAACGTAGGCAATGTCAAGGAAGAAGATGTAGTGGCACTTGATGTTGAGGGAAATGATGACAAAAAAACCAGCCCGTGGCCAAAAAAGAATGAAAAGATTTTCGTTAGCTTGATGGACGAGGAAGGTGAAGGAGGGAAATAGGCAAACGGGGATGTTCACCAAGTAGGCTTGGACCTACATGAGGAAACAAATGGTGGCCAGAACTGGTTATGCTTATACTAATGACCAGTTGCGCAACAAGTACAACCAATTACGGATTTTGTTCAATAAATTTCAACAAATTCTGAAACAAACTGGTGTCGGATGGGATCCCATTGCAAATACTGTCACAGCTCCAGATGAAATTTGGGAGAAACTTTTCAAGGTAGTTTTAATCTTTTTTTATATTATTCTTCATTGCTAGTATTAAGTTATATAAACTTTGTATTATTCTTTCATTCCAGTACTTAGCTATATAAACTTTTTATTACGCCTCATTTGTAATATTAACTTATACAATATTGTTATTATACTCCTTTCTATTATTACATTTTATAGATTTTATTCTAATAAATTTAATACTATTTTTTAAACTATGGTATAGGTAAACAAATATGCCAAAAAATTCAAAAAACATGGACTGCCCTACAATTAGGAGCTGATGCGTATTTTTAGGGATACATCCGCTACTGGTGAGTATGCCCACCCTTCTACCAAGTCACCCTCCACCTCCTCTACTGGTAGTACAAATGACCACCGTAACAAGGCTAAACTAGAGATTGATGACGACAATGAGAAGCCTATGAAGAAAGTGCACCTGCAAGGAAAGTTATGGTGCCTCACTAACTGCTGCTTTGCAGACAATGGCTGAGTCAAATGCGAGAAAAGTGCAATTAATGGAAATGAAAATGTCAGAAAGGAGTGTCGCTACAAGTGGGAAGAGGCCTGATGAGGAACGTCAGTATATCAAAGAATGTTTAGCAGCCTTGAACAGTCTACCGGGTATTGATGCAACGACATATGCAAAAGCCATGAAGATGATACGTGAGGACGTCATTTCTCAGGAAATGTTCTTAGCAATTCCTGATGATAGGAAGAGGGATTGGATCATGATGATGTAGGATGTTTATGTTGCTAAGTTTGGAGACATTTATGTTTTTTATTGTAAGAATTGATCGACTTTATTTGTTTTTTTTCGTTTCTTTGTTTGCCTGTTGACTTTAGACTATAATGTTTGGATTTGTGATGTTTAGACTAAAATGTTATTTGGTTTGTGTATGCTGGCTATATTTTAATAGTTTATTTGTACTTGCAGAATTTCTGTCTAGTTTGAAACATTTGTGATGTATGTTAATTTTTTTCTCTTAACAATGCAGTTAATCAATCTCTATGATGCATGATGTTTGTTATTTTGTAAATTGGATAAAATTGCTTTGTTTGAGAGCAAATAAGATTTTTTGACTTGTTCTTACAACAAAAGAATAGAATGTTGTGGATTACTTGTTAACATAATTTTATTTAATTTAATTGATTACAGAGCAATCAACAATGAACATTGGAGATCCTGAAAATCTTTTTGACAGCGACTCAGATGATGACAGCAATGACTTTGTCGTAGTAGCAGCAATTGCTGATTATATGAGAAAAAACGTAGGTAGCAAACCATGCAGAACATCAGCATTAACAGGCCATAATTATATAATAGAGTTGATTAACTGGCATGAGGATCGTTGTTATGACCAGTTTAGAATGCGGCCACATGTTTTTATTGGTTTTTGTGAAGCCGTAAAAACACATGGATTGTTAGACCACTCTAGATATTTGACACTTCAGGAGCAAGTAGCTATTTTTTTGCTCATCATATCACACAATGAAAGGTTTCGTGTAGTATCTGAAAGATTTCAACATTCTGCGCAAACAATTTATACATACTTCCATAAAGTTTTGAAGGCTGTTTGTAAGTTGGGTGTTGTTATTATAGTACCAGCTAACATGAATGAAGTGCCTCCTAAGATTTTACACAACCCAACATTGTACCCTTTCTTTAAGGTATACTATTTCAAATTGTAACGCATTTCATTGATTAATAATAATTATTTTTCGAGAATTAATAGTTTTTTGGTTATTAGGACTGCATTGGAGCAATTGACGGGACTTATGTTGTCGCTCCTGTTTCGGCTAGCAAACAAGTTTCATATCGTGGCAAACAAACCATCCCTACACAGAATGTTATGGCAGCATGTTCGTTTGACATGCGATTTACATATGTTTCAACAGGGTGGGAGGAACGGCAAATGATTCTCGTGTGCTAAGCGATTGTTTGAGTAATTTGGCCAATTTATTTCCAACGCCACCTCAAGGAAAATACTATGTTGTTGATTCCGGTTACATGAACATTCCTGGATATTTGGCACCATATCGTGGGAACGGTACCATTTACAAGATTACCGTGGGCGAGCACGATGACCTACAAATATTGAAGAGTGGTTCAATTACCGTCATTCAACGTTGCGTAATGTGATTGAAAGGTGTTTCGGTGTTTTGAAGGCACGGTTTCCTATCCTAAAGGGTATGCCGCCTTTTAAAGTTAAGACCCAGAGGTATATCCCAACTGCTTGTTGTGCTGTCCATAACTTTATTCGGTCAAGAGATCAAGATGACACATTAAATGTATCGTGGAAGGAGGTACAAATCATTGAAGATCCAACCCATGGTGCAGACGCAGGCAGTAGTTCCCAAAATCCAATTGAACTTGATATTTCTAGCTCTCAAGTGAGAGAAATGAGTAGAGTGTGTGACGAAATAGCTCGTCAAATTTGGCATAGTGTGAGCACCTAGTTAATTTAGAGCTTGTTTTGCATTACTGTTTTTTAGATATGTTGTGTAAAAACTATTTATGTACAATATAATATGCCACTTTAGTATGACAAACTTGTTATAGTATATGAAACAAGTTGATACTTTTACATAACATTAATTTCATGGTAGTTGTTTCAAAATTACATTTTCATTATTTTGTCATTTGCAGCTATGTCTCCGGTTTCGTAATATGGGCCGCCATGTGTTTGTGGTGTAGGTCGGATGCGAGTTTTGGTTGCAAGAACTAAGAGGAATAATGGTCGTTCTTTTTTCTGGTGCCCATGTGGATTGGACCATATTGATGCTTTCATATGGGTTGATGAGTATCGTGTACCTTATAACACAAGCACTTCTCCGCTTGAAAAAGGAATGATCTCGTCAAGCCACATGGTTCGTATACTCATGTGTGCATATTGTGGATGCAACATGATTTTGGGGACTCTCTTGCTTATAATACTATTTGTACTATTGATTAATGTTGGTTTAAAATAAGTAGTTGGAAAGACGTGTAATATAAAGTAGCACTATACTTTTAAATATGGCACGAACAGTTGATAGTGTCATATTTTTTTGCTGCCCACTAGTATTATTGTTGGTATCTTTGTTTCTTATAGTTTTGCTACTATCATTGTATATAGTACGATTGTATGTCAAATTATCAGTTCATTTCATGCGTTGTTTTTTATTTTCATTCTCTTCTCTAATACATGCAGTTCACTGATGTTTTTATATGATTTTAAATTAAGGGTTGATGTTTAGTTGCTTGATGTAGTGTGGAGGTCTACAGATTTTACTGTCAACAGTCAAAAAATGCTTGCAATTAATTTTTTTTAATGTTGCTGAATAGCCATAAAACACTTTAACTCATGCAATACCAAAGTTCCAGTGACATATTTCCATCCGTGGAGGCTGTTAGGAGGCTTCTAACACCACAAGGAAAAGTCAAATCTAGTGGAAGACAATGCATTGTATGAATAGGGTTGCAGGTTAACCCATTCATGAACTCCACGGGCCTTGAAGTTTGGTGCATGTCAAACACCATTAGCATGCCATTCTATAATCTAGTGTATATATAATTCAAATTGCCAAGATCCCGTGAACATGACCAAGCCGCAGTCAGTAAATCATACGAAATAATTGTATTATTGCTTTCCATGCTAATAATAGATAATTTCTTTCCCCAAAGGAGCCAGGAGTGTAAGACTACAATGAGGGGAAATACGTAGGTCCCTAATAGCTTTTGTGTTGATAGGAAGCTGAATATTTCTCTTTCATGTGGAGCTACCAAGCTTATTTGCAAAACCAAAGTTAAAAATATAAATTTAATAAATAAGTAGAGATAAAAAAATATATATATAGGTCAAAGTGTAGTTTTTACATATATAAGAACCAAAATATGGAGGTATAAATGTAATTTTTTAAAGTAAATTGCATCAAAAAAATGTTTTTAGTTGTTTTGTAAATAAAAAAAATTTAAAAATGTATGAACTATAAACTGTGTTTATCAAACAAATTTTCTATTTACGAATTTGTGTAAACAAAATTACGTTACGAAACACAGTTTTTGTTTTCATTTCAAAAAAAATAAACGGCAACAGAAAACACAAAATAAAAAACGGCAACAGAAAAACAACAACAGAAAAACGACAGCGTTATCAAACGGACCCTTAGTATCTCCTTTCTATAGAATGAATTTTTTTTTGGAGGGGGGATCTAGATTTATACTATCTTTTATTCCTAGTAGAAAACATGGTGATTTAGTTTGATGTAATGTTGGGAAGGTTCTTTGTATGGGGTGGTATCCCCTTGGTGATGCTTTTTAATAAAATTTATTTATAAAAAAATCATGCTGTTAATTTTGCATGTTGGTGATTAATGATAATTTGTTTGTGTAAGAAATTATTCGGGTTCCAAAATGCTGAGGCTTAGTTTGGTAAATAAGAAAACATTTTTTTTGGGGGCTGTCTTATATGACTTTTTTTTTTTTAAACTAAAATTTAATTTTCTTTTTAAGTTTGGCAGCTTTTAGGCACGTTGCATTTATAAAAAGAAAAAAAAAAGTCACAAAAAAATTGCTTAGAAATACGAGAACCTGTGTATGGGTGAAAAAAAAAGGCCTTCTGCTTGTTTGCCAAACTAAGCTGGTATAGGACATTTGTGGCTGTTGGGAGTGAACATCAATTGATGTTTTATTGCCCCGTGTGTACGTTTGTTTGTTGCAGGGTCGAGACCTGCTTATTTCTGTCATTTTGGTATTTTATCTTCCATTAGCTTGATATTTAAAAAAAGTTATGTTCTTATCAGTTCATTGTATTGTTCTTTTGGACAAAGAAAAAGGCGTTTGTTTACTTCACTTTCTTGAGTAGCGCCTCCCGAATTCCATACCTCGAGTTCCTAACTTGAATTCTGATTTTGAAGCTCGGGCATGAAGCTTTAAGGAAATATAAACATAAAATTAAATAAATAAAGATCCCATTTATTTAAAAACAATCTTTGAAAAAGGATATTAGAGACTCGATATAGATTAAAGAATGTTTTAAAACAATAACCTTGAACCCACCACCAGAAATTTTCAGCAAAGAATGCAAAACCTTAAAATTCAATAACTCACAATATGTGAGTCCTCTTACTGCCAAAATTTCCAGAAATAAAATATTATGATAAGTCTAGTCTCTTCGTTCTAGAAGTCGTGCAAATTTCAAAGTGAAATCTGATTTATGACTGAAAATGCAAGCAATGGACAAATATAATGCAAGACTAAACCAATTATAGTCTCTTAACAAGCACTCTAGTCTGTTTAGCATTACCAAATATACAAATACAACTTAAACAAGTC
The DNA here is from genome assembly GCA_019916065.1 of Vitellaria paradoxa. Lineage (NCBI taxonomy): Eukaryota > Viridiplantae > Streptophyta > Magnoliopsida > Ericales > Sapotaceae > Vitellaria > Vitellaria paradoxa. The sequence continues at coordinate 42,323,751 of CM034233.1, read as the reverse complement.
TATAATGCAAGACTAGACCAAAGCATAGGCTCCCCAAGAAGGAAAATTAGGACATAATTGGGACGGACTCTATGAAGTAACAAGCTACACAAGAAAAGGGACCTATAGATTGAAGACGATTGAGGGCAAAGAACTATCTTACCCTTGGCACGACGAACATTTAAGGAAATACTATGCCTGATTCATTGTTCCCCCTAACTTGTAACAACTAATTGATTTGTTCCTTCATGTTTTATCTTGCTAAATCTCATGGTCTTGAAGAATTTATACCACAGGAATCCTACTCGATTCACGAGGTCGAGTAGCGTGAAGATGGCTCACGAGGCCAAAAGTAATCCTGCTCGATTCACGAGATCGAGCAGCGCGAAGATGGCTCACGAGGCAAAAAGTAATCCTGCTCGATTCATGAGATTGAGCAGCCCGAAGATGGCTCACGAGGCCAAAAGTAATCATGCTCGATTCACGAGATCGAGCAGCGAGAAGGAAGTGATCCTGCTAGGCTTACAAGATCGAGCTATGCGAAGATAGTTGGAATGGCCGAGCGTTCCTACCACGAGTTCGGGCAACATGAGGAACGAAAGAACAAGTAAACAAATATAAGAAACGAAAATTCTTGGTAAGTCAACACATTCAAGCATGATCGAGCAAAGAACATCACAAAAAATTCATATTTGAAAGAGAAATCATTCGTTAGCAATATGAACATTACACAAAAAAAAAAAAAAAAAAAAATAAGAAATCAGTCTTCAAATCTGTGTAAGTTTAAGCATCCGTATCATCAACTTCTTTTGGTACATTGTCAGTGTGATCAGCCCCACCGCTAGTAGTGTGAACGGTATACTGTTCAACATTTGGCTCAACATTTTGCTCGGTGACCTTGTCACGCTCTAGAGGAATATCCCCGACTTGTCGCCCCGCTTGCCCTTCTTCACTAGTAGTGGCTTCGATTTCCCTAAGCTCCAAGTGGGAGATGTCTAGATCGGGGAAGTTGAGCTTGAAGTGTGCCTTTGCATTATCAAATCCTTGCATAAAGATCGGAAAAATCATAGCCTGATAATCGTCAGTATCCTTGATGTAAAGTCTTGTGGCAAATCCAATCAAAATCTTAGTTAAATTAGGAATGCTATTCAAGTTTCCTAAAGTGATGCAAATTGAAGATTTGAAGAATTCTAAACAATTAAGGAGATAAAATGAATCAAGTTGACCAAGATTTTGAAGAATTCTAATTGGTGTGAAGGATTACAAAACCTAATGGAATTCGGACGCAGCCTTCTGGAACATGAATGGAATTCCAGTGTACCTCGCAGGCACGGCGCAGGGAGCGCGCGGGTGCGCCCCAAGCACGCAGGCAGACCGATGGGAGCTCGAGGGTGCGCCAGTGTTATTTCCTAAAGCACAAAAATTCCAGTGCAGGTCGCAGGCAGGAGGATGGGAGCGCGAGGGATCGAGTTATGAATATTTTGTTCGGATTCAATTTCCTATTTTGCCAAACTAGGGCAACTTTGTAATCCTATATATATATGTGAAACCAACTCTGTTATTATAAGGTGGTGGGAGAACATATTATAGGGACCTAGAGAAAGAGTCTTTGAGTATTGAGAGCTTTCATGTTCTTTCTCTAAATTTATCTTGTATTTTCTTTTCACTTTCTGTGTGAGGCAGAAAGCCTACTTGTAGGGTTTATCGAGTGATTCGAGCGAGAGTGACGAAAGGATTCGTGCGAGTGATTCGTAGAGAGTCTGAGTAGAGTCTTGTAACCCGTTGATAGTGGGATTGTAAATAGAGGTTTTTCTCCCTGTGATAGGGTTTCCTCGTTATTCTCTTGTGTGATTACTTTCACTATGTGTGTGATTGTGTGGGTTTGAAACTTTCAATTGGTATCAGAGCGGGTCACTCTAAGTTCTTGAGTGAAGATCTTCATCCAAACCAATGGATCCACCACGTGAAGGAGGTTCAAGCACCAGACCCCCTTGGTTTGACGGCTCAAACTACTCATACTGGAAGGTACGAATGCAAGCTTTTCTTTTGGGAATTAATTACAAAGTCTGGATGTCAATAGTTAAAGGATGGGAAGAACCGACCCATGAAGTTGACGGAAGAATCGAACAAAAATCAATTCAGACGTGGACTAAAACTGAGCAAGAGAGTTCGGAGTGGAACTTCAAAGCCTTGAGTGCCATATTTTCTGCAGTTTGCCCTAATGAATTCTGCCGTATCTCAAGTTGTACGAGTGCCCGAAAAGCGTGGTTAATTCTGCAAAGTACACACGAAGGGAACGAACAAGTCAAAACCAGCAAGCTTCAAAAACTCACTTCTGAGTTTGAGGGAATAAGGATGAATGAAGACGAAAGGTTTGATGACTTTTACGTCCGGCTCAGTCACATTGTTAATTCATGCCACAACCTTGGAGAACCTATTCCAGAATACAAAGTGGTACGTAAAATTTTACGTTCTCTTCCACGAGTGTTTGATTCTAAAGTTACAGCAATAGAAGAAGTCAGAGATGTGAACTCCATGAGAATAGAAGACCTTGTGGGATCCTTGCAAACGTTTGAAGCAAATATGGTGAAACCTCGCAAAGTGTCAAAAGGTATTGCTCTAAAGACAGTGGAAGAAGAAAGTGATGAAGAGGAGTCGGATAAAGAAATGGCGCTTGTGGCTAAACGATTCGTAAGATATGTGAGGAAGAAGGGTTTATTTAATAAGAATAACAAGAATGAGTCACAATCTCAAGAAAAAGGAAAGAAAATCAAGAAGATTGAATCTGGAGAAGAAAACAAGAAGAACAAGGTCAAGTGTTTTGAGTGTCACGGATATGGACATTTTGCTCAAGACTGTGCAAACAAAAAGATGAAAAAAAAGCAAGTCAAAGTCATGAACGCTACATTAGATGATGAATCCAGTTCAGATGAATCATCTTCATCAGCATCCTCAAACGATGAAGGTAATTTTGTTGCTTTTATGGCGTCTCACTCTTCGTCTGCAGGAACAGCTTCTGGATCTCAAAGCGACACTGATATATCGAATCATGAAGATGATGACTCTGAGGATGAATTCAACAATGATTTGCAAGTAGCATATGATGCTTTAATTGTTGAATACAGTAAGGTGAAGAAACAAAGACAAGCCCAACATACCCGAAACTGTAAACTTCGAAGTGAACGAGATTCCTTGAAGACAGAGAATGAAAAGCTCACAGGTAAAATATCTATTTTGGAATCTGACAAAACTTCTCAGTCTCATAGTGCAGAAAAGTTCAAAGAAAAACTTGAAGAAAAGAATAAAAAGATTGATGAATTGGAGAAAGTTGTTGAAGAACTTCAGGATGAGGTCAGTAAACTGAAAGAGAAGATCAAGAGTGATGAGAAGATAATTGAAAGAATGAACTACAGTTCTCAAAAGCTAGAAGAAATTTGGAGCCAACAACGAACACATGGAGACAAAGCAGGCTTAGGCTACACTGGAGGGAAAAGTACAATTGTTTCATCATCAGCAGCACCTTCAGTAGTAGCAAAGGTTGTTTCAAAACCTGCAGCCAATCCAAAGACCTTCCCTAAGTCTGCTGCTCCACCAAAGAAGAGTTTTGAAAAGAATAAACACTATCAGTATCCTCCTCACATAGTGAAAGGTACGCATTCTGCTAGATCCCAATCCCTTGTACCTGTTTGTCACCATTGTGGAATCAAAGGTCATATACGCCCAAACTGTCACAAACTCTATGGTCTTCCTTTAAACCATGTTAAAAATTTTTCAAAAAACCCGAAGCCTAGAGTCCCTGTGAAGAATAAATTTCAAGTGTTTTCAAAATTTTCAGAAGATTGTTACAAAAACTCACGTTCTTTTCAAAAACAAAACAGTCAAATATTTCGAAGAGGTACAAATTTCAAATTTGTTGAGAAAAAGAATTTTCATAAAAGTCAAAAACGTGAGGAAAAACCTGTTAAGACAACTGGTATTAAAACTAGAGCTATTTGGGTTAGAAAGTCAGATTTAAATTGTTTTGTTTCACAAAATGCCCTTCGCTTTGAGTCTCTAAGAAAATCTGTAGGCATTTGTACACACCATTGAAATCTAAAAGATAAGTTAGAAGTTCATTGATTAAGTTGAAAATATTTTATGACTTCTATACTGTTACATGTACATTAAATCTTCCAAATTCATCGATTTCAATGAGTTCATAATTTTCGCATTCCTTGTAAATTGATACGAAGTGTTTTGGTTATTTTTGTCATAATTTTGAAGTGCTTCCTGTTACACTTGACTGTACATGCATATATCTCTTTCTCTTCTTTTCCATGAATCAAGGGTTATTGTTTGATGTGTTTAAAAAATGTTGAGGAGCCTGATATGTGCATATCAAAGTTATGCATCATATAAAAAAAAAAAAAAAAAAAAAAAAAAACAAACAAACAAACTTGGAAAGGGCTACCGGTGGGACCAGTGAGAAGCCCCTTAATGACTCGTTGATTGTTAAGGAATAGCTACCTGCCCATAAGCGTGTGAAAGCCGCTAAGTGTTTAAAAAAAAAAAAAAAAAAAAAGGAAGATTGGCTCTCAATTCATTTGGTACATCAAATTTAACTTTTTGAGTCTATGATTTGTTTGAGGGGGAGCCTATATGTATATTATAGTCAAAAACTCACACGTGCACAAGCATTTGTTCAATTTTATGACTTATTTCACCTCACGACACAGAATTGAAAATTTTCTTGGAAAATCAAAATGTGAATCTTTGAATTTATGAAGGGTGCGAGATTGATGTACATGCATTGGCATAGTGGAATTAAAATTTTTTTAACATTTTTTAGTGAATTCTTCTACTATCTCTTTTTAGTTTTGATTGTCTGTGTCCAAATCTGCACTTACATGTATTTTCCTGCGAGCCTCGTAGGCAGGGCGCAGGAGATCCTCCCTCACATTATTCTGATGTCACACTTAGAAGAGGTCGTGTCATGTATGCCATACTCATGGGTCTTCGGTTTGATCTTGCCTTATTTTTTGTGAGCTTGTTACTTCCATATCAAAAAGGGGGAGTTAATTTAACTTATGTATGTAATATGTGAACTTGTTTAGGGTATGGCATGATATTTTATGTCTTATGTGCTTTGGTAAGATTTTGGTGCCTTGATGTGTGTGTTCAGTACGTGCAGAATTTGAGCAGAATTCAGAATTTGAGCAGAATTTAAAATTTAACTTAAGTTTTGATATGGAATTGCCAAGGGGGAGATTGTAAAGTCTTGTGGCAAATCCAATCAAAATCTTAGTTAAATTAGGAATGCTATTCAAGTTTCCTAAAGTGATGCAAATTGAAGATTTGAAGAATTCTAAACAATTAAGGAGATAAAATGAATCAAGTTGACCAAGATTTTGAAGAATTCTAATTGGTGTGAAGGATTACAAAACCTAATGGAATTCGGACGCAGCCTTCTGGAACATGAATGGAATTCCAGTGTACCTCGCAGGCACGGCGCAGGGAGCGCGCGGGTGCGCCCCAAGCACGCAGGCAGACCGATGGGAGCTCGAGGGTGCGCCAGTGTTATTTCCTAAAGCACAAAAATTCCAGTGCAGGTCGCAGGCAGGAGGATGGGAGCGCGAGGGATCGAGTTATGAATATTTTGTTCGGATTCAATTTCCTATTTTGCCAAACTAGGGCAACTTTGTAATCCTATATATATATGTGAAACCAACTCTGTTATTATAAGGTGGTGGGAGAACATATTATAGGGACCTAGAGAAAGAGTCTTTGAGTATTGAGAGCTTTCATGTTCTTTCTCTAAATTTATCTTGTATTTTCTTTTCACTTTCTGTGTGAGGCAGAAAGCCTACTTGTAGGGTTTATCGAGTGATTCGAGCGAGAGTGACGAAAGGATTCGTGCGAGTGATTCGTAGAGAGTCTGAGTAGAGTCTTGTAACCCGTTGATAGTGGGATTGTAAATAGAGGTTTTTCTCCCTGTGATAGGGTTTCCTCGTTATTCTCTTGTGTGATTACTTTCACTATGTGTGTGATTGTGTGGGTTTGAAACTTTCACTTGAATTCCACTATGGCTCTTTTTCCCGCGTCCTCCATATTTGAGGTTAGCTCGACCACCTCATGCTCCAAGCTTTGACAGCGCTCGATGGCCTCGTTCAACTCCCTCCACAAGCTGTTCCTTTCTCTGTCCAGTTTTTTGTTTTCTTCCATAACCTTAAGATTGTGGTTGAGAACTTTATCCCGCTTGGCGCGATTGATGGCCACATTATCCTTAGCCTCTTCGAGCATGGTTAACAACTCATTTTGCTTTGCCTCAAACTCAGCAATAAGGGTTGCATTCTTCTTTCTTTCTTCATGAAGGGCTTTCTCCGTGCTCGATAATCGGTGATACACGGCCAGAGATCGGACCACAGTCTACAAAAATGACGAATGATGAGTTCCAGTTAAAATAATATATATATATATATATATATATATAAATACCTATAAGATATGGCTCGGATCGTACCTTGAAGATATCATGGTTTAAGTCGTATGCCAGCTCAGAAGTGCGACTTTGCCGAACCGATGAGAGATCAGCGATTGACATGGTGGCGAGTAACTTCTGCCAGGCCAGCTCACTGCTAGCCACAAGAGTTTGTTTAGAGAATGCCCCGACCTCTGATCCCGAGCTAGTTGCTGTTGACCTGACTGGGGGAGGAGGAATCTCCAGATCCTTCGACGATTGGGATTGAGAGGTGTCTTGCTCCTCAGTAACAGCAGCCTTTGGCGGCACGATAGCAACTGGGGGAGTGGGCTGAGGCACAGGAGCTGAAGGCTTAGTTGCTCGAGCCTTCTTTGGAGCAGGAGGCTGTTCCCCCAACTTCTTCGCCGGAGATGACTCCTTCATCCTCTTTAGATATTTTAAATTGAATGCCATGTCTGAAGGGTTAGGGTCGGGTTGATCAGAGCCTTCAGAAGCAAAACTACCTGTAAGATCAAAGCGTAAGGTTCTCAGTTCAGAACAAGCAAACAAACAATCTAAGAAACCAAGACATAACTCACTCCGCTCACGTTCAGCTTCCAAGACCTCCTTTGTTGGATCGGGACCGAGCAAGTAGAGCGCGAGATTCTCCACAGTGATTAGGAAGTGGGAATCTCAAACGAAATGCTTCTTTGCCCGACCGATCAATCCCTTAAGTTCCCGAGTGATCGAGGGTTGTTTCCTTGCTGATTATATGTATAGAAGGGTCAGAATCCTACACTCTAGGATTATGAGAATAGTATTAATAGAAACCAGAGAAGGATCCTAAGCGTACCCTTTAATGTAGCCTGACCCCACCGACAGGGAACTCTAATCTTCTTGTTTTCGTTAGATTCCCACGGCTGGAATTCCCAAGTGCTCCCCGAACGAAGAAGAACTTTTCTTTCCATCCTTTATGGGAACTCGGCATTCCAGTGGCGAAGTTGAACTCGCGCCTTCTCGTGGAGAAGTACCACCAGCCCGAACCCCTCTCCATTACTTTGTAAAAGTATAAGAAGAGATCGGCCGAGAGGTCATCTCCAGTGGCCGCTTTCCAGAATATTGCGCACCTGATCAAGATGCTTCAACTATTCGGGGGAATCTGTCCCGGGGCCAAGTTCAGTCGGGACAAAACCTCCCGAATGAATCTTGGCAGGGGAAAGCGCAGGCCCCCGACCAAGGTGCCTTCGTACACGGCAATTTCTCCCGATCTCAGAGAACACGCCGCATCTTCGTTCCCCGGCTGCCTAAGGATTATGCTAGGTGGGAATTGAAACTCTGAGATTATTTTCGATAGCCTCGTGGTCGAGATATTGGATCTAATCCCTTCTACCTCAAATCCAACCCCCTCTTCTTCCTCGCCAACGATTCGAGCCCTCTTAATGCCCAGCCTGGGCTTGAACGCATCGACTATGTGATCTTCCCCTTTCTTCCTGCTTGTACCAGTAGCAATGGGGTTTCGTTGACGGTGAAAGAGAAGTTCGTCAGTGTCAGAGCTGGTGGAGCTCGATAAACTAACCCTTTCGATGTTCTCCATTTCTGAAAATCGAGACAACTGGTATAAATAGATTGAATATGATAGAAATATCAGGCCACTAACAATAGTCCTAATGTACCTAGGGTTATCTACAAATCCTATAGGGTTCGGAAGACTCTGATTTTTTGAATAAAAATAGGCGCTCCTAACCAATAGCCACCACATTGAGACCCAAAATCAAAAAATCATAAGATAAGAGTTGCACAGAAGGTGCCTTACCTGAAAGGAATACGGAGAAGTTCACAAAGCCTGTGGTGAAGAAGCAATCGGAGAGAAACACTACGAAGGCACGAAACAACAGGCTTCAATGATCCAAATGCGTAAAAGGGAGATGTGTTCTGAGAACTTTTATTTATAGTGTTGTAAGAGTAGATTTTCGAATCCGTTTTTTGGAAATTAACGGTTGAGATGAAAGGCGGGAAAAATCAATCCGACGACCATCTGCTATTAACGCTGCATATTCTCGTACAGCCCAATGTTACAGTGACGCGTGGCGGATATACGAAACAGCTGTGACGTTTGGCTGTACCGCTACAATAAATGTGCTGTCTTAGTAATTAAGACGCGTCCCATCCACGTCCCATAACGTCTTCAAGACCGGGGGCATCCGACCGATCAAGACCGTTGAAGATTGAAGATTCCATTTGGTCTCCTTCGTTGACCGAAGGAATCGGGGGCATCTGATAGAGGGGATCGGTCGGGTCAGGAATGATCTTGTCTTCCCTGATCGACCGAGACGAGCTAAACTATTCACACTGTAGTCGTGTAGTTAACTGCTCTCTGACAAGCTCCGTGATATCCGCCTGAAAATACTCTATTTGCTTAATAACGGATTGTATAACTAATTATGGAATATCCGCTTAAGGATCTGTGTGTACACGTGACACGATTTGATTCGGTGAGAATTTGGATCCAATATGGCCCACCTGTATAGGGATTCATGCGGATCCTTCCCCCCTATATATATACTTACGATGTAAGAAAGTGGTAAGGACTCATTCCTACAAAAGTTTTGTCATAACTCTGCCAAACTATTCTCTCATATACTATGGTTTGCTGACTTAATCATCGGAGTTTCCTTGGCAAGCACCACACCAGTGTCAAGATAGGAATTCGGACTAGGCTCGGATCATCCACGCAGCTGGATCTGGTAAGAAGCATCATCATGAACTAAGTGGGGCATTTACACTTTTATTTCTTCATTGACTTCTTGTTATCTTTTACACTGCTCATCACTACAAGAGTGCACACTTTTGCCGACCAGTTTTCCCGACCAAAAAAAATTTAGTCGCTAATTTTTTATTATTTCCGACTAGTTGGTCGGTAATGTGAAATAAATTTTTGACTCAATTTAGATAACCTTTGCCGACCAAATATTTTTATTTGCTGACCAAAAATTTAGTCGAAAAATATTAAAATAAAATTTATCACTTTTCCCTGACTAATTGGTCGGCAATAATGTAAAACCTAACCCACCATTTATTGGTGCCAATATTTTATATCTTTACTGACCAATTTTCTAGTCGGGGAAGGTTGAGAAGTAATTTTTTTTTTATTTCGCACCTATATGCCCGGTTGGTAAAAGCTATAGAAAAAAAAAAAGAAAAGAAAAGAACCTCTTTGCCGTTCACAGTAAGTATACCCATCTCTGTTTGCACCAATCTATACTTGGTAAAAGCCCAAACGCTGGTTCACCGTAAAGTTCACGCCGATAACAGCCTTTGCGTTCTGCTCCCTCTCTCTCTCTCTATATATATATATATACACACACACACACATACACGCTTATATATACATTTATGTGTATTTATATATAGGTCCTTATTAGTATTTCTCTTCAGTGAGCAAGAAATGTTGTGAAAGTGGCGATGGAGCTCTGAGTCCCAACTATTGTTCTCACAGACCATTCTTGAAAGAGTAGGTGTTTTGATTCTATTGATGTATTTGATATCTCTGTAGATGGGTTTTGTGACTTATAATTTCTAGGTTTTGTGTTTTGGGGACCAAATTTCTATTGATGTTATTTTTTTGTGTTCATTTGTTTTAGGGACCAACTTTCTGTAGCAAGATTACTGATGTATTCTTCTAGAGCTAATGTATTCTCCTCTCCTTTTTTTTTACACTTTTTCTTTTGTCTCAAACCCTTCTATTTTTCTGTTTCTCTATTAAAGGATCAAAGGAACCTGAAATCCAAGGATTTGATTAATTTATTTGATTGTGGTTTTTAGGGGATTTATTTGATTGTGGTTTCGGAAATAATTTCCAGGCCTCGCCGTATTGCTCTCTTTGTTGAGCCCTCTCCCTTTGCGTGAGTCGCTAATTCTACTTCAAGATTGGTTGCTTGCTGTACAGGGAATCTTGGTTTATGTAGTTCTGTGTTGCTCCAAAGTCCTATCCATGGTAATCTATTCAGTTAATTGCTTTCTTGTTGGTGCTTTTTGTCAGTTTGATTATTTTGAGCTTGGATTGGTTAGATACATGTGTTTGATGCATTGACTTTTGTTGTCTGAGGTTGAGTTGTTAAATGTTTGTGAACATGGTATTTTGATGTGTTGTTGTGCTTCTTTTAATTGTTAATTTAATCTGTATTCTGCTTGATATTGATGTGGACTCAGAATAAAGACCAAATATTTGCTAATTTTTATGCAAAATACTCCATGGGTTGGTTTAGATTTATTGGGCAAAAGATGCTTAAATTGGCTTTTGTTTTAGAAACATAACTACAAGTTACTAACAATGTGATCTGCTAATTGTTGTTATATGGAGTTCAGTTCTGTTTTATTGTTTTCTCCAATGACATTGGTTGCTTAAGGTCATTTATGCGTAAGTTACAAGACTTCATTCTTTACGGTTTGTTTTTTATTATGTATGATATGGCAGGATACAATGGTGTGTTCTTATTTCATGAATTCAATTTTTTTTTTTAATTTGCAATATTATCAATCAAAAATTACTATTGTCGAGCACAGAACCTAATCCATACAACAAGGTACAATAAGTTGCACCTCAAAAGGGAAGTTCTAAATTTCTAGATTCCAATGTTTTACGATGCGTCTAAAAATAAAATTCGTACAGTGGAAGGTTCCATAGACAAAACATTAAGTTTGAATGATATGATTCCATTGTGCATAGAATGAGAAACGACAAACAATAGAGGTGGTAGACTTAATTCTCCTAGGCATTGTTCTCCAGCTTCCTCCTCAGCTGCAGAGAGAAGTCATCATTGACATCATCATCATCCCAGTCATCTTCGCACTACTGCGTTGCCTCCTTTCCTTCTTCCTTGTCCTCCCACTCTTCATTAATCTCAAACTCATCATCGTCTTCAAACAAGTCGATTTTGGACTCTTCAGTAGCTGCCTTAGGTTCAGTCACCATTTGATCTCTCAAAAAACAACTAACAGAGATACTGTAGAAAATCAGTGAACAATTTGTTGTTGATTCTTCGGAAAAACCGTGAATAGGTTTCTAATGAGCGGCGAAGAAGAAAGTTTTGCCGGCTGTGGCTTTTGTGTTATTTGGCTTTTGATTTTCTGGCTTATAGAAAAGGCATCCCAATGCAAAAAGCTCCAGCTTATCATAAATAATAATTTAAGTACGCTTATACTGTAATCATGATTAGCTAGATGACTGAGTACTTTCATCTGTTTAATTTATCAGGAATAATTCAATCAATGTCTGTGCCTCTCTTAGAATTAAGAGAGCTTTGTCATGCTATTTTAAAATCTGTTTCTTCTATGGCCTTTGGCGGGTTTATACTATAGCCATAAACTTTTACCTTTATAAATTAGCAATATGGATGTAGATTTTAATAAAATAGCTATTGGCTTAATATCATTTTAGCTATTGCAGGCCCTTAAGTTGGTGGTGTTCTCTTTCTGTCCATTTTTGTAATTCAAGTAATAATGGTACCTTTAGTTTTATTAAATTTAAAAAACTACATTTTGAACTGTTGCTGGTGACATAATTTTGCCTGTTGATGTTTTTCTTTGTCCTAACTTTTTTAAGAAAAATAAAGTTCCCGCTTTTCTATAATTCTAATTGTCCTCTTTGCTATGTGCATTTTATTTTTTAAGTTGTCTGATAATGTGCAAACTTTGGTAATTACTTTGGTATATGATTTTAACTATAGTAGTCTACACACACACACACACACACATATATATCTCTATATTATTTCATGTTGCAACAGAAAAAAAGGCACCCCAGGTTCCTTTGAACAGATCAATCCTTTGCCAATTTTTTTAAAATCTTTTATTTATTTATTTATTTATTTTTTCACATGATTTATATTTGAGAGAAGGAGATCTCGGGCTCCCCTGAGTCACAAGTAAGGGTAGCGAATTGTTGACCAAGCTCTGTTGTTGCTCTTTGGCAGGTAACTGAAGGGTGTGAATTTTTTATCAATTGAGCTTGAGCTTGCTCTCTGGCAAGTTTCTAAGGACTGGTAAAAAAAATCTCTCTGAGTATCAATTATTATTATATTCAGCCTATAAGCCTATATTAAACCAGATTCATGTTGTTGATTGCTTAGAGTTTGATCAGAACTAAGGGTGTGTATGTTTCTTATAATTAATTTCTTTACTTTCAAGTAGTTTTATGTTGCACTCCATTGTTTGAGCTAGGGAATTTTTTCCAATAATTATGTGCTAAAACATTAAATATAAGTCAATTTAAAAAAATAGAGGAACGCATTGTTTTGATCCTTTGTAAGTTAGAGAAAATCTTTCCTCCTGCATTCTTTGACGTTGTGGTACATTTGCCTATTCATTTACCCCATGAGGCAAAACTTGGGGGGCCAGTGCAATATTGGTGGATGTACCTGATTGAACGGTAATATATTTCTTAACTTTACTTATAGAAATACATGTTAAAAGTCATCCTAAAATGTTTGACTTGTAACCTAATTTTGTTTTATCTCTTTTATATTGAAGGTTTCTTGGCATATTGAAAAAATTTGTCACAAATCGAGCTCGTCCAGAAGGCTGAATTACAGAGGCATACGTTGTAGAAAAATGTCTTGCATTCTGCTCAATGTATCTTAATGAGACTGAAACTGTGTATAACAAAGAAGAGTGAAATGTTGATGGTGGTGATCGTGGCCTTGGGTTGGCAATATTCACTCAAAGTGTCCGTCCTATTCTTCCTATTTATTGACCTCATGACATTTCCATTAAAGAACGGGAGATGGCTCTTTGGTTTGTCCTTTACAACAGTTCTGAAATTGATCCATATTTGGAGTACATTTTCATATATACGTCTTTCTTATTTAAGAAATTAGCAATTAATTATAATTTTTATTACATAATTTCTTTGCTTAAATAGGGAGCACAAACGCATTTTGGAAGCTGAAAGTACAAGGGACATCATGAAGAGGCATATGGTGTTGTTCCCTAATTGGTTTAAATGTCGTGTAAGATATAATTATAATATGTCATTTTCACCTAATTAACCTCACATCAATTAATGTGCATTACTTTTCATTATATAGATGAATCACTTGAGATCTAAGGGGTCGCCAAAAGCCATTGATGAATTATGGTCATTAGCTAATGGCCCTAATCCAATAATAAGTCTATATTCAGGTTGCATATCTAATGGTGTTCGATTCCATACAAAAGACTTGAAAAATCGTCGAAGAAGTCAAAATAGTAGGGTGACAGTTGAAGGAGACCATAAGGGGCAAGCTCATAACTTCTATGGCTTTTTGTGTAAAGTATGGGAAATGAGATATATGTTTGATCATCATGTAATTTTGTTTCAGTGTGAATGGTTTGATACTGGAAGTAGTAAGACTATATGCACGGATGCACATTGCACTGTCATAGATGCTGGAAGTCGATGGTATAAAGATGACCTATTTGTTTTACCAAATCAAGTGAAACAAGTTTTTTATGTCAATGATACGAAATTAGGGGGTAATTGGAAAGTTTTACAACATATTAAACGATGTGGAATATGGAATATACCATAAATAATAAGTGAGGAGATACATAATGAAGAAATAGGTGATGTGTTTCAACAAGATGAAACCATTGATATTCCTCCTATTGTTATTGAAGATCAAATTGGAGATGAGTTATGTAGAAATGATATTGAGGCTGAAATAATCCAAAATGACTTCATTAACACGGAGAGGCGGGCGCATGATGAACGTTTTGGGCATGATAATTTCATATGTGACGAGGACGAGGATTTTATGGGAATGTCTGAGGGTGATTCTGAGTCAAACAATGATTATGATGTGGAGCCTTGATTTCATTGTAAGTTGTTTCTTTTTCCCCACATTTTTTCAAGGTAAAATAGGATTTTACTTTAATGGGTGAATTTGCAAAATGTGGGAAAAGGTTGAATCAAACTTCCTTCTATTATCTGAAAAATTCTTATTATGTTTTATTTTGTTTTAGAATAATTATAATTTTGATTAAATAAGAGTGTTTACTAACATATTCTTTACATCTAATGTTGTATAGCTTGTCGATATGTCGGCTGGTAGGAGAGTAGGATCGAGTCGGTGGTCGACTACTAATGCTACACATTTGATCGAGTCACCAAGTGCTGTTGATGGATCGTTACCATTAGGATCACCTGTGACTGGAGAGGCAACTACATCGGGAGAATCACCTTGTGTTGGTAGTAGTAATTTTATTTTACTATCTTTTTTTTTTTTAATTTTATTGTTCAATTATATTTATTTGATTATTAATTATTTGGCATAATGACAGCTTCTCCGGTAAGATCACATGCTCGTGGCCTTACAAAAGGTAAAGGTGTACAGCGGGAAGTGGATAAAAATAAAGGAGATAAGCTTCAAGTTGAAGTTTGCCTAATAGCATGCACATTCGTAGGGAAAAATGTCACAAAGATTGCTAATCAACTCGGTGTGCAGATTCGTCTTTCGGCGCCGTTACAGGGTATTAATACTTGGACCCAAATTGATAGGGGCAGTAAGGACGCCATCATTCAAAATTTGTTGGTAATGCATTATTTCAATTATGTATCTTTATTAAGTTTATATATAAGTTTTTGTGTTTCTAATTAATGCAAAGGATGTTATCTATGGTATATTACAGCTAATGTTTAACATTAAGGACTTTCATGAGCAATATGTTCAAGAGGTCATCGAAAAAAAATGATACTCATTATACAAGGATTGGCGATTCTATTGGAAGAAAAGGTACTTAGAGTTGTTAAATGAGGGAAAGGACCCTTATGTTGAAGCCCTTGACCCAGGAAGACAAGAAGATTGGAAGCATATGATAGATGTTGTATGGAGTTCTAATAAGCATCAGGTAATTTAATAGTCACCATTTAGAATTCTAAAAGACATTTACACAACTACACGATTTACTAATTAAATTATTTTTTTAAGAAACGAGCGAACCAAGTAAAGAATAACCGTGCTAAATTGCCTTACAATCATCCGTCTAGATCCCAATCATTTCCAGCAAAATTATCCCTTCAGGTAATATGTTAGTTTTTAAGTTATTTTTAACATTATATTTTTTATTTTTAGCTTTAAATTTGCATTCTCTCACTGTTACTTATTAAATAGACTGAGAGACTTGGAGATGAGGGTCTCCCATTTTCAATATTTTACAAAGACACCCATTGGAGTAAGAAGAAGAATGATTACATCCATCCACAATGTCAACAAAATTATGTATGTGCTGTATTTAATTTTTTACAATTATGTTCTTTTATTCCACTTCCCATTAATATTATATGAATTGATTTTTATTTTTTTCAATAATGTACAGGATGAAATTGTTAGACGTGAGACTAAGGTAGCGGAGTTAGGTGAGCCACGCTATACACCAGAGCAACTCTCTCAAATGGTGCTTGGAGAAAGATCAGGTTATTTGCTCGGGTTTGGGAAAGGTCCAAAGCCATCCTCCTCAATAAGATCTTTAGCATCATCTAAAGTATGTTACACCGAGATTGAAAAGTTGAAGGCGCAAATTGAAGAACAATTATGAAGAGGATAGGAGAAATTATGAAGAGGAAAAAAGAAAAATAGAAGAGGAAAGGAGAAGAATGGAAGATGATATGAGAAAGATGGAAGAAGATAGGAGGACGAAGGATGAGGAGACACAAAAACAATTTCAACAAATATTTGCGATGATGCGGAATAAATTTCGCGAAGGTGGTTCAGGGGGCACATCTACCTGATTTGGTAAGTAACTTTACTCTCTATATGTCTATGTTTTTTTCTATATTTGTGTATTATCATCAAAAAAGAAATGAAAACAAATGTTTAAAGACTATCAGTTTGATTAAGCATTTCATACATAAATGCGATTACTTTAAAGTCAAATAGAAAAATTTCATAAACACTAGTTATAGTGAATGGCTCCTTTGCACAATTTTGCTTGTGATCCATCTGTCACTTATCCCTAATGATGTCTAAAGCATTTCAATGAATGATTGTGTTTTTTCTATTCCTATTAAGTTAGAGAAAAGCACACATTCCTATTACTTATATCTTGCATGCTTTTAATGTTTGGAATTTGAAGAAGGAACGATCTCTATAATTGTCCTGAATCTATACACATTTTATTAAACTCCTCCAAATGAAGCATAAGAAGTGTATAACTTATTCCAGATGTCCTCTAATTGCAGGGAATGGTGATCAGTCAATTTTGAAGGAGATGGCTCAAACGAAAATAGTTCTTCGTCAAAGAACAAAAAAAATCTAATGACCCCTTTCCTTAGGGAGAGAGTTAAAGCAACTTTCTTTGGTAGGGAATCGATTTATCTTATGTATTTAAGCTTAAATACTTCTTTTAGTTGATTTAATCATTTTCTTTTGCTAGTTTGTCTTTCTATTTTTGGAACTATCTTGTTTTCTTTGGCTAGTATGTGAATATTGAAGACATATGTTTTATTAATTTTAAAGTGTAGGATATTTAATTTGGAAGTGTTGATAGTATATAATTTGATGGTGAATGTTTTGTTGGTTTGTTGATGGTGAATGATTTGTATGCAATATTACAGGGAATTGAATTCTATACTGGAAAAAAGTTCAAGAAATAGAAAAAATTCAGTAGATTTTTTTTTTTTTTTGGAGAATTGCCGACCAATTGTCAGGAAATGTCCACAATTGCCGACCAATTGGTCGGGAAAAGTTCACTCTTTGCTGGGACAAGTTCTAACATTTGCCAACCAATTGGTCGAGGAAGCCCCACTCTTTGCCAACTAATTGGTCGGGAAAGGTCCCCTCTTTGCAGGGACAAGTTCTAACATTTGCTGACCAATTGGTCGGGAAAAACCCCACTCTTTGCCGACCAATTGGTCGGGAAAAGTCCCACTCTTTGCCGGCCAAATTGTTTTAGTTGTTAAAGGTTTGATATTTACCGACGAGTTGGTCAGTAAAGATTCTATAATCCCCGACTAGAATCCTGTCAATAAATGTCGCAATTTAGCAACCAAATAGTTTTTTGGTCGGTAAAAGTTTCCCCGACCAACTTTCACAGACCGAATGCTGACCAAATTAGTTTGGTTGGTAAAAGTTTTGCTAACCAAATTTTGACCTTCACCGACTAATTTTTTGGTCAACAAAAGTGTGCACTCTTGTAGTGCTTTCTCATGAGTTGTTTCTGCCTTTTTTAGCCACATGTGCCAAATAGGGTCTTCTTTGTACTACTCGGCCATGTGAGCCGAGTAGGATCTTTGCTTTGCTTAGCCACATGACCTGAGTAGGATCTTTGTGCTACTCAGCCACGTGATCTGAGCAGGGCATCATTGCCATTTCTTGGCGTTGGCCTTATAAGCCACCTTTGCTCTGCTTGGCCACTTGAGCCAAGCAAGACATTTTTGCCATTTCTTGGCATTAGCTTTGTGAGCCATCTTCGTTTTGCTTAGTCACATGAACCGAGTAGGATCTTCATGCTATTTGGCCACGTGAGTCGAGCAAGATATCTTCACTATTTTTTGGCATTGGCCTCATGAGTTATTTTCAGTTTGCTCGGCCACATAAGCCGAGCAAGATATCATTGCCATTTTTTGGTGTTGTCCTCGTGAGCCGTCTTCACTCTACTTGGCCATGTGAGTCAAGCAGGATATCTTCACTATTTTTTGGCGCTAGCCTTTTGAGCCATCTTTGCACTGCTTAGCCATTGGAGTGGGGCAGAATCTTTGTTCTGCTCGATCACGTGATCGAGCAAGGATTCTTGCGTAGTGGAAATCATTCAGCCATTCACCATAGAAACTTGCTAGAATATAGAATTTCATTGATAACTGGAATAAAATTACAAGTGCAACTTTTCTTATACATAATATTTTCGTACATGCTCAGTATGCCATGGGTAAGGAAGCTTCTTAAGTTGAGCGCTCTAAGTTGGTAAGTCCCCTTCCGAGTGAACCCCGACATCTCATATGGTCCTTTCCAATTCGGCCCAAGCTTCCATTCTTAGGGATTCTTCATTGACTGATTCTTCTTTTTCAGCACCAGATCACCTATTCTAAATTCCATTAACTGAGCTTTGGAGTTATGGTATTGTCGCATCTTCTACTAATAAGATGCCATTCTAATTACAGCTTGTAGCCTTCTTTCGTTTGATAGATCAACCTTTTTGCTTATCATCTCTCTATTTTCCTTTAGACTGAAATTCTACACTCTCGAACTAGGTAGTCTAATCTCAACAGGGATAACTGCTTTTGTCCCAAACATGAGGGAGAATGGAGTTTGTCCAGTTGCAATACTTTCTATTGTCTTGTATGCCCACAGGATGTTAGGAAGCTCATCTGCTCAAAGTCCTTTTATTTTTATCTAGCTTTGTCTTGATAATCTTGAGGAGAGACCAATTAGTGACTTTCCCTTGGCCATTGGCTTACAAATGTTCAGGTGATGAGTAATGATGACTGATGACTTGCTCTTCACACAATTTATTAAACTATTTTCCTTCAAACTATTTGCCATTGTCAGTGATCATCACCTGGTGAATCCTAAATTGACAGACTATGTTTTGTCACAGGAACTTCCTCATGTTCTGCTTGATTATAGTCAGCAAGGTTTCTACTTTGACCCACTTCGTGAAATAATCAATTGTTACTACTACGAATTTCCTCTATCCTCCTCCCAAGGGAAGTGGCCTAACAACGTCTATACTCTATTAAGCAAATGGTCAAGGACTTTGGATCGGTGTTAGCTCTTGAGTAGGCTACCTCGGGATGTTAGAAAAACTCTGGTACTTATCATAGTTATTAATAAATTCTTAAGTATCCTTCTCCATGGTAGGCCAGTAGTAGTTAGCTCTCATAACCTTCTTAGCTAAAGCCCTACCTCCTGAGTGATTTCTACAAACCCCTTCATGAATCTCCCTCATAAAATAGTCAGCTTCTTGTTCATTGACATGTCTGAGTAAGGGAAAGCTGTGTCATTTTTTGTAAAGAATCCCTCTAACCAAGATATATTTGCTCACTTAGTATTGAATCCCTCTTGCTTTATTTTGCTCATTTGGCAAGTTTCATTTTGTAAGTACCCCCTTATTAGCTTTTTCCATTAAGCCTCTTCCTCGATTTGGTTGACTACTGGGGTTCGGATGCTTGGGGAATCTAACACCTCAATCGGGACATCAGCGTTGTCTTCCTCCAAGGATGTAATCCTAGCTAGCCTATCTGCCTTTTCATTATGTTACCTCGGGACTCTCTACAATTAGAACTTGGGGAACTTTTTGATTAGGCTTTTAGCTATTTGACAATACTTAGCCATATTTACTAATAACTCAGTAAACTCGTATCCCCCTAGAAGTTCAATCTAAGCCTGGAAAGCTGTCTAAAATATCAATTTGGTGCCAGCCAAAGAATCTCTGTTGCTTAAGATAGTAAGAGAGTTGAGAGAGCAATTTGGCAGAGTTTCAGTAAGGTAAATGAGTTGTACCCGTATCCTTGTGAAGTGGTGATATATATATATAAATAAAAGAAACCTCACGTGGAATAGCATGTATAAGCTACATGTAACTACATGTAGCCGTGTTTTCTCATTCTTCAATGGGGTGATTTCACTTGTATTGTAAATCCCAAGATTAGTTCCTTAGTTCGTTAGCCAGTGTATTGTGCCCGATGCGATTTATAACAACACTTTTATAGGCATATGTATATCGAAACTATTAGGAGAGGGCTATGTGCATGACTTATGACGTAAGCTACTTTGGCGGGAACAATTCAACCAAAGTGCTTAGTCAGAGACCGGTCAGGTGACTAGGCCTGATCGGGGGTGTCCTTACTCGAATGCCCCTGGTTAGGTACGGGTCAAGCAGGGAACTTAGCCATTTTAGGTGGTACAGATCTCCCTATAACAACTACTAGCTATTCGATAAGGCCGATGCCAACATTACAATCGATGTTAGTCTCTCTTCTTTCCACTATCAATGGTATTGACCTACCACCACACAATGAGAATGCATTAATCAAATAGAGAATGATAGTCAACATCAATGAAGGAATCTAACGAGAAGATGCTAGGAGTTACAAGCATTGGAAGAATCCATACATGAGCTTTCGGACCTCTTGTTGAAAACTTTATTTTTGAAGTCAGCATGCATTCTTAAAATACAATTTCTTGCAATCAATACTTTGTCAATTAAGTTAGAAATATTCTATTAAATAAGTTATACACTAACATTAACAAAAAAAAAAAGGTATGATTTTCCATGGTTGTAATACCCTGAATTTTCATGTTAATATAATTTGATGGTTTTTAACATGTTTTGGACAAGTTAGTATGTTAGTTAAGTGATATTAGTCATAAAAGATGACTTAGGGTTGTGAATTTTGGAAGAAATGGGCAAAATAGCTCAAAAGTCAACATTTTGACTCGGGGGCATGCAGAGGGGCGCCTAAGGTAGAGGAGGGGCGCCCATGGGTCTAGGACGGGCGCCCATGGTCCATGAGGGGCGCCCCACTTGTACAGAAAACCAGCAGTAGGGTGTTCTCTGGTTGGACAGTCGAGACCTAACCCTATTGACACCTATACCTAGCTAGGGGTAAGGGGAGACCTGAGGATTACTATTTGGGGATTAAAAATATTGTTATATATATATATATATATTTTAGATTGATTCGATGCAAGAGAGAGAGAGAGAGAAGTGGGTTGGAAGAAGGGAGAATCGGCTAGGGAAGCAAAAGAAGAGCAAAGGAAGACCAAAGGAGGAACCGGTTGGGTTTTCAAAGGTAGGTCTTCCAAATTTTCATAGAACTCAAATTGCTTTTACAAGATTGAAATTAGAACCCTAAGAAACCTTCCTATGTTATTCATTTTTAGTTTTGATCAAGGAGGGAGAAGATTGGAGCCATAAAAGTTTGAGGGTTTGGAAGCTCAAGACACCTTCATTTTGATCTATCTTTTTACCACTCAAGGTAGGGATTTCTAGTCTCATTTTAGCATATATGAGATGTATTTGAGCTAGTAAACACTTCTATGAAATTTATTTAAGATTTGGAAATCTTGGAAGTAGAGTTTGTGTGGATGAATGGTTGTGTGTATATATATGTATAGGTTGGAGCAAGATTTTTGTATTGAAGAAATGAATGGATTAAAATTTGTTTTGATGGACTTTTGGAGTCTTCTAGGTCTAGACAACCCAAGAAAATAAGGTATTAGGTCAGATATTGGATTGGGTAAAGTTTGGAACCTAAAAACATGGCTTAGGGCTCGAACCGGAACAAAGTGACTTTCTGGACAACAGAGGGGCGCCCATGGGTTTTGGTGGGGCGCCCATGACCCTTAAGGGGCGCCCATGAACTTTTGGTGGGGCACCCATAGAGACTAGAACACTTTTCCTGATTTTTCTTAACTTGACTTCCTACCTTAGGATTATGAAGGGGTTGGTAATATGTTTGTATGTGAGACTTTTATTTGATTAATTGTATAGATTTTAAAATGGAAATGAGCTCTTAAAAGTGATTAAGGATTGATTATCTTAAACCTATGAGATTAAGCTTGTAAAGGGGAATGTTTGCTACCGTGAATGAAATGAATTGGAAGTCTACTTTGAGATAAGAGTCTTAATTGAAAAGAATTGTGAATATGCCTTAATATAAAGTAAATGTTGAAGTTTATGAACTTGATATTAATTTAATGAAATGTGACTTGACATAAGGGAACTCATATTAATAACATTGAAAAATGTTGAATGTTTAATGATGTTTGATCAATGTTGATATGTGATGAGTTGTGGGATGAACCAAAATGTGGAAATGTGTTGCGGGAAAGTGTATGAGGTTGAATGTGAATCTATGAATGATGAGATGTCATGTGATGAATGATTGTTTGTGTGCAGGGGCTGTGGTGGGGTGCGGAAATAGGAAGGGTTTAGAGAGTATCCTCGGGTTGAGAGTCCCAGAACCTGCGCAGGGTTTGGTGTCAATGCCAGTGGATTAGTAGCCCACAACATTGTGTGTGTTTTTGGCTCCTTGTGGCCCTGGACGGTGATCCTAAATGACGACGTCGGTTTATCATTTCCGTTGGGTATTGGCCCATAAAAGACGATAGTGTGTATGCACCCCAGCCTCGATGACTTGTTTGGTTATGGTTGTGTAATGTGATGATGAATGGATGATGATGTGAATATGGTTATTTGATGGAATGATATTGAATGACGAAATAGTGTTGAAATGTGAATGGAATCGAAGTTTGTATTGCAAAACATAAACATTAATCGAAATCGAAATCTTAAACTTGACATTGTTGCTTGAGTATATGTTTTCACCTAGTTTGGTCGATGGATATGATAATGTAATGTTATGAATATAGACAATGTTAAAATGGATAACCTTATTTGGGATGCATTGCATGGTTATATTGCGTACCATATATGTTTTCTTGAGACTTTGTGGGCACAAGTGGACCCGTGCTCACATCCCTGCAGACTTTGATGTAGGTACAAGCAATATCAACCAAGTGGGCTAAGGGGTTTGGATTAGGAGGTTATGCATGAGCCCTACCAAGCTTAGCAAAGCTCTTGGTCATCTAGTTTAAATTTCTTTTGGGAATTGTAATGTTGTACATTTATAAACTCCTTCGATTTGGTTGTAATGGCCATAAGGCCAAGGTTATGCGATTTGGGGAATGGTGTATGTAGTTAGTGATTTGGCAACAGTCATATTTTAACTCATGTTATTTTATGTCTTGGGCTCACTAACTTACGTTGCGTTGCTCTGATCATGGGATTGATTATGTTAGTGCATGTTGTGTGTGTTTATCACTCACCCCTCAGGTCACGAGATTCAGGGCGTGACAATGGTTTAGTTCAGCTGCCCTTGGGAGGCCATATTGTAGGTATAATAAATATTATGTATATATGAATATAAGAATATCAACTAAATAAATTATTGCGAAAAACATACTTGTTTGTTTTGTAATTTTACTCCTTAAAAATGAAGTAATTAATCATGCAATTCAATTTGATTAGCTTATATGTGGTGGCTATGATTTTCCTTTACGCCACAAACTCTATGACAGTTATTAGTAAAAAAAAAATATTTGTAAATTGTGAAGAAAGGGGACCTAGTCATTATATAATATATAGGATAAAACCCTAATTTCAGTGGCTCTCTCATAAAAGACCTACATTGAGCTTAACAATTAACCACACTTAACCATTTGACCTCATTATCCCGATTAGGTGCACATGGACCCAACAAAATAGATCATTGCAAGGTCTTATCATATATGCTCAATATACAAAAAAATTCTAATATTCTCTCACTTAAGCAAACATTAATTACTTTTAATTTTAGAAAAGATTTCAAAATTGACTCTCGGGTTAAAGCCTATATGAGGCCATATTTTAGAGTCAAATAAAAATGAGAAATAACACCTAAAACAATTTGGTCCAACAAAATAATCAATATGGAACCAAGGCTGCCATTATATTTATAATTCATGTAATATCACTCATGATTACATATATCAAAAAACGTTATCGATATAGATTAAATGAGCTAGTGTGGTGGAAATTTGCACTCAGCAAGTGATCTTATTAATGTGTTATTTCCTTATCAGTCCAATTGTCTTCAAATATGCTCACCAAACAAACAAGAGAATCGTAAGGTTTCAAATGGAAACTACTTGTACAAAATATTTCAAAAATAAGCAAGACATATTCCAAAATGCTCAAGTAACATCAAACTTAAAACTTTCAATTATAATATATACAAAATCATGAATATATTCGTGCACAATGTTATCAAAAGAAAATATAAATAATAACCTTCAACTAATTCTCATAGTAATAAAGAAATTAAAGTTCCATTTGGTTTGCTTTTTTGTTTTTTGCTTTCTGTTTTATGCGTTTTATGTTTTAAAAATTTCCAAAACAAGAAAATAGAAAATGCTTTTGTTTTCCTTGTTTTGAGATTTTTCTTATTTTGGGTTGAAAATATTCAAAACAATTTTTTGTCATTTTTCATTTCATGTGTAGACTTATTATCTAAAATAAATTTTGAAAACACAAGTAGTCAAATGCGTTTTAACTATTTTCCTTGTTTTTAAAAGTGCAAAATGGCAAATGCGTTCAAAATAGAAAATAGAAATAAAAACTAAAAACAAAAAAAAAATAGAAAAACAAACCAAATGACATCTGAAACTCTCATGATAAAGAAAATATAAGTTACACAATGTTAAGAAAACAAATCCAACTAAACAACTACATCAAAAGACCCAACAATACCCATGTTAGAAACATGCTTATTAAAAAGAATATGTTTAATGATGATATCACATTTGTTTACCCAAATAGTATGCATTGCAACCCCAAAATAAGATACAAACTTAGCATGCATAGTCGAAGGCTCTGTAAGAGTTTGCTTGACACTCTTCCATCAAATAGCTTCTACAATTAACATAAATATTTATCCTGAAGTAGACTTCATCTCATCTACACATTCAGCAAAATCTGAATCTAAATAACTAATAACTTCAAAATCATCAACTCTTTTATAAATAACTATGTAATCTTTTATTCTATGTAAATATCTCATAACTTTCTTTGTAGCTACCCAATAATTTATTCCAGGAATTGAGAGATGTCTCCTAGGAACACCCACAGCAAAATTTATATTTGATTAGGTACACATATATGTATACGTGAGACTACTAACTACACTAGTATAAGGTACATACTGTATGGATTTCACTTTAAGGTCATTACTGAGACTTTGGTTCTTACAAAATTTATCACCCTTGGCAACAAGAACTTCACCGGGTCTACATTTTTATGTATTAAGCTTCCTAAGTACATGGTTGATATACTCTTTCGGAGAAAACTTCAGTTTACCATGAGACCTATAACGGATGATCTCAATGCCCAAAACAAATGAGATCTCTCCTAGATCTTTTATGTCAAAAGTATTAAATTGCAACATCTTAGTCTCATGTAAAAATATTAGATCATTGCTTGTATGTAGGATATCATCAAAGTAAAGAACAAGAAAAATAAATTTCCTCTCATTAACCTTAAGATAAATGCACTGATCAACTTTATTTTCCTTAAAACATAGAGAAGTGACAATCTCATCAAATTTTAAGTACAACTGGCTTGAGGCTTATTTTAAATCACGAATGAATTTCTTTAATTTACACATCATGTGCTCCTTACCTTCTTCCTTGAAACACGCAAGTTGCATTACATAAATTTCCTCATTTAGGCCATCATTAAGAAAAATAGTCATGACACCCATCTAATGAAACTCTAAATCATAATGAGCCACCAGAACTATGATAATTCTAAGTGAATCCTTAGATGAAAATGGGGAAAAGTCCCATTATGATCAATACCCTCCTTCTGAGTGAATTCCTTTGTAACTAATCTGGCCTTTAAACACCTGTTTACACCCAATAGTCTTATAGTTAGCTGGAAGATAAACTAGCTCCCACACATTATTGTGTGCCATAAACTATATCTCATTTGTCATCGCATCCACCCAAATTCTAGACTAAAGATCGAAATAGTAGCAACATAAGTCATTAGGTCAACCACATGACCTATATCATAATCACTTTTACTAAGATACATAATAAACTCATTTGAAATAGCGACTTTCCATTGTCTCTTAGATCTTCTCACGGGTATCTCTTGAATAAGATTAGGAATATTAGCAAGAATAGGAGCAAATACAATAGGATCATGAGCATCAACAGGAATGGTATCATTAATTCCCAACCACTTGTGATCATCTCTCTCTATATGTGTAGGCAAACTAAATGTCTGGATTTTGGGCAATGGAATAGGCATCACCTCGTTACTCTTATCTTCATTAATCTATTATGAAAAGTCTAAATCAGCTACATCAAGCTCTAAAAAGAATTAGTTGTCTAGGACAACAATTCTCACAATTAGCATAGAATAGTAGAACTTATACTCCTTAGAATGATTTGCATATCCAATGAAAAAATAACTAGTGGTTTTATGATTGTTTGTTTCTTTTAGAAGTGTTATATATCCTAACTTCCACAGGACAATCCCAAACATGAAGACAGTTAAGACAGGCTTTCTACTAGTCTATAACTCAAAAGACCTTTTAAGAATAGACTTAAAAGGGAACTTTATTAAGTAGGGACGGAGCCAGAAAATTTTTTCTGTGTGGACACTAATTATAAGACATATAAATGATTGGTGGGGTACCATTGGAGTAACCAAAAAAAAAAAGTTTGACTGCCAGAAAGGAGAAAAAGAAAGAGAAAAAGGACAAAGTGGAGTTAGATATTTTTTAATTGTTGTTAGATATTTTTTAATTGTATTGGATAGTCTAGGTATAATTACATTGATATTGTTAGATTAAAATTTATTTATCGGGTGGACATAATTGGTATTAGCTAATTTTTTTCCTTAGGTGAGCATAATTGGCATTGAGTTAAAAATTTTTGTCATTCTCTTGGATGGGCAGAATTGAGCATAAAAGACAATATAAAAAATAGAATAATTTTTTTTAGGGTGGGCACGTGCCCCGCTTGGCCTAGCTTGCCTGTGCTATTAAGAATGCATAAGGCAAATTTTTATAGCATCAACCAAAAAATACAAAGGCAAGTTGCACATACTCATCACATTCCCCATTATGCCTTTAAGGATGCGATTACACCTTTCGGTTACACCATTTTGTTAAAGATTACCAAGCATGATATATTGGAAACAATCCCACATTCTTGTAAGTATTTGGCAACTAATCCCATATGCTATCTTGTGATATCATGTCTACTATAATACTCTCCCCTATGGTAAAAACTCACAATTTTGATCCTTTTGGTCAATTTACCTAGGATGTAGTAAACACAAGTGTTTAGGTCTCGAAAATCAAGTGGTACTAAAATATCATCTTTTTCAGGCCTTTGAAAATTCTTTTTTTTTTTTTCAGAAAAATGATCTAGTCTTTAATGCCATTGAAAAGAAGATTTTTCATTGATTTCAGGTCTCTTAGAGACATTATTATCAACATAGAAAGAGGCATACTCAAAATTATGCTTTAAATTTATCTAATATAGACCATTATGTAAACTATCATGCCTAATAATTTGAAAATTTTAAAATAAATATTAAAATAATGATTAGCAATCAAATGTAATAAACAATTAATAATATGCTTTAAACTTAATCAACCATAAATTTTAAGGGATAACTCGATGTATCATTATCGTCTTCCCTTTGAGCAGAAAGTGTAACATGCCATGAGGTCCCTTCAACAAAAATACCAAATGAGAATGTCCCTGATTAGAAAATTCAATCACCTTTGGGTAGATAGACCCTTCTAACCCAAATAATACTATCATCAGTTGCTAAATATCAACCATGTCATTTAAATATACAATCACCTTGCGCCCTAAAATCTGGAGATCTCGAGGAGTGAGTTTAAATTGAAAATTTAGTGCATTTGGTCCATTACAGTCTCACTATTTACTTTTCAGAGCCATTGACCATCCTATTTTTTGATAAAAAATAATAGTAAAGATTGTTTTATTAATAAAATATACACCTTGGATTAAATTTAAACTAGAGAACATAAGTTTCATTTATTTATAAAGTGATATTTTCATATACAAAACTTTAAAATATCACACTCAAGTTATAAATGCTGCTTAATAGAACTATAGGGTTTCCAGGCGATTGTGCCAGCCCTCCTAATTTTCGAGCTCTGTACTTGTAATACAGTATGTAGGGATGTGAACACCAAACAACTTGTGCTCACAATGTATAGAAATATATTTGTTACAATACTTTTTAGGAATCACATGAAAATAATGAATATAGTAAGAAATCACTGAATATATCAACGCATAGCAGAATAGGACAATATTAATTCATAACTTTTATTTTTCTCGTCAACCTTTCTTTATTTATTATTTTCTTTTCTCAAGGTGGGGAAGGATACTTTGTAAGATTGTCCCACAACCAAAGTGGTAATCCAAACCATTGCCAGTTCGTACATATATACGGGTCACAAAGTACCCTTGTGTTGTCTTTTATAGATCCGAGTCTAAGGGCCACGATGAGCCTTTACCATTTTTGTCGTCGTTGTGGATTACTAGTCCACGGGCAGGATTACCCGACCCAGCACAGGTTTAAGGTCTCTTAACCTAACCATATCTTATGACCCTCCCTATTTTGTGTAGTATCCTCACTTTTCCCAAAATCAACATTTTTTTAGGTTTTGCTTTTCTCCTATTAAAGCTTAGGAATAATGTCTATGAGCTTTTACAATTCTATGTTTCTACTGCTGTTATATTCGTTTATTTTTAATTATTTTCTATTTCACAATGAACACATATTCATCTAATAGCATATCATAGCATTCAATATAAAATTTTATAAATCTAACCACAATTTTAGTATCACTAAAAATTCAGCTATCAAGATTAATATTAATTCAACAATAATGTGTAAACTTAAACCTACAATTATATCCTTATTAAATATTATATATATAGAGACTATTATTTTATAATATAAGAGAGTAAAGTTGTCCAAACTAGGGGAAATTGTGGTGCCAAATAAATAAATAAATAAAGGCATCGGCCTAGAATTTATTTATTATTTATCTTCTTCCTTAAAGAAAAATTAAGCTTGGTTTAAAACTTGAAGTTTTGTTTTTAAAATATGCCCAAATTATTCTCATGGTCTTTTCTTATTAAAGCAAACATTACAAAAAGTATAAATAATACATTAATTCCCTACCTTGTTCTTCGTTAGAAGACTGAAAAATCACTGTATACTCAAACTAGACCTTATTTCCTTAATCTAGCAGCGCAAGTGGAATGGGTTTAATTAGAAAACTGAAAAAAAAATAATTTGGGTTCTAGTACTAACTTTTTTTTTTCCATATCTTTTCTTTTTTTTTTTTTCCTTCGGTCATTCTCTACTTTCTGTAGCATATCCTATATATATATATATACATGGGGGTATGTACATAGGAAGGGGAAGGGAAAGGGGAAGGGGTTGAGTCACTGAAGCTATGGGGGGGTGCGGAATGACTAAGGAAGGCTAATGTATTTAGGGTGCTAGCAAGCTTCATCAGGGAGTGCCACGTATCATTTTTATTTTATTTTTTCTCCTACGGATCATTACAACTCAATAACCCCCTGTCTATATTATTAATACTATTTTTGAATAGTTTCATCTCTAAAAATTTATTTATTTTTTATTTTTCTCATAATTCTTGTCCTAAAGAATCTTAAAATCATAAACATTTCCTCAAAAACTTTATTGCAAGTAACTCTAGTACAACCAAACTCCTTAACCTTGTCACGCCCTGAATCTCACGACCCGAGAGGTGAGTGATAACCACACACAACATGCACTAACATAACTACCTATGATCAAAGCAACACAACATCAACTAGTGAGCCCAAGACATAAGATAATATAACATAAGTTAAACCGTGACTGTTACCAGGCCACATACTCCATACTCCATTCCCATTAATACATAACTTAGGCTTTGAGGCCATTACAACCAATCGAATAAGTCCTCAATGTACAATATTACAATTTCATATAATACAAAGCTAAGTAACCAATGGTTTTGCTAAGCTTAGAAGGGCTCATGCATAAGCACTCCTAATTCAACCCATCAGCCCACCTGATTGATATAACCTATTCATGCATCAAAATCTGTAGGGATGTGAGCACGGATCCGTTCCTGCATCAACATCTTTCTAAATGCCACAACAATTTATTAATATCAATAAATTTTCAACTTAAGTAAATATTTATCATCATTCAATATCATCAAGGTATTGTATTCAATTCCAGTTATTCCTCATTATTGAATTTCCCAACATTAAATCAAATCACATTCCATACCACCTTATCACATATTCAACATTTAATCACATATCCACATCCACATTACCATTTATTTATCATTCAATCACGTAATCACATCCACAGTATCACTATTTCATTATTCAATCACATGGCCACAACCACACAAATCCTTGGGGGTTGGATGCATACACAATACCGTCTTTTATAGGTCCAGACCCAACGAAAATGGTAAACCAAACACCATCGTTTAGGATCACAGTCCAAGGTCATGGGTAACCCATACACACACAATGTTGTGGGCTACTAACCCACTGGCATTGACACCAAACCCTGTGCAGGTTCCGAGTCTTTCAACCCGAGGGTAATCTCACGACCTTTCCTATTTTCGCGCCCTACCACGGCCCCCGGCACACAACCAATCATTCATCACATTCAATACTCTTTAATCACAATTCACATTCATCACCATAAACTTTGCGACACACATAGCCACATTCCATTTCATCATGGAACACAACTCATTTCATTTAACCCAAGCCTCATTTAATTTCCATTACTTACTAACAAGGTTCACATTTCAATTTCTTTCAATTATATATTCACTTTTCGGTTCATCCCAAGATTCATCACATATCAACATTGATCAAATCTTATTAAACATTGAACATTTATCATCATTAAGAATTTGAGTCTCTTTGTCAATTCACAATTTACTTAATCAATCACATGTTCATATACCACAACATTTAGTTTACATCAAGACATAATCACAATTCTACTCGATTAAGACTCTTATCTCAAAGTAATCTTCCAATTTATTACATTCATTGTAACATTCATTCACCATTACCAGTTAAATCCCATTAGCTTAAGATAACAAATCCTTAATCACTTTTTAGAACACATTTCCCTTTTTAAATCCATGCAATTAATCAAATAAAAGTTTCATGTATAAACATGTTACCAACTATTTCATAAGTCCAAAGTAGGAGGCCAAACTAAGCAAAGTCAGGAAAATGACGTAGGCTCGGTGGGCGCCCAAGCTGACACTCAGCCATGCGCCCACACATTGTGCGCCTAAGGGCTGGGCGCCCATGTCTTGGGTGCCCAAGAGGGTTGGGCGCCCGACTGTGTCTCCCTCGTGTGCCCCCAGCTTGGTCCAAGTTTCGGGTTTCATACTTTGTTTTCTAGTTTCTTAGTTTCTCACCCTTAGAACCTCAAATTGACCAAGTTAAAGTAAAAATACCTAAAGTTTCATGTTTCTAACATCAACTCAAGGTTCTTAGGCACCAAACAAAATTATAAATTTGAGTTTTCATCAACCAAAAGTCAAGTTATGTATCAAAATACCATTTTCACTCTCTCAACCGATACATACATATATATGTGTATATAACTACCAATATCTTCCATACATATGACCAACACTTGAAGAGGGTTTTCCAATGGTAATCTACTCCTTGTTACACATCACATATGTAAGAATGAGGCATTAAATCCCTACCTCAAGTTGTAAGAAGATGGATCAACTAGAAGGTGTTTTATGGTTCCAAGCTCTCAAGCTTTGATGGACTCAATCTCCTCTCTCCTTCATCCAAACTACAAATAAATCATAAAAAAGAGTTCCTTGAGGTTCTAATTACACCTTTGCAAGATTAATTTGATTTTCATGAAGGCTAGATGAACTTACTCTCAAGGATTTCACCCGGTTCCCTTTTCTTCTTCTTCTTTTGCTTCTCTCCTGGTTTCTTCCTCTCCCAACAATATCTCTCTCTCTCTCTTGCCTCATATCATCAAAATATATATTTAAACCAATAATTTAAGCCCCCAAATAGTGAATTTCAAACTCTCTCATCACCCCTAGCTAGATATAGGTTCATAGGGGAGAGGGGTCGGCTAAAAAATGCAGAGCAACCCATGCCTGTCAAGTCTACTATACCTTGGGCGCCCATGCTTTCTCAGGTGGGTGCCCCCAAGACCTTGGGCGCCCCATGACTTGTGCACCCAAGACCGTGGGCACCCATGTGTTGTGCACCCAAGGTGCCCATTTTTCCTGCACTTGGCTAAAATTCTATCTTTGATTGCCTAACCCATCTCTTTCAAAGTTCTCAGCTCTAGAACACCATTAATGATCCATTCCACTAAATTAACATACATTGCTTCTAAAATACATAGAAAACCTTATACTTATGTTAATACAAAGTCTAGGGTATTACAAACCTCTTACTTAAAGCATCGACCATTATATTGGCCTCACCCAAATAACATTGAAGAATTTAAGACCAAAATATTCCTAGTACTCCATTTAGTTACATTGCCTCATAGTCAAATTACATTGTATACACAAATAACTTTGGAATTCTTGTGTTTTAAGTATACTCTAAACTTTTTTATCAGTCCGTTAACACCATTATGGCACTTCAGTGCAAAGCCATTGTAGTTAATTCCTTTTCTATTAAAAAGATAAAATAAATTATATATTAAAAAAGAAAATTAATGTACAAGTACACGAGGGCATACCTCTAGAAATGAAATACATCAAAACATCAGAATTGTGCCCTCAAGGTAAAACAACAAAGCACAGGGCAATAATAAGTAACAAAAGGCTTACTGAAAAAAAAAATTAAGTAACAAAAGGAACTAATAACCAACTAAAGATGGAGAAAGTTGCCAAACTCGAACCAAACGAAGATTAATGGACTTACGCTATCATCTGACCATTATGCATTAGCACATGACCTAAATTTTCTCATAACCCATTATAATATCCAGAGTAACCCCTTTCATGGGTACAAATAACTAACATAGAGCTTTGTCAATCTATACCTCGACCTATAAACGTCCCTGTTAACTTTATGCTACCAATTTCTAACTCTTTCCCAACTTAGTCGAATCAATAAGTCCATCAGCTGAGATGTATCCTAAATAGGGTAGCGGTAGTAACTCGACAAACTCACAAAACTTGGACATCAAACACAATTTTTGCCGTACTCAACTAATACAACTGAAACCTTTGGAGTCCAGGATCCATTGCAATTACCTGACCAAATATCACCTGACCCCAAACTTTATCTCAAACAAACCTAACTTATATTTACTATTCTTAATGCATAATCATTTAGTTAGATCACCAAAATTTGGTAACCAATATGCCTCCTTAATTACTTTTAAGTTTAACAATATCTAATTTACTTAAAACTACGATCTCCCCTTAATGAGAATTTCCAATGCCCCCACGACAAAATATTATATTTGTTAAAACCACCCACAAACCACTCGATTAATTTCTGGACTTCCAAAACTTAACTAGTACCAAAGAATGTGGTGTACTAAAAATAGGAAGGACACTTGACATAAAATTCAGGAAAAGTTAATCTATTTTTAAGGAGATTAACCCCACTCTTCCTTAAGAAACATGTCCACAATCTATTTATTACTCACAAAAGCAAAATGAAGACTCCTTCTCATTTAATCTCAAACTGATCATCTGAGCATAAGGTTTCCCAATGCACTTAATATCATTAATAGAGAAGGCAACATTAGTATTACCTTATCCTAAATCTAAACTATGGTATCATTAGATAAATAATCATCGCTAATCTATAGTAACGATCAATCACTACTAGTCAACTTGGTAACTCATTCATTTCAAAATTTAAATCTCTACTATTGTCATTACTACTTTAAAATCATTCCACAATTACACATCACTCAACAATAAAATGCAATCTCAATAAATTCTTAACTCACTAACTTAGAGTTTGTAAATGTCTTGAACTTCAAATTTAAAATTTTCTTTTATATTCACAACCACATCTAACCAATATTCTTAATGTCAAAACTACTATTAGAACATCTTTCAAACCTTATACCTATGCCCAACAAACCACCATTGGTGACACCCCTTTCTTATATATCGGCTTTGCTTACCATTAGTTAGGAATGTTTCTTAAGTTTTTGTATCCTTTACCAACAAGTCACTATTCTAATAACATTGTTAATTCTAACCGCTTCCACTACCAACTATACTACAAAATAACAGTAAGTCCATTTTAAAAATAACTAAATGCTAGTTATAACACATAAGCATGCAACATGCAAGACTTCCACTATCCCTTTAGGATTCTATAACCTAGGCTCTGATATCAAACTATCATGCCTCGGATCTTGTGACTCAAGGGGTGAGTGAATAAATATACAAACCATGCCCAAAGTATTATTTCCTTAATCAAATCATTGTAACCACCCTAGAACAACATGTATAATAACTAGTAATAATAATAAAATAAACCAAGCCTCAGCTTAGACAGACTACCAAGCTCTAATATGACTCTTCTATTTATTGATTTATTGTGAATATAATGCTGGGTTAGTTTTTTTTTTTTTTATCTTGATTTAACCCACCAATGATGGGTGCAATTGTTATTTGATTTGTGGATGTGTTTGTGCCCTTGTAAGTAAGGTAAAACTTGTGTGTAGGGTTTTATAAATTTTGTTTCTCTACTCTTCAAGACTTTTGAAAACTTGTAGGGTTGATCATATTTCCTTGAAATCATTGATGAACCTACATGATTAAAACTTTCAAAATAACTTGGAACTAAAGAAATAGAATTTATACCAATGATAAAAATCAAGATTACCAATCAAAAAAAATCAAGATTATTTTTTTGATTTTCTAATCCTAAATGTGATTTTAAAACTGTACTTTGGACTAATTAGTTTTCTCAAAATATATTTTTGATTTATTTTTCTTAAGCATGTGTCGTAAACTGAGATTTTTTCTTCACATCTAAATAATTGAACAATTAATTCCACCGCAGTTATCTAAACTGCACTTTGGACTAATTAGTAATCTCAAACCGCAATTATATACGACTTTAATAATGTCGTTCAATTAGTCATAGTAGTAACCACCATCGGCAGATAGACAACCGATGCCACTATTTTACGTAGCCCACCTATCGTCTACTTGCTTGATGCGAAATCAAAACCCATTAATGTCACAAGTTGTGTAACGTCGGCCCGTCGTATGAGGACCATTAGCTAACTGGTTCATTTCATCAATCAAAACAAGATCACTAGTGCTTTGTAAATTGTAAACCTAAGCAATTCACATATTAATTGAATACAATTTTAAAGTAATGCGACAGGATATATAAAAGCACATGTAAATATTAACTATTAATTTAATTAATTTAATATTATTAATTACCTAATTATAATATTATAATATGATTATTTTACTTTATTTCCTTATAGTATTAATATCAGATTAGAATAGGCCCAAGATTGATATTGGATTAAGCCTAAGTAAGATTAGGGATTTATGTATCAATTATGAATTTAACTAATTAAATACTATTAATTAGTTATTACTAATTAACTAATTATAATATTATTATTTTACCTAATTTCCATATAGTATTAATATTAGATTGGATTGGGCTTAAGATTGATATTGGATCAGGCCCAAGTAAAATTAAGGATTTGCGTATTAGTTATGAATTTAACTAATTAAATATTATTAATTAGATATTACCAATTAACTAATTATAATACTATAATATTATTATTTTACCTACTTTCCTTATAGTATTAATATTGAATTGGATTTAGTCCAAGGTTAATATTGGATTTGGCCTAAGATTGATATTGGATTGAGTCCAAGTAAGATTAAAGGTGTGTGCATCAGTTACGAATTTAACTAATTAAATATTATTAATTATCTTTTACTAATTAACTAATTATAATATTGTAATATTATTATTTTACCTAATTTTCTTATAGTATTAATATTAAATTGGATTAGGTTGAAGATTGGTATTGGATTAGGCCCAAGTAAAATTAAGGATTTGTGTATCAGTTATAAATTTAACTAATTAAATATTATTAATTAGTTATTACGAATTAACTAATTATAATGGTATAATCTTATTATTTTACCTAATTTCCTTATAGTATTAATATTAAATTAGATTGGGTCCAAGGTTAATATTGGATTAGGTACAACTAAGATTAGGGATTTATGTATTAGCTGTGAATTTAACTAAATAGATATTATTAATTAGCTATTACTAGTTAAGTAATTATAATATTATAATATTATTATTTTACTTAATTTTTTAACTATTTTTAATATTAGATTAGATTGGGCCCAAGATTGATATCAGATTGGGTTCAAGTAAGATTAGAGGTTTGTGCATCAATTACGAGTTTCACTAATTAAATATTATTAATTAACTATTATTATCTAACTAATTATAATATTATAATATTATTATTTTATCTAATTTCCTTATAATATTAATTTTGGATTGGATTGGGTTTAAGATTGATATTGGATTGGGCCCAAGTAAAATTAGGGAGTTGTGTATTTGTTATGAATTTAACTAATTAAATGTTATTAATTAGCTATGACTAATTAACTAATTACAATATTATAATATTATTATTTTACCAAATTTTCTAACTGTTATTAATTTTAGATTCGATTGGACCCAAGTATAATATTGAATTGGGCCCATGTAAGATTACGAATTTGGGTATCAGTTATGAATTTAACTAATTAAATATTATTAATTAGCTAATACTAATTAACTACTTATAATATTATTATTTTACCTAATTTTATAACTATTATTAATATTAGATTGAATTGGGTTGAAGAAAGATACTAGATTAGGTTCAAGTAAGATTAGGGATTTGTGTATTAATTACTATTTAAAAAGTTTAAAAAGTTAACACTCAAATAAATTATCTAAAAATAAAAATCTACAACAACAAAACTATACGATACAAAATAACTTAATTAACAACAACTAAATTAATCAACAACAAATAAATTATCAAATCATTATTTGGTGATTGTAACGCCCCGAGTTTCAAACCCCGTGGAGTAAGGGAAAGAGTCATACACAACGTGTACCAAAATATCCATTAGCCTAAGCACATCCACACAACCACCTTAGAGCAAACGTCTATAATATATAATAATAATTTTATTAATAAACTAAAGGTGATTAATAAAAACTAAGCTTCGTTGTAACAAGACAATAGTGCTCCAACTACAACTCCAACAAATAATAGAGAGTTAGGCCTCAAATCTTTTACAATCATTTCAAATAAATCCCTAAATTAATAATATTATAGTTCTGAATAATATTACAGCAACGAAAAAGTAACTCTAATAATAACCCACCAAATTCTTAGGTTCATGATCTACAAAAGAATATGTAAAGACGTGAGCACTAATCCACGTGTGACCACGATGCATGATAAATAACATATATGATATGCACATAACAATCGGATTTGTAATATCCTGAATTTTCATGTTAATGTAATTTGATGGTTTTAACATGTTTTGGGCATGTTAATATGTTAATTAAGTAAGTTTAGTCATTAAAGATGACTTGGGGGTGTGAATTTTGGAAAAAATTGGCAAAATAGCTCAAAAGTCAACATTTTGACTCGGGAGCACGCTGAGGGGCGCCTGTGGTTTATGAGGGGCGCCCATGGCTCTAGGACGGGCGCTTGTGGTTTTTGAGGGGCACCGCACTTGTGCAGAAAATCAACAGTAGGGGTCCTCTGCATTTTCAGTCGGTCCCTCACCCCTATACACCTATATTAGGGCTAGGGGGATGGAAATATCTAGAAGACACTATTTGGGGATTAAAATATTGGTTATATATATATATATATATTATTGATTTGATGCAAGAGAGAGAGAGAGAAAAGTAGCTTGGAGGAGAGGAAATCAGTGGAGAAGCAAAGGAAGAGCAAAGGAGAACAAAGAAGGAACTGGGTAGGGATTTCAAAGGTAGGCCTTCGCAATCTTCATAGAATTCAAATTCCTTTTGCAAGATTGTAACTAAAACCCTAAGGAACCCTCCTATGTAATTTGTTTGAAGTTTCGATCAAGGAGGGAGGAGATTGACCTAATCAAAGTTTGAGGGTTTGGAAGCTCAAGACACCCTCTTGTTGATCTATCTTCTTACCACTTGAGGTAGGGATTTCTAGTCTCATTTTAACATATATGAGATGCATTTGATCTAGTAAATACTTCTATAAGATTTATTTAAGATTTGGAAACCTTGGAAGTGGAGTTTGTGTGGATGAATGGTTGTGTGTATATATATGTATAGGTTAGAGCAAGATTTTTGTATTGAAGAAATGAATGGATTAAAATTTGTTTTGATGGACTTTTTAGAGTCTTCTAGGTCCTAGAAAACACAAGAAAATGAGGTATTGGGTTAGAGATTGGATTGGGCAAAGTTTGGAACCTAAAAACATGACCTAGAGCTTGAACTAGAGGAGAGTAACATTCTGGATAACAGAGGGGCGCCCGTGGGTTTTGGTGGGGCGCCTATGACCCTTGAAGGGTGTCCATGATCTTATGTGGGGCGCCTATGACCCTTGAGGGGTGCCCATGATCTCATGTGGGGTGCCCATGACCCTTCAGGGGCGCCCATGAACTTTTGGTGGGGCGCCCACCGAGACCAGAACACTTTTCCTGATTTTTCTTAACTTGACTTCCTACCTTAGGATTATGAAGGGGTTGGTAATATGTTGTATGTGAGACTTTTATTTGATTAATTGTATGGATTTTAAAATGGAAATGAGCTTTCAAAAAGTGATTAAGGATTGATTATATTAAACCTATGGGATTAAGCTTATAAAGGGGGAATGCTTGCTACTATGAATGAAATGAATTGGAAGCCTACTTTGGGATAAGGGTCTTAATTAAATAGAATTGTGAATATGTCTTGATGTAAACTAAATGTTGAGGTATATGAACTTGTGATTGATTAAGTGAAAGGGTAACTTGACAAAGAGACATATGTTTATAATTTTGGTAAATGTGGAATGCTTAATATGGTTTGATCAATGCGATATGTAATAAGCTATGGAATGAGCCGTAATATTGACATGTGTGTTGAATGGTATGTATATTGAATAATGTTAAATGTTTAATAAGGTTGAACAATATTGATATGTGATGAACCATGGGATGAACCGAAAAGTGAACTTTTGTTAACAAATGATGGAAATTAAATGAGGCTTGGATTAAATAAAATGAAGAGATGAAATGAGTTGTGCTACATGATGAAATGGAATGTGGTTGTGTGTATTGGAAAGTGATGATGATGATTGTGAATTGTGATTGATGAGTATTGAATGTGATGAACGATTGGTTATGTGTGACGGGGGCCGTGGTGGGGTGTGGTAAACAGGAAGGGTTTGAGATTACCCTCGGGTTGAGAGTCCTGGAACCTGCGCAGGGTTTGGTGTCAATGCCAATGGGTTAGTAGCCCACAATGGTGTTCGGTTTGCCGTTTCCATTGGGTCTAGACCCATAAAAGACGGTGTTGTGTATACACCCAACCCCCGAGGATTGTGTGGTTATGGCTATGTGATTGATTAATGAAATGATGGTACTGTGGTTGTGATTTCATGATTGAAATATGAATAAATGTAATGAGGATGTGGATATGTGATTGAGTGTTGAATATGTGATAATGTGATATGGAATATGATTGGATACAAAGTTGGGAAATTTAATAATGGAGAATAATTGGACTTGAATGCTACATTATGATGTTATTGAACAAAGATAAATGTTGTAAATATGGTTATGTGGTCGGCTATGCTTAAACATCAAAGAGATAATTGAAATGTGATATGAACACATATATGGAATTTCATAGATTAAATATAAATTGGAAACTTAATCCTTCTTATTATTTTGTTGTGTAAATATATGTATATATTTTATGTCAGTTATGTAGTTATGTTGATAAATTGTTGTGGCACTAGAACATATTGAGATAACTAGATGCAACATCAATAGTATGCACGTTTGGAATACATATCATATATGTTTGTTTGAGACGTCGTGGGCACAAGTGGATCCGTGCTCACGTCCCTCAGAATTTGATGCAGGTACAGGCCATGATAATCAGGTGGGCTAATGGGGTTGGACTAGAAGGGTGTGCATGAGTCTTACCAAGCTTAGCAAAGCTCTTGGTTATTTAGTTTAAATTTCTTTTGGAATTGTAATATTGTACATTGAGGACTTGTTCGATTTGGTTGTAAGGGCCCTAAGGCCTGAGTTATATATTAATGAGAGGATTGTTGAAAGTTGTGACTTGATTATAGTCAAGGTTAGATTATGTTATCTTATTTATGTCTTGGGCTCACTGGCCTACGTTACGTTGTGTTGCTCTGATTATGGGTTGGTTATGTTAATGTATGTTGTGTGTATTTATCACTCACCCCTTGGGTCACGAGATCCGGGGCGTGACAGGATTACCAATAA
This sequence comes from Vitellaria paradoxa, assembly GCA_019916065.1. Lineage (NCBI taxonomy): Eukaryota > Viridiplantae > Streptophyta > Magnoliopsida > Ericales > Sapotaceae > Vitellaria > Vitellaria paradoxa. Next base: position 42,283,165 of record CM034233.1, on the reverse strand, counting down.
TTTCATATCAATAACTCATAAACTGCAAGTCGTTGCGTATCTCAACATCAAAACCTATATCAACATACTTCTAAAAAATAATCCAATTATTATCCTTCATTTATCTCTTTTGCCATCACATCACAATTATCACAGCCATAGGCCCGATACTATACAATATTGTCGTTTACAGGTCCAGACTCGATGGCCACGAGTAGCTAGATAATGATCATCAATGTAGGCTACTAACCTACTGGCATGAATACCAACCCCTGCGCAGGTTTAGGGTTTTTCAACACAAGGGTAATCTCTGTACCCTTCCTATTTTTCTAGTATTTACAGCATCGCAATCACAACATCGTTCACATTTCCTTTATCTTCATTATTATCATCTCAACAAAACAACTCATCAGAATCAACCATTTACATCGCATCATCACTTTCATAATCATTCTCTATTAATAAAATAAATCACTCAAACATTTCAAATTAAGTATTCCAAATTACGTATTTTCCACGTATTTAACTATAATTATCAAACTGCAACTTTAAGGGCAAAATTGTAATTTTTGCACAACTTTAGGGGTAAAATCGTAATTTCAAGAAAAAAAACTTGGGCCACTTCATATTTATTCACAACTTTGGGGGGTCACTATGTAATTACCCAAAACTTTGGGGGCCAAATTTGTAAATTTCTGTAAATTTTGGGGGTGAAATTGAAATTTTGTAAAACTTTTGGGGTCAAATCATAATTATATAAAATTATTGGGGCTAAAGGGTAATTTTGAAAACATTCATGGAATATGCTTTGGCATATTCTCTTCCATAACCTCTTTTTTGTCCAATAAGCCTTAGTTTTGGCCATGGGGTTTCAGTATTTTGATTTGGACAGAATTCACACAATGTAGTCTAAATTTAATTATATTTATACAAAATAATCATATAAAAATTTACGAAAATATTTTTACATCTTATATATGTAACTAAAATGCATTAATTCCCTACCTCAAATTTGGGAAAAAGTGAAGAAACCCCAATACTTTAAAATTTCGCTTCTTCGTATCTCTTATCTTGGACCGAATTACCATGATCTAAATCACTACGATAATCACAACGTCAAAAATACCAAAACCCCATTATTCCTGAACTTAAATCCTCATTTTCTCTCTCCTCTTTATTTTCTCTCTCTTCCATCTCTCTTCTTCTCTCTCTTTCTCTCTCTCTCTTCCTGTCTCTTCTTTCCACCTCGATTTTCTTCCCCCAGCACATAACACACACACACACACACACACATGTATGTATGTATGTGTATGTTATACTTGGTAACTAAGTGAATCAAATGAAGCTTCTAGGAAAGTTCAATTTTTTTTTTTAAACTTGGTGCCCAAGTTTCTCTATATATATATATGCAAAGCAATTATATATGTACATACAAAGTAATTATTATTAATCTTAAATCTTAATTTTTTTAATCAAATAATATATATTAAAATTTTAAAATTTTGGGTTATTACATTATCCCCTCTTTATAAAATTTCATACTCAAAATTCGAGACAATTAGCTCAAACATAACTCTCGGAAAACAATTGTAGACATATTACTCGAGTCTTAAACTAATACTCCAAAATAGACTCTTTAATATCATGATGTTTTTAACGTGAACATGATTATTCAAAATCAATATTACTCGAATCATTTCACAATTTAACAAATCATAGCCATTTCAAAATATAAATATCTACGCTTCTGTGACACTACTTTGATTTCGATAACTAATTCAGTGGTTTCTTAATAGTTGTAATAACAATCCACTGTCAAAACCCTATCTTAGTAATACCAAACCTTAACCTCTATCTCATATTGCACTATCACGATATACTTATCTGAATTTTCACAATATTATACTTGGTCATCTCCTGGGTCAAAATTCTCTCTTTAATAAATTAAACTTTAACATCTTTTCCACATCATCATATCAATATTACCTTATTCGAATTTTTATAACACTTCGTACTTAAATATTTTATAATATCTTTTCCATCAATTTTGACATCTGATTTATGTTCATACTTCTGCTTCAATAATAATAATCCCTTTAATAAATTCATTTCAATATACCAATGCTCTAACACACCATTGGACTTATCAAATGTTACTTCACTATGCATTTCTAATTTATCCCATTGGTCTAAATTTGAAGCACGTGGCCTTAATATTTAATCTCTCCAATTGAAACCCCGAGATTATCTGATCAAAGTTATACCATAAATCAAATAGGCTACATTAAAATTTAACATATCAAACATGTAATTAATGCCAACCATCACGAATCATAATAAGATCATATTAATCGTATAAAGATACAATACCGAATGTATCATCTTTAAGTTCGAGCATAGCTACTAACCAAATTAAATCACAATTATTTTCATTAACTCTGACTTTGTAACTTTCCTATTTTTTCTTACACCTCAGATTCTCAAGTACTGTTTCTTTTTTAGTTTTTCCCTATCTCATATTTGCATACTCGCATTAAACTCAATTAAGTTATCAACCTTTCAATCCAACCCAACTCATTAGATACTGGTTAAGATTCCCAAATTCTAACCACAATTTCTCAAATTATCCTCAACATAATTAATAACTTGAGAATAGAGATACTAACAAATAAACAAAGTAAGTTATTTATTCAATTTCGAAACCCTTCTCTTTTTTACATATTTATCTTATTTCCTACTCGCAATTGTAACTAGACTTCCCAGTTAGCTTTTGACTTTTACCAAACTATATCCAAATAAATTTTCCACCAGAAGTCATCTTTTTCACCTAACTTGATATTCTCGTATATACACTTACGCACCATAAACTATTTAGTAAATTAATATTTCACTTACTAAAACATGCATCATTATCACTATAAGTTTTAGCATAATTTATTATCAAACACATGAAACTCACCGATCCACCATTCAATACCATCTTTCTCTTTTCCGTTCTACACACATATATATCTATATACTACATCAACTTCATCCCAAACTTTCGCAAATAATCTTTGATTAATCAAAATTCAGTATACAAGTAACTTAAAAACATATTCACTTCTACGACTTGTCTAGATAATTATTAAGCACCCTGTTCATCTTCATTCCTCTATTCAAGGTCAAACACCCTAAATTTTTCCATCATCTCCCATTCTCTAACAGTAGCACGAGCAAAATTGCAAAGAGCCTTTCTACTAAAAACGTCAGCGACTACATTAGCTTTACCTGGCTAATACTATAATTCAAAATCAAAATCATATATTTTATCCACCTTCTCTGTCTCAAATTCAAATCTTTTTGTGAAAATAAATACTTCAAACTTTTATGCTCTAAAAATACTTCAAAATTTTCATTGTATGACTAATGCCTCCAAGTTTTTAGCACAAAAATAACTACTACCAACTCCAACTCATAAACGGGGTAATTTTGCTGTGAGTCTTCAACTGTCTAGAACTATAAGCTACTACCCTTCTCCTTTGCATTAATAAACATCTAGATCCTTCTCTTGAGGCACCAAAATATACTAAATTGCTTTTACCCTTTTTTGAAATTATCAAAACTAGTGCAGTAGTCAATCTTCTATAGAGTTCTTGAAATGATTTCTCACAGTCACCACTCCAACCAAACTTAATTCCCTTCTAGGTCAATCTTGTCAAAGAAGTGGCTAACCTAGAAAGATCAAATATGAATCTTTGGTAGTAACTTGCCAAACTTAGGCAACTATGAATTTTGAATATAGTTTTTTTTTTTTTTTTTTGGTTTTGACCATTCTAAAGTAGCCTCAACCTTAAACGGATCCATGGCCACTCCTTCCTCTGTAATCACAAGTCCAAGAAATTTCACCTCTTTAAACCAAAATTCACACTTACTTAAATTAGCATACAATTGATAATCTTTTAAGGGTTGCAATACTATTCTCAAATGTATTTAATGTCTCTTATCTCATTTAGAATACACCAGCGTATTGTCAACAACTACAAACTTTTCCAGGTAATCTCAAAACACCATATTCATTCAATCTATAAATATAGCTGGAACATTAGTCAATCCAAATAGCATTACCAAAACTTGTAATGACTATACCGAGTCCTGAATGTCGTTTTAGGAATGTCCTCCTACCTCACCCTCAATTAGTGATATTTAGGCATTAAATCACTTGATTAAATTTTAAACTTCCAAAACTTAAATAGTACCGTAGAATGTGGCACAATTGAAACGAAAGAGGCATCTGACATAAAATTTAAGAAAAGCTAATCCACCTAAGGAAATTGACCCCACTCTTTCCCAAGAAACACCTCCATAATCTACACATTACTCATGGAAACAAAACTACGACTCCTAGTTCAACCTCAAATTAACTGCCTGAACACAAGATTTTTCAATGCACTTAATATCATTAATGGAGAAAGTAACATTACTCTTGCTTTATCCCAAATCTAAATAACGGTGTCATCAGTCAAGAGAGTCATCACTAATCTATAATAACGGTCAATCACCACTTATCAAGTTGCTAACTTATCAATTTCCAAATTTAAATCTCTACTGTTGCCATTCCCACTTTAAAATCATCTCATAATTACACATCACTTAACAATAAAATTCAAGCTCAATAAATTCTTAAGTCATTATCTTAAACTTTTTAAGCCTTTTGTACTTCAAATTTAAAATCCTTTTATTATATTCACATCCACATCTAACCATAATTCTTGATATCAGAACTACCACCAAAACATCATTTACATCTTATGCCTAAGCCAAACAAACCACCGTCGGTTACACCACTTGCTCATGCACCAGCTTTACTTGCCATCAGTTAAGGATATTTCATAAGTTTTCATATCCCTTACTAAGAAGGTCACTATTCTAGCAATATTTCCAATCTAATCCACATACATTGCCAACCATGCCATAAAATACCAATCAGTTTATTTTCAAAAACAACTAAATCTCGGTTATAACACTTAAGCGTATAATGCCAAAATCCCACTATCCTTTAGGTATTCTAACCTACGCTCTAATACCAACTTGTAGCCCCGAGTTTCAAACCTCATGGAGTAAGGCAAAGAGTCATACACAACGTGTACCAAAATATCCATTAGCCTAAGCAGATCCACACAATTTCCTTGGAGCAAACGTCTATAATATATAATAATAATTTTATTAATAGACTAAAGGTGATTAATAAAAACTAAGCTTCGGTGTAACAAGATAACAGTGCTCCAACTACAACTCTAACAAATAATAGGGAGTTAGGCCTCAAAGCTTTTACAATCATATCAAATAAATCTCCAAATTAATAATATTATAGTTCTGAATAATATTACAGTAACAAAAAAGTAACTCTAATAATAGCCTACCAAATTCTTAGGTTCATGACCGACAAAAAAATCTGTAGGGACGTGAGCACTAATCTACGCGTGCCCACGATGCATAATAAATAACATATATGATATGCACACAACAATCGGATTACTAATAATTTCATATCAATAACTCATAAACTCCAAGTCGTTGCGTATCTTAACATCAAAACCTATATCAACATGCATCTAAGAAATGATCCAATTATTATCCTTAATTTATCTTTTTTGCCATCACATCACAATCATCACAGTCATGGGGCCGATACTATGCAATATCGTCGTTTACGGGTCCAGACCCGATGGCCACAAGTAGCTAGATAATGATCTTCATTGTAGGTTACTAACCTACTAGCATGAATACCAACTCCTGCGTAGGTTTAGGGTTTTTTAACCCAAGGGTAATCTCTATACCGTTCCTATTTTCTAGTATCTACAGCCCCACAATCACAACATCGTTCACATTTTCTTTATCTTCATTATTATCATCTCAACAAAACAGCTCATCAGAATCAACCATCAACATCGCATCATCACTTTCATAATCATTCTCTGTTAATAAAATAAATCACTCAAACATTTCAAATTAAGCATTCTAAATTGCGTATTTTTCACGTATTTAACTATAATTATCAAACTGCAACTTTAAGGGCAAAATTATAATTTTTGCACAACTTTAGGGGTAAAATCATAATTTCAAGAGAAAAAATCTTGGGGCCACTTCGTATTTATTCACAACTTTGGGGGGTCACTATGTAATTACCCAAAACTTTGGGGCCAATTTGCAAATTTTAGTAAATTTTAGGGGCCAAACTAAAATTTTGTAAAACTTTTGGGGGTCAAATCATAATTATCTAAAATTATTGGGGCTAAAGGGTAATTTTGAAAACTTTCATGGAATATGCCTTGGCATATTCTCTCCCATAACCCCTTTTTTGTCCAGTAAGCCTTAGTTTTGGCCATGAGGTTTTAGTATTTTGATTTGGACAAAATTCACACAATGTAGTTTAAATTTAATTACATTTATACAAAATAATCATATAAAAACTTACGAAAATATTTTTACTTCTCACATACCTAACTAAAATGTATTAAATCCCTACCCCAAATTTGGAGAAAAGTGAAGAAACCCTAACACTTTAAAATTTCACTTCTTCGTATCTCTCATCTCGAACCTAATTACCACAATTTGACATCACTACGATGATCACAACATCAAAAATACCAAACCCTGTTATTCCTTAACTTAAATCCTCATTTTCTCCCTCATCTTTCTCTCTCCTCTTTATTTTCTCTCTCTTCCATCTCTCTCTTCTCCTCTCTCTCTCTCTCTTTCTTTTCCTCTTTCTTCTTTCCATCTCGGTTTTCTTCCCCCAGCACATAACACACACACACACACACATATGTATATATATATATATGTTATACTTGGTAACCAAGTGAATCAAATAAAGCTTTCAAGAAAGTTCAATTTTTTTTTTAAACTTGGTGCCCAAGTTTCTCCATATATATATATATATATATGCAAAGCAATTATATTTGTACATAAAAAGTAATTATTATCAATCTTAAATCTTAATATTTTTTATAAAATAATATATATTAAAATTTTAAAATTATGGGTTATTACAGTTATTATACCGTTAATCAAATCATCATTTAATATTTTAAATAATAATAATATTTTTAATAATTTAAGTAATTTAATATAGCCATTACGATATTAATCCAAGCAATTTAATATAAAGTAAATTAATTATATTATCAATATTGTAATTCATTATTTAATACATTAGCTAATATTAATATTTTGTTAACTTAATATTATTAACTTAATATTATTATTTACCTAATTTTAATATTTTTAATATTATTATTTAATATTATGAAGATCACAATATAATTTAATTTGATTAATGCAACATTAATTAATTTATTTTAAAAAAATAAACATTTACGTATTTATAATTCCAAATATGTTAGTTTAGTATTTTTTCCATTTAAAATTAATTTTATAATTGTTTAATGAATACTTTGTCAAAATTACTTTTTTAATTTAATATTATTTTTATAGTTGTTTTAATGAATGGTAATAATATATATAAATTAAGGAAAAAATAAATTTTTTTTTGGTTAGGAAATAATTTTAATTTCAGTTTTTTAACTTAAATATATTTTTGAATTTAACAAATTAAATATTCATGTACTTATAATTTCAAACTTTTAGCTTAATAAAATAAAATAGTTTGTCAAAACTTACATCGTTTTGTTTTATATTTTTTTTATAATTGTTTTACTGAATGATAATAATATATATAAATTATTTAAAAACTTATATTTTTTGTTAGGAGTTAATTTTAATTTAAAATTTTGAATTTAAAAAAAATTAAGCATTCACTTTTTTATAATTTCAAATTAATTTAGATTAATAAAATAACATATTTTGTCCAAAATTACTTTTTATACTTAGAATTATTTTTATAATTGTTTTAATGAATACTTTGTCTGAAATTACTTTTTTTCTATTCAAAATTATTTTGATTGTTGTTTTAATAAATGGTAATAATATATATAAATTATCAGAAAAATAATATATATTTGTTAAGAGTTAGTTTAAATTTAATTTTTTGAATTTAAAAATATTTTTGAATTTTAAAAAATTAAACATTCATCCCTTTATAATTTAAATATTTAGTTCAATAAAGTAAAAAAATTTATCCAAAATTACTTTTTTCTATTTAAAATTATTTTAATAATTTTTTAATGAATAAATTGTTAGAATTTACCTTTTTTCTATTTAAAATTATTTTAATAATTTTTTAATGAAATTGCTAAAAAAAAAATTCCACTCCTCAACACTGTCGTAACCTAAAAAATTTTTTCACTTTTCTTTTACTCACCCTCTTCACTCCCATTCGTTAACCGAAAAAAAAAATAGAAAACAATATCTTAAAAAAACATATTTCCCAACTTTACATTTTACATGCAACAACGAATGTTAAAAAAAAAAGGGAAAATAATATTACATGCCTACTAAATATATCAACAACCAACATCATCAAACTTTATCACCAAAAAAAAAAAAAAAAATTAACAACATATATATCTACAAAAAAAAACCAATAATATATACAGCAACATCAATATTTACAATAATAACATATTTTATTCAAAAAAAATCAATCAACAACAGTCAAATTCTCAAGCTAAAAAACAACAGACTGCACAAAAAAAATAAAAAGCCAGTTTACACAAAAAATAACTTAAATACAAAAAAAAGGATATAAAAAATAGTTTACAAATAAAAAAATAAAAAAAAAGTTTACGGAAAAAAAGATAAACACAAACCTGATGCAGAGGGGAAGAGAGACGAAGAGAAGAATAGGGCCAAAATCAAGCTTTAATTAGAAAAAATGAAAAAAATTTTAATATTAGCATATATATATACGCAACAATAAAAAAGAGAGAGTTAGGGAGAGAAGGAGATGGGGAGAGAAAGAGGGAGGAGACTTACCAGGCAGCGGCGGTGGAGCTGGTAAGGGGAGGTAGAAGGGAGGATGCACGTGAATAGAGGAGGGAGAAGGGCGGGGGAGGGAAAAAGAGAGAGAAGGAGAGGAAAAAAAGAGAATGAAGGGGAAAAGAGGGATTGCTGCCCATATTTATTTGGAGCATTAGCGGTCGCTAAATCCGTTGTGCAAGGTTTATTAGTGACCACTAGAAGCAATTGCGCAAATGTTTTGATCGCGAATACATCACCAACAGCATATTTGTGATGCCCAACTCGGCACTCAAAGCGATTGCTAATAAACTTTTTGGTGGTCTCTCGAATATTTCGTCTGCCAAAACTTGTTTCCCTAGTAGTGAATAAACTGTTTTGTACTTTTTAATGAGATCGCTCCTCTAGCCAAAAGGAACAAATGGCTAAATATGGATTTTTTGTGTCAGCATATCCAGCAAAATGCATATGAATATCCTATCACTTTGAGATGATTGGATCTCTCATAAGTGCGCATGTGACCTTTTGTTTATGCATACATCAAAACTGATGTATGTTATAGTACAAGTTTGCGCATACATCAAGTTTCCAATAACAGATGCAGAAATCTTTTCTATTTGTGTACATTTAAGTTCATTTTTTGGACATTGTATAAGACTACATTTATCTCCTTTCTGAATTGAAGCAACACTTGCAGAGAATTTTTCCATCCCAAAGATCTCCAAAACTTTATTAATATATGGCTTTCGAGACAAACCTAACAGTCTTTGTGATTTATTATGGAATATTTCAATTCTTATCGCATAAGATGTCTCACCTAAATTTTTCATTTCAAAGTTCTTAGAGAGAAATTTCTTGGTCGCATGCAAGCCAAGATCATTAGCAACAAGTAAGATATCATCAACATATAGAATAAAAAATATAAAGTTGCTCCAGTGACCTATTGATATATACACTGATCAATGGTGTGTTCCTTAAATCCAAAGGAAATGATTTTTTTTTTTTTTGAAAGATAAGAAAGAATTAATTAATAAAAATAAATGTACAAAACTTTGGGGCATACCCTTGATATTACATACAAGTGCTAGACAAACTAGCTTTGGGAAACACAAGCTAGACAATATTAAAGGTAATTATAGACAACATGAGCACAAAATTAAAATCAATGTTGTTAAGATATCTAGGTGATGCATCATAAAGACAACAAAACAACATTTGAGTTCATCCTCAATATGATTGGCATCCAAAGAGAGTTACACAATTAAAGCAACAAAGTCTATATCCAAAAGGAAGCTAACTCACTGCTCGAATCTCAGCCATGAACCAGTAATTGGTAGTCAAGATTGGAACCAAACCATCCTCAAACAGCCATAGAGCATGAACAATAAGCAGTAATTGTACCACCATGAACAACAAAACAAGCACCAATATACTTTTAAAAAACATGCAACAAAGCAAGAACCAGTATAACAACATCAAGGAAGGAAACCATTGACCGCCACAAGAGCATATTAGAGCCCCAAGAAACAAGTAAATCCCAAAATCATCCAGCCATAACCCATCCAAAATGAAAGTGCGGCAGTAGAGTAGCAAAGTAGGACTAACAGTAGAATTTCACACAAAACCATCTGCATTGTAGATATTAGACCAGCAAACAGATGCAGCAGATTACACCTTATTCCACTCCTCTATTTAGCAGCAATCAAATGCGAAAGTAGCACAAAAACAGTCCAGTGATGCTCGAAGCAATTAACAAAGCAATCCTTAATGTTGTAAGCAACATCTTTCCAGGTCATACAAAGATAACAATTAGAATTAGTCATAAAGAATAGTAATAGGAAATCGCCATTTCTCCACAAGAAAGCAATTCTTATCATTCTTCCTAAACTGTGAATAACCCAAAATCCTCTCTTGAATGACATCAATAATTTGCATTGCAACGGTGGAAGTATTGGAAGAGTGTTGATCAAAATAGCGATTATTTCTTTTATGGCATATGAAATAAACCATGCCAGCTAGACATAGTTTGATTAGTGTTTTGTAGAGGGATTTACCCTTCAAATTATTAGAGAACCATGCAACACACTCAGACCAGCTATGATGAACAATGTTTAAGTTACAAAGTTCCATTAGAGCATCCCAGATCTCCATCCCAAAAGAACAGTGCACAAAGAGGTGATCATGGTCTTCATTCTCATTTCCACATGAGAAGCATCTCAAAGACGTCCTGTCAAAATTTATTCTTTGATCCAGAGTAGAAAGCTTACATGTAACTACCAACCGTAAGATAAATGAGTGCCAAGGGATGTAGGCTCTAAACCAAATGAGGTGGTCCCATTAAACATATTGGTGCTTTTCTCGGACAATATCCCACATTCTTTTAATGGTAAATTCAGCTTGGCTATTCTTCCAAAGGATCATATCGTCTCTATCCACTGAAGAGGAATAAAGGGATGCAATTTCATTTTGAATATCCAAAGTGGCATTAGTAATAATACCCGGCCAAGCCCAACTTCCATTAGATAAAATAGTACTAATAGGAGCAGATTTGGGAAGACCAAGATCATACCTCACACGATCACAAAAATGAGAGTAAATGTCCCCTGCAGGAAGCCAAGGATCATACCAAGGTGAGATAGACCTACCATTCCTAACTCAATAACGAATTCTGTCCTTGATTTGTCTCTTATCTTCAAAATTTTTCTCCAAGTCCAAGAGCAGTCTCTAGGGATTTTGGTAACCTAAAGATGATCTCTCTTTAAGAGAATCCCTCTTGCCCATTTAGCTCATAGTGAAGGAGAAGAATAATCATTGAGAAAATCCAAAGGAAATGATGGTATTGTTAAACTTAAGATACCATTGTCATAAGGCTTGTTTAAGTTTTTTTATTGACTTTCTTAGTTTGCATACCATGTGCTTCTTTCCTTCAATTGAAAAACTTTTAGGTTGAGCCATGTAAACTTCTTCTAAATTCTTATTCAAAAAGGCTATTTTTACATCCATTTGATATACCTCTAAGTCATAATGAGACACCAATGCCATAATAATTCTAAATGAGTCTTTTTTGGAGACTGATGAAAATGTCTCCTTGTAGTCAACGCCATCCTTTTGAGTAAAACCTTTGACAACAAGTTTGGCCTTGTATCATTTAAGATTGCCATTTGAGTCACATTTGGTCTTAAAGACCTATTTAGACCCAACTATTTTATTACCTTATAGCAATTTAACAAGGTCCTAAACTTTATTGTTAGCCATTGATTCTAACTCTTCTTTCGTGGAATCTAACCATTTAGTAGAATTAATACTTTCTATAGCTTGTGAAAATGAAAATGGATCTTCATCAATTCCCAAGTCAAATTCTAACTCTTATAGCTAAACCACATAATCATTTGAAATTGTACATCTTTTTTTGTCTTTGAAACCTTCTTATTACTAAATTATGTGGTTCATCTGCTATAGGTTTATTGTCAATGACTTTATTGTGGGGTGTTTGATCATTCATTTGTTATTCTTGAAAGTTATTAAACTGTTCAATAACTGTAGAAACAATAACTTTGGAAGAAGTTATAGGTAAATGGAATTGCACCCTAACTTCTTGAATCTTAACTTTATATGATTCCAAACTCCTATTATTTTATCATTTTCAGATTTAACAATTCTAGTACTCTGGCTAGAACAGTAAAATTTATACCCTTTAGATTTTTCTAGGTAACCAATGAAAAAATAACTAGTTGTTCTTGAATCTAGTTTCTTTTCATGTGAATTATAAATTCTTACTTTTGCTAGGTAGCCCAAATGTGTAAGTGCCTTAAATTGGGCTTCTTTCCTATCCACAGTTTAAAAGGAGTCTTTGGAACTACCTTACTAGGAACTCTATTTAACAAATACAAAGTAGTCTTTAAAGCTTCCATCCACAAAGATAAGGGTAAAAATGAATAACTTAACATACACCTAATTATATTCATTAAAGTAACATTACGCCTTTCTGCAATATCATTTTGTTGTGGTGTACCTGGCATTATGTATTGAGCACATATGCCATGTCTTTTAAGGAATTTAGCAAATGGACCAAGGCATTATCTATTTTTGGTGTATTTCTCATAATATTCACTACCTCTGCCAGATCTGACAATTTTTACCTTTCTATCTTATTATCTTTCAACCTTATTAATAAACACCTTTAAGGCATTTACTAATTGAGATTTTTCACGCAACAAATAGATATAACTGTAATGTGAAAAATCACCAATAAAGGTAATAAAATATTTTTCTCCACTAAAAGATGAAACATCATAAGGCCTAGATATATCAGTGTGTATAATCTTAAGAAGCTATGTGCTTCTTATGGCTCATTTCTTGCTTGTGTGATACGCATATTTTCCTTTAATACAAGCTACACAAATGCTAAGATCAATGAAATCTAACCCTGGTAGAATTTTATTTTTCACCAATCTTTTTATTCTTTCCTTGGATATATGACCCAAACATTTATAACACAAATAAGTAGAACTTTCATTCACTAAACCACATTTAGTACCAACATTATGATACACAGTCAATAGGGTTTCAGCAAAAAGTTTATCAAGTTTCAATTTGTATAAACTATCATAAATAATATCAGAACTAATAAAATAATTATGTTTAAACAAACTGCAACATCTGTTCCTAAATTTAAAAGAATATCCAACCATATTAAGTTTAGACAATGAAGCTAAGTTTTTAGAAACTGGGGAGTGTGAAGGGTTTGAAACAAATTTAAGTGAACTCCATTGTCTAGAATCAAACGATAGGTTCCAATGGATTCAATTAAAGCTTTGACTTGGTTTCCTATAAGAACAAATTTTTCATTTACATTTGTGGTTTGGATCGTGAAGAATCTTTGTATCGTATTAGAAATATGAGTGGTACAACCAGAATCAATCCATTAAGTATTGTAAGGAACTTCATATAAAATTGATTTAAAACACACAATAGCACTAGCTTATCTTTCTTCTTGAACCATGCCTTATGCTTCAAGCAATCTTTCTTAATGAGTCCAGTGTAATTACAAAAAATGCACTTAACATTCTTTTGTTTCTTCTTGCAGATTTAGGCAGGTGACCCATTTGTCTTTAGTGGTCATTTCTTGCCCTTTACATTCTTCTTTATAGGTTTCTTTCTAGCTTCTTGATTATCTATAAGATTAACTAAGTGAATTCCTTGTTTCTTAACCCTTAATTCCTCCTGAATGAGTATACTTTACAACTCATTCACTTTCAATTTATCCTTTATAGTATTGTAACTCATTTGGAATGGACCATATTCAGGAGCCAAAGAGTTTATGATAAACTGCACAAGGAAATTTTCATCCACTTTCATTCCCCTAAACTTTAGTATTATTGCTATGTTTGTTATTTTAGTGATATGGATGTATGGTACAAGAACCTTCAAATTTAATGGTGGTTAAAGTACTCATTGATTTCCCAGCAAGATACTTATCAGCAAACTTAGATTGAGAATGCTCTTTCACAAATTTCATAAATTTCTTAGCACTTTTAGTTTTAAGAATTATGGACTTGATGTTACTTGTTACAACCATTCATGTAAACATTAAGTTTAGTCTGTTTGATCTTTCCTAAGCCTTATGGAAGGACCTCTGTTTAGTGCTGCTAGAATCAGTAATAGCAATTGATTTGTCATTTTGGAGTGTCATATCAAGGTCTAGAACACTAAGGTGAAGCCAAACTTGTTAACTCCTATCAGAGAAATTGAGCCTATTAAACATTACAATAAACGAAGCTTGTAAATGTAGAGAAATAGGGACAAATAATACAAATAACATAGAATGCTTACACATTAATACTTTGGGCTATAAATTTAAATATATAACGCATATTCAAACTATAAATATGAATAACAAATATACATTTGGGTGATACTACAATATACAGACAATACACATTATAATGCTTAGATAAAATAATGTTATTTGGTAAATCAGTATATCCTAACTAAACATATTATGTTATCTTTAGATATATGTAGCACATTTAGTTAAATATATTAATTGCCTATTAATTTCATAAATTATAAGAACAATCAATATACCTTTAAGTAATCTCAAAATGTCATATAATTAATGAATTTTAAAAACCCGTTATTAATTTTATGTATAGATATATACTTTTAATTACAAGCATCAAATCACGGGTAATTGAAATTTATTTTGCAATTCAAAATTTCATTAAACATTAAGATTTGGCCACTTTGGTGACTAAAAAATCATTCACAATAAAAAATTTTAAATTGCATAATAGTAGCAATTAATGGCAGAATAATTATCTAATAAACTATTATAATATGGTCTACAATTATAATTACTCATTTATTAATCATAATTGTAATATACAATCAAGGTTTATTACAAATCAGTATAAAAGTCTAAACAACAATCTCATAGTGATTTGAATGGAAAATATTGATTTGAAAGTAAAATATTGATTTGAAATTATAAAATCATGCTGATTTGAAATTAGTCTAAATAAAAACCTAATAGATTATTCCACTGAGTAACAATCTAACAATGGTTTAAAATATTATACAGTGTCATCAAAATAAGCTAAATTTTGGCTTAGAGATTTAAAGTAAGACATGAAAAGTTTTTTAATGTGATTGGCCATCACTAGATCAAGAAGTCAATCTGCCAAAAAAGAAAAAAAAAAAAAAACATTGTTTTGTCCATTTTTTTAAGTCTATTATAATAAGGCATAGTAGACTATGAATGGCATAATAATTACCTCAACCTAATATATATATCGCCTGATTGATTATATATATGCACGTAAGATGTATATATATTGTACACATTTGGATTTATAAAATATGTATGCATAAATATTATGACATATCACAACAGGCATAAATCACTTTTATCATACTCAAGGTATGCTTACTTTTGAGAAACTAGTTTAACAATGAAATTTTTCTTTCATTTTAGATAGCTTATGTAAGATTTAGAAATTTTCCACTAGTGTAAATCCTTGATCTATTTTAATGGTCAGATTCCATGTTATAAACCATAAAAGAAAATTAATAATTTTAATAATAAAATATCATAAATTCAAAAATTATGCTCTGATATCAATTTTAAGCATATTCAATAATATACAAAACTCTAATTTGTATAAATGATGATTCTGAATACCTTTAAAATCATATTTTTTACATAAAAATTAGATGATATTGAATACATACCTTGATCCATATTGTATTATTTGAGTTGATTTTTGTGCGGAAGCCTTTCAATTAATCAATTGTCTTTCTCTCCCTTTCTCTATTTTTTTTTAATACGTTCATGATGGAGATACATGTTTTTAAATAGACTAAAGAGAGGACCAACAACTTTTATCTTTTATTTAAAATTATTTATGATAACCACTATTTACCAGAGTGGTTTATAGAGCTTTAACCACTACAAGCGAAATGTATTTTACAACCGCCTAAAGCGGTCAAGAAAAACCATCAAAGCAGTTGACAAAAGTATTCTCGACCGCCTAACGACCGCTTGGTAGTAGACGTAAACGCCTGGGTTGAAAAAACCTTTATTTGGCTGCCTCAAGGTGATCGAGAAAAACCTCAGCTGGCTAAATGCCTTTTTTGTCCATCTACTAGAGGTCGATAGTGGTTTTTTCATCCTCTTTCTAGCAGTCAATAATGGCTTTTTTCGACCGCCTACAAGCGGTAGACCAAGGTATTTTTTTTTAAAAAAAACCAATACATTCAATATAACGAAACTTATACATTAATTCTACCTGTATATATATTGTAATGTCTAATAAATATTCAAAAATTTCATAAAATATATTTTGCTACATATATATGTAGCAAAATACACATAACATTAAAGAATTTAACTATAAACACTTTGAAAACAACACAACATCCTCTTGCTATGTGTCAACCTCAAAATAATTTGAGAACCATCAAACCTGAAATTAACAAAACAATTAAATTGAAAATGTCACACACATTATGAATTTAAAATTAAATTCATAAACTAATTTCAAGTGTGAATATTTAAATTTAATCAAGCATAAGTGTTAGCTCTCCCTACCCATCTACTCGATGCAATTAAACAAATTCTCGCATATGCTAAATTTCTAAAAGATTTATGTACAGTAAAGAGAGGATTAAAATTAATAGAGAAAGAGTTTATGACTGAACAAGCAAGTGCTATCCTTCAGTGTAGAACACCCCCAAATATAAGGACCCTGGCTGTCCAAGTATTACATGTTATATTGGGGAAAACCACATAGAACAAGTATTGCTTGATCTAGGAGTGAGTGTAAACTTACTACCTTATTCGTCTACAAGCAACTAGGCTTAGGAGATTTAAAACCCACTCGTGTGACCCCTACAATTGGCCAACAGATCTATTAAGATCCCATAAAGGTATAGTTAAAAACGTACTGGTTCAACTGAAGAATTTTCTACTTTCCTATGGATTTCATAATCCTCAACCCTCAACCACTAACCAATATGTCTGCACAAATCAGACACAAGTCATTTTGGGTCAACCATTCTTTGCAACCGCATTAATCAATTGAAGGAATAGATCAATGAAAATGTCTTTTTGTAACATTGTATTTGAAATAAACATCTTTTATGTTAGTAAACAGCCAAGAGAGGTGGTCGAGGTGGAAGAAGTAATCTAATCGAGGCTATTGTACAAGACTACATTGATTATGAGTTCATAGAAGATCCTTTGGAGAGAGTGTTATGCTTCAATGAGAAAAAAATAAGCCTCAACGATAACAATGAAGAAATGGGATCTATCTTTGACTAGTTAGAAATAAGCCCAGTTATGTCAATAAGAAACTAGGTTAAAACTTTTGAAAAATTGGAGCCATTAGAAAAGAAAACAGAAGCATCCAGTGTTAAGCCCCAAACCTTGAGAAAAAACCTTTACTTACCAATCTAAAGTACGGATTTTTGGGAGACATTGAGACATATCAAATAATAATATTAGCTAAGTTAACAATAGAACAAGAGAATCAATTAATGATGTTGTTAAGAGAACACTGAAAGGCATTAGGTTGGTTTGTGGCTGATTTGACTGGGATAAGCCCACTTTTATGCACATACCATATATATTTAGAGGAGAATGTCAAACTAGTTAGACAAATACAAAGGCATCTCAACCTAAATATGAAGAAAGTGGTGAAAGCAGAAGTATCAAAACTGTTGGATGCAAGGATCATCTGCCCCATTGCTGATTCAAAATGGGTGAGCCCTACACAAGTTGTTCCTAAGAAATCAAGTGTCACGGGAATTCACAATGAAAACAATGAGTTAGTGCCTACCTGCGTCCAAACTGGGCAGAGGGTTTGCATTGACTACCGCAAACTCAATGTAGTGATAAGAAAATACCATTTCCCACTTCTATTTCTTGATCATGTTTTGGTGACAGTAGCAGGGCATGCTTATTAATGCTTTTTAGATGGCTAATTAGGCTATAATCAAATCGAAATTACCTTAGAAGATCAAGCAAAAACCACTTGCACTTGTTCTTTTGGCACCTTTACATATAAAAGAATGCCATTTGGCCTTTGTAATGCCCCTAATACTTTTCAGTGCTATTTGATAAACATATTCAATGAGATGGTAGAAGACATTGTAGAAGTTTTTATAGATGATTTTTTGATCTACGGTGATTCTTATGAGTAGTGCTTAAATAATATTAACCTTATTCTAATGTAGTGTGAAGAAACTAATTTAGTTCTTAACTGCGAAAAGTGTCATTTTATGGTGACACAAGGTATAGTTCTTTGGCATATCATATCTAAATCAAGTATTCAGGTCAACAAAGCTAAAGTAAATTTGATTAAAAGAATTCCTACCCCTAGAAATGTAAAACATATTCGATCTTTTTTAAGGTATATAGAGTTCTACAGACAGTTCATTCAATCTTTTAGTACCATTTCAAAACCCTTATGCAATTTATTGACACAAGACATTCCCTTTGAATGACACCTCAATGCCAAGAGACATTTGAGAAATTAAAGGATTGCTCAACTTTAGCACCCATTCTCTAATCTCCTGATTGGTCACTACCATTTGAACTTATGTGCAATACCAGTGACCACGTAATAGGTGCTGTATTAGGCTAGAGAAAAGAGAATAAAGCACATGTAATTTATTACACGAGAAAAATCCTTAATAGTACATAGAAGAATTACTTAACAATGGAAAAAGAACTTTTAGTCTTTGCATTGGAAAAATTTAGATCCTATATTATCAAGTCAACAGTGATTGTCTTTATAGATCATTCTGCACTAAAATATCTTTTGACCAAACTAGAGGCTAAGCCTCGATTAATTCATTAGATACTTTTAATGTAAGAATTCGACCTCATAATACAAGACAAGAAAAGGGTTGAGAATGTTGCAATGGATCACCTATCTTATCTGTTGACGGAAACTCATTTAAAAGATAACACTCAAATAAATGACAGTTTCCTAGACGAGTAACTTTTTAATGTTGAAGCAATAACAACTGCCAGACCCCTGTGGTACATTGACATTACTAATTATTTTGTGATTTGACACATTCAAAAGACAAAAGGAAAATTTTGAGGAATCTCAGGGTATTCATTTGGGATGATCTATGTCTCTTCAAATATTGCTCTAATTAGGTTATTCATCGTTGTATACCTAAATGGGAAGTACAAAGCATTATTAGATTCTCTCATTCACAAGCATGCAGAGACCGTTTCTCCATGAGTAAAACTACTTCGAAGATTCTCTAATGTGGATTCTATTAGCACATTTGATTCAAAGATGTTCAAAAGTTTTGCAAAAATTATGAAAAATGTTAGAGTTTAGGAAATCTCACCCATCAGAACATGATGCTCCTATCACCAATTCTTGTATTACAAGTCTTTGAGTATTGACTTTATAGGACCATTTCCAGTTTCCTTTGGATATGAGTACATCCTCGTAGGGGTGGACTACGTGTCCAAATGGGTGAAAGCTGTTGCTACATGAACAAATGACCATAAAGTTGTACTAAAATTCCTTTATGAGAACATCTTTTCACGTTTTAGGATACCTAGAGCCGTCATCAGTGATGGTGGAAAGCATTTCTGTATTCAACCTGTGGGTCTGCTTTTATGCATGTATGGTGTTGTCCACAGAGCAGGCACTTCATATCACCCTCAAACAAGCGAACAAGTAGAACTTGCAAATCGAAAAATAAAACAAATCATTAAAAGGACGGTTAATCCAAATCGCAAGGACTGGTCATTATGCCTAGTAAACTCCCCTTGGGCTTATCGAGCAGTATATAAGACAACATTGGGGATCTCTCATTATAGGGTACTTTATGGGAAACCATATCATCTGCCTATCGAGCTGGAGCACAATGCCTATTGGGCTATAAAATAGTTTAATGCCACATTGATAAGGTAGGGCTTCATCGTTAATTACAAATTGCAAAGGTGGATGAAATTCAAAATGACACATACGAAAATATGTAAATTTCTAAGGAAAAGATGAAGAGAAAACATGATTAACATATTGCTAGATGTTCATTTCATGAAGGATAAAAGGTATTTCTATATCATTCTAGGCTCACTTGTTCCTTAGAAAACTTCAATCGAAATGGGTTGGACCTTTCTTTTTGTGACATGTTTCTGAATATGATGCTATAAAAATTGAAAATCCTAAGACCAAGAATCGTTTTAAGGTCAATGGGCATCAATTAAAACCATATTTGGAGAATTTTGTAGCTTTAGTTAAGATTTGGGATCTTCAAGATCCCCTACCATTTGACTAGGATCACCAAGAAGCTCAAAATTGTTGTTGTATATTAGTTTTCCTTAGTATTTTAGACAGTATTTCACTTAAAACCCCAGTACCCATTATTGTGGAACCAAGCAAAAAAGGAACAAACTGAAAAATAGCTGAATTGCTCGATAGCATCCCGACGGCAATAGGCAGTTTTTTAGGTGATAAAAAGGAGACCTCTTTGGCATCTTGATAGCGTCAGGATGCGACGCACCTGACAAGAGGGTTTAAACCCTTTTTTTGGCCACTCTTCTCTCTCTATACACAGACCCAGCTTTCTCTCTCTTTTCCATGAGCATCTTTCTCTAAAATTGCTCCTCACTCGACCATTTTCTGACCAAACTCTAGCCAAAATTTGGCAAAGAAAGGTCTCTCACTTCCATTCTTGTGATTTGGAAGCTTTTTAACCACAAAAGTACAAGAATCCAATGTCCATTGTGGTGTTCTTCATGTTCTTTGCATCTTCTTCATTTTCTTTGAAGTTCATTATTAGATTTCCACCTTTTGTGAGGTTCTTCCCTTTTCTTGTTAGTTTTTCTTGAAAATTTCTAAGACACTACAAAGACTTGCCTGTGAAGTCTTCCCCATTCTTCAAATAAACTAGTAAGTTAAAGACCTAGTTGCGTGGTCTCTTGATTTTAATGAAGAATGGCGTAAAGTAATGAGAATTTTTACATTTTCATGAATTAGTTTGGGCCACCAAGTATGGATGAACTTGAGATGAACTAGTTGTACAAGTAGCAAGTATCATTGCTTTAACAAATTTTTGAAAATTTGTCCTGTGTTTTCTTATCACATTAAGAATTTACTGTTGAAAATATATTTTAAAATCTTAAATAAATATTGATTGGGTCTTTTTTCTGCTGGTTTTAAATTAGTCCTAGTTGGTATTAACCGTTATAAAGATGAATGGTTCAGTTTCAGTTCTAGATAAGCAATAAAAATCAAAATGAAACTAAATCTTTTGAAGCACATTAAGAACTTAACATTTGACATTGATAGAAAGAAAATGTGTTAAAAATAGAATTCATAAGAATAAGCTATTTAAGTATGACAAAATGTAGGTAGAGATTCATAAACCCTACATTCGGTGAGCTTTAGAGCCTTATGTTTTTTTTTTTTTTTTTTTTTCATATGAGGGATTATATAAAATCTTTACTTTTCTTCTATCTCATTTTTTTCCCAGCTTCATAAACATCGAATTGCATTGGTATTGCATGCACAAGGTACTTTACTTAGCACACATAGTCAATTTAATGTCTCTAAAAGATGCTTTTAGCCTTTAGAGTGATGTTAGCCATCTTTGAAATTTTGAAGCTAACACCTTTCCTTTCATTACATTGCCTTAAGAGCCAAGTTGAAGCCGATAAATAATAAATAAAATTTTCTTTTGATTACCAATATGGATGTAGCCCTTAACCTTAGTTATTTAGGTAAGCCAACCATTGCTTGTCATGGGACACTATTGTTATCTATTTAAATAAGGTAGATAAGGAAATGAGGAAGAAATATAGAGTGGCTAAGAAAGAAGAAATGGATGAATGGGACTTGTACATTTTAAAAACGAATATATATCCCTTGAAAAAAATATGAGAGAAAAATTTGTGGGACAAAGCAATTCGGAAATTCGTTAATATTAGTCCTAATTGAGAAGTTGTAATCAATAAAGCTTCAAGTGTGACCCTAAAGTTTGGCATGTAAAGAGATAGAAAAGGAGAAGTTGGGGGGGAGTGAGAAAAATGTGATAAAGTAATGCACTTAACATTTAGCTCCCATATCATTACATTTTGAATTCCATATCATTCATTTGTAAACCCAACACCCCATGACCAAGCTACAACCTTTAAGAGACCTAATGGACTTTAGGCGAAGGGCATCTATAAGATCATTAAAGAGACTTGTGTGTATGTTGAGTAAATTTCTTTGATAAAAGCATGAATAGATCTTCCTAAGAAGCTACACTCAAACATGTTAAATTATTTCATTCACGTCTTAAATAGGTTCTATGTACAATTTGTCTTGCATCTTTGTGGGAACCATGAGTGAAACCTATTCTAAAGTGAAATTATTGATTAAGTGAACAACTTAATTGAGATTTGGAATCGAAACCACAGTTTTAGACCATGCTTGAGAACTTGTTTGTATGAGTGACATTATATGATACATTTGAAATGAGGTAAACAAAAATGATTAAGTATACTAGTGTGAAAAAGGGTTTATTTGATTTCTAAATATTGTAACTTGTTTGTGACTAGGACTGAACCAAGAAACTTTAACTGGTTAATAGCTTAGGAACTAATTTAAGAATTTTGTGGGTAGATTCATTGTAAACCCTCATGAGACTTTACTCGTTCACTAAGGGGAACCTAAGGGTTTAAAAGGCTTTCTACATGTAGCTAAGTGCAGTCGTGTTTCCAACAAAAATAGAATTTAGATTAGGTATTTTCTTCTAATTTGAATAAAGTTATTGCTAGGGACTAGTAATAGGTAAGTTGCGGGGTGTGATTACACTTGAAAAGTGTAATCTTTAGCTTGATTTCTTATTGTTGTTAACTAGAATTACATGTTATTTAATGCATTTTAATAGAATTTCATACCTCTTACACAATCTTATTCTTTGATGCAGCAAATGAGTTTAAAGGCCAAGAAAACATCAAAACTACTCATCAAGGACTTAGAGGAGCTGAACAAGGGTTCAAAGGAAGTAGAAAAAGAATAAGGCCCTCTGGCATCCCGACTGTGTCAAGACGACACGGGCAAGTGAGTCCAACAATCTCTAGACTTTGAAGTTTGCAAGCCCACTACTCTATGGAGTCCCAACGGCATCAGGATGCAACGGCCTCAATTGTTCAAAGTTGTAAGGTTTTTCTAATTGTCTATAAATATAGAACTTGTATCAAACCTAAGGGGGCCGTTCGTACGTTTTAAGGTTACTATTCTTGGAGTTTTCTTTGAGTTTTAAAGAGTTTTCATTACATTTTGATTTGAAGATTTGGATTCAAGACTTGGATATATAGTAACTTTCTTATATAAGTGTAGAATTTTTTTTAATGGAATTTGTTTCTTCTTCTTTCTCTTTTATCATCTGTGTTATTTGTTTCTTTAACATGCTAGCGGAGATTCATTCTTAATTCAACCCATCAATGATGGGTTAATCCTTACTCAAGTGTTGGATGTGATCAGATCCAAACATGCAGTGTAAAACTTGCATGTTAGGGTTTTTGGTTTTCTAAATCTACTATCTAATATTTTCAAAACTTTCAAAAACTTGTGGATTTGATTATATTTCTTTGAAATTACTGATAACTTCACAAGATAATAACTTTCTCAATACCTTGAAAATAGAAGAGGTAGATATAGATTTATTTTCTGGCTTTTTTTCCTCTTTTGGTTTTCAAAACATTCGAAAACTTGTAACCTCGATCATATTTCGTTGAAATTCTTGATGATGTTACTTGATTAATTTTTCTTTTTTATATTTTGAAATCAAATAAAAGAAATCTAGACCAAAAAATATTTTTAAGATGAAATCTTTCCGCTTTTATTTACCCTAAATGTGATTTTAAAACAGTACTTTGGAATCAATGCTTACACGATGAAACCCCTTCGGTTTACTTATCGTAAACGTGAGTTGTAAAATGAGATAATAATCACTCCAGACATGAGAATAAGGTATTCACCTGGATTTGTCAGTTGAATCAAGTTCTTTACTTATATTGTTCAAAACCCATGTTTTATTCTTTATATTATTTTAGCTTTTTTTTTGGTAATTATATTATTATTTTAGCTTAATTTACTTTGAATCTCTTAATTGTTTTTAATTAGTTTAGAATTGTTTTTAGTTGCTTTTTCTTTAGCTTAGTTTAATTACTTCCAATTTATTTTATTGTTAAGTAGTTCATAGTTCAAAAATCAAATCCCTCAAAATCAAAATTTGATTTTATTTTTATTGCTTTAAAAAAAATAGTATTTTAGAAGAACTTAGAAACCCTCGGCTTCATTCATAGTTCCTTGTGGATACGATGCTTGTCTCACAAGGTAAAACTACACCACACGCCCTTATACTTAGGGGTTGTTTTTACTGTACATTTGTGAGGCGGTCAATGTATTCGTAATTATAAGATAATTATGGATAATTTACTAATTAGCCAACTTGAGTTTATCTACACTTGGGTCCTTATTGCTGCTTGTATGAAATAATCAGTCTGTTTAGTTGCCTATACAACCTTGACATTAGAAAAATTTTGAGATGACCCTGATAAGAAAAAGTGTAGATAAGTCTTGACCATCAAGAAACCAAAGTAAGTTCCTCAGCTAAACAAAGATTAAATCAAGAATTTGATTTATGTTTCAAACACAATGATATAAGAAGTTTATATTCTTTCATACATGATCGATCGGGGAAAAAGTTTGAAAACCTACTCCACTCCATTCCCAAATCTAACACCTATTGTATTTATAGGTTTGATGGATAGATTGTTTAGAGAATACCTGGACAAGTTTGTGGTGGTATTTATTGATGATGTGTTATTATATTCCAAGATAGAGGAGAAACATGAGTAGCATTTGAGGATAGTGTTTGTCACACCCCAATTTTAGGATACCTATTTAATCTTTTAAATAGAGTGAACACCTCTAAATCCTCTACCCAAATCACAATTTATATAAATATCTATATTAAAATATAAATACCTACATTAAAAGAAAGCACAACCTATCAAATTTATATTATTTCCTTGAGTAAAATAAACAAAAAATCTCATGAGTACTTAGATATATACAAACTTATAATTTTTAAAACCCATTAAACAAACATCAATTTAATACTGTTGAAAATCTAGGTCTTATTTATACAAACTCCATCAACTAACTCAGGATTAAAAATAAAACATAAAAAATAGACAACTCGGGTCATCTTCCAGGCACATGTAACTACTTTTAGACTCAATCTGAAATGTTTAAAATTTAAGTGTGAGTGCCACGCACTCAATGGAGGTATTATACTTAAAAAATAAAAGATAAAAAATATATACTAATAATAATCCACAGTAATTATATAATCAAACATCCCACAAATAAATAATAATTAATTTAAATGTATTATAACTGATAGTGGTAAAAATATCTCAAAACACAGTTCATTGCCACTTTTCATTTAACAACCATCATCAATATCATTATGCCCCAATTGGTTGTCTCATGATACATATGCACGATAATCAATTTAAATAATAATGCAACACATGTTTCACCCCATATGGCCTATGAGTTGAGCGCTCAACTATAAACAATAGCTTTAATTAACAAATCCCATTAACCCCATTTGGATTTATTATTTTTTTATTTGGCCTCATCTGGCCTCACATTTTTTTCTTTTTCTAGCCCACTTTGGCCTAGTCCCATCAAGTCATAATGCAAGTATAATGCACACAATTCATGCTGATGTGTAATAATTTTTTTTCTCAAATAAAAATATTACTTCTTATATTTATCATTCCACAAATAATCACAATTCACTGTTAACGCAAACAATTTAAAACTAGCTAGACTTCCTAATCAACACAAATAATTAATAAAAATAATAAAATAAAATTTATTGGTTCATATTTAATACCCGTTACTTTTAAATTTAATATATCCACCTGAACAGTCAATATTCTGAGAAAAATCAAATTACTGAGATGGTTGTTGCTGATCATCCTCGAGTCCTAATTTTAACCCAAACAAATTGTACGAATCAGACATTAAACGGTCAAAATATAAACCAAATCTAATAAATAGAACATAATCATTCCATTTTTAACATATTTAATTTATTTAATGTTCTATAGAATTAATTTTAAACTAGCAAAATAAAATAACTTACCTCAACAATCCGACTAAAATTCTTAACTTTTTTCTTTCTCGCTTTCTTACTATTTTCTTACTTTCCTAATTGTTTTTCTTCATCAAATTATTAACTATGTACATATAAGTAAGTTATATATATACATATATATAACTTATACCTGGCAGCTAAACCTTCACCACCTCAAACATAATATATATAGATATATATTTTTTTAACTTTCCATGTTGCCTAGCACTAACCTTATGCTAGCCACATTAGCTAGCCTCAACTAACATAATCTTTTTTTCCCTTTTAAGGCTAATCAAGTAACTTAATCTAACTAATGTATATTAGTAACTTAATTAATCTACTAATCAATTTAGATTAAAGCTAAAAAAATTTAAAATAATACCGAATTAGCACAATTAAAATTTTTAAGGATAAAATAAAAATAAAAATTAAACTAATAATTCATTTAAAAATTCAGGATGTCACAGTGCTGAAGATATTAAAGGATCATTAATTGTATGCCAAGTAGAATAAGTGTGAGTTTGTGCTCAAGAAAATGAATTTCCTTAGACATATGGTTTCTGAGGAAAGAGTAATTATGGATCCGTCTAAGGTTGAGGTTGACTGACCCTGAGATGTGCTCGGGTTCTACCTCTCAAGTGCAAAAGGATGGTTGTCGTTTTACCCCATGAGAACCGAGGTCATCTCTACAGGAAGGGCTTTGTTAAAAGCTCTAGATTAGTTCTCTTAGTTAGTAGGTGAACCTAAGTTACTCTAAACTAACTTTGGATTTATAAGATGCTTGAGTATGATTGAGTTGAGAATGATGGAGTGAAAGAATTGTGATATTAAATTAAAATGCAAATATTGAAAATAAAATAACTAAAATAATCTTGGCTTTGAACCAAATCCGGTAGTGGGTAGTGGTTTACTAAAACGCATTTGTAGCTCAACCTAACAAATGCACATGCATTACTAGGTCGGAAGATAATTCATTAAAACTTAGTTTATGGAACTCAACATAATCAGAGGCTTTTGAAATTAGTTTTGGACTCACTGGGACATTGAATCGAACACCTAGTGTGCACGAGCATCAACTCGTAACTAGGCTTCAATTATAGCACGGGTGAATCGATTTCTTAAGAAAACCTTATGTTATGGTTTTAAGAAAATTAGCTCCAAATCACTAGGCCATTGAATCAAACACTTGGTATGCACGAGTGGCCAATCGTAGCCAAGCTATGATTATAACATGGGTGCTTTGATTTCGTAAGAAAACCTAATTTGGGTTTTTAGAAAAATATATTTCTAACTCATTGGGACATTGAACCAAATACTTGGTGTGCACAAGTGAAAACTTGTAACCAAGTTATGGTTATAACACGGGTGCATTGATTTCGAAAAACCCTGGCTTACTATGAGATTCAAATTAGAAATCAAAAGATATTTCATTTAAAAATATTTTCTTTTATGTTTGAGTTCACCAAACTACCACACCACCTTCAATGGCTTGAAGCCAAGAACAAATTCTAGCCTAACGTGCTGAACTTCGAACAAAAAAATATACTTGAAAACCATCCATTAATGTAAAATGAAAAGTGAAAACAAAAGAGGATGTTAAAAACTAAATAAATGAAAAGAAATATGCAATACATCTGAACTTAAAGCATCGAATTGAAATAATTGAATATAAAGTAATTTACATGCATAAATGATAGAAAACTTCAACTAAACCTAATGCTTGAATCCAAATCTTCAACTCAAGCGTAGTGAAAACTCCCTAGAACTCAAAGAAAAACTATCAGAAAAATAACCCTCTAATACCCTCTGAACGGCTGTATAAGTGTCCAATATATAGTGGAGATGAAAACCCTAAAAATATAATTTATCCGTGCAAATCAACCCTCTGTGGTTCAGACCACCCATGGGGGTTTCAAGACCATAGTGTCCTTCATCTTCACTTTGTGTTTTGCTTCTAATAGCTTTCTATCCTCAACTTTCAATGTGATTTTGACCTTGAAGATGATTTATTTAGGCTTCAGCTACACCAAATTGCAGGCCTTTGAGTCTTCTTTCCAACTCAAAAAGAATTAGGTCAATCGGAGTTGTGAGCAAAAAGTTATGGTTAAAAAATTAACAGCATGTCAAGCTAGAACTTTAACAGCACACCACTTCAACCATCTTGAATTTCGGATCGGTTGCTTTCTCCTCAGCCACCATGGTAACTAATCTTATTCTTTGGGTTGGATCTTGGGATGTTGAGAAGTCTTGAAAGTCATTGGACATGTCGATATTTTTGTCTTCAAGTTGTTTTCTCCATGCATGCTACGTGTTCTGCGAAATGCTCCAAAAGACACCAAAGCCTATTCTTGCACTTCGTTACTCCGATTTTCTTTAGCTCCTCCTCACATTCACTCTTAGTTTTATTTCAGGCTAAAACACCAAATTATATCACTTAAAACACACAAACAACAAAAATGCATGGAAGTGAGATAATTAAGCTAACACCTTACCAATAACAAGCAGAATTGCATAATTAGCATGTTAAATAGATATGAAATTGTGCAATAATGCATACTAATTACACCTCCCAACCTACATATTGCTAGTCTATAGCAATGCATGCAATTAAACCATGGGGTACAAAAACAAGTGCAAGGATACCCACAATATGTAAGCTCTTATTCAAATCAAACAAAACTAAATAAAAACTAAGTAAGGTAATGTCTATTTTTGTAGGAAACACACGGCCACACTTAGCATGTGTGGCAAGCCCTTTAAACCCTTAGATTCCCCCTAGTGGATGAGTAAGGTCTCGTGAGGGTTTGCAGTGATGCTACCCACAAATATCTATGGCATGGTCTCAAGATGTCAGAAAGTGATTAAGATAAAAAATGAATCAAGCTCAAGCCCAACAAGTCATACAACCTAAATATCATGTGTAATTCCTAAGTGCTAAGCATAAATGCATGGACTATCAAAGTAGGAAGAGCATGATTGCAAAATTATTTCATTCATTCAACAAGGTTACAAGAGCATAAACAAAACTAGGTTTTGACTTCAAGTACTCATAGGGTACCACTCATAGAAAGGAATTCACTCATCAAGGATTCACAAACACCTATTAGCATATGATGCTATCCTAGTTGCACATAACCCCCCAAATAAGTGATTGAATTGAATTGATGTTCAAAGTAGATAGCTCATAACAATATTCTAATGCATGCGTAAAAGATCACACCATAACTTACACAAGACCACTACATGCACAATACAAGAGTTGTTTGCTTAGAATCCACTAGGTCTTTGTTTTGGTTGTAACTTGGCCAGGGGTAATAGTTAACAATGGAAGATATGGAAATCAAAGCACATGTCTTGGGATAAAAATGATCAAGTGCACACAAAGTCCTAAGCTACCCATTTCATTTCCAACCCCAACAAAGATCCCAACAAGAAGCTTATTCAAATTAATTACTACCCTTGGGACAATTACAAATATTACAAACAATGTACAAGTCCCATAATTTCACAAACAAAGAAATGATAAATTTTTTTCTTTTCTCTTTTTTCTCTTTTTTCTTTTTGCTTTTGAAATAATGAAATATATATCGGCTGAATTCTGTACCCAATATTTCTTGTCGATATGCTCTCAAAAGTTTTCATTACCAACCCCCGTTCACATCACTCACATTGAGGCACTTTCACAACCAAAGATATGTGAAGGTAAGGCTTAAAGTGTATGAATAAGGTTAAAAAATAATATATAAGGTGGGAACCAAAGAAAATATATATATATATATATATCACACAGTTTATTAAAAAGGCTTCAAGTTGGTTTGTAGGGTAATTCATAACCAAGAAAGGATAAGAAGGCTCAAAATAGCAAAGAGGGCCTAGCATCACGTTAAAAACTTACAACAACTCATAATGTGCCAAGTGAAACTCATGCAAATGTGTGTGATGCAATTGGTGCATTGAAAACCAAAGTGAAGAATAAAAGAGTTTTGATTATGTGCAACCCCTCAAGAAAAGAATAATAGGCTCAAAAGCTCACCATTAAGGGGTATAAGTCTCCACCTAGTCCAAGAATGCTCAATTAACCAATGTTAAAGAAAATCCACTCCTAAGCACATAAACTCTTCTCCATGATAGTCACAAAAATGTACAAGGTCATGGCACAATCAACTTGAACTAAGTTTCCTATTAAAGCTTGAACAAGACTCACTCATCACTCTCTCACTCAATTTCACAATTAACCGAACCAAAATGGGCCGACATGCAAATACAAAGATGCTAAATTCATGTATTCAAACTTAAAGATGCTTAAAAATTTTAAAATTTTACAATTTGGCACAAAATAAAATTTTACAATTTTGGCACAAAAGGTCATCATGCGAATCTACCCCCAACATGAACTAAACATTCTCCTCAATGTGAGAACCATGATGCATATGTCAGTTTGTAGTGTGCAAAGTGAGCATGATAATGAGCCTGAAATAATAGCCACAAAAGACACAAATAAGAACATAGCACAAATTAAACCAAGCATGCACCCATTATTCAAGCTCCTTAAGGCATCACCCGAAACACCCCCAACCTAGATTCTAAAACACTGCCAATAATAGCAATTATATATATGAAGTACCAAACATGGAAGTGCAAGATAAAATAAAAGGGAGAGGAAGGATATTATCTCAAGAGCTTTCTTATTTGATGAAAACAAAAGAAACTATATAAGAGAAAAGGTTAGAAAGAAAATAATAGAAAAATAAAATGAAAGAAAGGCAAGAGAAAGAGTTAGTACGAAAGAAGAAATAAAAATAAAATAAAAGAAAATAAGAGAAGAAAATCAAACGGAAAAGAAATAAGAAAATAAGAAAATGAAAAATCTAATCTACTATGTATAAATGAAATGAAGACAAAAGGGTTATCCAACATCCTCTCTATCCTATGCATCCATAAATGGTTTAAGAAATAAAATGTTCTCTTCGGGCCCACAAAGCACTAAAGACGGATGCTCTTTAGGGTAAAACACTCCAAAGAATGAAAGGCCAAGTCAGGTTCTTGAAACCTCAGATGCTGCCAAAGTGTAAGTACAGGTGTGGACAGAGTGGGCTTAATTAGTCTCTCAATACCTAAGAAACTACGAGTGGAAATGGTGGGTTTGAATCATCTTTGAACACCTAAAAAGTCAATGCAAGATTTCCCTATGTCTACTAACTCTCCCCAGTGATGGTCGGTCTCATGGTAGTTACTCACAATCCCTATAGTAAAACACTCGGATAGGGCTAAGTCAAGAGATAAGAGGTGTGCACCGCTCTTAACCTTGGGTGTGTAGTGAAGTAAACTAGGGTTAACCGACTCAATGATGTGTTCCTCGAGCCATGTGACATTCAAATGCTTAGTTGGAGTCAAAGGACTCTCAATAAGGTTTGAGGTGATTGGGGTAGGTTGAGTGTTAAATTTGGTAGTAAGAAAAGATTGCATGTCTCCTTAACTCTCAGTAAGTGGTAGAGAAATATCCTGAATGGGAGAGTCCAAAGGGAAATGAGGAAGACTCTAATTCCAAATGTTATCCCCAACATAGTTAGGGCAATTATCCCGCTCAGTGCCTATAGTGTTGCCTAAGGTCGATGACTCAGTCATGTTCACTTGACCTTTTGGGTTTGGGAGTGTTTGTGCAAGGAGTCTACTACTTGGAGTGGTTCTCATTACTTGCGTCAACCTAGAAATTTACCCTTTGATGTCATCTAAAGCTCAGTTCACATTGTTATTGATGCTCAACTGCTATTGCATGAATTGATGAAGATTGTCCTTAGTAGGCCTCTTTTGTGCAGGTTAAAATGCAACAGGATTGAACTGTTGGTATTAAGGTGGTGGTAGAAGAATGTGTTCCTTGTCCAATTCAAATTGTGCATCATTATGCTCGCTAGACCAATAATCCCGGGTTCCTCAGACTGGCCCTCAATGAGTAGAACAAGGTTGGGATAGGCAAAATTTGAATAATTGGTCTCCACACATTCGCTACTTCTAAAGGATGGATCATGAAGCTCAAGTGAAGTAGGAGTATATGGGGAAGGTTCAATATGGCTTTCAAGTGCATGAGATTCAAAACTAGGCTCAAGTCTTCCCTGTGGCCTGGCGTGTTCATAGAAAAGTTCAGGAATGACCATGTCTCACCCGGGCTGAGGTTAAAAAATTCCCTACCCAAGGCTATATCAAATGCCTGGTGTAACTGATAAGATAGAGCATTATATAATATGGCTACAATGTCCCTTAACTCTAATCCATGACTTGGGAAAGTGTGTAAAAGTATGTTAAATCTCTCCTAACATTTATAAAATACTTCACCCCTCTTTTGATAAAAATTTCTAATTTGAAAGCCATGGATGAAAGTTTGATGAATGAGGAGGAATTTTTCAATAAAAGCTTGACAACATTGTTCACAAGTGGTCCATTCACCAAAATTATAACACCAGTCAGCAGCCACCCTTTGTAAAGATGATTACACTTGAAAAGTGTAATTACAAACTCCATATTTTGATACTTATTAATGCATTTAAATAGTTAAATTTGAAGTGTTGTCATTATTTTACCATTTATAGTTTTATTTTCTTAATTATAGGGAAAATGGCGAGATAATTGAAGTTTATAGCGATGAAAATGGCCTAGAAGACGAAGGAAAAGTTGTGGTTCAGACTTCACCTTGGATGGTCTAGACCAGCCCAAAGACCCAGCATGGAGAAGGAAGAGAAATGGAGTAATCGCCATTCTGTGGTCCGAACCCCCAGACCAAATGGTCCGGATCACAGTGAGCTTGTTTGACCAAAATTGTCAAGGAGACCATTTTGTGGTCTGGACCCCCTCCCAGACAGCCCGGACCACAATGTGCCAGGACGCACGATTTTAAAATACATCTTCTAAGGTTTCCTTGCAACTTTATATATATCTTTGTACATGGCCGAACCAAGAGAGAAGAGTTTTCATATTTTCACATACGTTAAGCATTCTAAGATATTTTAAGAGAGTTTCACAATATTTTCATGATGTTTTAGGAGATTTTCGAAGCTATTTTATTCATCACTGCAGTAGTATTCCATTACTTTAGTTCAGAACAATTTACCGTGTAAGTTTTATTTCATTTTGCTCGTCAATAATATGCTTTATTCGTTTCATTCAATAGATCAGTTGATTATGTGCATGTTTGTTGCTTTCGTTTCATTTAAAGTGATGCTAGCATAAAAAACCCTAGTTCTTGATTCAACGAATTAAGAAAGGGTAGTTCATGATGCACTATAGGATGTTCGTAGATCCTTTGCATGGGTTGTGAAAACTCATGCGTAGGGATCTACTCTTTCTCTAAACCTATTTTTACATGTTTCGAAAGCATTCGAACACGAAAACCTTTAACCACATTCGTTGAAATCATTGGTATGGGTTTTTGATTACAATTAGTTTAATATTTTTGGGACAAATTAAAAATAGGATTTGAGTTCAAATCTGATTTCGTTT
Organism: Vitellaria paradoxa; assembly: GCA_019916065.1. Taxonomy (NCBI): domain Eukaryota; kingdom Viridiplantae; phylum Streptophyta; class Magnoliopsida; order Ericales; family Sapotaceae; genus Vitellaria; species Vitellaria paradoxa. The sequence continues at coordinate 42,249,109 of CM034233.1, read as the reverse complement.
GTTTGAAAAACTTTTGAAAATAAAAGTTTTTAACCATATTCGTTGAAATCATTGGTACTGATTTTTGATTAAAATGTTCTCAATATTTTTTTGAACAAACCCCTAATTCAGATTTGAACTCAAACATCCCATAGTGAAGTAGTGAACTACCCGGACATAAAAGTTGGATCAAGAACTTTTTAATATTGTGCTTGTTAATTAATTTAATTTTTGTAATAATCAATTTGCTTTGAAGTTTAGAATAGATTATTAGTTTGCATTCTAAAAAATTAAACTGAATTTCTTTAATTAATATTTAATTCATTTAGTACCCAAAATAAAAATTTGAATTGCTGAATCTCTTAAGTAGTATTAATTTGCTTTTTAGTTTGAATTTTTTTATTTTGTACAACCCTAGAATTTAGTTCTAATTGAACATCAAACCTTGCTTGCATTTGAATTTTGGAATTTCTCTTATAACCTGAAAACTGAATAACTTAGGCTCCTTGTGAATTCGACCTCGGACTCACTGAGTTAAAACTATAACTGCCCTCTTGCACTTGAGAGGTAGAACCCGAACACATTTCAAGGTCGATAAAGTTTTTGACGCCGTTGCCGAGGAGCCAAAATTTAGTTTATAGGTTATTTCTATTTTTATTTCTTTTTAAGTGAGTTTATTTTTCCCTAAAAAAAAAAACTTGAAAGGACTCATTTTTTTTTTTTTTTTTTGAAGTGTATGCAACTAAGATTGTGTAGGGTAATTGTAGTAGAACCTGAACTAGAAGACCCTTCCTATCTTCCTAAACCTTTTTCCACCTACTCATTTTCCACAGTTTCACTTACCACCTCATCTTTTCACTCAATGGCTGACTTAAGAGGGGAATGTATTGAATATGGGGATAATGATCCCCAAGAGGTTCTGGGTTTTATCCTATTGAGAGATCGCCTTAACCTTGTGAGGCAATCTACACCATCATGCATAGTCTTACCTTTAAATAGGGGAAACTTCACACTTAGACCAGGAATCATCCAACTTTTGCCTACCTTCCATGGTTTAGACTCTGAAAATCCCTACAACCACCTTAGGGAGTTTGAGGAAGTAAGTAACACTTGTGTTGATCATAATGCCAATGAGGATGTAGTACGCCTTCAACTTTTCCCATTTTCCCTTAAGGACAAAGCCAAATCCTAGCTTTATTCCCTCCGTCTGCGTTCTATTGGAACGTGGCATGAAATGCAAACTAAGTTTCTAAATAAATACTTCCCAACCTAGAAAACCTAGCATTATAAGCAACAGATTACCACCTTTTCGTGCAAACCTAATGAGAACTTATGTCGAGCCTGGGAAAGGTTCAGGGACCTTTTAATGGCCTGTCCTCACCATGGTTTTGAGCCATGGAGAATAGTGAGCATATTCTATGAATTTTTGACCCCTAGTCTTAAGCAATTAGTGTCCACCATGTGCAATGGAACTTTATTTGATAAGAGTGTAGAGGATGCCATGGACTTCTTTGACATAGTAGCTGAAGATTCCAATGATTAGGAAATAGGACCTCCTTCATCTTCTGAGCATAGGAATTCCATACCTAGTGGTCATTTGACGTTAAGTAGAATGATGATTTGAGGGCTAGGATAGTTGCATTACAATATAAGTTAGATTCTCTTGAGCTTAAGCATAAGGAGAAAGTGGTTGAAGCACAAATGATATGTAAGGCATGTGACCAAGTGGAATATGATGCTAATTCGTGTCCCGAGGTTCCTTTACTTAAAGAGATTGCTTATGGTTAGGCTTACATTAACAATTGTCAAAATCGGCCATTCCAAAATAGGGGTCAGGGTGACACCTCCTACCCATAAGGTGGGAATGTCAAGTACCAAGGGGGAAAACAACTTTCCAATGCTTATCCCCTGGGGTGGAAGAATCCTCTTGGTTTTGGGCGGAGAAATGACAATCAGGGTCAACCATTCCAACCTTTTCCTTTACCACCACCCCAATACCAACAACCCAATCCTGTTGCATTCCAACCTGCACAGAAGAGACCTCTTGAGGACACTATTTATCAATTCATACAATAGCAATTGAGCATCAACGATAACAAGAATCAGTCCCTAGATAACATTAGATGGCAAGTTTCTAAGCTGACACAAGCTATGAGTACCACTCAAAGTGGCACACTCCCTTCACAAACTTTCCCAAACCTGAAAGGTCAGGTAAACCTTCTTGAGTCGTCTACTTCAGGTACTACCTCGCATGAACAAGTGCAATCCATTACCACCTTGAGAAGTGAGAATGTTATTCATAAACCTATTAATCCTAGAGTTAATGCACCAAAGGTTAACATAGGAGTAAGAGATAATGGAGGGGTTGAAGAGCCAAGTGAATTAGAAAATGAGGGAGAAAATGAGGGAGAAACCAAAGATAGAGAAAGGCTAATAGTCGAGAGCGAGAAAGGTGAAAAGAGGTGAAAGAAAAAGAGGGAGAAATCATTATGGGAACATTGGGTAAGCATGAGGAACAAATAGCTGGATATACACCTAGGCCACCCTCTCCTCAAAGGATAGCAAAAGGTAAGAATTAGATGTTGAATTCTAAAATTTATGAGATCTTTAAACAAGTAAGAATCAACATCCCATTACTTGAGGCTATTGAGCAGAATCCATCCTATGCTAAGTTCCTTAGAGATATATGCACTATTAAGAGAAAGCTCAATGTCAAGGATAAAGCCTTCTTGACTGAACAAGTTAGTGCCATCATCCACCGTGACACACCTCCTAAGTATAAAGATCTTAGATGTCCGACAATTTCGTGCATAATTGGGGATCACATCATTGATAAAGCTCTACTTGACCTAGGTGTTAGTGTCAACCTATTGCCTTACACGGTTTACCAATAATTAGGATTAGGTGAGCTACAACCCACTAGGATAACGTTACAATTGGCAGATCACTCAGTCAAAATGCCAAGGGGTATAGTGGAAGATGTGTTGGTCTAAGTAGACAAATTGTACTTCCCCGCTGATTTCATAGTGTTGGACACCAAACCTATTCAAAATCCCTCCCATTCCATTTTGATCATTTTAGGTAGACCATTCCCCGCTACCTCTAATGCTGTGATTAATTGTAGAAGCGGTGTTATGAAGCTATCTTTTCGAAATATGACCACTGAAATGAACATTTTTAGGGTGGGGAAATAGATGGGAGAGTTTGAGGATGTCAGATAGGTGGAAGTGATTCATACTTTAAGTGAGGAATACTTTGAGAAGGCTTATCTTGAGGATCCCCTAGAACAAGCCCTAGTGAGAAGTGAAAGGTGTGAAGCTTTGGATGGAGAGAATTTTATGGAGAGTGAAGAATTGATAAGTGATAGAAAGGAAATTATGGCGATTAACGACTAGGTGCCAGTGTTTGAATCTTTGGAGCCATCCTTGATCAAACCAAAGCCGTCAGTTGAGTGTCCTCCTTATCCTTCAAGAAAACCTTTGCCTAGTGAACTTAAATATGCATTTCTAGGAGAGGGTGAGACATTCCCAGTAGTCATTTCTTCAAAGTTGGAAGAAGTTTAGGAAGAGAAGTTACGAGTAGTCTTGAGTGCTCACCGAAAGGCCTTGGGATGGACAGTGGCTGATCTTCGAGGTATTAGTCCCCTTGTGTGTACTCATCATATATACCTTGAGGATGAGGCCAAACCAGTAAGGCAAATGCAATGAAGACTAAACCCCAACATGAAAGAAGTGGTAAAAAGGGAAGTACTTAAGTTGCTCAATGCGGGTATTATTTACCCCATCTCTGATTCAAAGTGGGTAAGCCCCACTCAAGTGGTTCCAAAAAAATTCGGTGTCACTGTGGTTGAGAATGAGAAAGGAGAGCTAGTGCCTCAACGCACCCAAAGTGGGTGGCAAATGTGCATTAATTATAGACGACTGATTGCAGTGACCCGGAAGGACCATTTTCCCCTTCCATTTCTAGATCAAGTGCTTGAGAAAGTAGCAGGGAAATCTTTCTATTGTTTTCTTGATGGATACTCGGGGTATAATCAGGTTGAGATAGCACTTTAGGACCAAGAGAAAACCACTTTCACATGCCCTTTTGGCACTTTTGCATACAGACGAAAGCCATTTGGGTTATGCAATGCACCTGTGACCTTTCAAAGGTGTGTGAGGAGCATTTTTAGTGACATGGTTGAACGGTTCTTTGAGGTTTTTGTGGATGATTTCTCTGTCTATGGAGATACATTTGATGAGTGCTTGACTAACCTTGAAAAAATGTTAGTGCGATGTGAGGAAAGTAACTTGGTGCTAAACTGGGAAAAGTGCCATTTCATGGTACAACAGGGAATTTTTTGGGGCATATAGTGTTATGTTGAGGAATTGAGGTAGACAAAGCAAAAGTAGAACTAATCCAAAACTTACCTACCCCTCGATCTATGAAGGATGTAAGATCATTCCTCAGACATGCCAAGTTTTACCGGTGATTCATTCAATCCTTTAGCTTTATTGCCTGACCCCTATGCTCATTGTTGTCCAATGATGTTCCTTTTGAATGGACAACATCATGCCAAGAGGCATTTGATCGACTTAAAACAATTGCTCACCATCGTCCCATTATGCAAAGCCCGGATTAGTCAATACCATTTGAGTTTATGTGTGACGCTAGTGATTTCGCGGTGGGTACAGTCTTAGGGCAACAAAAAGAAGGGAAACCTCATGCTATTTACTATGCTAGTAAGACTCTTAATGAGGCTCAAGTTAACTATACCACCATTGAAAAAGAGCTTCTAGCGTTAGTTTTTGCCCTGGATAAGCTTAAGTCATATTTGGTAGGTTCTCATGTTATAGTGTTTACGGACCATGCAGCATTGAAATATTTTCTTTCCAAGCAAGAGGCCAAACCTCGTCTAATTGGATGGATGCTACTCCTCTAAGAGTTTGATTTGGAAATCAAGGACAAGAAAAGAGTCGAAAATGTGGTAGCTGACCATTTATCTAGATTACCTCATCATGTGTCCAACTTTAGTGACCTACCAATCAATGAGCATTTCCCTGATAAGCATATCATGCATATTAGCACCAATCCTCCGATCCATCCTCCTTGGTATGCAGACATTGCCAATTTCTTAATGACTAGCCAAATGTCGTCCCATTGGACAAAAGTTAATAGAGGTAAGTTCTTACGCAATGTGCGCAATTTTTTTTTGGGATGAGCCTTACCTCTATAAGTAGTGCCCAGATCAAATTGTGAGGAGATGCATTCCCAACCATGAGATTTATAGTGTTATTGAGTTTTGTCATGCCTTAGCTTGTAGAGGCCACTTTTCTTCAAAGAAAACCACTACTAAGATTCTCAAAGCGGATTTTATTGGCCTTCCATGTTTAAAGATGTGCGTAACTATTGCTTGAGATGTGACCGTTGCCTATGCTTAGGAGCCCTATCTAAGTGCAATGAGATGCCCCAAAACCCTGTGATCATTTTAGAAATTTTTGATTGTTAGGGGATAGATTTTATCGGCCCATTCCCTAATTCATTTGGTTTTGAATATATCTTGGTGGCTATAGACTATGTGTCAAAATAGGTAGAGGCCATTGCCACTCGCACCAATGACCACCGAGTGGTGGTCAAGTTCCTAAAAGAACATATTTTCTCTCATTTACGAGCGATCATTAGTGATGAGGGTAAGCATTTTTGCAATAGGCCTATTGGTATCCTAATGCGTAAATATGGTGTGACACATAAAGTGGGAACTGCTTATCACTTGCAAAACAGCGGCCAAGTTGAATTAGTAAATAGGGAGACAAAGGGTATTCTTGAAAAGACCGCCAACCTCACTCACAAAGATTGGTCTTTGAGACTGGTTGATACATTGTGGGCGTACTGGACATCTTATAAAACCATTTTGGGTTTGTCTTTATATCGCTTTGTCTTTGGCAAGGCTTGCCACCTACTCGTTGAGATGGAACATAGAGCCTATTGGGCAATCTGGCAATTTAATGAGAGTAGAGATGATGCTAGTGTTCTTCGAAAGCTTCAACTCAATGAACTTGAAGAATTAAGAAATGATGCTTTTGAAAATGCGAAATTTGCCAAGGCTAAGATGAAAGAATTACATGATAAACACATTCGTAGGAAATCCTTTCATGTTGGTCAAAAAGTTTTGATGTATGACTCACAGTTACATCTTTTCCTAGGAAAGCTTCGATCTAAGTGGTATGGTCCATTTGTTACCCTTTCCGTCTCAGAACATGGAGTGTGTGAGGTTCACAACCCATGCAATAACACCACTTTCAAGGTGAATGGCCATCGTCTTAAGCCATATTTGAAGAACTTCGTGGCAGAGGTTGAAACATGGGATCTTTTAGATCCTCCACCTTATGAGTAATACGGGATTAAAACGTAGTTGTAATTGTACCATAGTTAGGATTAGGATAGGTTTTTATCTTTGCCTTGTTTTAGGATTTGGATTTTGAGTTTAGGCATTCTTTAGTTGTTCACAACAACACAAAAAAAAATTTTGAAAGTATCCATTCTGTGGTCTGAACCCCCAGACCAAACGGTTCGGACCACAGTGAGCATGTTTGGCTGAAAATCTGGAGGGGACCATTCTATGGTCCAGACCGTCCATGGGTGGTCCGGACCATGCAACTTGTTTAATAGCTTGTTCGGCCACTTTAAACCTAACTTGCTCTACTCCAACTTCAAATTCTCTCAAGCTCTCTCTACATACTTGAAGATTTCTTCAAGAATAGACCTTCTCGAGGGTGGTTAACGACATTCAACTCCTATCTTCTCATCTAAGCTACCTAAGGTATGTTTCTTCACTGGTTTGAGCCCTAGGTTTTCATGCTCCATTGTTCTTTGAATTCGAGCTTCATAGTTGTAAGGATTCTTAATTTCTTGCAAGTTTGAATCCTATTTTGGATTTCAAACCATGGGTAGAAGAATTACTTAATCTTGAGTGAACTTCTTCTCATCCCATTATCTTCCTCACCATGGGTCATAAATTGGGTTCAAGAATTCACACTTTGATATTTTTGATGTTTTAATTTTAAAAAGATCTTCTTTTGCCACTTGGGTTGACAATTTCTTACTTAATTTGTTGACCGGTGCAAGCACCCATCTATGGTGGATGTTGTATGGCCACCTAGATTATCAAAGTAGACCCATCCATGGTGGATATTGTATGGCCACCTGGATTATCCTTAACAAACACTTTCCCTTTTGATTCCAATGTATATTTTTTCAATAGAATGGGCTACTGAACTTGCGTGGACATGGGGGATGTATAGCGATTAATCCAATATTTCCTTTGTATTTTTGTAGCTCCTATGGCCCCAAAAGTTAAAAGAACTACAAATAAACAGTTAGGGACCAGCTCGTTTGATGAAAGTAGGTTTTGGAGGGAGGATGCTGAGCAAAAATATGATGCGACTTAGGGACATAAATCAATGGTGATTGAGCACTTTTGGCAAATTGACCATTTTAAGCGTGAGGAATTTATACTAGAACAAAACTTTGAGGGGCGACAGTGGCCCCACATGGCAAGATTTCATGCCTACAGTATAGTTGATTTAGTAAAAGAGTTATCTACCAATTTTAGAGAAGGGTCTATCATTAGGCAAAAGGGTAGAGAACGACTCATTAGTTGGGTCCGAGGGGTTGAGATTACACTTGCACCTGACAATTTTGGTCAAGTATTCCAATTACCTAGAGTTTAACATCCAGAATTTACTTATCCTGCTTAGGGCACTCCACCATTTCTTATTGTAGTTTCAGAGATTTTATTAGATGGCTAGGAATGGGTTGGAGAATATAGGAAACTGGCGTCTGTGCTTAAAGATAAATATTGAGCATTGCATATGTTTTTATGCACAAACCTATTGCCATAAAATAGGAATTCTGATTATACACCCCTTTAAGCTCGTTTGATTTATGCTATTGGGACGAGGTTATCAATTGATTTGCCCTCATATATCTGGCACCAAGTGGCTTATACATGTGAGCACTCTAGAGCTTTAACTACCTTACCCTTTGGAGGAGCTCTCACAGAAATCTTCAAGAAAAAGGGAGCTCGCATCACTGATGAGATGCCTATAGCCTCAGGATTACAACCTTTCAACATCACCTCATATGTCAAATCCCAAGGCCTAATATCAAAGAAGAAGAGGAGGGCAGAAGAGTCAGAAGAGGAGAGTGAACCATCACAAGCTCCAGAGGAATTTGAGGAGGATGAGCAGGAGATTCCTATTACAGGGTTGGCAGCTCAAATTGGAGTTCTAGCTGAGTGTATTAGTCATATGGAGCAAAATCAGGAAGAAGATCACCAGCTCCTGTTGCGTATTCATCAGACTTAGCAGACTCAGGGTCATCTCCTATAGAGTATTCTGGATTACATTAGAGAGTCTCATCCACCTCCACCTCCTCAGTGATTGGATAAATTTTAATCCTTTTTCTTTTTGAGAGTTTAGGATTGAATGTCATTGTTTTATTTGCAATCCTAAAACTCTGTACCTACTTTTACTAAGTTTGGGTTGATGTATAACTTCTTGACTATTTTAATTTGGTTTGTCTTAAGTGCTTTTGCTTTATTCTATGCGTATTATTATTTTTAACTTCTTTTTCTTTCTATTTATATGCATCTTGTTATTACCTTATGTTGGCAGAGTTATTCTTATGTTCTTAAGTTTTATTCTTATATTCTTTGCAAAGAACAAGTACATCATTTCTAAGCCAAATGACATTAACTGTAATTAGGAGGAACATATTAACATGTTAATTGGTAGGAACCGTAAGTGGGATGACATATCTTTTCTATCTAGTGAGGAGTATGACTCTGAGAGTTCAGAGGTTGATTAGGAATCGTGGCCTGATAAATATTTTTTAGAGAGTAATTCATTACCTTTGCAACTAATCTATCATCCACTTGTTCACGTAACACCTGACCAATTACTTGATAGACAATAGTGGAATGAAGTTGACCTTGAACTCCTTTTAGAGATGGAATGGACTGAGATCACTATATCATTGAGTGGTTCGACGCACCCTCTTACGCCACAGACACCGACACTATTATAGAATCTGAAACGAGTTCCCTTTCTGATTATTATGATATACCACCTTTGGAAGACATCCCTGACACTAAGAGTATTGACACTAAGTTTAAGGAGGGTGTTGACATTTCCAATGAGTTGGACCAGGATGATACTTTTGGTATTTCATTGTAATTTCTTTTTGAGTCTCATTATGCATTAGCTCCTTTTGAATACCACATGAGGTAATCCTTACCCTTTCTTTTACTCTTTATGCTTATTTTTCTTATCATGTTATTTTTTATGTTATTACATTCATGTTATTAGTCTCTTCAATCTAGGTTGGGGGGAATGTATTAGGTGACACTTTAAATTTCAAAGAGTGAAGAAATGAGCTCTGCCATCCCGTGTGGAAACAAGCAAAGGAGTATTGGTAACTATATAATCCATCAGGCAAGGATGATGTAGCAGTGGGTGCAAGCTGTAAAGCAAACTTGGAAGTTGACTTTTGTTCCAAAGGTGGGACCACACCTGCACTTGCACGTGTAAATGAGCAAAAAGGGCCATTGGTCCATTGGTTTACACCTTGGAGCCCTCTCCTTGTTCTTCCGAGAATAGTCTTAAAGTGGAAGGTGGGCCCGACTTGAAATATGCAGCTGAACTAAGCAACAAAGGGGAGTTTTGTGCTCCAGTGTGTATGCAACCGAAGCCTTACAGCCCACGTGAATTTGACCACTTTCATGGTGGCGTCTCGGGTGAAGCTATGAATTTTGACTGGGCAAAGCAACCGAAGCCGGTTATTTCCAACACACGTGCAAACTCAAGACCACGTGCAAATGGAGAATTTAATTGTAAAGATGCCAGCATATGCCATCTCTCGGGTGAAAATAAGGAGGCTCGGCCAACTACAATCCTTCAATCCACAAAAGCAGCCGAATCAAGTAAGCTCACTTGGACTAAACTATTTAGTTCACAAGAACATAACAAGCCCTCTAAACTTAGGCATTTTGATGTTGAATTAAATGGAACTGAGTTAAAAGTCCCTCTAGAAATTTCAAAGCAACGCTATATGCATTGGGATTATGCTTTTGTGGGTCATTTTCTTGACAAATGGAATTCCTTTCATTATATAATAACATGGGCAAAGAAAAGTGGGCAGAAAAGCTAAAGGAGGTTGTCTCTCTTGACAATGGTTTTTACATTTTTAATTTCAAGAATGTGGATGATGTGAAGAAAATTTTGGAAGGGGGTCTTATTATTGTGAAAACCGACTCATACTCATTAAAAAGTGGCACCCCAGTATGCAATTAACTAAAGAGGAATTCTCATCTATTCCTATTTGGGTTAAATTCTACAATGTTCCTCTTGAGCTTTGGTCAAATGAAGGATTAAGTTATGTGGCAAGTGTGATTGGCAAGTCTCTTTTCCTTGATGAGTACACACAAAACAAGACAAGGCTTACTTTTGCTAAAGTTTGTATTGAAGTTCAAGTAGACATAGATATCCCCAAGTCCTTCAAGCCAAATTTGGGATATGGCATTCCATTTGAAATAAAGATTGAAGTTCCTTGGAGCCCAAGAAGATGTGAAGAATGCAAAATCTTTGGTCACTCTAAAATGATTTGCCCAAATAAGCCTAAGTGTGACACAAAGCCCGCTAAACAAGTATGGAAAGCAAAGTTACAAAATGAAGAAAATGAATGGCAAGAAGTGAAAAAAAGCAAAGACAAAAGCACTCCAATGCCAAAGGACAAGGAAAAGGAGTCACTGCAATCTTCATCTAATATGTTTGAGATCCTCCAATCATGTCAAGGTGATGAGTGCCAAGGTGGTGAAGGGGAAGACAAACCAAATGAAGAGCCGAAGGAAGATGTGGTATCAACCAAGCAAGGGCCGAAGCAAGCAAATACAACACCAACCTCCTCTTAAGCTCGAGAAAAGAAGTTACTCCTAGACCGTCTTCAAAAGCTTAATTCTGCAAAGGAGCAAGCATTGACAAGCATTTCACTCACCAAAGAACCAAACTCCAAATCCAGCAAAGTAAGGAAAAGATGAAATCTTGAGGTGACTTATCTACTAACCTATCCACTTGAGTTGTAAGTGGAATTATCAATGGATAGGCTAGATGGTCTTGAATGTTAGAACCCTTTAAATGGGGTCTATACCCTTAGGGATTAGTTTTGATCTTGTTGTAAATTTAAAATTTTTTGGTAATAAAATAAACGCTTAACTACCAAAAAAAAAAAAAAAAAATTGTATTAGGTGACACTTTAAGTAGAGTGAATAATGGGTGCATGCTTGGTTTAATTTGTGCTATGTTCTTATTTGTGCCTTTTGTGGCTATTATTTCATGCTCATCATCATGCTCACTTTACACACTATAGACCCACATTGAGGACAATGTTTAGTTTAGGTTGGGGGGTAGAGTTCACATGATGACTTGTGTGCTAAAAATTGTAAAATTTTAAAATTTTTGAGATTTTTGAGCTTGAATACATGAATTTAGCACATTTATACCTACATGTCAACCCTTTTGGTTTGGTTGATTGTGAAATTGAGTGAGAGAGTGATAAGTGAATCTTGTTCAAGCATTAATAGAAAACTTAATTCAAGTTGAGTGTGTTATGACCTTGTGAATTTTTGTAATTATCATGGAGAAGAGCTTATGTGCTTAGGAGTAGATTTTATTTAACATTGGTTAATTAAGCATTCTTGGACTAGGTGGAGACTTATACCCCTAATGGTGAGCTTTTGAGCCTATTATTTATTTTCTTGAGGGGTTGCACATAATCACAACTCTTTTGCTCTTCACTTTGGTTTTCAATGCACTAATTGCATCACACACACTTGCATGAGTTTCACTTGGCACATTATGAGTTGTTGCAAGCTTTGAACATGATGCTAGGCCATCTTTGCTATTGTTGGGCCTCTTTATCCTTCCTGGATATGAAGTTGCCCTAGGAACCAACTTGAAGCCTTTTAATAAAGTGTGTGATATTTATATATATATTTTTTCTTGGCTTCCACCTCATATATTATCTGTTAACCTTACTCACACACTTTTAAGCCTTACCCTAACATGTCTTCGGTTGTGAAAAGTGCCTCAATGTTAGTGATGTAAATGGAGGTTGGGAATAGAAACTTTTAAGAGCATATTGAGAGGGAATATTGGTTGGAGAATTTAGCTTATATTTATTTCATTATTTCAAAAAAAAAAAGAAAAAAAGAAAAGAAAAGAAAAAAAAAAGAAAAAAAAAGTTTGTCATTCCTTTTTGCTTGTGTAATTTTGGGATTTGTGCATTGTATTATAATTATTGAGAATGTCCCATGAGTAGTTTGTATGTTTGTGAATAAGCTTCTTGTTGTAGTTCCTCTTGGGGTTGGAAAGGAAATGGGTAGTTTGGGACTTATGTGCACTTGAACATCTTTATCCCAAGACATGTGCTTTGATTTCCATATCTTCCATTGTTAACCATTACCCCTGGCCAAGTTACAACCAAAACAAAGACCTAGTGGATTCTAAGCAAGCAACTCTTGTATTGTGCATGTAGTGGTCTTGTGGAGGTTGTGTGGTGTGATCTCTTACACATGCATTGGAACATGGTTATGAGCTGTCCACTTTGAATTTCATTTTAGTTCACTCTCTTGTTTGTGGGGTTATGTGCAACTAGGACAGTATTATATGCTAATAGGTGTGTCTGAACCCTCTACGAGTGAATTCCTTTCTATGATTGGTACCATGTGTGCTTTTGAAGTCAAAACTTAGTTCCGTTTATGCTTTTGCGACCTTGTGAATGAATGAAACAATTTTGCACACATGATTTTTCTACTTTGATAGTCCATGCATTTATGCTTAGCACTTGAAAATTATATATGATATTTGGGTTTTGTGACTTGTTGGGCTTGAACTTAATTTATTTTTTTTATCTTGATCACTTTTTGACACTTTGAGACCATACTATAGAATTTTGTGGGTAGATTCACTGCAAACCCTCATGAGACCTTACTCGTCCAGTAGGGGGAACCTAGGGGTTTAAAGGGCTTGCTGCATGTAGCTAAGTGTAGCCGTGTTTCCAACGAAAAGTGAAATAGGATAGTAGTTGTATTTCATTTTAATAAAGGGCATTGCTAGGGACTAGTAACATTCAAGTTGGGGGGTGTGATTACACTTGAAAAGTGTAATTACAAACTCTATATTTCGATACTTATTGATGCATTTAAATAGTTAAATTTGAAGTTTTGTTGTTATTTTGTCATTTATAGTTTTCTTTTCCTAATTGCAGGGAAAATGGCGAGATAATTGAAGTTTATAGCGATGAAAATGGCCTAGAAGATGAAGGAAACATTGTGGTTCAGACCTCACCTTGGATGGTCCAGACCAGCCCAAAGACCCAGCATGGAGGAGGAAGAGAAATGGAGTAATCGCCATTCTGTGGTTTGGATTCCCGGACCAAATGGTCTGGACCACAATGAGCCTGTTTGGCCGAAATTGTGGAGGTGACCATTCTGTGGTCCAGACCCCCTCCCAGACGGTCAGGACCACAGTGTGCTGGGATGCACGATTTTAAAATACATCTTCTAGGGTTTCCTTGCAACTTTATATATATCTCTGTACACCGCCAAACCAAGAGAGAAGAGTTTTCATATTTTCACATATGTTGAGCGTTCTAAGATATTTCTAGAGAGTTTTACAATATTTTCATGATGTTTTTTGAGATTTTCGAAGCCATTTTGTTCATCACTGTAGTAGTATTCCATTACTTTAGTTCAGAGCAATTTACTATGTAAGTTTTATTTTGTTTTCCTCATCAATAATATGCTTTATTTGTTTCATTCAATAGATCAGTTGATTATGTGCATGTTTGTTGCTTTCATTTCATTTAAAGTGATGCTAGCGTAAAAAATCCTAGTTCTTGATTCAATGAATCAAGGAATGGTAGTTAATAACGCACTATGGGATGTGCGTAAACCCTTTAAATGGGTTGCGAAAGCTCATGCGTAGGGATCTACTCTTTTTCTAAACCTATTTATACGTGTTTCGAAAGCATTCGAACATGAAAACCTTTAACCACATTCGTTGAAATCACTGGTATAGGTTTTCGATTACAATTAGTTTAATATTTTTGGGACAAATTAAAAATATTCGAGTTCAAATATGATTTTGTTTGTTTGAAAAACTTTCAAAAACAGAAGTCTTTAACCATATTTTGAAAATCACTGGTATTAATTTTTGATTAAAACGTTCTTAATATTTTTTTGAACAAACCCCTAATTCAGATTTGAACTCAAACATCCCATACTAAAGTAGTGAACTATCCGAACTTAAAAGTTGGATCAAGAACTTCTTTAATATTGTGCTCGTTAATTAATTTAATTTTTGTGATAATCAATTTGCTTTGAAGTTTAGAATAGATTGTTAGTTTGCATTCTAATAAATTAAATTGAATTTCTTTAATTAATATTTAATTCATTTAGAACCTAAAACAAAATTTTGAATTGCTGAATCTCTTAAGTAGTATTAATTTGCTTTTTAGTTTGAATTTTTTTATTTTGCAAAACCCTAGAATTTAGTTCTAATTGAACATCAAACCTTGCTTGCATTTGAATTTTGGAATTTCCCTTATAACCTAAAAACTGAATAACTTAGGCTCCCTGTGAATTCGACCTCGGACTCACCAAGTTAAAACTACGACTGCCCTCTTGCACTTGAGAGGTAGAACCCAAACACATTTCAGGGTCGATCAAAAGACAAAGGGAAAAACATGAACCTAATTCTCTCACTCTTTCTAACATCATCACATAAGCCACACGCTGCCTCAAACCTATCGAGATGAAGACATGGGTCTTCCTTCTCGTGCCCAAAGAATTGGGGAAGCATACTATAGGTATCTAATGCAAAATCATATCCAAAAAAGCCACCTAGATACTTTATATAATCTTAGGTATCAAAAAGGCCATGTATAAAATCACCAACATCCATGTCCAAGATCAAAAAATAAAAATGAAAACAAAATGAGAAAAGGGAAAAACTACACTAAAATGCAACCTAAGTTAACTAGCATGCAAGCTAGATTATATGAAATGCAAATGAATATATAACAATTCAAAAGAAAAGAAACTACTAATAAAGAGATAGAGAAAAGAAAGAATTCACCTAATTTCTCAAGTGAACTCCCTTTTAACTCCCAATCTAGCGTTTAGTTGCCCTCGCTAGCAAAGGCACCAAAAACTTGACCAACCTTGAAATGTGTTTGGGTTTTACCTCTCAAGTGCAAGAGGGTGGTCATAGTTTTACCCGGTGAGAACCGAGGTTATCTCCACATGGAGGGCTTTGTTAAAAGCTTTAGACTAGTTCTCTTAGTTAGTAGGTGAACCTAAGTTACTCTAAACTAACTTTGGATTCATAAGATGCTTGAGTATGGTTGAGTTGAGAATGATGGAGTGAAGGAATTGTGATATTAAATTAAAATGAAAATATTGAAAATAAAATAACTAAAATAGTCATGACTTTGAACCAAATCTAGTAATGGGTAGTAGTTTACTCAAACGTATTTGTAACTCAACCTAACAAATGCACATGCATTGCTAGGTCGAAAGATATTTCATTAAAACCTAGTTTATGGAAAATGTAAGCAGAGGCTTTTAAAATTAGTTTTGGACTCACCGGGATATTGAATCAAACACCTAGTGTGCAGAAGCATCAACTCGTAACTAGGCTTCAATTATAACACAGGTGAATCGATTTCTTAAGAAAACCTCATGTTTTGGTTTTAAGAAAATAAGTTCCAAATCACTATGCCATTGAATCAAACACTTGGTATGCACGAGTGACCAATCATAACCAAGCTTGATTATAACACAGGTGATTTGTTTTCATAAGAAAACCTAATTTAGGTTTTGGAAAAATATATTTCTAACTCACCAGGACATTAAACCAAACACTTGATATGCATAAGTGAAAACTTGTAATCAAGTTATGATTATAACACGGGTGAGTTGATTTCAAAAGAACCCTAGCTTACTACGAGATTCAAAATAGAAATAGAAATCAAAAGATATTTCATTTAAAAATATTCTTCTACGTTTGAGTTCATCAAACTACCACACCACCTTGAATGGCTTAAAGCCAAGAACAAATCCTAGCCTAACATGCAAACCATCCATTAATGTAAAACAAAAAGTGAAAACAAAAGAATATGTTAAAAAATAAAGAAAAAAAAAGAAATATGCAATAAATCTGAACTTAAAGCATCGAATTGAAATAATTGAATACAAAGTAACTTACGTTCGAAAACCATGGAAAACTTCAACTAAACCTAATGCTTGAATCCAAATCTTCGACTCAAATGTTGTGCAAACTCCCTAAAACTTAAAGAGAAACTATTAGAAAAATAAGCCTCTAATACCCTCTGAATGGCTGTATAAGTTTCCTATATATAGTGGAGATGAAAACCCTAAAAACATAATTTATCCATGCAAATCAACCCTCTGTGGTCCGGAGGACCATAGTGTCCTTTATTTTAACTTTGTGTTTTACTTCTGACAGCTTTCTGTCCTCAAATTCTAATTCAATTTTGACCTTGAATACGATGGATTCAAGTGTAGCCCTTTGAGTTTTGTTTCCAGCCCAAAAAGAATCAGGTCAATTGGAGTTATGAGCAAAAAGTTATGGTTAAAAAACTAACAGGGTGTCAAGCTAGAACTTCAACTACACACCACTTCAACCATCTTAAACTTTGGACCATTCCTTTCTCCTCAACTACCATGGTAACTGATCTTATTTCTTGGGATGGATCTTGGGATGTTGAGAAAGTCTTGAAAGTCATTAGACATGTTGCCATTTTTGTCTTCAAGTTGTTTTCTCCATTCGTGCCAAGTGTTTGACAAAATGCTCTAAAAGACACCAAAGCCTATTCTTGCACTTCCTTACTCCAGCTTACTTTGGCTCCTCCTCACATGCACTCTTAGTGTTATTTCATGCTAAAACACCAAATTATATCACCTGAAATGCACAAACAACAAGAATGCATGGAAGTGACATAATTAAGCTAACACCTCGCCAATACCAAGCAAAATTGTATAATTAGCAGCTCAATAGATATAAAATTGTGCAGTAATGTATACTAATCAGAGGTTGTCCTTAATTGGCCAAGATCAAATATTGTATTCGAAATTCATAGTTTCCTGAGATTGGCACGATACTACTAGAGATTTATAGTTGACTTCTCTAAGTAAGCTGCTCCTTTGACTAAGTTGACCCGGAAGGGAATTAAGTTTATATAAGATGACACTTATGAGAAATCCTTCCAGGAAATCAAAAAGAGGCTAACTTCTGCACCAGTGTTGATTATTTCAGAGAGGGGTGTATTATATTAGGTTTATTGTGATGCTTCTAGGGAAGTATTAAGCAATGCTAGCTCTCGCACAAAGCTGCCAAAGCCATCGCTTGGGGCCCCCAAATTTAGAGGGCCCCAATTTTTAAAAACCCTTTATCCTATAGTTAACTTTTAGTATATTTTTAACATACATTTTGTATAATAAAGGCCCAATCTGAATGTTAAAAAAAAAATGTAAAAAGCCTCATAAGAAGCCCCAATATAAATGAAAAAAAAAAAAACCCACAAGAAAAAAAAAAAAAAAAAAGAAGACCTCCATCTAAATGAGAAAAGGACTCAAAAAAAAAAAGCCTTAATATAAATGAAAAATAAAATAATCAAAGAAGGAATGTCAAAGGTCTTATAGGGAAGGGCAAAGATCTTATAAGAAAGGCCAACGGTCTTATAAGGAAGGTCAAAAATCTTATACAACCATCTCTAATGTATAGAAGTCCAACCTTAATACTCTCTATGCCTATCCTTCCCTCTTTCCCTCTCTCCCCCCTCTCATTATCTCTCAATCTCTGTCAAAGATTAAACTTTGAAGCTAAAAAATACATTAGTAAAGGTTATAAGTGCATCATCAATCAAAGGGTTTCTTAAGATAATATTTTAAAAAAATTATAGATTAATTTTTGTTTTTTTTTTTTGACATACAAGCAGTAGCTTGATTTTTTTCTTTTTTTTTTTTTTGGTTTTTAAACATATGACTTTCAGATGACTTTTCATCAATCAAAGAAGTCGATAAAAATACGATCAGTTTCGTCAAGGCTCAGATTTACATAAGAAAGGTATACCCTTATATATATATATATATTAGCCTCATTTGTGATTGTCACTTTAGGCCTCAAAGCATCTTGAGCCGACCCTAATACTAGGTTGTGTTCTAATGCAGAATGGTAGGGTGGTGGCTTATGGGTTAAGATAGTTGAAGACCTATGAGCAAAGTTACCCACTTTATAACTTAGAGCTAGTAGCGGTGATTTTTGCTTTGAAGAATTGGAGATGTTATTTGTGCAGTGAAAATTTTCTGACCATAAGAGTTTCAAGTATATTTTTACACAGTAAGATCTGAACTTGGGGTAGAGGAGATAGATGGAATATATGGAAGACTGTGATTTTTACTTGGAGTACCATCCATGTAAAGTTGTGGTTGCGAATGTTCTTAACAGAAAGACTCTTTACTCTCCAGTGTGTTTCGCTATTAGAGAGTAAGAGTTGATGGAGGATTTGGGTGAGTTTGACCTTGAATTAAAGGATACTGCTGAGCAATTAATGCTGTATACTTTAGTTGTTCAACCAGTGTTTAGAGTATTTGAAGCATGGAAAATATATAAGGAAGTAGAGAATATTCAGGTGTAGGTATGAGATTCAATGATTATGCCAAGATGGATAGTAGATAATTATGATATGGTGAGGTACTTGGGGAGAGTCTTTGTACTTTTACCTATTCAGGGTTACATCATGAGGCAGTTTCACCATTCTTGATTGGCTGTGCATCTTGGATGTATAAAAATGAATCATGATTTAAGACATTAGTTTTATTGGTCTAGTATGAAAAAAGATGAGGCAGAATTTATTATTAAATGGCTGACTTGCTAGCAGGTCAAGATAGAACATTAGAGGTCAGTAGGATTGTTATAACTGTTGCCAATATCTACATGGAAATGGGAAAGCCTCACTCTAGATTTTATATCAGGATTACCAAAGATCAGGGAGGGTTGTGAAGCTATTTGGGTAATTCTGGATCATTTGACAAAGTTAGCACATTCTTACCAATTCAAATTACTAATTTTTAATGGATGTGTTTAGCAAACTATATATAAAAGAGATTGTGAGACTTCACTAGACTCCAATGTCTATTGTCTCCACGTTTTGGTAAAGTTTTCAATTGGCTATGAAGATTGAGTTCTGTTTCAATATCGCTTATCACCCTCAATCCAATGGGCAGTCTCAGCATAGAAATTAGATTCTAGAAAATATGCTTCGTGCCTGGGTGTTGGAATTTAAGGGTAGTTGGGAAGATCATTTGCAATTGGTAGAATTTGATTAAAACAATAGTTATTAGTTAAGTATCGAGATGGTACTATTTGAGGTATTGGATGGTAGGTCATATAAGTCGCCTATTTGTTGGACACAAATAGAAAAGATAGTATTGGTTGGGCCAGAGTTTATTTAGGAAACAAATAAGAGGATTAGAACTATTAGGCAAAGATTGGAGATGGCACAAAGTCCCTAAAAGATTTGTATAGATCAAAGATATAAACCTTTAGAGTTTCAGGTAAGAGACCATGTGTTCTTAAAGATCTCACCACGAAAGGGATATTTTTGTAATTGGTAAATTAGTAAACAAAATAATGATTTTAAACTTGTACTTTAGGCATTTGGCTAAGGTGTCAAAGATATAGGTTTGAAAAATTTTTGGAAAGTTCCCTATTTACTTAAGGAGGTTAGAAATATTTTAAGAAGGATCCTTAATAATCAAGGAGGTTGGAAAGTTTCCTAAAAGATTTTGGAAAGACCCATAAAAGATTTTGAAAGCAGTAAACTATACAATCCTATGTAAGATTGGATTGATAGAGTGCTCTATATATTGAAGCCTTCTCCTAGGGTTTCGAACTATAGAGAACGAGAATACAATTGCCTATGTTGCCTTAAGAAGATCTTGCATTTTCACTTAGCCAAAAACATTGCACATCTGGGTTCTTGATCTTTAAGGTTGAAGTTTGGTCTTTCACTAATAAGGGTTTACTGTTATGATTCAAGTAAAGTCTCAACGCAAGAGATCGTGGGGTTTTGATTGTGTAACTTTGCAGTTGTAACTTTGTAACCCCTTTTATCTAGTGAAAGATGTTTGTGGCTTTCCTAGTTTGGGTTCTATGTTAAAATCCCTATTGTTTGGTTGATTGTTCAATACTACGCTTCATGTATTTTTTTAATTGGTATCAGATCAGGTTCATCTATTTTAGTTTTTATACTTTTTAAGGCGTGATCTTGAAAAGCTAGTCTCATATTTTCCACACATGAAGAATGCAATTATCCACTCGACTTTTTGGAGGATGAGGAGACTACCTTCCTTGCCAAGGACTTGAAGTTTCTCATTTAAAAGCAGCAGGCAAGGAAGTCAAGCCCTCTACAAAAGAATTCTTTCAACAATTTTGAAAATAAAGGTAAACCTTCCAACTTTGGTAATGATAGCGAAAGCAAAAAGGGAGGTTCAAAAAATAAAGAATTCAATGCTTCAAGTGCCATGGCTATGGAGACATCTCCTAAGATTGCCCTAATCGAAAGAAAAATTAGAAATTGAAAGAGTTTCAATGTTACTTAGGATGATTCCAATGAGGAGTCTACAAAAATAGAATTTGAAGAGGATAACTCCACTAGCAACTTCACAACCTTCATGATTTTTTTTAGATGAGAAGAACTTACTAGGCATTGCTGAATTTTACAGGCATATAAGTAAATCATAATCCTCTCAAAATAGTCCTAATGACACTGGTGAGTCTTCAAATGCTAACTTAATTCATTCTCCCTCTTTTTCTGATAATAAAAAACATATTATTGAGGAAGAAAATACTGAATTTAATCAAAATTAACCAAAAATTTCTAAAAGAAAATGGAATGTTGGAAGTAGTAATTCAAGTCATGAAGAAGGAAAAGGAGACCTTTGTTAGCAAGCGTGAAAGTCTTATAGCTTAACACAATGAAGTGAAAGACTCTTTACACAAGCTAGAAGCTAAGTACGAGACATTGAAAGACATAATAAGGTACTCAAAGACAAATTGGAAGAAAAGGAGTAAGTGTATAATGAAACTAGAGGTGAACTATATGAACTCCAAGAGAAGTTGAGCAAACCTTCAAAAAATCTTCATAAATTCTTGAGATCTCAACAAAGGGCAACTGATAGGTGGGGATTGGAATTTGTTGAAACAAATGATATGAAGGACATTAAAGCAAACATCGCTCCAAAGGCATTTGTGAAAGCTTCTACGCAACTATTAGATCCTACAAATCAAGCCTCCACATTCACTCCTCCACAAAAGAATGAACCTAAAATGAATCTAGTCCCATTACGGCTAGCAAAAGGAAAGTCACAAGGCATGTTTAATAAATCATCTCTTTTTTTTTTTTTTTTCAATCTGCCACCATTATGGAATGCGTGGCCATATTTGACCAAACTATTTTAAGTTGTATGGTGTGCCTAGAAACTATTTTAATAATAATAGAAGTTTTTATCCAAAATTATCGAATGGATTTCAAATCCTTCAAGGCTACCCTACCCCTTTTAACTTTATGTTTTTTACTCCTAGGGCAGTGGGACGAGTTTTATACCAAAAGAAAAATTTTTAATCTTTTAATAAATCCACCACACCTAATAAAAAGGTATCCTAAGCTGAGAAACCACAAATAAAAATTCATGCAGTTTGAGTTAGAAAGGCTGATTTGAATGCTTACAAAGCCCCTATGCATGCAAAAGGGACAAAATTTAATGACAAATAATTGGCAGTATGGTATAGACTAGGACGTGCTTAATATTTATCTTTTCTTAGTCTACGATTACCTGTGGCATAGTTTTAGGATTAATGGTTTAGTTTTCCTACTTTGTCTTTTGTCTTTGCTACTAATATTGTAAAGAAGTGTTTTCTCTGCTTGGCACCCTTTCACTAAATGTGTAAGCCTTTCTAACACCCTAGGTTTGAATTTTTTCAAACTCCCTAAGTGTTTGTAGCATTACTAGGATTTATTTTTTATATTAAAAAAATTATCTTCGACCGAAGAGGAGAATGAAAAATTATTGATTTACATTTTATCCATCATACACTATTATCTGTTTAAATTATGGGTTTTTAGAATAAATGGATTAAACACCATTAATGTATGTTACTTACTTTACTGAATTTCTTTTCTTATAAAACACATTGAGTATTCATTATTATGCTTGTGATTCACCAAATTGTTAAAACACAATATTGATTCTCACTTGGTACAATGTCACAATATTTTTGCACTTGCCATATTGATTGTGTGCGTTGGGCCTTTCAAGTACAAGCATGGAAAAGGATATCGGTAGGACTAATGAGAAGCCCTTTAATGACATGTCAGTTATCAAAATAACCCCTTGGGTTAAGACGATTTAAGGGAATAACTACTTACCCATAAATGTGCAAAAGCTATCATGCACAATATTTTTTCTCAATTGCAACTTATAGCCTTTGAAGAGCATTCTATCCCAGCATTTATAATTTTAGTGTTCCATTGTATTTGGTTTGATGATTCTTAAAATCACATATGCACTTAGAGTATCACTTGTGTAACTATGAACATTATATGGAGTTAAAGAGATTTTAATTATTACAAGTTCACGCCTTGATGATTGTTTAATTTGTTTAATTATTTAATCTCCAAGAGTATAATTAAAATAATGCATGAGAAGATTGAAGTGTGAATTAATAGTTTATTTGATCAAACTTGGTTCAATCTATTTGTTTTTTCTTTATTTTTGGGCACACATCTTAGTGAATTTTATAAGATTTTAAGCCTACGGGTCATTGGAGTCTGGTTGGATAGTTAGTAAGTTGCTGGGTATACCAAAGATAATATTTCTAGGTTTTTGTGATATTTCTATGACGATGCCATGCCATGACAAAAAAAAAGAAACCTTGGATATGATTTGGATATTTATTTATTTATTTTTTACTTTTGTTGGTTAGTTGGATGAATTCAGTGGTAATGTTGACATATGTTGGTTTGGTGGATATTTTTGATGGACGGTTATTTTTTTGGTTAGTTGGATAATTTGTTGTTGTAATAATCTGGCTAGTTACATGGATTGTTTGCATGTTTTTTTCTGGTTACATTCTCTCCCATTTTTATTTTTCTTTATTGATTCATGTTTCATTCTTCTCACACCTTATTTTCTTGGTTTCATATGTGTAAATTTTATGGCAAAAAAAGGGAAGAAGAGTTTGATTGTATCATTTTAAACTTGCTTTCCATATGGTGTTTTGTTTCAGTGATGTGTAGGTTTATATAAGAACATTGATCAAGGAGCTCACAAGTTCACATACTGAGGAGGAGCTGATATTTATTAATTTTAAATATTGGGGAATATTATAATTTTTTATTTTAAATAGGAGCATTGTTTTGTCACAAAATTGCTAAAGAGGGAGATTGTTAGGTTTATTTTTATAATTGGCAAATTAGTGAACAAAACAATGATTTTAAACTTGCACTTTTAGGCATTTGGCTAAGGTGTCAAAGGTATGGCTTGAAAGATTTCTAAAAAGTTTCCTATTGCTTAAAGAAGTTGGAAAGATTTTAAGGAAGATTTCTTAACATTCAAGGAGATTGGAAAGTTTCCAAAAAAATATTTTGGAAAGACTGCTAAAAGATTTTGGTAGCAAGATTTTGTAAGCAACAAACTATACAATCCTATGTATAAATGGATTGCTGGAGTACTCTATATATTGAAGCCTTCTCCTAGTGTTTTTGACTATAGAGAATGAGAATACAGTTGCTTACTTTTTGTCAAGAAATTCTCACATCTTCACTTTGCCAAAAACACTACACATATGTGCTCTTGATCTTTAGGGTTAAAGATTAGTCTTTCACTAGTGATGGTTTATTGTCATGATACGAGTAAAGCCTCATGCAAGGGGTCGAGGGGTTCCCATTGTATAACTTTGTGGTTGTAAATTTGTAACTTGTTTTATATAGCAAAAGAAATTTTGTGATTTTCTTGATTTAGGTTCACATTAAAATCCCTATATTCATTTATTTTCTACACTTGTTCATTTGGTTGATTGTTTGACACTACGCTTCGCGTATTTTTTCACATTTGGAGTAGGAAAGGGAGCCCTGGCACATGGAAGGAGTACTGATTGCACTTGAAAAGTGTAATTATAAGTCTCAATTTAAGATTATAAAGCATGCATTTATCTATTAATTAGGAGAAATTTATTTACTTTGAAGTTCTAATTGTTTTTATTTTTAAAATGCATAGAAATGATGAAAACTAGTGAGATTAGTAAGGATCAAAAGGACGAAAAATGTCTCCACCATCTAGGTCTAGACACTCAAACATTTAGCCTAGGTAGCAGCAAAGTAGCTATGGAAGAAATTGAAAAAAATAACAAAGAAATGCAATTTTTAGCTTAGCCGTCCAAATAGGAATTTGGCGTCCGGATGCCATTTTCTAGTAGCAAATTAGTTCAATACTTAGAAAATTTCAGACTTTGTAACATTTTAATTTTGTTCTTACCGTCCAGATGCCAGTTTGCTGCACGGATATGGCAGTCCACAATTAATCTGTATTTTCTATTTTAGTTTAGGGTTTTGTTGCTTTTATATAGTTTGCTTGCTCATACTTCAGGGGAGCCATTCATAGATAGTTTTTCTCAGTTTTCTTAGGGTTTTAGCGTAGTTATTTTGTTCGTTTTGATAATTTGATACATCGGATTCAAGAATTATTCAACAGATGCTAGGTTTCTTTAATGCTTTCTATTTCTGTTAATTTGTGTTTTTTTATTTATTGTTTTTGTTTGTGCTTGATGATGCTAGGCTAGGTTTTCATTCTTGATTCAACCCATCAACAATGGATAGTTTTTGTTTGATATTTGAATGCCATGTAAGCCTCACACGCAAGATTAAACTTGCATGTTAGGGTCTATATTTTCCAAAACTATTTATATCTTTTCAAAAACTTTCAAAAACATATAATATCAATCATATTTCCTAGAAATCCTTGATGCTATTATATGATTAGAATATTCACATATTTTTTAAATTGAATAAATTAGTTTTGGACCAAAGATGAAATAATAGAATATTTATCCAATTTTCTTTTCCTAAACGTGAATTCAAAACTGTGCTTTGGAAAATTTTGTTTTAATGATAATATTTTTTGGTTTATTATTCCTAAATGAGAATTTTAAACTAAGCTAATAATGGCATTCAATCGGATAATAAATAACCTATTCGAATCTGTCAGTTGAATCAAGGTTCTAAAAATTGTTCTTATTTTAGTTCATTAGTATTTCTTGCTTTAGCTTATACATATTGTTTGCTTTAATTTAATTAGCATAGTATATCAAGTTTACTAAGACTTAATTTTAAACATTTACTTTCAATTAGTAATTTAAGTCAGTTTAATAATTTAAGTGTTTACTTTAATTATTGTTAAATTTTTAGGATCAAACATCAAAAACTTGATATCTCAACTTAATTTGCTTTTTCTGCATTTGAAAACTTAGAATAGCTTAACTTAGAAAAACCTAGATTTCAGAAATCCTTGCTTCCCTAAGAATTCGATATCTAGTCTCACTAGAATTAAACTACACTACACCCTCTTGCGGTTAGTAGGTATTTTCATGGTATTTATTTTTAGCAATCAAGTTTTTGGTGCCATTGCTAGGGAAGCCAAAATTTTCTTTTTTTTTATGATAATCTAGGTTAAGGTTTTCCTCGTGTCCCTTTTTCAAAAAATATATATATATATACATGTATTTGTATTTCCTCGATACTATACATTGCTGTCTGGACGCCAATAGGTGCTGTTTGGATGGTAACTAACAATATTCACTTCTCTGTGTATGAGCACTTAGATTCAAGGGGAATCAGGTAGACTACAATGTTCCAATATTCTCAACTTGCTTTTTGAACCTTCTGAACCTTTAGTTGAAGTTGTAGACCAACTACAATGTCCTAATGGTCTACCTAAGGTACCTCCTGTGAGGTCCATGAGGGATTATCTTCAATAGGACAGGCATACACTTGAATCTTGTATAGTAAGTCCTAAGAACCAAAGACCCTTTAATTTCAAGCCTGGGATGATACAACTTCTTCCAACCTTTTATGGTATGGAATCTGAAAACCCATATGAGCACCTGACTTGATTTAAGAACATCTATGTAACTTGCAGGGATCAAAACTATCCATTGATCTAGACTTCTTAAAACTTTTTCCTCTCTCTGAAGGACAAAGCTACTAGATGGTTTGAATTCTTGCAACCAAATTCCATTCACTCATAGGATGAGATGCAAGCAAAATTCTTGAACAAATTCTTCCCACCCAAAAAAATTGATGCCATTCAGCATCAAATTTTGAATTTTGCTCCTCAGCCTACTGAAACCTTCTATCAATGCTGGGAAAGGCTTAAGACTTCACTACATTCATGCCTTCATCACGGATTCGAGATGTGGCATCTTGCAAACATGTTCTTTGGATCATTAACACCACAACTCAAGCACTTTGTGGAAACCATGTGTAATGGACAATTCTATGACAAAACTCCTGAACAAGCATATAAATTGTTCAACTTTTTAGCTGAAAATGCACAAACTTGCAATACTTCAGGAGCTAAACATATTCAAACCACAAGCAATGCGCTTAACAGAGTGCGTCAATTGAAAAAAAACAATAATCTCAAAGCAAATATTAGAACCTTAACAAGAGAGATTGAGACAGTGAAGGTTAATCAAAGAGCCTATAGCGAACGTCTATTGCCTTGCTTATGATAGTCAATCACATAGAACTGATGACTGCCCAACCATGCCACTTTAGAAAGAAATAGTATAATGACAACAACTACATGAAATTCCTGTTGATGCTGTGAATCAATTCCGTCCACCATGTCAGGGAACAAATCAAGGAAGCAACCCTTATTCTGAAATTTACAATCCAGGCTAAAGGAACCACCTTAATTTTGGATGGAAGAATGATGGAGCATCAATGCCTCAACAATATCATACTACTCCACCTCTAGCCATACCTCAAGTTCCATTCCCTAACCCAGGACAACCTCAGAATTTGGGATAATCACTGAATGATATATACCCCCAAACAAACGTTCCATCGAAGAAAGACTTAAGCAGTTTATGAACACATAACCAACACTGTAGGCTCAAAATAATCAAGCTATGGATGACATAAAGAGTCAACTGACTCTTATAACTCAAGTTTTGAGCACTCAAACTAAAGCTTAACTACCTGCTCAACCATGACCAAATCCAGTAGCTCAAGCAAATCAAGTTGAAGGATCTTCTATTGCCCAAACTAATTTCAAGCAAGTGCAAGCTATCATGACCCTTGGGAATGGTAAAGTTAAAAATAAAACCATTCGCCCTAGGGTGGCTAAGCCTAGGGAAGAGTTGGAACCTAGGTGGACAGCAAAAGATCAAACAAAGATGGATAAATAAGTAAATCCAACAGAGGACAAGGAAAGACATAAATAGGCTGTGGAAGGAGAAGGAGAGAAAGAAGGTAACGAAAGGCCAACGAATTTATCAAGTGAATATGTCCTTAAACCACCATTTCCTCAAAGATTCTTAAGTAGTAAAAAGGAAGCTCAGTATATAGAAATGATGGAGGTATTTTAATAGTATTTATTTTTAGTAATCAAGTTTTTGGTGTCATCACCCAGGATTACATGCCTCTATCGGATGACATCAAACAAATTCCCTCCTATACAAAATTTTTAAAAGAACTCTGTATTGTCAAGAGGGGATTACGTATGAAAGAAAAGCATTTCTGACGGAACAAGCAAGTGCTATCATTCAAAGTTGTGCATTTCCCAAGTATAAGGACCTTGGTTGTCCTACAATTTCATGCTATATTAGGGAGTGTCATATAGATAATGCACTACTTGACCTGGAGGCAAGTGTGAATCTATTGCCTTACTCTGTCCATGTACAATTGTGCTTAGCAAAGCTAAAGTGGTGGAATAGTAGAGGATGTATTGGTTAAGGTAGAGAATTTCTATTTCCCAGTGAATTCTATAATCCTTGATACACAACCCTTAACTAACAAGTCTTCACAAAATTAGACTCCAGTTATCTTAGGTAAACCTTTCCTTGCAACTTCAAATGCCTTTATTAATTACATGACAGGTTCTCTTAAAATGTCCTTTAGCACCATTACATTGAAACAAACATTTTTAATGTTTGCAAACAACCAAAGGAGGAGTCTAGAATTTAAGAGCTGGACATGATCGGGACAAAAGTCCAGGACTATATAGACTGAGTGTTTATAGAAGAACCTTTGGAAAAAGCAATTTGTTTTAGTGAAAGACTCTCAGAAAGCACTAACATAGCTAATGAAGCCAGGAGCCTTTATGAATTACTTGAAATAAGTCAGATCATGGCAATGGGTAATTGCGTGCAACCTTTTGAAAAATTAGAACTACTTCAAAAGAGAGCAGAAGCTTCTAAGGTAAAAGCACTAAGTCCTAAAAGAAAACCATTACTAGATTACTTAAAGTATGCTTTTCTAAGAGAGGTAGAAATATTCCCTGTGGTAATTTCTATAGAACTAACACCCAAACAAGAGATTCAACTAGTTAAACTACTCCAAAAACATAGAAGTGCATTAGGATGGTCGTGGCAAACTTAATAGGAACAAAGTCCTTTACACTCCACGCATTGTATCTATTTGGAAGAAGACGCCAAATCAATTCGTTAAATGCAGAGGCATCTCAATCCAAATATGAAAGAAGTGGTAAGGGCTAAAGTACTTAAACTATTAGACATAGAGATTATATACCTAATATTTGACTCTAAATGGGTAATCCCAACATAAGTTGTGCCGAAAAAGTCGAGTGTTACATTTGTGAGAAATGAGAATAATGAATTGGTACCCACTAGAGTCCAAACAAGATAGAGAGTGTGTATTGATTATCAAGACCTCATTGCTGTAACTCGTAAGGACCATTTTTGATTGCCATTTCTAGACCAAGGACTTGAGAGAGTAGCTAAACATGCATTTTATTGCTTTATGGATGGCTATTCAGGTTATAATCAAATTGAAGTTGCCATGGAGGACAAGAAAAGATGACCTTTATGTGTCCTTTTGGTACTTTTGCATACAAAAGAATGCCATTTGGCCTCTGTAATGCTCTAGCTACATTTCAATGCTTTATGATAAGCATCTTCAGCGAAATGGTGAACGACATTGTAGAAGTCTTTATAGACGACTTCTCAATCTATGATGACTCCTATAAACAATGCTTGAAATTTTTGAATAGAGTTTTGACTCTATGTGAAGAATGAAACCTCATATTAAATTAGGAAAAATGCCATTTATGGTACGACGAGGGATTGTTCTTGGACATATCATCTCTAAAGTAGGAATACAAGTAGACCAAGCAAAGGTTGAATTGATCCAAAAGCTCCTGACCCAACAAAGCATTAAGGGGTTCATTTTTGGGGTATGCCAGTTTTTACCAGTGATTTATTGTTTCTTTCAGTTCACTTACTAAGCCCTTGTGTCACTTACAGACATAAGACGTACTTTCTGAATGGACTCCTTAATGCCAAGAGGCATTTGAGAAACTTAAAAAGTGCTTAATCATAGCTTCTATTTTGTAACTGCCCTATTAGTCACTACCATTTAAGCTTAGTTATGATGCCAGTGACCACGCAATTAGTGCTGTGCTAGGACATAGAAAGGATAAGAAAGCGCATGTGATCTATTTTGCAATTAAGAGCCTTGATAATGCGCAAAGGAATTACTTTATTATTGAAAAGGAACTTTTAACAGTCGTTTTTGCACTTGAAAAGTTCCATTCTTATCTCTTTGGTTTGACAGTTACTGTTTATACTGACCATTCTACTTTAAAGCATTTGTTAACCAAGAAAGATGCTAAGCCACGCCTAATTCATTAGATTTTACTTTGACAGGAGTTTGACTTAATTATAAAAGATAAAAAGGGACTAGAGAATGTTTTCGCCGATCACTTATCTTGCCTTCTAGAAGAACTTTGAATTAATGAAGGCATTGAAATTAATGATGGGTTCCTCGACGAGCATCTCCTTAGTGCGGCAGCAATATCTATATACCACGGTTTGCCATGCCCCCATGGTATACAGATATTGCTAATTATTTAGTGACTAGCAAAATTCCAAATGAATGGAGCACAAAGGACAAAAAGAAATTCTTAAGGAATGTCCGAGTATTCTTCTGGGATGATTCAAATTTATTCAAGTATTGTCCTAATGAAGTTATTTGACGATGTATCCCTGATTGGGAGGTTCCTAGTATCCATTTGTTCTGTCACTCACAAGCATTTAGTGGGCACTTATCTGCCATGAAGACATCTTCTAAGATTCCATAAAGTGGTTTCTATTGGCCCACTCTCTTCAAAGACGTTCAAAGCTTTTACACGTCATGCGATCAATGCCAACGAGAGGAAATATGATTCCATTATCTATTGTTCTTGTTCTTAAGGTTTTCGATTGTTAGGGCATCAATTTCTTGGGACCCTTTTTGGTTTCGTTTGAATATGAGTACATCCTTGTAGGGGTAGACTATGTATCCAAATAGGTTGAGGCCATTACAACACAGACAAATGACCATAATGTAGTAATTAAATTCTTGCATGAAAACATATTCTCTATAGTTGGAGTTCTTAAAACATCATTAGAGATAGAGAGAAACACTTCTATAATAGACTGGTTAGAATTCTCATGTGCAAGTATGAAGTAGTTCATAAAGTAGGCACTTCTTACCTCCCTTAAACAAGGTGATTACACTTGAAAAGTGCAATCGCAAGGCCTTTGTTTTAGCATAAATTCACTTTTTTCTTGTTAAATTCATGCTTTTTATTAATTTCTAAGCTAATTATGTTTATTTTTCTTAATTGTAGTGAAAAATGCTCAATAAATTCAATTGGGAACGTTAAAGACGAAGAAAAGGACGAAGGATAGCTTAAGGTGCAAGTGCAGGATTGAGGTGTCCGGACACCTTCAGGACACCAATGTGCAGAAAAGCAAAATGTCATAGTTGGACCTTACTGCCATCCAGACACCCCAATTGGGTGTCCGGACACCTGGACACGCGGGATTAAAATTCTTTCTCCGTTTTTAAGGTTTTCTTGGAATGGTTATAAATAACCATTATACAGCCGTTCTTGGGGGACTTTTTTTTCTCCTTTTCCTCTGACTTTTCAAGAGATTTTTAGGGTTTAGATTCTTTCTTTTTATTATTCTTTTTGGGAGATGTATTCAAGGATTCTTTGTGCCGTTTGTCGGATCGCTTCAATATTGTTTGTTGTTCATCGTTCTTTTGATTTGCTGAAGTACGGTATTTATTTTCTGCATTAATACAAGCTTTAATTAAGATTTTTCTTCTTCTAAAATTCTTTATTTCTTGTTAATTAATTGTCTTGTGCGAATGGATTCTTACATAATGGTAGTGTAGTATCTTTCTCCTTGATTTAACTTCATAGGGAGGGTGGAAAGGATGATTTATGAAGGTGCTAGGGTTTCGTAGATGATTATGCAACCATGTAAATATCTACGAAAGCTTCTCAAATCTAGTTTTTTTCTATTTTAAGAACTTTTGAAAACAAGAACTTTTGATCATATTCTGATACTCACTGATAAAGGTTCTTGAAACGTAAATTTTCTTGAAGAATCTTGAAACTAAAAACTAGGGTTTGAAACCACAAGCATTACTTTTAAAGAAAGATCTTTCCAATTTCATAATCCATAAGACGTGAGTATGAAATTGTGTATTGTGGGTTTTTAAAGAACTTTAACGAAGATATCTTCCAATTGACTTTTCCATTCGACGTGAAATTTTAATTGGTAACTGAGGCACAAACGTGAATTGATTTCATTCCACCTGAACTTGAATGTTAAATCAAGGGTTTTATTTTAGTGAATTTAATTCATCAAATTAATTTTGTTTATTTTCTGTTAAGAAAAGTTTTTACTTATTTAGTGACTTTGCATTGCAAGAACAGCTTAGGAAAATTCTTGAAACTTTTGCTTAAACCTTGTTTCAATTTTCATTCTTGAACTTAGATTTAGGAAAGAATCTTTAACCTAGAAGCTAAAACTTAGGTTCCTTGTGGATTCGATCTTGGACTCACCGAAATAAAACTACACCGCACACCCTTGCACTTGGGGGTTAGTTTAGACACACATTCTACACGCGGTCAAGTTTTTGGCATTGTTGCTGTGGAACCAATCTTAGTTTTTAGGTTATTAGAATTTTAGGATTAAATTTAACTTAATTTAAAAAAAAAAACTTAAAACTTAGAAATTTCAAAAAAAAATTTCCTAAGTCCCATAACCTTACTCAATGGTCCGGACACCTAGGTCTTCAGTCTGGACCATAGTTCATTCATTCAGTTTAGCTTTCCTAGCTTATGAGCTTTTGGACTCATGGTGAAGATGGTCGATTAGAACGTTTTGAGTTTCTAAATCCTCTCTTTGAACCTAAAAACTCTTTAGAAGAATCTCCAAATCTTAGAACCCCTAATCCAATCTTAAAAATGACTGAAGAACAAGCTGTTGCAGTAAGACGATCCATGAGGGATATCCTGCAGCAGAATAGGCACACTCCTGAATCCTATATAGTGTGGCCTGAAAACCACACTTTCCACTTTAAACCCGAGATGATCCAATTGTTACCTACTTTTCATGGTATGGATTCTGAAAATCCATACAACCACTTAATTCGCTTTAAGAACATTTGTGTCACCATAAAGGATCAGGGATGCCTATTGGAGTTAGTATTTCTTAAGCTCTTCCCATTTTCATTGCATGATAAGGCTGCTCGATGGTTTGAATTTTTACCGTCCAATCCATTTGCACATGGGATGAAATGCAAGACAAGTTTTTAAAGAAATTCTTCCCACCTAACAGAACTAATGCAATATGGCATCAAATTCTGAACTTTGCTCCACAACATGGTGAGACGTTCTACCAAAGCTAGGAGAGATTTAAAACTCTTCTACATTCCTGTTCTCACCATGGATTTGAGGTTTGGCGTCTAGCTAGTATTTCTTATGGATCACTGACACCACAATTAAAACAATTTGTGGAGACAATGTGCAATGAGCAGTTTTATGATAAAACTCCCGAAAAAGCTTATGAATATTTCAAGTTTTTAGTTGAAAATGCATAAACATGGGATACCACGGGATCTCATAATACTTAGAATGCTAGTGGTTCTTCTATTCGAGGTTTTTATCACTTAAGTGAAGCTGATGACCTTAAGGCAAAACTAGCAATACTAACCCGAGAAATTGAGACCCTTAAGATCAAAAAGGACACACCAATAGTCAAAGAACCCATAGCGAATGTCTATTGTGTAGCTTACAATAGCCAATCTCATAGAACGGATGATTGTCCTAGTATGCCCATGTGTAGAGAAGTTGTGCAGAATCAATTATCTAGCAAACTCCCTATCCATGCTATAAACCAATACTGATGTCCATATCGTGGACAAAATTTGGGGGGAAATCCGTATTCTGAAACATATAATTCGGCCGTGAGGAACCATCCAAATTTCAGTTGGAGAAATGATGGAGCTCAAATGCCACAACCTTATCATACTCCACCTCCTCCAATTCCTCAAGTTCCAGTCACTAATCCAAGATTGCCTCAGAATGCAGGACTTTCACATCATACTCCATACATTCCTCCAAATAAGAGGTCCACGGAAGAAACACTTCAACAATTTATGAACACACAATCCACACTTTGGGCTCAAAATAATAGAACTTTCGATGATATTAAGGGGAAATTGACTCTTTTAACACAAACTTTGACTGCACAACCTAAAGGGCAATTCCCTGCTCAACCACATCCAAATCCAACCGCCCAAGTGAAAAATGTTGAAGGGTCTTCCAATATACCTAGTAATATTGAGCAGGTACAAAACATCACGATACTTAGGAGTGATAAAACTATAGATAAAACCATTCACCCTAAGATGGTTGAGGTTAGGGAAAAGTTAGAACCTAAGCGGATGTTGGAAGATAATAGGAGGGAAGGAAAACAACCTATAGTTATGGAAGAAGAAGAGTCTGAGAAGGAGGAGAGTAAGGAAGAAAAAGGGGAGAAACAAAAAAGAAAAGAAGGAGAACCGATGTTAATACCTAGAGAGTACGTCCCTAAAGCACCATTCCCCCAGAGGTTCTTGAAAGCTAAGAGAGAAGCTCAAGTAACTGAATTGCTAGAGGTCTTTAAACAAGTAAAAATCAATATACCTCTTTTAGATGCAATTAAGCAAATCCCAGTGTATGCAAAATTCTTGAAAGAGCTATGCACTGTAAAGAGGGGACTAAATGTTAAGGAAAAAGCTTTCCTAACTGAACAAGCAAGTGTTATTCTTCAATGTCGCACACCCCCAAAATATAAGGACCCAGCTTATCCTACTATTTCTTGCTATATAGGGGAGTTCTTTATTAGTCGAGCACTTCTTGATTTAGGAGCTAGTGTGAACCTACTTCCCTATTCAGTGTACGAACAACTGGGCTTAGGAGAGATTAAACCTACCCGTGTGACTTTACAACTTGCAGATAGATCAATTAAAGTTCCACGTGGAATAGTTGAAGACATACTAGTGCAAGTGGAAAATTTTTATTTCCTAGTGGATTTTATTATCCTTGACACACAACCACTCGCTAGTCTGTCAGCACCTGATCAAACACCAGTGATTCTTGGACGTCCATTCTTAGCAACTTCAAATGCTTTGATTAACTGTAGGAATGGGTCCATGAAAATGTCTTTTGGTAACATAGAATTTGAGACAAACATTTTTCATGTTACCAAACAAACAAAAGAGGTGTCTGAGATACAAGAAATAGATGTAGTCGAGACCATAGTGCAAGACTACATTGATTGTGAATTTTTTGAAGACCCTTTAGAAAGGGTACTGTGTTGTGATGTGGAGAAGGGAGATCCTATGATTCATGGCGAAGTGAGCAGAATGATATACGAATGGTTAGACATTTGCCCCATAATGTCCATTGGTAACTGGGTACCAATGTTTGAGAGTTTGGGGCCACTCTTGAATAAAGCTCAATCGTCAAATGTGAAAGCCCCAAGTCCCGATAGGAAACCTTTACCTCCTAGTTTGAAATATACTTTTCTAGGCGAAAGTGAAGCATATCCCATAGTTATTTCCTCTGAATTAACTACTGATCAGGAGCGCACATTAGTAGAACTTCTACAAACCCATAAGAAGGCATTGGGGTGGTCAATGGAGGATTTAACAGGTATAAGCCCACTCCTTTGCACACATCGTATCTATTTGGAAGAGGGTGCCAAGCCAGTTCGACAAATGCAAAGAAGGCTCAATCCAAATATGAAAGAGGTAGTACGGGCTGAGGTATTAAAGTTGCTTGATGTGGGGATAATTTACCCAATTTCTGATTCCCAATGGGTCAGCCCCACACAAGTAGTACCTAAGAAGTCAGGTATTATCGTAGTTCGAAACGAAAACAATGAGCTAGTCCCAACGAGAGTGCAAACTAGCTGGCGAGTCTACATTGATTTTAG
This sequence comes from Vitellaria paradoxa, assembly GCA_019916065.1. NCBI lineage: Eukaryota > Viridiplantae > Streptophyta > Magnoliopsida > Ericales > Sapotaceae > Vitellaria > Vitellaria paradoxa. The sequence goes on along the minus strand of CM034233.1, from coordinate 42,213,446 downwards.
GAAACTCAATGCAGTTACTAGAAAAGACCACTTCCCTCTCCCATTCTTAGATCAGGTTTTAGAAAGAGCGGCTGGACATGCATACTATTGCTTCCTAGATGGCTATTCGGGCTATAATCAAATAGAGGTAGCTTTAGAGGACCAATCCAAAACTACATTCACTTGTCCCTTTGGCACCTTCACGTATAAACGAATGTCGTTTGGCCTGTGTAAGGCCCCTGCCACCTTTCAACGTTGCATGATCAGTATATTTAGTGAAATGCTAGAAGAAATCATCGAAGTCTTTATGGATGATTTATCTATCTATGGAGACTCATTCGAGCAGTGTTTGCAACACCTTGATCTAGTATTAACACGATATGAGGAAAAAAACCTTGTGCTTAATTGGGAAAAGTGTCACTTTATGGTGACACAAGGCATAGTATTAGGGCACATAGTTTCAAAAGATGGCATCCAGGTAGATCAAGCAAATATAGAACTGATACAAAAGCTTCCCACACCTCAATCAGTAAAGGATATTAGATCCTTCCTGGGACATGCTGGTTTCTATCGAAGATTTATTCAGTCATTCAGTGAGATTTCCAAACACTTGTGTTAGTTTTTTTTTTTTTTTTTGGTAATTAAGTATAGATTTGGATTTATGGGAAGAGTTTACAACTTCAAAGGGGCATTCCCCCGTAGTACATTAGAATGTATGACATGAGATCCCCCAACTTCTACAAAAGTCTATATTTACATTTGAAACTTTAGGAGAGGGACTACTTAAGCATCTAGTTTTAACATCATGTACAATCATGTTTATCATACTAGCTACTGAGGAAGGTGATCCATTGAATGCTCTTGTATTCCTTTCTCGCCATATATGGTAGATCATGGCTGCCCATGCTATCTTGCAAATCCTCTTGTGTATCTCATTGCCACTAAACTTCCCCATAGCCCAAGATACTTCTTGCTTCCACGGCTGGACAGCTTTGGTTAGCAAGCATCTTTGTAATATGTTCCTCCTAACTTCGGTTGAGAATGAGCATGAGAAGAAGATGTAATCAAGGTTTTCATTACTTTGCCCGCAAAGGACACATAGGGGGTCAATGTTCATCCCCCACGCCATTAGTTTATCCTTCGTGCTAAGCCTTTCCCTTATGGCTAACCAAAGGATAAAACTATGTCGTGGTATATGCTTGGGGAACCATAACAAGCTATGCCAGTGTACCTTTGATCCTTTCTCCCTTATTGCTTCCCAAGTAGCTTTTGCATTGTACTTCTTTGTCTTAGATGCCTCCCAAATAAATTTATCTTCAATGGTTAGAATGGGTGAGTAAGATGGAGGATACTCAAGGGTTACTTCTCTTAGTTCCCAAGTTCTCGGGTTTGGCCATTTCCACCACTTGTCTTGAACAATACTAGCAACCTTAGCATCAATTGGTAGACCCACATCATAAGCAATTCTCCTTCCATATCTTGGAATTAGGGGTCCTTGGGGGTGCCAATTTGAGAACCATAATGAGATAGATTTTCCATTTCCCACTTTATACTTTGATATTTTAATTGCCTCTCCACGTAGCTTAAGTAATTTCCTCTAATTCCACGAACAATCCGAAGGCTCTTTTATCTCCCAAAAGCATTTCCTTTTCAACAAGTTAGTTTTACACCATGCAGCCCATAAAGATTGAGAGTTGGAACAAAGGGTCCAAATATGCCTTAACATGGTTGCCTTGTTCCAATCATGTATCTTCTTAATGCTGAGCCCTCCTTCCTTCTTTGGTAGACATACATTGTCCCATGCTACCTTACATCCCCATCTCTTCATTTCAGCTCCTGTCCAGAGGTATCTTCTTAAAATCTGCTCAATTGAATTGCATACCTTTTTTGGTAGGATGAAGTGTAAGCTCCAATAAATTTGGATGCTAAAAAGGACTGATTTGATAAGCACTAATCTTCCAGCATAAGAGAGACATTTGGAGGACCAACTCATCACCCTTTTTGTTATCTTATCAATTAGCTCCTTGCAATGTTCACTCTTGAGTTTGGTTGAAATAAGAGGCACCCCTAGGTATTTGACCGGGAGATCTCCAAGTTGAAAGCCAAGGATTGAACATAAGGCTTGTTTCTCTTCATGGCTGATTCCCGTGATGTATGCTTTGCTTTTACTCCCATTTGGCTTGAGTCCTGAGTACTTGTGGAATTCAAGCAAAGTTTCATGAACAATCTGGAAAGTTCCTTTAGTTGGAGTGCATAGGATAAATAAGTCATCTGCAAAACAAATGTGAGTGATGGCTAGCTCTATGCATTTAGGATGATAAGAGTAGTGGCCTTTCTTTGCATGCTTATTCAGTAGCCGGGAGAAGAATTCCATTGCCAACAAGAATAAGTATGGAGAGAGAGGGTCACCTTGTCTTAAACCTTTTGCTCCTGCAAAATAGCCTTCTAATGCCCCATTCATGGAGATAGAGAAATGAGGTGATGTGATGCAAGCCTCGATCCATTTTTGGAATCTAACAGGCAGCTTGAGTGCATGTGAGATATCCAATAAGAGGTCCCAAGATACAGAATCAAAGGCCTTCATAAGATTAATTTTCAAAGCACTTCTAGATGACAAGTTGCTTCTATGATAGTTCCTCGCTAGTTCATGCATGAGTAGGACTTGGTCTGAGATGGATCTTCCTTGAACAAAGGCAACTTGTGATGGACTTATAACTTGTGGCATAATCTTCTTGAGCCTGTTAGCAATAATCTTTGATATGCATTTGTATATAATAGAGCAACATGAAATTGGCCTAAACTCAGTGACCCGACTTGGGTTTGGGACTTTAGGCACTAGAGTTATAGAAGTTGCATTGATTGATTTCAAGAGTTTCCCAGTGCAAAAGAAAGATCTAATGGCTGCCATGAAGTCTTCTCCCACAGTACTCCAAGTTCTCTTGAAAAAGTGTGAAGTGTATCCATCCAGACCCGGTGCTTTGTGGTCGGGAAGTGAGAACAGTGTACTCTTGATTTCCTCATCTGTTATACCATCATCAAGGGAGCTTGCCAAATCTGAAGGGGCTTCGGGTTGCATAATCTCTTCAACAAACTCTTTTGCATTTTGAGGGTAGTTGAAGGAGGAACCCAAGGAGCTGCTTGTAGTAGTTAATGAATAACTCTTTTACCTTCTGATAGTCTTCTTGCCTTTCTCCCTTGTCATCCACAATAGTGAGAATCTTGTTCTTAGAGCAGTGGGCTTTTACTTTCCTGTGGAAGTAGGCTGTATTTTGATCACCTGCTTTGATGATGTTGTCCCTTGCTTTTTGCTTGTAGAATTCCTCTTCTGCTTGAGCTAGTTGGGTGTATTCCTCCATCACTACTTTCTCTTTCATGATAAGGTCCGGGTCTTGGATGTCTTGCAACTTCCATTGGATTTTTTCTAATTCAAGTTTAGTGGCTGCTACCTTTCTTAAGATATCTCCATAGTATTTGGCATTAAAAGCTTTAAGGGCTGGTTTAAGATCTTTAAGCCTGGAAACAAGTTGGAACATTGGGGTGCCCGAAGTGGTCTTCCTCCATTCTTCTTCAACTATCTTCATAAACTCATTGTGCTTTGTCCAATAATTAAAAAATTTGAAGGGCTTCAATCCAGTCTTGAGATTGGACCTTATGTTGACTATAATTGGACAATGATCCGAAATTAAGGCTGTATGGAAGAATGCTTCTGAGTTCGGGAATAGACTTAGCCATGCTTCATTCACTAATGCTCTGTCTAGCTTGCATTGTATCCTTTGGCCATCAACTTGTCTGTTGCTCCATGTAAAGAAGCAACCCGAATACCTTAGATCAGTGACCTCAATAGCATCTATACAATCATTGAATTGGGTGACAGCTTGTTGATCAATCCCCTTTCCCCCAAGCTTCTCATTGGGATTTCTTACTACATTGAAGTCTCCTAGCACAATCCATGGCTTTTTAGTATCAATTAGATTACAATTTGCTCGCAAGTCCCTCCATAAGTGTTCCCTAGCTCCTTTATCATTTGATGCATATACAAAAGAGACAAAAAATTCAGCCGAGAGTTGCATATGTGTTGCATGGCAAAGCACCATTTGGCTGTCAGTTATTATAACTTGCATTTTGATTGTTGAGGGATCCCATAGTATAAGAATCCTAGCTGCCATATCATTCAACCCATTCCCAAAGTAACAAAAAGAGGGATTTATGTATTTACAAACTTTATCAATATTATGGCTTTGTACCTTGGTCTCCAAAAGGCCTACTATATTGAGTGAAGAATTCTTGATCATCTCCTTTACTTCTCTTTGTTTGATTGAGCAATTCAAGCCCCTTACATTCCAAGTAGCAATATTCATTTTGAGGATGGGGAGGATGAGGAGGACTGAGCTTGGCTAGCCTTGCTCCTTTGCATTGACGCCTTGAAGTTTAGGAATCATTTCCTTCTTCTTTTTCTTCCTCACTTTGATCCTTTTTGACAGATGTAGGCTGAGTTTTCCTATATTCAATTTGTAGTGGTGAGGTACCATCTGTTTGATTGAAGTTTGGCTTTTGAATTGCTATAGGAGGGACAATCAGCGGGCTGCTTTCAGATGGATCAACAATTTGATTAGCTTCCACAATATCATCAGCTTTCTCTTCTTCGTCTTTGTATTCAATTAAGCACTGGAATTTGTTGTTAATTGCACTCGACTTAGCTACATTTTGCTCCTCTCCATGCTTCTTTAAGGTCTCAGCATTGTACTGAATTGTTTGTTGCTCAGTAGTGGTTGTTTCCTCCGTTTTAGATTGCTTTGTGCTCTCCTCTTCCTTATCATCTTTCACCTTTGGAACTTGTTTCCACACCTTCTTCACATTCTTAGCGCATTGGGAGGTATTGTGACCAATTTGTTTACAATTCCCACATTTGGTAGGTAACCATTCATACTCAACTCCTTGCTAGTAGGTAGAGCCATCATAATCTGTTATCTCAATGGTTTGCGGGAAGTTAGAGTGCATTTTCATTTCAATGCATATCCTTGCATAAGCCAGCCTACTCTTCATTGCAGTCATTTGATCCGTGAACAGGGGAGTGCCAATTTGACTTGCTATTTTGCTAAGAGTCTCAGAGGACCAGAGATGGAGCCTTAATTGCGGTAGTCTTACCCAAATAGGGATTTTATCAGAACATTCTTTATCATAGGATTGTGCAGGAGACCAAGGCTTCAATATTAATGGCTTGTCAAGGTAGCTCCATGGCCCCATATCCAGGACTTTCTGCTTGGTTTCATCATCTTGAAAATTAAGGATAAAAATTCCAGGCTTTAGAACAAAAAGTTCAATGGATCCGAAGGCCTTCCATCTTCTATCCACAAATTCTCTCATTAGCTTAAAAAGAGGTCTAGCTCCAATTACATAGCCAACGAGGGCATTCCTCTATCTATTTATCTTCTCTAAAACCTCCTCTTGTGTGATAATTACCTTTGGTTTATCAGAGGTAGGGACACTCGGAATGAACTTCAAAGTGGTTTCATTGGTTTTTACTCGATTGGTTTTGAAGAGCTTTGACCAGGAAGTGTTTGGGCTAGTTGGGTTATGACTAGGATTGGATGGTTCTCTGTAATTGGTTTGGGAGGTATTTGGTTTAGTTGACATTCCTAGTGGAGGAAAGTCAAAGTTTAGTTGGTCAAAAAGGTGGGGCGGCAGTTCTACTGTATTTCCAAATTGAGAGGGCGGGAAAGCTTGGTTATTAACCGTTGAGGATTGACATGGTATGGTGGTTTTAGCTAAGGTAAAGGTATTTTGTTGTTTTCCAGGTAGGTTAGATGGGATCTGCAAAGGTCCAGGTTTGTTATCATGGGTCATCTTCTTTGGCTAGTCAGTTTGGGGAAGATAGGTACTCTGGTTTCCTTGTACATTCAAGCATAATGGTAAGTCAGCAGGTAACTGACCTGTGTGGGAGCATCCAGCCGTATGTTCATTCTCTTCAATCCTTTCTTCTAAGTCTTCCATTTTGCCATCTGAGGGAGTAAAAGGATCTGTATGGCTTTCAGACCGAATGCTGGACTTGGTGTTGATGCCGATTTCACCCTCTTCTTTCATCTTTTGTATCTCGGCCATTAACAAATCTAATTTGTTGTCTTGCCCCTTGCTTGATGAGAGTGGGATGGATCTTGGCCCCAACTGGTTTACATCTTTTCCTTTCAAGCTTATAGGAATTTTAAATGGAATAGATGTGGATGAAGAGCTCACAAGTTTCTCATCCATTTCTATGCCACCTGTTTTGAACACCTCATGGGCATTGTTGCTTGGGTCTACTACATTTGAGCTTGACTTACCTTCTTTTCCAGCACCCGAACCCAATACAGAGACTGAGTTTGGATTGTTGCCATCTTCACTACTTAGATTTTCTTTCAAAGGAACTGCCTCTATCTTCTCATTGACATTTTTGTTGGAGCCCGTAGCTATGGAGTTACTTTCACCTACCCCATCCGAATCTAGGGCAATACTACCTGGACCCGAAATGGAGGAAGATGAGATTAATGACAAGAGAGCCTTAGATGTAGGTGAGGTAGGAGGTGAAGATTCAGCTATGAAATTTAGAGAGAGAGAATTTTAGAGAGAGAAGCTCTCATCTTTTTGCTCTTAAGTTTAACAAGTTAAAATTAAAGTTTACAAAAATTACACTTGTGTCAGTTACTAACACAAGATACCTCATTTGAATGGACTGATCAATGCCAGCAAGCTTTCGATAAACTCAAGAGATGTCTAAATACAGCTCCTATATTACAATCTCCTGATTAGTCACTACCCTTTGAACTCATGTGTGATGTTAGTGACCATGCTATTGGAGCTGTGTTAGGACAGAGAAGGGATAAAAGGGCACATGTCATTTATTATGCTAGTAAAACCCTTAATGATGCGCAAAAGAATTACACGACAACTGAAAAGGAATTACTAGCAGTTGTCATTGCCCTTGAGAAATTTAGATCTTATCTCATTGGTTCAACAGTTATCATTTTAACTGATCATTCCGCACTCAAGTACCTGTTGACCAAACAAGAGGCCAAACCACGATTAATTCGATGGATTTTGTTGCTGTATGAGTTTGACCTCGAAATAAGAGATAAGAAGGGTGTGGAGAATGTGGTGGCAGATCATTTGTCACATTTACTAGTTAAAGCCTATCCCAAAGACGATATGCAAATCAATGACAGCTTCCCGAATGAACAGTCATTTCACGTGCAAGCAATAACAGCTTCCAACCCACCTTAGTACGCTGATATTGCTAATTACTTAGTGACAGGTAAAATCCCAATTGAATGGAGTTCCAAGGATAGGAAGAAATTCCTTAGGAATGTGAGAGTCTTCTTCTGGGATGATCCATACCTATTCAAATATTGTCCCGATCAAGTTATTCGACGATGTATTCCTAAATGGGAAGTTACAGGGATAATAGAGTTCTACCATTCTCAAGCGTGTGGTGGCCATTTTTCCACAAATAAAACAGCTGCCAAGATTTTACAATGTGGATTTTACTGGCCTACATTATTCAAAGACGTACATCAATTCTGCACCACCTGTGATCAATGTCAACGTTTAGGTAGCTTGACCAGAAGGAACATGATGCCCCTATCCCCCATTTTAGTATTGGAAGTATTTGATTGTTGGGGAATAGACTTCATGGGCCCTTTTCCAATCTCTTTTGGATATGAATTCATCTTGGTAGGGTTTGATTACGTGTCTAAATGGGTAGAAGCAGTTGCAACTAGGACAAATGACCATAAAGTAGTGCTCAAAATCCTCCATGAAAACATATTTTCACGTTTCGGGGTACCTCGAGCAATAATTAGCGATGGAGGAAAACATTTCTATAACCGACCAATAGGAACCCTACTACTCAAATATGGGGTGGCACATAAAGTAAGTAATTCTTATCACCCCTAAACAAGTGGCCAAGTAGAGCTAGCAAATAGAGAGATCAAACAAATCTTAGAAAAGACGGTCAATCCTAACCGCAAGGATTGGTCACTGAGGTTGATAGATTCCCTGTGGGCATATCGTACTGCATACAAAACTAGTTTGGGAATGTCACCCTATCGATTAGTTTATGGGAAGCCATGCCATTTGCCCATGGAATTAGAGCATAAAGCTTATTGGGCAATTAAATAGTTTAATGCCAATATTGATGAAGTAGGGCTACACCGTAAACTACAAATTGTAGAAATGGAAGAGCTACGAAATGATGCCTATGAAAATGCCTTATTTTCAAAGGAAAAGATGAAGAAAGTACATGACCAACACATTGCACGACGATCATTCCATGAAGGTCAGAAAATACTTCTTTATCGATCACGATTGCACTTATTTCCAGGTAAACTACAGTCTAAATGGTCAAGCCCTTTCATTGTAACACAGGTATCAGACCATGGAGCCATTGAAATTGAAAACCCGAAGAATAGGCATCGATTTAAAGTGAATGGACATCGATTAAAACCATACTCAGAGAAGTTTATGGGTTTAATCAAAACATGGGATCTTTAGGATCCTCCACCTTATGAATAAGTTCATTTTTAAGGGATTTTGTTGTATATTAATTAGGCTAGTTATTAAAGTTATTTAAAGGGTAATTTTATTAGGAATATTAGGAAAAATAGACCAAAATTAAACCATAAGTGGATTGCCAGTCCAAACACCCCAGAGCTGGTCCAGACCGCAGTAAGCTATTAAGAGAAATGTCATCAACCGGTCAGGACATCCCAGTGCCGGTCCGGACCATAGTGGGCTTTTATCAAAAACTTCATCAACCGGTCCGGACACCCGATGCCAGTCCGGACACCTACTATTTCAAAAAGCTGATTTTTCTTTTCTTTTGCCCGATTCCTTCATCTCTCTACCTCCCACATCCGACTCCCACAATTCCAAACACTCTCTCTTCAATCCAAAGCCATCTAAAGCCATGGATTGCTGAAATTTAGAGGATTTTACTGCAAATTTCTGGTTTTCTTCAAGCTTTGGCGGTCCTTTTAACTAGGTATGTTTCTTCATCCACCATTAGAGCCCTAACCTTGAGAATGGAGCACCTAGGGTTTTTCCTACAGTTTTGCTTTCAAATTCTTTCCAAAATCCAACCATTATTGGAGCATAATACTTCCGTGGGGTCCATTTTTCAATTTCAAAGGAGCTTTTGGTTAAAACGAGAACATACCCATGGATCCTTATGCCTCCATACAGGTGAGCTTTGGGTAGACCGAAATTGTGGCTTCTTCAAAAACATATTGTGTTAAACCTACTCTCTTTACATCATTGTTGAGATGTTTCAAGTGCAAGGGCCCAATTTTGGTGTGATACCCCAATTCCCATCAATGGATGGCATAAGTCAAGTTATGGTCCTATGAAAGACACAATTTCCTTTGATTTAATTTTTCTAATGCTTTATTAGAAGTGGGCCACTGAATTTGTGTGGACATAGGAATTGTTCTCATTGTGTTACCAATATTTATTCTTTGATTAGTGCAATGCCACCAAGGACAAAGCAACGTGCTAATAGGCAAATTGGAACACCATCCTATGATAGTGACCGATTCTGGGAAGGGGATGCAGAAAAATAGTATGGTGATGTGTGGTGTCACAAACCTATAGTGGTGGAGAGGGTTTGGCAAATTAATCAATTCAAGGGCGAGGAATTTCTACTCCAAAATTTTGAGGGCCGGCAATGGTTATATATTGCCCAATTCCAAGCTTCGTGTGTTTCCGATGTTGTGCGTGAATTCTTTGCAAACATACGAGAAGATTCTATAAACAAGCGGAAAGCAGAGAGCAACTCACGGGATGGGTCTGTGGAGTTGAAATTAAATTAACCCCAACGATTTTGCTAAGGTATTTCAATTACCTCGAGTTCAACACCCAAAATTTTCTTATTCCACCGAAGGAGGCCCATCCCTAAATGTAGTAGCACGGGAAGTCTTGACTGACAACCAGGAATGGACCGATGAATATAGAAAACCACTCTCCGCAGTAACTGCAAAGTACTGGGCCTTGCACATGTTCTCCTGCACCAATCTTTTATCCCAAAATAGGAATTCCAATTGTAGTCCTGCACAAGCCCGTTTGATCTATGCGATTGGGATAGGAATGACCATAGATTTACCCTCTTTTATTTGGCACCAAATTACTTTTACCTTTGAGCAAAAAAGAGGGCAGTCTGGCATTCCTTTTGGTGGAGCTCTTACCGAGATTTTCTAGCGAAAAAGTGCACAGATCCCCATAGATTTGCCAATAGCTCCCTGACTTCAACCCCTAACAACCACCTCATATGCAAAGTCTAGGGGGAATGTGGCAAAGAGCAAAAAGAAGAAGCGATCAGGGGAAAGTAGCTCTCAGCGTCCATGGGATGGGTGGAGGAAGAAGATGATGAGCCTGAAATTTCCATGGCCGAATTGATGGCGCAAATGAACCGATTGAAGCACAATCAGGAGGTGGATCATGGAGTGCTTCTGAGGTTATAACAGACACAAACGGCTATGCAACAGGAGCAGCAGACACAGACTCATCTTTTACAGTGTATCCTAGATCACCTTCGTGATTCTCATCACCCTCTACCAAAGGATTAGAGGAGATCTTTCGTTTGTAGTTCTTTCTTATTTTTGTTTAATTGTAAGTTGATGAAAATTTTGCGATTTAGGTGTGAATTGCTGGTTTAACTTTGTACCCCTAAACTCGGTTATTTCTTTTATTAGAATGGGAATGTTATTTTCCTTTTATTTTGTTTTCTATTTGTTATGGTTATGCTATGATTATGTGGATTAATTGCTTCTTGCTCGTAGATATCTATTGCCTCATGATTTAAAAAGCTTTACTTGTTTGATTTATGAAAGTATAGGTACGCTTTGACTGCAGTAAATAAGGATGTTAATCAAGATGCTAATATGGATAGTGTCAGGGGTCACAAGCGTAAGTGGGATGTTTTGTCATTTAGTAGTAGGGATGAGAGTGACTCTGAGAGTTCTTCTGTGAGTTCTGAGAGTTTATTGAAGGTAATACGTTGCCTTTATCTGAATATGTTCCCCCATTTTTCGCCTTAGCACCTCATCAATTTTTTGAGGCTGCCTGGTAGGCTGAAGTAGACTTAGAGATGAATGTTAGAATGGAATGGGCAGAAATTGTTATAGCTCAAGAGTGGCCTGATGCCCCACCCATTGACTGTGACCACCTGTCTATTACGTCATCTGAGGATTCCTCTACTTGAGAGGATATGCCAGCCCTAGAAGATGTACTTGATGAAAGTGGTAAGTACGATGACAGTGAACTAACTGCGAAGCCCATTAAGTCACCTTCATCGTGGGAGTTCTCACACATGGTTTCTCTTATTCTTCATGATGCACTTACTTCATTTGATGCCGATATGAGGTAATATCCACGCTTTTCTTTAATTTTATATATTTGTCTTTGATTATTTTTATTTTACTTATTGTCATTATCCACTTCCTGTCGTTAGTCACCTATCATTTTGTTTATATACGCATTAATCATCACCTTCTCTTGTCAGTTAAGTTTCATAACACACATTGGGGACAATGTGTGGCTTTAGTTGGGGGGAGCATGTTGCATGGTAAAACACGATAGGTAAAACACAATTACATTGCATAATCAACATTTTTGACATATAGTGACTAATGTGAGGGTGTATAACTAGTTTGAGGATGGTAGTAATCATGGAAATAAGGAATGTTTTTGACTTTCATTTGTGAGTAGGTAACTAAAGTGAGAAATTGAGTATAAATTTTTCAAATGTGTAGTAGACTTTTTACTTGAGATCAAGGGAATGACAGTGTGTTAGGGAGTAGAATTCATGAGACATAGTCAATTAGGTATGCCAAGACACAAGTGGAGACTTAAAAAACCTCTCTTTTGTGAGACTTTGAGCCTAAAACCGATATTTTTGGGAGGATTGAATATAAAGCTCTCTATTATATTTTTTTTCATCTCACATGTTTCTTTTATGGCTTCATTACGTTATTTTGCTTTGGTATTGAATGTAACAAGTTACCATTTTTCAATTGCATGAATGGATCATTGATTTCAAAGAAATGGTCATAACCTAGGGAATGATGTTATGCCATCATTGGATTATTTGAAAGACTGTACTATTTTCTTTCAAAACTATTGCCTTTGGAAAAAAGAAAGAGGAAAAAAAAAGAAAAAAAGAAAATAAAAAAAATCAATATTGGTATTCAAGGAGTAGAAAGGAGAAAGTTGGGGGGAGGATTGTAATACCACTTTAATCCTAAGGCATGCACTTTGATTTTCCATATCCATTGTTGTTTAGCCATCACCCCCAGGCCCCGCTACAACCTAATAAAGACCTAACGGACTTTGGGTGAAAATCATTTTTAAGAACATTGATCCATTTCATGTGAAAGATTGTGGTTTTCTTGTGTTTGCATTAATACATTCCATCCATGAAACTATGTATCACTCTGCACTTCATTTGGTTATGTCATTCTTCAATTGGGGTTCATCGCGATTATTTAATTTGCACTCTTACATGAACCATGAGAGTAACCCTGATCAAGTGAATTTTTGTTTGAAGAGTGAACACCCAGGAAAGATTTGAAGTCAAAGCTAAGATCCTTGGACATACAGGATAGGCTTGTTAAATGGATAATATGAACTTGCATTCTAGATATTGCATGATCAATATAGGAAGATAGTCTCATCACATTAGGGGAATTTATGCCAAGATTTTGAGCTTAAGCCACTTATTGCACATTGAAGTTAAAGCATGAACTGTTGAAGTGATTATTTACCATCCCTTAAGCTAGCTTAGGAATTTTGTGGGTAGATTCACTGCAAACTCTCACGAGACTTCACTCGTCCACTAAGGGAAACCTAGGGATTTAAAAGTCTTGTTGCACGTTGCTAAGTGCAACCGTGTTTCCGATGAAAAGAGAAATAGGATAATAATTTAGGTAGTTTAAATAAAGCCATTGCTAGGGACTAGCAATACTCTAGTTGGGGGGTGTGATTACACTTGAAAAGTGTAATCGTAAGGCCTTTGTTTTAGCATAAATTCACTTTTTTCTTGTTAAATTCATGCTTTTTATTAATTTCTAAGCTAATTATGTTTATTTTTCTTAATTGTAGTGAAAAATGCTCAATAAATTCAATTGGGAGCGTTAAAGACGAAGAAAAGGACAAAGGATAGCTTAAGGTGCAAGTGCAGGATTGAGGTGTCCAGACACCTTCAGGACACTAGTGTGTAGAGAAGCAAAATGTCACGGTTGGACCTTACTGCCATCCGGACACCCCAATTGGGTGTCCAAACACCTGGACATGCAGGATTAAAATTTTTTCTCCATTTTTAGGGTTTTCTTGGAATGGTTATAAATAACCATTGTACAGCTGTTCTTGGGGGACTTTTTTTTTCTCCTTTTCCTCTGAATTTTCAATAGATTTTTAGGGTTTAGATTATTTCTTTTTATTATTCTTTTTGGGAGATGTATTCAAGGATTCTTTATGCCGTTTGTCGGATCGCTTCAATATTGTTCGTTGTTTATCGTTCTTTTGATTTGCTGAAGTACGGTATTTATTTTCTAAATTAATACAAGCTTTAATTAAGATTTTTCTTCTTCTAAAATTCTTTATTTCTTGTTAATTAATTGTCTTGTGCGAATGGATTCTTACATAATGGTAGTGTAGTATCTTTCTCCTTGATTTAACTTCATAGGGAGGGTGGAAAGGATGATTTATGAAGGTGCTAGGGTTTCGTAGATGATTACGCAACCGTGTAAATATCTACGAAAGCTTCTCAAATCTGGTTTTTTTCTATTTTAAGAACTTTTGAAAACAAAAACTTTTGAACATATTCCGATAATCACTAATAAAGGTTCTTGAAACGTAAATTTTCTTGAAGAATCTTGAAACTAAAAACTAGGGTTTGAAACCACAAGCGTTACTTTTAAAGAAAGATCTTTCCAATTTCATAATCCTTAAGATGTGAGTATGAAATTGTGTATTGTGGGTTTTTAAAGAACTTTAACGAAGATATCTTCCAATTGACTTTTCCATTCGACGTGAAATTTTAATTGGTAACTGAGGCACAAACGTGAATTGATTTCATTCCACCTGAACTTGAATGTTAAATCAAGGGTTTTATTTTACTGAATTTAATTCATCAAATTAATTTTGTTTATTTTCTGTTAAGAAAAGTTTTTACTTATTTAGTGACTTTGCATTGTAAGAACAGTTTAGGATAATTCTTGAACCTTTTGCTTACACCTTATTTCAATTTTCATTCTTGAACTTAGATTTAGGAAAGAATCTTTAACCTAGAAGCTAAAACTTAGGTTCCTTGTGGATTTGACCTCGGACTCACTGAGATAAAACTACACCACACACCCTTGCACTTGGGGGTTAGTTTAGACGCACATTCTACACGCGGTCACAAGGGATCAAGTAGAGCCTGCTAATCATGAAATCAAGCAGGCATTAGCAAAAAGGGTTAATCCTAACCATAAAGATTCGTCATTATGTCTAATTGACTCTTTATGGGCATATTGTATGGCTTATATGACAACATTGGGAATGCCACCTTATTGCCTTGTTTATGGTAAAGCCTGTCATTTACCCATCGAACTAGAACATAAGGCCTATTGAGCCATTAAGTAGTTCAATGCTAGTATTGACAAAGTAGGACTTCACTGTAAATGCCAACTAGTAGAAATGGATGAGCTTCAAAACGACCCATACGAAAATGCAAAAATTTCCAAAGAAAGGAAGAAGAACCTTTATGATAAACATATTGCAAGATGAACTTCATGTGAAGGTCAAAAAGTACTTATGTACAAATCATGGCATCACCTATTTCCAAGAAAATTACAATTCAAGTGGATAAGACCATTCATCATAGTGAAAGTGTTTGAGCATGGAGCCATCGAGATGAAAATCTGAAAAATAAGAACCATTTCAAAGTAAATGGCCATCATCTTAAACCATACCTCGAAAATTTTGTTGTTATGATTAAAATGTGAGATCTAGAGGATCTTCCATCTTTTGAGTAAAGTTCATAGCCATCTCATTGTTGTTGTACATTAGTAGGAATAAAACACAGAGAAAAAAAAATCTTGCTCTTTCCATCTGGATACCAGATTGCTATTAAGACGCTAATGTCCAATGGGTCGATGTTAAAATTTGAGTAATATTTTTGACCTTATTGTCTGGACACGGTGCATGAGGCATCAATTAAAATGCCCTCTTCCCTGTTCAATTCGTACAAGTTCTTTTTTAAACCCATTCCAAACCTACCTAGACCTAATATGCCAAATTTCTCATATGCACCTGGGGAAACCCTTTCCACATAAATCGGGGCAAGTGAAATTCCTTTGGAGGGGAGAGAGTGGCCAGCTAAGGGCCAAGTCAAGGTGGTTGATTTGAAGAATAAATATTAGCCTTTACATATGTTCAGCTGCTCTAATTTACTACCTCTGGGTTGAACTGCTAAGTGTAGTGAGTGTCGGGCCCACCTCTTATATACCATAGGCACAGGGAAAGTAATCAATCTACCTTTATACCTTTGGGATCACCTAAGTGACTTTCAATAGCACCTTATGCATCAAGGAGGTATCCCATTTGGAGGCTTTCTCACCCAACTGTTTAGGAGCTATCATGCAGATCTTCTTAATGAATTACAACTAGTTCCAGCACCAAGTGTATTTAACTACCATTCATTTACAAAAGCCCAATTACCCTTTGAGAGAGGACAAAAGATCTAAGCTGTTGCACCACAATAAGACACGTGGGTAGCTCCTAGGCTAAGGTGGAAGAACAGGAAAACCAAGAAATGGTAATGAATAAAAACAACCGTCTACTCCAAAGTATCTACGACTATCACTAAGGAGTTGGAGCATTTTTTCCACCACCACCACCACCACAATAAACAGATCTCGATTCCTATTTTAAGTATTTTCATGAGAGTTAGTGAGTGAGCTCTATGTTTACTATTTTGTACTCCTAAACTCCAGGTTTTTATGTTATTTGGACATGGCTTAAGTTAGGTAGGCTATTTCACTCTTATTGTGTATCCTAACACTCATAATGGATGCTATGAGCTTAATTTATGTTACTCATTATTGTTTTTACCTTTTCTTTAGGTAAGTATAGAATTTGGATTAAGGGTTTTTGTTTTCACTTTCCTATTGCTATCATCATTTTGTTTGCATCTACTCATCTTTATTTTCCTTTTATATGCCTCATGGTTAGCTTTTCTATATTTTTCTTGAACAACATTATTGAGTCTACTTTAAATTGATTTTAACCACAAGTTATAAATGTTTGACACATCTAACAACAAAGTTAAAGAGCAAGAGAATTAAAACCCTAAGATTAACTCAAATGGTGATAATGAGACTGAGAGTTCAGAAATAGACTTAGATAAGTGGCCTAATGAGTTATTTGAGGAGAGTAATTCCTTACCTTTACGATTTCATTTCCCCCCTTATTTTTAATAGCACCACACCAATTCTTTTAGAGACAAGGGTGGGATGAAATTGACCTTAAAATCTTAGTCCAAATGGAATGGGCTGAAATTGATGTAGTTAATGAGTAGCCTAATGCCCCCACCCCAAACATTGACGATGAAACCACTCAAACTTCTAAGGACATCCTATACTCTAATTGTGATTACTATGATGACATGCCACCCCTCGAAGATATACCCAATTATGAAATTGATATGGACGAGGATGATGACATATCTTTCTGTACTTCAGACTCAGAGAATGAAGCATCAAAAGCCATAAAAGTCCCTTTTAATATTATGATGCACTATTTTGATCAATATTGTGCCAATTTGAGGTAATATTTAACCCTGTTTCTATTTTTATATTTTGTTTTTCATATGTTACATACCTCATATGATTTTATAACATTATTCATGCATTAAGTTGGGAGGAAGAGCCATTATTAGAACCATGTGCCTAATGTTTTTCATTTATACTACATCATACATGCCATTCATGTTTGGGAACACTTGCTCACTCACATTTGGGTAGACACATTGGGACAACATGACTTTTAAGCTAGGGGTAGAAGCATGCGGTCATATTCATGCATAATGGCAGCATAATTACCAAATTTCTGTTTAAAGACCCAACTTAGCATAAACATGAAATTTCATGCATGAATTTGGCTAGTTTTAAGAGAATATTAATTAGTAAAAGAACAAATGAATTAATTTCAATTTTAGGTAAGGAATAAAATTCAAAATGAGTATAAACTCTTTTTTAAGATATGGAAAACTTATTAGTTAAATTGTGAGAATAAGAATGCATTGAGGATTAGAGCTAATGAGAACTTTGCCTAGCTATGCCAAAACATAGGTGGAGAGTCAAAAACACCTTATAATTGTGAGCTTTAGAGCCACATCCTTCTTCTTGATAGATTACATTAAATCTTGAAATTCTTCTTCTCTGTTTTTTTATGGCTTCATAACATTATCATGCTTTGGTGTGAAATGCATAGGATACTTTGTTTGTTTTATACACTTGGATTAATGCTCTGAAAAGACATTAGTAGCCTTTAGAGTGATGTTAGGCCATGTTTGAATATTTTGGGCCCTTTCCCTTTCTTTGCTTTCCTTATCCTAGAAACCAATTTGAAGCCTTATTTTAAAAAAAAAAAAAAATTAAAGAGTGAATTTTTCTTTGTTTCAACCTCAATATGAAAAACCTTTATACCTTGATTATGAATATAAGCCAACCCTTGCATGTCATAGGGAATTAGTACAAATGGTGATGAGGTATAGAAAAGGGAAGATTTGAAATTTATGTTGGATCAAAGTATTTGAATCCAATGAGCCATGATAGATATAGATACCAAAAGTGGATAGCTTTCAAGTATAGTCACCTATATGCATCTTTTGCAAATAAAGATGTTGGTCAGGTTTCATTAAAAATTAAAAAAGAGAGAGAGAGAGAGAGAGAGAAGATGGAAGCCATTAGTAAGCATCAAGTATTGATTCTTGAATATGTAAGAAAGTGAAAAAGGGGAAGTTGGGGGAAGGAATGAAATATAAAGAACTACATTCTTTAAATCCCTAAGACATGCATTTTGAATTCCTTATCCTTCATCTATTAACCTAATACGCCTGGCCAAGCTACAACCCTTCAAAAGACCTAACGAACTTTAGGTGAAAGACATTTTGAAGGAGCATTGATTTAAATTATGTAATCAAATAAAGTTATCTTGATTGATGCAATGATACATTCCTCCATGAAGCTATCATCACTTATGTATGTTTAAATCTTCCATGATTTGTTGAGGTTCATTACACAAACTTGTCTTTATATTCTAGCATGAACCTAGAGTGAAACCAGATTTCAGAGGGAATTTATTTGTTGAGTGACCAACCTGGTGAGATTTGGAGTTAAATGTCATAGAAAAGGTTTATTCAATTTTTGAGTGATGTAACTTGCTTGCTACTAAATTTAATTCACAACATTCTTTTAACTAATTTTTTTTTTCTTTTTTTTTTTTTTTTTTTTGGTAACCTGGCCTTCATAGGTTTATTGCACCTCTCAACGAATCACATAGCTGATAGGTAAACCGGAGAGATGTACGCTACCCCTCATACACTTCTCGATTAAGCCAAGATTCGAACCCTTGTAGTCTCTATGGGGAATCTAACTACTTGGTATTTGATTTAAGATACCTTTAAAAAAAGAAGTTATTTGATTTAAGACTAGTTGTGGGATTTATGCATAGTTTTAGTTAGGAAATTTCATTACTAAGGATTGGCAAAGCTCAAGTTGGGGGTGTGATTATACTTGAAAAGTGTAATTATATGTCTTAATTGAAAATTATAAGGCATGCATTTATTTATTAGTAAGAAGAAATTTATTTACTTTTAAGTTCTAATTGTTTTTATTTTTAAAATGCACAGAAAAGACAGAAAATGGTGAGATTAGCAACAATGAAAAGGATGAAAATATCTCCACCATCCAGGTCCAAAAACTCAGACATTCAACCCAGGTAGCGGTAAAGTATCTATGCAAGAAATTAAAGAAAATAACAAAGAAACGTAATTTTTTGCTTTGTTGTTTGGATGGGAATCTGGCGTCCAGACGCCATTTTCCACTAGCAGATTAGTTCCATACTTGCAAAAGTTGAGACTTTGTAACATTTTAATTTTATTCTTGTTGTCCGGACACAATAGTCCAGAATTGATTCATACTTTCTATTTCAGTTTAAGGTTTTACTAGTTACATATATTTTGTTTCTTAGACTTTGGGGGACCCATTCATAGATAGTTTTTCTCAGTTTTCTTAGGGTTTTAGCATAGTTCTTTTGTTCGTTTTGTTCAAATTTAAGAACTATTCAACAGACACATTCAAGTTTTGTATAAAAGTTCCAAGTTTCTTTAATTCTTTCTGTTTTTGTTATTTTATGTTTTTTTATTTATTGTTTCTGCTTGTGCTTGATAATGCTACGCTAGCTTTTCATTCTTTATTCAACCCATCGATTATGGGTTGGTTTTGCTTTGACGTTTGAATGTCATGTAAGCCTTACATGCAAGATTAGAAGTACATGTTAGGGTTTATATTTTCTAAAACTGATTATATCTTCTCAAAAACTTTCAAAAACGTATAATATCGATCATATTTCCTAGAAATCCTTAATGCTATTATATGATTAGAATATTCACAAATTTTTGAAATTGAATAAATTAGTTTCGGACCAAAGATGAAATAATAGAATATTTTGCCAATTTTCTTTTCTTAAACGTGAATTCAAAACTGTGCTTTGGAAAAATTTATTTTAATGATAATATTTTCCAATTTACTATTCCTAAATGCGAAATTTAAACTGAGATAATAATGGCATTCAATCAGATAATAAATAACCTACCTAGAGTTGTAAGTTAAACCAAGGTTCTAAAAATTGTTCTTATTTCAATTCATTAGTATTTCTTACTTTAGCTAATTCATATTGTTTGCTTCAATGTAACTAGCATGGTATATCAAGTTTACTAAGATTTAATTTTAAACATTTACTTTCAATTCGTAATTTAAGTAAGTTTAGTAATTTAAGCGTTTGCTTTACTTACTGTTAAATTTCTAGAATCAAACATCAAAAACTTGATATCTCAACTTAATTTACTTTTCTGCATTCGGAAACTAAGAATAGCTTAGCTTAAGAAAACCTAGATTTCAAAAATCTTAGCTTCCCTAAGAGTTCGATACTTGGTCTCACTAGGATTAAACTACATTGCACCCTCTTGCACTTGGGAGATATTTTAATAGTATCTACTTTTAGCAGTTAAGTACCCTAGGTGCATACCCAAGCCTAAGCACACCCACCTCCATGGCAGGGTGCCCAACAAATTAAATGACAGCTCTAAATTTTCAACAACAATCTGTACTTGGTCTTTTTCCTATTTAAGCCTACCGATGTGAGGGTGATATGATTGCTACCCTAACCTATTCTCCTCCTTTCCTTCATCCCGAAGTAGTTCATTTATATATATATATATCTATAATTATAACTTTTATTCTTTCGAGTGAAAGCCATGCATGAAAGATAGAAGCCAACCACCTTGTTGACACCCTAATTTTGCCTCATCATTTAATATTTGTAGCATTTAATGTTTTTAGTTTAATGGTGCTCTATTGATTAAGTTTTCTTAATTGTAGGACATGTCAAAGTGCCAAAAGTCAACGAAAAGCAAACATTCAACAAAATGACAATTGTACCCCTCGAGCTAGAGGGAAGCCAAACTGAGAACCCAGATCAAGGTAGAAGGCCACCAAACTATACAAGCATGTCAATACATCAAATAAAAGATCTCTACATCAACAAAAGAGCCAAAGTCCTTAGTCAAGGTCAATTCAGTCCAGAAGTCAAGAATAGCCTCTACGGATGCATCTAAAGACTAGTATCAATGCCTAGATCAAGTCAGAATAGGTAAAAAGACACCAAAACATCCCAAGACATTCTATGGAACATAGAACACAGCTTAGACCAATCAGAATGCAACTCCAGAGGTCATTCGGGCTCTACCGACTCAAAATGGCTCCTACTAATGAGAAAGAAGCTACTAGCACCCCTAGACACAATTTGAGACCTAAGATGAAGTCAGAAGGCCCTCAAATTGCAAACAAATGTTGAGGGTTCATTCCCTGAGGTAATAGCATAGCTAAGCTTGACCAAGTCAAACCTTAGGAGATCTCTTTGCTAATTCGTTTGCAAAATTCATTGATTTTTATAAATTCATGAAAGTACTTCAGAGTCCCACTAATGGCATTTTTGGATTCCTTATACCTAAAAATGGTAGGAGGAGTCAGGCTAGTGATGCCTTTAGGGGTCAACTCAAAGGATTACTTGACCTTGCTTTTGTTTCAGCCCATTTTAGAGCAACAATTTTCAAACAGACATAACTTAGTCTTGGAGAGAACCGAAATTGAACCAAATTTTGACCCAATTGGTTTATTTCTTATCAAAAAATGCCTAGAAGGTACTGGAAGCTCCCAAAAACTACATCAAAGGTCTTAAAATTACCTGAGTTTGTCGAGACGAACTCAAACTTCGCAAAACATAGCTGAGCGAGGGGCTCAAGACAAACTAGCCCCCAAATCCTTCTTGTTGTCAAACACCTTGCCGAATAGGTGTTTGGAAAACTTTTTTGCATACCTTGGTTGTAATACCCTGGACATTTTGTTAACATAAGTATAAGGTTTTTGATGTATTTTGGAAGCAATGTATGTTAATTTAGTAGAATGGATCATTTATGGTGATTTAGAGTTGAGAACTTTGAAAGAGATGGGTTAGGCCATCATAAGTAGGCATTGGCGCCCAAGGTCTTGGGCACACAAGTCATAGCACCCACTTGAGAAGGCATAGGTGCCCAAGGAACAGTGGATTTGACAGACATGAGTTGCTCTGCATTTTTCAGCTGACCCATCTCCCCTATGAACCTATATCTAGCTAGGGGTGAGGAGGGGGTTTGAGATTCACTGTTTGGGGGATTAATTTATTGATATATATATATATATATATATTGGCGAAATGATGCAAGAAAGAGAGAGAGAGAAGTGGATTAGGGGGAAAGAAACCGGGTGAAGAAGCAAAGGAAGAACAAAGAAGAAGAACAAGGAACCGGGTGGAGAAAATTGAAGGTATGTCTTTCTAACCTTCATGGAAATCAAATTCCTCTTGCAAAACTGAAATTGAAACCTCAAGGAACCTTTCTATGTAATTTATTTGTAGTTTGGACCAAGGAGGGAGAGGATTGAGTCCATCAAAGCTTGAGGGTTTAAAAGCTCAAAACACCTTCTTGTTGATCCATCTTCTTACAACTTGAGGTAGGGATTCAATGCCTCATTCTCACATATGTGATGTGTAACAAGGAGTAGATTACCATTAGAAAACCCTTTTTAAATGTTGGTTACATTCATGGAAGAAAATAGGAGTTATACACATGTAGATATATATGTATAGGTTGAGAGACTGAAAATGGTGTTTGATTAGCATGCATTATTGTACAATTATATATATATTGAGTATGCTAATTATGAATTTACAGTTATTATCGGTGATGTGTTAGCATGATTATCTCATTTCCCTGCATTCTTGGTGTGTGTATATTTCAGGTGATATAATATGGTGTTTTTGGCCTAAACAACACTAAGGTTGCATGTGAGGAGGAGCCAAGGTAAGCCAAAATAAAGAAAGTGCAAGAAGAGTCCAAAGACTCCCAAGACTTCTTCAACTTCCCAAGAGCCATCCCAAGGCATAAGATCGACTACCATGGGTGCCAAGGAGAAGGAAGTGGTTTGAAGTTCAAACTAGTTGAAGTGGTGTGCGATTGAAGTTCCAGCTAAACACCCTCTTAGTTTTCCAGCCATAACTTTTTTCGTCACAACTCGAAATGGTGCCATTCGTTTTGGGTTAGAAACAAGACTTGAAGGGCTACAACTTTCGTGTTTTAGCCAAAGCCCAAATCAATCATCTTGAGGGTCAAAATCGCACCGAAAGTCAGGGACAGAAAGCTGTCAAAGAACTATTCACTGTAGTTGTAGACGGGCGCCCCACCTCAACCATGGGCACCCCATAGGTGTCATGGGCGCCCCACTATTCATCAGATGGGCGCCCACCGAGACCATGATTTGGGCATAACTCAGCATGGGCGCCCCACTTTGGCCATGGGCGCCTCACACCTACCCTTAGATGCCAATGATGTCTTTTCCAGCACATGTTCAGAATGAAGTTTTGAGTTGAAATTTACCTTTATTCCCTTGAATTATGTAATGATATAAAAGGGAAACTTTCTGATGTACTCAGGCTATTCTGAAACCCTACGCATTTCTTCTCTTTTCTTAGTTTAGTTTAGATTAGGGTTACGGTTTTGATTTTGCTTTGGATTATTCAAGCTTTGTTTTCATCTTCGCACACAAATTAACTTGTAAGTTATATTCATTACTTTGTTTCAATTAAAGGTTCGTTACTTTCTATAGCTTTGTCCTTTATTTTTGCTTCATAGTACTTTGCATCCATTGCTTGTGTTAGATTTGTTTTCGAAATTGCTTAAACTTAATTCGACATACTTTATTTTTGTGTTTGATTGCATAATGAAAATGATTTCCTTTTCGAAAGGCTTTGTTTATGCTTTTGCAATGCTAGGCTAGGGTTTATCTTGGCTTTAATCTAGGAACGTGATGAAATTGAAGAGTTGAATTCGGATAATGTAAAGTGCAATATGTTTATTATCTTCTGAGTAAAACGTAAGGATCGTTATTCTAGGTTACTTTTCGAAAACGAATCACCTGTGATAAAATTGAACTTCGTTTACACTTGTGCGAAACGAAGGTCAATTCCATGTCCCAGTGACTTCGAACTTAAATTCAAAACCTTAGAATCTCGAACTCCCTTACAAAAGGGTTTTCCAATGTTAAATCCTCCAACCTAATATTACAGGTGTAAGAATTAGGTTACATTAAATACATATCCAAATTCAACCCTTCGAGGACATTACAGGATTAGGTTAAAGCCAATCGTTTCAATTTACATAGTTTGCTTAAGTTCAATTCGCGTAGTTTGTTAAAGTTTTCATCTTCATGTTTTCGTTTTTTGTTTAAATTGTGTTTTCAATTTTCAAACCATCATCACAATTCCCTACTTGAAAACTCCAAAAAGATTTTCATCTTTTTCTTTTTAAGATTTTCACAAGTGTTTTTGAAACCAAGTTTTCCAAAGATTTAGTCACACCCTTGCTCCCTGTGGAAGATGACCTAGGACTCACCTAGACTAAACTCAACCGACCTCTTATACTTGAGAGTGAGCCACTACCAAATTAGAGTGTGGTCAAGTTTTTGGCATCGTTGCCAGGGAGCAATGGTGTGTGTGTGCTGAACTCGGAGAGCTTGTGGATGAAAGCACTTGCTGGTGCGGTTACATTTGGACTTCTAGGTGGCATCGCTCCTTATTTCTTTTCTTTTGTATATTTCATTTTTTATTTTGATTCCTTTTCTCTAGTTTTATGATTTTTCTTCTTTTAGATATTCAAAAAAAAAAAAAACAAAAATAATATCGTCATTTGCATTCATTTAATCTAGCTTGCATGTTAGTAAACTTAGGTTGCATTTTAGTGTAGTTTTAATCTTTTCTTATTTTGTTTTCATTTCTATTTTCTGATCATAGACATGGATTTTGTGATTTCCATCATTGTCCTTTTGATGCCCAAGCCTACATTGAGTCTTTATGTAACCAATTTGGATATGACTATACAATGGAGACTTATCACCAATTACCCCAATTGTTCGGGCACGAGGAGGAAGATCCATGTCTTCATCTTGATAGGTTTGAGGCAGTATGTGGCTTATGTGATGATGTTAGAATGAGTAAACGGCTTAGGTTCATGTTCTTTCCTTTATCTTTACAAAGTGTGGCTGGTGATTGGTGCTATGATTTTGGTGAATGGACCACTTGGGATCAGTGTTGTCAAGCTTTTATTGAACATTTTCTCCCTATTCATCAAACCTTCACCCATGGCTTTCAAATTAGAAATTTTTATCAGAAGAAGGGTGAAGTATTTTATAAATGCTGGGAGAGATTTAACATACTTTTGGACACTTTCCCCAAGTCATGGATTATAGTTAGGGGACATCATAGCCATATTATACAATGCTCTATCTCATGAGTTGCACCAGGCATTTGATATAGTCTTGGGGAAGGAATTTCTTGACCTCACACCAGGTGAGGCATGGTCATTCCTTGACTTTTTCTATGAACACACCAGGCCAAGGGAAAGACTTGAAACTAGATTTGAACCATATGTACTCGAAAGCCACACTGACCTTTTCCCACATGCTTCTACTTCATTTGATCCTCATGATCCATCCCTTGGAAGTAGCGTATGCATGGAGCCTGATTACTCGAATTTTGCATGTCCCAATCTTGTTCCACTCACTGAGGGCCAGTCTAAGGAGCCCCAAGATTATTGGCCTAGTGAACCTTATGATGGACAATTTGAGACCATTGGCACTGAGTGGGAAAATTGCCCTAACCACACTAGGGATGATGTTTGGGATGAGTGTCTTTCTTATTTCCTTGTGGACTTTCCCAATCAGGATACTTCTCTGCCACTTACTGTGAGTTTAGGAGACATGCAATCATTTCCTACTACCGAGCTTGACACTCCACCAACCCCACCCACCCTGGACTTTATTGAGAGTCTTTTGACTCAAACTGAGCATTTGAATGTCACATGTCCTGAGGAACACATCATTGAGTCGGTTGACCCTAGTTCACTTCACTACACACTTGAGGTTGAGAGTGGTGCACACCTCTCATCTTTTGACTTAGCCCCATCTGAAAGTCTTACTACAGGGATTGTGAGTGACTATCATGACACCGACCATCACTGGGGAGAGGTAGTAGACACAGGGAAAGCATGCATAGATTTCTTAAGTGTCGAGAGATCATTAGAGCCCACCATTTTCACACCCATAGATTTCTTGGGCATTGAAAGACTGATTGAACCCACCATATCCATCTCTTTGATTGCATTTTGGCCACATCCAAGGTTTTATGAACCTCACCTGGCCTTCTTTCCTCCAGAGTGTTTTACACCTGAGGAGCGTCCACCTTTGGTGCTTCATGGACCCAAAGAAAATATTTTATTTCTTAAACCATTTGTGGATGCATGGGATAAAGAGGGTGTTGGATAACCCTTCTTCTTTGTTTCTTTTGTACATAGTAGATTAGAGTTTTCTTTTTCTTATTTTCTTATTTTTTTTGGTTTGATTTTCTTCTCTTATTTTCTTTTCTCTTATTTTTTTCTTTTGTACTAACTCTTTCTCTTGTCTTATTTTCTCTTTATTTTTTTTTTATTTTCTTTCTAACCTTTTCTCTTGTATAGCTTTTTCTTTTCTTCAAATAAGGAAGCTCTTGAGGTAATATCCACCCTTTTTACCTTCTGTTTCTACATTTTGAGGATAACACTTGGATATATGTTGTTGGTTGTTGTTGGAAGTGCTGTAGAAACTAGGTTGGGGGGCGTTCTTTATTACTTACAGGGTTCTCTTTTTGGGTGCATGCTTGGCTTATGTGTTATATATTGATTGATCTTTATGCTCATCATCATCATCATGCTCACTTTGTACACTACGAACCCACTTGTCTCTCATAGTTCTCACATTGAGGACAATGTTTAGTTTAGGTTGGGGGGTAGAGTTCGCATGATGACCCTTTGTGCTAAAATTATCAAATTTTTCAAATTTTGAGCATCTTTGAGCTTACATACATGACTTAGCACATTTGTACCTGCATGTTGGCCTTTTTTGGTTTGGTTGATTGTGAATTTGAGTGAGAGAGTGATAAGTGAGTCTTGTTCAAGCTTTGATAGGAAACTTAATTTAAGTTGAGTGTGTCATGACCTTGTGGATTTTTGGCTATTATGGAAGAATTTATGTGCTTAAGAGTGAATTTTGTGTAACATTGGTCAATTAAGCATCTTTGGACTAAGTAGAGACTTATACCCATATGGTGAGCTTTTAAGCCTATTATTATTATTTTCTTGAGGGGTTGCACATAATCACAGCTCTTTCATGCTTCACTTTGGTTTTCAATGCACTAATTGCATCTCACACACTTGCATGAGTTTCACTTGGCACATATGAGTTGTTGTAATCTTTGAAAATGATGCTAGGCCCTCTTTGTTAATTTGAGCCTTCTTATCCTTTCTTGATATGAAATTGTCTTAGGAACCAACTTGAAGCCTCAAAATAAAGTGTGTGATATAAAGTTCTCTTTTTGATTCTCCTCACACATGATATCCCCTACACCCCATTCACACACTTTAAGCCTCACCCTCACATGTCTTGGGTTGTGAAAGTGTCTCAAAGTCTAAGTTGTGAACTCGGGTTAGGAATGTAAGCTTTTGAGAGTCAAATGAGGGTGAATGTTGGGATGAGAACTCATGCGTTGTATAGTTCATTGTTCATTTAAAAAAAAAAAGAGAAAAAAAAAAGAAAAGAAAAAAAAAAGAAAAAACGAAAAAAAAAAGTTTGTTATTTCTTTTTGCTTATGTAATTTTGGGACTTGTGCATTGTATTATAATTATTGAGAATGTCCTATGAGTAGTTTGTAAGTTTGTGAATAAGCTTCTTGTTGTAATTCTTTTTGGGCTTGGAAAGGAAGTGGGTAGTTTGGGACTTGTGTGCACTTGAACATCTTTATCCCAAGACATGTGCTTTGATTTTCATATCTTTCATTGTTAGCCTCTACCCATGGCCAAGTTACAACCAGATCAAAGACCTAGCAGATTCTAAGTGAACAATACTTATGTGTGCATGTAGTGGACATGTGTAGGTTGTGTGGTGTAATTTATTGCACGGCATTGGAACTTCAATTCAATTCACTCACATATTCGTGTGGTTGTGTGCAACTAGGAGAGCATTGCATTGTGTGCTCATAGGTATGAGTGAACCCTTAACGAGTGAGTTTCTTTCTATGAGTGATCTACCTTGTGAGCTTTTTGAAGTCGAAACTTAGTTCCGATTATGCTCTCAAGACCTTGTTGAATAAATGACACTATTTTGCACACATGCTCTTCCAAATTTGATAGCACATGCATTCATGCTTAGCACTTGGGAATTACACATAATATTTGAATTTTGTGACTTGTTAGGCTTAAACTCAAGTCATTGTTGACCTTAATCGCTCTTTGACACCTTGAGACCATACCATAGATGTTTGTGGGTAGCATCACTGTAAACCCTCACGAGACCTTACTCGTCCACTAGGGGCAACCTAGGGGTTTAAAGGGCTTACCTCACGCGCTAAGTGTGGTCGTGTGTCTCCAACGAAAATGGACATCACCTTAGTTAGTTTTTATTTTGTCTTATTTTGATTTGAATAAGAGCTTACAAGTTGTTGGTGTCCTTGCATTTGTTTTTGTACCCCATGGTTTAATTGCATGCATTGCTAGGGACTAGCAATGTCTAGGTTGGGGGGTGTGATTAGCATGCATTATTGTACAATTATATATTTATTGAGCATGCTAATTATGAATTTACAGTTATTATTGGTGATGTGTTAGCATGATTATTTCATTTCCATGCATTCTTGGTGTGTGTATATTTCAGGTGATATAATATGGTGTTTTTGGCCCAAACAACACCAAGGTTGCATGTGAAGAGGAGCTAAGGTAAGCTAAAATAAAGAAAGTTCAAGAATAGTCCAAAGACTCCCAAGACTTCTTCAACTTCCCAAAAGCCATCCCAAGGCATAAGATCGACTACCATGGGTGCCAAGGAGAAGGAAGTGGTTTGAAGTTCAAACTAGTTGAAGTGGTGTGCGATTGAAGTTCCAACTCAACACCCTCTCAGTTTTCCAGCCATAACTTTTTCGTCACAACTCAAAATGGTGCCATTCATTTTGGGTTAGAAACAAGAATTGAAGGGCTACAACTTTCGTGTTTCAGCCAAAGCCCAAATCAATCATCTTGAGGGTCAAAATCGCACCGGAAGTCAGGGACAGAAAGCTGTCAAAGAACTATTCACTGTAGTTGCAGACGGGCGCCCCACCTCAACCATGGGCGCCCCATAGGTGTCATGGGCGCCCCACTATTCATCAGATGGGCGCCCACCGAGAGCATGATTTGGACATAACTCAGCATGGGCGCCCCACTTTGGCCATGGGCACCCCATACCTACCCTTGGGCGCCCTGATGTCTTTTCTAGTACACGTTTAGAATGAAGTTTTGAGTTGAAATTTACCTTTATTCCCTTGAATTATGTAATGATATAAAAGGGAAACTTTCTAATGTATCAGTCTGTTCTGAAGCCCTGCGCACTTCTTCTATTTTCTTAGTTTAGCTTAGATTTGGGTTATGGTTTTGATTTTGCTTTGGATTATTCAAGCTTTGTTTTCATCTTTGCACGCAAATTAACTTGTAAGTTATATTCATTACTTTGTTTCAATTAAAGGTTCGTTACTTTCTATAGCTTTGTCCTTTATTTTCGCTTCGTAGTACTTCGCATCCATTGCTTGTGTTAGATTTGTTTTCGAAATTGCCTAAACTTAATTCGACATACTTCATTTTTGTGTTTGATTGCATAATGAAAATGATTTCCTTTTCGAAAGGCTTTGTTTATGCTTTTGCAATGCTAGTCTAAGGTTTGTCTTGGCTTTAATCTAGGAAGATGATGAAATTGAAAAGTTGAATTCGGATAATGTAAAGTGCAATATGCTTATTATCTTCTGAGTAAAAATGTAAGGATCGTTATTCTAGGTTACTTTTCGAAAATGAATCACCCGTGATAAAATTGAACTTTGTTTACACTTGTGCAAAACGAAGGTCAATTCCATGTCTCGGTGACTTCGAACTTAAATTCAAAACCTTAGAATCTCGAACTCCCTTACGAAAGGGTTTTCCAACATTAAATCTTCCAACCTAATATTACAGGTGCAAGAATTAGGTTGCGTTAAATAAATATCCGAATTCAACCCTTCGAGGACATTACAAGATTAGGTTAAAGCCATTCGTTTCAATTTACATAGTTTGCTTAAGTTCAATTCGCGTAGTTTGTTAAAGTTTTCATCTTTATGTTTTCGTTTTTCGTTTAAATTGTGTTTTCAATTTTCAAACCATCATCACAATTCCCTATTTGAAAACTCCAAAAAGATTTTCATCTTTTCTTTTTAAGATTTTTGCAAGTGTTTTTGAAAATAAGTTTTCCAAAGATTTAGTCACACCCTTGCTCCCTGTGGAAGATGACCTAGGACTCACCCAGACTAAACTCAACCAACCTCTTATACTTGAGAGTGAGCCACTACCAAATTAGAGAGTGGTCAGTGTTTTGATCCCTAACTTGACTTTTGGTTGATGAAAACTCAAATTTATGATTTCGTTTGGCACCTAAGAACCCTGTGTTGATGTTAGGAACATGAAACTTTAGGTTTTTTTACTTTAACTTGGTCAATTTGAGGTCCTAATGGTGAGAAACCATGAAACCAAAAAATAAGGTATGAAACTCGAAACTTAGCCCGAGCTGTGGGCGCACAAGAGGGACACAATCGGGTGCCCAAGCCCTTGGGCACCCAAGACATGGGCGCCCAGCCCTTGGGCGCACAAGGTGTGGGCGCCCAAGCCCCTTAGGTGCACGGCTGAGTGTCAGCTTGGGCGCCCACCGAGCCTAGGTCACTTTTCCTTACTTTGCTTAGTTTGACCTCCTACCTTAGACTTATGAAAGAGTTGGTAACTTATTTTTACATTAAACTTTTACTTGATTAATTGCCTAGATTTTAAAAAGGTAAATGTGCTTTAACAAGTGATTAAGGATTGGTTATCTTAAGCTGATGGGACTTAACTTGTAAGGGTAAGTGAATATCACCTTGAATTGCATGAATTGGAAGATTTCTTTGAGATAAGAGCCTTAATTGAATAGAATTGTGAGTATG
Source organism: Vitellaria paradoxa (assembly GCA_019916065.1). Classification (NCBI taxonomy): domain Eukaryota; kingdom Viridiplantae; phylum Streptophyta; class Magnoliopsida; order Ericales; family Sapotaceae; genus Vitellaria; species Vitellaria paradoxa. Next base: position 42,182,531 of record CM034233.1, on the reverse strand, counting down.
CCTTGATGAAAACTAAATGTTGAAGTTTATGAACTTGTGATTGATTTAGTGAAATGTGACTTGAAAAAAGGACTCATGCTCAACATGTTGGTAAATGTGGAATACTTAGCAAAATTTGATCAATGTGGTATGTAATAAGCCATAGGATGAACCGTAACATTGTCATGTGTGTTGGATAATATGTGATGATGAATGTGAACCTATGAAAGATGAGATGTTATATGATGAATGATTGTTTATGTGTCGGGGGCCGTGGTGAGGTACGGTAAATAGGAAGGGTTTTGAGATTACCCTCAGGTTGAGAGTCCCGGAACCTACGCAGGGTTTGGTGTCAATGCCAGTGGGTTATTAGACCACAACATTGTGAGTGTATAGGTTACCCATGACCTTGGATTGTGATCTTAAACGATGGTGTTCAGTTTACTGTTTCCGTTGGGTCTGGACCCATAAAAGACAGTGTTGTGAATGCACCCAACCCCGGATGACTTGTGTGACTATGATTGTGTGATGGATTGCTGGGAAGTGGTAGTGTGGATGTAGATACATGATTGAATGTTGAATATGTGTTAAGGTGGTTTGGAATGTGATTAGATTTAATATTGGGAAATTCAATAATGTACAATAATGGGAATTGAATACTACACTATGATGTTATTAAATGGCGATAAATATTGTAAATATGGTTATGTGGTCGATTATGGTTAAACATCAAGGAGATAATTGAAATGTGATTTGAACCAATAAATGAAATTTCAACGATTAAGTATTAAGTGGAATTGAATCCTTCTTATAATATTGTTGTGTGAGAATGTACATATTCTAAATTGGTTATGTAGTTATGTTGATTTAACTGATGTGGCTTTAGAAAATATTGAGATAACTAGATACACCATGAATAGCTTGCATGTTTGGAATACATATCATATATGTTTGTTTGAGACATCGTGGGCACAAGTGGACCCATGCTCACGTCCTTACAGAATTTGATGCAGGTTCAGGCCATAACAATCAGGTGGGCTAGTGGGGTTAGACTAGAAGTGCAGTGCATGAGCCCTACCAAGCTTAACAAAGCTCTTGGTCATTTAGTTTAAATTTCTTTTGGAATTGTAATATTGTGCATTGCTAGACTTATTCAATCTGGTTGTAATGGCCATAAGGCCTAAGTTATGCATTAATGGGAATAGTGTATGGAGTATGTGACTTGGTAATAGTCAAGGTTAAACTTACGTTATCTTATATTATGTCTCAAGCTCACTAGTTTATGTTGCATTGCTCTAATCATGGGTGGTTATGTTAGTGCATGTTATGTGTGTTTATCATTCACCCCTCGGGTCGCGAGATCTGGGGCGTGACAGGTTGGTATCAGAACACTAGGCCAGAATACCTAGGGACATGGGAAGTCTTGCATCTCATATTGCATGCTTAAATGTATCATAATTGAGTTTGATCTTAGAATCTAATTTGTCTCGTTTAAATTTTAGATGGGGATAGAGAAAGGGGAGAGCAGTGGTACCAAAGTCCAGTCAGTGGAAGAAGAGATAGTGTGGCCTAATGATGATATCTTTACCCAAGTGGAAACCGAGGGTTTAACCGAGGCTCAACCACAGAATGTGACAGGGAATGTAGAAGGGATAAGCAAGGTGTCAACAATGTTAGGTCATCAAATGGTGCCTTACTATGGGATGCCATACCCAATTCCATATCCAACACGTTATCCATATCAGAGTGTGATGCCTTATCAGATGCCTATTAAACTCCAATCTACCTACCCAGTGATAGTAGTACAAAATGTGACTGTGATTGTACCTACCATTTCAGCAAATCCAACCATGACACCAGATGTAATGATAGAATCCAACCCAAGCAGTCAAAATGTTAATCCACAGGAGGCTAGCATTAACATTGGGGAAATGGATGGAAGCTCTAGTAGTGAGGAAGATCATCTGCGATGAGTATGTACGGGTTGTCGTAGGTGGGGACATATATGTTACTGGTGCCCTAGACTATATATCAAATGTTGTACTTACTATGGCAAGAGGGGGCACACTCGTAGCTCTTGCACTTATCGTGGAAATTAAAATGTAAGCTTGTAAAGGGGAAGATTTTGGAAATGCAATTCCCCTAGTAGTAATTGGAGTGGCTATTAGTCTAAGGACTTATGTTATGTTATGTTATGTTTTGTACTCTTTCAACTTCAGTTAGTAGAGTAACTTAGGATCTTGTAATGTTGGAACTTCTGTGGTAGTACTAATGGAAGTAAGATGGGGTTGTTATGTTGAACCTTTATGAATGTATTGAACTGTTGTATTGTTATTATAAGATGAAGTTATACTCTATTATGATCTTAGACATTGATTTAATATTGTTATTTTATGCTTTGATATACTTTAGATAAAATGCCACCGTGTGAAATGGGAGTTAGAGGCCGAGGCTGAGGTAATGGTCGAGGTCGAGGTAGGGGTAGAGGAAGGGAGCATACGCCTGTTTAGCAAGAATAGGAAACACATCATAGTGCAGTGGCTGAGGCACCGTCTATTGTACAATAGAATGACTTAGGAGAGAAGGAGGTGTAGTCGAGGGCACCCGAGATTCAGCAACTAGCAGCTATGGATACAGGGGTAGTATTACAACAATTGGTGCTAGCTATGGCTGCAATAGCAGGTGGGGCTCGAGTTGGACCCCAGTCACAAGTGCAGGCAGGCCCGACTGCTTTGGAGAAATTCAAGAGGATGAAACCTCTAACATATGATGGTGTGGCTGACACCAATGTGGCGGAACAATTTTTGGAGGAATGTGAGAAGATACTAGTTGCAATGGAGATCACTGATCCTTCTACTCAAATTATGCTGGCTGCATTTCAACTAGTGGGAAGAGCATTAGCTTGGTGGTCTAGTTTAAAGGACACAGGAGGATCAGTGGGTCTCACTTGGGAAAGGTTCAAGGAGAAGTTCAGGGATCACTTCTTCCCTCAATCTTTAAGAGATGCTAAGAGGGAGGAATTTGCTGGGCTGATACAAGGGACTATGTCAGTGTTAGAGTATGAAAGGAAATTCTCAGATTTATCAAAGTATGCGCCTGAGTTGGTCTCTACTACTCATTTGAAGTGCAGGAGATTTGAAAGGGGATTAAGACCGACTCTGAGGAATAAAATGGTGATGTTAGGGTTAGAGGATTATGAGACTTTGGTAAATCGAGCTATGACAGTGAAAAGAGATTTGAATGAAACCAAAGTCATTTATGAAAGTTAGCGAGGCAAGACCATGGGGACTTAGCAAGAAGGAGTTAGCAAAAAAAGAGCTAAGGGTAACTCATCAACTTCACAGATGCAATTATCCTACCAGGAGAGTATGGCACCCAAACCATCAAGGAGTTTGGAAAGCACTTCTCAGAGATTGATTATATGTTTTAACTATAAGCAACCGGGGCATAAGAGCACTGAATGTCCTAAGGCTAGAAAATAGAATGAGTCAATAAGGCAGATAAGAAGTGGGCAGGTTGGAGAGGATATAATATGTTATGGGTGTGGGAAGATGGGCCATATCAGAAGTTTTGCCCTCAGAATCAGCGAGGCGTAGGAAGAAGGATGGTACAATCTGGACAATAGTTACAGGGAGCCCGCCCATCAACTTCCCAGTCGGTACAGCAGCAGTATCAACGAAGAAGTGTTCCACAAGGGACGATGCAAGCTGGGACATCACAGCAGTTGAGGGTGAACCCGTAAGGACAGAGGTTTGGTCGACTATAAAATGTCCAGACACAGGGTAGGATGTTTGTAGTGACAAAGCAGGAGGCGCCAGCTGAGCCTATGGTGACAAGAGGTATTTTTCGCGTCTATTCATCAAGTGCTATTGTGCTCTTAGACATGGGAGCATCCCATTCATTTATCGCTGCATCATTTGCACATGCTTTAGGAATAGATGTTAGCCCCTTGGAATTGTTTTTATATGTTGAGACCCCTATAACGGGATTTTCTTCCTTGACTCATCAAGTGTGTAAAGGGTGTGAACTAAAGGTAATTGATGTTTTTGATGGGCGAGAATTCGCCTCAACTTTTGATTTAATTGTATTGGAGATGAGGGGTTTTGATATCATACTTGGAATGGATTGGCTTGTGTCCTACCAAGCTATGATTGACTGCCATAAACGTAAACTAACCTTAACCATGCCAGAGGGAGATCAAATTCGAGGAAAGGATAAATTATGTAGTTTGTTTGCTTGCATGGTTATGGAAGAAGGAGGCGGGGAACAGAGAGTTGAATTGCCTAGAGTTGTGAATGAATTTTTTGAAGCGTTTCTTAAGGTGATATCCGAATTTCCACTTGAACGGGAAGTAAAGTTTTGCATTGATTTGGTTCCAGGCACAGAACCCATCTCCATTCCACCCCACAGGTTGGCACCGATAGAGTTAACAGAACTGAAAACACAAGTAGAGGAGTTGCTAGCCAAGGGATTCATCCAGCCAAGTACATCGTCTTGGGGTGTGCTAGCATTATTCGCAGCTAAGAAGGATGGGACTTTGAGAATGTTCATTGATTATAGGAAATTGAACAGGGTGACTATCAAGAATAGATACCCGTTGCCAAGAATTGACGATTTATTTGATCAATTGAAGGGATCATTGGTGTTTTCAAAGATTGATCTGCGATCTGAGTACCATCAAGTGAGAATAAGAGAAGGAGACATTCCAAAGACAGCATTCAGGACTCGGTATGGTCATTACGAGTTTCTGGTTATGCCCTTTGGTTTGACAAATGCACCGGCAGTTTTTATGGACTTGATGAATCGAGTCTTTAGAGATTATCTGGATAAGTTTGTGGTGGTATTCATAGATGATGTCTTGGTGTATTCTAAGTCAGAAGAAGAACATGAACAGTACTTAAGGCTCATACTACAATGGTTAAAGGATCATCAGTTATATGCCAAGCTGAGCAAATGTGAGTTCTGGCTTAGAAAGGTTAAATTTTTGGGACATGTTGTCTCAGAGGAAGGATTAGCAGTGGATCCATCCAAAATTGAAGCTATTTTGGAATGGGCTCAACCAAAGTCCATATTTGAGATCCACAGTTTCCTTTGGTTGGCAGAATATTACAGAAGGTTTGTCTCGGATTTCTCTAGATTAGCAACCCCGCTGACTAGATTAACCCGAAAGGAGATCAAATTTGAGTGGAATGATGCACGTGAAAGATCATTTCAAGAGATAAAAAGAAGATTGACTACTGCACCTGTATTAGTCATCCCAGAGAGGGGAGCCAGTTATTTGGTGTATTGTGATGCGTCACAGGACTTGGGTGTGTTCTTATGCAGAATGGGTGAGTAGTAGCATATAGTTCAAAATAGTTGAAGAATCATGAAAAGAATTATCCAGTGCATGATTTGGAGTTGGCAGCGGTTATTTTTGCCTTAAAGAGTTGGAGGCATTACGTGTATGGTGAGAGATTTGAAGTGTTCTTGGACCATAAAAGTTTGAAGTACATCTTTACTCAAAGAGACCTGAATTTGAGGCAACGATGGTGGATAGAGTACATAGAAGATTATGACTTTGAATTGCATTATCATCCAGGTAAGGCTAATGTGGTTGTAGATGCTTTGAGCAGGAAGAGCAGAAGTGCCATGGCTTGTATAGTAGTTAAAGAATGGGAAATGATGGGGATGTTGAATGAGTTTGAATTGGAACTTAAAGAGGGAGAGGAACAAAGGATGTTGCATACTGTTGTCATTCTATCATGATACACCATGTTATAATACCATGTTCACCTTGTCATGCTGTGTCATAACATTACATTACCATGCTAGGCCATGCTAGATATCATATTCACCATGCCATGTCATATGCACCATGTTATATCTTGTCATTATCACCCTACACCATGCTCACATATCTTATTGCAATGATATGCCATCCTATACCATGTAATGATCATGTTATTCCATGCTACCATGCTCATTCATCATGCTATATTATGATATAACGTGCTAGGATATCATTTACCATGGTAGCACATACTTTAAAATGCCATGCCCTCATGTTTATATATACTAACACATGCCTTGATATGCTAGAACATATTCAACATACTTGCACCTAATCATAGAAATTGCATCGCTCACATCATTGTAGGCTCCTAGGCCTTTCACCTAGACTCGACCATCATCACCCAAAACTAAACTCTTGATATAAGCTAAGATCCTTTCCCACATGATAGATACTCAATCATCTACGCTAAGCACAACCTTGGAAGTTGAGCTCTTCATCAGAGTAAAGCCCCTTCCTCTAGTTAGGTGCCAGTTGTCAACTATCTCCTTGTTTGGAGCTAAGCTCCTTTTCTTTCTTAGTAAGGCGCCAAGTGCCAACTATCCCCTTGTCTGGAGCCAAGCATCTTTCCTTTCTTAGTTAGGTGCCAAGCACCAACTATCCCCTTATTTGGAGCCAAGCTTCTTTCCTTCCCTACTTAGGCACCATGCGCCAACTATCCCCTTGTCTGGAGCTAAGCTCCTTTCCTTTTGTAGTTAGGCACCGAGCTTTAACTATCCCCCTAATTGAAGCTAAGCTTCTTTCCTTCCTTAGCTAGGTGCCAAGCGCTAACTGTCTCCTTGTTTAGAGCTAAGCTCCTTTCCATAGATCACCTTACGGTAGAGCTATGTAGGCCTTATCCTTTAACAAGCTATGTAGGCAACTTGAGCAAAAAGGTTTGAGTCTAGTCATCCAAGCGTCAAACACTGTCCTAGAGCTAAGCTCTACATCATTTAAATTTTCATGCCTCTGTTTAACAATAGGGAAGAGCTACATAGACTTGTTCCCTTAACAGGGTATATAGGCAACTCGAGCAGAAGGCTTAAGTCTGGTGACCACAGCGTGAAACATTGACCTCGAGCTAAGCTATTTTCCCTGCTTAGAGCAAGGCATTAACCATCTCTTCACTGGAGCAAGGCTCCATTTTCTAATTACATGCTAGGCACTAATCCTTTTTATTTAGAGCAAGATGCCCTCCTTTAGTTAACTATTTCCTAATTATGCGCTAAGCACTAATTGTCCTTTCCCTAGTGGAGCAAGGCTCTTTTCCTCCAGTTATGCGCTAGACACTAACTGTTCTCTCTCATCTGTAGCTAGGCTCTATTTCTCACTTAAGCACAAAGTGCTAACTGTCTTTTACCATCCAAAGCGAAGCTTTCTTCCCAAGTTATGCGCAAGGCACTTACTTTCATTTCAGTCCTAGAGCCAAACTCTAACAATACAAAGACAATTACTCTTAATTCATACCCAGAGCTGGACTCTTTTTCCCTCATTCCATATCCAGGGTAAGGCTCCTTCACACTGATCTTATATATGACCCTAACCGTATTAGTCATCTTCTCATACACATTTACACATCACATCCGCACCAGGCACTGTCATAAAGCTACGTTGACCTAATCCTTTAGAAGGCTACATAGGCAGCTTGAGTAAATAGCGTGAGCACAATCTCCACGATCTTCATAGATCATTATGTGTGCTAAGTGCCAATTTAGACTTAGAGCTAGGCTCCTACATCCGCATACTAGTTCACACCTTACCAACATATAGTTCAAACCATCTTAGGTCTGAACTACGTTGACCTGATCCCTTCACAGGGTACATAGGTAACATAAGCACACAACTTGAGTCTGGTCACATCAGCCTTCGTAAACTATATTTTAATTTTCACTTTTTCTATATACACACAGACATGCTCATGCATAAGGACTACATAAGTCCACACATCTAAACCCCTAGGATACATCGCTGGCACATAGGCAAACATTTCGCTACACTTGCACATAAGAGCTAAACTGGACCACCTCATGCATTTATGGGTTGTATGTAATGATCATTATAAATCGGAGTATTATATTGTGAGATAATGACTATAAAGAGTGGAAAGGGACTCTAGATATCCCTAGGTATCTAGGCGAAACGGTTTTCGTGCATAGTTGAAACCCCAGACCCATTATCTCTGATTGTACAGACTAGTTAAGAGTCATCAAAAGGGCCATTTGTTATAATTTCAAAACATAAATCAAAACACTTTTTAAGTCAAACTAAAGCACAAGTTTCTTGACACACCCATTTTGAAAGTGTCAAGTGGTGACTCCTAGTCTCTGTAATCAAGGCCCTATTTCAAAACAAAATACAGCTTTTCACATTTAGGTGATCTCAGATGCACCATGTCGCAATAAAGACTTATAACCCGCACTCGTCGACCCTAACATGCAGATCCGATTGTGACACTTCTAAATGTCCTTAAATCCATAATCAGAATCAAATTATGCCTACAGTTCTTCAATTAGAGTTGTTTTAAACACGTTGGTGTAATTGTCTTGGTGTTAAGGTCAATTGATTGATCATACAAAGTTTCTAGCATTTTTGAAACTTCTAGTATCCACTGTTCTTTGTTTTTCTTTTTCTTCGACTAACTAAGGTAGGGAATAAGTGAATTTTATTTACGTATATGATATGTTGAATATGCTATAATGCTAGTTATGTGTTTATTTTAAAGTTTGGATGCATAAAATATGATTTGATACAATATATATTTATACATATGTATATGCTCACTAAGGAAGAAAATGAATAGTAACTTGGATTTATCTCTTGCGATGTTTAAAACAACATTAATTATGCAAACATGTTCATATGTGATTAAAGAAGGAAATGAAAACTATGATTTCAAGGGAACAACTTTAAATTGCATAATTGGAAATTTGAAGTTTGAACACTAACGATAACAAAAATAGAGACCAAGTTGCTATGTCTTTTGAAGGTCATCCAAACACACCGGTCCCTATGTCCAGGCACACAAGACGCGAGCCCTGTGCACACGAGCCCCTAATGTTGCTCCCCAGGCACCCAAACTCTGTGTTTATTTGTGATTTTCTAACCATTTTAAGATGAAACTATTTTCCTAAAGTTTTGATACTAAGGTTTTCAAAGATAATGAATTTTAAAGAATAATGGGTTATGATGGGATAAAAGATATGCTATAGCGTGATTCATGATTTAAGATGTGATATAATATGAGAAATGAGAATATGATTTATTGTCGTTATGATAATGGAATGATATAATGATGTTGCTGGTTATGATAAAGTAACATTATTGATAATATTAATGGAAATAAATGATTTGGTAATGATAACGAAAAGAGATAATGGTTGATAGTTGTGATTCGGGGTTAGCAGATACTAGAAAATAGCAGAGTACATGAATATTCTTAGGTTGAGTGTCCCTAAACTTGCTTAAAGTTTGGTTATCGTACCAATAGATTAGTAGCTTATACTATGATGTTGATATTGGTGCATTGAGACCATTGTATAGTGACTATATATGTGACTATGACTTGGCACATCTAGCCCTTAAGCCTAAGCTCATAAACAATAATGACTCAATTCATCATTTTCATTAAGTGTTGACCATAAAAGATGACAGCCATTTGGACTATGCTCATTGATCATGAGTCAGTCTTGTAGATTTTCCATCCAATGTGTGATGTGATGATGAGAAATGGTGAGTGATAATAAAGTGATTATCTATGATATGATATTGGCATTTCATGAAGTTATGTTGTTATTCAGATGTTGATGATATGTTGTGATGGTGTCATAATCTGTTATTGCTATTATTGTTTCATGATAGTATCCTATTAGAGCATATGTTGTATATTATATATATTTATATTTATGCATCATGGGCATAAGTGGATTAATGCTCACATCCCTGCAGACTGTATTGTAGGTGTAGAGCTTGAGGCTTAAGTGGGCCCTACCATGTTTCGATGTATTTTGTATTAATGTTTATTTTTTATTCCTTCGAGGTGATAGAGATTACTATATTATTTGTTTGCTTAGAGAAGTGTTATTTTAGATTATTTTGATATTGATGTAAAGGCTATAGTGCCTGGATATTATGTTGGACCACCGTTGCTTAGTTACAACCAAGACTTTGTTATTACTATTTTATTATTTATTAATGGATGCCTACTCCAGGACTGGTTGTATGGTTTTGAATAGGGTTTTGTTTGAGTTATATATGATTGCATGTGATCATTTAGTTCACCCCTTGGGTTATGAAACTTGGGACTTGACAATCATACTTGTTAGTATCTAAGCATATCATCTATTGGATATTTATCTAGGCATGTATTCTCCTTTTAGAAAGTACCCAAGCTCAAATCATGTAACCATTTCTTAGCCTCATTAAGATTCAACACAATCCTCTCATCATATTTAAGCAAAGATTTATTCAACATCTTGAACAAATAGTCTGTAGACTTGTTTCTCCACTTGAACATCACATTTGAGTGCATAATAATGATAACAAACTACAACACATTATATTCTTTGCAACCTAGGAATAACACATGTTTAGCCTCAAATATCAACTTATCAAAGTTTAGAACATTATCCACTTCTATGTAGTCAACCATTCCTTGTGTCTCAAGATCATTCTTGAAATTTCCAAATAGCAGATTATCAAACTCATCCTCATTTCTCTCTTGCATTGGTTGTCATTTTCTTTTCAATATCATCACCATTATCATCTATAACATCAATTTCTAGATTTGACAAAATAGTATTAACACTTTACGATGATATACCCAAATTGTGTATTTTAGTGTGATTCATCCCAAAACAAATAGTACATAACTAAATAAATCTTAATGTATATATTACTCATGTAATTAATACATGGACAAAAACTCTTCTCAGTTGATTCAACACTTACAATAGTAAATTTAATTGATGCATTAATTGTGATGACTTATGTTTTGTTATATAATATTTTAATCTTAATGCATATGGTTATGATTTAATGGCATGCAAATGTTATTAATGTGATGCATTAGTGGACTTAGTTGCTTAGATCTTGGGATTTAGTTTTAATTTCAATTCAAACACAAAGAATTTTGGAAGGGAAATAGGGTCCGAGTGCATAGGAGGGAGCCCCCGGGCACACAGCCTAGCTTAAGGGTCTGGGTACATAAGAGGAAGTCCCAGGCACGCAACCTAGCCTAAGTTCACACTCCTCCTTCTCCAAGGGCTAGGGGTTGTATTATTAGCAACTTGAATGTCAATCTCTAGTTCTTTTTGGCTACAACAAGTGCTTTTCATTTTTGTCTTGTATGAGCTGCTTTTTCTACAGGGGCCTTCATGAGGATCATGACCATCTTTTCTTTAGTTGTTCTTTTACGGCTAGAGTGTTGCTTGCTATATTGACGGAGTATAGGTTTTAAGCTTCCTATACTTCTCAAGTGGAGGTTGTTGAGTGGGATTTGGCTAATTTCTGAGGGTCTACATTGAGTTTTGTTATTGGTAAGCTAGCTTTCGCTACTTGTCTTTATGTTATTTGGAAGGAAAGTAATAAAAGGAAGCATGATAATTGCTATTTGTATGAGGTTACTTTTATCAAATTCGTGAAGAATTTGGTTCGGCTATGTGTGATGAGTTGTTTGGGTTTTCCAAAGATTGGTTAGAACTGGCATTTGATTCAATATTGGAATCTTCCTACTTCTATTTGAAGATACAGATGCTATTGAGTTGTTTTGTGGTTACTTGTTTGTTTCCCTTTGCTATGTACAGTTTATTTTAGTAAGAGTGGTTTGCTTGGCTGTTGGTTTGTTCGAGGGTATGCCCCTGAGTTCTTGTATAAAACATTTTTATTATTAATTTAATTTACTTTACCTTTCAAAAAAATGAGTGGAGAATGGAAGTTGATAAGTTCATGAAAGTCTTACAGTTCTTTAATTGAATCTAATCCGAACCCGTTTGAATTGTTGTTTCACTGTTGAGTCTGTAAATTGATTGTACCAAATTTTTGGAATTTTCAAATTTTTCAGTCGTTCACTATTGTTTATTTTTCTTTGTTTGAGCAACTAAGGTAGGGATTTAATGCTTGTTATTTGCATACATGATATGTTAAACATATTATGAAGATGTTTGCATTTGTTTGAAGGATTAGAAGTATCTATCATAAATGCTATATATGTATGTATGTTTCTATTGACCCGAGGAGGATGATGAATAGTAAATCAAAAGTATGTTCCATACTTTGTAAAATTTTAAGTTGATTACATGGCTGAGTTCTTATGTGATTAGAGAAGTTGACTGAATATGAATTTTGTGAAAAATTATTGTAAAATGGAGAATTTCGAATTCAAATTTTTAATTAATGGTAATATTGAAACAGAGCCTAAATTGGATTAAACCACTGGACTGACCCGGGTGCGTAGACCCTCCTATTTGGGTGCACAAACCTCCCGAGTGTAGGGGAAAGGAGCCTTACGCACACGGACCTTCAACCTGGGTCCTCCGGCGCCCAAACTAAGGGCTTCCAAACTGCTTTTCCCACTTTGTTTTGAAATCTAAAAGTTTTCAAAGGTTGACATAGTACTTCTAAATAATTTTCAAAGGATAATATTTCTATCACTTGATAAAAATAATTAATTGTGAACGAGTAAGAAATGTGATTCATAATTTAAGCACATGACTTGATGTCACAGGTATGAGGTGAATGACCATGATAAGAATAGTGACATTGATAATTGGTATTAGAAAAGATGATGAGATAAAATTGTTGGTTGTTGATTTCAAATTTGCAGGTACGAGAAAGAGGATAAAGACATAGTAAATTAAATATTGTGTGTATCAAACTCATTAAGCACTTTATGGTACCCCAAAAGTCCCTCCTACCATTAACATAAGATTTGAACATGACACAAACAATCACATATCCAAGCACTCATAACAATCCCAGTCCTATAATAAGAACTCTCATATGGCACACAATGCCATCTTATGCACCATCTGCAGCTTAGAATAGCACCATATCACTTAATCATTAAACAATGCCAGAACTAGATCATGCCATAGTACTATCCTAAATGGTCCCACGCCACTTCATCATCTCAAGAAATACCTCACTTTTATCACATACAACTAGTTTGTCATAACTTAATCCGCATATTGCCATGCCAAGGTAGCATCTGTATTTTTTTAGTCGTGTGAAGTTGGCATTTTATTTACCAAAAAAAAAAAAGTTGGCATTTTATCTCTCATTTTTCTACTTAAAATAACACTGCACCCTTCTGCCAACTAGAGCCAGTAACCATATAATTTTGTATCCAACCATTAACATATATAACCTTTTAACCCTTCAAACACCTATTTAAACATTTTTGTGACAAACCAATCTAATTGTAATACCCCAAATTTTCATGTTAATATAATTTGATGGTTTTAACATGTTTTGGGCATGTTAGTATGTTAATTAAATGATATTAGTCATTTAAGATGACTTAGGGGTGTGAATTTTGGAAGAAATTGGCAAAATAGCTCAAAAGTCAACATTTTGACTCGAGAGCATGCTGAGGGGCACCCGAGGTTATGAGAGGCGCCCATGGCTCTAGGACGGGCGCCCGTGGTCCATGAGGGGCGCCCCACTTGTACAGACAATCAACAGTAGGGGTCCTCTGCGTTTTCCAGTCGACCACTTACCCCTATACACCTATATTAGGGCTAGGGGGATGGAAAAATTTGGAAGACACTATTTGGGGATTAAAATATTGGTTTTATATATATATTAGTGTGTATGATGCAAGAGAGAGAGAGAGAAGTGAGTTGGAGAAGAATAAACCGGGTGAGAAGCAAGGAAGAGCAAAGGAAAAAGAATAAGACAACCGGGTAGGGTTTTTGAAGGTAGGTTCTTCTTCTCTCCATAGAACTCAAATTCCTTTGGTAAGATTGTAATTAGAACCCTAAGAAACCTTCCTACGTAATTTATTTGTAGTTTTGATGAAAGAGAGAAGAGATTGAGTCCATCAAAGTTTGAAGGTTTGGAAGCTCAAGACACCTTCCTGTTGATCTATCTTCTTGCCACTTGAGGTATGGATTTCTAGTCTCATTTTAGCATATATGGGATGTATTTGATCTAGTAAATACTTTTATGAAATCTATTTAAGATTTGGAAACCATGGAGGTGGAATTTGTGTGGATGAATGGATATGTATATATATGTATAGGTTGAGTCAAGATTTTTGTATTGAAGGAATGGATGGATTAAAATTGGTTTTGATGGACTTTTCAGAGTCTTCTAGGTCCTAGACAACCCAAGAAAATGAGATATTAGGTTAGGTATTAGATTGGGTAAAGTTTGGAACCTAGAAACATGGCTTAGAGCTTGAACCAGAACAGAGTAACATTCTGGACAACAGAGGGGCGCTCGTGAACTTAGGTGGGGCGCCCATGACCCTTGAGGGGCTCCCGTGAATTTATGTGGGGTGCCCATGACTCTTGAGGGGTGCCCATGAACTTATGTGGGGCGCCCACCGAGAGCAAGTCATTTTTCCCCTTTTTGCTTAGTTTGACCTCCCACCCTAGACTTGTGAATGTGTTGGTAATTTGTTTTTTAATTGATTAATTACATGGATTTTAAAAAGGGAAATGAGCTTTAAAAAGTGATTAAGGTGTGGTTATCTTAATCTAATGGGATTTAACTTTTAGGGGTAAGTGAATGTCATCTTGAATTGCATGAATTGGAAGATTACTTTGAGATAATAGTTTTAATTGAATTAGATTGTGAATATGCCTTGATGTAAACAAAATGTTAAAGATTATGAACTTGCGATTGATTAAGTGGAACGTAACTTGACAAAGGGACTCATGTTTATAATGTTGGTAAATGTGGAATGCTTAACAAGGTTTGAGCTGTGTAACATGTAATAAGACATGGGATGAATTGTAACACTGACGTGAGTGTTGACTAATGAATAATGATAAATGTTGAAAGTTTAACGATGCTTGATCAATGTTGTTATGTGATGAATCTTGGGATGAACCGAAATGTGGATATATGTTGTGGGAAAGTATATGATGTGAATGTGAACTTATGAATGATGAGATGTTATGTGATGAATGATGGTTGTGTACCGGGGGCTGTGGTGGGGTGTGAAAATAGGAAGGGTCGTGAGATTACCCTCAGGTTGAAAGGCCCAGAACCTGCGCAGGGTTTGGTGTCAATGCCAGTAGGTTAGTAGCTCACAACATTGTGTGTGTTTTGGCTCCTCGTGGCCCTAGACGGTGATCCTAAACAACGACATCGATTTATCGTTTCCATTGGGTATTGGCCCATAAAAGACAATAGTATGTATGCACCCAACCCCCGAGGATTTTGTGGCTATGGCTATGTGATTGATTAATGAAATGATGGTACTGTGGATATGATTTCATGATTGAATGATGAACAAATGTAATGTGGAAGTGGATATGTGATTGAATGTTGAATATGTGATAATGTGATATGGAATATGATTGGATACAAAGTTGGGAAATTTAATAATGGAGAATAATTGGACTTGAATGCTACACTATGATGTTATTGAATAAAGATAAATATTGTAAATATGGTTATGTGGTCGGCTATGCTTAAACATCAAAGAGATAATTGAAATGCGATATAAACACATGCATGGAATTTCAAAGATTAAATATAAATTGGAAACTTAATTATTCTTATAATTTTGTTGTGTAAATATATATATATATATACTCCATGTCAGTTATGTAGTTATGTTGATAAATTGTTGTGGCACTAGAACATATTGAGATAACTAGATGCACCATGAATAGTATGCACGTTTGGAATACATATCATATATGTTTGTTTGAGACATCGTGGGCACAAGTGGATCTGTGCTCACGTCCCTACAGAATTTGATGCAGGTACAGGCCATGATAATCAGGTGGGCTAATGGGGTTGGACTAGAAGGGTGTGCATGAGCCCACCAAGCTTAGCAAAGCTCTTAGTTATTTAGTTTAAATTTCTTTTGGAATTGTAATATTGTACATTGAGGACTTGTTCGATTTGGTTGTTAGGGCCCTAAGGCCTAAGTTATGTATAAATGAGAGGATAGTTGGAAGTTTGTGACTTGACTTTAGCCAGGGTTAAATTTATGTTATCTTATCTATGTCTCGAGCTCACTAGTTTACATTGCGTTGCTCTGATTATGGGTTGGTTATGTTAATGCATGTTGTGTATGTTTATCACTCACCCCTCGGGTCACGAGATCCGAGGCATGACAGGTTGGTATCAAAGCCTAGGTCAGAATACCTAAGGGACAGTGGGAGTCTATCATTGCATGTTATATGTTGATGTGATATAGCTGACATTTAGTCATTTTCATGGGATGGACTTTTTAGTACCTTATGATAAGGATTATGGTGAAGGTGATTAGAGCTAAATGTTACTAGAACCTTGATCATATTGTTTAGAGAAATGAGGATTTGGTAAACATCCCTGGCTAAAGATAAGTAAGGCTGATAGGTGAGTAAATGGTGTAATCATTGGAGGTTTGTGAACCTAGAAGTAATGTTTGACAGATGTTTTAATGGTAGACCTGGCAATATGAAAGATGATTTGAAGTGATATTGGGTATGATTGAAAGATAGTAAGTGCTATGGGGTTTAGAGAGTCTAGGGTTGTGATTTTGGGATTTATTGAGGCTACCTTTTACCGGTGGAAATTGTGAGATTATGGAATGAATTTGACGTAGATATGGCAATGGTAGAAAATTTAAAATCTTAAGATGGATGAGTTACTAACATGATAAGTGGTAAATGACCATTATAGTGAGTTGATGATAATCAGTTATTTGATGATATTGTGATGAGGTAACCTTTTTAGTAAATGATATTAGGCATATTGGGGAAAAACTTTGTGTTCACATGGTCAATTGGAGAATGAATAAAAAGGGAGTTTAAGTGTCACCTTGTGAGTGAGGTGTTGACTTTGGATGTAATACTTGGGGATGAGTAGGAGTAAACTCCCAAGAGTTGGTTTGACTTTCATAGATTCCACATTAGATGTCGCTATTATTTTTCTGTTAGGCCATATTCTATGGCACCAATAAAGTTTTGGAGGTTTGGAAATTCAATCAAATGATTGTGAGTCTACGATTCTATAAAATATAGTATTGGACATCGGGACATTTGAAATTCTTGCTAAGAGGAATGGTGAAAAGCTTGGGTTTTAAGTGGAATTGGAAGTTGGTAAACTTGGTGGTACTTAAGGTAGCATGTTGCTTATTGAGTTTGATGTTTTGACTGAATCATTTGGCATCAAGAACAATAGATGTTGAATTGGTTTGTAAGGGACAAAGTTTGGAGATACGGGATATTTGGGTCAGATGATTTTGAAGGATTAGTGTAGTAATTGAGTATAGCCAAGATTGTGTGTGATGTTTAAATTTTGTGGATTTGGCAGGGTACCACCTTTATCTTACTCAAGTACCTCTTAGTTAATGGACTTATTGATTCTAATGAGTTGGGGCAAAGCACAAATGTGTGGGTTAACGATAATGAGAACATTTTATGGCACGGGGTATATGTTGAATAAAATTTTATGATTACTTTTACTTGAAGAATAGATTGCTTTTAGTATTATGGAAGGTTATGGGGAAGATTGAGTTACGTGATAATGTCTAATGATTAGATGGCAATGTCAATTAAGGAGATTGGAAGTATATGAAGAGGAATTACCTGTGCCTAATTCGGTGTTAGCTATGATATTTTTGCATTGAAGTCTTGTTGTGGTTAAGTAAACTAATAGAACAATTTGGAATGCGTTAGAACCTAAGGATGCCAAAGGTGTTTGATTATGTAAGGTGAAAGAGTGGTTAAGTAACTTTCAGTGAATACTTGGGATGTCAAGACTAGTTGGGATGAGAATAATGGTAATAGAGGCATAAATTCTCACAAAGGTGAGTTACTCAGAGATGATATAGGAAGGTTATACTCCATGTTACTTATTGCACTTCTTATATATTGCAGGATGAATCCTAGTAATTTTAAACTTTGAAAAGAACTGATCATAGCTGAATCCAAGTTTTATTGAATTCTTGATTGCTACTGGCACATTAAATGTTGAAAATACCTTTGAGTTGAATGTTTTCTAAGCTGTTATGTTGATATTCTTTTGGCTCAAACACCTAAAATTTTGGTTACCAAATTGTGCTAAAGTTGTCACACTAAGAAAATTCTTTCATTTCTATGTTGTTTACTTGAAACTTAATGGCATTGCTATTTCACTGATGTCGGTAAAACGCACTATTATAACTTTGGAATGGTTATTGTGTTGAATTTGGTTCAATGTTGGTAAAAATTCTTGAATGGCTAATTCAACCCACTGCATCTCAAATGTGGCTACTATGATTTGAATTCCTTAATTGAAAAATGCTAATGGGTGAGGAAATGGACATGTATGAACTGAAAATTTGAACCTATTTGGTTTTCTGAAAGGATGTGCTAATTTATTATGATAATGTATTATGCTAATGTGTCATGGTAATGTACTATGGTAATGTGTGAATTGAAATGCAAATATGTTGTGGTGATGTGTTGTAGTAATGTGTGTGAATTGAAAATTTGAACTAGTTTGGTTGTTCTTAACCTATTGAGTGTTAAGGCATTTGACTTTATAGAAAGGTGCTAGTTGTAGGAACTTGCTTGGCTAAGTGGTTTTGGGTTTGAGTGTTATGATGAAATCAAGGATATGCCTTGGCAATGTTACGCAAAGAGGGATATGGGATCCCAATCGTGGGACTATCTTTATTTGAAAACGCATAAGTATAGAGACATAGCTATAAATGGGTGAACTGAGTTTGAGAATGAGTAAGTGTACTGTGAGTAGATGAACTTTGGGAAAAAAAAGGTTTAGAAGTGGATTACAATTGGGATTATGGTAAGACATGGTAACATTAAGAGATATGGTAAAATGAAGTACAAGGGGATGTTCATGAAAGTTTTGAGGGTGTTTTAAAAGAGTTGCTAGTTAATTGCCTGATAGGAGAAAGAGAAAATAGATGTCAAAGGTTGACGCAAGGAAAGAGGTTTATTAAATTTGGGAGATTGATTTGTGTGCTTACGGTACCCACTGGTGGGTTAAACCGGGTATGTTTGGAAGATAAGGTAAATTTTTTTTAGTTGTTGGGTTTTGCTCGATAAGATCAATTGTTATATGGTGGATGGAAGATTACATGGAAATTTAGTTGTGAAGTAGAGGACAATAGAGAAAGTTGGAAATGGGATATTTTGCTAAATATTTGAAAATTCAAAGAATGTTTGACGGCTTTAGTTATACTAAACTTATCATATTGGTCAGGCCTTGAGACAATTAACGTGGGTTTATACAAAGGGGTGGATTAAATGTTGAATACAATTAGAATCAAGAATTGTACTTTGGACATATACGTATTGAAGAAGACTGTGGCAAATGTGAGGGAAATTAAAACTGATAAGACAGAGGGGCTTTGGTTGAATTGAACTTGAGAGCTTAACATATGGTGTCTTATGGATCGTGACTCTCTATAGGAAATTGTGGGATTTGGCCTTGAATACCTGAATGGTGTGTTTGAATGTAGTCAAGAGAATTATTGATGTTTCAAAGGAATGGTTTAAGGTTTGAACACTATTAATAGAAGATGAGTTGAAAAGAGAGTTCCAAGACAACCTATTATGAGTTTCTGCTACAGACTGGCTAATGCTTTGGTACCTTTATGGAGATAATGAGGTGGGGTGTTTAGATTGTTATTCAGATGAATTGAAACATGTGAATGTTCTTCAGTGATTGATATGTTGTTCATTTGTTGAAGTCTTAATTAGAGGATGAGTATTTACCGAAGTTGAGGTAAAGTGGATATGGTACGTAGACTTGTATATATTTATGAATGAACTGTCAGGGATGACATTAAACAGTGAATTAAGGAGTTTCTATGTTGGATTGCCTATGGTAATGATATAATCTCTAGTCAGTTAAAATGTTGGCTTGCCAATTGGTTTATAAGGTGTATGTATCTATGTGGGAGTATTGAGCTAAGGAAAGGAAATGGCTTGGGATAGACGTAATTTATTGAGCTTAGTATGATGAGGTTAGAACTTTATGGGCAAGTTCTGTTTACAGTGAAGACAAGGAAAAAGGAAGAATGTGTGGACTGAAAAAGGGTTCCAGAACGGAGTGACTTGCCTACTTAGCTTTATTTGATGGTTCCCTCGCTGATGATTAATTATGTTGTGGATTTTAATTTATTCAAAGAGATGTTTGTGGTAATTTTCAAGGTTGATTTCAACCCCAAGTTTAGTATAGTTATAATGTGACCTATTTGGTTTGTGATATAGTTTGAATGGATGGACCACAGTTTCGGCTACAAAAGAGTTTAGTGTTGAGGTTACATGCTTAAGTGTCGGACCTACAGGGAGAAGCTTGAACAAAACAGAAAGGTGACCTTTTTAAGGAAATGATGAATCTAGTACAAGATAAACTGTATTAGGGGCCAATTGGATAAGTAAGCGCATTAAGGATATCATCAATTCTTAACTAGAAAATATTGATTAAATGAGAGAAGTTATGAAGATTTAAGAAAAATCTAAACGTTGGGATGTGTGGAAAGAAAAGAAGTTCAATTTTATTGAGGAAAGAGATTGGCAGGAAAGGTGATTGGATAGAGTATTATGGGAAACCATATAGTAAGGGATGAAGGATAAGGATTTGAAAATTTTGATTGCTATTGCTTGAGGAACCATTGGAATAATTATTGAGTTTACCGATTTACAATGAAGGTATAGTTATTAGTGTTTTTGAATTGTTATGATCGATTTATAAAGTGAATTGAATATTGGCTAATGAATAGAATTTCAAGTTTCACATTTTGTAAGAGATTTCGGGAGGATAAGGGACTTGCTTAATGATATGAGCACAAGTTATGGAAGAGACATCCGTGACTGTTTACCCAAGAATTTGGATATGACAATGGTATGAAATTTGGAAGGCGAAATTTTTTGAAGAGGGGAGAATGTAATATCCCAAATTTTCATGTTAATATAATTTGATGGTTTTAACATGTTTTGGGCATGTTAGTATGTTAATTAAATGATATTAGTCATTTAAGATGACTTAGGGGTGTGAATTTTGGAAGAAATTGGCAAAATAGCTCAAAAGTCAACATTTTGACTCGGGAGCATGCTGAGGGGCGCCCATGGCTCTAGGACAGGCGCCCGTGGTCCATGAGGGGTGCCTCACTTGTACAGACAATCAACAGTAGGGGTCCTCTGCGTTTTCCAGCCGGCCCCTTACCCCTATACACCTATATTAGTGCTAGGGGGATGGAAAAATCTGGAAGACACTATTTGGGGATTAAAATATTGGTTTTATATATATATTAGTGTGTATGATGCAAGAGAGAGAGAGAGAAGTGAGTTGGAGAAGAAGAAACTGAGTGAGAAACAAAGAAGAACAAATGAAGAAAAACATGACAACTGGGTAGGGTTTTTGAAGGTAGGTTCTTCTTCCCTCCATAGAACTCAAATTCCTTTGGTAAGATTGTAATTAGAACCCTAAGAAACCTTCCTATATAATTTATTTGTAGTTTTGATGAAGGAGAGAAGAGATTGAGTCCATCAAAGTTTGAGGGTTTGGAAGCTCAAGACACCTTCGTGTTGATCTATCTTCTTGCCACTTGAGGTAGGGATTTCTAGTCTCATTTTAGCATATATGGGATGTATTTGATCTAGTAAATACTTTTATGAAATCTATTTAAGATTTGGAAACCATGGAGGTGGATTTTGTGTGGATGAATGGATATGTGTATATATGTATATATTGAGTCAAGATTTTTGTATTGAAGGAATGGATGGATTAAAATTAGTTTTGATGGACTTTTCAGAGTCTTCTAGGTCCTAAAAAACCCAAGAAAATGAGATATTAGGTTAGGTATTGGATTGGGTAAAGTTTGAAACCTAGAAACATCTGTTAGAGCTTGAACCGGAACAGAGTAACATTCTAGACAACAGAGGGGCGCCTGTGAACTTAGGTGGGGCGCCCATGACCCTTGAGGGGCGCCCGTGAATTTATGTGGGGCGCCCATGACCCTTGAGGGGCATCCGTGAACTTATGTGGGGCGCCCACTGAGAGCAGATCACTTTTCTTATCTTTGCTTAGTTTGACCTCCCACCCTAGACTTGTGAATGTGTTGGTAATTTGTTTTTATATGAAACTTTTAATTGATTAATTATATGGATTTTAAAAAGGGAAATGAGCTTTAAAAAGTGATTAAGGTGTGGTTATGTTAATCCAATGGGATTTAACTTGTAGGGGTAAGTGAATGTCATCTTGAATTGTATGAATTGGAAGATTACTTTGAGATAATAGTTTTAATTGAATTAGATTGTGAATATGTAAACAAAATGTTAAAGATTATGAACTTGTGATTGATTAAGTGGAACGTAACTTGACAAAGGGACTCATGTTCATAATGTTGGTAAATGTGGAATGCTTAACAAAGTTTGAGCTGTGTAACATGTAATAAGCCATGGGATGAACTGTAACATTGACGTGAGTGTTGATTAATGAATAATGATAAATGCTGAAAGTTTAACGATGCTTGATCAATGTTGTTATGTGATGAATCTTGGGATGAACCGAAATGTGGATATGTGTTGTGGGAAAGTATATGATGTGAATGTGAACCTATGAATGATGAGATGTTATGTGATGAATGATGGTTGTGTACTGGGGGCCGTGGTGGGGTGCAGAAATAGAAAGGGTCGTGAGATTACCCTTGGATTGAAAGACCCAGACCCAGAACCTGCGCAGGGTTTGGTGTCAGTGCCAATGGGTTAGTAGCCCACAACATTGTGTGTGTTTTGGCTCCTCGTGGCCCTGGATGGTGATCCTAAACGACGACGTCAGTTTATCATTTCCGTTGGGTATTGGCCCATAAAAGACGATATTATGTATGCACCCAACCCCTGAGGATTTTGTGGTTATGGCTATGTGATTGATTAATGAAATGATGGTACTGTGGATGTGATTTCATGATTGAATGATGAACAAATGTAATGTGGAAGTGGATATGTGATTGAATGTTGAATATGTGATAATGTGATGTGGAATATGATTGGATACAAAGTTGGGAAATTTAATAATGGAGAATAATTGGACTTGAATGCTACACTATGATGTTATTGAATAAAGATAAATATTGTAAATATAGTTATGTGATCGGCTATGCTTAAACATCAAAGGGATAATTGAAATGTGATATAAACACATGGATGGAATTTCAAAGATTAAATATAAATTGGAAACTTAATTCTGCTTATAATTTTGTTGTGTAAATATATATATATATATACTCCATGTCGGTTATGTAGTTATGTTGATAAATTGTTGTGGCACTAGAACATATTGAGATAACTAGATGCACCATGAATAGTATGCACATTTGGAATACATATCATATATGTTTGTTTGAGATGTCATGGGCATAAGTGGATCCGTGCTCACGTCCCTACAGAATTTGATGCAGGTACAGGCCATGATAATCAGGTGGGCTAATGGGGTTGGACTAGAAGGGTGTGCATGAGCCCTACCAAACTTAGCAAAGCTCTTAGTTATTTAGTTTAAATTTCTTTTGGAATTGTAATATTATACATTGAGGACTTGTTCGATTTGGTTGTAAGGGCCCTAAGGCCTAAGTTATGTGTAAATGAGAGGATTGTTGGAAGTTTGTGACTTGACTTTAGCCAAGGTTAAATTTATGTTATCTTATCTATGTCTCGGGCTCACTAGTTTACGTTGCGTTGCTCTGATTATGGGTTGGTTATGTTAATGCATGTTGTGTGTGTTTATCACTCACCCCTCGGGTCACGAGATCCGGGGCGTGACACTAATAGAATCATTGCTTTACGCTATCACATTTGAACACAATGGAATGACTATACTTTAAGTGTTTAATATGGTAATCTCGATATTCGCCAGAACTACGGGTGACCTAATTCTTAGACTGCTGAGATACGTAGGAAACCAAAATGGTTTGGTCACCCACTTTAACGGATCAAACCACTTAAGACATTTTCTATTCCCTTAAAGCAGTTACTAATGTAACCCCAAGCATAACAGATTAATAAACCAAATTCAATATAAGAAGGGCCATTTAATCATCAAATCCTTGATCAAGGTTAAATACTCAAGAATTGTCAAACTCTTAAGCCTTTAGCCTATTCTTTGTTCAAATAACCATACCCAAATGCAACCTATTACTTCAAGGCAAACCAACATTCCAAAGAAAACACGCCCTTAGCAATTTTCAAGAGCTAAAAAAAATAAGTCTCCAAAGTCAAAATGACTAGAGCCATCATTTTAGCGACCCTGATTAGCCTAAAAATATCCATTTCTAAACCTTTTCCCCAAAAAAAAATCATATATTCTTTTTCATTAGAGCCTACCTTGGATCATTCCCCAAAAGGGGATAAAAACCAAGAAGTGTTTAGATACCAAGGGCATCTGCCATCAATACAAACGTCATTTTACTTCAATTAGACAAGACAAGTAAACTTTAGAATCATCAACACAACTCAGAAGTGGTTTATTTGAACAAAGTGATCAAATTCAAAATGAATAGAGACCCTTATTTCTGTTATACTTAGAATAAGACATTTAAACCCCTTACAAGCCCGCTGAACCAATTCATATTCTTATGTTATGGAGCCCCCAAAGGTCATCCCCCATACTCCTGCAATGTAGAAGAATAGAGCAAAGCCAAAGGCCAAAAAAAAAAAAAAAGGAAGAAAAAGACAAAGAACCAGAGTCAATCTAAAGATAAAAAATAGCTCCAAAGTCTAAAGTCAAAATCAAGCAAAGACTTGACTCTAAACAAAGTAAAGGAGAAGTATAAGCATCATCGGTAACTCAAAAACTTCAAAATAAAGAAATCAAATCTCAAGTACCAAGAATAACAAAATGCACCAGCTCATCAAATGAAGAATAAGACGACCTTAGGATCATTTAAACCTAAAAAAATAATTTGAGCCCAAATATCCTTCATTTCTTCAAACTCTCACCCAAACCTACACTACAGGCCAAATTAAGTCCTCGCAAATTGAAATTGAAATCTTTGTTCAAATACATGCATCCATCAAAGACACCTAAAGCGCTTCTCAAGAGAAAGGATGCATTCTTATGTACAAGACCTTACAGATGATCCTTTGTAAATTTTACCCGAGTAGGAATAGGAATTTGAGCTTGTACATTCCTCCATTTCTTCTAGCTTTAACTAAGTCCTATATTACAACTTAAATTAAAGTCCTCTTTGAATGGCAATGAACACTTAGTCAACGAGCTCTCAAAAGGTAGGGTCACCTCCCTCTTTTCTAAAGCTATCCTGATTGCTCACAATCATTGCTGATTTTAACCTCATTTTATACTCTTCTTTGGAACATTTTATCAAGTAAAATTTATTTCTTATCATGTTTTAATTACTTACATTATTTATATGTGTTTTGCAGGGATATGGAAGGAAAACACCCAAAGAAAAGCAACTTGGAAGCTTAAAGAAGCAAATCAGCAAAGAAGTGAGAAAGCCTATTGATTACAACTTGGGGCATATCTTGAGCTTTCGGGATCCAATTGAGGTGATTCAAAAGCCCAAAAGTAAGCTACAACTTTCATGAAAAACCTAGGTCCAAAAGAGGTCTACATCTACCCTAAAAACAACTTACAAATTGCATAATTCAGAATTCTTCAGATGGTTTAACATGACACCTTATCAGTGTTTTGACCATAACTTTTTACTCACAACTCAGATTGATGCAATTCTTTTAGGGTTGGAAAGAGGACTTAAAGGGCTACAATATACTGGTGGAGCTAAATACTATCCTCTGGCTTCTCGATGGTGCCGAGATGGCAAACTCCAATAGCTCCTAACTCTCCTCATTGCTTAATGGTGTCCTAACAGCGTCAAGACGTGGTAGCCCCAATGGTTCAAATTTTAGGGTTTTCCTGTATTCTTCTATAAATACGGATGTTGTATTAGACTTTAGGGAACCGATAATACACTTTAGGATTATTTTCTTGAGAGTTTTTTTTTTATATTTTTAGAGTTTTACACTACGTTTTTATGCATTCGATTTGTTTGAAGTTTTGTAAGGTGATTTCACTTTTCATTTACATGTAAGTTACTTATTCTTCAATACTTTCAATTAAAAGTTTTTCATTTCAAGTTTTCTACTTTTGTTTATACTTCGTATTTGTTTCACAATACTTGCACGTATTTGGTTTTGCTTCGAATGGATGTTTGTTGTTCTTTATGTAGTTTTGTTTACGACTAAAATATTGTAGGCTAAATCTGTCTTGGTTTTAACCTAGGAACATAATAGAAGAGAAGAAGATAGATTCGAATATTATGATCTTAAATGAAATATATTTTGATTAGATTGTAAGATTCATTGAATCTAGGTCTAACCCTAGAAATTGAATCATCCAAGTTATAATTGGCCCTTGTTTATGAGTTGAAGCTCGTGCACACTAAGTTTCTAATTTAATGTCTAGGTAACTTCGAATCTAATTTCAAAACCATAGTTCAATACTTGTTTTACAAAAGGTTTTTAAAATTAAATCTTCCAACCTAGCACTACATGCATAGATGATAGGTTGAGTTACAAATATATTCAATCGATCTCTTCAAATCTGTTACAAGAATAGGTTAAAACCAAGTGTTTTCATTTAAGAGTAATTTTCTAAAATTGAATGCATCTTTTCATTAGTATATTTAGTTTAAGTTAAGTTTTGTGTTTGAGCATCTTTTAAACTTATTTTCAAAAACCCTAAAAAGTTAAAAAAATAAAAAAATTGATTTTTCTCTTTTTTGTTTACTATTCTTTGCAAGTGTTTTCAAACAAGTTTTTCCGAAAACAAATAATCACACACTTGCTCCTTGCGGAGATGACCTAAGACTTACCTAAACTAAACTATGACCACCTCATGGATTTGAGAGTATAAACCCTTTCAATTTCTGTGAGCAGTCAAATTTTTGGCACTGTTACCGGGGAGCAACAGTTGGTGTGACAAATTTGAAGAGCTTGTGGCAGAACATGCTTGCCACCCATCTTCAACACAATTACATTTAGACTTCGAGGTGGCATTGCTCCATCCTTCTTTTTAATTTTTATTTTCATCTTTATTTTTCTTTCTTTTTATTAATTTTAGGAATCGTTAGAGAATATAATTTAAAAAAATTTTTAAAAATTTTTGAGATTCTTGAATTGCATGCAATTAAGATCGGGTAGGGTAATTATAGTTGATCCTGAACTAGAAGACCCATCTTACGTTCCCAAATTGTTAGACTTACTTTCCACAGTCTCACTCACCACTTCGTCATTTCATTTAATGGCTAACTTAAGAGGTGGGGAAAGTGTCCACAGGGACAATAATCCCCCAGAGGTTCAAGGTTTTATACCAATGAAAGATCACTTGAACCTAGTTAGGTGAACCACACCTTCATGTATCATTCTACCTTTAAATAGGGAGAACTTTACCTTCAGACTTGGGATTATCCAACTCCTTCCCATATTTTATAGCCTTAACTCTCAAAATCCCTACAATCACTTGAGAGAATTTGAGGAAGTAAGTAATACTTGCATTAACCAAAACGTCAACGAGGATATAGTGCGTCTTTAACTTTTTTCTTTTTCCCTCAAGGACAAGGGCAAAATTCTGGCTCAATTCCCTTCAACCTCATTCTGTTGGAACCTGGCATGAGATGTAAACTGACTTTTTGAAAAAGTACTTCCCAACTAAAAGACTCAGCACTATAGGTGACAAATCACGACATTTTCATGTAAACATAATGAGAATTTCTGTCGTGCGTGGGAGAGGTTCAAGTACCACCTAATGGCCTGTCTTTATTATGGCTTTGAGCCATGGAGATTAGTAAGCATCTTCCATGAGTCTTTGACCCCCAATCTTAAGTAACTTGTGTCTACCATGTGTAATGTTACTTTATTTGATAAGACTGCAGAGGATGCTATGGACTTCTTTGGCATGGTGGCCAAAGACTCTAATGATTAGGAAATTGGACCTCCTTCTTCTTCTGAGCATAGGAATCTTTTACCTAGTGGCCAATTAGAATTGAGTAAGAGCGATGACCTTCTAGCTAGGCTAGCTACAATGTGACATAAGCTGGATGTTCTAGAATTGAAAAACAAGGAAAAACTGGTAGAGTTTAAGGTTATTTGTGCTACTTGTGACCAAGTGGTGCATGACATTAATTTGTGCCCTGAACTTCCACTGCATAAAGAGATAACATTCAGCCTCCAAAACTATCCCTTTCCCAATAGGAATCAAGTAAGCAATCCTTACCCACAATGTGGTAATATCAATTATCAAGTGGAAGGTCAGGCCTTTAATGCATGCCCACCTGAGATATCCTCCTGGTTTCTCTTGGAGGAATGATAACCAAGGGCAATAATTTCAACAAACTCCACCATTTCAACAAATTTCTCCACCACCACCTTAATACCAATAGCACAATCCTATTACATTTGAACCTGCACAAAAGAAGCCAATTGAGGACACTCTTCATCAAATCTTGCAGCGGCAGTTGAGCATCAATAACAACATCAACCAGGCTTTAGATGACATAAAAGGGCAAATTTCTAAGTTGACACAAATTATGAGCACCACTCTAAGTGGTAAACTCCCTGCACAGACACTCCCAAACCCAAAAGGCGAAGTGAATATGAGTGAGTCGTTGACCTCAGGCACTATCTCACATGAGCAAGTACAAGCAGTTACCACTTTAAGAAGTAGGAAAGTCATTCAGAAACCTATAGATCCCAAAATTGATATGCCTAGTGATAAGTTAGGAACTAGGGGTAGTGAGGTAGAAAAGGAGAGCGAGGGAGAAGTGAAAGAGAAAGAAAAGGGAAAGGGAGGAAAGAGAAGTGACAAGGATAAGTAGAGTCTTGAGGTTAGAAAGGAGAGTGAGAGAGAAAAGAAGGAAAATGAGGAGGAAACAAACGAAATGAATTTGGGTAAGAAATTTGAGTAAACTATAAAGCACATCCTTAGGCCACCATTTCCCCAAAGATTAGCAAAAGGTAAGAATAAGATGTTGAATTTTGAAATTTATGAGATATTTAAGTAAGTGAGAATCAACATTCCATGACTTGAGGCTATTAACAAAATCCCTCTTATTCTAAATTCCCAAAGGATATGTGCACTATGAAGAGAAAGCTTAATGTCAAGGAGAAAGCTTTCTTAACTGAACAAGTAAGTGCCATACTCCAGCATGATGCCCCTTCTAAGTATAAAGATCCTGGGTATCCAACCATCTCTTGTATAATTGGGAGCCATATTACTGACAAGGCATTACTAGACCTAGGTGCTAGTGTCAACTTATTGCCTTACACTGTGTACCAGCAACTAGGTTTAGGTGAGCTATAAACTACTCGAGTCACATTATAATTGGCCAATCGATCAGTCAAAATGCCTAGGGTTATAGTGGAGGATGTGTTAGTCCAAGTAGATAAGTTTTATTTCCCAGTTGATTTCATTATGTTAGACACCCAACCCATTCCAAACCCTAACCAGTCTATTCTAGTCATTCTAGGTAGACCCTTCCTCCTGACATCCAATGCTGTGATTAATTGTAGGAGTGGGGTCATGAAATTGTCATTCAGAAATATGACCATGAAGATGAATATCTTTGGGGTGGGGAAACAAATGGGAGAATGTGAGGATATTCGGGAGGTGGATTTGATTCATACGTTGAGTGAGGAATACTTCGAGAAAACCTTCTTTAATGACCCCTTAGAGGCAGCGTTGGTGTTAAGTGAGAAGTGTGAGGACCTTGATGGGGTGAATTTTGTGGGGAGTAATGAGCTAGTGAGTATGAAAGAAAAAGTTATGGTAATTAATAATTAGGTTCCAGTGTTTGAGCCTTTAGAACCATCCTTGATTAAACCCAAGTCATCGGTTGAGTATCCTCCTTGTCCCTCTAGGAAACCTTTACCTAGTGAACTTAAGTATACATTCTTAGGAGAGGGTGAGACATTCCCAGTAGTTATTTCTTCTAAGTTGGAGAGAGTTTAGGAAGAGAGGTTGTTAGCAGTCTTAAGTGCTCATTGAAATGCTTTGGGATGGACAGTGGCAAATTTTTGGGGTATTAGCCCCGTAGTGTGTACTTATCATATATATCTTGAGAATGATGCCAAACCAGTAAGGCAAATGCAATGTAGGTTAAACCCCAATATGAAAGAGGTTGTGAAGGATGAAATGCTTAAGTTGCTAGATGTGGGTATTATTTACCCCATCTTTGACTCAAAGTGGGTGAGTCCCACTCAACTGGTCCCTAACAAGTCTGGTGTCACTATTGTAGAAAATGAGAAAAGAGAGTTAGTACCACAATGTACTGAAATCGAGTGGCGTATGTGTATTAACTATAGACATCTGAATGACGTGACTTGGAAGGACCATTTTCCCCTTCTATTCCTTAATCAAGTGCTTGAGAGAGTAGCGGCGAATTCCTTCTATTGTTTTCTTAATGGGTCTTTGGGGTATAACCAAGTTGAAAAAGCACTTGAAGATCAAGAAAAGACCACTTTCACATGTCCGTTCGGTACTTATGCGTATAAACGCATGCCATTTAGGTTATGTAACACATCAGCGACGTTTCAACAGTGTGTAATGAGCATATTTAGTGATATGGTCAAGAAATTTCTAGAGGTTTTCATGGATGATTTCTCCATTTATGGAGATGACTTTGATGAGTGTTTAGGAAACTTGGAGAGAGTCTTGGTTCATTGTGAGGAGAGCAATTTAGTGCTAAATTAGGAGAAGTGCCATTTCATGGTAAATTCAGGGATAGTCTTGGGACACATAGTCTCATCCAAAGGGGTAGAGGTTGATAAGGCAAAAATTGAACTCATAGAAAAATTAACTACTCCAACTTGTGTCAAGGATGTAAGATCTTTTCTTGGACAAGCTGGATTCTGTCGTAGGTTCATCCAATCCTTTAGCTCTATATCTCGTCCCTTGTGTGCCTTACTTTCTAAGGATGTTCCATTTATTTGGACAATTAAGTGTCAAAGGGCGTTTGATTTATCAAATACCATGCTTACCACCACACCCATAATTTAAGGCCCAGATTGGTCCTTACCATTTGAGCTTATGTGTGATGCAAGTGATCATGTAGTGGGGGTTGTTTTGGGGCAAAGGAAAAAGGGCAAGCCTTATGTCATTTACTATGCTAGCAAGACCCTTAATGAGGCTCAATTAAACTACACTACGCTACAACTAAGAAAGAGTTGCTAGCATTAGTATTTGCCCTTAACAAGTTTAGATCTTATTTGATAGGGTCCCACATTACAGTGTTCATAGACCATGTAACCTTGAAATATCTTCTTCAAGACAAAAGGCCAAACCCCACCTTATTAGGTGGATTCTGCTCCTACAGGAGTTTGATTTGGAAATCAAGGATAAGAAGGGAGTAGAAAATGTGGTGGCCGATTATTTGTCTAGGTTGTCATCCCATGTGTCCGACCATAATGACCCACCAATAGATGAGCATTTTTTGGATGAAAATATTATGCATGTGAGCTTCACATCTTAGGACTATTCTGTCACACCCCGGATCCCGGAACTCGAGGGGTGAGTGATAAACACACACAACATGCACTAACAAAACCAACCCATGATCAGAGCAATGCAACGTAAACTAGTGAGCCCGAGACATAAATTAAGATAATATAAGTAAAACCCTGACAGCTGCCAGGTTACATACTCCATACTCTATTCCCATTAATACATAACTTAGGCCTTGTGGCCATTACAACCAAATCGAATAAGTCTAGCAATGTGCAATATTACAATTCCAAATAAAACTTATAATAAATGACCAAAAGCTTTATTAAGCTTAGTAGGGCTCATGAACACACTTCCAGTCCAACCCCATTAGCCCACCTAATTGTTATGGCCTGTTCCTGCATCAAAATCTGTAGGGACATGAGCATGAGTCCACTTGTGCCCACGATGCCTCAAACAAACATATATAGTATGTAATCAACACATGCATGACAATGTTCATATATGCATAGGTTCACCAATATCTTTTAAAAACCATGACAATTCATTAATATCTATTAATTTTCAACTTGAATAAGTATTTACCATCATTCAACATCATCAAGGTATTGTATTCAATTCCAATTTTTCTTCATTATTAAATTTCCCAAGTTTATAACCAATCACATTCCATGTCACATTATCGCATATTCAACATAAATCACTTTATCACATATTCAACATATATCACATTAGCACATATTCAACATATATCACATTATCACATAATCAACATTCCGTCACATCTCCACGTCCACATTTTCACTTATTCATCATTCGATCACAATGCCATAACCACACAAGTCATCAGGGGTTGGGTGCATCCACAGTATCGTCTTTTATGGGCCAATACTCAACGAAAACGATAAGCCGATGTCGTCGTTTAAGATCACAGTCCAGGGCCACGAGGAGCCAAAACACACACAATGTTGTGGGCTACTAACCCACTAGTATTGACACCAAACCCTACGTAAGTTCCGGGTCTTTCAACCCAAGGGTAAACTCATGACCCTTCTTATTTTCGCACCCCACCATGACCCCTGGCACACAACCAATCATTCATCACATTCAATACTCTTTAATCACAATACACATTCATCACCATAAACTTTCCAACACACATAACCACATTCCATTTCATCATGGAACACAACTCATTTCATCTCGGAACACAACTCATTTCATCTCTTCATTTCATTTAACCCAAGCCTCATTTAATTTCCATCACTTATTAACAAAAGTTCACATTTCAATTTCCTTCAATCATATATTCACTTTTTGGTTCATCCCAAGATTCATCATGTATCAACATTGATCAGTCCTTATTAAACATTCAACATTTATCATCATTATGAATTTGAGTCTCTTTGTCAATTCACATTTTACTTAATCAATCACATGTTCTTATACCTCAACATTTAGTTTACATCAAGACATACTCACAATTCTACTTGATTAAGACTCTTATCTCAAAGTAAGCTTCCAATTTATTTCATTCAAGGTAGCATTCATTCACCCTTACAAGTTAAATCCCATAAGTTTAAGATAATCAACCCTTGATCACTTTTTAAAGCTCATTTCCCTTTTTAAATCAATGCAATTAATCAAGTAAAAGTTTCATATAAAAACATGTTACCAACTCTTTCATAAGCTCAAGGTAGGAGGCCAAACTAAGCAAAGTCAGAAAAGTGTCCTAGGCTTGGTGGGCGCTCAAGCTGACACTCAGCCGTGCGCCCAAGGGGCTTGGGCACCCACACCTTGTGCATCCAAGGGCTGGGCACCCAACTGAGTCCCCCTCGTGCACCCACAGCTTGGTCTAAGTTACGAGTTCCATACTCTATTTTCTGGTTTCATGGTTTTTCACCTTTAGGACCTCAAATTGACCAAGTTAAAGTAAAAATATCCAAAGTTCCATGTTTCTAACATCAACACAAGGTTTTTAGGCACCACACAAAATTATCAATTTAAGCTTTCATTAACCAAAAGTCAAGTTATGGATCAAAACACCATTTCACTCTCTCAACCTATACATATATATATACATGTGTATAACTCCTATTTTCTTCCATGAATGTAACCAACATTTGAAAAGGGTTTTCTAAGGGTAATGTAGTCCTTGTTACACATCACATATGTGAGAATGAGGCATTGAATCCCTACCTCAAGATGTAAGAAGATGGATCAACAAGAAGATGTCTTGTGCTTCCAAGCCCTCAAGCTTTGATGGACTCAATCCTCTCCCTCCTTGATCCAAACTACAAACAAATCATATAGAAGGGTTCCTTGGGGTTTCAATTTCACTTTTGCAAGAGGGATTAGATTTTCATGAAGTCTAGATGAACTTACTCTCAAGGATTCTACCCGGTTGCCCTTTCTTCTTTATTACTTTTCCTTTGCTTCTTCACCTAGTTTTCTTCTTCTCCAAATCACTTCTCTCTCTCTCTATTGCATTATATCACCCACATATATATATAATCAATATTTTAAACCCCTCAACGGTAAATTTCAGACCCTCTCATCACCTCTAGCTAGATATAGGTTCATAGGGGAAAGGGGCCGGCTGAAAAATACAGAGAAACTCACATCTATCAAGTCCACTGTTCCTTGGGCACCCAAGCCCTTCTTAGGTGGGTGCCTAAGACCTTGGGCGCCCATGCCTTGTGCGCCTAAGGT
This sequence comes from Vitellaria paradoxa, assembly GCA_019916065.1. Taxonomy (NCBI): domain Eukaryota; kingdom Viridiplantae; phylum Streptophyta; class Magnoliopsida; order Ericales; family Sapotaceae; genus Vitellaria; species Vitellaria paradoxa. Next base: position 42,148,399 of record CM034233.1, on the reverse strand, counting down.
GCCCATTTTTCCTACACTTGGCTAAAATGCCAACTCCCACATATTTGGCTCACCCCTTTCAAAGTTCTCAACTCTAAAGTACCATTAATGATCCATAATACTAAATTAACATACATTGCTCCCAAAATGTACAAAAACCATAAGTTTAGGTTAATACAACAGTCCGAGGTATTACATATTTCCCTTAGTATTCAGACATTGCCAACTTCTTGGTGCTAGGCCTCATGCCTTCACATTAGACTAAGATTGATAGAAGGAAATTTCTATGCAATGTGCGTAATTTATTTTGGGATGAGCCATACCTCTATAAGTATTACCCGAATCAAATTTTTAGACGTTGCATACCTAAGACTGAGATTTCTAGTGTTATTGAGTTTTGTCATTCTCTAGCATGTGGAGACCATTTCTCCTAAAAGAAAACAGTCGCTAAAATTCTTTAAAGCCGATTTTATTGGCCTTTATTATTTAAGGATGTCCATAATTATTGCCTTAGATGTGACCAGTGTCAAAGAGTAGGATGTATTAGATGGCGTACAAGACCATTTTGGGTATGTCTCCCTATCGACTTGTCTTTGGTAAGGCTTGCCACCTGCTTGTTGAGATGGAACATAGGGCCTACTGGGTAATTTGATAGTTTAATGAAAGTCTGGATGATGCCGGTGTTCTCTGGAAGTTACAATTGAATGAACTTAAAAAATTACGTAATGATACTTTTGAGAACACAAAGATCGCCAAGGCTAAAATGATAGACTTACATGACAAGAACATTTTTATGAAGTCTTTTCACGTAGGCCAGAAAGTCTTGATGTACAACTCTCAGTTGCACCCCTTCCTAGGCAAGCTTCGATCAAGATAGTCTGGTCCATTCACCATTATCTCAATCTCAGAACATGATGTGTGCGAGATTCACAATCCACATAAAGACACCACTTTCAAGGTGAATGGCCATCGTCTTAAGTCATATTTGGATAACTCATAGCTGAACTTGAGACATGGGAACTCTCTGACCCTCCCCATTTAATTGAAATACGTGCACAAATTCTTATATAATATTAGTGTAGAAATTTTTGTTTTTTTCCTTTTTAGACTTAGTTTTAGGAGTAAGTTTCTTCTTGTTCCTTTCTTTTGCTATATTTCCTTTATTTCCATTTACTAACATTCTTTTCTTACTTCATTTCTCTTCACTATTCCTTTCTTTTTATCTCATATTCTACTTTGAAGGTTTTTTGTTAGTTAATTAATCAAGTAGCTTTGAGGTAATATGCACCCTCTTCACAATCTGTTTCTCTATTTTGAAGATTACACTTTGGTATATTTTGCTGATGTTGCTGGAGTGCTGTAAAAACTAACTTGGGGGGTGTTTTATTGTTTCAGGGCTGTTTTTTAGGATGCATACTTGGCTTATGTGTTATATATTAATTAATCTTTATGATCATCATCATCACCATGCTCACTTTGCACACTATAGACCCACATATGCATCATGATTCTCACATTGAGGACAATGTTTAGTTTAGGCTGGGGGTAAAGTTCGTATGATGACTTTTATGCTAAAAATTGCAAACTTTTAAAATTTTTGAGTATTTTTTAGCTTGTATACATGATTTTAGCACATTTACACCTGCATATTGGTCATTTTTGGTTTAGTTGATTGTGGAATTGAGTGAGAGAGTGATGAATGAGTATTGTTCAAGCATTAATAGGAAACTTAATTTAAGTTGAGTGTGTTATGACCTTGTGCATTTTTTGCTATCATGGAGAAGAGCTTGTGTGCTTAGGAGTAGATTTTGTTTGATATTGGTTAATTGAGCATTCTTGGACTAGGTGGAGACTTATACCCCTTAATGGTGAGCTTTTGAGCCTATTATTATTTTCTTGAGGGGTTGCACATAATCACAGCTCTTTTATTCTTCATTTTGGTTTTCAATGCACCATTTGCATCACACACACTTACATGAGTATTCACTTGGCACATTATGAGTTGTTGCAAGCTTTGAACATGATACTAGGCCCTCTTTGCTATTTTGGGCCTTCCTGTCCTTTCTTGGTTATGAATTAACCTAGGAACCAACTTGAAGCCTTTTAATAAAGTGTGTGATATATATATAGATATTTTTTATATATTTTTTTTCCTTGGTTCCCACCTCATATATTATCCCTTATTCACACACTTTAAACCTTACCCTCACATGTCTTAGGTTATGAAAGTGCCTCAATGTCAATGATGTGAATGAGGGTTGGAAATGGAAACTTTTGAGAGCATATTGAGAGGAAATATTGGGTGAAGAATTCAGCTGATGCATATTTTATTATTTCAAAAAAAAGAAAAAAGAAAAAAAAAGATAGAAAAAGAAGAAAAAATGAGAAAATGAAAAAAAAAGAAAAAAGAAAAAAAGAGAGAAGAAAAAAAAATTTAACATTACTTTTATTTATGAAATTGTGGGACTTGTACATTGTTTACAATATTTACAATTGTCCTAAGGGTAATATTTAGTGTGAATAAGCTTTTTGTTAGGATCTTTGTTGGGGTTGGAAAGGAAATGGGTAGTTTGGGACTTGTGTGCACTTGATCATCTTTATCCCAAGGCATGTGCTTTAATTTCCATATCTTTCATTGTTAACCATTACCCCTGGCCAAGTTACAACCGAAACAAAGACCTAGTGGATTCTAAGCAAGCAACTTTAGTGGTCTTCTGTATGTTGTGTGGTGTGACCCTTGACATATGCATTAGAACATGGTTATGAGCCATCCACTTTGAACTTCATTTTAGTTCATTCAATTATTTGTGGAGTTATATGCAACTAGAATAGCATTATATGCTAATAAGTATGTGCGAACCCTTGATGAGTGAATTTCTTTCTATGAGTGGTACCCTGTGAGTATTTGAATGAATAAAACAATTTTGCACACATGCTCTCCCTAATCTGATAGTCCATGCATTTATGCTTAGCACTTGAAAATCACACATGATATTTAGGTTTTGTGACTTGTTGGGCTTAAGCTTCATTTATTTTTTACCTTAATCACTTTTTGATATCTTGAGACCATGACATAGATGTTTGTGGGTAGCATCATTGCAAACCCTCACGGGACCTAACTCATCCACTAGGGGGAACCTAGGGGCTTAAAGGGCTTACCTCATGCGCTAAGTGTGGCCATGTGTCTCCTACGAAAACAAATCTCCTTTTTAGGTAGAATTATTTGTTTTTTTATTTTTAGTTAAATAAAATGGATTTGCTTCATATGTGTTTGTCTTCCCTTAATCATAATTCTTTCCATTCCTAGGGACTAGCAATGTCTAGGTTAGGTGGTGTGATTGCTCGCAATCATTGTTAATATTAACCTCATTTTACACTTTTCTTTGGAACATTTTATCAAGTAAAATTCGTTTCTTATCATGTTTTGATTATTTATGTTATTTTTGTGTGTTTTGCAGGGGTATGGAAGGAAATCACCCAAAGAAAAGCAACTTGGAAGCTCAAAGAAGCAAATTAGCAAAGAAGTGAGAAAGCCTGTTGATTACAAGTTAGGACATATCTTAAGCTTTTGGGATCCAATTGAGATGATTCAAAAGCCCAAAGTCAAGTACATATTCTAAACTTTCATAAAGAACCCAAGTCCAAAAGATGTCTACATCTGCCCCAAAATTAACTTGTAAAGTTGCACAATTCAGAATTTTTCAGTTGGTTTAGCATGACAACCTGTCAGTGTTTTGACCATAACTATTTACTCACAATTTGGATTGATAAAATTCTTTTTGGGTTGGAAAGAAGACTCAAAGGGCTACAATATAGTGAGCTTGAATACTATCCTCTAGTGTCCCGATGACATCAGGATGGCAAACACTAGTTACTCCAAATGATGGTCTAGATTTTAAGGTTTTTTCGCATTCTTCTATAAATACGGATGTTGTATTAGACCTTGGGGAGCCGTTCACAAGCTTTAGGGTTATTTTCTTGAGAGTTTTCTTTGAGTTTTTAGAGATTTACACTACGCTTTTATGCATTCAATTTGTTTGAAGTTTTGTAAGGTGATTTCGCTTTTCATTTACATATAAGTGACTTGTTCTTCAATATTTTCAATTAAAAGTTTTTTGTTTCAAGTTTTCTTCTTTCGTTTATACTTCGTATTTCTTTCATAATAGTTGCACGTATTTGGTTTTAGGGAAATTTGAAAGAATTCAAACTTAAGGTGTTAGAGAGACCAAGGGCACGTTTGGCGCACTGATTTTTACTGAAAATCTCTAAAAACCTCTAAAAGTAATTTCCTTTTTATCCCACTGCACGAATTACGAGCCCACAATTTATCTCACTTCATCTTACTTTTTATCACTCCAAACATAACCTAAGAAAAGGCTACCAAAAAGAGAATATATTTCTCAACAAAAATTACCTACAAAAACAAAAGATAAGGGCAATAAAGAATAAACAAAAATAAGACAATAATAAAACAAATCACTACTCTTAAAACTATGCCACAGGTAATCACAAACTAAGAAAAAAATAAACATTAATCAAACCTTAGTTTATACCATACTACCAATTATTTATCATAAAAATTTACCCCTTTTACATGTCTAGGGGTCTTACATGCATTCAAATCATTCTTTCTAAGCCAAATTGCATGAATTATTATTTATGGTTTCTTAGCTTTAGATGCCTTTTTATTAGGTGCGGTGGTTTTCTTGATAGATGTAAAATTTTTCTTTTGCTTTGAAGCTTGTCTAACTAACTTCAAGAATAAAAATTTAGAGTCAAAAGAGGGAGGGTAGTCCTAAAGATATGAAATCTATTTAACAATTTTAGATGAAAAATTTTGTTTTTATCAATACAAATTCTAGGCAATCCATGCAGTTTAAAACAATTTAGGCAAATGTGACCTCACATCCCACAATGATGGCAAATTAGAACAAAAGGTGATTTATTATACAAACCTCGTGACTTACCTTTTGCTAACTTAATTAGAACTTGATTCTTTTAAGTTTCTTTCTTTTATAGGGGTGTAGAAGTGGAGGCTTGAGTGGTTAGATCAGACAATTAGGTGAACACCTTCACGAATGCCTTTAGAGCATTGTTTGATTTTTTTAGCCTTTGAATTACTTGCTACAATAAATCCCAGTCCCCATCTGTCTATAGCCCTCTGTTAAGAACCCAAAATTTCATACAAATTTTTTGAAAGTTTGCTCAACTTCTCATGGAGTTCATATTGTTCATCCTGAATTTCCTCGCACTCTTTCTCCTTCTCCTCCAATTTGTCCCTAAATACCTCAGACATGCCTTTTAAGGTCTCGTACTCAATTTCAAGTTTATCTAAGGATTCTTCTACTTCAGAGTGTTAAGTAATCAGACTATCACAGTTGCTAACGAGGGTCTCATTTTCCTTCTTTAAGACTTGACTTGCAACTTTCAACCTAGAATTTTCCTTCAGCAATTTTTGGTTAGCTTCAATTAACTGAGCAATAGTTTCATCATCAAAATCAATATCATCATTATCAAACGACGAAGAAGATTGACTTGACTCAATTTTTGAAGACTCACCAACATTAGCAAAAATATTTTGAGAAGATTTTGACTTACCTACATCCTTGTAAAATTCAGTAATACCTGGTAAGTTCTTCTCATCCAAAAAAGTTATGATGGTAGTGAAGTTGCTAGAGTCATCATCCTCATATTCTGAGCTTGAAGACTCCTTGTCAGAATCATCCTAAATAACGTTGAAGCTCTCTTTGGATTTTTTATTCTTATTTTGATTAGGGCAATCATGGGAAATGTGACCATAGCCATGACATTTGAAGCATTAAATTCCTTCACTTTTTGAACCTCCTTGTTTACTTTCATCATCCTTACCAGAGTTAGAGGATTTACCTTTCTTCTTAGATTTGTTGAAAGAGTTCTTCTATAAAGGATTGGACTTCCTTGCCTGCCACTTTTGAGTAAGAGATCTTCAGTTTCTTGGCAAGAGAAGCAATTTTCTCATCCTCCAAATCTAAGTTGTCATTATCCACGTTGTTGGGGAATGCAGAAAACCCCAAGATTATGGCTATAGTGTATATCAATAATGAAAAAAAAAAAATCTACCAATCTAGTCTACAAGAATAAGATCATACCTTTGAAATCTCTCTGGTTTGATCTTAATGTAACATTATTCTGAATATCTAAAGACTTTGAATCAACTACTCGATCTCAACCTTTAGCATTCCACTATATTCCCAAAATTACTTTCTTGCTCTCTCATAAGATGGTGGGATCTCCAACAGTCTCTTGGGTTTCTTATTTTTTTCTCAGAAAACATTCACCCTAGTTGCCAACAAAGAGAGTATTTATAGGGCTACAACAGGGACTAATAGGCAAATATGAAAAGAACTTCCTACATAACTAAATCGCCTAATCCTACCCAAATTATGATTTAATTACATAAATTATAATTCATTTCACGTAAAAATTATAATTGCATTCCTAATCATATTCGAAATTGTATTTTCGAGCCTTAATATTAAATACCTATTATCTTCTTATGTTAAGATTACAGATATCCACCAAGTAAATTTAATTACTGACAATTTAATTTAATTGGCTTCTTATTTTCTTTGAGACCTTTTTGCTTAACTTATTTAACATATCGGATTCAAAATCCACTTGTAAGATTTGACATAGTCAAAACTAGTAATTTTCCTCAAGGGGATATCATCAATCTAATTTATCAAGATGTGGATTCCTTCAACTATTAATGTTTACCACATATACAATGTCATTGTCCAACCCACTAAGTTTACTGATTCGCATATAGAATCTCACTCTTTATGTAATTAAAGTAACAATCACCATATACATGTGTCCAGAAAATAAAATCCAGATTAAGAGTATAAATAATCATAATAAACATGAGGAAGAAATTATTTTATAAAGTTAATACAAAATAATTACCTCAACTAAGTCTAGTTCAATACATACAAAGTGTATTAGAACAAATAGTTAGAATTAAATCATTCCCCGTAGTCAAGATAGACCTACTAAAAATATATACTACAGTTCTACTAATGGTGTGTCCGGTTCTATTTAAAATTGTTAACAATAAACTTGTATTCCAAAAGAACTGATGATCTAGTCTTCTATGTATAAGCCGTACTCTACACACTAGATCAAATACTCTTGATGAATAGTAGACGCATACACAAATATAATAAATGGCATTCATTGCTCAAAAAGGAATTCTCGTTAAAATGAAATAGAAATACCAAGAGTATAAAGCATGTCTTTTAGTCTATATCTCTATCACATGAATTTTCAACTTCTTCTTTGATCGCCTTGAAAGCCATCCCTTTAGAATTTTTTGGTTTAATGACGTAAGCTTCTAAAGAGAGCCAACCAAATCTTCCAATCTCATCTCATCTCATCTATATTTCTCATCTCTTCTATGGTTGTTACTTTCGATTCATAAGATAAGCGAAGAGACTGAAGAATTTTTCTAATAATTCTAGAGTTAGGGATGGGCTCACAAAAATTGAAGCAAGCATTCAAAATTTCAATTGACCATCTATAAGAGTGATCAAAGGTTTCTAACTCTTCCATCCTCAAGTCTTCAAACTCTGTCGTAAGTTATTACAACTTTGATCTTTTTACAATAGGATTTCCTTCATGTGTCAATTGCAAAATTGTCCAGGCTTCTTTGGCGCTTTGGCAACTAGAAATCCTTCAAAACTCATCAGTGTAGACAGTTGTGAAAATTATGTTGATTGCCTTGAAATTGTATTCAGCACTTTCTGATTCTTTCTTGGTCCAAAGATCAATGAACTTATCTTCTCCTTTACCTTTAATTTTGATAGTAAGAGGGCTTCAGCCTTTTTGAGCCGTTGTCCAGACCTTAACATTTATCGACATCAAGTGCATTATTGTACGAGCCTTCCAATAGGAGTAATTAAAATCATCGAACCATAAGGGATGAGTGCTTGAACCTCATTCACATGGTGGATCCATTGATACTACCTTTTCAAGATCACGCTTTCGAAAGTATGAAAACTAGAATAGGCAAACTTGCTCTGATACCAATTAAAAAAATACATAAAGTGCTTGTGTCAAAAAATTAGCCAAACAAACAAGTGAGAAAAAATAAATGAATACGAGAATTTTAACGTGGAAACCTAAACCGGGAAAACCACAAACTTCTTTTGCTATATAAAATAGGTTACAAGGTTACAACCACAAAATTACCAATCGAACCTCTCGATCCCTTGTGATGTGAACTTTTAGTCAAATGCCTCAAACCCATAATCAATTGAATCAAAGCCCAATAAATGTAATATCAAGATCAAAGAATGTAGAACCAAGACTCGTTGATTTCTTAAATGAAGAACCTTAGATTGAAGATAGAAGAACGTCATAAGAATGAATTCTTCATAAGTTAAAAAGTTCTTTGAAGAACAAGAGGAAAACATACCTCACGTTAATGCAAAATAATACTTTAATTCTCTTATTGATGGCTTATTCCCGAATTTATAAGTGTTTACAAAGAACATTAAATAGTCCAAATCTATCCTAATAATAAGTCAGACCCATAGGCTATTTTAATTAACAAAGTTTGGCCTAAGAACATTAAAACAATGACACATGCCCAAATCCTATTTGAAACATAACTTTAAAACCCAAACTTAAAGCTCAAAGTAAGTTTTAAAGCCTAACATGTCTTAAACATAAAATAAAAGCCAAAACATAATTAAAACACTCTTTAAAAGCCCAATTCACCTTTTCAATTCAAGCCTAGGCTGAATGGTAGCCTTGGCCTAACTCCTAACTAGTTTTAGTGGTCTAGGCTGCCTTCCTTGGCTTGGATCACATGCACAAATCTTGGTTCCTCCTCTTTCAAGCTTATCTTGAATATTGCCTTGTTTGTTGCATTTAATGCCTCATCCAACATGGCTTGAACAAGCCCAAGCATTGCTTCCTTGATCTTGTTTGCTCTACCTCTGATTATTGGCCCATCTAGAATATGTAATAGATCTTTAGAACTCGATCTTTCTTGGTACTCATCACCTTGTGTTAAAACCTTACTCTATCCAATCACTAAACCTCACTAACGAAAGATCAATCTTCTGCCCCTGAAGATCACGAACACCAAACTGTGAAATTGTTTGGCTAAGAGATGAAAAGAACTATCAAATTAATGTAGTAGTTTTTTGTCTTACATTCTCTATGTTGTATAAAAGTCATAGGAGAAAGTTTCTCTATTTATAGAGTATTCAAGCAATCTAATCCTATATAGAATTATATAGTTTCCTGTTTCTAAAATCATTTAGAAGACTTTCCAAAATCTTTTAGGAAACTTTCTAACCTTCTTGAACATTAGGAAACGTTTTTAAAATATTTTCATCCTCTTTAAGCATTAGGAAACTTACTTAAATTATTTCCAAACTCCTTTAGGAAACTCTCCAAAAATTCCTCAAACTTATACATTTAATACCTTAGCCAAAGGGCTAAAAGTACAAGTTTAAAATCGTTACTTTGTTCACTAATTTACCAATTACAAAAATAAATATAACAGGTTCAATACATTTAATCACAAATTTGTTATGACCCGACCTAAATCCGTCCAAATCAACCCATTTGTCAGCTCTACACTTTTTTGTGGATGGTTAATAGGTAAGAATTGGAGAGCACCTGTATGCCTATCTTATCTATCAACTTTTTGGATAAAGAATTGTCATTACAAATAGGGCAAGCTAAGTAAGCCTTTGCACTATACCTAGATATATTATTATATGTAAGAAAATCATTAATAGTTGAAATAAAAACTATATGCATTTGAAAATCTTGAGATGAAGAGACATCATAAGTAGGAGCTCTAACATCCCACAACTCTTTCAAATTGTCACTTAGTGGCTGCAAATAAATGTTAATGTCTCAACTTGGTGCAAAAAGTCTAGGAATAAGCAAAGACAACACATATGATGCTATTTCATTCACTTTGTTGTATGGTGTAACTAATGCTGGCCAAATGCCATAAGAATTGTTCATGTAAACCATTTGTGCACTACTAGAAATGTAAGTTCTTGCGCACAGAATTTTTGGATGACTACTTTTAGAGGTAGCAAAAGGTTTATTAGCAACCGTTTTTTGCAGTCGCCGAGAGGGGGGTCGTTAATGTATTGTAGTTGGTGTATTTGTGATAAAAAAATTCGCACTACCACTTTGGAAATCACTAAAAGTCCAACGGCGACAGCTTTAGTGACCACTTTTGGTGGTCACTAATAGTCTAATTATAATTAAGCACAGAGCTTCTCTTTGTCCCCTCCATCTCTTTTTTTCTTTTCCTTCTCTCTCTTTTTCCCTATCACGCTCTTCTCCCCTATTCCCGCGCACCCCCCTGCCGTCTCCACTGCTTCTCTTCGTCGGCCGCCGCTGTTGCCTTCTAAGATAGCTCTCTCTTCCATCCTTTTCTCTTCCCCCTCCTTCTCTCCCCGTCTCCTTCTCTCCCTAACTCTCTCTCTCCTCTCCATATCTCTCTCTCTCTCTCTCGCACACACTATATACATACATACTAAATACAATTTTTTTCTCCAATTTTTTCCAATTGAGCTTTGTTGAAGCTTGATTTTGGCACTGATCTTTTCTTCCTGTCTCCATCAAGAATGTATTTTTCTTTTCTTTTATATACTATTTTTTCTTTTTTTTTTCTTTTTTTGTTGTAAATATTGATGTTGTTATAAATATTGTTGGTTTTTTTTTTTTTTTTTTTTTGTAGATATATATGTTGTTAAATTTTGTTTGTGATAAAGTTTGAAAATTTTGTTTTGTTTTCCTTTTTTTTTTATTTTTGTTGTTGCATGCATGTGAAATGTAAAGTTTAAAAATTATGTTTTTTTTTATATAGATACTATTTTGATTTTTTTTTTTTGTGTGTGTTAATGAAATGTTGAAAAATTTAATTATCTAGTTTGTTTCTATGTAAGATGATGATGTAATTTTTTTTTTTTTTTTTTATGTATTGTTTTGATGTTGGTTGTTGATGTATTTAGTAGACATGTAATATTATTATTTTCTTTTTTTTTTTTTGAATTTTTTTTGCTACATGGGAAATGTAAAGTTGGGAAACATGTTTTTTTTTTTTTTAGATACTATTTTCTTTTTTTTTTTTTTGGTTATTGAATGGGAGTCAAGAGGGTGAGTAAAAGACAATTGTAAAATTTTGGGGGTTATGACAATGTTAAGGAGTGATAATTATTTTTTATTTATTTTTTAGCAATTCCAAAAAGATTTAAAATAATGAATTTTCTTAATTTTTTTGTGGAATGTTTAATTTTTTTAAATTTGAAAATATTTTTAAATTAAGAAGTTTAAAATAAAACTAACTCGTAACAAAAAATATAATAAAATATAATTTTTTTGTTAATTTATATATTTTATTATCATTCACTAAAACAACTATAAAAATAATTTTAAATAGAAAAAAGTAAATTTTGACAAAGTATTCATTAAAACAATTATGAAAATAATTTTAAATATAAAAAAGCAATTATGAACAAATTTTTTTTATTTTATTGAACTAAAAATTTGAAATTATAAAGGAGTGAAGGTTTAATTTGTTTAAATTTTAAAATATTTTTAAATTCAAAATTTTAAATTTAAATTGACTCCTAACAAATATATATTATTTTTGATAATTTATATGTATTATTACCATTCATTAAAGCAACTATCAAAATAATTTTAAATAGAAAAAGTAATTTTTGACAAAGTATTCATTAAAACAATTATAAAAATAATTTTAAGTAGAAAAAAGAAATTTTGGACAAAGTATGTAATTTTATTGAACTAAAGTAATCTGAAATTATAAAAGAGTGAATGTTTAATTTTTTTAAATTCAAAAATGTAAATTGAAATTAACTCCTAACAAAAAAAAAATTTAATTTTTTTAAATAATTTTCATATATTACTGCCATTCACCAAAACAATTATAAAAAAATATCAAATAAAAAGAATTAAGTTTTGACAAATTATTTTATTTTGTTGAGCTAAACATTTGAAACTATAAATGTGTGAATGTTTATTTTTTGAATTGAAAAATATATTTAAATTCAAAATTTTAAATTAATATTAATTCCTAAGAAAATTATTTTTTGTTAATTTATATATACTATTACCATTCATTAAAACAACTCTAAGAATAAAGTTAAATAAAAATATGTAATTTTTGACAATGTATTCATTAAACAATTAAAAATATTTTAAATAGAAAAAATATTGAGCTAACATATTTGGAATTATAAATATGTGAATGTTTAATTTTTTTTAAATAAATTAACTAATGTTACATTAGTTAAATTAAAAATATTAAAATTAGGTAAATAGTAATATTAAATTAATAATACCATAATGACTATATTAAATTAGTTAAACTATTGAAAATATGATTATTATTTAAAATATTAAATAATAATTTGACTAATATTATAATAAATACATACAAATTACTAAACTTAAATTAACATTAAATTGAAATATTATAATATTAAATGAAAATGTTACATTAGTTCAATTATAATATTAAATTATAACATTGAATAATATTAAATTAATTGAATTAGTAACATTAGTTCGTTATAACATTAATAGTAATATTAGTTTATAATAAATTTCAATAATAATAATAATAGTATAATATTACTTTATAATAAAATTAATATTAATAACAATAATAAAATACTAACAGTTAAACTAATAACTAATATCCAAACCCCTAATGACTGGACCCAATCCGATCAATTAATTACAGTAGATATAGCAAAATGAGTTATTGATTAGTTTATTTTATTGTCGATTTGTTATTAATTTATTTGTTGTTAATTAATTTATTGATATCATATATTTTTGTTGTTGTAGATTTTTATTTTAATTTAATTTATTTGAGTGTTAACTTTTTAATTTTTTTCAATTTTGAATTACGAAGTTCAAAATTTAAATAACAAGAATACACAAACCCGTAATGAAAATTTTAATAATAATTCAAATATTTACTATAATAATAATAACAATAATTAAATACTAATAATTAAATTGATAATATTACACAAATCACTAATCTTACTTGATCCCAAGCCAATATCTTTCTTGAACGCAATTAAATCTAATATTAATAATATAAGAAAATTAGGTAAAATAATAATATTATAATTAGGTAATTAATAATAGTTAATAATATTATTTAATTAGTTAAATTGGTAACAAATACACAAATCCCTAATAATAAAGTATTATTATAATAATAATAATGTTATTTTATAATTAAATTATTAAAAATTATTATTATATAATGTAATTTAATTAGTTAAATTACTAACAAATACACAAATTCCTAATTATAAAATATTAGAATGATAGCAGTTGTAATATGAATCATTGTTCACGACCCAGAATTCTATTTTATCATTAATCTAATCCCCGTTCACGTTTTTTCTTTCTTTTTTTTTTATCAATGAATAGATCTCTTTATCTGTAATGAAAATTTAATAATAATTCAAATATTTATGATAATAATAATAACAATAATTAAATATTAATAGTTAAATTGATAATATTACACCAATCGCTAATCTTACTTGAGCTCAATCCAATATCTTACTTGGGCTCAATCCAATATCTTACTTGGGCCCAATATAATTTAATATTAATAATATAAGAAAATTAGGTAAAATAATAATATTATAATATTATAATTAGGTAATTAATAATAGTTAATTAATAATATTTAATTAGTTAAATTGGTAATAAATACACAAATCCCTAATAATAAAGTATTATAATAATAATGTTATTTTATAATTAAATTATTAATACTAATTATTATACAATGTAATTTAATTAGTTAAATTACTAACAAATACACAAACTCCTAGCGATAAAATATTATAATGATAGTAGTTGTAATATTGATTTGTAAATAAATTAGTGATAATAACATAATGTTAAAATAATATTATTTAATTATAATCATCAATAGTTAAATTAATAATTTTATAATATAATTTAATTAGTTAATTATAAAATGTTAGTTAAATCAATAGTAATATCTTACTTCAATCCAATCCAATATTTTACTTGGACACAAACTGCTAAGCAACATGTCACAAAAGTTATGCAATTCAATCGCCCACCAGATTTATTGAGTCCGCTCGATTATGAGATCACTGATGAGGAAAATAAAAGCACTCTATTCTCTTTGCCAGGTCATAAAGCCCCCAACCCTGATGGATTCACTTTTCACTTCTTCAAAAAAGCTTGGAGCATTGTTGGAGGCCACTTCACCGAAGCCATAAGATCATTCTTTAATTCAGGAAAGTTGCCAAAGGTGGTTAATTCTACTATTATTACATTGGTGCCTAAAATTCCTCATCCAAACATGGTCACTGACTATAGGCCCATTTCATATTGCTCAATTATTTATAAGTGTATCTCCAAGATCATCGCCAATAGGCTCAAGAGGATAATGCCACTCATTATTACCATAGAAATAACTTTTCTCTTAGAAGTGTTCTAAAGATTGATTTGATGAAGGCCTTTGATTCAATATCAGGGAACCTATTGCTTGACAATTTGCAAGCTCTCATTCTCCCAAAAAAATTTATTAAATGGATCAAAGCTTGCATTACTTCTCCTCAATACTCCATCTCCCTAAATGGTGCTCTTAAAGGCTACTTCTCGGGTACTAAAAGACGTCAACAAGGTGACCCTCTATCTCCTTACCTTTTTCTCATTGCGATGGAATTCTTCTTGAGGTTCTTTAATAAATTAGTGGAAGGCAGTGATTTTACCTATCATCCCAAGTGTACTAATCCTCTGATAAATCACATTTGCTTTGCTGATGACTTATTCTTGCTATGTACTCCAAATGAGGCCACTTTTCGACTAATCTGCAAGGCACTTCATAAATTCTACAAGTACTCTAGGCTTCAACCAAATGGGAATAAGAGAAAAGTTTATATCTTAGGGATGAGTCACCAGGAAAAGTTGCACCTCTGCTTCTTGCTTGGTTTTCAATTAGGAGAGCTTCCTATTAAGTACTTAGGAGTTCCCCTTATCTCCACTAAACTCAAGTTTGAAGATTGTAAGAAACTTATAGAGAAGACTACCAAAGAGTCAAGAGTTGAACTTCTAAATGCCTATCATATGCTGGTAGATTGGTCCTTATTAAATCCATTCTATTTAGCATTCAAATCTATTAGAGCATCCACTTCATTCTTCCTAAAAGAGTGCGCAATGCTATAGAAAAGTACTAAGAAGATTTTTGTGGTCGGGAGCTGAACTAAGCAAGTTACATAGAATGAAGTTTGCAAGCCAAAAGAATGGAGGCCTTGGTATCTGATCACTTGATGAATGGAGCAAAGCTTCCATGATAAGGCACATATGGGCCCTTTGCTCTAAAAACTCTTCCCTTTGGGTTGAATGGTGTAACTCCAATCTTCTTAATGGTAAATGCTTTTGGAAAATAAAACCACCTTTAGATTGTTCATGGACTTAGCGCAAGTTACTAAAGCTGAGAGAAGAAGCAAGATGCATTTCTAAATACATAATGGGTAATGGTGCCTCCATTTCTCTTTGGTATTCTAATTGGCACCCCATTGGCCCCCTAATCCCAAAATATGGAACCTGAATTGCCTATGATGCTGGATTGACTAAGGATGCAAGAGTTTTAAAAGTGATCTCCAATGGACAATGGAAATGGCCTTACTTGAGCACAAGGAAGCTAAGAGAAATTATTATTGAAAGGCCTCCTAGCTACATGACAAACTCTTATGCAATGGATAAATTCACATGGACTGCATCTAAAGAAGAAGTCTACATGGCTGTAGCAACTTGGGATTTTATTCAGGGAAAAGCTTAGAAGGTAACATAGCACAACTTGCTTTGGTTCCTAATCACATTCCTAAGCACACCTTTATTTTATGGCTTGCAATTAACAGAAGGCTAAACACCAAAGATAGGATGCTTACTTGGGGCATGAGTATTGATCCCACATGTGTCTTATGTGGACAAGCTTTAGAGAACTTGGACCATTTGTTTTTCTAATTCCCTTTCTCGGCTGAGCTAAGGGAAATTGTTCTACAAAAATGTTACATCACCAAGACTAAACAACCATGGAAAGATGAAATCTCCTAGGCTATTGGTAAATTTAGTGGAAGGAATTTTGGCAATACGATATGCAAGTTAGCTTGGGCGACACTAATTTACCACATATGGCAAGAACAAAATGTAAGAACCTTCAAGAGGCTCTCATCTCCAGTTATTAACATTGTCAAAGATATTATGTATGAGATTAGATTTAAAATTTCTCAGTTTCCTATCATTAAAAACTTTGATGTGAATATTAGATTATGCACTAGTTAGAGGATCCCATTTTGTAATTAGTACTTTTGTCATATGGGGGTATGCCCCTAAGATGATTTATACATTTTCCCATTAATCCAAATTACACTTAACTACCAAAAAATGATAAAATATTATAATAATAATAATAATGTTAATTTATAATTAAATTATTAATAATAATTATTACATAATGTAATTTAATTAGTTAAATTACTAACAAATACACAAATTTCTAATGATAAAATATTATAATAATATTAGTTGTAATATTAATTTGTAATTAAATTAGTAATAACAATACATAATATTAAAATAATATTATTTAGTTATAATGATCAATAGTTAAATTAATAATTTTATAATATAATTTAATTAGTTAGTTAATTATATTAAATTATAATGATAAAATGTTAATTAAATCAGTAGTAATATCTTATTTCGGCCCAATCCAATATCTTACTTGGGCACAAACTCGTAATCTTACTTAGGTCCAATCTAATCTAATATTAATAATATAACTAAATTAGACAAATAATAATATTATAATATTATAATTAGTTAATTAGTAACATACAAACCTCTAATCTTACTTGGGCCCAATCCAATCTAATTCAATATATTTGTTACCTAGGTTTAATTTAGTGTCTATGTTGTTAATTAGATAGTCGGTATATAAACCAATAATAGAAATCAAACTTTGAAACAAATTAGAACTGCTTTACTTTATTCATGCATTAGTGACAGTTAGACCATTCGAGAATCTTATATGCCACCCTTTTGGTCATCCTCAGGCGACGGATTTGGTCTTCGACTAGGTTTGTCGTTCTTATGATGAACACGTGGAGACTGACATACACGATTCTTGAATTGTCTAGTTCGGACAATTTGGGAATGCAATTATCCATTTTGTCTTCAATAACTCATGCAATATTCGATATTAGATAGAGTTTCGGCTGACATCCTGTTGTTCTCGGGGTGCATACACAGAGTATGACTAATGTCGTTTTTGCATCGTGTACTTGGAGAATAGCATGAACATACTACTGAAATTTTGTTTAACTAGGAGACGAAGGCATCAAGTTATTGAGTACAATTTGGATCGTGCATTCTCGAATGGGATAAAACCAGCCACCCTGTAGTGAGAAAGTGAAGTTTAAGACTAGGTGACTTACATAATGCACGATCCCTTAAGATAATTGTGCCTCTTCATTTCAAGACTTCATATAAATAGTTAGCAAGATTGACAAAAGTTGGATTGATTTGCCGAATAGGATGTCTACAGAATATATAGAGGGGATTAACTAGTTCATTCCATTCACCAATAGGTTTCACAGTGAGTACATCAGTTACTACTGTCGGAAATGCGCAAACTGGTATTACTACACACGGAAGCCTACCAGGGAGCATTTAAGTCATAATGGATTCTTGACGTAATATAAGCGTTAGACTCTCCACGGGGAAGAGCATTCCCCTTCTCATTGGGAGGAAATAGTTGAGGAGGAGGGTAAGGCTACGAAAGAGCCTAATCCAATGCTCGCGATGCTAGCTGATATCATGTATAGATTAACACCTAGAAACACAGGCTGTGATGCTGATATAACGGGTGAGAGTAATCCTTGCTTAGGTGTAGACAATGAAGCCTTAAGCTATTTTGAAATACTTGATGATGCACAAACATAATTATATCCTGGATATAAGGATTTTAGTAAATTGTCATTCATTGTCGAGCTGTTACATTTGAAGGCGTTGAATCAGTGGTTGGATACATCGTTCGACATGCTACTACAATTGTTACATAGAGTTCTACCATCAAAAGCAAAGCTTACTGATTTATACTATCAGGCTCGCAAGCTAACTGAAAATCTGAGATTCACATATGAGAATTTGGATACATGCCAAATAGTTGTATATTATTTCAGAATGAGATAGCCTACCTTGATACGTGCACCATGTGTTAGACTTTGAGTGAAGTAAGCTTGTGGCTGCAATGCAAGTGCACTATTTCCCACTTAAGCCAAGGCTGAAGAGACTTTTCATGTCCTCTAAGATTACTATATTAATAAGATGGCATGCCGAGAACAACGGAGAGGAAAAGAAGCTATCCCATCCAGCAAACTCCCCAGCGTGGAAGAACTTTGATCAGAGACACATTGAATTTGCTGCTGATAGTTATAGCGTGCGCCTTAGTTTAGCTACGTATGGATTTAACCCATTTAGGGCCGTGATTGGGGCAAATCATAGTACATGGCCCATGTTGTTAGTTCCATATAATTTTCTACCCTAGCTGTGTATGAAACAACGTTTCCTAATCTTATCGACATTGATTGACGGACTGAGAGGTCCTAGGGATGAGATAGATGTGTATATGCAACCTTTGATTGAAGAGCTTCATGAATTATGGGTCCAGGGTTTGATGGCATTTAACTCTGCAGGAAATGAAATGTTTAGACTCTGAGCAGCATTATTATAGACAATCAATGACTTTCCCACGTATGCTAACTTGTCTGTTTGGTGCACAAAATGGGAGTTTACATGCCCTTACTACAAAGAGCAAGAAGTCAACTTAGCTAAAGCATGGCATAGACGCTTCTTACCTCTATTGCATAGGTTTAGGAGGGATAGAGTCTCATTTGACGGCACTCTAGAGTATGGTTCAACACCATGGACAATGATTGTGGTTGATTTGTTGGCCAAAATTGGGACCAAATATGAATAGTGTATGATTTTCAGGATCTGTTGGCCCCCCGCTGGCATCTATTCCAAGTGCAAATAGGAACCACAGTCATAATTAGAAGAAAAAGAGTATTTTCTACAAGTTACCTTATTGGAAAGACAACCTATTGAGACACAACTTAGATGTCATACACATCGAGAAGAATGTTTGCAATAATATATTATGGGCCATCCTTGGTGTTAAGGGAAAGTTAAAGGACAGTGTCAATACTCGACGTGACTTGCAGGAGATGGGGCTGAGAACCTTGTTGCACTTGTGGGAAATGGAGTCCAACAAGGCATACATGCTACCTGCAGAGTACACAATGAGTAAAGAAGAGAAGGATATGTTCCTATCAATCCTGAAGGATGTTAAGGTGCCTAATGGGTATTGTTCTAATATTTCTAAATGAGTGAACATGAAAAAAGGACATTACACGGTTTGAAGAGTCATAACAATCATAACTCTTATTCAACAGTTACTACCTATCACAGTAAGGAAATGTCTACCTAGGAATGTGGTGGAACTATTGATTGAGGTCAATAACTTCTTCAAACAACTATGTTATAGAGTTCTCCATACAAAAAATTTGAAGGGTCTGTAAGAGAGGATTACTTTGACACTATGCCATCTAGAGAAAATTTTTCCACTGACGTTTTTTGATGTAATGGTTCGCTCAACCATACACTTAACCCATGAAGCTTAGCTTGGCGGCACTATCCAGTTCAAGTGGATGTATCTGATTGAGAGGTACATGAACACATTAAAAAAGAATATGCATTACAAAGCTCAACTAGAGGCATCTATAACCAAGCTTATTTGATGAATGAGTGGACCAATTTTTGCGCTGCATATCTTAACGACAATGTCTAAACAAAGTTAACTAAGCCAGAGCTAATAAATGAAGGTTCTATTAGGGAGGGCACATCATTTGATCTTAACTACATTAAGTTGATCCAAGCTCACCGATTCGTGCTCTTCAACACTCAATTGGTTGTATTATCGACTCAGTAAGTCATTCCTCCTTATAAAGAGTAAATTGTGTAACACTTATAATAATTAGCATTCTTATTGATAACACAATTTGATTTGCATTACAGGAGAGAAATAACTAAGCTGAAATAGGACATGCCTCGCACAACAGATTGTCAAATATGGATGTCCCATTATCAATTGTTCACAATTGGTTTAAGAATTACATACGTGTTAAATATTTACAAGTAATTTTATTTATCTTGCCACATTACTTTAAATTTGTATTCAATTAATACGTGGACTGCATAGGTTTATAATTTACGAAGCACCAGCGATCCTGCTTTGCCCAATGAAATGAATTAGTTAGCTGATGGTCTCTATACGATGGCCTAAACTTACACAACTTGTGATATCAATGAGTTTTAATTTTGTATCAAGCAGGTAGACGATAGGCAGGCTACACAAAATAGTGGCATTAGTTATCCATCCAGCAATGGTGGTTACTACTATAGCCAATTGAATGACATTATTGAAGTCGTATATAATCGCGATTTAAGATTTCTATTGTTCAATTGTGAGTGGGCCAATCCAATTCATAAGGTTAAAACTGATAAGTACTAGCTTAAATTCATAAACTTTAACAATTTGTTATATCGGGATGCACAAATACAACATGAACCCTACAGACTGGTATCAATGGCAGAACAAGTTTATTATGTTGGAAATCGAGTTGATCGTAATAGGTAAATTGTAGTTAAAATGTTGAGAAGTGGGTGTATTAGAATGAATGTGATAAACTAGATATTGATGGATTCGCCCAACAAGCTCTTGACCAAAATGCAATTGTCCAACATGAGAAAGATGTTACTTGTGTTAAGGAGATCGTCAAAGGAGATACCATTGATTTACATAACTAATAAACGGTTATGTACTTTTTTATCCAAACAAAGTTTATTTTAAATATTTATTTTTTTCAAATTATAATAAATTTATTTTATGAACATATACCCAAACATGTTCAGATACTCAAGGAGGAGATCTGGCCCTTGGACGATGGGCAATAACATCAGCCTATCTTGTGTGGGCAATAGCTCTGCAGATGTCATCCCGCCATCACCCTCCACGTCGATGCATCCTTCAACACAAATTCAGGCACCTTTAATGTTTGATCATATAGCAATAGGTATAAATTATTAGCTTAAGATATTTTTTTTAGCTGTTAAAATTTTTTCTTTCGACTCATTAAACTTAATATTTTGTATGCAACAAATTCTCCCACTTTGAGCAGGCCTTTTAGGTTTGATAAAGGGCCTTCGAAGGTATTGCCACAGTGAAACTGCTGGTCACAATGAATAACTGTGCAGTGGGATGACACTCCCACTTGGTGGGGAGGGTCGAATGGTCCCTCATCTCCCAGATAAGACATATGGTCCAGAATCTAATCAGATTCTTGTTGACCACCCTCAATTAGAATGCTTTCCAGCCTGACACATTCGAGGGTCTTATATTGTGCGTGATGTCTGTGTTGAAACTTACAATATTATTCCATAATTTATCCTTTTCAGGCTAATGTGGTTGGGGTTCCTCCAAACTTTTGAAACATTTGCTATGGCAAATGCTAAAAGATGTGGAAGGACCATAAGAACAAAGTCAAGTCTAGCCATTAGAAAGACCATAAGATTAACACTTACATTGTTCAGCAAGTCCTATGGAGCGTCCTCCCCACTAGTGGTCGAGCTCGTCAGTTATTAGTCAAGCAATGAGGCATTGGTGAGTAGATTTCAATATAATTTTTTTTCCCTTAAGTTTTAAGTTATAAAGCGTAACTTACAAAAGCTAATGGATAAGAAAAGAAAACAGGACGAAGCCACGAGAAGCTCACGGAGCCGAAGGTTGCAGTGCCCCTACCATAAGGTGGGGACTCAGCACTTTTTGCAGGTCCACTACGAGGTAAAACGTTAGCCTACCATGTAAAAATTTCGTTTATTTTCATTTCATACAATAATAAACTATTAATATATAATTTACCATTCAACAGTTAGGGGAGCAGGGCCAGAGGGCCAATCGGATGGCTATGTGGGTATAGACCCACAATAAGGATTCACAGGAGTTTCAGCTATACGGGTAATTAATGCTTTATTTTGGCTAATAAGCATATTTAATTTTCCTTTACATAACTTAGTTACTTATCTTTCTTATCCATCTTGTCTTGTTTCCCTTAGGCTCAGTTTGAGACACGTCTAGCCGAGCTGCCAACAGATGAGAGGGAGTTTAAAGGTAAAAGAGAAAAGATATTCTTCTCTATCATTGAACATGATGGCCACGGATACACGCTCACACAAGGCATGGGCATTTCACGCTGGTCCATCGCATAAGCAGAGTCATCTTTCTAGACCAGAAGCTGTGACCAAGACCTGCTATAGACCGTTCGTGTAAAGATGAATGCGCGAGAGGCATCGCTTTAGCCCGAGATGATGGCGGAGATAGCAAGGTGCTTATCTCAGAGTCAGAGCCATCCTCCCCCTCCTCAAATTAGAAATATTAGTTTTCATATTTATAGCTAATTAAAATTTTATAAATTTATTTATTTGTATTTTATTGTCATGTTCCCATTCGCTTACTGTCTCATTATAGAACCCGGATGATGGTGGCTGGCCCTCTTGGACTAAACTAGGGTGATTCTAACCAGTATATTTAGTGCTTTCTTTGGTAATCCAGAACCCGCACCGGTTCATATTTTGTAAATTAATTTTTTTTTCCTTTTGTGTATATTTGTATATAGAAAATTTTGTAACTAAACTTTATACTGTTTTTGTATATATAAATGAACATTTTTGTTTTATTTTATTTAAAAAATTTTCTATTACATGTGCAATTTAAATTATAACCAAAAAATTAATTTAGAAATAAATATTTAAAAATAAATAATATAAATAATAAATGAATTTAAAAAATTAATAGAAAAATAATTAAAATAATTAACAACATAATAAAAAATTTTAAAAAATTAGAAAGCTTATTGTGACCACCATATGCGGTTGCTAATGAAAAATAATATTAAATATATAAAAAATAAAAAATAATTAATAAAAAATTAAAAATTAATTACCTTTTGCGTCCACTAGTGGTGGTCGCTAATATGGACTCAGCGGTCACTAATTTTTTCCCGCCACATGGTAGGGAGGCGGGGACTAGTTGACCGACCCTGAAATGTGTTCGGGGTTACCTCTCAAGTGCAAGAGGGTGGTCGTAGTCTTACTCGGTGAGAACCGAGGTCATCTCCACAGGGAGGGTTGTGTTAAAAGACACTAGACTTATTCTCTTAATTAGTAGGTGAGCCTAAGCTAATCTAAACTTATTTTTGAATTACAAAGTGATTTGAATATGGCTGGGTTGAGAATGGTGGAGCGAAGCAAATTGTGATATTAAACTAGAATGCAAATATTGAAAATAAACTAACTAAAATGATCTTGGCTTCGAACCAAATCCAGTAGTGGGTAGTGGTTTACTCAAACGCATTTGTAACTCAACCTAACAAACGCACATGCATTGCTAGGTCGGAAGATATTTCATTAAAAACTAATTTATGGAATTCAGAGTAAGCGGAGGTTTTTGAAATTGGTTTCAGACTCACCGGGACATTGAATCGAACACCTAGTGTGCATGAGCATCAACTCATAACTAGACTTCAATTATAACACGGGTGAATCGGTTTCTTAAGAAAACCTCATGTTTTGGTTTTATGAAAATAAGGTTCGAATCACCGGGCCATTGAACCAACCACTTGGTTTGCACGAGTGGCCAATCGTAACCAAGCTTTGGTTTTAACACGGGTGACTGATTTTATAAGAAAACCTAATTTGGGTCTTGGAAAATCAGATTCTAACTCACCGGGACATTAAACCGAACACTTGGTGTGCACAAGTGAAAACTTGTAACCAAGCTACGGTTGTGACACGGGTGAGTAGGTTTCAAGAGAACCCTAGCTTACTACAAAATTCCAATTAAAAGTCCAAAATATATTTTGTTAAATAAAACTCGTTTACATTTGAGTTCACCAACTACTTCACCACTTTCAATGGCTTGAAGCCAAGAACTAACCCTAGCCTAACATTGCGAAAGCATTAACAAAGCCTTTCGAAAAGAAAATAACCTTCATCAAGCACTCAAACACGAAAACGAAGTATATAGAAATAAGCTAAAGCAATTTCGAAAGCAAATCAAACACTAACAATGACTACGAAGTACTACGAAGTGAAAATAAAGAACAAAGATAAAGAAAATAATAAACTTTTGATTAAAACGAAGTAACGAATGAAACTTACCAATTAATCTTAATGCGAAGATGAAAAAATAAAGCTTCCGTCAATCCAACACGAGATGAAAACATCTAACCCTAATCTAAACTAAACTAAGAGAAAGAGAAGAAGCGCGTAGGGTTTCGAACCCTGTACATCAGAAATTTGCCCTTTTATATCATTACATAACTCAAGGGTAAAAGTGTAATTTCATAATTCAAAATTTAACTTAAAAGTGTGCTGGACAAGTCATCATGGGCGCCCAAGGTACAAGTGTTTGATGAAGTCCTCAAAGAGTTAGCCAAAACACAGCAGTCAGAACTCCCTCTCTGTGGGCGCCCATCTGATGAAGAGTGGGGCGCCCATGGGTGTAGGTGGGGCGCCCATGCTTGTGGTGG
Source organism: Vitellaria paradoxa (assembly GCA_019916065.1). NCBI lineage: Eukaryota > Viridiplantae > Streptophyta > Magnoliopsida > Ericales > Sapotaceae > Vitellaria > Vitellaria paradoxa. The sequence goes on along the minus strand of CM034233.1, from coordinate 42,123,659 downwards.
GGCGCCCATGGGTCTAGGTGGGGCGCCCATCTTCAACTACAGTGAACAGTTCTTCTTTGACAGCTTTCTGTCCCTGACGTCCGATGCGATTTTGACATTGAAGATGACAGATTCAGGCTTCGGCTAAACCAGCAAAGTTGTAGGGCTTCGAGTCTTCTTTCCAACGCAAAAAGAATGGAACCATTTCGAGTTGTGACGAAAAAGTTATGGCTGGAAAACTGAGAGGGTGTTGAGCTGGAACTTCAACCGCACACCACTTCAACTATTTTGAACTTCAAACCACTTCCTTCTCCTTGGCACCCATGGTAGTCGATCTTATGCCTTGGGATGGCTCCTCCTCACATGCAACCTTGGTGTTGTTTGGGCCAAAAACACCATATTATATCACCTGAAATATACACACACCAAGAATGCATGGAAATGAGATAATCACGCTAACACATCGCCAATAATAACTGTAAATTCATAATTAGCATGCTCAATATATATATAATTGTACAATAATGCATTCTAATCACTAGTGCCAAGTTCATAGAAAATATTAGTGACTGTTTATTCCATATTAGCGACCGCTACCCCCTTTTAAAGGCAGTCGCTAAAACCCTAACTTCTAGTAGTAGTGGCTAGCCCTAACCTAACATTTCGAGTTTCCACTTCCAAATTAAGGTTGGAAACCGACTCCGATACCATGTAAAAAGTAGGAGTCTCAATCTTAAAATTTAGGTATTAAGGTGAGTGAAGTCCAAGTCTCCTACACGAAAGAGTAACTTTTCTGATGAAGCGATGTGAGACAACTTCTAACATCATATCAGTTGTATTTTTCAATCTTGGTGTTAGTGGGAAGTTTCATAAAATTTTTTGAAGGATGTTATTTCCTTTTTTATTATCCAACTTGTATTTAGGCTTACGACATTGTGGGCATTTTCCAATTTTGCATTCTCCTTTCCAAAAATATTGAACAATCATACTTACAAGCATGAGTACACTTATATCCTAAGTCCAAATCCATTTAAAACTTCTTGGCTTCATAAAGTGACCATGGAACCTTCTTATTGTATTCTAGTAGAAGATTTTTCAAAACTCCCATCAACTTATCAAATTATTCTTTGCTCCACTTGTATAAGACCTTTAAATGTAGCATTGTAATGGCAAAGGATAATACATTATAATTCTTGCAACCAGGGTAGACCACTTGATGTGCTTCATGTTACAATTCCAGAAAATTAAAAACATGCTCAATCATAATAGTACTAGTCATATCATCTAGCTCATCATCCACCAAAACACCTGATAACACAGTAATCTGGGAGTGCTTTAGATGATCCAAGCCCAGTCTTGATAGCTGTCTGCACACTAGTGTGGTGCTTGCCAAAGAGTATTCGATGCTTAAGTTAGCAAAAGAGTTTGAGAATGTATTTTAGCAGAGTAACAGCAGGGTAAAGAGTGAGTGTACCATATATTTGAGAGGACAGTGTATATGTATAGAGGTGTAGGACCTGTACAGGCATGATGCATATGAGTCTTACACAATTATGATTTCCTTCCAATCATATTATGCCAAGTGTATTTGTAGATCCCATGATGATTCTCATAATTAGTTATCAAAACCATTATGTAACATGTAGCACTTTAATAGGTGAAAATCATGGAATATGCCAGAATATAGTTATGTATGTTGTTATGATGTAAGCAATCTTGTCTTTAATATGTTGATCGATCAACCCGACCAAGGTTAATAACGGTCAGTCAGCCGGACTACATTGAGGTCGATCGGGCAACCCTAATCAGTCGGGTGCATCCCTATTAAATGCCCTCGATTCCCTCAGTCACTAAAGAGGATCGAGCGAAATCTAACAATTATTTCACCAAATAGGTTTCGATCAAGCACAAACCATCAGATGCCTCCTAGTATGATTGATTGAATGAGGTGTCGAGGGAATCTGATAGTTACAACACCTTGGGAATGTGCACACATTAATTACTTATCCGGCACAGCACGCATGATTGTATAGTGAAAGGACACGACCTTTCTACCACGTGTTGCCTAGCTACTTGCCACAACATAAAAGCTATAACTACACGCTAATCACCTTAAATGAATTTTCCCGCCTAAATCTCCACCGTTGATTTCAAAACAGGTCAGATGAAAGGCCCCCATCTTTTTGCCTATAAATATCATAGGTAAAACCCCATTTTCCCCTTTACGCAAACCTGTTGTTTCATAGCTACTACTAGTACTGCATCCAGCTCCAATTCTCCTTTCAAGGCTTCTTCGTTCTCGTGCTTTTACCCGATTCTTGCTTCTCTATGCAACTGGTAAGATTATTTTTTACTTTCTCGAATTGTTCCTTCTTTTTTCTCTTTTTCTTTCTTCTTTTTTTTTTTTATTTTTTTGGTTTCTGGGTGCCTATGTTCTAGCTGTTGGTCTGTTGCACTTATTATCATGATAAGAATCGTAGGCTCCCTAACCTATTAGGATTCATAGGAAACCTGAGGTATATCAAATCTATTGTTAGTGGGTGGATTTTCTTGTCATATTGTTGTCGTTTATCTCAGTTGTTCATATCTATCACAATAGGTAACCCAGAAGAGTTTCACTTGGTCGATGAAGGAAGTTTTAACGAAAACGGACTAGTTTTCAATCGAAGAAGGGTTCTTGATTACTCCAGCATGGGCAGGCCCCAGGCAGACGCTACTAAGCGTATCATCGATGCCTTTGGGCCCGAAGTTGGAGAGAAAAGCCACCGAACGACCTCGATAAGCGATCGGGATACCTTATTCGAGGCAAAAGGCATCCGATCAATGATCACGATGAGGAGGATCTCGAAGATTATCACCAAGTTCCAATTCCCGTCTAACTTGACGTGTCGAGTCCCATGGTATTGCAACTTAGCCTGCTTCTCAAGGGATAACGAAATTGTTGTGTATGAAGCCGCATTGCTCGGCAATCTTTGATGCCCATTGCCTAAACTCATTCGAGAGGTTCTGGCACGGCTTAACCTATTACTTGGTCAACTGACGCCGAATAGTTGGTGGATCCTGATCGGGACTACAGGGCTCTGGGCAACTACCACTGGTCATGATCTCACAGCGATCGAATTCATCCACTTCTACAAAGTGACAGAAAAGAGGGTCCTGCTGGTCGTATTTTTTGACAAAGAAGCCCAAATATAACTTCATCACTTGTATGCCCACTTCCAACAAAGGTTGGAAGGAAAAATACTTTTTTATTCGAGGGGGCAGTTGGGAATTCCAACTGTGGGAGTTCGACCACAAGAGAGATGTTCGAGTTCCTTGAGTTTGGGGCCAGCCGACACTCAATGGTGTGCCCAAATCCTTTAATCCTTTAATTTGAACTTTCTTATTTTCTGTTAGGCCATAGGGTTCTGATACTGACCTTTTTGCCTTTAAATTTGATTAGCTCAAAAAGCCCCATCCTTGTCTTCCGAGTCAAAAGAACTTCTTCGCCTCATGAAGAAGTAAAAAATCTAAGAGGCCAAGTTTCTCATAACTATAGAGAATCTAGCCTTTTATCTGTTTGGCCCCGAGGTGATCCTGGAGGCATTAGCCGCTGAACGTAAGTGGAGTGAGTTTTTAAATTTCAATTTTGAAACTAAATCTTATACTTCAATTTTTCTAACTGTTTGATTTTCTCCAACTGATAACGTCATGTTCGAGGAGCCCCATTGATCAGAGAGGCAGATCGAGCAAATTGAGTAGATCGAAGATCGAGAAGAAAGAGACATGTCAAAGAAAGTCTTCGATTTGAGCTTTATGGATTAGGCAAATAAAGGGCCCTAAAAGTCACCTAAGGAGCCTGCCCCTAAGAAGGCATGGATAAATAAGGCCAAGCCTACTGATCCAAAGGCCATAGCTCCAACTGCTCCTCCCTCTCAATAACAAAGGGTGATTTCTCCCCCCACCCAATAAAAGGTGGCTCTTTCTTTACCTTCTCCATCAAGAGCCACCGGATCTAGCTCTGAAGTTGGGGCATCTTTGTGCTAGCCCCTTTTGAGGAGCTCTGAAGTGGCCTAGTAGAAGCTCCTCAACAGATGGTGGAGGAAGATTTGTCACCGTTCTGTGGTATAGACAATACATAGATGTCTTATGGTACAAACCATAAGCTATTCAAGGTATGAGTACTTTTCTTAATCAATTCTTCTTCTTCTTCTTCTTCTTCTTCTTCTTCTTCTTCTCTTTTTTTTAATGAGCTACCATTAATTATGTTTTTCAGATGATGGTGCATTGCTACACCATCTTCAATCCATTGGCTAACACAGAGAGGGCTCTAAAAGATGAGCGTAAGATGTCAAAGAAAGTTCTGACTGAGCTGAAGGCGGAGAAGGATAATGTTGTAATTGTCTAAGCTGAAAAGAAAGAGGTCCTCAGGCTCGAGCAAAAGATGAATAATGAAAACAAGAGCCTGAGGATCGAACGGGCCAATCTGTTTCGAGAGCTTGAATCAGAGAAGGCTCTACGGTCAAGGGAAAAGACGGTTGAGGAGCTTACTGAGAAGCTCCGTTTTGCGGAAAAGGTGTTAAAAACTACCGAAGACACAACCATCACTAACTTCAAAAAGATAGATAACATTTAGGCATTAATCATGCCTGTGTTCCTCAAGGGTTTCGAGCACTATAAGGGAAAGTACGCCACTGCCTTCCCAAATGTTGACTTCTCCCCAATCCAGCCTAGGCAAGACACTGCTGAAGAGGGTGAATAGAAACAGACAGATAATGGCCAAAGGGATGACGACTAAGGAGATGACACTTCTGAACAAGTCGTGGAGATCACTAAGGAAACTAACGCTAAACAAGCTAAAGGTGCTCCAGGGGATGCAAAGGAAAATGTTGAAGACAACGTTCAGAATGAGGCTTAAATGCTCCTCACTTTCTTTTTTTTTTTTCTTATTCCAATAATGTATTTGACTCTCTCTCTCTCTCTCTCTCTTTCTTTGAGAATGTAATTTTAGAATGTAACTCAAGAACGTAATATAATTTCATTTCACATTTTTGCACTATGAACTCTAATTGCTTTGTGAACTCTAATTTTACAAGCTCGAATTATCTGTCTTCCATAATTATGTGAACTCTAATTGGTTCCTCCATTCTGTCTTTCTATTATTTCTTTCTATTTGGAACGTGCATCAAGTTTACCAAATGAATTCACTTCATAATATTACCTGATTTGGATATTTATATTTGTTCTGAGCAATGTTAGTTTTAGTTTGAGCTTCACCAGTCATCTTCATTTTGCTTATGCACATAATTGGCCTTATGAGCGATCTTTGCAGTGCTCGGCTATGAGAGCCGAGCAGGATCTTTGCTCTACTCAGTCATATGAACCGAGCAAGTAAACTTGCCACTTTTTGGCATTGGCCTCGTAAGCCAACTTCACGTCCCTCGTCCACCAAGTCGAGTGGGATCTTCACTTTGCTTGGTCATGTGAACCGAGCAGGTAAACCAACCACTTTTTGACATTGGCTTTATGAGGCATCTTTGCATCGCTCAGCCACGTGAGCCAAGAGGATCTTAGCACTGCTCAATTGCATGAACCGAGTAGGTAAACTTACCATTTTTTGCATTAGCTTTGTGAGCCATCGTTGCACTACTCAACTACGTAAACCGAGAGGATCTTCACTCTGATCGATCACTTGAACCAAGCAAGGATTGTTATGCAACCATTGTCATAGAGTCAATTAGAGATTGTCGATATTCATCATAGAGTCATTCATCATGGTGGAAACACTTATTGTAAATGCCTACCAAGACACAGATTTTATTGATAGTAAAACAAAATTACAAAAATAACTTTTTATACATAATATTTCTTGAGATGTTCTACATGCCAAGGGTGAGGTAGCTCCTTGCTCCCGAGTGTCATGAGTCTGTAAGTCCATTTTCTTGTAAAGTGTAATATCTCATATTGTCCTTCCCAGTTTGGCCCAACTTCCCTTCCTGCGGATTCTTTATCAAGTAATTCACTCTTCTTAGCACCAAATCTCCACACTGAAATTCTCTTAGTCGAACTCTAAAGTTGTGGCATTGCCACATTCTCTGTTGGTAAGAAGCCATTCTAATGGTAGCTTGCAGTCTTCATTCTTCCAGCAAATCCACTTCTTTGTTTATCATCTCATCATTTTGTTCCAGGTTGAAGTTCTATGTTTTGGTGTTGGGAAGTCTAATCTTGACAAGGATAACAACCTCCACTCCATATGTCAGATAAAAAGGGGTTCGTTCAGTTGCTACTCATTTGGTCATTCAATATTCCCACAAAATAGTTAGAAGCTCATCTGCCCAAAGGCTTTTTGCTTTATCCAGCTTTGTTTTAATGATTTTAAGGTGAGATCAGTTAGTAACTTCCACGTGGCCATTAGCTTGAGGGTGTTCAAGGGATGAATAATGATGATTGATTCCCAGCTCTTCGTGCAACCAATTGAACTGTCTCCCTTCAAACTACTTGCCATTTTCTATGATGACCACTTTTGGGATGCCAAGCCGACATACAATGTTCTGCCATAGGAATTTTCTCATATTCTGCTTTATGATGCTTGGAAGCGCTTCAGCTTCTGCCCACTTCATAAAGTAGTCAATGGCTACTATGGCGAATTTCCTTTATCCCTTTCCCAATGGGAATGGCCCAATAATATCAATCCCCTACTGTACAAATGGCCTGGGACTCTGGATCAGTGTCAGCTCCTAAGTTGGTTGTCTTAGAACATTAGAAAATCTCTAGCAATTGTCACTTCTTGACAAATTCTTGAGTATCCATCTCTATGGTTGGCCGATAATACCTTACCCTCAAAGTTTTACTGGCTAGGGCTTTGTATCCCGAGTGATTTCAATAGACACCTTCGTAGATTTTCCTCATTACATACTCAGTTTCCTATTCATTCACGCAACACAGCAATGGAGAGTTGCGCCTCTTTTTATAAAAAATTTCATCTATTATAAGGTATCTACTTACTCAGTATTGGGTTCTCTGAGCTTCATTCTTATCGGTCGGTAGAGTTCCATTTTTCAGATAAGCTCTGATCAGTTTGGCCCATTTAGCGTCATCTTCCACTTGATTGACTTTTGGGATCCTGATGCTCGGGGAATCTAGTATCTTGATTGGTACGTCCAAGTTCTCCTCCTCAGAAGATGCAATTCTCGCCAATCGATTGGCCACTTCATTTTGCAATCTTAGAATCAGCTGAAGCTGGAACCTTGAAAACCTTCTGGACAAGCTTCTCGCCCTTTGATAGTATTCGGCCATATGTTCTCCCCTTCCTTCAAAGTCTCCTTGCATTTACTCCACAACTAGCTAAGAATCACTGTATACCCTTATTTGCTCTGCCCCCATCTGCTGAGCCATTCAAAGACCAACGATGACAGCTTCGTGCTCAACTTCATTGTTGGAGGTAAGGAATTTGAAACGGAGGGCATACTCTAGTTTGTGGCCATCATGAGAAACAACAATAATACGTGCACCACTTGAACTTTGAGTAAAGAACCCATCAACATGCAATGTCCATATTTAGTTAACATCTTCTTCTTCAAGCGGGTTTGTTGGGTGTGTAGTAAATTTTGCTATGAAATTTGTGGTAACTTGCCCTTTTATTGCCAATCTCGGTCGGTATTAAATGTCAAACTAGCTCAGCTCGACTGACCACTTCATCAACCTTCCAGAGGTCTCAAGCTTATGCAGAACATTCTTTAGGTGTTGATCTGTGAGAATTATGATTGTATGAGCTTGAAAATAGGCTCTCAGTCATCGAGCTGCCGTTACAAGAGCAAGGGCCATCAGCACCATTTTTTAATAACACTCCTTTGCCCCCCTTGGGGCCTTGCTCGTGTAGTAGACTAGCTTCTAAACTCTATCTTCCTTCCTCATGAGTGCAGCACTCACAGCCATAGTTGAAACAAAGAGATATAAGTACAATTCTTCCCCTAGAGTAGTCTAACTAAGTAATGACATGGACCTCAGGTACTACTTTCTATGTAAAGGTTTCACCACATTCTATATTCCACTCAAAAGCCTTCTAAAGCACCTTAAAGAAAGGATGGCACTTGTCTGTGGAGTAAGAAATGAACCTGTTCAAAGCTGCCACCCTCCCAACTAGTTTGTGAACTTCTTTTGTTATCTTTGGAGGTTACATTTCCATTATTGCCCTGACCTTCTCTGGGTTGGCTTCTATTCCTTAGTTGGACACCATGAAATCGAGAAATTTGCCAGATGTAACTCCAAATGCACACTTGGCTAGGTTCAACTTTAGACCATACTTTCTTATGGTGTTAAAGGGTTCTTGTAGATGTACAGTGTGAAAGCTAGCTTTTCTGCTCTTAACAAGCATATCATCGACATATACCTCTATATTCCTCCCAATCTAGTCTTTAAACATCTTATTTATCAGTTGTTGGTATGTTGCCCCCGCATTTTTTAATCCAAACAGCATGACATTATAGCAATATAGCCCACGATCAGTAATGAATGTAGTGTGCTCCTGGTCACGCTTGGCCATCTTTATTTGATTGTAACCAAAGAAAGCGTCCATCAATGACAACAATTCATGACCCACAGTAGAATCAACTAGGAGGTCGATAGCTGGTAATGGGAAGCTATCCTTCGAACATGCCTTGTTAAGATCGATGAAGTCCACACACATCCTCCATTTACCGTTCAACTTTTTCACCATAACTACGTTTAATAGCCAACTGGGGTAGTGGACTTCCCAAATAAACTTGGCCTTTGTTAGTCTATTTACCTCCTGTTCAATTGCATTGTTGCATTCGGGACAAAAAATTCTTCTCTTCTATTTTATTGGCTTAGCATTGGGAAAAATGTTTAAATGGTGGGCCACCACACTAGTGCTTATTCCTGGCATATCTTCGTGGGACCAAGCAAAGACATCCATATTATTCACCAAAAATTCTTTATTTCACTTTTCAGTGGCTCGTGAGTCTCTGAGCCTATCTTTATAGACCAATTTTGTTCAGAAGCACTTATCATAACATCCTCCAACTCATCAGCTAGTTCTCCTCACTTTAGCTTCTTGTCATCCCGAACCTCCAGGCTGTCCACAACCAGCGCCTCTTTTCCTATATCCTGCTTGAGGGAGGACACATAACACTCTCTCGCCACCTTCTAGTCACCCTTGGCACATCCTATACTATCTTCAGTCAAAAACTTGACACGAAGATGGTACATGGATGTGACCACTCTGAATTGATTGAGGGCTGTCCTCCCTAGAATCACATTATACGTTAAGGGGCAATCGACCACCAAAAAATTGTTCATCTTCGTCGCCTGATGTGGTTTATCCCCGACAGTCACTGGCAGAATAATGGACCCAAATGGAGTCACTTGATCTCTACTAAAGCCTATGAGGGGGGAGGACACTGGCTATAGTTTCTTCTTACTAATCTTCATATTTTTCAAATGCCTCTAGTATAATATATCTGCTGAACTCCCACTATCGACCAGCACCTTCCAAATTTTGAAGTTAGCAATGATCAAGGAAATTACTAGTGGGTCATCATGAGGCTGACAGAGCTTCTCTGCTTCTTCTTCAGTGAATGTTATTAGAGGACAATGTGGCCAACTTTCTAATTCAATTGCTCGACTATGAGGACCTTACAGTGGGTTCATGCCTCTCGAGTGTATCTCCATCTGGTGCTTAAGGATTCTCCCCCAACAGTGAATCCACTTGAAATGACATGAATTTCGCTGATTGGCAGGTTGTTCAGGCGCGCTCGGTCAGTGCTCCTTGGTGGAGGACTTCTTGGCTAAGGGTTCCTTGGCTCAGGACTCCTACGTTTAACTCATCGGTTGTCCCCACTAGCCACAAATCTTCCAAGTCGATCACATCTGATTAGCTCTTCGACCTACCTCTTTAGGTCAATATAATCATCGGTATCATACTCGTGGTCTCTGTGGAACTGGTAATACCTCACCCAAGATTGTTTGTCTGTTGGGGTCCTCAACCTCTTTGGCCATCTTAAGGTCAGATTATTCTAGATTTTGAAAACACACATTCTCCAACCTCGTATTCAATGGAGTGAAGTTTCGTCTATCATCAACTCTCCTCGGCTCTCGATCTGACTGATTATCATATCTCCTGTTCTTGGGGTCTCTGCTATCTTGGGTGTTATCAGGCTCACTTGATCTTTTCTTCTCGGGCTTAGAGCTTCAAACCCGTCATTCTCCTTCTTCACCTTCATGGCATCTTCAACGTTGATATATTTCTGAGCTCAAAACATGAGCTCACCAATGAAGCCATGAATCTGAGTGATCTCAGACCACTCATGAAGGCGATCATAACCACTTTGTCATCAACTTCATCAACCTACAGAAGTTCTTTGTTGAATCTCCCAATGTAATCTCTTAATGACTCGTCCTTGCCCTATTTGATTGTGAGGAGATGAGTGGCGAGCCTCCTCTGCCTCTATCTACCAATGAAATGACTCAAAAAGAGCTTGCTCAGCTGGGCAAAATTAGCAATGGTGTCTAGTTTGATTTTGGAAAACCACAAGCGAGCAGGTCCCTTGAGCATTACAAGAAACACACAACACGTGACCTCATCAGGTAGGCGTGGATATGCATCAATGTCTTGAAAGTCTCTAAATGGTCCAATGGGTCTTGCGACCCATCAAATAAATCCAACGCCGACATTTTAAACTTTGGTGGTAGAGGACAGGCCATCACTGCTAGAGTAAATGGGGAAACTGTGTTTCCAATTAGCTCCTCCACTATGTTTGGCACTTTTACTACTACCAGAACACCTTCTATTTAAGCCTACATAGCCCTAATCTGCTTCTCCCATGGATTAGCAGAAACATCTTTTACACTGGTGGCCTCCATCCAGGATGCCTCTAGGCGGCCACCGACTACAATATTAGCTCCCGCCTTTCTTTCTCTTCTTCTAAACTCCTCTGGCAACCTGTTGGGAACATCATTTTCCTCAATAATGCCTGCACCATGGACTACCTATCCTACAACAAGGCTAACTCTAGCCCCCATTGGGACTTCATCATTTCCTCATCCATTAACTTTCACAGCCCCCCCATTACGGGCTCCATTCGTCAGTGGATCCACTAGAGGTGGAACCACAACAGGGGTGCATTCACCTACTGGAGTAACACCTGGTTTTGGGCTATCAAGGTCTGCATGACAGCCATCATCTCATTCATTTGCCTCTTCATGGCATTGACTAGCTCATCGTTTTGGTTCTCCACTCTTTTTGCAGTTGGTAAAGGAGGTTGAGTGTTAATACTGGACTTGGTTTCGACCATAAACATCATGAGAAAAGTCGATTCTATAGACGGCACCAACTAATAACATAGTAATCTAAGAGTGCTTCAAATGACCCAAGCCCAATCCGGAAAGCTGTCTATACACCGGTGTGGTGCCTGCCAAGGAGTCTCCGATGCTTAAGTTAGGAAAAGAGTTTAAGAATGTGTTTTGGCAAAGTAACAATAGGGTAAAGAGTGTGAGTACCATATATTTGAGAGGATGGCATATACATATAGAGATGTAGGACCTACATGGGTATGATGTATGTGAGTCTCACACAATTATCGTTTCCTTTCAATCATATTATGCCACGTGTATTTGTAGATCCGAAGATGATTCTCATAATTAGTTATCAAAACCATTATATAGTTGGCAGCACTTTAACAGGCGAAAGTCACGAAATATGCCAAAATATGGTTATGCATGTTGTTATGATGTAAGCAATCGTGTCTTTAATATGTTGAACGGTCAACCCGATAGAGATTTGTAATACCGTGGAGTTTTGTGTTAATGTAAATAGATGGTTATCTATATGTTTTGAGGTAATAGTATGTTGATTAAGTAGTATTCATCATTAGTAGTACATTAGAGTTGAGAACTTTGAATGAGGTAAGCCAAACATTCAAGAATTGGCATTTTGGCACAAGTGCAAGAAGAGAGTACCTTGGGCGCACAAAGTGCCAATCCTTGGGCACCCATGGCTTAGGTGCATGGCATAGGACTCGGTTGGGTGCCCAAGCCTATAGCAGATATGATAGGTATAGGTGTTCTGAAACTTGGTGGCCGAGCCTCACCCTTACACACTTATATCTAGCTAAAGGGATAGAGAGACCTGAAAAACACTATGGAGAGATTAAAATATAATCAAATTTTTATATATACATGTATGATGGAAGAGAAAGGAATAGTTTTTGGTGTTAGAGAGAGAGGAACCCGGGAGAGGAAGAGAAATAAAGGAACCGGGTAGAGTTTTTGGATGGTAAATTCTTCTAGCTTTAAGTAAAATCAAATTAACTTTGTAAAGATGCAATTGAACACTCAAGGAATCCATCCATGTAATTTGTTTGTCATTTAGATCAAAGAGTGGAGAGATTGAATCCATCAAAGTCAGGAGCTTGAAATCTGGAAAAACCACCCTCTTGTTCTTTCTTCTTTATTCAACTTGAGGTAGGGATTCTATGCAACATTCTTACATATATGATGTGTAACAAGTATTAAAACAACATTGGAGTAACCATTGCAAGTTTTGATTACATTTATGGAAGAAAATGGGAGTTATATACACATATATATATATATATGTATGTATAGGTTGATAGAGAGAAAATGATGTTTAATCCATAACTTGGCCCATAGTTGATGAGAACTCAAACTGTTAGTTTCTTTCGATGCCTATAAGCCTTGTGGTAATGTTAGAAACAAGAAACTTTGAGTATTTTGCCCCAAACTTAGTCAATTTGAGGTCCCAAGTGTGGAGAATGAAAGACCCCAAAAATAGAATACAAAATCTATAACTTGAGCCAAGCTGTGGATGCACAAGGTAGGAGACAGTTGGGTGCCCTCCCCTTGGGCACACGAGACATGGACACCCATACCTTGGGCGCACAACCTGTTGTCAATTGGGCGCCCACCGAGACTAGTTTAGTTTTCGAACTTAGTTTATTTTGGACATTCTATCCTAGGTTCATAAAGAGTTGCTTGCTCGATTCCAATGTATCAATATTGGCTCGACCCCAAGTGCAGGGTGTCTATTGAAGCACAATTACCGGTGAGAACCGGATCGTGTCCACAGAGAGCCTTAGTAAAAATTAGTGAACAAACAATTCTTGGAAAAGGTTTTAGACAAATTTTCAACCCCACAATGAATGATAGAGATTCAATTTGGTTTTAGAAATGGTTGTTTGGATAAAATGTTTTAAGAAACAAATTTAAGAAAGCCTTGGATCCAAAACAAGCTCATAGTGATTGACAATAAATTTCAAGAATTCTACACCTAAAAAGGGTAGATCAAAAGATATTCTGAATATAAAACCACTTAGAACAATCCAAATCTAATTTGAATAAGAAATTAAGAACAAAATTCTGCTGAGAATTCAAATCAAACACCTAATATGCATAGCTTATAGTTCTTACATATAAATCCTAAGAATAGCAATTACCATACAAATTCAAGAGAAATGCATGATAATTCTATATAGGAATCTGTAAGTAAAAGCCATAAACCATACAAAATTGGTGTTCAATTGAAATCTCAACTCAAAATTCAATAATCAATTCAAATCAAACATAGATTCTTCCTTTAACACAATAGAATTCAACATTAACCCCATTACCTTGAAATTCTTGCAAATCAACTACGAGACTTGTCTTGAATCCAAGAGAAAAGTCTACTCAAACATCATAAAAGAAGAAAACAATAGAAATTGAAGTAAATCCATTCGTAAAACTGAAAATCTGCTACAAAACTTCAAGAAATTGAAGATGAATACACTTTCTCTCTCTACAATTCTCTCTCTCTAAAAGGAAAGCTTAACTGAAAGAAATGAATCTGTCTATTCTGTAAAAACCTCCTTCGTACATATATATATGAAATATAACATGTAAAAGTACATAATTGCCCATTTCTCAAAAGCTGAATTTCAGAATCCTCGAGTTGCAGGTTGGTTCGAACAAAGGTTCGAACAGGCTGATTGGTTCGAACAAAGGTTCGAACCAAATTCTGGGACTTAGTCAGATTTCACTCCAATTAGACTTTGCATGGCCTCTGTTGTTCTAACCAGTGTTTGAACCAAGGTTGGTTCGAACAAGGGTTCGAACCAAAGTTTGGGACTTAGAAAATTTTCGTCCAGTTGAACCTTGCACAGCTTCTGTTGATCGAACCAATGTTTGAACAAAGGTTGGTTCGAACAAAAGTTCGAACCAAAGTCTGGGACTTAGAAAATTATCTTCCAGTTGAACCTTGCACAGCTTCTGTTGATCGAACCAATGTTTGAACAAAGGTTAGTTCGAACAAAAGTTCGAACCAAAGTCTGGGACTTAGAAAATTATCTTCCAGTTGAACCTTGCACAGCTTCTGTTGATCGAACCAATGTTTGAACAAGGGTTGGTTCGATCAAAAGTTCGAACCAAAGTCTTGGACTTAGAAATTTTTTAAGCTCTGCAACTTTTCACCCTTCTGTCAATCGAACCAAAGTTCAAACCAGATGTGGTTTGAACAAAGGTTCGAACCAATTTGCCTTAATCAATTTCAGCACTTGTTGGTCTATACTTGGCTTCTGTTGTTCTAACCAAGGTTCAAACATCCTATGGTTTGAACATTGGTTTGAACCACTTTTTCCAACACTTAGCCAAAATCTGCTGCATCTTTTTCTGGTTTGCCCTCTGTGGTTAGAACATTGGTTTGAACAATAGTTGGTTCAAACATGTGTTCGAACCAGCTTCTTGATTTCATCCAATTTAGCCCAACTTCATCCATTTTAGTCCCAAACACCTGCAAATCACAAGAATTCCTCATGAATGCATTTAAAAACAATTTATCATCTTTTTAGCTATAAATCCACCTAACAAATCACTAATTAAGGTTAATGATTGTACTTTTCATAGTACAATCACACCCCCCAACTTGAGATTTGCTAGGCCCTAGCAAATTAGCTCAACAAGAGGTCACTTCTCAGTCTTTAACCTAATTCAAAGTTGCACATGACATCTTAATGCAAATTCCTTTGAATTTTCAAGTTCAACTCCCCAAGAAAATTAAAAGTTAACATGGAACTTCATAGGAGCAACCCTCTATTCATTGTATGGTCTTAAAACATGAATCAATCCATCATGCTCATAATTCCTCACTAGAACATAAATCTAACTCAATGATGCACAAGAATTCTCTCAAGTCTTGACTTCAATCCTCACAGGGCATACTCTCTTTAATGAAATGAGAATTGGGTAAGACACTCTTGGAAGATTCTTTCATAAGAGTAAGTATAAAAACAATTCTAGTAAGAACCTTCCTTAAGTCAAAAACGATAAAATTCAATGAATATTGGACTTGGTGTAGCTCTATGAAAGGAATAATCCATAGCAATGGAAAGCTTGAACTATTTCACATTGAGAACTTCAAATTCAACTCAATTAACACCTTAGATCTATTAGGTCTTTATTGGGTTGTAATGGGGCTAAGGGGTTAAATGTGGTACCAAGGAAGGGAAAGGATAATTCAAAATGTGCCTTAGTTGTGTAATTTGATCCTTCTCTTCTCAATCATACTCCATTCTTTGTTCCTTTTCTTTCACCCTTTTTGAGTTCCCAAAAAAAAAAAAAAAAAAAAAATATGTCAATTCTCTTCAAACTCTTTTTTTTTTTTTTTTTTTTTTTTTTTTTTTTTTTTAGAAATTGAAAAACACATCCTTGTATCACTCTTCTTTTCCTTTTCTTTCCTTTTTATCAACCTTCCATTTCCTCAAAACTACCACTACCTTTGGCTCATTCTACCTCCCTTAAGCTTATACATCACTAAGGCACTTAGGTAGGTTGTTAAAATTTTGTAAGGATCAGGGTATTGTTCAAGGCTCCAAAAGAATTATGCATTCATGCATTCATAGCTCAACTTGGCTCCTAAGGAAAATTAATTAAGAAAGAAATGTCAATAATGCTCAACAATGCAAGGATGGCCTACTTCACTTCCAAGAGTTCAATTGAGTTGACAATCCATTCCAATGTTCATGGTTCCAGCTGATGAGTTTCTCATGCTTAAAGATTCAAAACAAGTAATTAGAGCTACTAAAAGAATATAGATGTGAAAAACATGTGAGATTAAGTTCAACCACTCAACAAGGGAAGCTAAAGGCTCAAATCTCACAAGGCTAGTCTCCACTTATTAGAGAATAAAAATATGCATTTCTTGAGTTGACTTAAGTCCCAAGAGTTCATACTCACACAATTTCTTAATGCACAATTTAATTTCACACAACTTCAAAAGTGTTGAAACTATGAACTCCATGTTGACAATTAAGACTTAAAGGATAAATCACAAGCAATTCTCAAGAATGAGCATTAATCAACCATGTAAATGCTTTGAACCAAGTCAAGAACTAAAAAGGAACTTCATTTCATTTCATTCCACTTCAAGTTTTACAAAAAGTTCAAATTTGGCCTTTGATTACAAAAACATGTCAAAGCTCACTTCACAGGCTTACTATAAGTCAAAAAGTCCTACAATAAAGCAACAAAATTAACTAAAGTCAAAAAGTACTACAACTCCTAGCTTGGTGACAACAAAACAAAACAGCTCCTAAGATCTAAGAGCCAAGAGGAGGGTCCTCGGATGGCACTGATGAAGTCCCAGCAGTGGTAGAAGAAAGTAATAGCTCCAGCTTAGTCTCAATGGCTGCAATCCTCTTCCCTTGGCTTTGGAGCTCTTGCTTGATAAAGTACTGGTCATTCTTAATCTCTCCAAGTTTGACCTTCACTTCATCCCACTTCTCTAGCATCTTCTCCATAACTTCTTCAGTTGTGGTCCCTTCTTTCTTCTTCTTATGGCTTGCACTTCTTTCCCTAGATGAAGCAGTGATATGCCCCAATGGCTTGGCCACTTGTTCTCCCAATTCAGATACAACTTTCTTTTTACAGACATACTTGGTGATGAACCCAGCAAATGGCAATCCACTGACCCCCTTTTTTATCTTTGAAGCCTCAGCCATATTCTCCCATATGAGCTGCCCCAATTCCACCTTCAATCCCTTGTCAATTGCATACAAAAGTAAGCCCCTCTCATAACTCAGCTCAGAAGTGTTCATCACTGGATTGAGTTGTGAACATGCTAAGAAGTGCAATGAGTTGAACTTTGAATTCAACCTATTCTTAGCAATCTTCTTCTTGTGGCCCCACTCAGCTTTGGGGTTTCCAGTCAATACCTTAGCCAAAGCATCCTTATCAAGAGCTTCCTCAATTGAGAATGGGAATTGAGGTTGCTTTTCCTCCTTCAATCCAAAAAATTTCCTCACATCCTTAGGAGAGACTTCAATGTGAATTCCCCTCACCTTAGTCACAATACAATCTTTCTCTTCCTTCTTGAGGTCCAAAATGTTGGCATAGAATTCTTGGACAATGGGAACCACAGCTACTCCACTATATTGAGCCCATTTTTCCCATTTCCTTGCTTCAAAATTCTGTTTCAATTTAAATTCTTCTCCTTGAAAATGACTCAGCTCCATCCCTCTCTCCACTATCACAGACCTCTTGCTCCAATACTTATCAAACCCCTTTTGTGCTCGAGCACTTGAGAACTTGAAGTCATCATAGGGATCACCCTCTTCTTCCTCATTCCCAGCTTCCTCATTTAACTCCTCAATCAGGTTTCTAATGGTTTCAGGAGTGGCCTCTGATTGGGGTTCCAGGGGTGTCCTTGGTGTTTGCTCTGAAGTGGGGGTGAGGTGGGATTGTAATTGTTCAATGGGTAGGTTAGATGTGGGCTGAGGTGTAGGTGTTGGATTGAGGTCCAATTGATGGCTTGGTTGGTCAGTGGCAATTACTGGGCTGATCTCAGCTGATGTAACAGCAGGTAGGGTCCCAGGTTGGCTAGTGGATTGGGTTTTTGCTCTTTTCTTGGTTGAGGTGAGTTTTTCAGGTTTTGAGTGTTGAGGACCAGCTTCTTTAACCTTCTTCCTCTTCTCATACACTTTCTTAGGTGAAGCCATTTTCGGGTAGTTCAAGAAATCAGCTCACAGACACTCAACCAGATTAGGAAAACACCCTTCTAAGTGAATTTCTTAATTGCTCTTCCACAACTTCAATTGCAAGCAAAAAATATCACTCCAATTACTTCCCAAACTCACAGAAATAATTAATTTCAACAATGCTTTATCAAAACCGAAATGGAGATCAGCTACAGTACCGAAACCTACCTCTGTACTCAATTCAGATTCGAGCCCTAGCTTCCTTACCACCGGAATCCAACTCCCATTAGAGTTAAATTGAAGCTTGAGTTTGTAAAATGAAAGGCCCCTTCCAATTGGATTCAAAATCAAACACCCCAGCTGCCCAGTGAACTCTCTTCGTTCGTACCAGTGTTAGGACCCAAAACAGTGAAATGAGCCCTAAAATTTCTGAAGTGGTCTATTTATAGTCTGCCTGGATTGCCCGATTGTTCGAACAAGGGTTCGAACAGACCAATGGTTCGAACACTGGTTCGAACAAACTAACTTTTCTCAGTTGGTTCGAACAAAGGTTCGAACAAATTACTCTGACTGACTTGGTTTGAACAGGGGTTCGAACAAACTGCTAGTTTGAACATTGGTTCGAACAAACTCCTCTTAATCTTTTGTTCAAACATGGGTTCGAACCAATGTACATCAGAAATCCCATATCAGTTTAGCTTAGCTCTGAATCTTACCTCTTCTTGCCTTAGCTCATAAGAACTGAATTGAATTGTCACCAAGACTAGATTCTCTAAATCTATTATTTACCAAAAGAATTTAAAAAGACTCAAATTCTTAAAATTAACAAAAAATTTTCAAAATTTGCAAAATTTTTTCTGATTTTCTAGTTTTTTTTTTTTTTTTTTTTTTTTTTTTTTTTGAAACATTCCTGCTCAGGTTATAACATGTTATGCAACATCAATCCAACACAACAATTACCATCATGAATATGGTTACCTTTCCCCCCAACTTAAATTGAACATTGTCCCCAATGTGGAAATATGCAATCAAATCATCATGAATATGGGAAGGAAATTACCTTAGTCAATCAAATCCTTTGTAAAAATACCTGAATTAATGCACACAAATGATGTCACCTGAATTGAATCTCCTTCCTTGTTCCCCCCAACTTGGATGACACTGTCAAGCTAAATTCATCAAAGCTCACAAAGATTGTTAAGAGAGCAAATAAGGAAACCCAAATCATAAATGATAATTCAGTAAAATAAAAGAAAAAGAAATATAAACCTAAACACTACTCCTAATTTACTTTATTCATTGATTCAAAACTTCCAATCATTCAAATGGAGGTGGGTCCTCCAACTCCCAAGATTCCACCTCGGCCACAAAATTTTCAAGATACGGTTTCAAACGATGGCCATTCACTTGCAAAACTTGCCCATCCACAAGGTTTTCAATCTCAAATGCCCCAAATTCATTCATAGATTTGACAATGTAAGGTCCAACCCATCTTGACTTCAATTTTCCAGGAAAAAGGTGCAACCTAGAGTCATACAAAAGGACTTTCTGGCCTATATGCAATTCTTTTTGCAAAATTCTCAAATCATGCAACCTCTTCATGGTGATCTTGGAGGCCTTTGAGTTCTCATAAGCATCATGCCTAATTTCCTCTAATTCATTCAATTGTAACTTCCTTTGAATGCCTGACTCATCTATGTTCTCATTGAATTGTCTTATGGCCCAGTATGCCTTGTGCTCCATCTCCACAGGCAAGTGACAAGCCTTCCCGTAAACCAACCTATAGGGAGACATACCCAAAATGGTCTTATATGCTGTTCTATATGCCCATAATGCATCGGTTAACCTCAAAGACCAGTCCTTCCTAGTTGGGTTCACAGTTTTCTCAATTATCCTCTTTATCTCCCTATTGGCTAATTCAGCTTGACCACTAGTTTGGGGATGATAGGCTGTTCCCACCTTATGAACTACCCCATATTTTTTCATTAACATACCTACGGGTCTATTACAAAAATGTGTCCCTCTGTCACTAATCATTGCCCTTGGCATGCCAAATCGAGAAAACACATTTTCCTTTAAAAACTTGATCACTACCCGATGGTCATTTGTTCTAGTGGGAATGGCCTCTACCCACTTAGACACGTAATCCACGGCCACCAAAATGTATTCATATCCAAAGGAATTCAAAAATGGCCCCATAAAATCCATTCCCCAGCAATCAAAGATATCCAAGACATAAATGGGGTGTAAAGGCATCATATTTCTCCTAGTTAGGCCTCCAAGCCTCTGACATCTATCACATGCAAGGCAAAATGCATGAACATCCTTAAACATAGTGGGCCAGTACAATCCACATTGTAAGATCTTGGCCACAGTCTTTTTGGCTGAAAAGTGTCCACCACATGCCAAGGTATGACAAAATCGCATCACACTCTGAAACTCACTATCAGGAATACACCTCCTAATGACTTGGTCTGGACAGTACTTGAAAAGATAAGGCTCATCCCAGAAAAAGAATTTCACATTCCTAAAGAATTTCTTCCTATCCAGCAAAGTCCAATGAGAGGGTATCATGCCTGAAGCCAAATAATTTGCTATGTCAGCATACCAAGGAATTTGGGAAGACTCAATGGTAGACACAAGAAGTAAATCCTCATCTGGAAAAGTCTCATTAATGGGAGGGTCATAAGCTATCAAGTCCTGTTGGGGAAGTCTAGAAAGATGATCCGCTACCACATTTTCTACCCCCCGTTTATCCTTAATCTCTAAATCAAACTCCTGAAGCAATAGAATCCATCTAATCAGCCTAGGCTTGGAGTCTTGTTTGGTGAGGAGGTATTTAAGGGCAGCATGATCTGTGTAAATTATGACATGTGAGCCAATCAAATAAGACCTAAACTTATCTAGTGCATATACTATTGCCAATAACTCCTTTTCAGTTGTGGTGTAATTCTTTTGGGTGTCACTAAGGGACTTGCTGGCATAGTATAGTACATAAGGTCTTTTATCTTTCCTTTGGCCCAAGACTGCACCTATGGCACAATCACTGGCATCACACATCAATTCAAAAGGCAAGGTCCAGTCAGGTGTCTGAATGATAGGAGCTGAAGTGAGTAGCCCCTTCAATTTTTCAAATGCAACCTGACACTCAAGGGTCCAATCGAAAGGTGCATCATGAACTAGAAGGTTACACAATGGTCGAGCTATAGCACTAAAAGATGCAATGAACCTCCTATAGAACCCTGCATGGCCGAGAAATGATCTCACATCTTTCACACACCTAGGGGTTGGAAGCTTTTGAATGATTTCTACCTTAGCCTTATCTACTTCAATACCCCTAGAAGAAACAACATGGCCTAGGACAATACCTTGTGTCACCATGAAGTGACATTTTTCCCAATTCAACACTAGATTTTTCTCTTCACACCTTGTTAACACCTTCTCTAGATTCCTCAAACATGCATCAAAATCACTCCCATACACAGTGAAATCATCCATGAATACCTCAAGAAACTTCTCCACAAAATCACTAAAAATACTCATCATGCACCTTTGAAATGTGGCCGGCGCATTACACAAACCAAAAGGCATGCGCCGGTAAGCAAATGTACCAAAAGGACATGTGAATGTTGTCTTTTCTTGATCCTCAAGGGCTATCTCGATTTGGTTATATCCAGAATATCCATCGAGAAAGCAATAAAATGGTTGTCCAGCTACCCTCTCTAAGACCTGATCAATAAAGGGTAAGGGGAAGTGGTCTTTCCTAGTCACGGCATTTAACTTCCTATAGTCAATGCACATGCGCCACCCTGTCTGAATCCTAGTGGGCACAAGTTCATTGCTCTCATTCTTAACAACCGTAACTCCAGACTTCTTTGGCACAACTTGGGTGGGACTCACCCATTGAGAATCAGAAATGGGATATATGATCCCAGCATCTAGGAGCTTAAGGACTTCTCCTTTAACTACCTCCTTCATGTTAGGATTCAACCTCCTCTGAGGTTGTCTCACTGGTTTAGCCCCCTCCTCTAGGTAAATGGAGTGTGTGCAAATGAGTGGGCTAATCCCATGAAGGTCTGCTATTGTCCAACCTAGTGCCTTCTTGTGTCTTTTCAACATCTCTACAAGCTTCTCTTCTTGGTCCTTAGTAAGCTGAGAAGATATGACCACTGGGTATGACTCTTCCTCTCCTAAAAATGTATATTTAAGCTCACTAGGAAGAGGTTTCCTATCAGGCTTGGGTGGCTTGACAATGGAGGATCTAGGGTTGACCATGTTTGGGGCAAGGTTTTCTATAGATTGGTCAGACTGCTCTATAGACATGATGGGTGCACTATCTAACCAACTCAACACCTCCAAGACATCTTCATCATCAACCTCATCCCTATAATCTTTTCCATCTCCTAATATCAATGCCTTCTCCAAAGGATCTCCAACAAACTCCCTCTCAACATGTTCCTCCATAACTGTCTGAATCAAGTCCACCTCTCTTATATCCTCCTCTTCCTCCATGGGTTGCTTAGCAACTCTAAAGATATTCATTTCAGCTGTCAAATTCCCAAAGGAAATTTTCATAAGACCATTCCTACAATTGATGACCGCATTAGTAGTTGCTAGGAAAGGTCTTCCTAAAATGACAGGAACAGGTGGAATGGAACCTTGAGGGGTGGGCTGAGTGTCTAAAACAATGAAGTCCACAGGATAGCAAAACTTATCAACCTGAATGAGCACATCCTCCAAAATGCCCCTAGGAATCTTAACCGACCTATCAGCTAATTGCAAGGTCACTCTAGTCGGCTTAAGTTCCCCCAAGCCCAACTGTTGATAAACTGTGTAAGGGAGAAGGTTGACACTAGCTCCTAAGTCTAGTAGGGCTTGTTTCACCTTGTGCTCACCTATGACACATGCTATGGTAGGACACCCTGGGTCATTGTATTTTGGTGGGGTCTTATATTGAAGAATGGCACTAACTTGTTCTGCCATGAAAGCCTTTTCCTTGACACTCACTCTCCTCTTAACAGTACAAAGGTCTTTTAAGAACTTGGAGTAAGATGGAACTTGTTTGATGGCATCTAATAGGGGTAGGTTGATCCTTACTTGCTTGAAAACCTCAAAAATTTCAGAGTTTAACAACTCTTTCTTTGACTTGCTCAATTGGCTTGGAAATGGTGGTCGGGGTTGGAAACCTACAACTTGTTCTCTCTCTTTATTCTCATCCTTATTCTTCTCAACCTTGTTCTTTCTCATTTTCTCATTTCTCTCATTTCTCACAACTTCTTCCACCACATCATCATCATCATTTCTCTTTCCCTCATCATCATTTTGTTTCTTTTCTATTTTGCTCTCACCTTGTTCACTACTCTCCCCCTTTTCTCCATAAACCATTCCCTCTTTATCATTGACTCTCAACAACCTCGGATCATCTGGTTTTTCAACTACCCTTCCACTCCTCAATGTAGTGATTGCTTGCACATGCTCATGGGTCGATTTTTCACCTAAAGTTTCTCCCATATGAACTTGACCCTGAGGGTTCTGGATGGTTTGTGAAGGCAATCTACCCTTTTCAGTTTGACTCTGACTTTGAATGAGCTTGGTCAATTGGTTCCTAATATCCTCAATGGCTCTATTGGTTTGCTCTTGATTCTTAGCACTTTGATTGTTAATACCAATTTGACCCTGCATAAACTGCTGAAGGGTATCCTCTAATGATGACTTCCTATATTGAGGTTGGAAAGAACTAGAAGATGGACCTTGTGGTTGACCTTGAGAAGGGTTTGAATTGAATTGTGGGGGGTAGGGTGCACTAGATGAATCATTCCTCCATGAAAAATTGGGATGATTTCTCAACCCAGGGTGATATTGGTTAGGAAGGGGAGGATGTCCTGACTGAGCTTGAGTTTGACTGGAGTATGGCTTAGGGAAATTGTGTGAGGTGTTTGTGTTTGAAGTTTGCCCATACAAAACTTCTTTGAAAGCTGGAACCGTGGGGCATTCATCAGTGCTATGGTCAGGTACCTCACAAATGACACATCTCACTTCCCTTTCACTTATCATGTTCACCTTCTTTGTCTCAAGTAACTCTACCTTCCTAGTGAGAGAAGCTATCCTAGCACTCAAATCGTCACTATCATTCAACCTTAATTTCCCGCTAGATTGTGCTTGGACTCCTCTAGACTCTAAAGGTGAAGGTGATGTTACCTCCCAAGATTTGGTATTTTCAGCCAACTCTTCCAAAAACTCATAGGCTTCCTCAGCCGACTTATCAAGAAACTGGCCATTACTCATGGTACCCACTAACTGTTTATGCTCAGACTGGCAATGCATCATAGAAAAAACTACACAGCCGCCAAATTGGAAATCCATGATGAGGACATGCATTACATAAATCTTTAAACCTCTCCCATGCATGAAAAAATGACTCACCCGGTTGACATGAAAAATTCATGATTTGTTTTTGCATCATTAATGTTCTGTGAGCTGGGAAATACTTTTTCAAAAATTTCGCTTGCATTTCTCTCCATGTGCCAATGGAGCGAGGTCTTAAGGAATTGAGCCATATTTTGGCCTTATCCTTCAAAGAAAATGGAAACAACCGCAACCTTACGGTGTCTTCACTCACATTTTGATCCATGCAAGTGGCACACACATCCTCAAACTCTTTCATGTATGTGTATGGGTTTTCCGAATCCATGCCATGAAATGTGGGTAACAATTGTATTGTGCCAGGCTTAAAAGTGAAATTCCTCTGATTTAAAGGAAGAATTATGCAAGAAGGGGTAGTTTGTCGCACGGGGTGCAACAACTCCCTCAATGGTCGTGCATCTAAGGGAGCGATGGCCTCCTGGCCATCTTGCCCATTGTCTCCCAAATTTTCCATTAAATACGCTAAATCAGTAGAAACGGATGATGACGATGGTGATTGTGGTGTAGATGATGTGGATGATGAAGTTAATGAAAACTCGATGAATTCCTCTATAGGTTGATGTTGTGGATGCAAAATTGATTGAACAATCCTACCGGACCTAAGATGCATGCACAAGATGCAACAAATGCACAAGCACAAGCAATTTATGAATGTCTACCAATGCTAACTTATTTCAAATCAAAAACTACTAATGAAAATGAAAAATATGGAACGAGATTACCCAAAGTGTGCAATTCGTCGTTGGAAATGGTGGTGAGGATGAATCGGCCCAAACTTCCCAAAATCGTCGTTCACCGTTGCTTAAGGCTCCCCGGCAACGGCGCCAAAAAGTGCTTGCTCGATTCCAATGTATCAATATTGGCTCGACCCCAAGTGCAGGGTGTCTATTGAAGCACAATTACCGGTGAGAACCGGATCGTGTCCACAGAGAGCCTTAGTAAAAATTAGTGAACAAACAATTCTTGGAAAAGGTTTTAGACAAATTTTCAACCCCACAATGAATGATAGAGATTCAATTTGGTTTTAGAAATGGTTGTTTGGATAAAATGTTTTAAGAAACAAATTTAAGAAAGCCTTGGATCCAAAACAAGCTCGTAGTGATTGACAATAAATTTCAAGAATTCTACACCTAAAAAGGGTAGATCAAAAGATATTCTGAATATAAAACCACTTAGAACAATCCAAATCTAATTTGAATAAGAAATTAAGAACAAAATTCTGCTGAGAATTCAAATCAAACACCTAATATGCATAGCTTATAGTTCTTACATATAAATCCTAAGAATAGCAATTACCATACAAATTCAAGAGAAATGCATGATAATTCTATATAGGAATCTGTAAGTAAAAGCCATAAACCATACAAAATTGGTGTTCAATTGAAATCTCAACTCAAAATTCAATAATCAATTCAAATCAAACATAGATTCTTCCTTTAACACAATAGAATTCAACATTAACCCCATTACCTTGAAATTCTTGCAAATCAACTACGAGACTTGTCTTGAATCCAAGAGAAAAGTCTACTCAAACATCATAAAAGAAGAAAACAATAGAAATTGAAGTAAATCCATTCGTAAAACTGAAAATCTGCTACAAAACTTCAAGAAATTGAAGATGAATACACTTTCTCTCTCTACAATTCTCTCTCTCTAAAAGGAAAGCTTAACTGAAAGAAATGAATCTGTCTATTCTGTAAAAACCTCCTTCGTACATATATATATGAAATATAACATGTAAAAGTACATAATTGCCCATTTCTCAAAAGCTGAATTTCAGAATCCTCGAGTTGCAGGTTGGTTCGAACAAAGGTTCGAACAGGCTGATTGGTTCGAACAAAGGTTCGAACCAAATTCTGGGACTTAGTCAGATTTCACTCCAATTAGACTTTGCATGGCCTCTGTTGTTCTAACCAGTGTTTGAACCAAGGTTGGTTCGAACAAGGGTTCGAACCAAAGTTTGGGACTTAGAAAATTTTCCTCCAGTTGAACCTTGCACAGCTTCTGTTGATCGAACCAATGTTCGAACAAAGGTTGGTTCGAACAAAAGTTCGAACCAAAGTCTGGGACTTAGAAAATTATCTTCCAGTTGAACCTTGCACAGCTTCTGTTGATCGAACCAATGTTTGAACAAAGGTTGGTTCGAACAAAAGTTCGAACCAAAGTCTGGGACTTAGAAAATTATCTTCCAGTTGAACCTTGCACAGCTTCTGTTGATCGAACCAATGTTTGAACAAGGGTTGGTTCGATCAAAAGTTCGAACCAAAGTCTTGGACTTAGAAATTTTTTTAAGCTCTGCAACTTTTCACCCTTCTGTCAATCGAACCAAAGTTCAAACCAGATGTGGTTTGAACAAAGGTTCGAACCAATTTGCCTTAATCAATTTCAGCACTTGTTGGTCTATACTTGGCTTCTGTTGTTCTAACCAAGGTTCAAACATCCTATGGTTTGAACATTGGTTTGAACCACTTTTTCCAACACTTAGCCAAAATCTGCTGCATCTTTTTCTGGTTTGCCCTCTGTGGTTAGAACATTGGTTTGAACAATAGTTGGTTCAAACATGTGTTCGAACCAGCTTCTTGATTTCATCCAATTTAGCCCAACTTCATCCATTTTAGTCCCAAACACCTGCAAATCACAAGAATTCCTCATGAATGCATTTAAAAACAATTTATCATCTTTTTAGCTATAAATCCACCTAACAAATCACTAATTAAGGTTAATGATTGTACTTTTCATAGTACAATCAAGAGTTTAGTACCATGTTTTTGCATGATGTTTTATTTGTCTAAATATACAAATTGAAGAAGTATTTCATGCTCCAAAATGTTAATGAGTATTGTTTACTTTGTGATATAAGAATGCATGAATTGCAATGTGAACTTCTGTTGATAAATGAAGGTAAATGAATAAGTAAATTGGAAAAGATGAAAATGTGATGAGTTTTATGTGAATTGAAATGTGGTTATGCGTTGTTGGATAGCATATGATGATTAATGTGAACTAATGATTAAAGAGAATTCAATGTGTTGAAAAGATTGATTGTGTGCCGAGAGTCGTGGTGGGGTACGGAAATAGGAAGGGTTTTGAGATTATCCTCGAGTTGAAAGTCCTAGAACCTGCGTAGGGTTAGGTGTTCATGCCAATGGGTTAGTAGTCCACAACATAACATGTGTATTAGCTCTTTGTGGCCCTGGACTGCAATCCTAAACGACGATATTCGGTTTATCGTTTCTGTTAGGTCTAGACCCATAAAGGACGATGTTGTGTGTGTACCCACCCCCGATGACTTGTGTGGAATAATTGTGTGGTTAATGATGAATAAATGATAATTTGAATATGAGATGTGTTTGGATTAAATGTTGGGAAATTACATAATGTGAAATAACTGGAATTGAATGTTATATTGCAATAATGTTGACATATATATATATATATATAAATGAGTAAAGGCATGCATGTTTTAGTTTACATACCATATATGTTTGTATGTAGCATCGTGGACACAAGTGGACCCGTGCTCACGTCCCTACAAGTTTTGTTATAGGAATAAACCATAATAACTAGGTAGGCTAATGGGGCTGGATTGGAAGTGCATTTGCATTAGCCATCCAAACTTAGCAAAATTTTTGGTTACTTAAGTTAAAGTTTTATTTGAGGTTGTATTATTATTAAATTGAGAGACTTATTCGATTTGGTTGTAAAGGTCATAAGGCCTATGTAATGCATGAATGGGAAGGATATGTTGGAGTATGTGGCCTGTACTAGCCAAGGCTAATTTTATGTTATTTAAATACAAGTCATGGCTCACCCAGGAGTTATTATATTGCTCTAATCATGGGATGGTAATGTTAGTGCATGTTATGTGTGTTACATCACTCACCCTTTCGGGTCACGAGACTCAGGGTGTGACAAGATTAATAACGGTCAGTCGATTAGACCGGGTTGAGGTCGATCGGGCAACACTGATCCATCGAGTGCACCTCTATCAGATCCTTTGATTTCTTTGGTCACTGAAGAGGACCGAGTGGAATCCAACAATTATTTCACCAAATGGGCTTCAATCAGGCACAAACGATCAACACCAATGTAACATCTTCCAATAAATCAGCAAATTAGTTTCATCCTCAACTATGATCCCGTCCCTAGTATTGTCACTCTTAACATTCTGCATATTTTCTTTAGGTACTTCATGTTTAGTAGTAAGAACACCTTGCCATGGTACACCCATTGTAGGGAGTTCCATTCCATGCACTTACAAATCAAATGGTATTCCACAATTTTCTTAGCTTACAAATGATCAGAATTCAAGCACCTCATACACGAACAAAGGATCTTAGCACTGTTGCCAAGATTTTCAGTTGCAAATTCAATAAAGGCCCTAACCCAATCACGATACTCTTTACTCCATTTATTTTCAAGTGTCCTCCAATTCCTTTCCATATCTATTTACCTACAAAACAAGTGTAGGTAAATATAATGCACAACAAAACTTTGTTATGCAACTAGAACCTATAATGCGTACGTGTTAAGTGTTATATATCATGGTTTTTAACGGAGGAACTACATTGACATCTAACTGAAGTATGGTAAGAATTACCCTCAATCCAAGGAAGGAAACAGACAAGTGTATTTTTAATAAACACTATTAGACAACTCTTAGATTTTACCAGGAATTGTAGGAAAATGTATATAGTTAATTATTGAGTTAGCCCTTCTTAAATTACTTGGTCTAAGATACCAAAATATTGCTATATGTAAACATTGCTATTTCATGCAGCATATACATAAAAAAATTTATTAACTATCTCAAAGTCATCATAGCATATAAAGTTGGGTGTTTCTTGCATCTTATACATAAAAATTTACTACTACATATCAATAATCAATACAAGAAATTATAAATCATTTCTTAAGACTCCTCTATTTCCATTCCAAGATATGGAAACAAGTTTTTATTTAGTACATGGGAAGGAAATGGAATGAAATGAAATAAAAGGTGGGAATGGAAACATGAAAATAGGGGGAATGTAATAAATATTCAAAATTTTACAGTTTGATTACATATTTTAAATATAATGAAATGAAATGAAATACAAGAAAAATTACTAACATTAATTTTTTTAAAATTATAAAATAAACTTTATTTTCAAATCACGGATTTGAGTAAAAAACAAAAAAGAAAAGAGCCTAGGGGTAAAACGGTTATTTTACAATTCAAGTTCGAATTGGACCGAAAATTTTTCAACTATTAAGAAACATATTAATAAATATTTTTTAATTTTTAGGAGTGCCTAAAATACAAATTTATCCAAAAAAAAACTAGCCTAGGGGCAAAATAATCATTAAATAATCTAAATTTAGAACAGGCTGAAATTTGTTTGACTACTAAGAAATATGTCAATGATATTTTCTTAACCTTTTGGGTAGCTTAGAATGCGAATTTGGACAAAAATGGCGCAAGAGTAAAATCATCATTTTACAATTTGAGTTCGAATTGAGATGAAAATTCATTAGTTATTAAGAAACACATCGATAAATATTTTTAATATTTTGTGAATCCCAAAATACAAATTTGGGCAAAAAACAAACCTAGGGGGTAAAATGGTTATTTTACAATCCGAGTTTTGATCAGATCAAAATTTTCTTAGTCATTAAGTAATATGAATGAATATTGTTATTAGCCTTTTGGGAACTCAAAATACAAATTTGAAAAAAAAGAAGGGACTTAGGGATAAAACAGTCATTTTATAGCTTGAATTCGAATCTAGTTCGAAAATAAAGTCAATGGGTAAAATGGTCATTTTACAACCCAAGAAAGTAATTGAGAGAAATTTTTTATTACAAAGTAGTCGTCTCTTTTTATTTTTATTTTTTTAATTCTTAGATAAAATTTTAATTGCAATAGAATGGTTATTCAATCATTTAAATTGTGGAATGTCTTTTCCCACTTCATGTGGGAATGGCTATTCCAATGGAATAGCATTTCAACTTAATTTTTTGATACCAAATATAAGAATAGGTTAAAGTAGCAATGAATATCATTCCATTCCATTTCATCCCCACATACCAGACATAACATGAGTGTAGTCATGCCTGTATAAAATGCAAGCTAATTACCAAAAAAAAAAAAAAAGAGATGCAAGCTGAAAATTGTAAACAACGTTATTTTTATAAGGCAATTTCAACCTTCAAGCTGCGCCTCTTTCGGAAGATGAAAAATATATATATGTATATATATAAGAAAAGAGAGAAAATTAAGAACAATTTAACTTTTAATGGGTGAAAAACTAGCTCATCTAACTTTCCTTAATAACTAAAATTATTTATTACAGTTTGTAAAATAGCTAGCAAATTACTATAGCTACTACTATATCACCATTAATTATAATTTTAAAACATTTTTCATCATTGTAAAACCTTAATAAGAAAAGAGTATCGAAAACTATAGCAATTTAAATTTTAATTGGTGAGATGTTTTTTTTTTTTTTTTGGTTAAGTTAATTGGTGACAAGTTATCTTGAACATAATAGAAAAATAACAAAAAAATCCATGAATGCCTTAAACTAACTCATCTAACTTACTTTATTGACTGCTCCAAATTACACGTGTGTGCGTATAGAGGAAATAAATGCAAGCAAATGCGTGAAGGAACTTGCCAACCAGACAGGCTTCTTTTTATGTTGCAAACACCATTTTTTCTTATTAAATAATCTCCCCACCCACCTTATATATGTTAATATTTTCAAGTCATCAAGGTTGAGATTCCAGTAAGGAAACCAATTCTTTATGTTAATGGCTGGTAAATACACACATGTTTTCGTTCTCTTTTGGGTTTTTGATGGAGGGTCTAGATGATAATGAAATTATATTATGCAAGTTTCCTACTTTAGTTTTGGATAATTGTCATAGAAGGTTATTTAATAAATATCTTTTATTCATTTAGAATTAGTTTTAGAATATTTATTTATATTTCTTCTAAATATGTTTTTAGAATATTTTATTTAGTTTAGGTATCAAGTTAAGAATATTCCAACTATGAAAATAATTTAATTTCTCTATTTTATGTTATTTAGTTTTTATTTTCTAGTTAGGGTTTCTATTTTAGCATTTTAAAATTATGGATTCTGGGAGCTTGATTATTAATTAATTTAAGTGTTACACATTTTTATCTATTGTTTTGAGTGATTTTTGTAACTCTAGCAATAGTTTACCTGCCTACTATGATTTCTATTTATCCAAATATTCATTGTTTGTGTGGAAAGTGTTCGATCCGCGCTCCCTAACATCATGCGCTACATCAATAGGTATCGAACTGTCCTAATGAACTTGCATCATGCCTTGTGGGAGAGGACATGGCCATAATGCACCTCTGAATGCTATCCATAAGCAGGATGACATAGCTTGATTGGCACAAGTTGAAATGTTAATGACTCAAATGGCAATCTTTGTGGCAAAAGTCGAACGTTAAGATTATAGTCCATCTCCTCAATCTAAGGATGACAGTACTCTAAGTGGGAATTTCGACAATCCTTACACAGAGTCAATTCTTGAGTATCTTCCCAGATAGGCCTAAAAGGCTTACATAAAAATAGTTGACAATCATCGGTGGGAATCTGGATTAAAGATTGAATTCAAGAAAATCTACAATCAGAGGAGTTTCCATTCACATTACCAATTATTCCCAATTCAATTGTTGCTTGGAGTAAGCAACCAATTTTTAACGAAGAACCCCAAATGGTTGAAACTTCAAAAGATTATGTTGAAGTTCTTGAATCTCAAATAGATTTGGATTCGCCTCCTATATATGATAAGTATAATGATGATATAATCTTAATTTCTACTTCTATAGATTTAAATAATGTGTTACATAAAAATATATTTCAAGATGAAGATCAATTTAAGAATGGAGAGTAAATTTTATCAATTGAAAAAAAAAAAAAAAGAAATGAAATTGAAAGTGATCATAGAAAACAATCAATCAATATATCTTCTTATTACAATGATCTATTCTTAAATAGATTTTGTGAAGATTCATCGAGTGTGCAATTGAAGAAATTTTTGAAGAATTCAGTCAATATTTTGGTTATTCTCTCTATGGTTTAATGATATCTCCATGCTAAAAAATCAATGGAATATGAAGGTTTGAATTTGAAAATGAATACTTTCCAACAAAGGGACTGATTCTTGGTGAAGATGAAAATAAGATTCTGTTATGAAAGTTTTCTACCTTGATTTTGGATAATTGTCAAAAAATATTATTTGACAAATATTTTTCATTTATTTAAAATTAGTTTTAGAATATTTATTTATATTTCTAAATATATTTGTAGAATATTTTATTTAGATTAGGTATCAAGTTAAGAATATTCCAACTATGAAAATAATTTAGTTTCCAGATTTTATGTTATTCACTTTTTTATTTCTAGCTAGTTAGGTTTTCTATTTAAGTATTGTAAAATTATGGATTCTAGCAGCTTGATTATTAATTAATTTGAGCTTAATTATTAATTAATTTAAGTGTTACGCTTTTTTTCTCTATTATTTTGAGTGGTTTCGTAACCTTAACAATTGTTAATTTGTCCGTCTACTCTGATTTCTGTTTGTCCAGAAATTCATTGTTTGAATGAAAGATATTCAAAACGCACTCCCTATCATCATGCACTACATTAATCTTATATTTGTAATGTTATTTTTTTTTTCCTTTCTTTCTTTACTTCCATTTTTTTTTTTTTTTTGACAAACAATCAACTGAATTTAAGTAGTGACTAATGACAAAATTCAATAACTCTAAAGCCAACCCAACAACTCTCTTCATAACATTGATCCATTTGGAGTCTTAAAAAATTTCAAAAATTTTTAAAAAATCCAAAAAAAAGCAATAAAAATTCCTAATTTTCTCTGATTAAACTTCGTTACGTATCACTTTTACTATAGTTTTTATTTTTTTAAACTTTTTTGCAATTTCAAACACCCACATTATATATAATTATAACTAATTTTGTCACATACAAAGCATAGTTGAGACAACTTTCACAGTCTCACAACTAAAATGACTTGTCCTTAAAAAATTAAATAATATGAAAATGATCGAGTGGCCTATAGAGATGCTACACCTAAACTCACTTTGCCCCTTAGCCTCCTAATTATGCTCCAAATTTAAATATATATTTTTTAGTAAATAATAAAAAAGTTAAATTAATTAAAATAATTTTAAGTCTATATTAATAAGTGTGTAGGAAAGAAAAATCTCCTTCATGGATCGCGCGTGATCACCATGTTCACTATTTTCTCCCTCAATTTCCCGCAAACATAGAAAACAATCAAAGAAGTAGGTGAGAAAAATTCCTAGCCAAAGGGTCTCCAACGTTCTAATTAGTTAGAAGTTCAGAAAGAGTACTTATAGAGAAAGAGTTTTGTGAACAATAGTGAGTATATCTTACTTAGTGACCTTCTTAAACTATATATAGACTAGTAAAAGTAAGAGTTAGTGGGATACAGATTTACCATTAACAAGCTATTAATTCCACTAAGTTACCTATTTTTTCAGTAATTATAGTGACGGTTTTACTTTGCATTTAATGTGCATGGTATTATTTACAGAGTGATAGATGAGATGTGACATGTTTGAGAAGAATAATTGTTATATCATGCTGTTGACACCCCAATTTTTGCCTCCTCATTTAAATATTTACAATATTTAATGCTTTTAGACTTAGAGCTAAGTTCTTACATCTGCATACCAGTTCACATCTCGTCACATCAACATGTAGCTCGGACCACCTTAGGTCTGAATTACATCGACCTGATCCCTTCACAAAGTACGTAAGTAGCTTGAGCACATACCTTAAGTTTGGTCACACTAGTCTTCATAGACCATTTTCATTCTCAACACACACACACTCTTGCATAAGGATCACATAAGTCCATTTCCATGTCAAACATAGTTGTCCATTACAAATCTCATCACGTACCACATAGGCAGACATCTCACTACACTCACACACATGAGCTAAAGTCGGCCACCTAACATTTCAAACATCATTTGCATTTTGGGTTGTATGCATTAATCATTATGAACCAAAGTATTATATTGTCAGTAAAGACCGCAAAAAGTGGAAAGGGACTCTAGATATCCCTGGGTATCCAAGGCATAATGGTTTCTGTGCGTAGCCAAACCTCTTGACCCACTATCTTTAATTACATACACTAATCTAGAGTCAGTAAAAATGGGCCTATTATCACAATTTCAAAAGCATAAATCAGAACACCTTTTAAATTCAAACCAAAACTTGGGTTTCTTGACACACCCATTTTGAAACTATCGAGTAGTGACTCCTAGTCTTTGTAATCAAGGCCCTATTTCAAAATAAAATATACTATTTTCACATTGCGATCTCAAATGCACCATATTGTAATAAAGACGTACAATCTGCTTATCGGCTCGGCAACTCGAGCTCACCTAAATGTGAAAAAAGTATGTTTTGTTTTGAAATAAGACCTTGATTACAAACACTAAAATCGCCACTTGACACTTTCAAACTGGCTGTGTTGAGAAACCTGAGTTTTTGTTTGAATTTAAAAGGTGTTTTGATTTATGCTTTTGAAATTATGATAATAGGCTCATTTTTAGTGACTCTCGACTACTCTGTGTAATCAGAGATAGTGGGTCTAGGGGTTCGGTTACGCACAGAAACCATTACGCCTGGATACCTAGGGATATCTAGAGTCTTTTTCCACTCTTTACAGTTTTTACCTCACAATATAATTTTTCAGTTTATAATGATTAAAGCATACAACCTAAAATGCAAATGATGTATGAATTGTAACGTAGCTAAGCTTAGCTCCTGTGTGAGAGTGTAGTGAGTGTCTACCTATGTGGTAAATGATGAGATTTGCAATGGAAAACTATGTTTGACATGGAAATAAACTTGCGTGATCCTTATGCAAGAGTGTGTATGTTAATAATGAATATGGTCAATGAAGACCAATGTGACCGACTCAAGCTATATGCTTGAGCTGCTTATGTACCCTTTGAAGGGATTAGATTGACATATTTCAGACCTAAGGTGGTCCAAGCTACATGTTGATGTGATAAAATGTGAACCGGTATGCAGATGCAAGAACATACTTCTAAGTCTAAATTAGCGCTTCACACAGATGGTCTATTCAGACTATGGAGACCACACTCAAGTTATCTACTCAAGCTACCTATGTACACTTCTAAGAAATTCTGGGTTCGATCCCCAGTGGAGTTGCTAGCTGTCGCGATTAGATTTGTGTGCCAAGCTAACGAGTGCAGATCATTAGTCTTTATTGTGGCATGGAGCATCTAAGATCGTCCAAATGTGAAGAAGTATGTTTTGTTTTAAAATTAGACCTTGATTACAAAGACTAGGAGTCGCCACTCAATACTTTCAAAATAGATGTGTTGAGAAACCTGAGTTTTGGTTTGAATTTAAAAGCTGTTTTGATTTATGCTTTTGAAATTGTGATAATAGGCCCATTTTTAGTGACTCTCAACTAGTCTGTGTAATTAGAGATAGCGGGTTCAAGGGTTTGGCTACGCACAGAAACTGTTACACTTGTATACCTAAGGATATCCAGAGTCCCTTTTCCACTATTTACAGTCTTTATTTCACAATATAATACTCCGGTTCATAATGATTAATGCATGCAATCCAAAAGGCAAATGATGTATGAAATGTAAGGTGGCCGAACTTAGCTCATGTGTGTGAGTGTAGTGAGATGTCTACCTATGTGGTAGATGATGAGATTTGTAATAGAAAACTATGTTTGACAATGAAATGGACTTATGTGGTTCTTATGTAAGAGTATGTGTGTGTTGAGAATGAACACGGTCTATGAAGACTGATGTGACCGAACTCAAGTTATGTGCTCAAGCTACATACCCTATAAAGGGATCAAGTCGATGTAGTTCAAACCTAAGGTGGTCCAAGCTATATGTTGATGTGATGAGATGTGAACTGGTATGCAGATGCAAGCACCTAGCTTTAAGTCTAAATTAGTGCTTCACACAAATGGTCTATATAGACTGTAGAAACCGCACTCGAGCTACCTGCTCAAGCTACCTACAAACCCTTCTAAGGGATCAGGTCAACATAGCTCTGGGACAATGCCTAGTGCAAACGTGATGTGCAAATAGGTATGATAGGGTTAATTTTGTATACAAGTCTAGTGTGAAGGAGCCTCGCTCTAGATATGGGACCAGGGAAAGAAAGAGCCTAACTCTAGGTATGGATTAAGAGTAATGTAAAAGTATAGCTCTAAGACTGAAATGAAAGTTAGCGCCTCACGCGTAACTTGGGAAGAGAGCCTTGCTCTAGATGATAAAGGCAGTTAGCACCTCATGATTAACTGGGAAATGGAGCCTAGCTCTAGATGAAGAGAACAGCTAGCGTCTATCACATAACCGAGGGAAAAGAGCCTTGCCCCATTAGGGAAAAGATAGTTAGCACTTAGCACATAACTGGGAAACGATTAACTAGAGAAAGGAGTCTCGCCCTAAGTAAGAAAGATGGAGCGTTGCTCCAGAGAAGAAATGATTAAGGCCTTGTATTTAACCAGGGGAAAGATTTTAGTTCAAGGACAGCGCCTTGCGCTATGGTGACTAGACTCAAGCCTTCTGCTTGAGCTGCCTAGGTACTCTGTTAAGGGATCAGGTTTGAACTGATGTGTGAAGGTTTAAGTAATATAGAGCTTAGCTCTAAGTCAGTATTTTATTCTGTGATGACTAAACTCAAGCCTTTTGCTTGAGCTGCCTATGTACCTTGTTAAGAGATCAGGTCTATGTAGCTCTATCTCTAAACTATTGTGTAGGTGTAGAGCTTAGCTTTAAGTCAGCATTTCACACTGGGGTGACCGAACTCAAGTCTTCTGCTTGAGCTGCCTATGCACCCTATTAAAGGATCAGGTCTACATAGCTCTATACTAATGTTTGCGCCTCGCACATATGGATGAGGAAGAATAGTTAGCGCCTCGCACATAACTATGAAAATAGCATACCTCTAGACAAAGAAACAGTTTATGTCTTGTGCATAATTAGGGAAAGAAAATGAGCCTCTCTCGAGATGAGAGGTAACAGTTAGTGTCTCACACATAACTAGAGATAAAGTTTCACTCCGTTGAGAAATTCAACTCTAACAGAAAAGACAGTTAGCATCTTACGCATAACTGTGGAAATGGAGCCTCACTCCATGGATGCACCTAGCCCATATGAGTGAGTGTTTATCATTTGGGAAAGAAACTTAGCTCGACTCAAGAGCTCATTTCCTAGTGATGATGATTTAGTTTATATGAAGGGCATAGGAGCCTAATGTGACGTAAGTGATGCAATTATCACGATCAAGTGTAGTCACGTTAAATGTGATGACAATTTATATTCTATCATGGATGGCAATTCAAGGATGCGTGTCGAATATGTCTAAGGGAAGTCACGACTTAGAAATCATCAGCTCAACCAATCTTAAGTCATTCCCAATCTCTGGAGTCTTGCTAACTTAGGTGAATACTCTGGATTAGAAAGCATTTGATTTCTAAGTCTGTGTCAATCCCAGTGGGTGTATGTTTGCATGTTTGAATGTGTTCTAGCATATCAAGGCATATGCCGGTAAGTCAAAACATGGTACATAGCATGTCAAAGCACGTATTAGCGTCATAAATAATGTCCTAGCCGTTGGTTTTATAGTATAGGGTTGAGAAAAATACCCCGAATGGAAGGATGAACTCTTTAAAATTTTCTTGATGCATAGCGGAAACACCTTGTTCTCAGTGATTCAGCCTTCCAAACTATTCTCAATTTTCTCTTTCTAGATGGATGTGTGCGGTCACCCTCTTCAGATCACCTTCTGGCTTATTAATATATAAAAGATATTTATAGAAAGAGAGATACAATGTTTGTATCAGAGAAGATCTCTAACTCTAGAGATTATCTCGTATCCACTCTCACGTATATCTTATCTATATAAATTATCCTATATATTTCGAAGATACGGTATCTTAAGAAAATCTCCTAACCATATCATATTATCTAAATATATATTAATTATCTATAATTTATTTCATAAATAAATTATAAATAATTAGCCAATTGGACCTGGCCCATCAAGATAAAATTGAGCTAGCTTGGGGACTGAAGGCCCATGGATTCCTAGCTCCAACTTAAAAGATATTTGAGTCTTGTCATCTCATGACAACCCATTATCTTTTAAATTAACCCAGGACTATTCCACTAAAAGCCCTGAGCTGCACTCTAGTAGTCCATATTGAAATTCATTTAATTAAAACAACTTTTAATAAAATAAATTTTGGTCTTAGACTAATAATATCCACTTAGTTAACCCTCCATTATAAGCTCGTAATTAAGCTAGGATAAATGTTGAGCCCCTTAATTACATGTTTAACCCTAAGTCTCTATTTATCTATATTTTGATCATTCTCAATATTTTCATATTTGTAAACAATTTACAAATAAATATTGTTATTCAATAAACAATTTATTGAATAAACTGCGGCCACAGATTTAATGATCAAAAAGATAAATAGCTTAGGTGAGCATATCAAAATGGATTCCATCTTGTAAGTATATGTTCCCACAATTTATGAAATTAAATCTCCAAGTTATCGAGGTTTTGACCATTTATAAAATCTCACTCCGTGATAACTTAAATAAACTTAATTTATGAATGTGAGTCCATTACAAACTCAGGATTAAGGTTTATTAAGTTTATTAAAGCTTATGTAAATTATGATTAATGATATTTATTAACCAAATCATAATTTACAACAGTCCTTTCAATATGTATATCACATATACATGCTAACTTTCCTACTCAAAGTCACCACTTTAGTGATCAAGATAAATCACCCAATTAAGAAGTAGAAAAGTTACATCTTTAACATAATGAAATGCCCGTTTCTTTAATTAGCTATGAATTTACTTTAATTTATAAAACTTATGATTTAAATCTTTCTGTATTGGCATCTTATGCCCAATACTTAAACCACGTACTTTATAAATAAGGGACATTAATGTTTGCTTAAATAAATAAATGTTTTGTTACAAAAACATGCTTTCAAGGGCACCAAAGAAAAATAAATCTAACAATCTCCCACTTGCCCTAAAGCATGTTAGGCATATAATGAAAACCCATATATGATAATCAAGCTAGGGCCTTTGTGAGTGAATCCACTAGATTCTCTGCAGAAGCAATCTTGGATACAATCACCTCACCCTTTTGAAAGTCAAGATCTGTATGCCCAATGGGCACTAGATTTTCACTAGAATACACAAGCATATAATCTCTTGTTCTCCAAAGATACTTAAGTATATGCTTTACTGTAACCTAATGTTCTGGCCCTAGATTAGACTGGTATCTACTGACCATTCCTAATGCATAGCAAATATCTGGTCTAGCACATAGCATAGCATACATCAAACTCCTTATTGCTGAAGCATAAGGAACTCGTTTCATGCTTTCTATCTCTTGAGGAGTCTTAGGAGACTGATTTTGAGATAGACCAACTCCATGTCTAAAAAGAAGTAATCCTTTCTTAGAGTCTTGCATAGAGTACTTGACTAGTATTTTGTCTATGTAAGTAGCTTGGGATAAGCCTAATATCCTATTCTTGCGATCTCGTAATAACTTGATCCTAAGGATATAACTGGCTTCTCCCAAGTCTTTATTAGAGTACATGGAACTCATCTCTGATTTCATAGCCTTGTGCCAACTATATGCATCCACATCATTCATTGCTTCATCATAACTTGTGGGATCTGATTCATGTTCATCAAAGACTGCTTGATAAGACTCTCCAATTAACATGTATCCAGATGGACGTCTAATTGTCATCCCATTATGACGGAGCACCAGTGATTGATGTTCTGCAACTGGCTCAGGTTGATTAATAGATTCTGGATTAGGAATTGGTTCATTAATCTGACTAGGAACAACATTGGTATTGTTAGATAATTCTTCAAGAACTATCTTACTCCTAGGTTTGAAATCTCTCATATAGTCTTCCTCAAGAAAAGTAGCATTTGTGCTAACAAATACTTTTTTTCTTCAGGACTATAAAAGAGACATCCTCTCGTTACTTTAGGATATCCTACAAACAGGCAAACTTCAGACCTAGGTTCCAATTTATCCGCCTTTCCCTTTAGCACATGTGCTGGAGAACCCTAAATGTGTATATAGCGTAAACTAGGTTTATTACCATTCTACATTTGTAAGGGTGTACTAGGAATAAACTTAGATGGAACCAAGTTTAGAAGATATATGGCTGTTTCTAAGGCATAACCCCAAAACGAGATGGGTAAAATTGAATAACTCATCATTGACCTCATCATATCAAGCAGAGTTCTGTTTCTTCTTTCTGTTACACCATTTTGCTGGGGAGTCCCTGGTGCGGCTAATTGAGAAAGTATCTCATTATCTAATAAGTAGTCCCTAAACTCATTGAGGAGGTACTCGCCACTTCGATCAGATCGAAGTGTCTTTATGTGTTTTCCTAATTGCTTTTCCGCTTCCGCCTGAAAGATTTTGAACTTTTCAAAAGCTTCGGACTTACAGTGCATTAGGTACACATAACCATACCTTGAATAATCATCAACAAATGTGATGAAATATTCAAAACCTCCTCTAGCTTGTGTGTTCATGGGTCCACATACATCAGAATTCACTAATTCCAATGATTATGTGGCTCTATTACCTTTAGCATTAAAAGGTCTTTGGGTCATTTTACCTTCTAGATAGGATTCACAAACTGGTAGTGTTTCAACAACCAGTGAATCCAAAGGTCCACTTTTAACTAGTCTTTGGATCCTATCTAGATTTTTATGACCTAGACGTAAGTGCCACAGATACGTTTTATTAGTTTGGGATACCTTGATCCTTTTATGGTGATTAGTTTCGTTATTCAATTCTGTGTCATGCAATGAGTTTGTTTTAGGATGCAAACAGTATAAATTGTCAACCATTGTACCAGAACAAATAAACGTTTTATTCCTTTTGATTACTACGGTAAAAAATAATTGAATATCCACAATTAT
Source organism: Vitellaria paradoxa (assembly GCA_019916065.1). Lineage (NCBI taxonomy): Eukaryota > Viridiplantae > Streptophyta > Magnoliopsida > Ericales > Sapotaceae > Vitellaria > Vitellaria paradoxa. The sequence continues at coordinate 42,082,223 of CM034233.1, read as the reverse complement.
TCAAACTACTAACCGAAATCAAATTATGTCTAAGTTTAGGTACAAATAAACAATTCTCTAAAACTAAAGATCTGAATGCATCAAAAATAAAGAAACGACTCCTACTGCTCTGGCTGCAACCGTTGCACCAGTTCCCAACCGCAGACTGACTTCTCCATCATTAAGTGCCCTGGTTTCCTAGAACCCCTGCAATAAATTGCAAAAATGATTAATGGCTTTAGAATCTACTATCCAGGAATCCGTAGAATCAACCACTAAACAAGTTTCAATGACAAGAATGTTACCTGAGGTTCCAACTGTCCCCTTAGCCTTGGCCTGTGCAGACTTTGCCAGATATATTGGGCAGTTCTTCTTCCAATGCCCCTTCTGCCCACAATGGAAACACTTTCCCTCGGGCTTCTCTTCCTTTATCTGATTTTGTGCCACTTCTAACTTAGCTACTTTCTTGGGCTTATTCTTCTTCTTCCTAGTTCCCTTTCTTTTAGGATTGGGATTAGTAGAAGGAGATGCCCCATAAGTTAGATGAACACTCGGTGCAGGCTTCAAACTTTTAATAAAACAACTTTTAATAAAATGAATTTTGGCCTTAGACTAATAATATCCACTTAATTAACCCTCCATTATAAGCTCGTAATTAAGTTAGACTAAATGTTGAGCCCCTTAATTACATGTTTAACCCTAAGTCTCTATTTATCTATATTTTGATCATTCTCATTATTTTCATATTTGTAAACAATTTACAAATAAATATTGTTATTCAATAAACAATTTATTGAATAAACTGTGGCCATAGATTTAATGATCAAAAAGATAAATAGCTTAGGTGAGCATATCAAAATGGATTCTATCTTGTAAGTATATGTTCCCACGATTCATGAAATTAAATCTACAAGTTATCGAGGTTTTGACCATTTATAAGATCTCACTCCGTGATAATTCAAATAGACTTAATTTATGAATGTGAGTCCATTACAAACTCAGGATTAAGGTTTATTAAGTTTATTAAAACTTATGTAAATTATGATTAATGACATTTAGTAACCAAATCATAATTTACAACAGTCCTTTCAATATGTATATTACACATACATACTAACTATCCTACTCAAAGTCACCACTTTAGTGATCAAGATAAATCACCCAATTAAGGAGTAGAAAAGTTACATCTTTGACATAATGAAATGCCCATTTCATTAATTAGCTGTGAATTTACTTTAATTTATAAAACTTGTGATTTAAATCTTTCTGTATTGGCATCTTATGCCCAATACTTAAATCACGTACTTTATAAATAAGGGACATTAATGTATGCTTAAATAAATAAATGTTTTGTTACAAAAACATGCTTTCAAGGGCACCAAAGGAAAATAAATCTAACACTAGCATGTTATTTCATGATGTGGGATGGTGAATGAGCATGGTAACATGGCATATCATGATCATGGAATGGTATAACATGGCATAGCATGAAAGTATGACATGTGAGCATGGTGTAGGATGACAATGACATGTTATAACATGGAATGGATGACATGGCATGACAAATATGATGTTCAACATGACCTAGCATGATATTATAATGATATGGCATGACAAACATGGTATTATAACATGGTATGGCATGATAAAATGATGTTATGGATGATATGGCATGGTAAGATGATGTGGACATGTCATTTGTATGATGTCTAGAATTTTGCAAAATTATCTCAGGTAAATCCGGTCAATATCATACATCGGGTACAACTCAGCCTTGAATTATGATTCAGATACCTTTCATTACAAAGAATTATATTTATACAATTAAAATTATTCTATTCTAATTATGCAAACAAATTGAATTAAAAGATAATAAAAATTTTCTAGGGAGAAAATTATACCGAACATGGAACTCAAGAGAGGAAAAGTCTCGAATTCTTCCAAAGACCTTGAGAACACCTCTTAGTGGCCGACTTTAGGGAAGGAGAAGAGAGGGAGGTGGGTAGTGATGGTGGAAATGAAAAGGGGAGACCCTATATTTATAGTATTTTTGAGTGAACAAAAAGTTTGCAAAGCTTTGAAATGGCAAACAACTTTGCATAATCCAACGAGCAAGCAAGTTTAAAATAATAAAGAAAGGCAAACATCTTTGCCAAGCTTGTTTTGCAAACCTTTTTGCTAAACAAGATAAGTAAACAAGTTTGCATAACACCATGAGCGAAAATGTTTGCAAAAACATAAAGGGCGAACAAGTTTGCAAATCAAAATAAGCAAAAAAAGCTTGCCAAACACCTATTTGGTAAGATGTTTGGTGGCTAAGCCAAAAGGAAGGCCAATTTGGCTTGAACCCTTTGCTCAGGCCATGTTTTGCAGGGTTCGAGTTCCGTTCTAACAAGTTCGATCCATTCTAAGACCTTTGGCGTAGTTTTATGGGAGTTTTTGAGACATACCAGCCAAGTTAGGTCTGTTTGAAAATTACTGCTCCAAAATGGGTTGAAATAAAGGTAGGGTCAACCAGTCCTTTGACTTAACCCTTGGAGGCACCACCAAGATGACTCCTCCCACTATTTTTAGGTATGAGAAATCCAAAAATGCCATCGGTGAGACTCCGGGACACTTTTATCAATTTGCAAAAAATTGATAAATTTTATAAATGAATTAGCAGAGGGACCTTCTAAGTTTTAACCTAGTTAGGCTTAACTATGCTATTACCTCAGGGAATGAACTCTCAACATTTGTGTAAAATTTGAGGGTATTCTAACTTTTTTTGGATGCTCAAATTATGTTTAGGGCGCCAATAGCTTCCTTCTCATTGATAGGAGCCATTTTGAGTTTACGGAGCATAGATGACCTCTGGAGTAGCATTTTGGATACTCTAAGCCTGCCTTTACATTTTGTGACATCTTTTGGGAATATATGTATCTTTTTATACCTTTCTAATTTGATTTGGGCATTCCAATCGATATCGTCCTTCGAGTGCATCGGTAGAGGCTGTTCTTGAAATCTGGACCAAATTGACCCTTGACTCTGGACTTTGACTCCTCTGTTGATACTGGAGTTGTTTGTTTGATGTCTTAGACATGTTTGTGCAATTTGGTGGCCTTCTGCCTTGATCTAGGACTTTAGCTTGGTTCCTCTCTAACTCTAGGGGTATAACTGATATTTTGCTGATTGTTTAATTTTTGTTAAATGAAGGGGCAAAATTAGGGTGTCAACATGTCCACGTCTTCCACTGACAAAATAACGAACTAACTAGTTTATAATAACAAACTAGTTAAATTATAATATTACTTTATAGTTAGAAATGAACTAGAGCTTTAAGCCTTCATTTTGGAACTAAGTATTTGAGGTAAGGGACTTAATATTGTGCCCGGGGGTGAATACTAAGGTCGGCATATGAGCTCAGTGCTTGTGCTTGGTATAACTGCTACATATCCAGTATATTATAGATGGCTAATGATACTCAAATGATTAATATTTAATTACATTAATTGATAATAAGAAAAAATTAAATAAATTAAAATAATTTTTAAGTATATGATATTTAAATGCTTAGGCATCATTATATGATTTGAGGCATTATTATATGATTTGAATATAATTAGTATTACTAATAATAGATTTTTAATAAATTAATAGTAATTTACTAATTTTTAAGAACTTTTAACATAATTATTTAGAAATTTAGGGGATGATTTAAATAATTTTTGTAGATTGATAATGTAATTAATTAGTACTCCTTAAGCATATAGACACCTAATGATACTCAATGATTAAAATATACTTATATTAATTGATAATACCAAATAAAAAATTAAAGTAACTAAAATAATTTTTAAGTATATAATTATTTATTTGCTTTGAATATAATTAATAATAATAATTTTTTTTAATAAATTAGTAGTAATTTAATAATTTCTAAGATTGAATAATTGAATTCATTATTTCATAATGTAATTTGTAGTGAGTCTTCAATATATTAAAATAATTTTTGTGAATAAATAACTTAATTAATTAGTAAGTTATAAGCATATAGACTCCTAAGACTGCTCAGTGATTATAATTTACTTATTTTAATTAATAATAAATAATAAAATTAATGTCAATTATGTAATTATTTATATGCTTAACCTTGCCATAGGATTTGAATATAATTAATAACAATAGTTTTTTAATAAACTAGTAGGAATTTAGTTATAACTAAAATAATTTTTAAAGAATCGTTGTTGTAGTTGGTTAGTAATCTAGTTGAATAATCAGTATAGTTTTGTTAATTAATAATATAATCAATTAGTAAGTTTCGAGTATATAGATTCCGAGTTTTTAATGATAATAAAAATTATAAAACTAAAGTAATTACAATAATTTTAAATATAAAAACTCCTAACTGAGTTCAACTACTAAAATAGCATAAATATTATTATTACATTTATATTTAGTATAAGTATAGATATAGATTTACCGACTATGATTTTATTGAGATGGACTCTGATTGAATTCAATAGAATATATAACAAATGTAAAATTATTATTCAAATTTGATTCATTTATATAACTAGTTGAAGCTAAATGAGTTTATTTTCAAATCAAACTCAGTCAAAAATTAAGTAAAAATTAAGTAGTTTGATTTGTTTCACTGCCCTAACTAAAATATATGCTTCAAATTCCTTTTTAGAAGTTAGAAGGCCCCTCACCCTCGTTAATAATTGAAGTTAGTTGTGTCTACCACCCTCTTTTTCATTTTTTCGGCTCGCTCCCCCCTCTCTTTTTTTCCCCCTTAGGATGACCAAATCACATGGATGTTTTGCCTTTAATGGAATGTCTCCCCTAACAGTCCTTATTTTTTTTAAATATTAGTAATTACCTTTATACTCCTTTTCTTGGATCAAAATCGTCCCCTATTCTTAATTATTATATACTAATGTCTTATGTACTCGCAAGTAAAGTGTAATAATAGATGGAACTATTGAAATTAACAACACATGAGATACACCTAAATAAGAAAATAAAAATATTTAATATTATAAAAGAATATAATTTTAATAGACCAAAATACCCTTAGGGCATGAGAGACCTCCGCCAACCTATCTCTCATCACCAGCAAGTGAATTCGCTGCCAACCTGAGTCCTGACACCTCATCTCTAATCTTTAAAATTGAGAATTTCAGCATTAATTTCTTCCAAGCTCAGTCGTACTTTTCGGAGAAGATGGTAGAGGATTGGAGTTAGCTTAGGTGTGATCAACCATAAGAATCATTTAGATAGAAAAACTAAAGAGAAGCTATCATGGCTCCCTATTTCTACAAACAGTTGGTGTACCCAGTTCAAATTTCACCACCTATACCACGACATGGCCCCAAATTTTTCCAACTTTTCAACCTCTATTCTGTTGAAAATCTTGACCATTTATTCTTCTCTTGCTCCTTTTCCTTCAGAATTTGGTCTACTCTGTTGAGGAAATGTAATGAGCCGTGTAATGCTTTAAATTGGCAGAAGGTAATGAAATGGTGCTTAGAAACTTTTAAAGGTAACCTTCGAAGCAGAATTGGGAAATTAATGTTAGCGACTGATGTGTATTGCATATAGAGGCATCGAAATTCTAAACTTCTTGATAATGTTTCTATTAATGCGACTACTGTCATCAACGAAATTATCTGCAAAGTTCAGTTGAGAGCTTGGACTTGGAATCTTGCTGCTTCCCTGATCTTGATTGGTCTATTTGTAAGAAATGGAGTATTTCCTGTAACCTCCAGAAGGTCTTCGTAGGAGGTTTTGTTTGTTTTTTCTTGTTATCTTTAATTTTGGCTTCTTGTATGGTTAGTTGTTCAGGAACCCCCGGGGGGGACATCGCACGCGATGTTAGCCCGCTACCCTCGCGTGATCGTGGCCGTTTGCCTTCCGCGCACATGATCCTGACCACTTGTTTTTTTTTTTTTTTTTCAGTCATCCGCACCACATTCGCCTCTTTTTTTTTTTTCAATTTTTAGAAAAAATAAATTAAAACGAAAACAAAAAATAATAACAAAAAAATGACAATATTGTCAAACGGGTATAAGAAAATTAATTTTTTTTATTTTTTTTTAAACATAAAAAAATTAATTTTTTAATTAATTACACAATTTTTGTTCTAATTTCAAAAAAAATAAATGGCAACAAAAAACAAAAAAATAAAAAACGATAACAAAAAAGAACAACAAAAAACGATAGTATTGTCAAACAGACATTAAAAAATTAACTTTTTTTTTTACTTTTTTTTTTCTTTTTTAAACATAGAAAAATTTAATTTTTTAATAATTAATAATTAATTAAAAAATAAAATTTTTTTCTAAACACATCATCGCCCGCGGTGTCATCGCGGGCGTTGCTGTGCTTAGGAAAAAATTTTATTTTTAATTAATTACACAATTTTTGTTTTAATTTCAAAAAAAATAAATGGCAACAAAAAATAAAAAATAAAAAACGACAACAAAAAAGAACAACAGAAAACGATAGTGTTATCAAACGGGCCTTAAAAAATTTACTTTTTTTTTTTACTTTTTTTTTCTTTTTTAAACATAGAAAAATTTAATTTTTTAATAATTAATAATTAATTAAAAAATAAATTTTTTTCCTAAACACAGCAACGCCCGCGATGTCATCGCAGGGGTTGTTGTGTTTAGGAAGAAAATTTATTTTTAATTAATTACACAATTTTTGTTTTAATTTCAAAAAAAATAAATGGCAACAAAAAATAAAAAATAACAATAGAAAAACGACAGTGTTGTCAAACGGTTCTTAAAAAATTAACTTTTTTTTTACTTTTTTAAATATAGAAAAATTTAATTTTTTAATAATTAATTAGTAATTAATTAAAAAATAACATTTTTTTACTAAACACAGCATCGCCCGCGATGTCTGCTGGCAAAAAAATGATAGTATTGTCAATTAAAAAATTAATAACTGACATTGCGGGCGATGCTAAGTTTAGGAAAAAATGTTATTTTTTTAATTAATTACTAATTAATTATTAAAAAAATTAAATTTTTCTATGTTTAAAAAAGAAAAAAAAGTAAAAAAAAAATTAATTTTCTTATGCCCGTTTGACAATATTGTCTTTTTTTATTGTTATTTTTTGTTTTCGTTTTAATTTATTTTTTCTGAAAACTGAAAAAAAAAAAAGAGGCGAATGTGGTGCGGATGGCTAAAAAAAAAAAAAAATAAGCGGCTAGGATCACGCGCGTGAAAAGCGAACGGCCACGATCGCGTGAGGGTAGCGGGCTAACATCGCGGCAATGTCAGCCCCCGCTTCCAGATGTTCATGATTGTTTTGCTTTGCTTTCTGTTTTCGAGGTTCTCGGGTAGTTTTGGGTTGTAATCCTTTTGGGTATGTAGTGTCTTTCCCGATTGTATTCGATTGATCTCCTGGGGTATGCCCCAATTTTCTTTGTACATTTATTTTATTTAATGATATTTTCTTACTTAGCAAAAAAAAAAAAAAAAAAGACAAAACAAAATCATCTGTGTATATAAATATGCACAAAAATCCCAAAATCCCAAACCCTTTATATGCCACAAATCTAAATTATTTTATATATGTGCCACACAGATTCTCTAAAATTTTCAAAATCTGCAAAATCATTCTTAAAAAATCTCTAACACAGATTCTAACCCACATCGATCTGGGTTTGAATCAACTCAATAGGACGATCCCAATGTTCATTGCAAACATGAAGGAGCTTAGCATAATATTAGACAAAAAGAAATGAATAGCAAAAAATTCTCAAGGAAAATTATCTAATATATATATATATAGCATACAAGAAGATGAAGAAAGCATTAAATGTCTTTCTATACAAAAAAACCCCACATCAATTCAATGGTTAGAATTGAATCTAAAAAATACATAAGCCCACATTGATTCAATGTTTAGAAATTGAATCCAAATATACATGAACTCAAAAAAAAAAAAAAAAAGAAACCTGAAAAATTACATAACCTATCAAGCTCTCAATCCACTTGTCGGAGTCGAACTCTCTGCCTTTTGATGTTGAACGGTTGTCCATGTTCAAAAGTTGGAACCTAGGCTCTCAGGAATCTTTTGTTCCAGCAGCTCGCGACCTTCCTTCCCTTCTCCAATAGTTTGTCGACAATTTACAAGTGAAGAACGACGAAGGGAAAGAAAAACGAATGGCCCCCTTCTTTTTTTTGATCCCCAGGGATATTTTCACTTAAAGATGGCATACTCTCACATCTGACACCGTGTAATACACACACAGTTAAATCACACAATTCCATCCGCTTTTGCACTTTAGTGAACAGTACAGAGGATATTAGTGCATAATAATGAAACGAGAGGGTCTAAGTAAGTTTCGGCCTAAGTACAAGAGATATAAAGGCAATTAACCATTAAAACAATTTAATTATAATATTTCCATAATATAAAATTTATTAAAAAATTATGCTATTAAAAGTGATTAATGATTAGTCACTCTATTGTAGTAATAAATTTAGGCATGATAGCTTTACTCTAGTGCTTTCACCTATAATTAGACTTGTCAATGGTTCATATCTAAATCAGATTTAATCTGGATTCAATAATAGTAGATCTGATCAAGTAGTTGGGTCCAATCATGTAAGATTTAGATTCGATTCACATACCAAGATCTTACCTGTTTTGAATAATAATTTTTTTAAAATCATTCCATAAAATAAAAATTTGTATTTTATTCAATATATATAGGCATATTGATGTAATCATTTGCTTCATCCCTAATAAAATCTTGACTTTGTCCGTGTATATATATATTAGTATAAAAATCCATACAATATAACATTTTGATTATAATTTTTTCTAAGCTTTCCGACGGGATGAGATCATTCTAATTGTTACTTTTTTTATTTTTTTACAGTTTTTTCATAGTACAATTGAAATTAGCACCATAAGAGTATTTGCAACAAAATTAGTTTTACAAACAAGACTAAAGGTAATTTTCTATCCTATAGAATGATACCTTTATAAGAGTATTTGCAACAGAAATCAGTTTGATGAACAAGACTAAAGATAATTTTCTATCCTATAGAATGATACCATTATAAGAGTATTTGTAACAGAAATCAGTTTGATGAACAAGACTAAAGGTAATTTTCTATCCTGTAGAATGACACTGTAAGACTTCATAATACGAATGAAAAAAAAATTCTTATAAATACGCTTATATAACAAATTGAGATGCATAAGAAATTCTCTTAAATTAATACCATTCATGGTTTCTTTTAATTATCTTATATTAATTCGTTTTTTTTTTCTTTTTATGTTTGATAGCTTTTTGGTAACATGTGATTTCCAAAGTGCATAATTTTTTATCTAACTTAGGCTTCATTTTTTTTGTTGTACGATATTTTCCAAAATACATTTATTGTATCTTTGGAAAACATTTTACGCTTAAACAAATGAAACAAATAAAAATGAATTGTGACTTTAAAAGATCTAATAACGAAAGAATATATAAGAAGCACCAAACTCAAAACTCTAGATTCAATTTGTTGGGCAAAATAATACTAAGATGTACTTATGCCGAACAAGTGTAGTCTGGCGCCACGTGGCCCGGTGCCGAGCATACTCGGGTGAGCCACATAGTTATTCGCTGAGCACGCTCCGTCGTGACACGTGGCGTCCTGCCGAACAACTGATTAATGGCACGAGAGTTCCACGTGAGTGTTATACGTGAACACATGTCTCAAAGTTAGTGTTCCAAAGAATACCCTGAACCTCAGCACCAACGAACAGTGTGTTGCTACGTGGCTATAGCCGAGGATCCCGATAGCTAGTTTGCTCGGCCCATCCATTGGCGGCTAGTAAATGTTGAACCTGGGACCCACAGCCTTTAAAGAGGGCTCATGACCATAAATGCACTATAGTTAAGACTGAACTGGATATTTGTCTCTGAGGAAGTAACTAGATCAGTCCATCTCGTCACGAGTAGTTGGCTGATGTGACAGGAAGACAGTCTGACCCTGAAATTCTGGTTGTAATGCCGTGTTAAGTCACCAGAAGCATTAAATGAGAGGCATGGTGTATTAAATGAGGGGTTTGAGGCATTAAATGAAGGGGGAGAGTATTTAAAGCAAGGATGGAAGATAGAGACACGACAGTGTGCGTAAAGTCAAGTTGCAGGTATGCTTTAATCATTACTCGGACTACTATAAATAGGATATTCTACTGAACCACAGAGGTAAGCTGACTATTGCCAACTTAAGTTTTTACTCACTTGTTCCCTGAAAAGTTTTCTTCTTTGAGCGACTTGCTGACTTAAGCATCGGAGGGTTTTCCGGCCAGAGACCTCCTCTCCGACCGTCACCTTTCTTTTTGTCTTTGTTCAGCAGGTCGGCGATTGCATTTCCGGTTGGCGTGGTTAGCAGTTCCGGCGGTAATTTTTGCTGCCGAACATTTGGCGCCCACCGTGGGGCTCGTTGTTTAGCCCAGTATTGTTGTTCACCAGCTTTTTTCTTGTTTCTTTGTCAAGTCTCTAGTACTTGTCCACATAATGACTTCGGGAGGAAACACTACTCCACCACCATCTCCACGGACAGGGGACGGTTCCACTCCTGCCAAAACTAAATGGAGTGCGCTGGTTATCCGGACTCCAGGTCTGGAGCATGCCAGGAGAAGAAAAATGGAGGACCCTGAGGTACTGAAACGGAGAGAGGAATTGATGACTAAGGCCAGTGAGAAGCAGGCAGAACTGGAGGAGATTCTACTGGAATTAAGTAAGGAGAAGGGAAAGTCCACTACTAGACATGCAGCCGATTCTGATCGATCTGACTCAGAATCTGACGAAAGTTACGATGCCCTTTACGAGGACCCCACTGATGGAGACGACGGGGACACCCATGAACAAGAGCAGGTGCGTTCTCGCTCACGACATAATGTCACTCCTTCTAGAAAGGGCTCGCGCCACGCTAAATTCGTTGCGAAACGTGACGCGAAATCTGATGCCGACATGCCCACCAAAGCACATCACCGAAGCAATTCCTCGAAAAAAGTGCTAGAGGCACACTCAGAAGAAGCGGATAGCTCGGACCAAGAAGAGCTGACTTTGAAGCGTAAGAAAGCGGGAAAGGCAAAGGTGGAGGAGTGGGGGCAAGCAGAGGAATGGGGCGCTCAGGGTCAGAGCACACGCATGATGGCAAGGAAAGCCCTGGGGCGGATCTCTGCTTCCCCATTCATCGATGAAATAATTGATGTGGAGCCTCCGGAGAAATTCCAAACTCCGAGGCTTAATCTCTATGATGGGAGAACTGACCCCCTGGCCCACTACCGCCATTACATGCAGGCCATGATGTTATGGAGCAGCAACGACCACCTTATGTGCAGAGTATTCCCTTCCAGTTTCGGGGATACAGCGCTTCAGTGGTTCCATAAACTGCCCCCTGGCAGTATCCGGTGTTGGCAGCAACTGGCAGAAGAGTTCGTCACCCGGTTTCTGGCCAACACAAAACAGCCCAAAACCGCTGACGTTCTCCTCACGATGAAAAGGAAGTCCGGGGAATCGTTGAGAGATTATTCCCACCGCTACCTGGAGCTCTACAACGAGGTGGGAGAATGCTCGGAGCAATTGGCCGTTACCTCGTTTAAACTGGGGTTGCAGAAAGAGGATAGGCTGTGGCTCTCCTTGACCAAAAAGCCCGCGGCCAACATGTCAGATCTTATGTGCCGGATCGAAAAGTACGCCAAGGTGGAGGACGAGACACAGCCGGTCGAGCGAAAAGAAAGGAGATCCCAGGGCCAGAGAGGAGATAAAAGCCGGGGACGAGGCCGCCGATTCGTAGACGAAGAGAAGTCCGTTTTCGAAGCGGTCAATACGGTGTTCAAGATACTGATTTTCAAGATCCTCCCTCAAATAAGAAGTAAGCCGTATTTCCGATAGCCCGGAAAGTTGCCGGACTTCCCTGGGAAAGAGAATTCCAAGAATTATTGCGCATATCATCAAGACAAGGGGCATCGCACCGGAGCCTGCCGATCGTTGCGACATCATCTGGAAGAATTAGTGCGCAAAGGCCACCTCAAAGAGTTCGTAAATGAGGGTAAAACTAGAGAAGCAGCCCCGCAGGACAGAGAGCCAAGGAGGCAACGAGAAGAGACTGCCGGGGAAGAGGCTGCCGAGGAGGTTCAACCCCCACCAAGGGCCAGGGCACGTAGAGATGTCCCAAGACCTGCAGTCATCCACGTGATCCATATGGAGCGGCGGCCCCAGAGTGTCATCAATCATGCCCCTAATCCACCAAGTAAAGAAATCTTGGGCGTTGCGGGTCAGCTGAACATGCGCCCGAGGAAAGCCGCCATGGAGGAAATCACCTTTCATGAAGATGAGCATTCTGGTGTTCAACTGCCGCACAATGATGCCCTGGTGATCACTCTGGGCATGTTCGACTCAGAAGTAAGAAGAATTCTGGTGGATGCAGGAAGCTCAACAGAAGTCATGTTCCTGAGCTTATTTAAGAAGCTCGGATTAACTGAAGAGGACCTGGAACCGACAGAATGCCCGCTCATAGGATTCAATTCTGCTCCTGTCTGGCCTCTGGGCAGAGTTGTCATTCCTGTCCGTGTGGGTCCGGTGGAGCAAGAGGTTGAGTTCACTGTTGTGGATTCCCCTTCTTCCTACAACGCTATAGTAGGAAGGTCGTGGATTCATGCTTTAAAGGCGATCCCCTCAACTTACCACCAGGTGCTGAAGTTCCCCTATTACGGGAAAGTGATTTCTATTTTTGGGGATCAAAATACTTCCCAAAAGTGCTTCTCTGTAGCCCTAAAATCCAAGACTATCCCCGAACAAGTCCAATTGACGGAGCTACCCGAGGACGCCCCAAAGATCGATGATGTCGGTGGTGATCCACAGAGGAAAGCCATTGAGGGCTTGGAGAAATATCAGATTGGCCCGGCAGAGGATGATAAATTCTTCCTGATCGGCACCAACCTGAGCGCCGAGGAGAAACTGGAGCTAACGGAGATGCTCTTAAAAAAGATTGAAACGTTCGCCTGGACTCCATATGAAATGCCAAGTATTTCCCCCGAAATCATGACTCATAAGTTGAATGTGAATCCGGGGGTAAAACCTGTGGTACAAAAAGCAAGGCGATCAGCTCTCCAACACGCAGAGGCGGTCATAGAGGAGGTCGGCCGACTGTTAGAGACGGAGGCTATTCAGGAAGTCTCATACCCGGAGTGATTGGCCAATACAGTCGTGGTCAAAAAGAAGAATGGGAAATGGAGAGTCTGCGTAGACTACACAGACCTGAACAAAGCCTGCCCGAAGGATCCATTCCCCCTGCCAAAGATCAACCAACTCGTTGACTTAACCGCTGGATGTTCCAGGATGTCGTTCCTGGACACTTATAGGGGATATCACCAGATCCCCATGTTCGGCCCTGATGAGGAGAAAACTTCTTTTATAACCCCTCGAGGCATATACTGTTACAGAGTTATGCCATTCGGACTACAGAACGCTGGAGCCACCTATCAACGGCTAGTTACGAAGATATTCAAAGAAGACCTCGGACAGATGATGGAGGTCTACATTGATGATATGGTGGTGAAAAGCAAGGAGCCGAACACTCATCTCCAACATCTCCAGCATGTTTTTTCTACCCTCGATCGGTATGGGTTAAAATTAAATGCTGCCAAGTGCGCCTTTGGAGTTGGCTCGGGCAAATTTTTGGGCCACTTGGTGAGCAGAAGGGGAATTGAGGCTGATCCCGATCAAATACGTGCCATCCAATCTGTTTCTCCTCCACGCACTAAAAAAGAAGTCCAGAAGCTCACAGGGATGGTGGCGGCACTCAATCAGTTTATCAGTAGGTCATCCGACAAGTGCCGACCATTCTTTAGACTGCTCAAAGGGGCCAATAAGATGCAATGGGATGCTGAGGCGGACGCGGCACTGGAAAAGCTTAAAGAATACCTGACAACTGTCCCGATATTATCAACACCGCAGCCGGGGGATATTTTACAACTATATCTGGCAGTCTCAGAACACGCAGTCAGTGCCGTCTTGCTGAGAAAGGAACAACGGAAGCAGCATCCCATTTACTACGTGAGCAAAACAATGCAAGGGGCGGAGATCAGATACCTTCCCCTAGAGAAGCTGACCTTGGCGTTAATAATGGCATCCAGGAAGTTAGCCCATTATTTCTATGCACACACCATTCAGGTAGTCACCGATCAACCAATTGGCCATATTTTAAAGAGGGCTGATGTGTCTGGCCGAGTGGCAAAATGGGCAGTTTCCCTTGGTGCATTTGACATAAAATTCATCCCAAGAACTGCAATAAAGGCTCAAGTCCTGGCCGATTTTGTAGCGGAATTTACCACACCAGCCTGTGGTCAAACAAAAGAAGTATGGCAAGTTGAAATAAAGTCTGCCCTGGCTGAACATGATAAGGCCGAACAACCTTGGCAAATCGAGGTTGACGGATCTTCGACTAGAAAAAGAGGCGGCGTGGGCATAGTTCTGACTACACCAAAAGGGGTCTCGATAGAATATGCAATAAAGCTCGAGTTCGAGGTTACTAATAATGAGGCAGAGTATGAAGCTCACCTGGCTGGGCTCGACATTGCTCGACGATTGATGGCAAATGATGTTGTAATAAGGACCGACTCTCAGTTGGTCGCTAACCAGCTGAAGGGTGAGTATATGGCTAGAAGTGAGAAGATGGCGGAGTATTTAGAAGTGGCAAAGAAGAAAACTGAAGGCTTTAATAAAGCTAGTGTGGAGCTCATTGGCAAGGATCATAATGCTCACGCTGACGCACTTGCAACGCTGGCCGCCTCTTCTCGAATAAGGCTAACTGATCAGGTTTTTATGGAAGTTCTAAAGAGGCCGAGCATTACGAAAGATGAGAAGGTAATGTGTGCTGACCTAGCCCCATCTTGGATGGATCCAATCATCGCTTACCTGAAGGACGGGGCACTCCCCGAGGATAAGATAGAAGCAAAGAAGCTAAGAATAAAAGCCGCCAGGTTTTGGTTCTCTCCTGACCATAAGTTATACAAAAAGTCATTCACAGGCCCCTATCTTCTTTGTGTTCATCCTGACAAAGTGCAAGACTTTCTCTACGAGCTTCATGAAGGGGTCTGTGGAGCACATACTGGGGGCAGATCATTGGCGCACCGAGCAATCATTCAAGGGTATTGGTGGCCAAAGATGGGATATGACGCTCAGGCCTATGTTCGAAGATGCAAGAAGTGCCAAAAGTTCGCTCCCATTCCTCACCAGCCAGCCTAAGAGCTCAATCCGCTTACCAGCCCTTGGCCGTTCGCTCAATGGGGACTCGACATTGTGGGACCCCTGCCTACTGCTTCGGGAAATAGAAAGTTTTTAGTGGTCGGCACCGACTACTTTACTAAGTGGGTGGAAGCAGAACCCCTAGCTCACATCAGAGATGCAGATACCATTCGATTTATTTGGAAGAACATCATTACCAGGTATGGCATCCCTAGGACACTTATTTCCGACAATGGGACGCAATTTGACAGTGCCCCATTTAGGGAATATTGTTCTAGATATGGAATCAAGAATATTTACTCTACACTAGCTTACCCCCAGAGCAATGGTCAAGCCGAAGCCACGAACAAAGTCATTCTCAATGGGATCAAGAAAAGACTGGAAGCGGCAAAAGGGAAATGGGTGGATGAATTGCCATCAGTACTGTGGACGTACCGAACAACCCCTAGAAGATCAACCGGGGAATCTCCCTTCTCTCTGGCTTACGAAGTTGAAGCCGTCATACCGTTGGAAGTTGACCTCCCGAGCATCAGAACTCTATCATTTGACAGAGGGGAGAATGATAAAGCTATGGGAATAAGCCTGGATCTAATCGATGAAAGAAGGGAACTGGCAACACTAAGGTTAGCCAACTACCAGCAAGAGGTAAAGAAGAAATTTAATAAAGGGGTCAGACATAAAGAATTCAGCACTAGCGATTGGATGTTGAGAAAATTGATGGGAAGCAGGAAAGATCAAACCGAAGGAAAGCTTGGAGCTAATTGGGAAGGACCATTCCTCGTCTCGGAGGTGCTCGGCAATGGTGCTTACAAGTTAATTGACATGGAGGGAAAGCCAATCAAAAGACCGTGGAATATAGTCCATCTAAAGTTGTACTATCATTGATTTTTGCTGTACATTTGTTGGTTAAAGACTTTGTACATTTATTGAAAAGCGATTTTTTTGTAAGCAATTGAAAGCAATTTCAAAAGCTTGAGATCACTCCCTGCTTAGCAAAAAGACGCCACGTCTCTTTAAGTGGTGGCATGGAAAAGAGCCATGCTCGGCTTACCGAGCATTGGTACGAAAGAATGCCACATCCCCTTCGATGTTGGCACATTCCTGGTTTATTTACTGACCAGAAAATTTTCTTTAAACTGAGATTCAATTCCTCAGTTTTCTGAAAAAAATTGTCAAAAGAAAGCCATGCTCGGTTCGCCGACCATTGGTACAGAAAGAATCCACATCATTTCTGATGTTGGCCCAATCCTGGTTTATTTACTGACCAGGAAATTCTCTTTAGACTGAGATTCAATTCCTCAGTTTTCTAAAAAGAATTGTCAAAAAAAAGCCATGCTCGGTTCGCCGACCATTGGTACAGAAAGAATCCACATCATTTCTGATGTTGGCCCAATCCTGGTTTATTTACTGACCAGGAAATTCTCTTTAGACTGAGATTCAATTCCTCAGTTTTCTGAAAAGAATTGTTAAAAGAAAGCCATGCTCGGTTTGTCGACCATTGGTACAGAAAGAATCCACATCATTTCTGATGTTGGCCCAATCCTAATTTATTCATTGACCAGACACGCTTTTTTAAGCCAAGATTCAATTTCTTGGTTTATTAATTGGAAAGAAAAGAAGCCACGCTCAGTTTTCTTAGCGTTGGTACAATAGAAGCAAAAGTTCTAACAACACGAAGAAGCATTTCGAAGAAGCTCGGCGCTTGTGTGCAAAAGCCCTCGTATCATAAAGATTCACTTCTCCGATGCTCGGTATCAGATTAAAAAGTGAAGTTTTGTCAAAAGGTAGTTACCTCCATTATTATATGAAAGCTGGAGGACAGCCGAACTTATTGAGGTATGTGAGATTTATTAAAGTTATGACTCTTTAGCAAAAGCTTGAAGTCATTTGATGAAAAGCAAACTACTACATGAGCTCGTTACCCTTGAAAGACTTGATGTTTAAAGTGTTTCTATTAAGAATTATGGTTGCTCGGCAAATCAGTACAAATCCATTCACGGTACATACTTCAATACAAAGCATAAAACATATAAACAGAAAGACAAACTCCCAATAGGAGACAATTCAAAAGCTTTTATTACATGTTTCAGAGTACAGTTACAATATATTACATAACTGTCAACCGAAGAGGCTATCATAAACCTAAGATGGGGCATTAGCATTTGTTGTAAGGGTTTGTAGCTATCTCATGGGAAAAAACGTCAAGGTACTCCTCGGCTGTATTCCTTACAATTTCGTCAGCAAGCCAGTTAAAGCATTCTCCAATCAATTCATCAGCAATTCTAAAGAAACAAAGATATAGAAAAATAAAGCAGGATTAGAGAAAAACCAAAGTACTTTCATTCATTTAGAGCCAAAAGTTTTACATTGTTACACCTGAATTGAAGAAGAAAGCAAAACAAAAATACAAAGAGGCTCACTTCTCTCCCCCTTTAGTGGGATCACTCTCCACGATCAGATCAATCCGTTCAGGCGCCTGGGAGGTGTCCTTCTGGGCACTATCCACCTCAACCTCCCCCTCGTCAATTGTTTCTTCGGCAGTCTGAATTGACGGAGTTTGAGGTGGACGTTCAAAGCTGAACTGGGGGATTGGGCGCTCTGGATCAGGATAAGGGACCTCCTTGTATATGGGGTTGGTGTGATCGATATTGTTCCTCTTCATTGCGGCCTCCCAACCCTCAAGGAAGAAGTCGTTGTGAGCATCCCTCATCTGATCCACGCAGTCGTTGATCTGGGCCTCCACTTCAGCTTTGGCCTTCTCCTCGGCTTCTCGGAGAGCAGCTTCTTTCTCTTCCAGGGCCCGAGTCTTCAGCGCAAGCTCTGCCCAAAGGTTGGTAAGCTCTTGCTTCGATTTGCCTTGCTCGGCCCTGGAAGCCTCCAACTCCTTGAGGAGTAATTCTTGTCCAGTCTTTGTTGAGGACAATTCAATCTCAGCCCTTGAGAGTTTGTCCTTGACCTCCAACAGCTCTTCGTCTTTACGAGTTAGGATTTTGTCCATAGATTGCACACGAGCTATGCTTCCTGCAACTTGGCCAAGGGCAGTGTTAAGTTGGTGCTCGATCTCCTTATTTTCATCTCGAAGCTGACTTCTCTCTTTTGCCAGAGCGTCATTGCTGGATTGAAGACTCTTGTTCTCCTTCTCCAAGGTCCTCACATTCGCTTTCAATTCCTTTATGTCTGACCTATCCTGCTTGGCTCTGGCTTCGGAGGCTTGGCTCCGAGCAATCAATTCCATCGTGTAAAGAGAAGTCTGTAGAAAGAACAGAAAGTTAGAAAAATCATAATAGCAAAAGGATGCACATAAAGGAATATCATTGTACTTACAGAGATGATGTTCTTCATCAGAGTCTTGTGGATGTCCTCCGTTCTATTCTTTCTTGTGTTATGAACATCCCGAGGAGGGAGGACACCCTTGAGATACTCCTCGGCGTGGTTGAGGGCTGTATCTTGGACAGTAAAGGGTCGGCCTTGAGGGTGCTCGAGGTTGGGAATAAGGATTTGTGGAACGAATGGAGGGGAGTCTCGAACCGGATTGGCCGGATACTCGATGGCAAGAGGCACTGGCCCAATCGGTTGAGTAGGTAGTGGCTCGGGGGTTTTGGTTGGTGCGTCTTTGGTGGGTGGCACGACCTTGGAAGGTGCTGCCCCCCTCGCAATATCCTCCTTCGGCAGTTTTGACTGCTCGGCCGTTTGAGTTGTGTCTGCAGATTTCGTCTTGGCCCTCTTTTGCTCAGGAGGACCAGAAGGTTTCTTTTGAGCTGCCTCCTGCTCCTTCCCCTTCTCTATTTTTACTTTCATTATCTGATCGGCAGTTGCAGGAGCAGGGGCCTTACCCTCATCGAGCTTTCTCTTTCCAGCAGCTTTTTGCTCGTCGGCCTTTTTCTTCTGGGCCTCTTCGGCCCTTTGCCCCTTTGCCTTTGCCATGGCGAGCTTCTTATAATCGATCTTTGGGGCCATGTCTCTTTCTTCTTCCCCTTCTAGATCTGAAAAGTAGTCGAAAACAGGGGATACTTCAACTTCTTCTTCTTCTTCCTCCTCCTTCTCGTCTAAAAGAACAAATCTTCGCTTCCTTGGCTGCTCGGCAGGCTCAGGAATCGCTACTTGTGGGGGGTGAACTTGCTCGGCAACCAACGGGATAGCAAACGGAGAAGGACGAGTCCACCCAGGATGCCTTAAGGCGTAGTAATTTTCTTTTTCTTCAGCGGAAGCCCGGAACCACCACTGAAGACGCCTGATAGCCTCCGAGGTTGCGAAACCTTGAGGGGGGCGATAAACGTTTGGTGAGAAGGGATGAAGTCAAATAGGACTGGAACTGCCCTCGCAAACAGGTAAAGATCCAGACCTCCAAGGAATTTGAACACCTCCTTGAGATGATCCTTGTCAGCACGAAGACCAGTAGCCCAGATCTTCTTTGATTGGACGGCTGCACAGATATTAAATCAAACAGTTAGAAGGCTTAAAAAAGAAAGTGAAATGCCGAAGAAGAATAAGAACTGGCAGCATTCGAAATCAACCAACCTAGGCCCAAAGAAACCCGATGGACAATTGGATAATGATCTTCGCCTGGATCGTGTGTCCAGTGACCTGTGACGACGCACAGGTCACTTTCTGACTTAATTGTATCAGGCAGCATATGGACCAAGGCCTTTTCTGGTCGGGATTTCAGGTACCACTGTTCTCATCCTTCCTCACCTTCTGGATGGAGTAACAGTAAAGAAGATCCCACTCAGAAATGTGGAATCCGTATCGTCTATTTATCTCTATTACCCCATTAACTATCCTATAGAAGTTGTGGGTAAGATTCCTAGGGCCAAGATCTAAAATGCTCATCATAGAGCGAAGAAAATGGTGTAGAGGAAACCTAAGGCCACCTTCAGTGATGGTCACTATGGGGAACTCCCCTGTTTCGCGTTCGCCTTGCTCGGCGAGCCTAATATTTACGTTCTGAGGAATTTGGTATTTCTCCTTGAAAATCTTAATTTTTTCCTCAGAGTTTAGCTCGTTTGCGAGCCTACCCATAACGGAAGATTTGAAATAAAGGGGGATTAACTCACCAGGAACGAAGAACGACGGGAAGGATGAAAGCTCGAGAAGATAAAAACTCAGAGGGAAAGAAGCAAGGGAAATCTGATGGCTCGAATCGCGGAAAGGAAGTAAAAGAAGATGAACCAGGTATATATGTATATGTGTGTGTATTTGTGGGGGTAACTGAAGCGTTTCCAATGAAAAGGCAACGGGCGGCAAAAATGGCATTTATTACCGCCCCAATTTTTAAATTTCTGACCATTCACGTTTTAACACCCCGAATCTGGGGATCCGCGTAAGCGGCGCGGCAGATGAAAAGCTGAAAGGGCACTACGCATGTCGTTATAAGGAGAGAGAAGAGTCCAATCAGATTTGATGCGCGTCAGGGGGATACTAAACGACAAATTGTGTAGGAAGATTGAAGGATCAGTAAGGTAAGGTTATTCTGCTCTGCTACTCTGCTCGGAAAATATCTTTTTCCAACCAGAGTGGGGGCAAAATGTTGGGCAAAATAATACGAAGATGTACTTGTGCCGAACAAGTGTAGCCTGGTGCCACGTGGCCCGGTGCCGAGCATACTCGGGTGAGCCACATAGTCATTCGCCGAGCACGCTCCGTCGTGACACGTGGCGTCCTGCCGAACAACTGATTAATGGCACGAGAGTTCCACGTGAGTGTTATACGTGAACACATGTCTCAAAGTTAGTATTCCAAAGAATACCCTGAACCTCAACACCAACGAACAGTGTGTTGCTACGTGGCTATAGTCGAGGATCCCGATAGCTAGTTTGCTCGGCCCATCCATTGGCGGCTAGTAAATGTTGAACTTGGGACCCACAGCCTTTAAAGAAGGCTCATGACCATAAATGCACCATAGTTAAGACTGAACTGGATATTTGTCTCTGAGGAAGTAACTAGATCAGTCCATCTCGTCACGAATAGTTGGCTGATGTGACAGGAAGACAGTCTGACCCTGAAATTCTGGTTGTAATGCCGTGTTAAGTCACCAGAAGCATTAAATGAGAGGCATGGTGTATTAAATGAGGGGTTTGAGGCATTAAATGAAGGGGGAGAGTATTTAAAGCAAGGATGGAAGATAGGGACACTGCAATGTGCGTAACGTCAAGTTGCAGGTATGCTTTAATCATTACTCGGACTACTATAAATAGGATATTCTACTGAACCACAGAAGTAAGCTGACTATTGCCAACTTAAGCTTTTACTCACTTGTTCCCTGAAAAGTTTCCTTCTTTGAGCGACTTGCTGACTTAAGCATCGGAGGGTTTTCCGGCCAGAGACCTCCTCTCCGGCCGTCACCTTTCTTTCTGTCTTTGTTCGGCAGGTCGGCGATTGCATTTCCGGTTGGCGTGGTCAGCAGTTCCGGCGGTAATTTTTACTGCCGAACACAATTCAACGATATATTATTGGAAGAAAATGAGAGCCTCTCTCTCTACTTTCTCTCTCTAGACTTCCACGGCTTCTCAAAGTCTCAACACTGATCAACCAACTCTTCTGTCAACTGTAAAGTGTTCAACACAATCTGCTACTTCACCAAACCAACTGGCTTTGGGTTCGGGTGGTGAAGATGAAGGAAAGTCCAGCCCCACATTAACAGATTCTAGCGACTTTGTTAACTTGGAGTCAAGTTCGGGTGGTATAGAACTGGATGAGAAACTTGCGAGCCTCTCATCTATCTCTATCCCCCCTAGGATTCCTGTTAATCTCAAAGGTAAGGATGTCTCTCAACTGGTACCTCGGTCTCCTCCACCTTCACCAAGCAAGGGCCAATCTAGAAGCATTGAGCTATTAATGGCTGAAATACAGAAGATGAAAGCAGCGGATGATCTTGGTATTAATACCAAATCAGCCATGTCCAGCTCACGGTCTGCAAGCTCATAAGGAGTACATGCTTACCTCCTTCCCGAAAGCTACAACTTGAAAGATGAAGAAAAGAAAGATGGTTCTGCAGGGGGAAGCTTCTATAGAGGTCAGTCATGTGTTTCTTTACCTTCCTCCTTGAAGAATGACGAACCTGGTTCCTTATACTCCCAAGCCGACTCTCCATTGAAGAAGGCCCATGCTAAAGCCCCTAGACCTTCACAACACACCCACAAACCTCTTTGTCCGGTCCATATACCTCCCTCGGGCAAACCTATAAACCAAAGTGACATATTCCCACCTAGCCCACTTGGAAAACAGCAACCAACTTTGACTTTAGCTAAAACCAATGCGCCATGCCAATCACCCGTGGACAATAACTCACCCATCCCGCCCAACCAATTTGAAAACAACAATAACCTGCCGCCTTACCTTTTTGACCAACTAAACCATGATTTTCCTCCATTTATTGGGTCAACCAAGCCATACACCACACCATCTGGTTACCAAGCCTCAACCGAGCCTAGTCACAACTCAACTAGTCCTAAAACTCATTGGTCAAAATTATTCAAGTCTAACCGGGTCAAAGCCAATGGAACCTCTCTTGAGTTCATCCCAAGCTCCCTTGATGCAAACAAACCAATGGTAGCCATCACACCGGAGGAGGTTTCGGAGGAGATTAGTAGATGGAGGAATGCTATTGTTGGCTATGTAATTGGAGCAAGGCCTCCTTTCAAGCTTATGAAGCAATTTGTAGACAAGAGATGGAAGGCTTTCGGGTCCTTTGAGCTCTTTGTTCCAAAGCCTGGGATTTTTGTATTTTACCACCAAGATGAGGACACAAAGCAAAAAGTTCTAGACATAGGGCTTTGGAGTTATTTTGATAAGCCCTTAATCTTAAAACCATGGTCTCCTATTCAATCTTATGACAAAGAATGCTGTGACAGAATTCCAATTTGGATAAGATTACCACATCTAAAGCTTCATCTTTGGTCTTCTATGACACTTAGTAAGTTGGCAAGCCAAATTGGCACACCCCTATTCACTGATCAAATGACAGCAAGGCAGCATCGTTTGGCATATGCAAGGATTTGTGTTGAAGTGAATAAGCAATCTAATTTTCCACAGGCTATTAGGATTATTGATTATGATGGCTCTAATAGAGTATGAGTTCTTACCTACCGCCATGGTTTTAAAAAATGATAACGGGTGTTGTAACGGTAACGGTCGCGGTAACGCGGACGAGGGATGTAATAGATGTTACGTAATGGAAACGGAAACCGGAAGCGTGATTTTTTTTAAATTCACATTTTACCTCAATTGATTAGTTTTTTATATTTTAACAATTAAAATGTATAAATATAAATTATTAGTGTTGTTTAATAGTTTTATATTAATCAATAATGTCATGTATAAATATTACTTTTTTTTAGACATGTATATAAAATAAGCTCACACATGCACGCATGCGCATACACCCGCGTATATATTAAATTGTTACTTATATAATAATTAACACAAGAATAATGTTCAATTACTAAAGTTAAATAATATATCAATTTAGAAGAAAATAATCTATTGGTTAATAAATAAAGAGTCATAGAAACAAAAAAATAATCATAATCTATTCCTATAAAAACTAAACAAAAAAATAAAGTTAGAATAATAGAACTTACATGAATTAGATGAAACAAGTGATGTAGCCATAAAAGTCACCACCAAATGAATGTCTTGCAAGCTCAATTGTTTTTTGAGAATCATCGTCCCATCCTATGCTATTAGACGTGTTGTTGTTATTGTGAAATTGATACCCATCAGGAGGATGAAGATATTGAGGAGGGTATTGAGAGGCATATTGAGGGGGATGTTGAGGGTATTGAGGGGGATATTGAGGAGGGTATTGAGAGGCATATTGAGGGGGATATTGAGGGGGGTAGCTGTAAGGGTCAAAATTACTATATGGATGTAGTAAATTGTATGATGACTCGTTACCACTACCTTGTGAGGACTCACCAAGTGAAACTCATCCAAAACTTACAAAAATGTCATTAGAAGAACCATCTGACTCTTGTTGTTGTATCCCCCTACTTCATCTTGATCGTTCTCTCCTTTCTTGAGACTCATCCGTATGAAATGGATGCTGTGGAGGCATCAGTACAGGTTCTCCTACCTCTTCAATATCCCTAAAATCATACATTTCTGTTTCTCCTATATATTGTTCTGGGATCTCATGATCCCCACCACCATCATCACTACCACCATTATCACCACTAGCAGGGCTCAAGCCACCGTCTTCATCACTAGGACCTAGACTAGAGCTTGCACCATGAACATCATGTGATGAGGGTTTGAGATCACCACTATCAATAATTTGATGTATTCTTAACTGAAAATCTTCATCTGTGTCTAACAAGCGATCCTCTTTCTCTTGTAGCTATTGATTTAGTGGGTCATCTTTCTCAAAAATATAGTCCAAATTGATTGGATTGAAGATAGTGTCAATTTCTAATTGGCTTCTCCTCATTTTATGCCTCATCCTCAACCTTATATTGTAGTGAACAAAAACTAATTTGTGAAGTTTGATATACTTTAACCTATTCCTTGTTTTGCTATGGATTAAGCTAAATGTGCTCCAATTTCTTTCACAATTTGAGGAAGACGTTGTCTGCCTCAAAACTTTAACAGCTATACGTTGTAACTCGGGAGCACTGAAACCGTGAAGAATCCACCACTCCGCTGTAATGTATAAATAAGTTTAAATTAGTATGAGATAAAAGTATAACAACAAATATATTAAATATATTAAAATAGTAGCGAGTAAAATTTTTAATATGTTTACCTAGGTTAGTCCTCATTACTAATCTTTGAGCCACAGGTTGACCAAACGAGTCATGTTTATCTCTAAAGATAAGTAACTGTAAAATATCATAAGTTTAGTAAGTGATTTTTAATCATAAATATAAATTAATTAATTTTTTATGTGTAAATGAATAAAAATAATTGTTACCACCTGATTCATGGCTAATATTTGATTTTCTAACACTGATTCCAACTTTGTGATTACATTTTTAGTTCCATTTAACACTTCAGTTAACACATCAGAGGAAGATTGAGTCCCATATTGAAATTGGGGATTCAAGAAATATCCTGCCATGGATATAAATGTAAAAAAATGTTACTATAAGAAAATAAATGAAGAACATGTGATTTAAAGAGAAAAACAAAAGAGACAATATAAAAAAATATACCTGCTGCGTGTAAATCGTGATGCAACTGTGAAGCCCAATGACTATCAATTATCTTCCAATATTCTTGATAGTAGCGACAATTATTTTTAATTGCCAATTTTGCTCTATCCATTGCCTCGTATATGAAACCCATGATAGGTTTTTCATCACCATCCACTAACCTGAGTACCTTAACAAGAGATTCATATACTTTAATTATATCATTAGACTTCTTCCAAAACTCAAAATCTAAAATTATTTATTTCACTTCAACCTCTAGACCACTTCTTGACCTCCCCCATTTTGATCTTCTCCACTCTTCTGATATAAACATATTTCTCAACTCCTACTTATACCTTACTATACTTTCAAGTGCAATGAAATTTGTTGCAAATCTAGTGATAGCAGGACGAAGTAATTCTCTTCCCCCAATGAACTTCTTCATGATGTGGTAGACAATTGGATAATTATAAATAAAAGTTGTGATAGATTTTGATGTATCAAAGACTTTTGCTACACTTTTTTTTTTTTGAAATATCATGTAGCATCAAATCAATACTATGTGCAGCACATGTAGTCCAATACAAGTGGTGTCTTTTTTGCATCAACTTGTGGCCTGCAGCTTTTAAGGCTGCCTCATTATCAATCACAACTTGAACCACATTAGACTCACCAATTTCCTTTACCACAAAATCTAACAACCCGAAATAGTATTATGTTATCCTACTGCTCACATGTGATGCATCAATAGACTTATGAAATATTGTTCCTTTATTACAATACACCAAAAAATTAATTATATGATCAGGTGTTGGTCCAGTCCACCCATCACACATAATTATAACACCTCTCTCGTTCCAAATCCCTTCAAATGAGCATATCCATTGTTTGATCTCTTCGTACTCCTTAGGCAGGTATACCTCTGAAATCTCATATGCAGTAGGAACCTTCACCCTAACTCTGTTGCTATATCAAACATAAGCTGACCATATTCTGACTCTATAGCCCGAAATGGGATATTATTAAAAAACATAAATTTGGATATAGCTCTACCCAACTTTCTCTTACTACTTTTAATCCCTTAAAATTCAGCTTGGGTTGTTTTGAACTTTTACTTATTTGGTGTAAAATATCCATTTCTCTCAACTTAGTTTCAGGTGACTCCTGATCAATCCAATTCATCTGTCTACCACCAACATCATGTACACTTCTTCCTCGTGTCAATCCACGTCTAATTTCACCCCCACTACCACTACTCCCCGCACCTCTCATTCTTTCTATCCAATCTTGATGATCTTGTCTACTTTTATATTTTGCATATGCCAATTCTGAATCAGAATCTTCATATTCTCCCAAATTAATACCGCGACTATCATCCCTCAATTGTGCTTCTAGTTTCTCTTTTCTTTTTTGTTTATTTTTCTTTTTTTGTGTGACATCTTTCAAATGTTTCATCATTTCCTCTCTCACTTCTTTAGATACACTCCCACACGGTGCTACATTTCCTCTTTTTGCTGCCAAATGTTCTTTCACATGTGTAATACCCCATTTAATAATTTTTCCACAAACTTTGCATTTCGTGTCATGTCTAGTACCAATAGGTGTTGCAAACCTCTAACCAATATCATCACTGGGATTAAGTTTAGAAGTGTCATCACCACCACCGCTAGGAATAACACCACTACCATCACCCCTAATATTTTTTTGACATGGCATTGTTACCCTACAAAATAAAATTTAATATTATATTATTTATTTATTTTGAACCATCAAAATATAAAATTTAAACATTTGGTGTTATATTTTGTTATAGCTAAAATTTTAAATTAAGTTTAATTAATTACAATAATTAAATTTAATTATGTTAATATAATACTAATATTATAATAATATTTAATTAATATTTTTTAACATGTTAATAATGTTTAATATAATATAACTAAAATAAATTAAATAATATAATATTATAAATTATATTAAATTAAATTTATTGCACCTCTAATTTAATATAACTTTTTTTTGGTACATAATTTATAACTTTTTGTATAGCTAATATTATTGTTATTATGTTATGGAAAATAAATTTATTATAACTCTAATTTAACATTTTTATTATTATGTTATAGTATAACAATATACTTAATTAATAATTTTTAATTTCTAACACCTAATTAATATTATTTGATATTGTTAATATAAATTATATATTTTATTAATGTAATAATATTACTAATTTTATTTATTTAATTTGATTTTTAGTACGACTAACATTTTTGTTTATATGTTATAATAAAATAGTGATCCTTAATTAATAATTTTTAGCATATGTAATTTAGATTATATAACATCTTAATATAAAATTTTTATTATAATATTCAATTAAATTAAATATAATTTAAAGAGAGCTTAAATTTCTAAAAAATACTAAAAATTTTAATTTTTATTAATTTTTTAAATTTTTTAATTTTTTTAATGGAATTTTCTTTTATTCTAATATTTGATTTTTTATTTTTTTAACAAAGCTAACAGCCTAACCACATTATAGGGTGTGATTGAAGTCCCAAAAAAACTAAAAAAAAAAACCAAAAGATATGGTTGATGTGATGTAAAAATGATAAATGGTAAAATTTGATTAGAGGGATTTAAAAACTTTTAAAATTTTTTGAAATTTTTTGGTTTTTTTAAGATTCTAAACGAACCCATAATATATTTATATTTTAAAAATATAATATATTAACACTATATATTATAATTATATTAATATATTATAATTATGTATATATATACTAACATATTAACTTACCAAAGTTGACACAACCCATCTTGTCGCCCAAAGATTAAAATTTAAAAAAAAAAAAATTGGCTCCTACCAGAAACATTTTCCAAATCTCCACTTTCTTTTATATATTATAATTATATTAATATATTATAATTATAATTATAATTATACTCTAACCGGCGAGCCACCCAAGGAATCCACCCACAGATTAAGATTAAAAAAAAAAAATTGGCTTCTACCAAAGCCTAAACCTTTCGTGTTCCAAGGTTCCATTTCAGCACTTCCTTTTATTTGTTATAATTATATATATTAATATATTATAATTATATATATATCCTTACCTAGTTACTTAAGAGCCGCCCAAGATTCAAGAAACCCACTCCTTCTCCCGAGTCCCTACCCACTCTTTCAGCCTTTCTTCCAGACTCTTCCAAGTTCCAGACTTGAGTCTTCGTCTTCTTAGTTCTTAGTTCTCCACTAGTTCAAAGAATCAAACACCCGCAACATAACAGCCCACTTCAATTTTTTTTCTGAAAATTTGTTTCAAAATCATAGATTCACAAGTTTTATAACAACTATCTATGGATCTGAAGAATAGATGGAAAAATTTGAAGAAAGAAAAAAAGATACCGAGATCTAAACCTTTGTGTACCTTTTCAGGCTTTCGGCTGCTGAAATCGAAGCCCGATGAAGATGAAACCAAGATCCTAGCCGATCTAAGGCGAAGAGGTGAAGTTTTTTTGGTTAGATCTGGAAGACTAGAATAATAGAACTTGATGATTTTTTGTTCTCTCTCACAAAAACTTGATGGTTTCAGATTTTGAATGAAACCTCTGTTGATTTTTTTCGAATCTGTGTTGAATAAAGTTTCTACTTTTCAGCTTTTGTCAATTTTTCTTTTCAAATTTTTTGTCTGTTGTTCAGTTGTTGATTTTTTTGGTTTGATTGAGCTATTACTCTGGGCGTTACACCACCGTAGTGAGCATTACGCGGCCGTAACGTGCCGTTACGGTGTGAAGGTTGCTACACTCCACGTAACGTGGTCTTAACGGGCTCGGAAGGAGCCGATTCCGTTACGTAACGCCGCTTTTTAAAACCGTGCCTACCACTTGTGGAAGTTGTAAACAATTTGGTCACAAGTCTTCCCAATGCTCCAAGAATATAAAGCAATTGTGGAGGCAAGTTTCAAAGACTCATGGAGAAGGATCAAAGCAACCTATCATTGAGGAGGCAAGCTCTGTTGAACAGATTGCAAATCCCCCCTTATCATGGACTCCCCAAGTGAGGTCCATGTAAAGGATGAGCAAAATGTTGCCATGCCATGTGCAATAAGTTATAAATTCCAATGCTTACTTGAGCATAAAGTGGCTAATGAGAAGATAGATGAAGCTATGGAGATTAGTTGTCTTATTGAGCCAAAAGATAAGGTTCCATTATCCATCTCTCCATTAGCTATTCAAGAACCTGATTTCAATCAAAGAACTACTACTTCCATACAACAAATTGTTGATGGCAAAATTCAGCCTTTGTCCCCTAACGAAGACTACAAGGGGAATGGAGAAGATGAAGATAACGATTTTCAATTATTAAGAAGCCAAAAGAGAAAAGAGCCAAGATGATGCATGCTATAATGCAAAAGAACAAGGACCTTCAAGCTAAGTCCTCCTCAACCTAAAAATAAATT
The DNA here is from genome assembly GCA_019916065.1 of Vitellaria paradoxa. Taxonomy (NCBI): domain Eukaryota; kingdom Viridiplantae; phylum Streptophyta; class Magnoliopsida; order Ericales; family Sapotaceae; genus Vitellaria; species Vitellaria paradoxa. Next base: position 42,052,391 of record CM034233.1, on the reverse strand, counting down.
TTGTTGCATGGAATGTTAGGGGCTTGAATTGCTCCATCAAGCAAACGGAAGTCAAGAAGTTGATAAAAAATTCTTCACTCAATTTAGTAGGCCTTTTGGAGACCAAGATACAAAGTCACAATGTTGATAAAATATGTAAATACATAAACCCTTCTTTTTGTCACGTTGGGAACTATTTGAATGATATGGTAGCTAGAATTCTCATCCTATGGGATTCCTCAACAACCAAAGTGCAAGTAATGTCAACTACTAGCCAAGTGGTATTATGTCATGTTACACACTTGCAACTTTCAATCGATTTTTTTTGCTTCTTTTGTTTATGCATCAAATGATAAGGGAGCAAGAGAGCATCTATGGAAGGAATTGCAAGCAAGCCTAGCCTTAATTGACACTAAGAAGCTGTGGATTGTGTTAGGGGATTTCATTGTGGTAAGGAGTGCCAAAGAAAAACTTGGTGGCCAAGGGATTGATCAACAAGCTATCTCCCAATTTAATGATTGTATTGAGGCTATTGAAATTACTGATCTAAGGTATTCGGGTTGCCTTTACACTTGGAGTAATAGACAAGTTGAAGGGTATAGGACTCAAAGCAAACTGGATAGAGCAATGGTGAATGAAGCATGGCTAAGCTCTTTTCCATATTCAGAAGCCTTCTTTCACATAGCATCCATCTCGGATCATAGCCCAATTATAATTAACATAAGATCAAGCCTCAAAATCAGAATGAAGCCATTCAAATTCTTTAATTTTTGGGCAAAGCACAAAGACTTCATGAAGGTAGTTGAAGAAGAATGGAGGAAACCCACTTCAGGTACCCATATGTTCCAACTTGTCTCCAAGCTAAGGGCTCTCAAACCAGCCCTTAAAGCCTTCAATGCTAGATTCTTTGGTGATATTTCAAGAAGAGTAGAAGCCACTAGACTTGAATTGGAGGAGATTCAATGGAAGCTGTAAGATAGTCAGTCCCTGGATCTTATTATGAAAGAAAGCATAGTTTTAGAGGAATACACTCAACTAGCTTAAGCAGAAGAGGAATTTTACAAATAGAAGGCCAGGGATAACATTATCAAAGTAAGTGATCAAAATACCTCTTACTTCCACAAAAAGGTCAAGGCTCATTGCTCTAAGAACAAAATTCTTACCATTCAGGATAACGAGGGTGAGACAAAAAGACTATGAGAAGGTCAAAGCTATATTCATTGATTATTATAAACAGCTTCTCGAGTCCCTTTTCAATTACCCCCAAGAAGTAACACAATTTGTTAAGGAAATCATGCAACCCGAAATCCCTATAAACTTGGTATGTTCTCTTGATTCTGAAGTGATAGATGAGGAAATTAAGAGTACCCTATTCTCTCTTCTAGATCACAAGGCACCTGGCCCTGATGGGTATACTTCACACTTCTTCAAACGAGCTTGGAGCATTATGGGTGACGACTTCATAGCAGCTATCAAATCTTTCTTCTACACTGGTAAGCTCTTGAAATCTGTTAATGCAACTTCTATAACATTAGTGCCTAAAGTCCCAAATCTAAGTAAGGTCACAGAGTTTAGCCCAATATCTTACTGCTCTACTATATACAAATGCATTTCAAAGATTATTGCTAGCAGACTCAAAAGGATTATGCCACAAGTAATAAGCTCATCACAAGCTGCCTTTGTTTAAGGAGGATCCATCTCGGACCAAGTCTTGCTCATGCATGAGCTAGTTAGAAACTACCACAGGAGTAACTTATCACCAAGAAGTGCTTTGAAGATTGACCTGATGAAAGCATTTGACTATGTTTCTTGGGATCTTCTTTTGGATATTCTACATGCTCTCCAGCTGCCTACTAGATTCTAAAAATGGGTTGAAGCATGCATTACATCACTTCAATTCTCTACATCCATGAATGGGGCATTGGAAAGCTACTTCTCAGGAGCAAAAGGTTTGAGACAAGGTGGCCCCCTCTCCCCATATTTATTCTTATTGGCTATGGAGTTTTTCTCTCGGCTACTTAACAAACATGCAAATGAAGGCCACTTCCCTATCACCCCAAATGCACAAAGCCGCCCATCACTCACATTTGTTTTGCAGATGACCTATTTATACTATGTACACCAATTAATTATACATTTCAGATTGTCCATGAAACCTTGCAAGACTTCCACAAGTACTCAGGGCTCAAGCCAAATGGAAGCAAAAGCAAAGTATACATTTTAGGAGGAAGCCATGAAGAGAAGCAATCCCTTTGTTCCACCCTCGGCTTCCAACTTGGAGAATTACCTGTCAAATATTTAGGGGTGCCTCTCATTTCAACTAAACTCAAGAGTAAGGACTGTAAAGAGCTCATTGAGAAGATAACAAGTAGAGTGACAAGTTGGACCTCCAAGTGCCTTTCCTACGCTGGAAGATTAGTGCTTATCAAGTCCATTCTCTTCAGCATCCAAATCTATTGGAGCCTCCACTTTATTTTTCCAAAGAAGGTATGTAACTCCATTGAACAAGTCTTAAGAAGATACCTTTGGACAGGTGCTGAAATGAAAAAAATGGGGAAACAAAGTAGCTTGGGATGATGTATGCTTGCCAAAAAATGAAGGGGGTTTGGGAATCTAGAAAATCCATGAATGGAACAAGACCTCCATGTTAAGGCACATATGGACCCTTTGCTCCAATAGCCATTCTCTTTGGGTGGTGTGGTGCAAAACTAATCTCCTTGATTACACTTGAAAAGTGTAATTACAAACTCCCTTGCTCAACACTTATTCGTACATTTAAATAGGTAAAGTTGAAGTTTTAGTGTTATTGTTACTTATACTTTTATTGTTATATTTGCAGGAAAAAGGGCAAGGATGTCGAAGTTTATAGCTATGGAGAGAGCCAAGAAGACGAAGAAAAATTCATGATTCAAACCTCATCTTTGATGGTCAAGACTAGCTTAAAGACCCAACATGGAGGAGGAAAAGAAGCTACACAAAATGCACTTGGTGGTCTGGACCCCCGTACCAAACGGTCCGGACCACAGTAAGATAGCTGAGCAAAAATTGGAGAAGATGTCATTCTGTGGTCTGGACCCCCGGATCAGACGGTCTGGACCCCTGTGTATCTAGAAGCGCGATTTTGAAGCTTAGCTTCTAGGGTTTTCTTACAACTATAAAAAGGACTCTTTTACACGGCCGCAGGAGAGTAGTTTTTTTTACATTCCTTTTCAGATATTTTTGAGTGTTAGATTAATTTTAGATTGAGTTTAGAGATAATTTTATTTTCATGAAGATTGTTTATGGATGTTTTTGGAGCTCCTTTGTTCTGCGTAGCTGTGATAGTTCATTACTTTCTTGCCAAACAATCAATCTTATGAGTTTTATTCCAATTCTTTCTTTAATAATATGTTTCACTTATTTCCAATGGTAGATCGAATGTTTGAATGCGTGTTTATTGCTTTTATTTTGTTTAAAATGATCGTAGCGTAAAACTCTAGTTCTTGATTCAACAAATCAAGAATGGGTAGCTCACGAAAAACCTTGGGACGTTCGTAGACCCTTCGCATGGGTTGTGAGAGCTCATGCGTAAGGATCTACCAAGTTAAAAATCTATTTAACTTGTTTCGAAAACATTAGAAACCGAAAATCTTTAACCACACTCGTTTGAAGTCACTGGTATGATTTTTGAATATAACTGTTTACATACTTTCGAACAAGATTAAGAATAGGGTTTGAATTCATTTCTAGTTTTGTTTGTTGAAAACTTTTGGAAACAAAAGTTTTTAACCATATTCGTTTGAAATCACTAGTACTAACTTTTGATTAAAATATTCTTAACACTTTTCGAACTAAACCCTAATCTAGATTTGAATCTAAACATCCCAAGGTGAAGTAGCGAACTACCCGGACTTGAAGCTGAATCAAGAACCTAGTTCGTATTAAATTTTCAATTTGATTTAATTTTCATCATCCTTACTTTACCTTGAAATTTAAAATAGTGTTTTTAAATTTAGTTGAATATCTTGAGATATTGCTTAAACCAAACCAAACCAAACCAAAACAAGCCTTTTCCCACTAGGTGAGGTCGGCTATATAGATTTGTCGACGCCAATTAGATCTATTTAGGGGCATGTCCTCCGATAAATCTAGGTAGGTCAGGTCATGTTTAATGGTTTCTTTCCAGCTTCTCTTGGGTCTTCCTCTACCTCTCCTACTCCTAGCAATCTCCATACTTTCACACCTTCTAACAGGTGCCTCTACTGGACACCTTCTAACATGGCCAAACCATCTTAATCGGTTTTCTCTCATTTTATCTTCAATCGGTGCTATTCCTACTTTGCCCCTAATCTCCTCATTCCTAATCCTATCTTTCCTTGTAATCCCGCACTTCCACCTTAGCATCCTCATCTCCGCAACTGCCATCTTCTGACCATAATTATGCTTTACTACCCAACACTCTAATTCATATAGCAGCGTTGGTCTAACCGCTACCTTATAATACTTTCCTTTCACCTTGAGGGGGATTTTTCGGTCGCACAAAACCCCCGAAGCACTCCTCCATTTGGTCCACCAAGCTTGAATCTTGTGACTTACATCAGTATCAATCCATCTATCTCGTTGCACCATAGATCCAAGGTACCTAAATTTATCTTTCTCTACAATCTTTTGTGTGGCTAAACTTACTTCTATACTACCCGTTATTCTACTTTGACTAAACTTACATCCCATATATTCCGTCTTGCATTGGCTTAGCCTAAACCCTTTTGTCTCTAACGTATCCCGCCACAATTCTAGCTTAGCATTCACTCCTTCTCTCATCTCATCTACTAAAACAATATCATCTGTAAATAGCATACACCACGGCACCTCATCCTGAATATGTCTTGTAATCTCATCCATAACTAAAGCAAACAAGTACGGGCTTAACGCTGAGCCTTGATGTAAACCAATCGTGATAGGAAACTCATTAGTCTCTCCACCAGTCGTCCGTATAGATGTCATGGCTCTATCATACATGTCCTTTATCGTCTCAATATATGTAACACACGCTCCTTTCTTTTCCAATACTCTCCATAGAATCTCCCTAAGAACCCGATCATATGCCTTCTCTAAATCGATGAACACCATATGTAAATCTTTTTGACCTTCTCTATACTGTTCCATTAACCTCCTCAAGAGAAAGATAGCCTCCATGGTTGATCTTCCAGGCATGAAACCAAATTGGTTCTCTGAAACGTTTGTTGTCCTTCTTAGTCTTCTCTCAATAACTCTCTCCCATAATTTCATCGTATGGCTCATCAATTTAATCCCGCGATAGTTCGCACAATTCTGAATATCTCATTTGTTCTTGTATATGGGTATAAGGATACTTTTCCTCCATGCATCAGGCATCTTCTTGCTTTTTAGCACTACATTAAAAAGTTTTGTCAACCAACTTATGCCATCCTCTCCTAAGCACCTCCAAACCTCAATAGGGATACCATCTTGAGATATTGCTTAATTTATTAAAAAGACCTTGAATTCTTAAGTTTATTAGTTTAACTGCGTTAAAATAGAATTCCAAACCTTGCTTGAAATTAGATTTAGAATTTCCTTTATAACCTAAAAACTAAATAACATAGGCTCCCTATGAATTCGACCTCGGACTCACCGAGTTTTAAAACTACGACTGCCCTCTTGCACTTGAGAGGCAGAACCCAAAACATTTTTTTAGTGTCGATCAAGTTTTTGGCGCCATTGCCGAGGAGCCAAAATTTAGTTTTTAGGGTACGTTTAATTTTTAGTTTTCTTTAAGTATTTTTTTTTTAAAAAAATTAAAATTTAAAATTTGGACTTAAAAATTTTTCGAGACTTGTTACTTGCATGCTATTAAGATCGGGTAGGTTAGTCGTAGCAAAATCTGAACTAGGAGATCCTTCATACCTTCCCGAATCTCTTTCACCAACCTCACTTTCCACAGTTTCACTTACCACATCTTCCTTTCACTCAATGGCTGAAGTAAAAGGGGAAGGGAGTGTGCATGGGGATAATGAACCCCAAGAGGTTCCAGGTTTCGTTCCCATGAAAGATTACCTCAACCGTGTTAGGCACACTACACCTTTATGTATAATATTGCCGTTAAATAGGGGGAACTTCAACCTTAGGCCGGGAATCATCCAACTTATTCTACCTTCCATGGCCTTCACTTGAAAATCCCTACAACCATCTTAGGGAGTTTGAGGAAGTAAGCAACACGTGTATAGATCACAATGTTAATGAGGATGTAGTGCGTCTTCAACTTTCCCCATTTTCCTTAAAGGACAAAGCCAAGTTCTGGCTTAATTCCCTTCGCCCACGCTCTATTGGAACGTGGTGTGAAATGCAGACTGAGTTTCTTAAGAAATATTTCCCAACTCAGAAAACTCAGTACTACAGGCGACAGATTACCACTTTCTCTTACAAACCTAATGAGAATTTCTGTCGAGCCTGAGAAAGATTTAAGGCCTTCACCATGGTTTTGAATCATGGAGGTTAGTGAGCATCTTCCATGAATCCCTAACTCCTAGTTTTAAGCAACTAGTTTCTACCATGTGCAATAATACTCTGTTTGATAAGACTGTGGAAGATGACATGGAATTCTTTGATATGGTGGTCGAGGACACTAATGATTGGGAAATTGGACCACCTTCTTCTTTAGAGCATAGGAATCCCACATCTAGTGGTCAGTTGATGTTAAGTGAGAGGGATGATTTAAGTGCTAGGATATCTGCATTACAACATAAGTTAGATTCCCTTGAACTTAGAATAAAGAGAAGTTGGTGGAAGTACAAGTGGTGTGTTGGGGCATGTGACCAAGTAGGACATGATCCTAATTCATGTCCAGAGCTTCCTTTACTTAAGGAAGTAGCCTATGGCAATGCGTATGTTAATAACACTCAGAACTAACCATTCCAAAATAGAGGTCAGGGTAACACTTCCTACCCACAAGGTGGGAATGTTAAGTATCAAGGGGGAAATCAACATCCTAATGCTTACCCCCAAGGATGGAAAAATCCTCCAGGTTTTAGATGAAAAATGATAACCAAAGCCAATTATTCCAACCTTCTTTTTTACCACCACCCCCAATAACAACAACCCAATCCTGTTGCATATCACCTCCCCAGAAGAGATCCTTTGAGGAATCTGTTCAACAATTTATGCAACATCAAATGACGATCAATGATAATTTGGCTAGGTCCATAGATGATTTTAAAGGACAAGTGTCTAGGTCCTTTGTAATGTTAGAGGGCAAAATCATTCAAGCTGTTACTACTCTGCGAAGTGGTAAAATCATTCAAAAGCCTACCGACATTAGAGTCGATGTCACTAATGAGAAGATAGGACCAAAGGCTAGTGAGGGAGCTGAGAAAGTGAGTGATAAAGAGGGAAAAGAGAAAAAAAAAAAGGCTAGGTCCATAGCTTCCTTTTACAATTTTTGTTGAAAATTTGTTATTGAATCCATGGTGGATGTTGCATGGCCACCAAAATTGTGGAATGGACCCTTCTCGGGTGGAATGATGTATGGCCACCTACAGAACTAAATTTGTGAAATCTAGTTTGGGTGGATGATGCATGGCCACCTAATTTGTCTATTTTGCACATACTAATTTTGATTTTATTATATATTTTGCTTTAGAATGGGCTACTAATTGTACTGTGAAAAGTACAATCATTAACCTTAATTAGTGATTTGTTGGGTAGATTTATATTCTAAAAAGATGAAAAAATGTTTTTTAAATGCATTCATGAGGATTTCTTGTGATTGCAGGTGTTTGGGACTAAAAATGGATTGAAGTTGGGCTAAATGGATGAAATCAATAGTTGGTTCGAACACATGTTTGACCAACTACTGTTCAAAACCAATGTTCTAACCACAGAAGACAAACCAGATAAAGATGCAATAGAATTTTGGCTAAGTGTTTAGAAAAAGTGGTTCGAACCAAATGTTCAAACCATAGGTTGTTTGAACCTTGGTTAGAACAACAGAAGCCAAGTGCATACCAACAAGTGCTGAATTTGACTAAGGCAAAGTGGTTCGAACCTTTGTTTTAAACACATGTGGTTTGAACCTTGGTTCGATCAATAGAAGGGTGAAAAGTTACAGAGCTCAAAAAATTTCTAAGTCCCAGATTTAGGTTCGAACCTTGGTTCGAACCAACCCTTGTTCAAACATTGGTTCGATCAACAGAAGCTGTGCAAGGTTCAACTGGAAGAAAATTTTTCTAAGTCCCAGACTTTGGTTCGAACCCTTGTTCAAACCAACTTTGGTTCAAACACTGGTTAGAACAACAGAGGCTGTGCAAAGTCTAATTGGAGTAAAATTTGACTAAGTCCCAGAAATTGGTTCGAACCTGTGTTCGAACCAATCAGTCTGTTCGAACCTTATTCGAACCAACCTGCATTCGAGGATCCTGAAATTCAGCTTTTGAGAAATGGGCAGTTATGTACTTTTACATGTTATATTTCATATATATGTATGAAGGAGGTCGTTTAGGGATATACAGATTCATTTCTTTCAGTTAAGCTTTCCTTTTAGAGAGAGAGAATTGTAGAGAGAGAAAGTGATTCCATCTTCATTTCTTTGAATTCTTGTATCAGAATTTCAGTTCTATGAATGGATTTACTTCAATTTTTATTCTTTTCTTCTTTTATGATGTTTGAGTAGACTTTTCTCTTGGATTCAAGGCAAGTTCTCGTAGTTGAATTTGCAAGAATTTCAACGGTAATGGGCTTAATGTTGAAATCTTATGTGTTTAAAGGAAAAATCTATGTTTGATTTGAATTGATTATTGATTTTGAGTTGAGATTTCAATTGAACTCCAATTTTGTATGGTTTATGGCCTTTACTTACAGATTTCTACATAGAATTATCATGCCTTTCTTTTAGATTTGTATGGCAATTGCTATTCCTAGGATTTGTATGTAAGATCTATGAGCTATGCCTATTAGGTGTTTGATTTGAATTCTCAGCAGACTTTGTTCTTAATTTTCTTACTCAAATCAGATTTGGATTGTTCTAAGTGGTTTATATTCTAGAATTATCTTTTTGATCTACCCTTTTTAGGTGTAGAATCCTTGGAATTTATTGTCAATCACTACGAGCTTGTTTTGATCCAAGGTTTCTTAAATTTGTTTCTAAAACATTTTTATCCAAACAACCATTTCTAAAACCAAATTGAATCTCTATCATATCATTGTGGGGTTGAAAATTTGTCTAAAACCTTTTCCAAGAATCATTTGTTCACTAATTTTACTAAGGCTCTCTGTGGACACGATCGGTTCTCACCGGTTATTGTGCTTCAATAGACACCCTGCACTTGGGGTCGAGCCAATATTGATACATTGGAATCGAGCAAGCACTTTTTTGGCGCCGTTGCCGGGGGAGCCTTAAGCAACGGTGAACGACGATCTTGGGAAGTTTGGGCGGATTCATCCTCACCACCATTTCCAACGACGAATTACACACTTGTTGGGTAATCTTGTTCCATCATCATTTCCATTTTCATTAGTTGTTTTTGATTTGAAATAAGTTAGTATTGGTAAACATTCATAAATTGCTTGTGCTTGTGCATTTGTTGCATCTTGTGCATGCATCTCAGGTCCGGTAGGATTGTTCAATCAATCTTGCATCCACAACATCAACCTATAGAGGAATTCATCGAGTTTTCATTAACTTCATCATCCACATCATCTACACCACAATCACCATTATCATCATCTGTTTCTACTGATTTAGCGCATTTATGAAAAATTTGGGAGACAATGGGCAGGATGGCCAGGAGGCCATAGCTCCTTTAGATGCACGACCATTGAGGGAGTTGTGCACACCCCGTGCAGACAAACTACCCCTTCTTGCATAATCCTTCCTCTAAATCAGAGGAATTTCACTTTTAAGCTTGGCACAATACAATTGTTACCCACATTTCATGGCATGGATTCGGAAAACCCATACACATACATGAAGAGTTTGAGGATGTGTGTGCTACTTGCATGGATCAAAATGTGAGCGAAGACACCTGTAAGGTTGCGGTTGTTTCCACTTTCTTTGAAGGATAAGGCCAAAATATGGCTCAATTCCTTAAGACCTCGCTCCATTGGCACATGGAGAGAAATGCAAGCGAATTTTTGAAAAAGTATTTCCCAGCTCACAGAACATTAATGATGCAAAAACAAATCATGAATTTTTCATGTCAACCGGGTGAGTCATTTTTTCATGCATGGGAGAGGTTTAAAGATTTATGTAATGCATGTCCTCATCATGGATTTCCAATTTGGCGGTTGTGTAGTTTTTTCTATGATGCATTGCCATCTGAGCATAAACAGTTAGTGGGTACCATGAGTAATGGTCAATTTCTTGATAAGTCGGCTGAGGAAGCCTATGAGTTTTTGGAAGAGTTGGCTGAAAATACCAAATCTTGGGAAGTAACATCACCTTCACCTTTAGAGTCTAGAGGAGTCCAAGCACAATCTAGCGGGAAATTAAGGTTGAATGATAGTGACGATTTGAGTGCTAGGATAGCTTCTCTCACTAGGAAGGTAGAGTTACTTGAGACAAAGAAGGTGAACATGATAAGTGAAAGAGAAGTGAGATGTGTCATTTGTGAGGCACCTGACCATAGTACTGATGAATGCCCCACGGTTCCAGCTTTCAAGGAAGTTTTGTATGGGCAAACTTCAAACACAAACACCTCACACAATTTCCCTAAGCCATACTCCAGTCAAACTCAAGCTCAGTCAGGACATCCTCCCCTTCCTAACCAATATCACCCTGGGTTGAGAAATCATCCCAATTTTTCATGGAGGAATGATTCATCTAGTGCACCCTACCCCCCACAATTCAATTCAAACCCTTCTCAAGGTCAACCACAAGGTCCATCTTCTAGTTCCTTCCAACCTCAATATAGGAAGTCATCATTAGAGGATACCCTTCAGCAGTTTATGCAAGGTCAAATTGGTATTAACAATCAAACTGCTAAGAATCAAGAGCAAACCAATAGGGCCATTGAGGATATTAGGAACCAATTGACCAAGCTCATTCAAAGTCAGAGTCAAACTGAAAAGGGTAGATTGCCTTCACAAACCATCCAGAACCCTCAGGGTCAAGTTCATATGGGAGAGACTTTAGGTGAAAAATCAACCCATGAGCATGTGCAAGCAATCACTACATTGAGGAGTGGGAGGATAGTTGAAAAACCAGATGATCCGAGGTTGTTGAGAGTTAATGATAAAGAGGAATGGTTTATGGTGAAAAGGGGAGAGTAGTGAACAAGGAGAGAGTAGAATAGAAAAGAGAAGAAGTGATGATGAAGGAAAGAGAAATGATGATGATGATGTGGAGGAAGAAGTTGATGAGAAATGAGAGAAATGAGAAAATGAAAAAGAACAAGGTTGAGAAGAATAAGGATGAGAATAAAGAGAGAGAACAAGTTGTAGGTTTCCAACCCCGACCACCTTTTCCAAGCCAATTGAGCAAGTCAAAGAAGAGTTGTTAAACTCTGAAATTTTTGAGGTTTTCAAGCAAGTAAGGATCAACCTACCCTTATTAGATGCCATCAAACAAGTTCCATCTTACTCCAAGTTTTTAAAAGACCTTTGTACTGTTAAGAGGAGGGTGAGTGTCAAGGAAAAGGCTTTCATGGCAGAACAAGTTAGTGCCATTCTTCAATATAAGACCCCACCAAAGTACAATGACCCAGGGTGTCCTACCATAGCATGTGTCATAGGTGAGCACAAGGTGAAACAAGCCCTACTAGACTTAGGAGCTAGTGTCAACCTTCTCCCTTACACAGTTTATCAACAGTTGGGTTTGGGGGAACTTAAGCCGACTAGAGTGACCTTGCAATTAGCTGATAGGTCGGTTAAGATTCCTAGGGCATTTTGGAGGATGTGCTCATTCAGGTTGATAAGTTTTGCTATCCTGTGGACTTCATTGTTTTAGACACTCAGCCTACCCCTCAAGGTTCCATTCCACCTGTTCCTGTCATTTTAGGAAGACCTTTCCTAGCAACAACTAATGCAGTCATCAATTGTAGGAATGGTCTTATGAAAATCTCCTATGGGAATTTGACAGCTGAAATGAACATCTTTAGAGTTGCTAAGCAACCCATAGAGGAAGAGGAGGATATAAGAGAGGTGGACTTGATTCAGACAGTTACGGAGGAATATGTTGAGAGGGAGTTTGTTGGTGATCCTTTAGAGAAGGCATTGACATTAGGAGATGGAAAAGATTATAGGGATGAGGTTGATGATGAAGATGTCTTGGAGGTGTTGAATTGGTTAGATAGTGCACCCATCATGTCTATAGAGCAGTCTGACCAATCTATAGAAAACCTTACCCCAAACATGGTCAACCCTGGATCCTCCATTGTCAAGCCACCCAAGCCTGATAGGAAACCTCTTCCTAGTGAGCTTAAATATGCATTTTTAGGAGAGGAAGAGTCATACCCAGTGGTCATATCTTCTCAGCTTACTAAGGACCAAGAAGAAGAGCTAGTAGAGATGTTGAAAAGACACAAGAAGGCACTAGGTTGGACAATAGCAGACCTTCATGGGATTAGCCCACTCATTTGCACACACTCCATTTATCTAGAGGAGGGGGCTAAACCAGTGAGACAACCTCAGAGGAGGTTGAATCCTAACATGAAGGAGGTAGTTAAAGGAGAAGTCCTTAAGCTCCTAGATGCTGGGATCATATATCCCATTTCTGATTCTCAATGGGTGAGTCCTACCCAGGTTGTTCCAAAGAAGTCTGGAGTTACGGTTGTTAAGAATGAGAGCAATGAACTTGTGCCCACTAGGATTCAGACAGGGTGGCGCATGTGCATTGACTACAGGAAGTTAAATGCCGTGACTAGGAAAGACCACTTCCCCTTGCCCTTTATTGATCAGGTCTTAGAGAGGGTAGCTGGACAACCATTTTATTGCTTTCTCGATGGATATTCTGGTTATAACCAAATCGAGATTGCTCTTGAGGATCAAGAAAAGACAACATTCACATGCCCTTTTGGTACCTTTGCTTACCGGCGCATGCCTTTTGGTTTGTGTAATGCGCCGGCCACATTTCAAAGGTGCATGATGAGTATTTTTAGTGATTTTGTGGAGAAGTTTCTTGAGGTATTCATGGATGATTTCACTGTGTATGGGAGTGATTTTGAGGCATGTTTGAGGAATCTAGAAAGGGTGTTAACAAGGTGTGAAGAGAAAAATCTAGTGTTGAATTGGGAAAAATGTCACTTCATGGTGACACAAGGTATTGTCCTAGGCCATGTTGTTTCTTCTAGAGGTATTGAAGTAGATAAGGCTAAGGTAGAAATCATTCAAAAGCTCCCAACCCCTAGGTGTGTGAAAGATGTGAGATCATTTCTTGGCCATACAGGGTTTTATAGGAGGTTCATTGTATCTTTTAGTGCTATAGCCAGACCATTGTGTAACCTTCTAGTTCATGATGCACCTTTTGATTGGACCCTTGAGTGTCAGGTTGCATTTGAGAAATTGAAGGGGCTACTCACCTCAGCTCCTATCATTCAGACACCTGACTGGACTTTGCCTTTCGAATTGATGTGTGATGCCAGCGATTGTGCCATAGGTGCAGTCTTGGGCCAAAGGAAAGATAAAAGACCTTATGTACTATACTATGCCAGCAAGTCCCTTAGTGACACCCAAAAGAATTACACCACAACTGAAAAGGAGTTATTGGCAGTAGTATATGCACTAGATAAGTTTAGGTCTTATTTGATTGGCTCACATGTCATAGTTTACACAGATCATGCTGCCCTTAAATACCTCCTACCAAACAAGACTCCAAGCCTAGGCTGATTAGATGGATTCTATTGCTTCAGGAGTTTGATTTAGAGATTAAGGATAAACGGGGGGTAGAAAATGTGGTAGCGGATCATCTTTCTAGACTTCCTCAATAGGACTTGATAGCTTATGACCCTCCCATTAATGAGACCTTTCCAGATGAGGATTTACTTCTTGTGTCTACCATTGAGTCTTCCCAAATTCCTTGGTATGCTGACATAGCAAATTATTTGGCTTCAGGCATGATACCCTCTCATTGGACTTTGCTGGATAGGAAGAATTCTTTAGGAATGTGAAATTCTTTTTCTGGGATGAGCCTTATCTTTTCAAGTACTGTCCAGACCAAGTCATTAGGAGGTGTATTCCTGATAGTGAGTTTCAGAGTGTGATGAAATTTTGTCATACCTTGGCATGTGGTGGACACTTTTCAGCCTAAAAAGACTGTGGCCAAGATCTTACAATGTGGATTGTACTGGCCCACCATGTTTAAGGATGTTCATGCATTTTGCCTTACGTGCTGATAGATGTCAGAGGCTTGGAGGCCTAACTAGGAGAAATATGATGCCTTTGCACCCCATTTATGTCTTGGATATCTTTGATTGTTGGGGAATGGATTTTATGGGGCCATTTTTGAATTCCTTTGGATATGAATACATTTTGGTGGCCGTGGATTATGTGTCTAAGTGGGTAGAGGCCATTCCCACTAGAACAAATGACCATCGGGTAGTGATCAAGTTTTTAAAGGAAAATGTGTTTTCTCGATTTGGCATGCCAAGGGCAATGATTAGTGACAGAGGGACACATTTTTGCAATAGACCCGTAGGTTTGTTAATGAGAAAATATGGGGTAGTTCACAAGGTGGGAACAGCCTATCATCCCCAAACTAGTGGTCAAGCTGAATTAGCCAATAGGGAGATAAAGAGGATAATTGAGAAAACTGTGAACCCAACTAGGAAGGATTGGTCTTTGAGGTTAACCGATGCATTATGGGCATATAGAACAGCATATAAGACCATTTTGGGTATGTCTCCTATAGGTTGGTTTACGGGAAGGCTTGTCACTTGCCTGTGGAGATGGAGCACAAGGCATATTGGGCCATAAGACAATTCAATGAGAACATAGATGAGTCAGGCATTCAAAGGAAGTTGCAATTGAATGAATTAGAGGAAATTAGGCATGATGCTTATGAGAACTCAAAGGCCTCCAAGATCACCATGAAGAGGTTGCATGATTTGAAAATTTTGCAAAAAGAATTGCATGTAGGCCAGAAAGTCCTTTTGTATGACTCTAGGTTGCACCTTTTTCCTGGCAAATTGAAGTCAAGATGGGTTGGACCTTACATTATCAAGTCTATGAATGAATTTGGGGCATTTGAGATTGAAAACCTTGTGGATGGGCAAGTTTTGCAAGTGAATGGCCATCGTTTGAAACCGTATCTCGAAAATTTTGTGGCCGAGGTGGAATCTTGGGAGTTGGAGGACCCACCTCCATTTGAATGATTGAAAGTTTTTGAATCAATGAATAAAGTAGATTAGGAGTAGTGTTTAGGTTTATATTTCTTTTTCTTTTATTTTACTGAATTATCATTCATGATTGGGTTTCTTCATTTGCTCTCTTAACAATCTTTGTGAGCTTTGATGAATTTAGCTTGACAGTGTTATCCAAGTTGGGGGGGAAACAAGGAAGGAGATTCAATTCAGGTGACATCATTTGTGTGCATCAATTCAGGTATTTTTACAAAGGATTTGATTGACTAAGGTAACTTCCTTCCCATATTCATGATGATTTGATTGCATATTTCCACATTGGGGACAATGTTCAATTTAAGTTGGGGGGGGAAGGTAACCATCTTCATGATTGTAATTGTTGTGTTGGATTGATGTTGCATAACATGTTATAATCTGAGCATGAATGTTTGAAAAAAAAAAATCAGAAAATCAAAAATTTTGCAAATTTTGAAAATTTTTGGTTAATTTTAGGAATTTGAGTCTTTTTAGTTAAATTCTTTTGGTAAATAATAGATTTAGAGAGTCTTAGTCTTGGTGACAATTTCAATTCCGTTCTTATGAGCTAAGGCAAAAGAAGAGGTAGGATCAGAGCTGAGCTAAACTGATATAGGATTTCTGATGTACCATTGGTTCGAACCCATGTATGAACAAAAGAGTAAGAGGAGTTTGTTCTCGGAACAATGTCAATGTTCGAAACCTTGTCAAAAGTCAGTCAGTTTAATTTGTTCGAACCTTTGTGTCAGAAACCAACTGAGAAAGTTAGTTTGTTCAAACCAGTGTTCGAAACCATTGGACTGGTTCAGAACCTTTGTTGCGAACCATCGGGCAGTCCTGGCAGACTATAGAAAAAGATAGACCCTTCAGAAAAATTAGGGCTCATTTCCTGTTCATTTCATGCCTTTTGGGTCCTAACACTGGTACGAACGGAGAGGGTTCACTGGGCAGCTGTGGTGTTCGATTGAGAATCTGATTGGAAGGGGCCTTTCATTTTACAAATCCAAGGTTCGATTGAGCTCAAAAGACATCAAGTATTTGGTTCTGTGGCAGCTGAGCTCAACTTCGTATTCTTTTTGAGGTAGGGTTTCGAATCTGTGTTCTTTTTTTTTCTGCCAAATATTGAAGGGAAGTTGTGAGCTGCAATTGATGAGAATATTTGGATGAGATTGAGAGTTGATTGAGCGTAAGGCTGTGGGTTATTTGGTTTTATGGATAATCTCTGTGTTGGTGAATTTTGAGTTGCTTGTGACAGTGTGAAGTGTTGCCAGAATTTTCACCTAAATTTTTGGAAAACTTGATCATGGCTCCACTAAAAAACGTTTATGAGAAGAAAAGGGGTAAGGGAGCTAGCTCTCAACGAGCTGAACTAGAAAAGCTCACCCCTACCAGGAAGAAAGCCAGAACCCAGCCTTCTCCTGTCCAACCTGAAATCAGTATACCAGTTCCAACCCAAACCACTGAACCAACAACTTTAGCTGAAAATGTAGCACCATCACCAGCTGAACTCATCCCTGCTATTTCCACTGACCAACCCAGCCATCGACTAGACACCACCTCAACACTTATACCTCAACCCACGTTCAACATACCCGCGGAACAAATGCAATCCCAGCTCACCCCACTCCAGAGCAAACACCAAGGACACCTCTGGAACCCCAATCAGAGGTTACTACTGAAACCATTAGAAATTTGATTGAGGAGTTAAATGAGAAAGCTGGGAATGAGGAAGAAGAGGGTGATCCTTATGATGACTTCAAGTTCTCAAGTGCTCGAGCACAAAAGGGGTTTGCTAAGTATTGGAGCAAAGGCCTGTGATAGTGGAGAGAGGGATGGAGCTGAGCCATTTTCAAGGAGAGGAATTTAAATTGAAACAGAATTTTGAAGCAAGGAAATGGGAAAAATGGGCTCAATATAGTGGAAGTAGCTGTGGTTCCCATTGTCCAAGAATTCTATGCCAACATTTTGGACCTCAAGAAGGAAGGGAAAAGATTGTATTGTGACTAAAGTGAGGGGAATTCACATTGAAGTCTCTCCTAAGGATGTGAGGAAATTTTTGGATTGAAGGAGGAAAAGCAACCTCAATTCCCATTTCTCAATTGAGGAAGCTCTTGACAAGGATGCTTGGCTAAGGTATTAACTAGAAACCCCAAAGCTGAGTGGGGCCACAAGAAGAAGATTGCTAAGAATAGGTTGAACTCAAAGTTCAACTCATTACACTTCTTAGCATGTTCACAACTCAATCCAGTGATGAACACTTCTGAGTTGAGTTATGAGAGGGGCTTACTTTTGTATGCAATTGACAAGGGATTGAAGGTGGAATTGGGGCAGCTTATCTGGGAAAACATGGCTGAGGCTTCCAAGATAAAGAAAGGAGTCAGTGGGCTACCATTTGCTGGATTCATCAAAAATTTGTCTGCAAGAAGAAGGTCACAATCTGAACTAGGGGAGCAAGTGGCCACAGCGTGGGGCATATCACGCTTCATCTAGGGAAAGAAGTGCAAGTCCAATAAGAATGAAGAAAGAAGGGATCACAACTGAAGAAGTTATGGAGAAGATGCTAGAGAAGTGGGATGAAGGTGAAGGTCAAGGCTTGGAGAGGATTAAGGTGACCAGTACTTTATCAAGCAAGAACTCCAAAGCCAAGGGAAGAGGATTGCAGCCATTGAGGCTAGCTAGAGCTACTACTTCTTCTACAACTGCTGGGACTTCATCAGTGCCATCCGAGGACCCTCCTCTTGGCTCTTAGATCTTAGGAGCTATTTGTTTTGTTGTCACCAAGCTAGGAGTTGTAGTATTTTTTTGACTTTCAGTTAATTTTGTTGCTTTGATTGTAGGACTTTTTTGACTTGTAGTAAGCCTGTGAAGTGAGCACTGACATGTTTTTGTAACTCAAAGGACTGAATATGAACTTTTTGTGAAACTTGAAATGAAGTGAAATGAAATGAAGTTTCTTTTTTAGTTCTTGACTTGATTCAAAGCATGTACATGGTTAATTAATGCTCATTCTTGAGAATTGCTTGTGATTTATCCTTTAAGTCTAATTGTCAACATGGAGTTCATAGTTTCAACACTTTTGAAGTTGTGTGAAATTAAATTGTGCATTAGGGAAATTGTGTGAGTATGAACTCTTGGGACATAAGTTTGACTCAAGAAATGCATATATTTATTCTCTAATAAGTGGAGGCTAGCCTTGTGAGATTTGAGCCTTTAGCTTCCTTTGTTGAGTGGTTGAACTTAATCTCGCATGTTTTTTCACATCTATATTCTTTTAGTAGCTCTAATTACTTGTTTTGAATCCTTAAGCATGAGAAACCTCATCAGCTTGAACCATGAACATTGGAATGGATTTGGTCAACTAAATTGAACCTTGGAAGTGAAGTAGGCCATCCTTGCATTGTTGAGCCTTATTGACCTTTCTTTCTTAATTAATTTTCCTTAGGAGCCAAGTTGAGCTATGAATGCATGAATGCATAATTCTTTTGGAGCCTTGAACAATACCCTAATCCTTACAAAATTTTAAACCTAACCTAAGTGCCTTAGTAGTATATAAGCTTAAGGAGGTAGAATGAGCCAAGGGTAGTGGTAGTTTTGAGGAAATAGAGGTTGATAAAAAGGAAAGAAAGGAAAGAGAGTGATACAAGGATGTGTTTTTCAATTCTAAATAAATAAAAAAATTTAAAAAAAAAGAGAAAAAAAATAATATGAAAAGAAAAAAAAAAAAGAAGAGTTTGAAGAGAATTGACATTTTGGAATTCAAAAAGGGTAAAAGAAAAGGAACAAAGAATGGAGTATGATTGAGAAGAGAGGGATCAAATTACATAACTAAGGCACATTTGGAATACCCCTTCCCTTCCTTGGTCCCACATTTAACCCTTTAGCCCCATTACAACCCAATAAAGACCTAATGGATCTAAAGTGTCAAGTGAGTTGAATTTGAAGTTCTCAATGTGAAATAGTTCAAGATTTTCATTGCTATGGATTATTCCTTTCATAGAGCTACACCAAGTTCAATTTTCATTGAATTTTATCGTTTTTGACTTAAGGAAGGTTCTTACTAGAATTTACTTTACACTTACTCTTATGAAAGAATCTTCCAAGAGTGTCTTATCCAATTCTCATTTTATTAAAGAGAGTATGCCCTGTGAGGATTGAAGTCAAGACTTGAGAGAATTTTTGTGCATCATTGAGTTAGATTTATGTTCTAGTGAGGAATTATGAGCATGATGGATTGATTCATGTTTTAAGACCATACAATGAATAGAGTGTTGCTCCTATGAAGTTCCATGTTAACTTTTAATTGTCTTGGGGAGTTGAACTTGAAAATTCAAAAGAATTTGCATTAAGATGACATGTACAACTTTAAATTAGGTTAAAGACTGAGAAGTGACTTTTTGTTGAGCTAATTTGCTAGGGCCTAGCAAATCTCAAGTTGGGGGGTGTGATTGTACTATGAAAAGTACAATTATTAACCTTAATTAGTGATTTGTTGGGTAGATTTATATTCTAAAAAGATGAAAAAATGTTTTTAAATAAATTCATGAGGATTTCTTGTGATTTGCAGGTGTTTGGGACTAAAATGGATAAAGTTGGACTAAATTGGATGAAATCAAGAAGTTGGTTCGAACACATGTTTGAACCAACTATTGTTCAAACCAATGTTCTAACCACATATGACAAACCAGAGAAAGATGCAATAGAATTTGGCTAAGTGTTGGAAAAAGTGGTTTGAACCAATGTTCAAACCATAGGTTGTTTGAACCTTGGTTAGAACAACAGAAGCCAAGTGCATACCAACAAATGCTGAATTCGACTAAGGCAAAGTGGTTCGAACCTTTGTTCAAACCACATGTGGTTCGAACCTTGGTTCGATCAACAGAAGGGTGAAAAGCTTCAGAGGTCAAAAATTTCTAAGTCCAAGACTTTGGTTCGAACCTTGGCTCGAACCAACCCTTGTTCAAACATTGGTTCGATCAACAGAAGCTGTGCAAGGTTCAACTGGAAGAAAATTTTCTAAGTCCCAGACTTTAGTTCGAACCTTTGTTCGAACCAACCTTGGTTCAAACACTAGTTAGAACAACAGAGGCTGTGCAAGGTCTAACTAGAGTGAAATTTGACTAAGTCCCAGAAATTGGTTCGAACCTTTGTTTGAACCAATCAGTGTGTTAGAACCTTTGTTCGAACCAACCTGCAATTCGAGGATCCTGAAATTCAACTTTTGAGAAATAGGCAATTATGTACTTTTGCATGTTATATTTCATATATATATGTACGAAGGAGGTCGTTTAAGGGATATACAGATTCATTCCTTTCAGTTAAGCTTTCCTTTTATAGAGAGAGAATTGTAGAGAGAGAAAGTGATTCCATCTTCATTTCTTTGAATTTTTGTATCAGAATTTCAGTTCTATGAATGGATTTACTTCAATTTCTATTGTTTTCTTCTTCTATGATGTTTGAGTAGACTTTTCTCTTGGATTCAAGGCAAGTCTCGTAGTTGATTTGCAAGAATTTCAAGGTAATGGGCTTAATGTTGAAATCTATTGTGTTGAAGGAACAATCTATTTTTTATTTGAATTGATTATTGATTTGTGAGTTGAGATTTCAATTGAACAACAATTTTGTATGGTTTATGACTTTTTCTTATAGATTTCTACATAGAATTATCATGCCTTTCTCTTAGGTTTGTATGGTAATTGCTATTCCTAGGATTTGTATGTAAAATCTATGAGCTATGCATATTAGGTGTTTGATTTGAATTCTCAATAGATTTTTGTTCTTAATTTCTTATTCAAATCAGATTTGGATTGTTCTAAGTGGTTTTATATATAGAATATCTTTTGATCTACCCTTTTTAGGTGTAGAATCCTTGGAATTTATTGTCAATCACTACGAGCTTGTTTTGGATCCAAGGTTTTCCTTAATTTTTTTTCTAAAAAAATTTTATCCAAACAACCATTGCTAAAACCAAATTCAATCTCTATCATTCATTGTGGGGTTGAAAATTTGTCTAAACCTTTTCCAAGAATCGTTTGTTCACTAATTTTTACAAAGGCTCTCTGTGGACACGATCCGGTTCTCACCGGTTGTTGTGCTTCAATAGACACCCTGCACTTGGGGTCGAGCCAATATTAATACATTGGAATCGAGCAAGTAGCCACTGAATTTGTGTGGACATAGGGGTTGCATAGCTCATCATTGAATATTTGCTTGTGTATTTGTGTAGCTCCTATGCCCCCAAGAACTAAGAAGCCTGCAAATAGACAATTAGGGACCACATCCTTTGATAGAAGTCAGTTTTGGAAGGGAGAAGCTGAACAGAAATATGATGACATTTTGGGAAATAAATCAGTAGTAGTCGAGCGTTTTTGGCAAATCAACCAATTTAGGCGTAGTGAGTTTATGCTTGAGCAAAATTTTGAAGGGAGCAAGTGGTTAAATGTAGCAAGATTCCATGCATATTGTATAGTTGATTTGGTTAAGGAATTTTTTGCTAATTTCAAAGAAAGATCAATTATAAGGCGAAGAGGCAAAGAAAGACTTATCAGTTGGGTTAGGGGAGTGGAAATTTCACTTAAAACCGGATGATTTTGCAGTAGTTTTTCAAGTGCCTAGAGTTGAAAACCCAGAATTTAATTATCCAGCTGAGGGTACTCCTCCATTCCCGAATGTGGTGTCCGAGATTTTAGGAGAGGGCCAAGAATGGGATGCGGAATATAGGAAACCTGCATCTGTACTGAAGGATAAATATTGGGCGTTGCACATATTTTCTTGTTCCAATTTGTTGCCTCAAAATAGGAACTCTGACTGTACGCCCCTCAGAGCTAGACTTATTTATGCTATTGGCACCGGAATGACAATAGATTTACCCTCATATATGTGGCACCAAATAGCATATACCTATGAGCACCCTGGAGCTTTAGCAGCCTTACCCTTTGGTGGAGCACTCACAGAGATTTTTAGAAAGAAAGGCGCCCGTATCACAAATGACCTACCCATAGCTTCAGGACTTCAACCGTTCAATATTACATCCTATGTCAAGTCCAGAGGTTTGATTTCAAAGAAGAAAGGCAGGTAGAGGAGTCTGAGGATGAGGGGGAACCATCACATATTCCAGAGGCACAATAGGAGGAGGAAGATATGGATGAAAGAGAGATCACCAATGCTGAATTGGCCAATCAGATTGGAGCCCTGGCCGAACGTATTAGTGTCATGGAGCAGAATCAGTAAGCTGACCACCAGCTCCTTTTGTGTATGCATCAGAGCCAGCAAACTCAGGGCCACCTCTTACAGAGCATCCTAGACTATATCAGGGAATCTCAACCACCACCACCCCCGCAGTGATTTTATGTTTCTTTCTTCTTTGAGAATTTAGGAGTGAGCCTTCTTGTTTAATTTGTAATCCTAAAACTCTTTACTTTATTGCAACCAGTGGGGGTAACTGCATATTCATGTTCTCCTATTTTCATTTGCTATTTTGAGATGATTTTCCATTTTACTTAGATTGTTCTTTTAATTCTTGAGCTTATTGATGTTACCTTGTGTTGGATTGTGAGTTGCTTATGTTCTTAATCGTTTATTTTCTTATTTTCTGCAAAGAACAGGTACACCATCTTTGGTCCAACTAACAATGAAAGTAATAAAATGGAATCTAGTAACTTCATGATACGTAGGAAACGTAAGTGGGATGACATGACCTTTTTATCCAGTGAGGAAAGTGAGTCTGAGAGTTCAGAGGTTGAATGGGAAGAGTGGCTTGAGCACTATTTTCTAGAAAGCAATTCACTACCCTTACCACTTATATATCCACCACTAATGTTCATTACACCTGATCAATTAGATGACCAATGGTGGGATGAAGTTGACCTTCAAGAACTCTTAGAAATGGAATAGGCCGAGATCACTATAGCTGATGAGTGGTTAGATGCACCTTCTTACGCCACAGACACCGACACGATAGAATTTGACACGAGTTCCCTATTTCAGTATCCTAATATGCCACCCTTAGAAGACATCCTTGATAATGAAAACATTGACACCAAGTCTAGGGAGGGTAGTGATGATTACAATGAGTTGGACCAAGATGATGTGTTTACTACTTCATTGCAACTCCTTTTTGAGTATCATCCTACTTTTGATTCTATTGAAGACCACACGAGGTACTCCTCAACCTGTCTTTATCTTTTATGTTTCTTTCTGTTATGTTCCTCTTTCTTTTTATTATTTCATTCTTATTCATAATCTTTTCCATTTTGGTTGGGGAGATATGGGTCCATTCATCATCATGCTCACTTTGCACACTACAGACCCACATATGCACTCTAGTTCCCACATTGGGGGCAATATGTAGTTTAAGTTGGGGGGTAGAGTTCACATGATGATCATTTGTGTGAAAATTGTCAAATTTTTCAAAATTTCAAGCATTCTTTTTGCGGTTAAACATATGACTTAGCATAGTTAAACTTACATTTTGCCTCTTTGGTTTGGTTGATTGTGAAATTGGGTGAGAAAGTAAGAAGTGAATTTGTTCAAGCATTAATAGGAAACATAATTCAAGTGGAGTGTGTGATAATTTTGTGCATTTTTGGACTATCATGGTGAAAATTTTATGTGCTTAGGAGTAGATTTTATGTAATATTGGTTACTTGAGCATCTTTGGACTAGGTAGAGACTTATACCCTTTTATGGTGAGCTTTTGAGCCTTGTATTCTTTTCTTGAAGGGTTGCACATGCTTACACTTCTTTTGCTCTTCACCTTGATTTTTAATGCATCAATTGCATCACAAATACTTACATGAGTATCTATTTGGCACATTATGAGTTGTTGCAAGCTTTGAAAATGATGCTAGGCTTTCTTTGTCATTTTGAGCCTTTTTGTCCTTTCTTGGTTATAAATTACCCTAGGAGCCAACTTGAAGCTTTTCAATAAAGTGTGTGATATACATGTTTCTCTTATTGGTTCTCCTCTCATATGATACCCCTAACACCCCATTCACACATGCTTTTTTGAGAACAAAATGAGGAAGCATGTTGGGATGAGAATTAATGTGTTGAATGTTCAAAAAAAAAAAGAAAAAAAAGAAAGAAAAAAGAAAAAAAAAAGAGAGGAAGAAAAAAAAATATAGTCATTCCTTTTTGCTTCCGAGACTTGGGCATTTTATTACAATTATTGAGAATATCCCATGAGCAATTGTAACTTAGTGACTGAGCTTCATGTTGTAATCTTCTTGGGATAGTAGAAGAATTGGGTAGGTTAGGAGTTTTGTGCACTTGAACACTTTTCTTCCAAGACATGTGTTTTGATTTCCACCCTCCATTGTTAGCCACTACCCCTAGCCAAGTTACAACCTAAATAAAGACCTAGTGGATTCTTAGCAAGCAGCTCTTATTTTGTAAATGTAGTGATTTAGTGTAGGTTATGTGATGTGGTTCTTACACATGCATTGAAACATGGTTAGGAGCTGTCCACTTTGAGTTCCATTTGAGTCCATTCACATATTATGGGGTTATGTGCAACTAGGACAGCAACTTATGCTAATAGGAGTGTGTGAACCCTTGAATGAGTGAATTTCTTTCTATGAGTGGAACCCTGAGAGCTTTTGAAGTCAAAACTTAGTTCTGTTTATGCTCTTGAGACCTTGTTGAATAAATGAAACAATTTTGCACACATGCTTTTTCTACTTTGATAGTCTATGCATTTATACTTAGCACTTGGAAATTACACATGATATTTGATTTTGTAACTTGTTGAGCTTGAACTTAATTCATTTTTGATCTTGATCACTCTTTGACACATTAAGACCATGCTATAGAATTTTGTGGGTAGGTTCACTGCAAACTCTCACGAGACCTTACTCGTCCACTAGGGAGAACCTAGGGGTTTAAAGGGCTTGCTACACGTAGCTAAGCGTAGCCGTGTTTCCAACGAAAAGAGAAATAGGATAGTAGTTACATTACATTTTAACAAAGAACATCGTGCATCTCATTTTAATAAAGAGCATTGCTAGGGACTAGCAATGTTCAAGTTGGGGGGTGTGATTACACTTGAAAAGTGTAATTACAAACTCCCTAACTCAACACTTATTCGTGCATTTAAATAGGTAAAGTTGAAGTTTTAGTATTATTGTTACTTATACTTTTATTGTTCTATTTGCAGGAAAAAGGGCAAGGATGTCGAAATTTATAGCTATGGAGAGAGCCAAGAAGACGAAGAAAAAGTCATGATTCATACCTCATCTTTGATGGTCAAGACTAGCCCAAAGACCCAACATGGAGGAGGAAAAGAAGCTACACAAAACGCACTTGGTGGTCCGGACCGCCATACCAAACGGTCCGGACCGCCATACCAAACGGTCCGGACCATAGTAAGCTAGTTGAGCAAAAATTGGAGAAGATGTCATTCTGTGGTCCGGACCCCCGGATCAGACGGTCCGGACCCCCGTGTATCCAGAAGCGCGATTTTGAAGCTTAGCTTCTAAGGTTTTCTTGTAACTATAAAAAGGACTCTTTTACACGGCTGCAGGAGGAGCAGTTTTTTTTACATTCTTTTTCAGATATTTTTGAATGTTAGATTAATTTTAGATTGAGTTTAAAGATAATTTTATTTTCATGAAGATTGTTCATGGATGTTTTTGGAGCTCTTTTGTTCTGCGTAGCTGTGATAGTTCATTACTTTCTTGTCGAACAATCAATCTTGTGAGTTTTATTCCAGTTCTTTCTTTAATAATATGTTTCACTTATTTCCAATGGTAGATCGAATGTTTGAATGCGTGTTTATTGCTTTTATTTTGTTTAAAATGATCGTAGCGTAAAACCTTAGTTCTTGATTCAACAAATCAAGAATGGGTAGTTCACGAAAAACCTTGGGACATTCGTAGACCCTTCGTATGGGTTGTGAGAGCTCATACGTAAGGATCTACCATGTTAAAAATCTATTTTAACTTGTTTCAAAAACATTCGAAACCGAAAATCTTTAACCACACTCGTTTGAAGTCACTGGTATGGGTTTTCGAATATAACCGTTTACATACTTTCGAACAAGATTATGAATAGGATTCGAATTCATTTCTAGTTTCGTTTGTTGAAAAACTTTCGGAAACAAAAGTTTTTAACCATATTCGTTTGAAATCATTAGTACTAACTTTTGATTAAAATATTCTTAACACTTTTCGAACTAAACCCTAATCTAGATTTGAATCTAAACATCCCAAGGTGAAGTAGCGAACTACCCGGACTTGAAGTTGAATCAAGAACCTAATAGATATTTATTTTTTTTTATATTGGGTGTAACAAAAGGGGTGGTTATTTTTTTGGAACCATAATTTCACTCTTGATTTTATTTTACAGATTTGTAATATTTTTTGTGAATTCTTTGAGTCTGTATTTGTTATTCCTTTGTCTTTGTAAACTGTGGTATGGAAATCTTGGTTATTGAGCATATCACAGGGATGCTGAGTACGAATGAAACAGAAAAAACCAAAAAAAAAAAAACACACCGCATGAGGCGGTGTTTAGCAACAAGCAAACAGAAGAAGGACCATATCACTCCCGCGGCAAATGAAACATCACATTAGAATAATGGCAGAGGCTCAAATGAAATGGCAACACACTAGCTGAGATGGGCACTAGAACAGATCGCCTCATGGCTTGCATCACGCGGCGGCAATGGAGCCAGCCGCAATGTCGGTCATGGTGGTTTGTGTTCATCTCCTCGCCAAAGAAACATTTTGTAGAATAGATCTGGCGAACTAGCAGCCCAGCGACGGGATAGAGAATGGATCACAAGTCGCTATGTGGTGCACGGCAACAGTGGAGCCGCCCACGGCATGGAGAAAGCAAGTTCTAGTTATTCTCCTCACCTTAGAAAGTTCGTAAGTCTGCAGGTTTTTCTCATGTCTGGCATAAATGGTTCTGGTATCGCCGAAATTTTTAGACACCAATGCCACAGTGATTGTAGTGTGGGTTCAACGATTCCAGCTTATATATTTGCCAGAGAGGTGTTATGGACTTCCTAAAACCAGATCCAGCGAGCATAACACCCGGTGGCTGCGAGGCAACCCGCGGTGGCAGTAGAGCCAGACATAGTGGCTCTCGATGTTGGCGATGCTGGTCATCCCCTCACTGGTAAAGCGCCATAGGGCTGCACGTGGTGTTTAAATCTGGCTAAGATAGGCTAACCATCACCAAATTTTTGGATTTTGTAAGAACAGCCGCCGGCAATGTTTTTGAATGATTACAGTGCTACGTAATGTTTGATTTGGGCAAGAGGGGTTGTTTGAAAAGTATTAAATCCCTAGGGCTACTTTGCAATTTCTCTAAATTCCTAGATTCTTTTTAATTAAAAAATGGGGCTGGAGGAGAAATTTTAAAATAACTAGGGTAACACTGGAATTTTTCAAATTTTTTGGTGTTTTTTTAAAATTAAAGCCAACGGGGCATTTTTTAAATTAAATTTTTGGCCCACAAAGTTTTTATATTTATAAAATTTGTTTATAAAATCTAAGAAATGTATAAAATGCCCTCAATCCAAATTCAACTCAAATTTCAGAGGCCATGAGAAAGTAGTTGGAAGATTGACATTGACTACAAGAAGCCTAGATTAAGCTTTTGGTTAATATATTTTTTTCTTGCTTCCTAGAAAAACTATGAATTAAGGATTATTTATTTATTTGGTTAGTTATTTTTATTTATTTATTCATTTATTTATTTTTAATCTATTGTGAATATTTGTTTAATAATATGTCATATAGATTTTAGGGATGCCACATCACATGTTCATGCATAATTACAGTTATATGATGTTTATATTCTAATGTGATTAGGACAAAATTAATATCATTTATTTAATTTTTGTTAATTCTAAATTGGCATAACCGATTAATTATTTTATTTTATAAAATTAGATATTAATGGTTGGCATGTCAATGGATATTTTTCTTAAAAAAATATTAAAATTAACAAATTAAAAACTCTAAGTTATAAAGAGTGAGTGGGAGAGGATTTCAGACATAAAACCCATAGTCTCCATTGTTAATCCTATAGTAAAATAGATTAATATCTTGTCTCAACTTTTGTGAGCTCCCTACGGAGGATACTAATTGGAGTTGATTATTGGATAGGATTTCCTTAAAGAATAAAATTTTGAATATTACTTAATAAAAATTGACTGTCTTACGGTAGCTTTTTTTTATTTGGGCAATATGAAAATTTGAAACAATGGTTATACGCTCAACTTAAAATATTTAATATCGTCTCTACAGAGTTCTTATTAAATTAATTCTAAGAGACTAAATATATCGGTAATTTATTATTATTTAGATATGAGATATCTAATGAAAATAATAATAAATTAGTAAGTTGACTTGTTTAATTAGTGGTAAATATGACCAACTTACCGAAGGCATATTTAAAGCAGGATTAGATTACCAATGCATAATAAAGTAGTTATAGAATTCTACTCGTGCATATTTTTTTATGCATTTTTATTATGCAAAAAATGCTTATTTAAATTTATTTGTTTCATCCAGAAAAATGTCTTTCAGCCCACTAACAGCACTTTTAAGTTAGCATAAATTAACTGGACCTAACCATACGGTTTGGAAAAGAAATTTGAACATTGTCTTAACTGTAGATTAGCATAATTTTGTTTTGACTGACCCATGCCCTCCTAAACCTAATAAAAATGCGCCCCAAATTGAACAAGATGCTTATAAGAAGTGAGTAAAGTCTAACGATATGGCAAGATGTTACATTCTGGCTTCCATATCTAGTGACTTGTCTAAACAACATGAGATGATGACCACTACTGCTGACATGATGTTAACTTATCTGAGATGCCGTAAAAAAGGATAGGACCTAGAGGTTGGCTATCATCAGTGACATCATGAACACTTACTAGGCCAAAGAAACTCCAGTACAGGATCATACGTTAAAAATGATTGCACTATTTTGGGAAATAAAGGAATTGGGTGGAACATACAATGCTGAGGAGAAGATTGATATAATTTTAGCTACCTTGGCTTCCTCTTTTAAGCCATTCAAGCTCAATTACACAATAAGCAAAATGGATTGCTCATTGATTGAATTAATGAATGAATTGAAGGTGGTAGAATCAATTCTGAAACCTGCTCCGAGTATTCATCTTATTCATGGGGCATTTTCTTCTGCTAATCCCAATCCTAAAGGAAATGGAATTAAGAAGAAAAAGAGCAACCCCAAGAAAGCAGCTAACTTAGGGGTGGCACAAAATCAAATGAAGGAAAAGAAGCCCAAGAGAAAGTGTTTCCATTGTGGCCAGAAAAGGCATTGGAAGAGGAACTACCTAGCATATCTGGCAAAGTCTGCACAGGCTAAGGCCAAAGGAACAATTGAAACCTCAGGTAAAATTCTCGTCATTGAAACTTGCTTAGTGGTTGATTCTACAGATTCTTGGAAAGTAGATCTGGAGCCACTAATCATATTTGCAATCCATTGCAGGGGTTCTAGGAAACTAGGGCACTAAATGATGAAGAAGTTAGTCTTAGATTGGAAACTGGCGCAACGGTTACAACCAGGGCAGTGGGAGTCTTTACTTTTTTTTTTTTTGATGCAGTCAGGACTTTGGTTTTAAAGAATTGTTTATTTGTACCTAAACTTAGACATAATTTGATTTTGGTTAGTAGTTTGAATAATTATGGATATTCAATTTTTTTTTATTCTACCGTGGTAATCAACAAGAATAAGACGTTTATTTGTTTTGGTACAATGGTTGATAATTTATACTGTTTGCATCCTAAAATAAAATCATTGCATGATAGAGAGTTGAATAATGAAATTAATCATCACAAGAGGATTAAGCTATCCCAAACTAATGAAACGTATCTGTGGCATTTGCGTCTGGGTCATATAAATCTAGATGGGATCCAAAGACTAGTTAAAAGTGGATCTTTGGATTCATTGGTTATTGAACCACTACCAATGTGTGATTCATATCTGGAAGGTAAAATGACCAAAAGACCTTTTAATATTAAAGGAAATAGAGCCATAGAACCGTTTGTATTAGTACATTTCGATGTATGTGGACCCATGAACATACAAGCTAGAGGGGGTTTTGAATATTTTATCACATTTGTTGATGACTATTCAGGGTATGGCTATATGTATCTAATGCACCGTAGGTCTGAAGCTTTTGAAAAATTCAGAGTGCTTCAGACAGAAGCAGAAAAGCAATTAGGAAAACACATAAAGATACTTCGATCTAATCGAGGTGGCGAGTACCTTCTTAATGAGTTTAAGGATTATTTATCAAATACTGGGATAATCTGCCGATTAGTTGCTCCAGGGACTCCCTAACAAAATGGTGTAGTAGAAAGGAGAAACAGAACTCTACTTGATATGGTGAGGTTAATGATGAATTATTCAACACTGCCCATCTCGTTTTGCAGTTATGCTTTAGAAATAGCCATGTTTCTTCTAAACTTAGTTCCATCTAAGTCGATTCCCAATACACCCTTACAATTGTGGAATGGAAATAAACCTAGTTTACACCATATACACATTTGGGGTTGTCTAACACATGTGCTAAAGGGAAAAGCAGATAAATTGGAACCTAGGTCTAAAGTTTGCCTATTTGTAGAATATCCTAAAGCAACAAAAAGAGGTCTCTTTTATAGTCTCGAAGAAAAGAAAGTATTTGTTAGCACAAATGTCACTTTTCTTGAGGAAGACTATATGAAAGACTTCAAACGTAGAAGTAAGATAGTTCTTGAAGGATTATCTAACAGCACTAGTGCTATTCCTGATCAAATTAATGAGCCAATTCCTAATCCAAAGTCTGTTAGACAACCTGAGCTAGTTGTAGAGCATCAGTTACTAGTGCTCTGTAATAGTAGGAGGACAATTAGACGTCCATCTAGATACATGTTAATTGGAGAGTCTTATCAGGCAATCTCTGATGAACATGAACTAGATCCCACTAGTTATGATGAAGCAATGCCTGATGTGGATGCAGATAGTTGGCACAAAGCTATGAAATCAGAGATGGGTTCTATGTACTCAACAAAGTCTGGGAACCTGTAGACAAACCTGAAGGGATTAAACCCATTGGGTGTAAGTGGGTCTACAAGAGACAGAAAGCAGTAGATGGGAAAGTAGAAACCATCAAGGCAAGGCTTGTTGCGAAAGGTTATACTCAGAATGAAGGTATTATGAGGAAAACCTTCTCGCTAGTAGCCATGCTTAAGTCTATTGGGATTCTCTTATCCATTGCAGCAAATCTAGACTATGAGATTTGGCAAATTGATGTTAAGACTGCTTTTCTAAATGACAATCTTGATGAAAGCATCTATATGATGCAACCAGATGGTTTTATAGCTGAGGGCCAAGATCATAAAGTTTGCAAACTGCAGAAGTCTATCTATGGGCTTAAACAAGCTTCTAGATCATAGAACATCAGATTTGATCAAGCAATCAAATCATTTGGTTTTGAGCAAAATCCTAATGAACCTTGTGTCTATAAGAGGATAGATGGCTAGTTGATAGTTTTTTTAGTCTTATATGTTGATGATGTCTTACTCTTTGGGAATGATATGGGAGTATTATTGACAGTTTAAGTCTGGCTATTAAGCAAATTTGATATAAAGGACCTAGGAGAAGCTAGTTATATCCTTGGGATCAAGTTATTACAAGATCGCAGGAATAGGATTGCTTGCTTGATTTCAATGTATTAATATTGGCTCGACCCCAAGCGCAGGGTGTCTATTGAAGCACAATAACCGGTGAGAACTGGATCGTGTCCATAGAAAGCCTTAGTAAAAATTAGTGAACAAACGATTCTTGGAAAATGTTTAGACAAATTTTCAACCCCACAATGAATAATAGAGATTGAATTTGGTTTTAGCAATGGTTGTTTGGATAAAAAAATTTTTAGAAAACAAATTAAGGAAAACCTTGGATCCAAAACAAGCTCGTAGTGATTAACAATAAATTTCAAGGAATCAATTACTCAAACTACACCTAAAAAGGGTAGATCGGAAGATACTCGATAAATAAGACCACTTAGGACAATCCAAATCTGATTTGAATAAGAAATTAAGAAAAAAATCTGTTGAGAATTCAAATCAAACACCTAATAGGCATAACTCATAGATCTTACATACAAATCCTAGGCATAGCAATTGCCATACAAATCTAAAAGAAAGGTATGATAATTCTATGTAAAAATCTGTAAGTAAAGGCCATAAACCATACAAAATTAGAGTTCAATTGAAATCTCAACTCACAAATCAATAATCAATTCAAATCAAAAATAGATTGTTCCTTCAACATAATAGATTTCAACATTAAGCCCATTACCTTGAAATTCTTGCAAATCAACTAGGAGACTTGTCTTGAATCCAAGAGGAAAGTCTACTCAAACATCATAAAAGAAGAAAACAATAGAAAATGAAGTAAATCCATTCATAGAACTGAATTTCTGATACAAAAATTCAAAGAAATGAAGATGGATTCATTTTCTCTCTCTACAATTCTCTCTCTATAAAAGGAAGGCTTAACTGAAAGGAATGAATCTGTATATCCCTTAAACGACCTCCTTCGTACATATATATATATGAAATATAACATGTAAAAGTACATAATTGCCCATTTCTCAAAAGCTGAATTCCAGGATCCTCGAATGGCAAGTTAGTTCGAACAAAGGTTCGAACAAACTGATTGGTTCAAACCTTTCTGGGACTTAGTCAAATTTCACTCTAGTTAGACCTTGCACAGCCTCTGTTGTTCTAACCAATGTTTGAACCAAGGTTGGTTCGAACAAAGGTTCAAACCAAAGTCTAGGACTTAGAAATTTTTCTTCCAGTTGAACCTTGCACAGCTTCTGTTGATCAAACCAATGTTTGAACAAGGGTTGGTTCGAACCAAGGTTCGAACCCAAAGTCTTGGACTTAGAAATTTTTGAGCTTTGAAGCTTTTCACCCTTCTATTGACCAAACCAAGGTTTAAACCACATGTGGTTTGAACCACTTTACCTTAGTCAAATTCAGCACTTGTTGGTCTGCACTTGGCTTCTATTGTTCTAACCAAGGTTCAAACAACCTATGGTTTGAACATTGGTTCGAACCACTTTTTCCAACACTTAGCCAAAATCTGCTGCATCTTTCTCTGGTTTGCCTTCTGTGGTTAGAACAATGGTTTGAACAATAGGTGGTTCAAACACATGTTCAAACCACTTTCTTGATTTCTTCCAATTTAGTCCAACTTCATCCATTTTAGTCCCAAACACCTACAAATCACAAGAAATCCTCATGAATGCATTTAAAAACACTTTTTCATCTTTTTAGAATATAAATCTACCAAACAAATCACTAATTAAGGTTAATGATTGTACTTTTCTAACTTAAAAAGGTGTTCAGCATCCTTGCTTGTCGTTCCACAATGTGGATTTACACCCCAAGTGCAAGGTGGTCCGATGTAGCAATTTAAATTTAAACAGTGAAGTACCGGTCGTACCCACAGGAAGAGGCATAGTAAACTCACAATTCTTCTTCTCTTGATTAGTAGGTGTTACACAAGAAGAATTCAAGAAAATTGGTTTGAGTTTGAAAATCTAGGCATTTTGTCAAACACCTAGGAAGTGGCATTAAATCTAAATTGAAATTGTCAAAGAAAATTTGATTAAACTAAAACAACTATAAAAATGACTAGGATCAAACCAATTCAAGTAGCGATTTCTATAGATTTTCAAGGAGAACAATGACTAATTAATTTGGTTAAACATCAAGTTCACTTGGTTGTTGTTCTAGATCAAACACTTAGAGTGCAATAATCCATATGGATTACATGAGAGTTCTAGGTGGCAATCCACATACAAAATCCTTAAGATCGGGCATGAAAATTCCACCAAGCCACTTACATATAATGAATATAGAATATACAATCAAGAGTTAATCTGGTAACATCAACTAGTGGTTTCAAAGAATCCAAACAAACTAATCATCATTCAATAAATCCAACTAAAATTGAAAATTAAAGCACAATTAAGAACAATGATTGAAAGATTTGGTAACAACACTTAGTTCATGTAATTGAAAACCTAAATCAAACACTTAGAATGCATAACCTATAAAGAGTACATATAAGTTCTATATTAGCAATCCACATACAATTTCTCAAAGAAGTGCATGAGAATTCTAATTAGCAACTCACATATAATCTATATAAGCTATACAAACAAGACTAGATCTAGACTTAACAACTAACAATTTCAATAGATTCAAACATTTCAACCATCATTCATAAAGAATTTCAAGAAGATGTAAACATTGAAAAGCAAAATACCTTGAAAATCCACATACATCATCTACTATCCTTGATTTGGATCCAAGTAAGAGAGCTACTCACACATAATAAAAGTGGAAATACATGAAAATGAAACAATTCTATTCATAAGCTCAAATTTCTGATACAAAAATTCAAAGAAAATGAAGCTTGATCCACTTTCTCTCTCTAAAACTCTCTCTCTACAAAAGGAAATCTGAAAAACTGAACTATACGTAATTCTCCTCTCTCTAGACGACTTTACTCGTATATATAGAATATAAAATAAGAAAGTACATATTTGCCCCTTTTCCAAAAGTTGAATTTCAGGATCCTTGCATTGCAGGTTGGTTCGAACATGTGTTTGAACAAACTGATTGGTTCGAACAAAGGTTCGAACCAAATTCTGGGACTTAGTCAAATTTCACTCCAGTTGGACCTTGCACAACCTCTGTTGTTCTAACCAGTGTTTGAACCAAGGTTGGTTCGAACAAAGGTTCGAACCAAAATTCTGGGACTTAGAAAATTTTCATCTCCTGATGCTTGTCACCTTTCTGTTGATCGAACCAAGGTTTAAACAAGGATTGGTTCCAACCAAGGTTCGAACCAAAATTCCATACTTAGAAAAATTTTAAGCTTCTGATGCATTTCACCCTTCTGTTGATCGAACCAAGGTTCAAACCACATGTAGTTTGAACAAAGGTTCGAACCACTTTGCCTTAGTCAAATTCTGCACTTGTTGGTCTGCACCAGCTTCTGTTGTTCAAACCAAGGTTCAAACAACCTATGATTTGAACATTAGTTCGAACCACTTTTTCCAATACTTAGCCAAATTCTGTTGCATCTTTCTCTGGTGTGCCTTCTGTGGTTAGAACATTGGTTTGAACAACAGTTGGTTCAAACATGTGTTCGAACCATTTTCTTGATTTCTTCCAATTTAGTCCAACTTCATCCATTTTAGTCCCAAACACCTACAAATCACAAAGAATCCTCGTGAATGCATTTAAAAGCATTTTCTCATCTTTTTAAAATATAAATCTACCCAACAAACCACAAATTAAGGTTAATGATTGTATTTTTCATAGTATAATCAAGGATATTAGGCTTATCCCAAGCTACTTATGTAGACAAAATATTAGTCAAATACTTATGCTAGATCCCAAGAAAGGATCACTTCCTTTCAGACATGGGGTTGGTCTATCTCATGATCAGTCTCCTAAGACTCCTCAAGAGATAGAAAGCATAAAGAAGATTCCTTATGCCTCTGTCGTAGTATGCTATGCTGTGTACTAGACCAGATATTTGTTATGCAGTAGGAATGGTCAGTAGATATCAGTCCAATCTAGGGCCAAAACATTGGGTTGCAGTAAAGCATATATTTAAATATCTTCAAAGAATAAAAGATTATATGCTTGTTTATGCAGTGAAGATCTTATACCCATTGGATATACAGATTCTGACTTTTAAGCAGATAGAGATAACAAAAGATCCACTTCAGGCTATGTGTTCACCTTGGGTAGTGGAATTGTAAGTTAGAGGATCATGAAGCAAACTTGCATTACAGATTCCACCATAGAACCCGAATATGTAGCTGCTTCAAAAGCATCGAAAGAGGCTACATGGCTTCATAAGTTCCTTACGGAACTTAATGTGGTTTCCAGTGTTAATATGCCTATTATTCTTTATTATGACAATAGTGGGGTAGTAGCACAATCAAAAAAACCTAGATATCACAACAAAAGGAAAACACATAGAGAGGAAATATCATTTAGTGAGAGACTTAATTCAGAAGGGTGAAATGATTGTATCCAACAATACATCAACAGAGAATCTAGTAGATCCATTCATGAAGACTTTAGCAACTAAGAGTTTTAACCATCATGTTTATGATATAGTGTTCATCATATGCCTGACATACTTTAGGGCAAGTGAGAGATTGTTAAACTTGTATTACATTTATGCCCTTGAAAGCATGATTTGTAATAACATTTTATTTTTCTGATTATAATAAAATATTTATTCATTTATTTAAGTATACATTATTGTCCCTTATTTATAAAGTATGTGGTTTAAGTTTTTGGGCATAAGATGTCAACACAAAAAGTTTTAAATTACAAGGTTTTATAAATAGAAGTAAGTTCATTGTTCTCAATGAAATGAGCATTTCATCATGTTAAAGCTGTAACTTTTCTACTTCTTAATTGGGTGATTTATCTTTGTCACTAAAGTAGGGACTTTGAGTAGAAAAGTTAATGTGTATATATGATATACATATTGAATGGACTATCGTGAATTATGATATGGTTTAATAAATGTCATTGATCATAATTTACTAAAGCTTTCGTAGGCTTAATAAAAATTAATCCTAAGTTTGTAATGGACTCACATTTATAAATTAAATCTATTTGAGTTATCACATAATGAGACTTGTATAAACGGTCAAAACCTCGATAACTTAAAGATTTAATTTCATGCATCGTGGGAACATATACTTACAAGATGAAATTCATTTTTTTAAAGCTCACGTAAGCTATTTATTATTCTTGATCATTAATCTGTGGCCGCAATTTATTCAATAAATTGTTTATTGAATAACAATATTTATTTTTAAATTATTTACAAACATAGAAATATTGAGAATGATCAAAGTTTAGATAAATAGTTGCTTAGGGTTAAATATGTAATTTAACAGGCTTGACATTTAATATTAGCCTAACTTAATTACGAGCTTGTAATGGAGGCTTAATTAAGTGGATATTATTGATTTAAGACCAATTTCATTTTATTAAAAAGTGTTTTAATTAAATGAATTTTAACATAGACAACTAGAGTACAGCCCAGGGCTTTTAGTGGAATAGCCCAGCGTTAGTTTAAAGGCTGATGGCATGTCATAAGATGACAGAGCCCAAATCCTTTAAGTTGGAGCTAGGAATACATGAGCCTTCAGTCTCCAAATTAACTCAATTTAATCTTGATGGGCCATCTCCAGTTGGCTTAGGATTTATTTTTTTATTTGAAAAAAATTATTACGTTATATTTGTAACGTATATCAGGATAAGATTATATGGTTAAGAAAGATTCTTTCAATGGTTGAGAGATTTTCTCAGATACCTTATCTTCCATATTTTTAATACACGTTAAAGTGTATGGATAATGTGTATCAGCACACGTGAGAGTGGATGAGAGATTCTCTCAGTGGTTGAGAGATTTTCTCTAATGTAGATACTGTCTCTCTCTCTGTGTCTCTTATTGATATATACTAAACTTAAGCCAAAGGAACTGATACGTGACCACACACATATCATCTAGAGGGAGAAAATTAAGAATAGGTTGGAAGGTTGAATTGCTGAGCAAGAGTCTTTCCACTGCGCATCTATAATTTTTTTTAAACATTTAAGTTTCAGATTGAGGTATTTTGCTCTACCCTATGCTATGATAACCAACATTATAATGTTGCTTAACATATTTTATTTGTTACATGATGCATCATGGTCACAAGTAGTTAGTGCTCACGTCCTTATAGACTTTGCTACAGGTCTAGAACCTAAAGATTTAGGCAGGCGTTGAATTAAGCTAGGAGTTGCATAGTAGTTGCGGACATTTGCTTTTTAATTGCTTAAGTTTAGTATTATTCAGGACTATAATATTATTTTAATTTGGGAGATTATTCGATTGGGTTATAAAGGCCCCAAGGCTTTTGTTTATTATTTTTGTAGGATGTGTTGGAGTTTAATAACCTAGCTAAGTTGAGGCTTAGATTATGTTATTATTATTATGAGCTATTATGCATGTTGCTCTAGGGTAGTTATTGCTCTAATCAAGGAAATGATGATGTGTACATCGTATGTATGTAATTCACTCACCCCTCGGTTCAAGAGATCCGAGGCATGACAAGATTCAAAACTTTTTTGAATTCTTGTCCACACCATGGACTAGAAATATGGTGACTAGTTAGTGCCTTCTATAGTTCATTAACACTTTAACCCAATCAAACATTTAGTAACGATGACGTGTAATAGAGAATTTTATGTTAAAACCTCACAACAAGGCTATGATTTTTTTGACTTTCTAGCCAAAAATGCTCAAAATTGGGATACCATTAGCGTAA
This sequence comes from Vitellaria paradoxa, assembly GCA_019916065.1. Lineage (NCBI taxonomy): Eukaryota > Viridiplantae > Streptophyta > Magnoliopsida > Ericales > Sapotaceae > Vitellaria > Vitellaria paradoxa. The sequence goes on along the minus strand of CM034233.1, from coordinate 42,013,712 downwards.
ATAATATAGAGAATAGAAATAATCAACCTAGAGGCAATGGTATCTACCAACTTAGTAAGACAGGAAGTTTAAATGCCAAATTAGTTGCTCTCACTGGAAAAATAGGTTTTTTGTTTAACTTGCGACAGTCAAACCCATGACACTAATGATTGTCCATCTATTCCAGCAATTAGAAATACGATCCAAGTCAATGCCATAAACTAATACCAAAACCCATATCCTAGACCCAATCAAGGAGGAAACCAATTTCCTAATCAAGGATGACAAAATCAAAATAATCTCAACTAAAGCAACGTACCTCAACCTCAAATTATACAGCAACCCCAATTCCCAGTTTAACAACAACCTCCAGTAGTACCTCAACCTCCACCTCCATAACCTAACCAATTCCAAGGACCTTATGTACCACCTTATAGGAGATCTTGTGAAGATCAATTAACCTAGTTCATTCATACTCAAAACAACCTTTGAGCCCAGAATAACTGAACTTTAAATGATATCAGAATCCAATTAACCACTGTAATCTAATCATTGAATACCCAAGAGAAAGAAAATTTTCCTACCCAACCAAAATCCAATCCTCAAGCCTAAGCCCATCAGGTTGAGAACCAAGCCTCAGAAAATGTTGAACAACTTCAAGCAATGACTACACTTCAAAGTGGAAAGAAGTTGACAAGACTATGTTTTGTTAAAACCTAGTAATCCAACCTGAAGAAGAATAGAATAAGAAAGAGAACGTGAGGAAACCCCTAAAACTACCGATTCTGAGAAGGAGAAAATAGATGACAAGGTAGAAAAAGAAGTACAATACATCCCTGGACCACCATACCGACAAAGATTGATATAAAAGAAAAAAGATTGTCAAAAAATTGAGATCTTAGAAGTGTTCAAACAAGTAAAAAACAGCATACCACTTTTAGACATTGCTAAACAAATCCCATCTTATGTAAAGTTTTTTAAGGAACTTTGTACAGTCAAAAGAGGATTACATGTAATAGAGAAATCCTTCTTAACTAAAAAAAATCAGTGCCATAGTACAATCTAAAACTCTACCAAAATTTAAAGATCCTAGTTATCTAATAATATCTTGTTATATTTGCAAACATAACATAGTCAAAGGACTAATTGATTTAGAAGCTAGCGTAAACATTTTACCTTACTCTATTTATCAAACAATGAAGTTAGGAGAGTTGAAACCCACATGAATCACTTTACAACTAGACGACCGCTCTGTGAAAATTCCCCAAGGAATAATCGAGGATGTGTCAGTGGAAGTTGACGATTTTAACTTCTTTGTAGCTTTCATTATGCTTGACACTCAATCGATCTCAAGCTTAACTAGCCCTAATCAAATCCCTGTCATTTTTGGCCACCAATTTTTAGCAATATCTAATGCCTTAATCAACTGTAGGAATGGAATTATGAAAATGACCTTCCAAAATATGACAGTACAGACAAATATTTTCAATGTGAGTAAGCAACCAATGGAAGTAGAAGAAGTCCATGAGGTTAATTTAATTGAAGAAATTGCTCAAGAGTATGTAAATAGTGAATTAGCCTTCAGTGAACATGTCCCTATGTTTGGAGAACTTGAAGACAATAAAATTATTTCATGCTTAAAGATGAGCACTGTAATGACCATAAGACAACGGATTCCTAAATTTAAAACACTAGAACATTTGATTAGAAGAGCCGAATCTTCAAAAGAGAAAGCTCTATGTCCTGATCGTAAACCTTTACCTAACACTTTGAAATATGTTTTTCTTAGTAGTAATTGTAATACCCCGAACTTTGTATTAACCTAAACTTAAGGTTTTGATGTATTTTAGAAGTAATGTATGTTAATTTAGTCATATGGATCGTTTATGGTACTTTAGAGTTGAGAACTTTGAAAGTGGTGAGCTAAGCTACCCAAAAGATGGCATTGTTGTAAGAGTGCAGGAGGAGGACACCTTGGGCGCACAAGGCATGGGTGCCCGAGGTCTTAGGCGCCTACCTGAGAAGGGCTTGGGTGCCCAAGGAACAATAGACTTGACAGGTATGGGTTGCTCTGCATTTTTCAGCCGACCCCTCTCACCTATGAACCTATATCTAGCTAGGGGTGATGAGAAAGTCTAAAATTTACTGTTGGGGATTTAAAATATTGATTTAAATATATATTTTTGTTGGTATGATGCAAGAGATAGAGAGAGGTATTGTTGGGAAAGGAAGAATCGGGTGAAGAAGCAAAGGAAGAACAATGGAGAAGAAGAAAAGGAAACCGGGTGGAAAATTTAAGGTAAGTTCTTCTAGCTTGCATGGAAATCAAATTAATCTTGTAAGAGTGTAATTGGAACCTCAAGGAACCTTTCTATGTGATTTATTTGTAGTTTGGATCAAGGAGAGAGAGGATTGAGTCCATCAAAGCTTGAGAGCTTGGAACCACAAAACATCTCCTTATTGATCCCTCTTCTTACAACTTGAGGTAGGGATTTAATGCCTCATTCTTAAATATGTGATGTGTAACAAGGACTAGATTGCTATTAGAGAAACCTTTTTCAAATGTTGGCTACATTTATAGAAGAAAATAGGAGTTATACACACACATATATATATATATGTATAGGTTAAAACAGTGAAAATGGTGGTTTGATCCATAACTTGACTTTTGGTGGATGAAAACTCAAATTGATAATTTTGTTTGGTGCCTAAGAACCTTGTGTTGATGTTAGAAACATGAAACTTAGGTATTTTTACTTTAACTTGGTCAATTTGGGGTCCTAAGGGTGAAAAACCAAAAAACCAAAAAATAGAGTATGAAAACTACAACTTGGACCAAACTGTGGGCACACGAGGGAGACACAGTCGGGCGCCCAACCCCCTTGGGCGCACAAGACATGGGCACACAAGGTGTGGGCGCCCAAGCCCCTTGGGCACACGGCTGAGGGTTAGCTTAGGCACCTACCGAGCCTAGGTCATTTTCCTGACTTTGCTTAGTTTGGCCTCCTACCTTGGGCTTATGAAAGAGTTGGTAACATGTTTTTACATGAAACTTTTACTTGATTAATTGCATGGATTTAGAAAGGGAAATGTGCTCTAAAAAGTGATTAAGGTTTGATTATCTTAAGCTAATGGGATTTACCTCGTAAGGGTGAATGAGTGTTACCTTGAATAAAATGAATTGGAAGCTTACTTCGAGATAAGAGTCTTAATCAAGTAGAATTGTGAATATGTCTTGATGTAAACTAAATGTTAAGGTATATGAACTTGTGATTGAATAAGTAAAATGTGACTTGACAAAGGGACTCATGTTCATAATATTGGTGAATGTGGAATGCTTAATATAGTTTGATCAATGTGATATGTAATGAGCCATGGGATGAACCGTAACATTGACATGTGTGTTGGATAGAGTATGATGATGAATGTGAACCTATGAAAGATGAGATGGTATGTGATGAATGATTGTTTGCATGCCGAGGGCCGTGGTGGGGTGCGAAAATAGGAAAAGGTTAAGAGATTACCCTCGAGTTGAGATACCCGGAACCTGCGCAAGGTTTGGTGTCAATGCTAGTGGGTTAATAGCCCACAACATTGTGTGTGTTTTAGCTCCTCGTGGCCTTGGATGGCGATCCTAAACGACGACGTCGGTTTATCGTTTCCATTGGGTATTGGCCCATAAAAGACGATAACGTGTATGCACCCATCCCCCGATGACTTGTGTGGTTATGATTATACAAAGTGATGATGAATAGATGATAATGTGAATATGATTATTTGTTTGAATGATGGTTAGATGATAAAGTGATGATGAAATGTGATTTGAATTAAGGATTTAATTGCAAAATATAAACGTTAACTAAAATTGAATCTTAAAGTATGACATTGTTGAATGAATATATGTTTTCACTTCTTTTGGCTACTAGTTGTGTAAATGAAATGTTAAGACTTTAGAGATTGTCGTAGTGGCTAACCTTACCTGAATAGTATTACATGACCAGATTTGCATATCATATATGTTTGTTTGAGACATCGTGGGAACAAGTGGACCCGTGCTTACATCCCTACAGATTTTAATGCAAAAACAGGCCATAATAATCAGGTGGGCTAATGGGATTGGACTGGAAGGGTGTGCATGAGCCCTACTAGCTTAGCAAAGCTTTTGGTCATTTAGTATAAATTTTCATTTTGGGAATTGTAATATTGCACAATGCTAGACTTATTTGATTTGGTTTTAATGGCCTTAAGGCCTAAGTTATGTATTGATGCGTCCCTACAGATTTTAATGCAAGAACAGGCCATAACAATCAGGTGAGCTAATGGGATTGGACTGGAAGGGTGTGCATGAGCCCTACTAGCTTAGCAAAGCTTTTGGTCATTTAGTATAAATTTTCATTTGGGAATTGTAATATTGCACAATGCTAGACTTATTTGATTTGGTTTTGATGGCCTTAAGGCGTAAGTTATGTTTTGATGCGTCCCTACAGATTTTAATGCAAGAACAGGCCATAACAATCAGATGGGCTAAGGGGATTGGACTGGAAGGGTGTGCATGAGCCCTACTAGCTTAGCAAAGCTTTTGGTCATTTAGTATAAATTTTCATTTGGGAATTGTAATATTACACAATGCTAGACTTATTTGATTTGGTTGTAATGGCCTTAAGGCCTAAGTTGTGTATTGATGGAAATGGTGTATGGAGTATGTGACCTGGCAATAGTCAAGGTTAAACTTACATTATCCTATCTTATGTCTCGGGCTCACTAGTTTACATTGCGTTGCTCTGATCATGGGTTGGTTATGTTAATTCATGTTATGTGTGTTTATCACTCACCTCTCGGGTCACGAGATCCAAGGCGTGACAGTAATGACCCTTTCCCTATTATAATTTCTTCAAAGTTAAAATTTAGAACAAGAAACCTAACTTATCATAGTACTTAGTAGACATCGATAAGCCATAGGATGGACAATTGCTGACCTCAAAGGCATCAGTCCCTTAATTTGTAACCATTGTATTTATCTTAAGGAGAATGCCAAATGCGTTAAACAAATGCAACAACGTTTGAATCCTAATATGAAAGAGGTAGTTCATACAGAAGTCCTTAAACTTCTCAATGGTGAAATTATTTACCCCATATCTGATTCCCAATGGGTAGGTCCTCTACAAATTGTAACTAAGAAATTTGGAGTTATAGTGATAAAGAATAAACATGATGATCTTGTCCCTGCTTCTATTCAAAGTGGATGGAGGGTATGCCTTAATCATAGAAAATTAAATATAGTTACCTGTAAAGATCATTTCTCTCTACCATTTCTTAACCAATTTATAGAACGAGTAGCTAGAAGAACATATTACTGTTGTCTAGGACATATTACTGTGTTCTAGAAGATCTTCCACCTATGGATGAATAATCCTCTTGATCCTTTGTTTTGTTGTTGTACCTAATTCTTTTTTATTTCTAGGATTTATTCAAAACATTTTGGGTGCATAGTTGTATTTAGCTCTGAACCTAGAGGGAAGCTACCTAGGCCAGGCACACTGTATGCTAGTTTGAAGTGGCAATAGAACAGCATGATTAGGTATCTGGGAGCTTTAAGCATGACCCTCTTGAAATGGGAACAGTGTGAATCCAAAAAATGCTTGTCCTTAGCTCCTATCTACTAAGATATGAGGCTTAACTAACGTAACTTTGAGGGAGTCCCTGCTTGTGACGAATAAAACTCAGCTGACCAAAAACTCTTAGTTTATCCTAACCCACTATGTTCTACCAAAATGCTGAGAATCCCTATGTATTCATAATAAATATTCTTTTAATAAATTCTTTTAAAAATAACATAAAAATAATAATTTTCAAAAATATTATCCTAGCATTAGTTAATTTTCTAGCATTTTTTAGATTATTATCTACTTTAAAATAATATTTTACGTTAATATTAATATTATTCATTAAAATATTTGAAATTATTTGAATTTTATAATCTTAGCGTTAATATTATTTACTGTTTTAAATAATATTTTTATTAGTTCATATTAATATTTAATTGTTGCTTAGAATATTTTTATTTCTAGAAATATTTTCTTATTTTAAGGAATTATTTCCTGTTTTAAAATAATGTTTAAATTTCTAATTCTAAAAATATTTTCCCTAAAATTATCCTTAATAATAATTTAGTTAAAATTTTAAATTTTAAAATTTCTTTTTTTTCCCAATATCTGCAATTCCCAACAATCGCGATTCCCAACACCCGCCTTAATTTCTTTTCTTTGTCTTACCATTTTCCCCGAAACTCCTTCACCCAAACCATTCCCTTGCACCTACCAAAATCAGAGGCCGAAGAAAATGACCTGAGGCATCCCATCACTAGTCGTCCCCACCCATCACCCACGAACCACCGTCCCTAGGTATCCTTACGCTTCGTCCCCACCCATCACCCACGAACCACCGTCCCTAGGTATCCTTACGCTTACCCACGCCAGTCGGGGCATCCACCCATTAGGACGCCTTCTAACGCATCCTAACCTCCGCCTCTACTCAACGCCAGTTCGTTCAAAACAGGTCCTTTCGTTTTCGTTTCTCAATTCCACTTCATTCTCTATTATCTTGCTTAACCAACTATGCCTTCAAGAATCAAATTGCCGAATGTTGCTTTGAATGAGGATTTCGATCCTCAACATTTTGACAAAAAGGAATACGTGTTGGCCTATTCCAAACGATGGAGGAATAAGGCAGTGGTTGTGGAACGTGCTTAGGAAATTGACAGATTTTGGGAGCAATCAGTGTCATGGAGAGCAAATTTTTAGAGAATGGATGGCTTACTGTGATAAAATTTAAAGGCCAATGCATAGCCAAGCTTGTGCGGGAATTTTTTGCAAATATTGATAGAAATGCCATCACCACTAGTCCAGGCAATGAAATTATTATTAGTTTTGTAGGTGGTGTGCGGAGAGCTTTACCCCCACAGACTTTGCTTTATTTTTTTGAGCTACCTAAAGTTTTAAACCCCGAGTTTTCATATCCTAACATTAGCGCTACACTAATACAAGATGTTGCAGCTGCTATTCTCCTTCCCAATCATCAATGGCTTGATATTTAAGTCCTCAATTCTTCACTGCAAGATAAATATTGGTTTTTACATTCATTTTCTTGTACTAATCTTTTGCCCATTTCAAGACATTCACATGTTGGACCTATGAGAGCTACTTTACTTGATGCAATTGGTACTGGGAAATCCATTGATTTACCTCACTACATGTGTTCCCAGCTTGTGAAATGTTATCAAAAAAGACCACGTCAGTTGGTATTCCCTTTGGGGGAGCTATCACTACTTTTATTGACCGATAAGGAGTACTTTTTCTTTGTAACCTCACTGTTATGCCTCGTATCCCTTAATTGACCAACAACTCACTGTTAAGATCATGAGGTTCTAAAAGAAAGTGCATTCCAAGAGAGGGAACCAGATCTTCTGTCACTATCCCTTAGTTAGCTGTAACAGTTAATTAATTAAGTGACCAAGTTGGCCACTTAACTGTTTCTGTGAACAAATTAGCCACTATGCAACGAGCTCAGGCACGAGCCAATAGACGCCACACGCATATGTTGGAGTACCTTTGTGCTCAATATTAGGGGCAATCCCAACGAGAGACAAGCAGGGGCCATGGCCCCCCCAAATTTTCAAAATCCTTTAATATCCCATAGATTTTAGAACTCTTTTCATATAATAGAGTGTTTGGCCACCCCAAGTTTTGAAAATCTTTTAACACCTCGTAGATTTTAAGATTTTTTCTCATAACATAGTGCGTAGCCCTCCCAAAATTTATAAAATTTTAATTTACTCTCCACTCAATACAAAATTTCTTACATTGGTCCCCCCTACCCAAAATCCTGGATCCGCCACTACTCAATATCTAGGATATCAAGCTTTATCGTCATCTTCTAAGGCGGAAGAAGGAAAAGACAAAGGGGCTGAGGAGGAAGAAGGAGAAAATGATGAAGCAAATGACGAAGAGGGAGAAGGAGGAGAGGAAGAGGAGGAAGAAGAAGAAGAGTAGGTTCCTTAGTTTTCCTTTGTTTTGTTTTTGTTTAAAGTTTAAGTGTGAATTTAATTTCTCTAAATTTATATCCCCTAAAACTTTTATCTTTTATCTTGATGCACTTTTATTTTGGAAATATTTGTGGTATCTCTATGTTTTTCTTTATTGTGAAAGGTGAATTAGCTCTAACAACAGGGAAGCTCGGATAGCAACACTAGACATTTTGAGTGCCCAGTACGTCCATTTGGTTTTAGGGACTAATTCCACAGGTTTTTATGATCTTTTGGGTTAGTTGATCCTTTTGATGAAAATGATAAGTGGTTTGAAAATGAATACATTGAAAAAAATAATAATGGAGATGAAGATGACTATGATTATTTACCTCCCTTTGAACCCATTGAAAAAGATAATTATAACTCTTATGTTGAGAACAATATTTTTGAACGACAGGGAAATAATGGTTGGGACTATGATAGACATGAAGACTATTCACCTGAAGCAATTGATTTTGATAATAATTTTGATGATTGGCATATGGACCCCATCATATTTCCTATGTTTTATTGGGTTTCACACCAGTTTTATGATCAACCCAAAGATTTTTATGATGCCACAATGTATCCTAACACCCCATTCTATCCCTCTGACTTGGAGTCAGATGATTTTATTTTTAATATTGATATTTGATTATTATTTTTATTAGCTTAGTTATAGTTTTTATGAAGTTACCTCCAACTGCAACAATTTCTAAAGTATTCAGGTGCATTCGTACTACGTTTTTATTCAGTATCTTCCATTCTTATTTATTTTTAAACATTGAGGACAATGTTAGATGTGGGGGGCGTGGCAATAGATGCATGTAAGAATGATACCCTATATAATAATAATAATAATAATAATAATAATAATAAATTTTAATTTTAAGTGCATTGATTCTTTTATATATTGATATAAGAAGAGTGATTAGAATTAATTAATCATAAGTTTTTACATAAACCCAAAATAATAACTCCATGATATTAATTACTTATGTAATTAGAAATTATATCAATTTATTATACAACAAGACACTTTGAAGCATAATATGGTTAGATGTTTTAATTAGATATTTATTTAAGAAGTGAACTCTTAAGTCGTGTCATTACAATTAGTGAAGACTTATAACCCTTTTTATGAGACTTAAGCCTATTGCATCTTTTTCTTGATATATTTAAAAATACTCTTATTAAATTTCTTATCTGTATTTTTCTATAACTTTTGCACATTTACATATGCTAGAATTGTATGATTTTAACAGAAGTTATGATCTGGACTATTTAATAGGATGTAACTAACTTAAGAGAATGATGCTAGGCCCTGTTTGAATTTATGAAAGCCTGAATCCTATTTTTGTAAAATTTTCCTAGGATCTAACTTAAAGCTTACAAATAAATATTTTATTTTCTCTCTCAAACCCTCTATATGAATTTTTGTCTCATTTAGCCTAGATAAAAGGCCTTACCCTTATTATCACAAAGGAGCATGTTCTACCAAATTACTTAGAAGTAAGGGGTAAAGGAGAAGAAAAGTTAGTTTAAAAAAAAAAAAATCAGTGATATGCCAAAATCATATATATTGAGCAAAAATAAGTCATAAGTCAAGTGGCAGATGAGGAGAAAAATAATAAAATGAAGTGTGGGAGAATGGTAAAAATCAAATGAAGGTAGCTTGTTCCGAGATAATATTTGAATTCCTTCCTTCATTTGGAGCTAATTACCTTAGCTAAGTTGCAACCTATGAAAAACCTTAGTTGATACTAAGGAAAAGCACCCTATTATATTTGGTCCAAATAAAAAACCTATGTTGGATCATATTATTCTGTGCATATAAATCATTCCACTCATGAAGCTATTATTTTGAATTCAATTTTTATAACGTTTTTGAGTTTTTCATGCATATTTGTATCCACACATGAATGTATGATAAATCTATTATCTTGAGAGAATTCATTGAAGAGTGAATATCTTGGTGAGACTTGAAGTCGAAGCATGCTAATGGTATGATAAAAGTGCACAATAACTAGTACATATTTAGTTGGACATCTCGAGTATTATAATCTTGAAACTATCTGGTATATTATTTAATGGTCAAGTTATAGTTACATGGAGAAATTTAATTGATTGGGGATACATTTTGGCTTTCATCAGACTTGTGATTGAAAAATTCTATAACTCTGACTATGTTTTTATGTAATTGAATCATTGTTAGAGACTAGGAATGCTTAATTAGGTGGGTGCGATTACACACTTTTTTTTTTTTTGAAAGGTAAAAGTAAAATATATTAATAAAGAAATAATATATAAATACACATGGGCATACACTTGAAAAATTACATCATGCAAAAATGAGCTATGAAAACTCAATAAGGATCGAACTAATACAATCCACATCCTCATCCAATAGTCAATCAATCAAAGAAGATGATAAAATAATATAATTAAATATAAGGTAAGGTTAAAATAGGAATTTTAGTTTAAAATCTAGATAATTTGATGAATTAGAATACTTTAATAAATTTATTAATACAATAAACAAGTTAGTTAATATAAATAAACAAAACAAGAATCGATGTTATATTTAATTAATTAATCATTTTTTTATTTTACAGGAATTGAACAAATGAAGCACAAAGACCACCAATAGGGCATCATGACGCCTCCCAATGCGTCATGACGGCCCCCTCCAATACTAAGCATCCTTACAAACTTTTTGGCATCATAATGCCTCCTTTGGATTCTAATATATTTTGATCAATCCGAGCTTATCTTTAATACCAAGGGATGAGAACAATTGCTAAGGATCAAGAGAAAGGTTATATATATACATATACATCTGCTCCAGAAAAACAGAGTTTGGAAGCTCTTTGGACTCTGGCTCTGTCACACCTCAGATTCCATGACCCAAGTACGCGAGTAAAGAAGCACATAATTCACCATTTAACAATTTTTCCTGTCATACATTAGAGCCATGCACACGCGTTATGGAGCAATGAATATGTAAAAAAATAAATAAATTTAAACTTTAAAATTCAAATAGGTGCCTTAGTCAAACCAACTAGGCAACAAAACTCCAAAACAAAACTATGATTCTCCAAAACTAAGCCCAAATATACTCCCAAAACTAAACAAAATAATTAATAATCATCTCACAAATAGTGGCTTATTACAATTCACTAAAATAATTTTCTAAAAAAAATAATGTAATTAAACAAAAATAAACAAAATTCTAATTTTCATGTTGAGTAGGTCTAGCACGTGACTCAGAATTATTACCTGCATCACAAACTGTAATGGGATGAGCACTAATGCCACGTGTGCTCAAAACTCTAATAATGATATAAATGCAATAACGCCCTAGCATGCTACTAAGTGAAACATCAATACACAAATAGCAATCCCAATTAAGAAATTTAACTTATTAATTAATTCTTCTTTTTTTACAATTTAATCATGTATTAATATCACATAACACAAAAAAAAAAAAAAAAAAAAAAATTAATTTCAAGGTACCGTTGCTTGGTTGTTCCGTAAAAATAGGACCAAACTAATATATATCATTCTTTAATATCTGCTTGGTTATTCCGTAGAAATAGGATCCAACCAATATACACCATCCTTCGATATTTACTTCCTAGGCCGAGGCCTTAGGAATATAATACGCCTCCCTTAAGCATCTGCTCGTTTGTACGTTACTAGCTTACTAGACTCGATTACCAACCCCTGCGCGAGTTTCGAGACTTTCAACTCTTGGATACGTATACTCGATATTTTCAGTACCCTTCAATCCAAACAAAACACTTTTCTTTTTTTTTTTTTTTTTGCTAAGTAAATGAAATTTGGATTAAATGGGAAAAAGAATTTACATCATCTTGGGGGCATTCCCCTGTGTACATGTTAATTACAAAAATGGAATATCCTAAGAAGCACAAAAACTAATATTATCCATAGTGCTTTTAATGATAGGAAATTGGAAGGCTTTTAACCTAACTTCATGCTTGATTTTGCTAATAATGCTTGCAGTGGATGATGCTAGCCCTTCGAATGATCTTGAATTGCGTTCTTACCGCATACGATACACTAGTGCTGCCCAAGCAATTCTACACATGATGCTGTTGAAATTTTTCTCACTAAATTTACCAGCTACCCATTTGATTTCTTCTGTCCATGGTTGAGTAGCTTTGTCAATTGAACATCTTTGTAGAACCTTCCTCCGCAGCTCAGCAGAATAAGAACATGAAAAGAACAAGTGCTGTAGGTTTTCAGAGCAATTCCCACATAATACACATGTGGGGTCAATATTTGTACCCCATTCGAGAATCTTGTCCTTAGTGGCAAGTCTCCCCTTAATAGCAAGCCAAAGTATGAAGCAATGTCTTGAAATGTGGTAGGTAAACCATAGTAGGTTGTGCCATATTACCTTAGAAGATTGACTTCTAATAGCATTCCAAGTGCTAACAACAGAGTAGACCCCATTTTTTGAAGCTAGCTAGATGAATTGATCTTGAAGGTGTGGCTAAGGTGAATATTCTAGTGGGATTTTAATTGCTACTTCTTGAAGCTCCCATGTAGTTGTGTATGACCATTTCCAATGCCCATTATCAATTATACTAGCCATCTTAGCCTCCTTTGATATACCAGCATCATAGGCAATTCTTGGAGTATATTTTGGTAGCAGTGGTCTTTTGGGATGCCAGTTAGAGAACCAAAGATAGATGGACTCACCGTTGCCTACTTTGTACTTTGGTATGTGAATAGCCTCCTCCCTTAGCTTAAGAAGTTTCTCCAAGCCCAAGAGCAATCTGATGGAATTTTAATTTCCCAAAAGCATTTCTTCTTTAGAAGATTTGAGTAGCACCATTGTACCCATAATGAAGAAGATTTAGAGCATAGAGCCCATAGGTGCCTCATCATAGCAACCTTATTCCACTCATGAACTTTGCGAAGACTAAGGCCCCTTTCATTTTCTAGTAGGCATACTTCATCCCAAGTTACTTTGCAACTCCCCTTTTTAAGCTCTAAGCCAGTCCATAAAAATTTCCTTAGTATTTGTTCAATTACTGCACTAAATTTTTTGGGGAGGATAAAATACATACTCCAATAAACTTGGATGATGAAGGAATAGCTTTGATGAGAACAAGCCTGCTAGCATATGAGAGAAATTTGGATGACCAACTCTGGATTCTTTTAGTGATCTTATCAATTAAACCCTTACAGTCCTCATACCTGAGCTTATGGAAATAAGAGGAACTCCCAAGTATTTAACTGGAAGTTCTCCTAGTTGAAATCTAAGGATAGAACTAAGGTTCTGCTTTTCTTACTGATTTATCCCCGTGATGTAAATTCTGCTCTTGAGTCCATTAGGTTGGAGGCCAGAGTATTTATGAAACTCTAAAAGTACCACACGGATTACATTAAAAGTGGATGCATTAGGGAAGCATAGAATGAAGAGATCATCGACAAAGTATATCTGGGTGATGACAGGCTCCGAGCATTTGGGATGGAATGTGTAATCTCCTTCTTTGGCAAGGTTATTAAAAAGTCTTGAGAAGGACTCCATAGCAAGTAGAAAAAGATAAGGAGAAAGGGAGTCACCTTTCCTGAGTCCTCTAGCTCCAAAGAAAAAGCCTTCAAGAGCACCATTCAAGAAAATGGAGAAGTGTGGAGTAATAATACAAGTCTGTGACCAAAACTAAATTGTCTATTGCACCAACTAAATTGACAACCTCAATATCTCAAGTCTGGGACCCCAATGGCTTCAAGACAATCATTGAAATCATGGACAGCTTGTTTATCTATGTTCTTGCCACCTTTCTTTTCATTTCTGTCTTTGACTACATTGAAATCTCCCATAATAATCCAAGGGGCAGCATTATTAATTATGGAATGATGAGTAAGCAAATCTTTCCAAAGCAATACCCTTACTTTCCTGTCATTTGAAGCATAAACAACAGTTGCAAAGAAATCTATGGATAGCACTTGATGAGTAACATAGCATAAAATAGATTGAGAAGCACAAGATAGAATATGCACATTAATAGAAATGGGATCCCACAAAAGTAGAATTCTAGCTAGGGAATCATCAATGTGATTGCCAAAATATTAATAAGTAGGGTAGATGGCACTGCATATGCTTTTTACATTATGACTCCGAACTTTGCTTTCCAGCAGACCAGTGAAAAGAAGAGAAGAATTCTTGATTCAATTTGCTTCAAGGGATGGTTCAATCCCCTTATGTTCCATGTTGCACAATTCATCAAGAGGAAAGGTGAGGGGTTGAATTGGCTTAAGGAACTTTACTCCTTTGGTTAAGAGCATGTAGTAACTTTCCTCTTTTCTTTCTTTGACTCTTTGACAGTTTTTGCTCCCAATTGTGACCATCTGAAGCACTGAAGTTGGGGGAGTTGTCATTACTTTGAGGATCCATAGGTTGTTTCAATGACTTTGCTTCCAAACTTGCTTCATCAGATTGAATGGATGGTATGTCTACAGTTCTCTGCTGATCTTCAAGCAATAAGGGTGGGCTAGAATAAAGAGTGGCCTGGAGGGGTGTGACATCAAGGGTGACAGCATTTTGATCTACCGAGCTAAGTAGCACAGAGTAGCTAGATTCCTCAGCATTGCTAACTTGCAGCGTACCAGAATCTGAAACAGCATTGGAAGGAACATCCCTTTGCTGGAGAGGGATTGCATCAAGAATAGCATATTTGTTTTCCCATTACAAGGGCCGAATTCTCCTTTGACTTTTCTGTATGCATCTGTGAAGAGGAACTGTTACCTTGGCTGGAATCCAAAGCAAGCTAAGTAGTTGAATTGGCATGAGGAGCTTTTGGTCGCCACTCAGATCTTATAATTTTTGGGCAGCTGATGGAACCATGATTAATACTTTTACAGTGCTTACACACCTTAGGAATCCACTTGTATTCCACCTTTTGCAAGTAACTGAGCCTTCATGATCAGCTATTTCTATCCACTGGGGAAGCTCAACATCCGGCTTAACTTCAATGCACACCCTTGCATAAGCTAAAGGTTGCTTAGTTGCAGTCATTCTATCTGAAAATAGAGGTTGCCCAATTTGACTTGACAACTTGCTCAAAATTCGAGCTCACCAAAGGTGAAATTTGAGATGTGGGAATCTTACCCAAATTGGGATGGAGTTGACTTCTTCCTTTTCATTAGAGCATTTTGGTGTCCACGGTATAAGAACTAGTGGCTTATCAAAGTAAGACCATGGACCCATTTCTAACACTTTTTGCATCATCTCTTCCTCCGCAAATTTGAAGAGAAAAACTCCACTTCTTAGCAGTAGGAGTTCAACATGCCCAAAGGATTTCCATCTCCGGTCAATGAATTGCTTCATTAATTTGTATGGGGGCTTGGCTTCTATGACATAGCCAACTAAGGGCTTACTCCATCTGCTTAACTCCTCTTGAACATCATCAAGTGTGACAGTTATACCCGGGCTAGTACTGTTTGTTGGAGAAGATTCATGGATTAACTCCAATTTAGCCCATTTGTTTTAATACGGTTGGCATCAAATAAGCTAGCCCAATTACTTTCTTTGGGCTTATCTGAGCCATTAGAGGTGTAAAAGGAAGGAGAGTGCATTGGGCCCGGGCTAGTTATTTTGCCTGACTGGACTGAAGTATTTAAACTATTGAGGGGCGGGAAAGGGTCCATTTCATCTAAGTAGTTGCCCACTGGTTGCTGAGGCGGGAAAGGTGTGACTTTAAAATCTTGGGCGGGCTGTGCTGGTTATTACCCAATTGTGACATAAGAGTGTCTGCAGGTAACTTACTTGTAAAGCTGCACATTTCTGACTCCTTGCAGGAATAATTCTGGGAGTGCCCGACGGTAAGCTTCCAGTGGACGTGCTGAGCTTGCTGTAATGGCAGCTTCTTCCTCTAATCATCTCACTGCTTTTTTTAGAAGCATCTTGTAAGTTCAATCCCTGAACTGCATACGTCATTAGTTTCATCTCCCTGTCCTCGGCTCGACTATGAATGGATTCGTTAAAAGCCTGAGCCGAGAATTTACTGAGCTCTGCAGCATGCTGGTGACGTGTCTTCTTGCTAGTACAGCTTGCCTGCAACATACCTGAATCAGAGAAGTTTCCATTATGGATCATGGATGTAAAGGCCATAGCTCGCTTACTTTCCTTAAAATTCAGTAGCTCCTTTCTCAAATCTTCTATTGATTCAGCTTGCTTCGGACAACCATATGCCTTAGTGGGGGAAGAAGGGAGGGAACGTGAGGATAGCAGAGACTGGAAATATCCAAGCCTATGCTAACCCTTTTACCTACAGTGTGCTTCGTAGGACTGGAATAGAGAGGTGAGGACGATCTAGCAAAACTTCCTTCTTCTCCTTTACCATCTGTGCCAGGATTCGTGAGAGTAGAGTTGGCTCTCGAATCAGAAACTGATGAAATTATAGAGCTAGATGGTGATGAGGTCTTAGTGGATGACAAGAGAGCAGTAGTAGAAGTTGAAAATTCAGGATGGGAAGCCATAGAGCTTAGAGAGAGAGTTTTAGAGATAGAGGCACTCATTTTCCCCTACTTTTTTTTTTTTCCTCCATCACTTCTCTTCACCAAACCTTCAATCTAGTGGAAGGTAGAGAGCTTACATGCCAAACAAAACACATCAAATTTCACTTTAAATAATTTCTTCTTAAATTTAAATTTTAAACATTATTAACATTAGTGCATTGACACATCAAATAACACATATTTTAATTTCACGTAGCAATCAACCTCACATTACAAGTATTTAAAAAAAATAATATTAACAAGCTAATGGAGAGTACTAGCTTTAAATTTGGAGGTATTTAGAGTTGTATAAAATTATATAAAATTGTAAAAGTAAATGTCTTGTAATTCGTGCAATGAGTGAAAAATTTAAATTTTACTGTTTCGTAATTCATGTTTGTAGAGATTTATAGAATTTTATTTTTTTATTTTATTTTTATTTTTTTTTAAAGCTCCAAACGGAGCCTTTATCTATAGCCAAAATAAAGGCATTGGCAGATAACAGTATATATGTATGTAAAAATCATAGCAGGAATAAACCATTAACACATAAAGACAAAAAAAATAAATAAAATAAATCATTTAACTTATTCTAACAATATGTTGGTACTAATCTTATATGTGCATCCAATTAAATGTGTGATGGCTCCATCACTGACTTGATACTTTTCATTATATATAAACATATATATATATATGTATGTATATGTAATTATAACTGTATCATCCCGTTTTAAACTAACGAATAGTCACGCACATATATCTACCATTTATCAAAACTGTTATATATCAAATCCAATACATATATGCCAATCATTAATTGTTGCTAAATATATATCACATACGTATTTTATTAATAAACAGCACACATACAAAGATTCTGGCCCTTACCTCGAAGTATACAAATTTTATATATAAAATCACAATGACTTCAACTAATCTAACAAAGAAGAAAGCGTGGCAAGAAATGAGATAAAACACTACCGACCCCATAAGAAACACAGCACCATAACGAGGAAGAAGCTGCCATACAATCAAGAACTCAGTCACACTGCCTGGGTTGTTAGGGTTTCTCTATTCTTTTTTTTTTTTTTTTTTTTTTTGAAAGTATAAAACATCATAAATATATAGCAACTAAATTTATAACCCCTAATAAATTAAAGAATTACATACCTACCTCTAAGGGTTTAAGGAAATTATACATTTTCCTTGAAATTTTAAAATCTCTTCAAAGATTACTAAAATTTAATCTTTTTAAATGCAACTCAAAATTTAATAACAGAAATTTTAAATTATTAAATTTTAATAGCTAATTAAATTTACTAAATAATAAAATATTAATTAAATTAAATCAATTTCAAGTCATTACAACTCACTCCTCCTGCAAACCATCTTCAGAAGCCTATAAATAGACCCTTTCAGAGTCGATTCAGAAAACACATCTACAAAGACACACACATGCCCTACAGTTACATAATTTTAGTAAGTAGTTTAGGTTTAATTTCCAATTTCTAGTTTTTAGCTTTATTTTTGGAGTTCTGCATCATATTGGTGTGGGTACAAAGCCTGGTTCTTCATTTATTCTTCCAAGTAGCAGTAACAATAGTATTAGCATTTTGATTCCAGTTTTTATTCAAACTCAAATTTGATTTTTAGTTGCATAGTAGTAATGAAGTTTGAATTTTAGTTTAAAATTTTCTTCTTGTTCAGTATTTTAATTCCATTATTTATGCCATGAATGTTATATTTATGTTACCTACTTTATTTAAAATTATGTTAGACTAAATCTATTATGTTCCAATTAGGATGAAGAGTTAGGATCCCATATTTATTTAGGGTTATGTATTTTTAATCAATAAGTCAAATTTAGTTTTAAAAATACAAACACCATTAGATTTGTTCATATTTCTTAGAAAATTTCTAATAAATTTAATGAGAATTTAGTTTTTTTTTTAAGTCAAAACATTTGAACATTAGAAATCTTTTTTGTTTTGACCATATTATTTGAAATTTTTAGTTATTCTAAAAGAACTTAATTTATTCAAAAATCAAACAATTTAATTTATTAAAGAAAGATTTAATTTCAAAATCTTTCGGTTGTTTTGATCCTTTAAGATGATGAATGCAACTGAGACAATTAGCATTTCATAAATAATTATTAATTCTAATCTGGATTCTAAAATAGGAACATTCTTTTAATATTTAATTTGAATAAGCTTTATTTCCTAGTTACAATAGTTTTCAATTAGTTTAAATTTTCCTACAACTATTTAATTATTTTTCCTTTTCATTTAAAAATTAATATTTTTAACAAAATTTAGGAAATCCATGTGGATTCGACACTGTACTCACTAAATGTTTAAGTACAACTGTATACTCTTGTACATAGGAATTAATTTTTAACTACATAACTAGAGCGCAGTCACCTCTTATGTCTGACCCCAACCAAGAAAAAAATAGCGTTCATTACACCCCCAGGCATCTATTGTTATAAGGTAATGTCATTTAACCTAAAGAATATCGAGGCAATGTATTAGAGGCAAGTCACTAAGTTCCTAAATTGGCCTACCAATTGAAATATATATTGATGTTATGGTTGTTAAAAGTAAAACTAAAACCAACCACCTTTCTAACTTAAAAAGGTGTTCAGCATCCTTAAAAGTTACAGTCTACATTTAAACGCAGCCAAGTGTGCCTTTGAGGTCAAGTAAGGGAAATTCCTCGTTTAATTACCAAAAAAAAAAAGGGAAATTCCTCGTTCATTTGCTAACAAAGAAGAGCATTAAGGCCAACCTTGGCCAAATAGCCTCCATACAAAGACTAAAACACCGACCACCAAAGTTAAATGCCTTACTAGTAGGGCAGTAGCACTCAATAGCGTCATAAGTAGGGCTTCTAATTAATGCAAACCTTTCTTTCGACTGCTTAAAGGAAAATGCATTCTCTATTAGGAAGGAGAATACGATCAGGCCTCGAAAGAATTGAAGAGTTACCTGGATGCTCCTCGACAACTATTAACCCTCATCTAAGGGAAACTCTTCAACTTTATATTTCAGTATATAAATAATTTTTTAGTGTAGTGTTGATACAAAAGGTGGAGAAGGTTAGCGACCTATCTACTATGTTAGAAAGATGTTAATCGGCACCGAAATAAGGTATCTCCCTATTGAGAAACTAGCACTAGCACTTGTGAAGCCTTCTAGGAAATTATCCCACTATTTCTTAGCACATTCTATGAACATTGTCATTGAACATCCA
The DNA here is from genome assembly GCA_019916065.1 of Vitellaria paradoxa. Classification (NCBI taxonomy): domain Eukaryota; kingdom Viridiplantae; phylum Streptophyta; class Magnoliopsida; order Ericales; family Sapotaceae; genus Vitellaria; species Vitellaria paradoxa. The sequence continues at coordinate 41,993,881 of CM034233.1, read as the reverse complement.
TTGAAAGTCATCCTCAAGAGAGCATACCTCTTTGGAAGAATGGCCAAGTGGGCAGTCGAACTCCGAGCCTATGACCTGCATTTCACCCCCCAAATAGCAATTAAAGCTCAAGTTGTGGTAGACTTTGTAGCAAAATTTGTCCTCCCCTCTTCTTTTAATCATTATTGATGATTGGAGCTAGGAGGTTCAAGTTGGTGGAGCATCAACAAAAAGGGGATTGAGGGCTGGAGTAGTCTTAATTTCCCTCGATGGCCTCATGTTTGAGCATGTGGTAGAACTTCAGTTCTAAACAACAAACAATAAGGTTGAGTAAGAAGCCTTTCAAATTGGATTGAAGATGGCACTCAGATAACATGCTCGAAAGTAATCCTAAAATCTACTTTCTAAATAATGGTTAGCCAACTCATAAGGGAGAAAATGGCCAAGTAGCATAAATTAAGACCCTACTGCATAAATCTAATTTCTTCTAATTTAGAGTGATCAGTAGGAATAATAACAACTAGGCCAACAAACTGGTCGCAGTCCAAGCTATTGAATACAAAAAAAAATGCTAGAAGCATAACAGTGGAAACTATTCTGAATAAGTAGTTTAGATCAACACTGATGCCCCAACCTCGATGGATCCAATCATCTAGTTTCTAAAAGATGATTTGCTCCATTCTAACAAAAAAAAAAAATGCCCTCCCAATCAGGGGAGAAGCATTAAGATTCTAGTCTCACTTGATAAGAAACTCTATAAGAAGTCTTTCACTGGCATATACGTATTGCGCATTCACCCTAATTTTGTTCAAAAAATTTTAAAGAAAACTCATAAAAGGGTTTGCGAAGCTCACAATGGGAGGGTGACCACTGGCTTTTCGAGCAATATCTCAAGGGAACTAATGGTCTTACATGCAAAAAGATGCATCTCAATTTCTAGAAACTGCGATAAAATTCGGAGGTTTGCTCTTATTCCCAATCAACCAGTGAAGGAACTTAGCCCTCTCATCAGTCCATGGCCTTTTGCATAATGGAATTGGATATTGTGGGTCCTTTTCCAACAACCCTAGGTGGTCGGTGATAGTGCTTAATCATAGCTGATTGCTTTACAAAAATGGATAGAGACAAAAGCCTTTTCCACCGTAAAAAGATAATAATACAAAGTGTTTCATATAGACAAGTACATTGACAAGGTTCGGCATCCCTTGGCGTCTTGTCTCCAACACTGGAACCCAATTAGATAGTTTAGCATTCAGGAATTTATGTTCAAATTTTTGAATCAAGAACCACAATTCAACCCCAGCATACCTTCAAAGTAATGGTCAAGCTAAAGTTTCTAACAAGATAATGCTAAACAGTATCAAAAAAATGACTCGATCAAGCTAACAATCAATGAGTGAAGGAGCTACTAATGATCCTTTGGGCCTACAAAACTACCCCTCGATGATTAATAGGGAAAATGCATTCGCACTTGCTTATGATGTGGAGCCCGTAATATTGTTAGAGATCATCACACGACCACCAAAAACAACAACTTCTATGTAAGGTAACAACAATGCTATTATCAAAAAAAAGTCTCGACCTTTCAAATGAGAAGAGGAAGTTTGCTCAAATTAGGATGGTGACCTATCATCAACAACTCAAGAAAGCTCGTAGCAATAGTGTTCGCCCAATGTCATTCTCAAAGGTAAACTGGTGCTCAGAAAGTTGATGTTATCTATAAAGAACCAGCAGATGGCATGCTCAACCCAAACTAAAAAGGTCCTTATATGGTTATTGAGCTGGTCAGATATAGTGCCTATCGGCTAGAAGATTTAGAATGGAGGCAATTATCAAGACCTTCGAACACTGCAAACCTTAGGAAGTATTATCAATAAAGTTGTAAATGTCATGCTTCTAAGATTATCAATAAAGACTTTCTTTTTAACTGTTCTCCCTTTCTTCAAGAAAGCAATTGCTTGGCATCTGCTCAGTAATCTTATGGCTCAAAAATACCTAGGTTTCCTTTAGAAGCAATGCCATGGCTCGAGACACCTACGTTTACCTTATGTTCAAGATAGTGATTGCCTGGGTACCTCCTTAGCAATGCCATGACTCAAAAACACCTAAGTCTACCTTAGGTTTAAGAAAGTGATTGTCTTGCACCTACTCGATAACACTACCTAAGTCTACCTTAGGTTTAAGAAAGTAATTGCCTAGCACCTACTTAGCAATGTCATGGCTCAAAAAGACCTAACTTTACCTTAAGTTCAAGAAAGTGATTGCTTGGCACATGCTCGGCAGTGCTATAGCTCAAAAATATATAAGTCTACCTTAAGGGTCAAGAAAGCTATTGCCTGGCACTTGTTCGGCATTGTCACGGTTTAGAAACACCTAAATCAATCTTAGACCCTAGAAGGTGATTGCTCAGCACTCATTTGAAAGTGCCAATGCTCATTATTGGCCCCAACAATATGGTCGCTAGATGTTAGCTCGGGAGATTTGTGGTTCATCTTTATCCCCAATAAGGTGGTAATTCATTATTGATTAACACAACCTTGGTCATACTAGAATAACTTCATTATTATCTAACTTGGCCCAATATGGTAATCTCTTAATGTTTGTTTAGGGATATAATAATTTAACAAGGTAAAGTATTATTGTTGATTAGGCTAAACGATGTTCATTAAAAATTGTCCGAGTTCAACAACATGACTACCTAACATTTTTTCGAGGATGTTTAACTCATTACATTTTACTTTCTTAACAAATTAAAAACATAACAACTATTATCCACCATGTTCACTCGGTCATGTGGCATTCAAGATATGCTTTAAAATATATCCACAAACAAGAAAAGAGCAAAAGGTATTTCATTAAAAAATGGGGTATTAATCCCCCAAGAAGAGTACAAAAAAATAAAGAGAAAGTTTGACTAAAACAAAAAGAAAGATAGCATGCAGGTTGCTAGAAAAACTTAGAACTCAAAGGGAGGCTCTAGAATGTCGATCCATTAGTAGCAGTTGATTATTAGGAGTACTAGAGCAAGGGGTGTCCAAGACAGAAAAGGGCATTTGTCCTTGGAATAAATATTGGATCATCTATCGACCAAGGAACTAAGTGATTAGCTTGAAGTCCTTACTTGTGCAACCTTCTTTAAAGCAATTTGCCGTCCATTATGGGATCGCAAGTTCCTCCCAAAGGCCATTTGGTGTTGGTAGTCCTTAATGGCCATAGCATAACCCTCTTCCTGGGCCTTGTCCACTCGTGACTCCAGGTCAGCAATTTTTTCTTTGGTCACCCCTAACTTTGCCTCCGCCTCCTTTAATACAGCAGCAATAGCATCCCTCTCTTTTGTCAACTCTTCAACCAAAGCATAAAGGTCTTTTATGTTTTCCTCAGCCTTCTTTGCTTAGGCCTCTAAAGCCTTCTCCAATTGTGAGAACTTATCTATTTGTTGTTGCTTTAATCAATCAGTGAGCAAAATCTCGGAGGCATTGGAGCCTTTGTCAATGCAAGATAGTCAGTATGAAAGAAGCAATGAAAAGATAATAACGCAAAGAGGTTGGGCACTTACCATGAGAGTATAGTGCACCCCGAACTCAACTATGGTACGATCCTCCATGCTGGCCAAAGTCTTTCAATTAAGGAGAAAGGTGAAGGCCCTAGCCATAGCCATAGTGATCTTGGGTTTCTACCAAGCAAAATGCTTGTTTGTAGCGACTACCCATTCATTATGGGCCTGACCAATAAGTCATCCTGGTCAGCCTCGAGCTGAACTGAAGAGTTGGTCTCCTTACCCTTCTTAGTCGATGGAGGCTCGATAGGAGTAGCTTCAGTGCCTGCTTAGATGAACGAGCAATCGATTAAGTAAGTTAAGAAGCAAAAAGAGATTGTCCCCATGATATTGCCCATCTTATTTGGGAAAGTTCTTTAACCCAGCAAATAGGCCTTTTAAGCTACATTTGTCCAAGTTTAGCTTCTAAGAGAGTGAACAAAGGGATACCCTCAAGGTTAGGCAACAACTTAGTAGTACCTACCTGGTCCCGCCAAGAAGAACTCACATAGGTGTGTGTTTTTACTTGAGGAACAACAATCATAACCTCAGCTACAACCTCGAAGGGTAGTTAGATAAAATCGAGGATTCGTTTAATCTCTCTCTTAATTAAGTTCAACAGTTGAACGGTATACTTCCTATAAACATGATGATACCTGAGCAGCACAGGAGTAGATCGACCAAGGCTTCTGAGGTACTTAGGGCCTTTATAACTAATCACTTCAGTTATCTAGCCAATCTCTACACCATAAGGCTTTTGGAAGCGGTGATTAAAATTGTGGTTTACAAAATAAATGAGGCCAATCATAATCATGAATACACAAAAGTAGATATAATACAACAACAAAGAAGGAGGACAACCTAAAACCCCATGTAGTCATTACTCCAAAATGCCTTCCTTTGCTAGGCGAAAATTTCATTCCCCAGTGACTAGCAAGCAATCATCTTGTAAGTTTTTGCTAGAGTCTGGCAAGACGTGTACTATATTATTCTGAACCCTACACTTCAGGTAATACTGATCGTGTTTGGTCTTACCTAAATAGTAACAATAGAGGATCTCCTGATAGGTAAAATTCGTGCTAAGAAGACGGTGTAATTCTACCACCCCAAATCCTATAACAGTTGGGGAAGAGACAGACAATATATAAAAACATCTAAGTAAGTAGATGGATTAGAAACCTAATACCACATTCGGCTATAGCCATTATTAGCCACCTAATTTATTCTGAGCCCCAAGTCTCAGCGATAGCATCATCATTGGGTATAACCAGCTTAACAGCGCTCGGTACATAGTATTTGGTCCTAAACTCATCTAAGGCCTAGGTTTGTTTATGATATTGATGAACTTACCCATTATAATGTCAAGATAAAATAGAGAAGACTCATCAAGTATAAAAATGGCGAGCAAAAAGCTGCTCAGCACTGGTCTTAACTCGAGCAGAATATTAGGGTGAGAAAACAAAAATAAAGATAAACCAAAGAAAATATAGAGTTCTTCCTTTGGAAGAAAATGGTGTAACTCAAATGGCCTCCCAATATTTGTATTAATCTAGATAAAAAGAAAGAGTCACTGAATATGAATCAGTGTAGCCTAAAAGACAAGTAATAATGGCCAAGCTATCTTATCAATGGGACATTTAGGCATTCTGTCAGACACATGGGAGGACTAATGTAGGTGCTGACATCAACCCTAACCAAGGTAATTGAACTAAAAACCCAGCTAGAGTTGGTCTGGTTCATATACAACTATGGCTAAACAACTAAACTCATAAATAAACTCTTACCTGTGTTCTAAACACGCAAATGAGGGCTGGGAGCTATTAGAGAGTACCATCTAAGCCATTAACACATGGAAATCATTTGGGACAACATTACTTTAGCATGACAATAACGGTGAATATGGGGGGAGAGGGACCTGCCTTATTCCCTGCTCTTTTGCCTATGATTCAATTTGACAACCCACTATTGAATGTGGTCTGACCACTCGACGTGGCAGTTATGGGTCTAACCTAAAGCCTATATAAACTAGACAATGGTAAATGAAATAAAAAAAAAAAGAGTATATGTCTCTTTTCACAATAAGCTCTAAATAACTTACCATCACAGGGGCAACTAATCGTACCTAACCTCGTCAGCAGCATTTTCAAGCATTCAGATAATGAAATGAGAGCATTACTAGCATTGGGAAAAGGCAATCATAAATGTCCAATGGATATTCATCCAGAGTGTTAATCAGAGAACCTATATGAGAGGTTTCGAGAATTTTTAATTTTTTAATACTCCAATTACTATTAAAATTTACTTAAAAAAGTCAATGGAGGCTTTTCAAATATTTACTTTCAATATTATAATAGTAATAATAATAATAATAATAATAATAATAATAATGACCATTATTTCAAAGTTGTATGATACATTTGTCCTAGAGTGCATACTCATGAAACTTGAAAATCAAACTAACTCAACTATCATGGGTTGGGGTAGTTTTTCTTAGTTTTATTAAGAGTTGAGTTTGATTTTAGGTATGAAGATCTTAACCCAATTATTTCAGTACAAGTTTGAGTTAACATATTTTTTGGATTTGATTCATGATTTTCTTTACATGAAATAAAGAATTATGCTATAGGCTCAAATCAACTCAAATTGAATGGACTCCATTGAGATTGGTTGAGTTGGATTTATTCAGCTTTATAAGATGATCTTGGTTTGGTTTTGATCCGGACTTGATAAAGATCAGGCTAGTCACATGTTTACAGTGATCCAAAATTGAACTTACCCACCATGTACATTCCTAACATACACTATAAAAATATGTATGAATACATTTTTCAAATTTGTAGAGTTTTTAACAAATGGTCAAAAAATGAACTAAAAAGGGACTATAAGTATTTCCATTTGTAACCAAGTTAACATCTGCTACAAATATTATTAATATTTCTATAGTTTTGCTTCAATTATCGTATCGTTTAACTAAAAAAATCGAAGCACCAATGAAAAATTTCAATAGATTAATCAATGTCATAAAAATTCCAACTAACTAAAGATCTCTTAACGTTTTCTTAGTCATTATATAATTTAGAATGTTGCATTAAGATCATAGATAAATTATCAATTTAAACATGTTTATAACTTAATTAAAATTAAAACAATTTCATGCATGATATATATGTAAGTGGTGAATTTTTTTAACTATTATAAAATTTTATACAAACTTCGTGCACATGTCAACGTGAGTTATTAAATAAATGAAAGTTAAATGTAACTTTAAGAAATAATTAATGACAAATTTTATAGAGTAAATAGAAAAAGTTAGTAGAGAAGAAAAAGAAAAATGAGTCTCTCTCTCTAAAACTCTCTCTCTAAAATTTGAAATTTATGCCACCTTTGAAGGTTAGGGTTCACCATTGTAGACTGGGTTGCTAAGAGAGCTATTCATAAAAAAATCTTCAAGTAAAGGAAACTTGAAGAAGGCAATTAATATGGCTAGTTCTTTAGAGAAATCCAAACTCGCCACATTGGTGACAAGCGGTTAAGGTGTGTAACCAGAGTTAACATTTAAGTGGGAAGGCAGCTGAAGTGTTTACTATTACTGATGTAAAGTGTGAGGAGAACAATCATACTTGCCATAAGTCTGAGATGAGTGGAAAGGAAGCTAAGAGTTCTTCGGGAAAAGAAAAGATTACACCAGAGAGAAATCTTTAGATTTTGAATCAATGGCAAGATCATGTTGAAAAGCCTCTCATGGAGCACGGAAACCAAGCTGAGGAGGACCCCAGTGTAGGGTTTAAACAAGTGATAAAAATGGGAAGTTTGGAATCTTCGAGATCTGATCCTTCGCAAGTTCAAGAAACTCCTCCACATATTTAGGCCCAATCTAATCGTCCATCTTGGGCAGGGGATGTATAGGAAGCTAAAAGACGTGAGGTGATTGAAGCAATTGTTAGCCTTTCTGCTATTGGGCAAATGAGTGTTCCCCTAAAACCCAAATAGTGGACCAATTAGGTCAAAAAAGATGAACAACGCTTAAAGATCAAATTCATAAATCCATCCTATGTGAATCAAAAAATAGAAATCAAGCTCCTAACTGAGGTTTTTAGAATTGGTGCTCCTAGATGGGAAACTTTGTTAGCTGGTTTTTTGTTATATAAGAAATGTCTTCACCCCGTCGTTCAATAGCGGACCTAGGATTTTGGGTAAGGGGCAATATAAAAAATTTTGTATTGAGTGGAGAGTAAAGTAAAATTTTATAAATTTTGGGAGGGGGCAAACACTATATTATATCAAAAAAATCTTAAAATATATAAGGGTATTAAAGGATTTTCAAAATTTAAGGGAGGCCGAACACTATTTTATATGAAAAAATCCTAAAATCTATGAGAGTATCAAAGGATTTTCAAAACTTAAGGGGATGCAGCCCCTGCTCGTTCCCCGTTAGGACTACCCATGATGTCATTAAATGTTAAGTAAATTATGAGGCAAATTGGATTTGTTTGAAGTCTTATCTTAATGTAATGACTATTAACTATTCAAATTTGAATCGATTGAAGGTTGCAAAGGAGTATTAAAAGGTGGTCCCTAGCACACAAGAGAACAACCTCTTTTCCTCTAGAAATGGCTATCTTGGTGTGTCATTTGATAAATATGAGTGTATAGTTTTTCCTATTTGTGTTAACTTGTATAATGTACCTCTTAAACTCTGGTCTAGCTTGGGTTTGAGTTATGTTGCAAGTGCAATTGGGAGACCTATTAAAACTAACCCTCTTAAAGCTTTTGGTAAAAAGATCAGCTTTGCTAGGGTGTGTATGGAAATCTTTCCTTACACAAAGCTTCCATATGAGTTTGATCTTTTGTTGGAGGATGGAAATTCTATGAGGATTACAATTGAGCATGGCTAGATTCATAGAAGTTATAAGAAATGTAATGCTTATGGTCATCATTCTAGCAATTTCAAGAAACCTGCAGTGAAACAATGGGTTCAAAAGGTTCAAAGGAAGACTAAAGAAGAATACAAAGGTGATGAAAGTGAGTGGATTCCTGTTCAGAATAAGAATAAGAAATTGTCTGCCAATGATTAAGCTGTGAATAGTAAGGGTTCTAGGTAAAGTTCAGCTAATAGTGTTACTTAGAAGGAAGAGAAGGAAGTTATTGTTGTTGACAATTTATTTAATATTGTGATTTAGGAAAAGAATGATATAGAGTCACCTGTTCAACCTCTGTGTAGGAAGCCTAGCTCTGCTATAAAGAAAGATGAGAAACATGTTCAAAGAAATAAGGATTTAAATGCTATCCAGACTACTAAAAATACAATTGTGATTGATCCAGGAATGGAGGAAGGCCCTTTTCTAAGGAATCCTGGAAAGCTCCCCTTGGAACAAAGTGTTCAACACGTCCCTATTGCTACTAGTACTAAAGATTAAACCTCTAACCCTTTTCAATGATTTGTTTAGCTTTATAGAAAAATAAGGAGTTGAATAACCCTGTAAAATGTAAAGAAATGTTATCTTTTGTTAAGAAACATAATGTATTTTTCTGGGTTTACTTCTCACGCCCCAAGTCTCATCACCCCAAAGAGTGAGCACTAATGGCATGCAATCACATACGAACCTCCACAAAACTTTGATCAGAGTTATACAACCACCTTGGAACTAACCTTAAAATAAAATAATAATATATAATAAAGCCCTGGTCTTACCCAGACTGCAATGCTAATATATAATTAAGGTTCACTCAGCCTAATACAATCCACCTTAAATAAACTTGTACAACTTGTCACTCTATTGAGAACATCAAATGCACATTTAACTAATCTAAGATGAAATAGAAAGATAATATGAAACTTTAAATCAACTTTTCATTACTAGGCCCATCTTAATCCTGCAACCACAACTGTAGGGGAGTGAGCATTAGTCCATGTTTGTCCACTTTAACACACAAGCATATATAATATATGTCCTACCATGCTACTAATGTGAACATACTATATAATAATGCATTTCACTCAAAAAATGCTATTTCATATTTTAAACATGTCACCAACTAAAGTATATCAATAACAACATATTCCATATATAATCCAAATTAACGTACGACATAGTACCCTAACAAGTTAATATTATGTAACAGGTAATAGTTTCAACTGATAATAAATCAAGCATCGTTTTACAACACTATCAAGAGTATTAAATTTTTAAATAATAACAATAATTCTATCATTCCCAAGCAACATATTGATATTATTAACATTATCTTATAATTAGATGAGCATCCATTATTCAATGCACATTAAATCCTACCCTTAATAACTCATAAATTCCGTAGATTGTTAAATTTTGTTTTTCTAAAATCTAAATTCTAATAATCGTCATATTCACTACATTATTTCAGTTAATTATTTCTTTTCTGTTCCACATATTGATACTCATAATCCATAGGAAAGTGTTCCCTACTTTTATAGACTACTTACAAAATTAACATAACCACTTATTAATTTTCTAATTCACACCTGGATAATTAATTCTTAAGAATTATAACCATATTCATTTGGACTAGTTAAAGAATTGTTATTTAACTTTCCACAACCGAAACCCTTGACCATATTTCCATGTTACATTATCACATTTTCTTTCCAATCAAAACCAATTATTATAATTTTAATTATGTTAAACCCGCACAATCACCCACACACACACACACGTACACACACACACACACACCCCACCCCCACCACCACCGCCGCCACCACTTCCAATCTTTACCGTTTTCGTTTTTATGTGCCAATACCTAACGAAAACGATAAACTAAGTCGTCGTATTTATGGACTAATATCTAATGGTCACGATGAACCGAGTTAATGTCGTACTATAGGCTACTAACCTACTGGCACAAACGACTAACTCCTACGTAGGTTTAGAGACTTTCAACTTAAGGGCATTCTCTATACCTTTCTTATTTTCCACCACATCTCATCACACAAACATCACAACACATCACCTACACACACAACTGTTACAAAATCCTATATTCCTTAACACATTTGTCATTCCTATTTTCAAACCATTCCTTATTCTCACCTAACTATTATTTTCATGTTCTATCATATTTAAGTAAACCAATGTTAATAATCTTTCATACTCCCATCTAATTACTATTTCTTTTTTCAATAATTCAAGAATCAATATATCTATTTTACAACACACATTCTTATTTTTAAAAATTTTATCACGTTTTCCAATACTACTTTTCTTGTTATCCTTTTATACCATTTATCAAGTCATCTAACTCAATTAATAAGTCAAATGTCATCATATCTGATTATTAATGACCTGAATTATCCATTCTACCCACCCAATACATTAGACACTAACCACTTATATTACCAATGCATACAAGATTATACTGATGCCTACCAGACTTTTAGTTTTATGATAAAAGGGTAAACTTAACCAATTCCTCAAAATTATTCGCAACCTCTTATTTCATATGTCAAATAAGTTTTAGTTATTCGCTTAAACTTTATTGAATCAAAACAAACCTTATTTATTTTATCTTGTAATTAGCTTAAGTTACAGTTCTTTTTTTTTTTTTTTTTTTGGGTAATTCGTGACAGTTCTATTTTGTTAACTAGTGTTAATTTATCAAATATAATTTCTACCAATTGAAACTAATCATATCAAAGAATAGAAAATAAGTACATCAAAATTCTTATAGTCTTATAAATGACTTTTGCTATACCAATAAAGTTATAACTCTTCACATGCATAACCTATATCAAGCTAGTCATATTATTTGCATTGAAGTGTAAAAGATAATTCAATCAAACTTCTATAATCAAATACTTCCATTTGTGATTTTCATTACATTTCCTTTATATTTTGCAAACATATACCTTATATATAAATATATCATTACTTCACTACTCCCTAACCACAAGGGGTTGTCACAGTCTTAACCACAGTACATTTTCACTTAATATCATCTTATCATCTTCTCTTTGGAACTCTCAATTATTTCTTTTGTAAACTCTATTTACTTAAATTATTAACATTCCAAAAATCTATTCATTTCATTTAAAACATTCATCTTAAAGCAAATGATTTGGAACATTAATATTTTGGGTTTTTTTATAAAAATATTTTCCTTTCTTTTAATCCTTTTTATTCATAAAATTATTAATGCATTACATTTGATAAGCAAAAAGGGGCACATAGACCAACCCTGCAATCGCAACATCGTATTATCTCTTTCCACTTTCCTCACATCTCTTATTCATCATCAACAACTTATCATCATAACGAATCATAATATCATAACCATTACATGTAACAATTTACCACTAACAATAGCAGGCTCATATCATTTATCCTTCAACATCACATAACATAATGAACTTTCCTTTAATATCATTCCTCAATTATTCAAATCATATTCATCAAATCATACACTTCTTATTTGTTAAATTGTGATATCATTTATTTTATAAAAATGTTCTTAAAATCATTCGGCATTTAAAATTTAGGCTAAAACATGCTTTACAAAGTAAAATGAGAGAAAATTAGATTTCTTGTAAGGGGTGCACACATGGGCCTAGGACCGTGCTCCCGAGTGGGTGGTAGAGGCATAAAGGCAAAGCTTTGCTCCTGGATTTCTTTGGTTTCATAATTTAAATCTTAAATTGGTTGAAAGAAAAGTTAAATTCTTATAATCTCTTGTTTCAAATAACACCAGAGTACTTACATGAACCTAATGAAATGATCAATTTGAGATTTCAACAAGTATGAATCAAGATATGTAATTACATTTATTTTCTTCCCCACAAACATATACATACATATATACACGTCTATCACCTACATTTTCTTCTCCAAAATGGATTCAAAACTCTAAATAAACATAATAACGACATCCTAGCATCGTCTACACATCATATAAGCAAATAAAATTCATTAAACCCCTACCTTAAGCTCTCTGTGAAGAAGGAAATAGAAACGATTCACTGTCAGAAAAACTTTGAAAAATTGGAAAACTTTACATGCTCAAATGATTACTCCTAACACTAAGATAATTGCACCATTGCATTGAAAACTACTCTAATTGCGTATTTGTAAGGCTAATTTGAAATTGACAAGTTTGAAAGGCTTATTTTTCTTCGTCTATCTCCCGTTCTTGGCTTTCTCTCTGAACCAAACACTCGATCTCACTTATACACACACAAATATATAAAATGCAAGCTTAAGAGGGGAAGGAAGACAAGGTCTATGGGCTTAGAGTGGCTATCCCTCCCTCTCCTTTTTCACGTCCATAGCTGAGAGTGAGAAGACATGAGTGACGCACAGTAGAAAAAAATTAGATTAGATCAGAGTGCTAACATAAGCACCCCATGCTCACGAGAGTAGGAGGGCAGGTGCACGACCCCATCTATGTGCAAGGGCAAAGCTACACAGGTGCCTGGATGAACCTCTAAATCCTAAAAATTTTCTAATTTTATCCAAAAATGAAATTTAGCCCAAGAATGAAGAAAAATCATGAATTTTGAGCTTGAAAATGACCTCTACTGGGTTGACACTTATTGTCATGATGACGGGCATTAAATTCCTTTTTCGAAAAGGTATTATGAGCCCTGCAACTCATTGCAAGTCAAAAGTTATTACCAAAAGAATATGCATAGTAAAATCTTTTGGGTCCACTAATTCCTGTGAGTTTTCTTAGGTACTAAGATTGTAAACCACATCTCAATACATTTAGAAATAAAATAATATTTTTAAAAAAATATGGATCATCACATTACTTGAAGCTAAAATTAAGCTGAATAAAAGTAACAGGATTAGAAGAAAATTTCCTGCTAATTGGGGGTTTATTAATGACTCTCGTGTTAATAGTAGATTTGGGTTGGTTGGAATTCTAATGTATGCACAGTTAGCAAAGTTCACGAAAATGGTTAATCTATTTTCTGTAATGTTATTTTGCTAAAAATAAACATTCTTGTTATATGACTTTTGTACATGGAGCTAATACCCTTGCTGAAACAACCAGTCTATGCAAGTCTATCACTTAAGATTTTGTATGTAATGCAGACAATGCTTGGTTGGTTTTAGGAAATAAGAATACTATATTCTTTTAAAAGAAAAGGTGGATCAAAAGATTGGCATCCTTATATGAATAGTCTTAATGAATGTTTTGAGAAGACATGTTTCGAGGATCTTAATCACTGTGGTAACTTCTTCTCTTGGCACAGTAGAAGATAAGTGGGATTGATTCAAAGGAAAATTGACAAAGCAACTATTAATGTGAATTAGTGTTCTCTTTTTAATAGTTCCTATGCTCAATTTCTTCCTATTGATATTTTAGACCATTACCCCATCATTGTGTATACAGGAAATAATTTTTTTAAAAGAAATATCCCTTTTAAATGCTTCAAATGTTGGGCTAGCCATGAGGAATTTTTGTCTGGGATGATAAAAGGCACCCTATGTTTAAGGTTTACCAAAATTGAAAAGGGTTAAGGTAGAACTTCATAAATTCAACAATCAGAAGTTCAAGAATGTTGGAGTTCAACAATGAGAAGACCTTTGCCAAAGCATGCCAAGGTCTCTTGTGTAGTCCGAAATGGTCAATGGAGATGGCCTAGAAGATCCCACACATGGGAGCTCCTGGAAATCATCCTTGAAGATCCCCCTAACTATCTACCAAGCCCACACATGCAAAATGAGTTTATTTGGATGGTGTCAAGGACAAAAGGCTACAATGCTGCAGCTACTTAGGAAGCAACTCGAAAGCAAGCTCCAAAGGTAAGCTAGCATCATCTCCTTTAGTTCCCCAACCATATCCCTAGACATAACTTTGTTTTATGGCTTGTTATAAGAGAAAGGCTCAATACCAAAGACAAACTAATAGCATAGGGAATAAATGTTGATCCATCATATATTTTATGTGGGAATGGCTATGAAGACATAGAGCACTTATTTTTTCTTTATCCCTACTCTGCTGAACTAAGGAAAGCCATACTAGATAAATGCTTTACAACTAAAACTACCTTGCCATGGAAGGAAAAAATTACATGGGCTATTGGGAAGTTCAATGAGAAAATCTTCAGCAATATGATAAGCAAAATAGCTTGGGCTGCCAATGGTGTACCATCTTTAGAGAGAGCGGAATACTAGAGTTTTTAAAGAGCTTTCTTTAAAGAGCTTTCTTCTCCTATCTCCAATATAATTAAGAATGTAATATATGATGTTAGAATAAAATGTTCTTATCTACCTATCACTAGAAACTCTATTGTAAATATTGATTTTTGTCAAAGCTGGAAGATTCCCTTTTGTAACTAAAAAGTTGATATACGGGGTATCCCCCTAATATGATGTAAATTTCTCCCACTAATCCAAATTACACTTAGTTACCAAAAAAAAAAAAAAGAGAATACTGGAGTTAGAGTAGACATGATTAGGCATAATCTTCATACAATTTAAAAGCAGATAGATAATATAGGTGAGAACAAGACACTAGTAGAGATGGAAAATAATCTCTCAAAGGAGCTTATTGATTGTCTAAATCAATAGGAGAGTATTTGGAGGCAAAAGAGCAAGATTCTGGCTCAAAGGAGACAAGAATACTATATTCCTCCATAATTCTCTCTCTCTCTCTCTTTTTTTTCTTTTTTTGGGTAATTTCCTCCATAGCTCTCTTAAGGCTATACAAAACAAGAATATGATATATACTAATCAAAAATCTAATGGTTCTTGGTTGGATAAACCTAAAGAAGTTAAGGAAGGAAATCCCTTCTTCTTACAAGGAGCTACTTGGAACTAAGTGTGTAGATTTATATATTGGAAAGCAATATCTCTCTAAATTCTAGATAATTATCTTCTCCTAAAAACTACCCTAGTAATGAAGAGGCCCTTTTCTACAAAAGGACATCAAGAAAGCTATATTTTCTCTTCACTCCAACAAAGCCTTAGAGCCAAATAGGTTCAGTGCTCCTTTTTTCAAGACCTCTTAGCGCATTATTGGTCGAACATTATTGAGGAAATTCAGTCCTTTTTTAGCTCTGTATCTCTCCTAATGCAAGTTAGTAACACTATAATTGCCTATAACCTAAATGTCTTAATCCTCCTACTATCTCTGATTTCAAGCCAATTTCCTGCTGCAACACACTTTATAAATGTATTTCCAAGCTCCTAGTAGAAAGAATTAAGCCAGTGCTTTGAAATGTTATTAATCCTACTTAATTAGCTTTTGTTAAAGGTGGAAGGACCAGTGATAATATAATTTTTAGCCCAGGAACCTTTAAGAGATTATCATAAGAATGGTGCAATTCCAAGGTGTGCTCTCAAAGTTGATTTGAAGGAAGCTTATTTAGTGAGATGAAAATTTATCTATGATATTTTGGAGCTTATGGGCTTTCCCGAGAATCTAACAGGGTGGATTAAAGCTTTGTATTTCCTCTCTCATGTTTTCTATTAGTATTAATGGGTAGCTTGAAGGATACTTTTGAGCTAGGAAAGGTTGAGATAAGGAGATCTAATAGCCCCATGTTTATTTGTTATTTGCATAAATGTCCTTTCTAAGATCATTCCTAAGAAGGTGCAGATGACTGGGAAATTTGATTTCCACTGGAGATTCAGCAAAACCAAAACTTCCATCTTTGCTTTGTTAATGGCTTAATTCTCATTCAGTAAAAGTCCCCATATCTACTGTAGACCTTTTTTCAAGATTCTTAGGACTTGTGCCAAACAAGAATAAAAGTGAGATTTCCTTATCTAGAGTTTCTAGTGTTAGAATCAAGAATGCAGCGGAAGAGATTTTTAAAATTTTTTTAGAACGATCATGCATGAAATAATATAAACTTCTTATCATATTGTATTCAAAATACGAAAACAAATTCAAATCAATAAACAAAACCTGACCTTTCATCGTTTCTTAATTTGATCTTAGTTTGTTAAAGAACAGTAATTTCCCAAAGGTTAAGACTCCCAAGTCTTTTATTCTTTTTTCTATTAGGATCTTCTCAAAACTTTTCTGATATCTAGGGTTGTGTGGGCAACTAAAATGACTATCTTTTTATACAGTCAAGAGTAAGGACCTTGGTGTAAATAAAATTAAGTTAACTAATTAGGAAATTACCCATAATTATCTCATAATTACAAATACATCTTCTAATAATTATACCTTACTCTACTAAAAAGATATAATTGAACTACAACCTAGTCTATTGAAATAATCTCATAAAACACTTTATTCGCTCTTTAATTCTGCAATTAAGCTCCTCCATTAAATATTAAGACAATTCGAATTAAGAAGCCATCCAATTCTAATTGATACTTCCCTCTATATTCTAAGAACTATTATTTTAATCATCTTGTATTGGTCACCATCTTAATAACATATTATTAACACGACCAGATCCGGATTTAATGATTAGTTAATATTCTTTATATGGATAATATCCCTATCTCAAATGAGATTGTCGATTACTTCTTGATAGTGTACGTTCCCTAATTTTATGCAATGACTTCCCAAAACACTACACCTATGACTTCCTAAAACACTGAGGTGTAGGCTTAATGGTAATCGGCCTCACTTCTAATGAATTAAAATCATCATTATATAAAATAGCGTCCATCACTATACTAAGATTTAGAACAACTACTTAAAGCGAACATAAAAACTACATCAATACCGATAGCATAACTTAAAACTATTTCTCATCATTGTCCCATTCATTGCCTTCCACACCAACATTTTAAATTCAGAGTCCATTGCTTTAATGATTGAGATAAATCATTCTATTAAATAGAAATCTAAAATATTATAATCTTTTAATTAAGATGTTCCCATTTCATCACTGACTATGAACAAATCTAGATTAATTAATACTTATATTCATATCTCTTCTATATGAAACACTTTCATACACAAGAATCAAGTTCTTTAATCAATCAAGGATTACATTCATCACATAAAATACATGCATCCACACAAAATGAAAAAACCTTAAATAAACTAAATGAAGATTCTTCATTAAAATGAAATCAACGCATCATCTAATATTTCTTCAGGGGATACATCCTAACATCTAGAAGTGTCAAAGAGAGTATATTAGAACTTGTTGGTTTTCAATTGGGCAAACTGCCATTGAAATATCTTGGTGTTCCTCTCATTCCTTACAAGTTCAAAGCTACAAACTATCAACCAATGGTGGAAAAGAATTTGGGAAGAATTCAGAGCTAGATTTCAAGATTTCTCTTATATGTTGGAAGAGTGTAATTGATCAACTTAGTGCTATTCAACATGTAATCTTGCTGGAGCACTTATTTTATTTTGCCAGTGGCTATCATAAGAATGGTTGAACATAAATTTAGAAGATTGATTCCATTGGTGTGGTACTACAATAAACGCATCAACAGCAAAAATTTCTTAGGACCAAATTACCTTGCTATTAGAGGAATGAGGCTTGGGCAGCAAACAAATCAAGAAACAAAGTAAAGCTACTATGATGAGATGCATATGGGAAGTGTCACTCAAGCATACAAGTAAAAGTACTTAGACAATCTAGAGTAAATCAAATCTACTCAAAGGAAGGTATTTTTGAAATATGAAAGCTCCTTATGATTTTTCCTGGACTTGGAATAAAAATTCTTCAGTTAAGATTTAGCTAAGAAGTTTATAAAGTATAGCATAAGGAAAGGCAACACTGCATCCCTTTACTTTGATTGTTGGCTTCCTACAGGGCTTATCTACTCCAGCACCATAGATAGGATAATTTATGTGCTAGACTTGTGTCTCATTATGACTCACGGGAAAACATAAAAGGTTGGGAGTTATAGGGTTTAACCCTATAGTACGAACTACTTTATTTTAAGCAGGTTTTTTAGTCCAATTTTAATTGGATTTCATGTTCATATATATTTAGGACGTGTTGTATATCAGAGCTAAGTTCAAATTAGGCTTTTTAAAGGCTAGGGTTGAGAGAAAATGTAAGAAGAAGCGATAGGGTTGTCTAGGATTGTTTGAGGTTCTCTCATATCTATTTTGTAATTCCTTACTCTATTGTTAAAGTTTCTTATAGTTGAAAACCAATTTTACCATGCCCGTGGATGTAGAAAAATTACCAAACCACGTAAATCTTGTGTTCTTCTATTGTGTGATTTTTTTGTGTTCATTTGTGAGTTTGCCATTATTTATAAAAGGGTTGCTAAAAGATGTTCCAGGGTCTCTGCAACAATATTATGATTCTGAACTTAGTCAGAACTTAAAGGTGAAGACCATTGTCTTTATTAATTAAAAGAAGTAGCCTGCAGCAAATTCTATTGAGTTTATTGACCTTAAAAAAGCTATAACCCTTCTTCCTCCTCCAAATTGCAGTAAGGATGACCAAATTGTTTAGATTCCTAATCCTAATGGCTGCTACTCCATTCATTCTACTTGGAAAGCTCTCAGAACTGAGGGTTCCCCTATACCTTAGAGCTTCCTAGGTAAGTTCAAAGGTTTTATTCCTAGCCATAGCTTTTATATTATGGCTTGCAATTTAGTAGAAACTAAATACTCAATATAAGGTAATGTCATATGGGTATGTTTGATTGGGGCAATTGGACGATAAAGTATAAGTAATATCATGAGATAATATATGAGATTGAATATAACATAAAATTAATTTTTTATATGAGATTATATTTTTGGTGTTTAGTTGATAAGATATAAAGTGAGATAAAAAATATGATTTGACAAGAGATATGAAAGAAAATAATTTTAGACCTTTAGATTTTAACATAAAGCAAATCTAAGGATGGGGTATACATAATACCACAACCCCTATGTGATGGTATATACCCCATTTTAGGGGATTAACAATCCGAATGGATTGCTCATCCACTCTCTTTTTGTTATTATTAAACACAGAATTTGTAGGTCCCACAAGATTAGGAATCCAATCCCTTCTTTAAATCCACCAAACAAATACTTCCTATGGTATTTGCAATACTATAAGATTTCATTTTTGTGGAGTTGATGCGGAGGATTTGGACCTTTTTTGTACAGTGTGCCTTCGTCTGTAGAGTATGGACAACTATACCTTTATCAGTTAATCATTCTTTTACAACTTGCACTTGGAATCAATTGGCACTTGGAATCAATTGGTAAATTGGGCAGTGGTGAATCTCAAGAAGTCCTCAGTTAACAAAATTATATTTAGTGCTACTGTTTGTTTTCTGTAGAGGCTTAGGAATTCCCTAACTTTTGAGGAAAGATCTCTTGATACTGGTAGTGCAATTAAACAAGTGCTAAATCTTGCTAATGTAAAGAGGAAGGACATGGAAAAGAGAACTAATAGTAAAAGTTTTTAGTTTTTGTACAGTTGACATCCTTGAATAGCTTGTTTCTAGCCATACTAGAATACCATTTTGCATAGTACTAATTTTCCTCCGGTGAGCTTGTCCACTAGAAGAAGCTAAGGTATTGTATACCCCTAATATTTGTATATTATTTTAATTAATATACTTATTCTTACGTATTAAGAAAATAGAAAAAGGTTTAAAAATAGAGGCATTAAAAAAAAAGGCCCAGGGGGGTGTTTGGATTTTGGGTTCTCATTTTCCACCATCTAATAATGCTATACTAAGGGCTCATTTGATAAAACTGTCAGTTTTTAATTTTTGTATTTAATTTTTAAATTTAGTTTCAGTTTTTATGCTCAATTTTTTATTTCTAGCTTTCATTTTCATAATAGAAAAAGGTAACATAAACTTAAAAATGCATTCGGTAATGATAGTTGTCAGTTGATAGTTATAGTAGTTAATTAATTAAATTTAATTATGTTGGCTACATTATTAGTTAAAAATAATCTAATATAATAAAAATAAAATATATTGAACATAATTTATTATATTATTTTTTAAAACTATTTTAATTAAATATATTTTATGTTAATTAAATTAATTAATTTAATTAACTTAACCTAATTTAATTTACTTAATTAATTAAATTTTTAATTAATAATAATTTAATTAAATAAAATAAAATAAATTAAATATAATTAATTATATTATTTATTAAAAATAATAAAATAAAATATTTTTTTCAATTAATTAAATATAAATGTAATTAATTTAATTTATTTATTATTAATTAGTCATTAAATTATAATTTTATTAATAATAATTAAATTCAATAAAAATAAGATACATTAAATATAATTTAATTAAATTATTTATTAAAAATAATAAAATAAAATATTTTTCCAATTAATTAAATTTAATTATAATTAACTTATTTTATCTATTATTAATTAGTCATTACATTATATTTAAATATAATTTCATTTATTAAGTAAATTATTGATAAAATTAATTATTAATTAAATTATATTTAATATATTTTTATATATTTAATGTATTAATTTAATATATTTAATATATAATCGCATATATTAAATTAATTATTGATAAATTTAATTATTAATTAAATAATATTTAATATATAATTTACTAAATTAATTCAATAAAAATAAAATATATTAAATATAATTTAATGATATTAGTTATTAAAAATAATTTAATAAAATATTTTTTAATTAATTTAATTTGGTTAATTATTAGTTATAAATAAATTGTATTCAATAATTAATTTAATATATAAATAACATATTATATATCTTAAATTAATTATTGATAAAATTAATTATTAATTACATTATATTTATTATATTTTTATTATATTTAATATATAATTTAATATATTAATATAACATATGTGAAATAATATATATTTATATTGATGGTAGCTAGGGGTGGGTAGAGCGGTAGCTGTGAAGATCCAAAATTTTTGATAAATAAAATTGTATTTATTCTATTATTTATTTATTTATCCAAATTTTTATTTTCTCTTATTTATTTTTATTTATGTTATATTTAATTTGCAATTAGTGGGATGTATATCTTAAATGCTAATTTATACTTTTATTAATGTGCTAGTGTGCATGTATATATTTAATGCTAGTTTTATATATACTTGTATGCGTGATGGGTGAATTTCGATTAGTCAAGGGAAGAGAGAGGTGGTTTCCATTGGTTGAGAGGGAAGGTAATTTCCATTGGCTGAGGTGGGTGGCAACGAATTAATGAAACGTGGGGAAGGCCAAAGGTTGGCTAAAGGGGATTCAAAGCATGGCTTCCATGGGAAGCTTGGGAGTGAGTTTTAATGAGAAATTTATGAGCAATACACATACCTATTTGGGTGAGTATGGATAAGCATTTTGTATATTTAAACACTCGACAAATAGTTCCTAGATTTTTTCCCTCAGCACTTTATCTAGAGAGAGAAAGAAAGATAGTAGAGCCGTTGCATCGTACTTGCAAGATCGTGTAAGGAAGAAGAAGAAGAAAAAAAAGGGTTCCTCTTGAAATCCTTCAAGGTGCCTTCGGGTTGGATTCGTGAGTAGTTCGGAGTAAGTTTCTTACTGGAGATTTTCGTAGAGAGAAAAGGACCAACTTAAGTTGGTAGTAACGCAGTACACACCAATCATCTATGTGTGTAGTGAGGTAGGTGGGGTTTAGCATATAGATTTTGGTATCTTTCATGTTTTGCAAAAATAAATTTGTGTATGATTTTATGTATATGTGCAAGAGATGAAAACTTGTTCTATGAATTGATTATTGATTAGGTGAAATTCTGAAACTTCACACTGAAATGGGTACATTGTTTTTTTGTAAAAATCATACTTAGAGATTAAATTAAATCTTGATATTTTTATCCGTGCAACTAGGTATATAGAGGAGTGTCCAATAAAAATTTCAAAATTTTTGGAATTAAAATGAATTTATTAAAAATAGTTGAACTTGACTGTATGGTTGAGATTTTTATGCTAGGATCAGTACATTGTTTTTATATGAAACTCAAACCTAGGCGTCGAACTAATTTTCGATATTTTTATATGTGGGAGTGCATATCCAAAACAATATCCAGTAAAGATTTCATATTTTTTTGAGTTAAAATGAATTTATTAAAAATTGTGAAAGTTGACTGTTTGTTTTAAATTGCTGTGCAGACACCAGTTTTATTTTTGGTATAAAAATGATACCTAGAGACTAAATTAATTTCTAAAAATTTTATATATAAAATTTGAGATGTTAAATATTCTACAGTAAAATTTTTATAATTTTTTGACCAATAATTTATTTTATAAAAATACTAAAAGTTGACTATTTGATTTACATTGTTACACTGACCACAGTCTGATTTTTTGGTATGAAAAGTATAAATAAAGGTCGATTTAATTTTTAAAATTTTTATATGCTAAACTAGATATGTAAATGAGTTTTTTGTAAAAATTTCATAATTTTTGGACTGAAAATAGATTTTATAAAAAGTGTGAAAGTGAGCTGTTCTGTGTGGTTCTAAATAGATGTACCCCATTTTGTTTTTCTTAAAATCTATATTAATTAGTTTATTGAATAAATTTATATTTTTATTTTTATGAAGCTGTGGTTAGTTCTAAGCATTTAAGGCTTTTGAATTAGCTGAAAATATTTTACTTTCTATTTTTCATGAATTATCAAAATTTATGTTTTAAATTCTTCTTTGTCATGACATGCTTGATATAAAATTTTGTTTATCAAGCTAGATGTATGCATATGATCTTGATATGGTTGCTTGAGATTTATTTGATAAATGTTGTAAAAAGAATGATATTTATAGAGGGGCAACATGAAACTTAGGCCCGGAATATATTTACACTAAATAAAACTCATAAAGTAAAGGAAAGAACATAAGGAATCTAATTTAGGGGTTTAACATTATGTGATATGATATTAAATAAAGGACTTGATTTTTGATATTGGGGTCGTTAAGGATACTATAAAGAATGGGCTCTAGAGCCCAAAGGTCGAAAACCTGAAACTTGCACAGGGTGGTATAGCATAACCAGTAGGTTAGAACCTATAATGCCAAGTTGGAACAAAAAGAAAAAGATGTGAAAGATGCCCAGAGTAAGCTGCAATCCATGCAACTCAAGATGAATACTGCTTCTTCACAACTTGATGACATACATGGGATGCAAAGGAGCCCATGTGACAAAAGAGGATTTGGCTACAGTGGCATGCAAGTGGACACTCTTGAAACTAAAGCTACCCCCAGTTCCTCAATGACAACAGCTTCAAAAATAGTCAAAGCTCCTCAACCCAAGAAAGGTAATCAGTCAAGAGCTTACTTTCAAAAGCCTAAAGGTACGACCACTAACTTGCAACGTAAATTTGTTCCTACATGCTTTCATTATGGTATACCTGGACACACAAGACCACATTGTCACAAATTATTTGGGCTTCCCTTATCCTATGTTGGCACTAGGAAATTCATGAAACCTAATTTTCAAATGTCAAATAGGTTTAATCCGTTGAGGTTTCAAAAGTTATGTTTTGATTCTAGACATTACATGACCAGGCCAGTGAGGAAAAACTTAAAGAAAAATTTTTCAAAACCCATTGGTCCAAAACCGAACAATTTCAAGACTCAAAATGCTTTTTCAAAATTAAGAACTATTTGGGTTAGGAAGAGTAATTTATATGTCTCCCACACCCCTAAGAGTCTTGAAGGGGTGAGCTTTGATGTGTAAAGGCAAATTTTTCTTTCATGAACTAGGTTGTGCGTCATGGTTTATTTTACCTAGTTCCATGAAATCACATAGATTAGATAATTTTTTTTTTTTTAGATAATTGATTTTTTTTGGGTGCGATTGTTATTTCTTGTGATATTCTTGCATGTTTAATTGCCTCATACACACTTCAAAATCACATGATTAAAATTGTTGATTTACATAGTGTCATAAATTTGAACTACTTGATGAACTTGAATTCTATGTTTTGTTGTTCCTTGTCATGGTAATGGTGTGCCAATTGTAATTGCACAAAGTTTAGTACATCATGAGAAATCTATTCCACTACTCAATTATTTTAATAAATTCTCCTTTTTTAGGCTTGGTTGCTCTTGAGTTTACATAAAAAAAAAAAAAGAGAAAATCACTTGGAAAGGGCTACCATATGGGATAGAGTGAAAGCTAGCCTGTTGACGTTCGGGTTATCAAAATAACCACCCTCTGGGTTTGACAATACAGGAAGAAGGCTACGTACCCATAAAGTGTGTGAAAGCCGCCAAGAATAAATAAAAAGAAAAATGAGGAAAAGAAAAAAAAAATGTGATTGTTTCTTGGTGTTTAGTTGAAAACAATGAATTGAGGAGTATTTAGTTGAAGAGCTAACACTGCATATCTTACTCAATTCAATTCAAAGTCCAAAATGAGTAATTTTAAAATTCATGCGAGTTCGTGAAAAGTGTTAATCATGTTGCACTTAAACTTCATCTCACACACTGCACAGGCATTTAACCATTGGTATGACATGTGTGAACAACTCATGACATAAATAGTAGGGTGATTCTTGTAATTTTTATTTGTTACTATTTATGTATAGTCAAAATTTTGAATTGGTGTTTAGTTTTGTGTTTGAGAAAAGGAATGATTTGATCAAGATTATCCTTTGTACCTTCATGTTTGTCAATTCATGTCAAAAAGGGGGAGATATATAGTTAAGGGAGAGAATGTTTGAAAAGAAGTTAGTTAATAGAGGGGGAGAACAATTATTTTTTTTACAATTAAGGGGGAGAATATTTTGTGTCATTTTTTTTTGTTGTTTTGTTGTTATGGTTTTATTTAATGTTTAATTCTTTATTTATTCCACATGATGCCTTGATCATTTTGTTTAAGTGTGTAGCCATATAGGTTATCAGTTGGAACGTGTTGATAGAATGGATGACAAATTTACTGAGGCCTTAGTGTAGTTTGATTTTCATTTGTAATTTCATTTTTTGAGTTTTGACATGGAATTGCCAAAGGAGGAGATTGTTAAGGCTAAAATTATAAATTGGCAAATCCATGATCAAATAGAATTGTATGCACTTTAGACTTAGTGTAGGCTAAGACACTAGAGTCCTAAGTCGATTAGAATTCGAAAATGTCTCAGAAAATCAAGTTTCCAAAGGGGCTAGAAGTCTTGAAGAGGTTGAAAATCAAGTTTCCAAAATGGTTAGAAGTTTTCAAGAGGTTGAAAATCAAGTTTTCAAATTGGTTAGAAGTCCCGAAGAGGTTCGGAATTGAATAACGCAAGAAGAACGCGGGAAGACTGCATTTAGCTGTGGGAAAAAGCCAAGAGAGATTAGGACATGCGGGAAGCCCACTCTAAGTCACGGGAAGACTGTAGGAAGGCCATGGGAAGACCGCTGGAAGGCCTTCCTGTAAGTTCCCGCGAGGTACCAGCATGATAGCTTTCTGTTCTCAACTTCCAACGCGATTTTAACCTCGAAGGCGATGGATTCATGCTTCAGCTAAAACACAAAAGTTGTAACCCTTTGAGTCTTCTTTCCAACGCAAAAAGAATCAAGTCAATTGGAATTGTGAGTGAAAAGATATGGTTAAAACACTGACAAAGTGTCAAGCTGAAACTTCAGCTACACACCACTTCAATAGCCACAGCCACCTTGGTTTGTCTATAAATATCTCTTGGGGTTTTCAAGTTCAGAAAGACACGAAAAGAGAGACACACACACCAAGAGAATACACATGAGATTGTGAGCCTTAAAGATTGATCATTCTCTCTACAACTTAGCCAACACAGTTCGTGTTCAATCTGAAAAAGTTCAGATTTGAGGTTTGTGATCGCTGTGGATTCAGCATGCTGAGGATTCAACATAGTCACTAAGGAGTCAGTGTCGTGCCTTCGAGGAGTCGAAGGGCTTTTGCTAGAGGAGTTGGTGCAGCGAGGAGTCAAGCAAACATCAACGATAGTATAGAGTCGAAGAGTCGAGCAAACATCAACGATAGTATAGAGTCGAGGAGTCGATCTATAGAGAATTTAAGTTTATAACCAACATACGTTTATTTTAATGAAAGTTTTGTTTGAGGTTTTCCTTCGTGGGTTTCCTTGTTTTTGTTTATCTCGCTTTCTACATTTTTGTGTGTGTGATTGATTGATTGATCGATTGTTTGGGATCTCCATCAGCATACCTCGAAATTTCAGTTATAATATTGTGAAATTGGTGAGAAATTTACTAAGTTTCAAAGTTAATTAAGTGTTGTTTGCCTTGCATGATTAAGAAACTTATTCTTATATGCTTTATACTGAGCACACGTGGTTTAGTGCTCATCCCTCTACAGTTGATCTTACAGGGGCAGATGCTCGTGATGGACTTATGAGATAGAGTGGCTGATTTTGAATTATTTTAGGCGTATTTGAGGCGTATTGTTTGAGGCGTATTGTTTTATAGCCCCTTTATGGCACTTATTAGACATTTTGGAGTATTCTAATGGTGAATACAGCATTATTATTTCGCTTCCACTTTGATAGTATTTGATGCATGTTTATTTGTGATGGTTTTAGGGTTTAGTCTTCATGTCCCCGGGTTGCAGAAATTCGAGGTGTGACAGTAGCAGTTGTTGGCAGTGATCAGAAGTGGGTGGCGGTAATGATTAGGGATGGGCATCTCGGCCGACCCGTCTGAATTTGATCCGTTATCTGATCTGAATGGATGTGAAATTTATATTTTTTTTGGAGATTGGATCCGATTTGGATTTGATTTTTTAAAAAAATTTAGATATTGGATCGGATATGGGGATGGCATTGCCTCCGCCCCAATCTGCCCTGAATCCGATATCTAATCTGAATCTGCCCCAATCTGCCCTGATTTGTCCCGATATGTCCTAAAAAATATTTGAATAACCCCAAATCATTTGAAACCACGATGACAACATCGTCGCTATACCATGACAAACAATATTCACATTCATAATACTCTAGACTTATTGAACTTCACTATTATTATCATTAAAATGAATATTGATAAATAAATTTAAAACAAAAATTGTCATCAATTTGTATTAATTAGGGTGTGTTTGGGAAAGATATTATAAATTTAATTTTTTTTCATACTTTTGTGCAAATTAAAGTTTTAAAAGTTCAATTTATTTCTTTCATACACAAAATCAAGAAAATTTAAAAGAGGTAAATTTAAAATTTTATAATGTCTATCATTTGGGACTCTAGATTATTGAAATGTATTACATTATTTACAAAATATGTTATTATGTATTATTTTGATTTTGGAGATGAATTATTTGGTAGTAATAGGTTACATACAACTTAAGGACAGATTCGAAGGTGAACAAATAGTTTGGAGTTTTGGATATCCGTGGATATATCTGTTCTTTATTTGGAGCGAGGATAGAGGTCCAAAAAAATATCTGTTTGGAGTTCGGGACAAATTTGGAGGTAGGCAGAGGATTTGAAGTTTGGATTTGAATAATGCTATATCCGCCTCTGATCTACCCCGTTCCCATCTCTAGTAATGATGGTAGTAGTCAGCGATAACTGAATGTGGGTGGCAATCAATAGATGGTGGTTCTTGATTGTCAGTAATTGTTGTAACTAGTAGTAATTATGGAAGAAAATAAAAACTAAAAATAAAAACATGAGAAAACACATTTTTCATGTTATGCATAGTTTTTAAAAATTTTGAAAATAGTTTTTACTTTTTTGAAAACTATGAATTAAAAATAAATTTATCAAATAATTTTTTATGTTTAATTTTTAAAAAATTAAAAATAAAAATAAAAAACTAAAAACTATATAATTACCAAACGGACCTAAACGTGTTAGATGTTGTGTGGCCAATTATTTGACACGGCTCCAAACAAATGGCGGCAACCTTAGACTCCCTCCCTCTACTAATTTCTCTGCCACTTTTGTCAATCTCATTGTCATAACTAAAGGTGAGCAATTGTGAGTATGATTCAAAAATTATAGTTTTTATAATCAAGTTGGTTAATTTCAAAAATTAGAAGCAATAATTAAACTGATCAAATAATATGCATTAATTGAATGTTAACTAAATCGAATTATATTGATTTGATTACGATCTATTTGATTATATAAATTTATAAATTTTAAATTTAGATATATTTTTTTATAATTTAATTATAGAGATAATATAAGTGATACTTAAGATTTAAAGTGTGTATTTAATATTATAAATGATTTGTTGATTTTTTATACTTTTTGAGATTTCAAAAGATGAAAACCATTGATAGGAATGAATATTTAGGTTAATTATATATATATATATATATGTATGTATATTTAGGGGGCGTTTGAAGTAATAAAATGTGAAATAAAGTGAGATAATTTATTAGTTTATAATTTGTGCAGTGAGATAAAAAGTTGATAACTTTTAGAAATTTTTAGAATTTTTCAACAAATTTCATTGCGCCAAACAAACATTTAGTATATATATATTAAGTAAATATATATCTGTTATTTCGATTTATTTAGTTTTAGAATTTCAAAATCACAATCAAAACCGATAATTGTTATTTTTACAAAAAATAACTAAACTGACCATTATTAAATAAATAATCAAATCAAATTTTTTAAATTTAATCGTTACGATTCAAAAATCAAAATTTAACCAAATTATACACGATTGTTAGGTTATAAACCTAACGGCTGTGGTTTACAAGCTCCACATTATATGACCAAATTGTCCCACCAGGTTACCTTTATTTTTCTGAATCTTCTCTTGAAATTCCCTCAAGCCCCTTTGCCATGATTACCAAAAGTTGAACCATATCTCTCTCTCTCTCTCTCTCTTTCTCTCTCTCTCTATATATATATATGTATATGTGTGGTTGGATTCCATAATTGCTTATAAACATTATTTTAATTCTTTTTATTGGTAATAAATTATAGTATTTAATAATTATATGATTTAATGACATATAGTAGGGTGATTTTTTATTTAATTTTAACTCTTAACAAAATTAATTTATTATATAATTTTCTTCTGTTTTTTGGATTGTTTTCCCCTTTTACTTCATCATTGGGCAATGCGGCTTATGATGGGCCATAATATGAAAAAATAAATAAGAAAAGACTAGTTTTTCTAGTGAAAAGTTGATATGAACACATCAATTGAAAAACAAATATATTAATAATGCAACTTTACATCTTCGGTTGAAAATCTCTTTCCTCGATGATGGATAATATTTTAGATAAATATATTTTTAATTATAAGATAATATTTTATTAATATAATAAAAAATACACATTTTCAATTGTGAAAGTGTTCAATAAAACACATTTAGTGTGCATTTGGAGTGATAAAAAACAAGAAAAAAATAGTTTGGAGTAAAGAATGACGTTTAGTATTTCTTTCCAAACCGTGCTTTTTGGAGATGAATAGTGACAAAACTGTTAGAAAAGTTTCCTAAATCCATTCTAACAGATTCAAAAAATACTTCTTTTCTCTCTGAACAGCGCCAAAACTGTTAGAAGCGATCTTTCAAATCCGTTCTAATGGATTCTACACCGGTAAACCATTAGAACGGTTTATCCAAATCTGTTCTAATGGATTTAAGAAAATAGAGATAAATAAGTGACAAGGTACTCGTTTGACAAAAAAAAATGGTACTCATTTGAAAGTTTTGGACGCGAAGAATATAATTGTAAAAAAAAAATTTTGCACTCAATTAACTTCCTTACGAATTTTCAATTTTTTTAAGGAAATATTGAAATTTTTTTAAATTAATAAAGGTGAGAAAAAGTAAAAGTGTGATAAATAATTTTAGTGATTTATAGAGGTTGTTGTAGTTTTATGAAGTTTGTAAGCACTCCAAACGCACTATAAATATACAAAAAAGATAAGTGTAACAAATCTTGAGGGTAAGAAACTCATCAAATAATATGTTCAAATAGTGCCATTGAACGTATGAAAATTACTTTATAGATGACAAAGAAAAAGAAAAAATAGAACCGTAAAAGAGAGAGAGAGAAAGAAGAAGAAGAAGAAGTAGAAGAAAAAGGTTCTCGACATATCATATCTTTTTGAAAAGTAAAAGAAGTATTATAAATAAATAAATTTAATGTACAAATAAATAGCGGCATATCCGGGAAGCAAAAATACATCAGAAACCATAACAATTGCCCTCAAAATAAAAACAAGAAAGCATAGGTCAAGAATAAGCTACAACAGTTAGTAGCCAACTAAAGAGGGGGGAAGATGTCAAACATTTGTCACACCCTGGATTTTCATAACCCGAATACCCGAGGGTGATTTGGAATTATTTGTTAGGTATAAAAATAAGATGATAACAATACGCTGTCATAACCCAAATTTTCCTTCCAAACAGGAGTTGACTCGCAACAAAAATTTAAGGTATTCAAAATCCTTAGTTTATCCCAACCAATATTTATAAACTATTAGATTGAATTATTTCATAGGGTTCAATCGCAGAGTACAAAACAAAGATAAAAAATAGTATTATAGAGCCATCTAAGCATCCCAACCATATGATTAACATTACATACGAAATAAAAGCAAACTAGATCTAAACTTAATGATTACAATTATCCAACAATTATTATTACAGATCACAATAATAAATAAAGTCTTCTAGTACTGCGCAAGAAAAAAAATAGATAGCTCTTCTGGTAGAATATTTAAGAGAAATTAATCTCTTTCTAACTCATCTTTAGTATCCCTGTGCTTAATATCTTGAAAAAATATTCCCATAAAGGGGTGAGCTACTAAACCCAGTAATCATAATCTCCTAGGTGCCTATATGCAGTGGTCGTAATACTACATTGTATTAGGTGACCCAATACAGTGCATGTGATTAGGTGGCATACTGTTCATACAACAAATAATTCAATAGATCCCAACTGAATAATGTAAATTATACTTACAGCAGTTCGATGAGACTGTCACTGTAACTACTATTTTACTTATATGTCAAATAGTTTAATGTTGTTGTTTGTATCACAATAAAATCGGTGTTGCAGTGGTAGGGATCTCAGATTCAGATCTTTAAGGTCTCGGAATTAAACCTCATAGCGATATATGTTTCATATATATATATATATATATATATATTTACATCTTTTTATAAAATATTCATCTAAAGGAATTAAATATTATTAAATAATTCCAACACATCATTCATACATAAGTAAGAGAGGTTGCTAGTCATAGTAAAATTTGATAAAGGGGTTTAATCTAAATCCTCCGAGGGTAATCAAACTCCTATCTTCCTCTACCCCCAGCCTTGAGAACCGGTGACTTTACAAGCTTAGCATCCAATGCATTCCGACGGTGTCACCCACCAAAAACCTAGTCGTCGCGACCGGCTACCTGACTAGCCAGGTCAGAAGGGAGCATTTCCCAAATAAAATGCATATGTTCCCATCTCCACCTAAAAGGCCATTTCTACCCACCCACCACCCCATTGCCAAAGATAACTTTAATACCTAGTGCCTTAATTTATTCTCACCCTTTAACATTCCCAAGGGTACCTTATATGGAAATAGAACATTTTGTTTTTTTTTTTTTTTACTAGTAACTGGCAATGTTCCCGAGTGATAAATCCTAAGTAGGATTTATTTAGTCACATGCAGTATATTATAAGTTTTTATCTCAATTCATATTTCAATAATAATCCTCAATAAATCAAAGATTTAACATAGTCACCAATATTATTATCACAGAGACAGATACTACATGTAAATTAACAAATAGCAAGTAGCTAGAAATAATTTAGAATTCGAATTAGTATTTTAGTTAATTCTTTTGACAAGTTTGCTGTACTACCTTTGATAAGAATAAAATTATTTCTAATGGTATATTAATTAAGCCGAGGTTGGCAGCTTAGTGGGAGGGCGACTCTAATCGCGATTTGAAGTCGCGAGTTCGAACCTCATTGGCTTCAATCTCGATTTTTTGTCTCTTTTTCCTCTTTATTTTATTATTTTATGGAATATGAAGATAATAAATAGCTCTTAGGGCTTATATTTAATTTTAGAAAAATTTATAAGTTTTATTTTATTCTAACTGGTAAGTATAGTACATCAGTTGAACAATTAAGCCAATATGAGATTACAAAGCTAGCACAATCTAAACTTCTAATTTGGTAGGAGAATGACATTATTCAAAATAATTTGAGTAAATTCTAATCATCATATTATTTATAACCAAACCCTTATCATAGGTTTTGGGTTTCAAGATATCCACAAATGTCTATAGAATTATTCCAATTTAAAATAATTTCATATCAATTGAAAGATAACTAAGTAGTATCAACTTAACAGTCCATTTCAGTATTTCATCAATCCTAAATTAGGCCTTGTGAACAAAATTACACATGAATAGAAATCATTAACATATCTATAACTAACAAAGGGTAATTGGACATTTAAATCAATCTATAGACAACAAATTCTTATAATAAAAAAAAAATGAACAAGCATCTATTAAAGGTTAAGCAAAGATAACAGCTTGAAAGAAAATTCATATAAAATAGAGCAGAACTCTGATATCTATAAACTTTATATTTATAGAAACTAGACTTCAAAACCTACAAATTTCATGTTTTATACTTTTTAAAATTCTAAGGTTTAAAGGTTCAAAAACAGTCTTGAATTCGGTTTGTTCAGAAAATACAGTTTTACCTATGTTTAGTATTTTGGGCATAACTTTTGACTCATAGATCAGATTAATGCAAATCTTTTTAGGTTGGAAAGAAAACTTCAAGGGCTAGAACTTTTATGTTTTAGCCAAAGCCTAATTCCACCGTTTTGGAGGTCAAAAGCACATCAGAAGTTACAAACAGAAAGCTATCAGCATGCTGGGCTACATCAATCGAAGTTTTGGCTTCCCTGCACCCAAGATGCGGGGTATTTTTTTTTATTAGGACGTCCAACTCCATCATTATAAGTACATATGAACACTAACCAACCAAGAATGTAAACTCAAACTTGTAAACATAAATTCAATATTACAAGTTATGAAGATAACTAACTATTTTTTTTTCACAATCAAGTTTCATACTTTAGACCCAGAAAATGCTTCAACTTCAAATTAATCCTACACATGTTCATTCTAGTTCAAATTGAAGGCAACAAACACATTTTAGGAGGTTCGTCATTTTACCTCAATGAAGATATCGATGACCAAGTCTAAGAAGGAAGAGGGGTTGAGCTTTGAACACCAACCAAATTAGAAAGTTCCATACTTTTCTTCTTCCTCCAAGCAACACCGAATCTCCAACCAACCCTTGATAATAATTTTTTTCTTTTTTTTTTGAAGGCACACAAATAATTTATAAAAAGTCCTGGGAGTGTAGAGAAAGTGTCAGTGGAGAAGACAACCTCCACTTCCCATGCTTCAAACCCCTAAAGTAGGATTATGCATGTATAATAGGTGGCATGATCTAAGAATCTTGCTTTTCTTTTTGACTATGTAACCAAATAATTTAGGAGATGTATTGGAGGATGGATGGAAATGTACAATAGGTGGCATGATTTGGGAATCCTACTTTTCTTTTTGACTATTTAACCAATTAATCGGGGAAAGTATGGGAGAAGAAAATAAGGTTTGCAGGGAATTGATTAAGAGTCACTATTCATGAGTCAACTCAGTAAGTGATAAAATGAGTTGAGGTGAGTCGAAGAATGGGTTGACCCATGGGTTAATGAGCTTGGGTTGAACCAAAATAGGTAATTGGGTTAAGAATTGTTCGGATAAAAGTTTAGAAATTTTACATTAAACTCCTCCTATATAGGTGAAATTAAATCCGAAATTAAATCCAAAATTCTTTCCAACTAATTTTATCATTCCAAAAATTTTCAAATCCTTAAATTTCTAGATTTTTACTATAATAAATATCATCACCATACTTAAACAAATTAATTAAGAAGAGAAAAAATTCAGGTTATTACAACATTAATCAGATAAAGATTAGTTGAGGTGCGAGGAAATCCTAAGCAATCCATTAACTTCAACCGAACTGAATCCATAATCATAGAAAACAAACATGCCTCATTTTTCGATGCAAACCTTCATGCTTGCGAGAATAACAATCATATCATATCGAATAACAATCCAAAATAGATAATACAAATATGTTTTAGTAGCGAGGCAAGAAAATGCCTAATTTAAAAAAGAAAAAAATAAGAAAAGAAAATTATGGTCCCCACCTTGAGACCATGTAATCAAATTAACTTCCAAACTTAATTTTTACTTTTTTTTTGGTAACTAGGAACCCTCATCAATTTATTGCAATGCTCAACGAATCGTATAATAGATGGGTAAATCGAGGAGATGTACACTACCCCTCACGCACATTTTGCTTGAGTTAGGAATTGAACCTGTGTGGTCTCTATGGAGAAAATACCCACGAGCCACTCGTTCTAACCCTAGAGAACTTTAATTTTTACTTTTAGTGTGATTGTAGTAAAGATTTATGGATAAAAAAGAAAAATAAGAAAAGAGATAAAAAAATTTAAAAATTTAAAAATATTAAATTTTATTTATTTTTATTATGATTAAAAAATAAAAAGAAAATGAATATATATTTATAAAAAAAAATAAAATTTTTATTTAATTGCACACCAAAAGATGAAGGTAAGCTTTTATGCTGTTTGATTATTTATAAATACTTAAATTTTTATTATTAATTAAATAATAAGCTAATCTAAGCTTATATATTTAATCACTAGTATTTATCAGTACTAAAGGCACATCGATGATTGGACAATTTAAGTAAAAAGGATTAAAAGATTGAATCTCAATTGTTGATAAAGTAAAGTAAAAAAAAATTTCAACTGTTAATTTGATTATATATTTTGAAAACACTGAACTGTATTGTAATATAAGTTTTGACTCAAAGTGGTTATATAAAAGCTAAAACTTAACTAATCAACAATTGTTTTTGTTATTTTTTCTCCAGCTGGTAATATATGAACCAAGTTTTTACTCTAAAGCAAAAGAGCGTGTTTGAAAGTCAAAAAAAAAAAAAAATGAGGTTATCAATTACTTTCTGACATTTGTTTAGCATAATTAAAAAATTTTGATCAGATCATTCGAACGTGATCTCATTTACCTGTGTGAATGATTTTGATTAGAAAAATTATTAGAAAATTGGTAAAAATTAAGAAAATTGATAATATTTGATAAAAATTTGAAAAGTTGATAAAATTTTATAATTTGAAAGTTCAAAATGGCCGAAAGTTTAGAAAAATGTGTAAAATGGGTAAAAATTTGACTTTTAAATGGCCCCAAAGTTGTGGGAATACCATGCAAATTCTTTAAAGTTTGACCCTAGCAATAGCGAATTTGGGTACGTTTAGCAAAATAAAAAATGTTAAAAAATTTTAAAAATTTCTAAAAACTAACTTACGTTATCTCTTTTTTTATCACTTTAAACACCTCCATATAATCACCTCCACAATTAAGCCATGCCCCACCAGAAAAAGTAGCCGCTACCATTGCATCGTCGTTTCAATAAATATCAGGGGTATTATGGACCTTTAGGGTCAAACTATTTTCAAATTTTTAACGCGAAAATTTAAAGAAGAAAGAAAAGGGAAATGTAGTTGGGCAGCACACAGAAATCAAAATGCCCGGTGAGAGAGAGTAAAAGGAAAAATCGAAAAGCGAAAGCTGCATCGTCTCCACATGCATTGGATTTTCTGTTGACCTCTCTTCTCTCTCTTACACTCTCATCTCGTGTATATTTATTGAAAAGACCTCTCCGATCGAGTAACAAAGCGAACGGAACGCTAACCAGTTCATCTCTTTACCCCTCTGGACATTGCGAGGGTTTTTAAGCTTCCATTTCGCACCATCAGCTCACTCTCTTTAGTACAATCTTTGACGATATTCGTCACTTCTTCATCATTGCCTCCATTTCGTTTTTTGTTTTTTTGGGAGTTGATTTGTGCCACATTTACTAGGGTTTTGCTATGCTGTTGCAGTGGTAGATCGCTCGGAGAAGTGAGGAGCTTCACTGATTACTCGAAAGAGGTAACTACTTTTTTCCGCCATTAATGGAGGGATCGGTATCTACAAGTAGATTCTCTTGAGATTTAGCAGATTGTGTTTTGATATTGTCTTTTTTTGAGGATAAATCCTTTACTGTTAAAAGAGCATTGACAAGTGATTTGAAGCCTGAAATCGTTGAAGAAATTGAGTTTTGAACTGTACTGTGCCCTTTTACAGTGTCTGGACTTTGAGATTGTAGTAGTTGGTGGGAATTGTGTGGAAATTTTTTGAGTATAATTTCTGTTTTATAGTGATGTTTGTGACTTGGACACTTACTATTCACTGCCAGACATCTAGCGTGCTGTGTTTCCAAATTAGTTTTGCTTTGGTGTTGAAATTGTCAGTGGCGATTGATCAGTGAAGAGCACTACAGTCTGTTTCGCAAATTATGGTCCCCTCCACTAAGTTTGGCAGATAATTTGTGGGACCTTGTTAAAGCTTGATTTTGCTTTTAGAGGAAAAAGTTAGCTTTTTGATCTCTCTAATCTTTATCATATTGTGTGTCCTGCCATGCTCGTTCACGCAACCCTTCAGAGAATTTGAGGTTTTCCTCCTTTCTAGTCAATCAAACAGTTGCCTGTGAAGTTGATGTCACAGAAAACTCGGATATCTTCTTCCCTCCAGTCAATCAAATCATTGCCCTTGGAGTTCAGCTTTATGGGTTCGCCAGCCTCTAATCTTTCTGAGAACTCTGATTCTGTGAATCTGAGCAGTATGTTCCCCAGTACCATTCCTGAGAATGGTGATCTAGCTGACGAGTTTGTTGAGGGAGGTGAAGATGTTATTAACAACATGGACCAGTATAATGATGAATCACCTTATAGTAGATTTAATGTATTGGTTGAGGAGACGCCTTTGGTTGTTGATGAGGATCTGGATTTGGCACCTTCTACTTTACATTCGCTTTTCCCATCGCATACCAAATCCAAGTGGAGTGACACCACCTCATATGCTTCAAAGAAGGTATTTCATGGCTTTTGTCTTAGTTCTAATTATGCTGTCATTCTGAGAATTTTGCTAATATTATTTTTTCCTTGAATGCTTGAATGGAATTATTGGGACACTTCTACTGCGGCCCATATAAATTAATACTATTCTCACAATTTGAAGTGAAGATAAATTGTTTACATAAGCACACATGTTGTAGCAAAAAAATTGAAATTTAGTAGGTTCTATCCACAAGTTATGTGGTGGGCAAAAGATTAAGGGAAGATTGCAGTTTTAAGTAGAAGGCAGAAGAAAAAGGCTGTGGGCTTTGTAGAAGGAAATGGTTGGATTTCTTGATTTGAAGGGGAGAGGGTGCTAGAATTATAGAAACTGCTGGTGGAGTTTTCGGTTAGCGACTATTTCAAGGGTTGATTGTGGAAAATAATAAACTATTCAATTTGCGGAGAGATAAAATCTAAATTATAGAAATATCCTGAATTCCGAATGTTTTGAGTGTACTTTCTTAACTAAAGTTTGATTGGTAGAGGTCAAATGGTGGTTAGGCTTCTCACTTTGTTGAACAATTTTTTTTTTTAAATTGAGTTGGTTACATATTTCAGCATGCTATTTATTTATTTTCAGTGAATTGTTGAACTGCACCTGTTAGGGGTAAATGACATGTAATCTTGACACCCAAGTATCTGACCCAAGCTACTGATGTTTTGCTAGTTTTGGTTGGAGATTTGTGACATTCAGATAGAAAAAAGTCATTTTTTTTGTGTTAGCATTTTTTCAAAGATGACATCTCTGTACTTTGTTTAACGAGAAGGTCTGCCTCCATTTTTTTAATTACAAAGTTGTGCACTTGCTTTGAGTAGAACTGGGGATCCAAGAATTTCTAAGGGTGTATATCTATTTTAGACTTGGAAGGTGGCTGTAATAGTTATAATCTAGTTGAACTTTTGCAAATATTTTCTATAACTAATTGGAGCATGAGCATATGAATTGATCACACTTGTTCTGTGATAATGGTGATCTAAATTATGAAGGAAATATTGGGTTAAGCTAAAACTGTTTTACGTCATTGTTGTGAACCAATTCTTGAAAAGGGTGGCCTTGGAGCAGCATTTAAGTTGTTCCATTGCCGCATAAGGATCAATGGTTCAAGCCTTAGAATCAGCCTTTTTGCTTCCATTGGAAGACTGCTTATATTTGTCATCTGATTCTCCCCACATCCCCCAACGTAGGAGTTTTGTGTCCTAGATTTCCCTTTATTGTGAACTAGTCCTTGTTTGCACAGAGTCATAGTCATGACATGTACAGCTCAGATGTAATGCTACTATGAGACACTTTGTATCTGTTGCTGGTAGCGAGTACATTATATGTGAACTTTACATTCGTAAACTAGTAAGAAGATCTACTCTGGTCCTTTAGTACTAACAGATATTTATTTTTATGATATAGTTCCTTGAAATTAAGGTACTTTGCTCCAATATTTTCGCCTTTTTTCTCTGCCATTAATAATTTTGGTCATTGGTAGATGATTGTATTGAAAGTTTTAGCCCTATGAATGGTTTACCTTTGAATAAATCATAATAATAAGATTCTGACCATAGTTTATCCCATGGGCCAAAGGAACACAAATTGCTTACAATCGAATATATTTTTGGCAATGTTTTAAAATCTGGTCCAGCTTGGCTAGTTCAATTGGAGAATTGGAGGCTGGTTTGGAAAAGGGTCCTGAAGACCCATAAAAGTTGTTCTAGTAAGAAACAGTTTTATTCATGTTTTTCTAAGATTGTTCAAACTACGGGTTAAATTGGTGGATGGTAAAAATTGTTCCCAATATATGGAACTGTCGAGTCTAGCAACTATATAAAGTCTAAGGTTCCAATTGGTTCCATACCACTCTTAGTGCCAGCAATGAACCTATCTTTGTTCAGTGCGACGATGATGCTCTCCTCAAGATTACTTTCACATAGGGGTGGACAATGGGCTGGTCAAGCTGCCATCGGGCCTAATATTTCAACCCCAAGCTTGACCTCATGTTAATTCTTAAATACCAGCCTACCCCATTAAGCCCACTTAATTTATAAATTATTTTTTGTTATTTGTCCCATATTATTTTCACAATTTACGCAATTAAAATAACTAAACAAAGTTGTAATATCTATTCAATATCCTAACAAGTAATCTTATTTGTACATTTTTCATAATATATAAATATTATCTAAATAACAAAATTACATTTTAATGTCATGCCAAACCTGAGACAACTTGTTGGGCTTGAAAATTTCTCAGATCTATCTCAAAAACCTCAAAACAAACTGATACGAAACAATAAAGAATTGAAACAAAGGAGAAGAAAAAATTAAGCAAGAAGAAGAGAGATAAGATAGGTGGAGAGAAACAAAGGCACACAACCATCAACGTTAATAGTCTTCAATAATTTAAGTGTACCCAATCCTTACAATCATCAGCTTTACATTGGCTAACCAAACCCTATTATTACTTAAAATAACTCAAAATCAAATCTCTAAGAAAATCAAATCAAAGATAAATATTTCTCAATCAATCCCAGTAAAATCTCTAACACAAGGAATAAAATAAAATATTCAATTCTAATTTTATGGACTAAAATAAAATTCTA
The DNA here is from genome assembly GCA_019916065.1 of Vitellaria paradoxa. Lineage (NCBI taxonomy): Eukaryota > Viridiplantae > Streptophyta > Magnoliopsida > Ericales > Sapotaceae > Vitellaria > Vitellaria paradoxa. Next base: position 41,953,889 of record CM034233.1, on the reverse strand, counting down.
ACAATTCAAAATAAAATAAAATCTTTAATATCTTGTTTCAATTTCAAATCATTCTCCTAGACTAAGAAAAACTCAATTCAATTGAAGTTGAAATCATGCGCTTTTCCTTCAATCACTGGGTCACAAACAGAGTGGATGTTTAAACTGCTCTTAAAGCCTGTGCACGCTTCTATAAAGTGGCTTGAACCTGGTTTTCCCATCAACTCTCCCATAGTGAAAGTAGTATGACTTTGGTGAGAGATCTTGCTAACTTCGAAAAAATTCCAAAGTTGGATGAAGTTGTGTAGGGAATACTGCATTGGGGATGTCGAAATCCGAAGAGGCATGGTAATGAAGAGACATTGATTTTAACCCAAGTCAGGACATGTAATTAACAGGAGTATTGGTGATGGAAACTTTCTTATTGATATGGTAGCCTTTTTAGGTGGTGCAACAATGGAAGGCATAACAATACCCAACTTGGAAGCCTATTCATCTAGATGGTCATTGATAGTTTGTCCTTCACTGATTTGAACAGGCTCTTTAGGTGGCATATTGGTGCCCGCCACATCGTTAAAAAAAATACCCGAGATTTAGTCGTTTAAGTTATTACTTAAATTATGAAATTCTGTAAGGTTAGGTTTATAAACCAACACTTCTAAATGATCACTAGGCTTTATCACATGTTCCTCTATATTTTTATTACTGTCATCCTATACGTCTGATCAATCCAGTAGGGTTCCAAATGAGCAACTCTTACTCCTGAACTAAGTGTAGGCATGGTCAAGAGTAGTGATACCCATAGTTACTAGAAACACTACTACCTTTGCAAACTACACGTGATCTGGAATGTTGTAAATTCACGTTCTAATACACTAAATTTAATGATCCAAAAATGTTATATGAGATTTAAGAAACATGAAATTGTATCTATTAATCCTTTCTCCTTTATTTTCCTTTTTAAATTTTAAGAATTTTAAAACTTGTGTGTACCCTAAGTATCATGTTTTGATATAATTTGAAATTGCTCTATTGACATCTCCATGTTGTGTTGTATTTGTATCCTATGTCCAATTTTTTTGGTGCCATAGCTTACTTGCTCCTAGGCTTTAGGCCTATTTTAAGAATACACCAAACAAAATTAAACCTTGAGTTCCTTGTAGTTTCATTCGAGAAACATAACTTTTATGAAGTGTTAGTGTGCTGCATGTTTGTGTATGACTGTATGGTATCATTAAATGGAAAAATCAATTGTAAAATAGAACATCTGTAAGAATCATAAAAGTTCCTTAGATTTGCTTTAACTTCACTGATCTAGTTGCCAAGTAATTATTTTGAGGCAGAACTTATTGGAAGTTGGGAATTCTGTAACGCACCAGGTGACAGTTGCAGTCATTTTGTGGAAACTGCTTAATTTCATAAAATTTCACATCATTATGTAGGCTGCATTGAAGCCACTGTTTGTTGGTTGAAGTTAATGTTGTCAATCTACTATCTATTGATTTTATTACCTACTTTTTAAAAGCTAACTTTTTCAGAAGCTTCAATCTTGGTTTCAACTCCCTAATGGGAACTGGGAGCTGGGAAAGGTACTGTCAACTTCTGGTGCCGAATCTGTCATATCACTGTCTGAAGGAAAGGTAGGAAGAAATTTAAAATCCTGAATGTCTTATCTTTGTTAGGCAATCCAATTGATCATTATCTTACTTTTTCAATTTCAGGTTTTAAAGGTGAACTCTGAAATTCTGTTACCAGCTAATCCTGATGTTCTGGATGGTGTGGATGATCTCATGCAACTAAGTTATCTAAATGAGCCTTCAGTATTGTACAATCTCCAGTATAGATACAATCAAGATATTATTTATGTAAGTATCTATTTTCATGTATTATATTAAGCTCGCTCTATTGTCTAGATTATCTGACAACTTTCATGTTTCTTGATTCTGTGCTCATTCTAGACAAAAGCAGGGCCAGTGTTGGTCGCCATTAATCCCTTCAAGAAGGTCCCTTTGTATGGAAATAATTATGTTGAAGCATATAAGCGTAAATCTATTGAGAGCCCACACGTGTATGCTATTACAGATACAGCCATCAGGGAAATGATACGAGGTGTTTATAACCCCCCCCCCCCCCCCCCCCCCGGGGGCAAAAAAAAAAGTGTTATTGATTTCTCAACACCCCAAGCCCTTGTCTGGCAGTTGTTTGTGGAACTCTTACACCATTTCTTCTTTTTCTTTCCAGATGAAGTAAATCAGTCTATCATAATAAGGTCAGTCAAACTTGCTAACTTGAGCTTATATTTTGTGTTATGTTTAATTCATTTATGATAATAGTTCCTTCTTCTATCTGTATTCTTATTGCTTTGGGTTTGCAGTTTTTAAAGCAAGAAACTTGAACTTTTGCATGTGTTCTATTTTTGCTCCAATGTAGCTTTGCATTCCTTCCATACATGTGTTCTACGCGTTGTTCTATTGTTTGCTTTTCTTACAATGTGGGTTTTTGTTTAATTAAAGAAAAGACTGCTGATAAGGCTTTTGATTGTTCTATTTTAATTGTAGTGGTGCATTCATACAGTTAAGTATTTGGTATTGTTGGTCTTCTTGTCTTTTCTATGCCATTTCTTATTAGCCTCTCTGTATAAATTATCTGCTAGATGTTTGAGACGGTATTCTAAAAAGCAAGGATATGAGCTTGCGACACAGAAACAGGGACAAATCAATTTTCAAAAAAGAAGAATTAGGACACTACTTGACAAGGCACAACAAAAGACTAATATGTATTTTATCTTCTACACATGAATATATTTATATTAAATAAATATATTATTTATATTTGTATTAAAAATACATTTATAATTTTATTTATACCAATATGTAAGACAAATTTTCGGTTCCACATGTTAGATATTAGTGTAAATATAGTAAGAGGATAATTAGTTTCATGAGTGAGACACTTAACTCGGTGGTCGAGCTCCATTTTTTACCCACTCACCACCCGGGTTCGAACTCGGGGCCCTCCCCCCTCGCTTACCTACCAAAAAAAAGATAATTAGTTTCATGATTTCTTATTGTAAGAATATATGATTGATTGTAATAGTTTCCTAATATGCAGGGATCCTGTGTATATAAATAGGTTAAGATGAACGCTAATACAATATAACAATTTTATCTTTCAATTCAATTTTCTTTACATGGTAATAAAGGAGGTTCTAAATTTGTTTTTTTTTTTTTTTCAAATAAGGGTTGATTGTGTCTGTATCAAGAAATCCTAAGTTTTAATTTTTGTTCTTGTGTCTGTATCAAGGACTAAAATTATATTTGCTTCATCATTGCCAACATCATCGTCATCATCTATTGAAGTCCCTCTAGATTTGATTAGCACATCGTCGATTGTGGTTGCATTCGTAGTCACGTCGCCTCTACGTTAGGGTTTGCTTTGTCACCTGTTGCTGACATCATCGTTGGTCGATAGTAGTGCTTCTGTCGTCAATCTTGCTTTGCTATTGAACTTCATCAATTGACGACCTTGCTTTGCTATTGCACTTTGCCGATCGCTATCTATCTGCATTGATCGTCGATCATCGATTGCGAACTGTGAGGGTGACCCTTGCTGCCTGTGTTGATCGATCACACCCTTATTTTTGTATTTTAATGAGTGGTTGTCTTAATATAAATATAACTAAGGTTCAATTAATCACCTTGTAATCCTTTCTTTCTGATTTTTGATTCCATAATTAAGTATTATTTTACAATTTTACTGGGTGAGAAGTACATGTACGTATGTGCCTTTGCGCTTAGCAATTGGTAAATCTACCTCATTTTCAAGTGTTGTAGACTTAGGCAAGGAAAGTGGAGGCATTGAAATTGTTGGAGAAATTTTTAATAGGTATACCAAATTAGGTTTGATTCTCAAAATTGAATAATTTAAATATGATAATAACTCTGAACAATCTTTCAGTAAATAATACCAAGTAATTTTGGAAAAATTGTTCGCAAAAGTAATAAAGTACTTAAAACACAATTTTGAAAGTACATGATTTGGATCCCAAATATCTGAATGCACTATATCAAAGGGACATAAAGCTCTATTATGGACTCTCGGAGGAAAGGAAGCACGATGATACTTTCCTGATTGCTAAGATTCACAATTTAAAGGCTGTAACTCAAACTAGTAACTGTAGACTTTAATCTATTGAGTGAAGGATTATCAAGATGACAATGGATCTCTAGTAGAAAAGCAACTGCTAAACAGGCTATAGAAGTTTGTCTAGATGATGCCTTAAGGTAGTATACTCCGTTGGCTTTATGCCCTTCACCAATCCTTTCATTTGTCTTCAAATCTTGAATAATGAAAGATTTTGGGAAAAAGGTTACAAAGTAGTTTAACTGTGAGGTAAGTTTACTAACAAATATAAGATTAAATGAAAAGGAGGGGACATATAGTGGGATAGGGCTATAATGTACCAATTCTACCTACTGAGTTGTGATTACAGTTGGCCGTGATAACTAGAGGAATGTTGGAGTATTGAATGTGGGAAAACAATTTAGATGCCCCAATCACGTGGTCTGATGAACCTAAATCAAGAATCCAATGTGCAGGGTGATAGGTAGACAAAAAAGTAATAGAATTATCTTTGTGTGGAAGAGATGTTATGTTAGAATACTCCTCACTGGAAATAGTCAGTAGTGTGGGTGAGACATTCTCACCACTTGTAGTAAGCTCAGGAGAAATAGGTATAAAAGCTGCATGTGTCATTTGTGTCGATTTTCCTCGAAGTTTCCAACATTTTTCATGAAGATATCCTAATTTTCGACAATGTGTACATTTTGGCCGAAGGCCCTTTCCCTTGCTATTCCAACTCCACCTCGAGTATTCCTAATTGTATTTTCCTCAGTAGTATTGATCTAGTTAGTTAATGCAGCGTAAGCAAACTCAAATTCAACTGCTTGTGTGATCAGAGAGGTTTGGGAAGCTAGCATTGGAGTCTGTGAGTATGTTTCGGCTAACGTAGGACGAGAAGCACCTCCCATAATCTGAGCTTTGACGGGTTCAAACTCGGGATCAAGACTAGCAAGAAATTTTTAAACAACCATATGTTCTTACTGTTGATGCATAACATTGATGTCAACAGATAATGGTTGAAGAGAATTTAGCTCCTTATACATCTTCTTCAACATTGTAAAGTATGCAGTGATGGACTTCCCGGATTGTTAAAGCTTGAAGAAGTCATTTGAGACGTTATCGGTATGACTCAAAACACTTGAGTAGACCAATTGAACATAGTCTCAGATCTCTTTGCAGGTGTCCAAATGAGTATACATATCTGCAATCTCAATTTCCATAAAATTCTTTAAAAGGCTCACAATATTTGCATCATCCTGAATTCAAGTGTTGGACGAGGGCTCTAAAGAGGTTGGAGCATGGTTTGTGAGGTGTTTTTGTTTACCAAGCCTAGTCAAGGCAATTTTGACTGTCTTGGACAACTGAAGATAGTTATTCACATTTAACTTTCAAGTAGTTAAATAATTAGGCTAGTTAGAGGACTTTGATTTCATAGGAAGACCACTATTGATGGTACTGGATTCGGAGATCATAACTATGACATGAACAAAGACTGGATCAACAATGAAAGTCGACAAAGTCTACTGTAGGTGACTGATGATGGTCGCAGATCCCAAGTGATGATTGACAAACTAGGGTTTTTGTGATTGGTGTGAAGAACTAAGATTTTTTGTGATACTGATTACTGTTGTGATGGGAAGGACAACATCGACGATGAGTCCAAAGATGGAATCTACTGATGTCGATGCTAACGATGGAGACGGACAAGGCCGATGCTGAAGGATCTAATTGATGATCAACGATGAATGATGATGACGCAAAACGGATAATAGAGGAAAACTTGGCATACTATGATTGTGGCGCCTGTTTAAGACCATAAAGTGCTTTGCGAAGCTTGCACACTTGACCAGAAGAATGAGGCAACCCAGGTGGAGGTTGCATAAATACTTCCTCACGTAAATCCCCATTGAGGAATGCATATTTAACATCCATTTGAGGGATACTTCACTATCGAGTGGCTGCTACTGCAATCCAAACACGAATAGTAGTCATCTTAGCAACTAGAGCAAATGTCTCCTCATTGTCAATACCATGCTTCTGGGCAAAGCTTTTTGCAACAAGGCGAGCTTTGTAACACTCCACAGAAGCATCAGATTTGGTCTTAATCTTGTACACCCCTTTGCATCCAACCACACGTTTACCAGCAAGTAAGGAAACGAAATCCCAAGTACCTATCTTATATAATGCAGATAATTCCTCATCCATAGCCTATTGCCAAAGGGATCAAGAAGAGCTTCCTTACAAGAAGTAGGCTCAGAAATAGAATGAACAGAAGCAAGAAAAGAACAAATATTAGCTGAGTATTAAAAAGAAATAAAACCAAAATGAACAGGACACTTACGAACACGTGAAGGGTAGTGAGGAGCAGGATCCATATGCCTTCTGATTAAGATACATGAGCAAGAGGGGAAGATGGTGGAGGAGCAGGGGGAGTGACAATCCTGCGAGAATAAGTATGCACAATAGGAGGACGAGTAGCATGCATTAAAGAAATGTCAGAAATAGATATATTGTTCACATAAGTATTAGATGAAACATGAGAGGGAAAAGGATCGATGTAGACAAGATCTGATTTGTGTAAAGTGGATGTGCTACAGGTGTGGAAAAATATAAAAGATGCTCTAGAAAAACAACATGACGAGAGACATAAAGTTTGTGTATAGCAGGGTCATAACAATGATAACCCTTTTGACCTTCACTATAATCGAGGAAAACACGCAATACAGAACGAGGAGAGAGTTTGGTACGTTGAGTATGAGGTAATAATACAAAGCAAGCACATCCAAATACCCGCAGAGAGAAATAATCAGGAGCTTTCCATTAAGTTTCTTAAAAGGAGAAATCCCAGAAGTAAGAGTCGTGGGAGTACAATTAATCAAATGGACGGCCGTGAGAACAGCCTCACCCCAAAAGGGACTAGGGACGTCAGCAGAAAGCAATAACGAACGTGTAGTTTCGATGATATGCCTACGTTTACGGTCTGCTATGCCATTCTATTTAGGAGTATCAGTGCAAGAAGATTGATGCAAAGTGCCATCAGATTGAGGAGACCAAGAAAAGTATTCAAATTATATTCACCCCTAGAGTCATAACGAGAGTATTTAATAGTCGAAGAATACTGCGTGTAAATCATAGCCTGAAAGGTAAAAAATATGGAAAAGAGTTCAGAACTATGATTCATTAAGAACACCCAGCAATATCTAGTATAATCATCAATAAATCAAACATAATACATTGACCCACCTTTTGTTGCAATAGGAGCAAGTCCCCAAACATCAAAATGAACAATATCAAAAGGAGAAGTTGTAGCGGTAATGCTCTTATTAAAAGGAAAAGAAGTAGATTTTGCTAATTTGCATCTACTACAACTGGAAATGTCATGACAATTAGTTGTACCTAAATGACTAGTGGGCACTAAATATTTCAAACGAGAAAAAGAAACATGACTAAGTCTAGAATGCCAAAGATAAAAACTAGAAGACTTAGAGCTCAAGCGAAAAGAAGATAAATCAAAGGTGGTGGTAGCAATCACAGGAACATGCAGCTTCTTTAGAACATATAAGCCCCTTGGCTACGGCCTGTCCCAATCAGCTTCTAGGATTTGGAATCCTGCACCACACATCCAGAAGAGGAGAAAGTGATTAAATATCCAGAATCAAACAACTGACTAACTGAAATCGGAGGATACAATAAAGTAAACATCTAGAAGGGTCAAATCGGAGGATACAATAGATCCAATGCTAGCCAAAGACATTTGATTTCCATTGGCAATAAGAATAGACATAGAAGGAGGAGAGAAGAGAAGCAAATACAGAGGAGTTACTGGTCATATGATGAGTAGCTTTTGAGTCAAATATCCAAGTATCATAAGGTATACTTGAAGGACCTGAGTTAAACGAACATGCAAAAGATGATACAGACATGGCGTTTGGCTGCTGGAGAGATAAAAGCTTCCACAACTGATCAGAGATGGATGATAAGGTGGATGAGTGAGAGGAGTCCTCCACTAGCGGAGCAACTACTGCACGGTGATAAGACTTAGGCTTGGATGGTTGAGTGGATGGTCCTCGTGCAGATTTATTCATTAACTTTGGGCATTGATCTTACCAGTGCCTTTTCTCATAACAAAAACTACATTCGTCCACAGCAACCTCAACAACTCTACCATGTCTAGACTGAGAGCTAGAGCTGGGCTTAGAAGAGACAGGAATAGCAAGAACTGTCTGCAACAGTATAGGCAATAGGCCTTCTCTAGAAAAAGTTTTCAAACAGTCTTCTTCAGCCAGTAGTTCATTAAAAACTGCATTGACAGAAAGTAAGAGGGGTACAATGAAGAATGGGCCCACAAAGTCCTTCAAAATCAACCCTCAAGGCCATAAGAAACTGTACCAAGCGTTGTTCCTCTCTATAATTGCAATACATTTGATTAGCACTCAATCTAGCTGGCTCAGTTAGCGTAAGTTGATACCAAATCTCAGTCATAGCTGAATAAAACTCTTGCATGCGCTTATTGTCTTGTCGTGTAGCTCGAATATGATGCTGAAGTTGATAACACTTAGCAAAGTTAGATTGGACATGCATAGTCGCCATATAATCCCATATGGCCTTAGCTGTGCTAAACTTGGTTAAATCCAATAGCATGGTCAACAGACTTATTGATCCAAGTGATTATCTTTGCATTGTTTACCTCTCAAATATTCTTCAAGTCTGCGTAGTTTTTTTTGCTTTTGTATCCGTTGGAGCTATTGTAGTTCTAGTGATATTACTCTACATGTTCTTTCACTTCAAGAAAATTTTCATAACATAGGTGTTAGAATATTATATTTAAGGTGTTACACAAGGATACAGTTCGAAGAACTGAAGGTTCGAGACTGTGCCATAACCAACTCATAACATTAGCATTAACAGTGCGCCATTGCGAATATGTGGGAGATGTTGTGGAGGAGAATCCGTAATGTAACTTTTCAATTGTCGACCAATAAGAAATATGCGAACAGCATGGGACCAAGTTAAATAGCTGGTGGCTCCATTCAATTTCTCACAAACAATGGATTTTGGAAAATTTTCAATTGAAATAGCATGCACAGGAACAAGTGAAGAACTTTCATCTGAAGTAGTCTTGACAGTAGACGGATTAATAGCCATCAGCCAAATATAAATCACAACTCAAATCAGAGTAGAAAAATCACATAGCGGCGTATAAGGTTTTAAAGGTCAGCAGAGAGCAAGAATCAAGTCACAGTCGAACGATTAACAACGATCAACTACGAGCGAATAAAAAAAATACAATAGAAGGTACGAGCAGCATCAATCGAGGGTCTGTAACACACCGACCATCAAAACTGGTTGTCTGAAATGTGAGAAATCCAAGAAGGAGATAAGTCAAACTTCAAAAATCATCCAAAGGCACCAACCAAGCATGAGAGGAGAAGAAACAAGGAGAGGCGACTGCCGTGGTGTGTCGCCGGAGATCAACCGCCGGCGGACGCGCTGGAGACGAGGACTGTGCGAGGCTCACGCGCCAGGAACCAAGTCGCGCATGCGCGCGCGTCACACCATCTCCGGCGATGATCCTCGCCGATGGTAGTCGCCGGTTGATGCTGAGCCTGTTGGTGGTGGCGCCGGTCAACGACGATCGTCGGAGGTTATGCTGGCAGTGATGAATAGTGGCGGTGGCTAAGTTTTTTTTTTTTTTTTTTTTTTTTTTTTCTCGAAAAGAAATAATAAGGAAAAGAAAAAAAAGAATTGCTCTGATACCAAGTTGAGATTCAGAACAGAAAAGTTAGACAGAAAAGAGAGAGATAATTTCTTCTTCTCCCTCATACTCTATTTATAATCAAGTTTAGGTTACAAAAGATAGAAATTGGAATCAGCCAATATATGGCAATAACCAAAAATAACTATATCACAACCCAAAACCCATCAATTATGCCTTAAATATTCTAACATCTTAAATATAATATTCTAACAATAGGCCTAATATATGTAATTGGCATCTATCAACTTGATACTAATCGCTTGAAGAGAATCTAAATTTCCACTTGTCATTGTAGAAGAGATGAAGAAAGTTATGAACAAAAAAAATCTGGAAATGATGCTCACAATCTGACAATCAACTCCAGAACAGCCAATAAATAATGACAATTTAACAGAACAACAAATGATCTCCAAATTCGACTTACGAACGGAAGATCTCCAGCAATTGATTGATGAAAAATCTAAAGGTTCAATAGATTCTAGAGAAGCAAGTCTTGTCGGTGGCCAAAGTTGTCAAAGACAAGATTGATGAAGCGATCGCGGGCCTGGAACAGCTTGACCGATGATTGTATCAAAGAATCGAATGGTGCTATGAGGATGTAAGGATGAAAACTAACATTAACCCAATAGGGCCTAGGCGATTAAGAGGATTGAAGTGTATAAACTGATAGCGAAGCTTCAATTTTCAGACTGAACCAGAGACCCTAGGGTTTGCGACTTTCAGATCTTGAGCACCATAGATCAATCAAACGGCTTCAAATTAGAAAATAAATGGCATCATTGGAGAATCTATGAAGAGGCGAACCAGACAGCATGGATTGCAAGTTATTCCAGCGTCGGAAAAGTGCCGTTGTTGCTGGAAAGTGACTCATCGCCAGAAAGTGACATCAGCGAGCAAATGTTGTGTTTTTCTCCTCCTTTTTATTTTAAAACATATTAGACATAATCCCACTCTGATACTATGATAGAATTATTCAGAAAAAGAAGTGATATTTATTAGAGAAAAAGAGAACTAATATCTGCAACTTGATTACATTAGAGAAAACCCTTAAAAAACTAGAATGTAAAAGAGACAGCCCTTTATTTATATTAGGGCAACATTGAAGTGCTAATGACTATTTAACTCTTAACCCTAATAAGCTAATATTACTCCAATAATTTTTTCTTTTGGAAAGTTGGGTTCAGCTTCAACTTGGTAATTCAGATTTGAGCACTCTATAATATCATCCAAGTTAAACGTTTGGAAATAAGCCTTGAAAACCCTTGGTTTTAGACATTTGTTTGATATAGGCTTACCACATTATTTCATGTTGAAAACAATTCCAGATTTAATGCTTGTATATAGTTTATAAACTGTGGATTATAACATGGCGGGATTTCTAAGGCAATTTGTTAGGACTTTTACTAAATGCTTTGTTGTGGTAGGTAATTAGTCAGGACTTGTAGTAGATGCTTGGTTGTGCTAAATTGCATCCGCTACCTACCTTGGTCATATTCTACTTTTGTGTTCAGTGGTGAAAGTGGAGCAGGAAAGACAGAGACAGCAAAGATCGCCATGCAATATTTGGCTGCGCTTGGAGGTGGTAGCGGAATAGAATATGAAATTCTGAAAACTAATCCGATCTTAGAGGCCTTCGGTAATGCAAAAACATCAAGAAATGACAACTCAAGTCGCTTTGTGAGTTTCTTTTTGGCATGGTCATCTGAGTTCTTCTTTCACTCAACATTTTGACATTGATAAATAGCAATTATTACTCGCTGAGGTTGAATTTAAATTTACGTTCCTTTTCCACTGCGAGCAATAATAATCTCAACTAATCTGTTACAGGGAAAATTGATTGAAATTCACTTCAGTGAAACTGGAAAAATATCGGGTGCCAAGATTCAAACTTGTAAGATTGTATAGCATTTAGGTCCTGTCTATTTTCAGCTTCTGTTGATATTTAAGTACTGGCTAATGTAAATTTTAATTTGTGTTTTCCTTCTGGCTTCGTGGTTCTTAATTTTGCATAGTTTTACTTGAGAAGGTATTTCTATACCACCCTCATCATTGAATGCAATTTATTTGAATTTAGTCATACAGTTCAGTAATACAACTTGTGTAATGAACAGTCTAGAGTGGTCCAATGTGCGGAGGGGGAAAGGTCATACCATATATTTTATCAACTTTGTGCTGGAGCTTCACCTCCTCTCAGAGGTACTATGTTCTTCATTCTTGTTTACATGATATGTTTATTGCATGTTATGTGTAAGTTAAGCTTCCTCTATGTTTGGTATTTCCATTTTGCATTGATTTTAAATTTCTTCTTCAAGCTTACTTAGTCTTAGTTAGAAATCAAAGTAAAAGAATTGAGACAGATGGTTTCCTCCCTATCTATCGTTGTATTTATAATGCCATATTACAACTGAAAAAGGAAATACAATCTTCATTAAATCAACGAGACAATCAAGCTAATCTAAATATTATATAATATTTTGATACTTTTTCTCAAGCTAGAGCATAGAAATCAAACATGCTTAACTTGGTAAAAAACTGCTGGAATAGAGAGCGAGCCAAAGCCTTAGTAAGTATGTCACCCAACTGGGAGTTTGTGCATACAAATGAAGTAGCGAGGTCCTTCTTAAGTAGGAGAGCCCGGATAAAATGACAATTCACCTCTATATGCTTTGTTCTATTACATTAATATTGGGACTGAAATATTAATGTCGAAATTACGGAGAAGGGAACAAATTCAAAGCATCTCTGAAGTGGTATAAGCCATGGCGTGATATTCAATTTCAACACTAGAATGAGCCACAACAGTCTACTTTTTACTATGCCAAGTTACAAGACCACTAATAAAAGTACAATATCTGAAAGTAGATCTCCTATCAAAATGACTACCAGTCCAATTTGCATCATTATATTCTACAACATCCAATATATTGGAAGGTCGATAGAGTAACCCTGTGCCTGGGGAACTCATTAAATACCTCAAAATACGACATATAACATTAAAATGTGGCTAATGAGGAGTATTAATAAACTGACTAACCACACCAACAACATATTAATATAAGGTCGTCTTATGGTGAGATAACTTAATTTTCTCACAAGACAATGATATCGACCAACGTCAAGAAAGAGATTATCACTTTTAGAATCAAGCCTAGTAAAGGAGTCCATAAGAGTATTAGTAGGTCGAGAATCTAAGAGTCCAATTTCAGAGAGCAAATGCAAGACATTTTTTCTTTGAGATAGAGATATACTCTTAGAGAAATGGACAACCTCAATCCCTAAGAAATAACGTAATGCCTCAAGATCCTTAGCGTGAAATTGCTTCCCTAAATGCTGCTTCAATGTAGAAATATCCTTCTCATCATTCCTAGAAATAATAATATAATCAACATAGATAATCAGAAGCATAGTACCAGAAGATGACTGCTGTATAAACACTAGTGATCAGGTGAGGACCTTCTGAAACCATATTCTAGAAGAACATTGCTAAACTAATCAAACTATGCTCGTGGGCACTGCTTAAGATCATACCAAGCTCTGTGCAAGCGACAAACAAGATGCTCACTGTCTGAGATAATATATCCAAGTGACTGGTCCATGTACACTTCCTTCTGAAGCTCACTATGTGGAAAGGTATTTTTAATGTCAAGTAGAACTTAATGCCAATACTTACTCACTGTCACTGCTAAAATGATACAGATAGAGTTAAGAAGAGTAGTGGGTGAGGTCTCTAGATAATCAACTTCATATGTCTGTGTGTATCTCTTAGCAACCAAACAAGCCTTAAATCTGTTAATAGATCCATCTGGAAGATACCTAGTAGTACACACCCATTGACACCCCACTATTTTCTTTCTAGATGGAAGGGATGTAAACTTCCATATATGATTATGATTCAATACGCACATCTCTTCATCCATTGCTGCCTTTTAGTTTGGTGATAGTAAAACCTGCTCATAAGAGGTAGGAATAAAAATAAAGGATAGGGCACAAACAAAGGATTGTAAATGAGGTAACATATGATGATAAGAAACAAAATTAGTAATAGGATGTTTTGTATAAGTGCACTTATCTCATTGTAGAGCAATGGGAAGATCATCAATGGAAGAGGACTCGGGCTTAGGGGAAGTAGTAATAGGGATCCTCAGATGACTTAGAAGTATCCGTAGCAGATAACTCAAGTGGTTCAGGATCCACAAGTGTAGAGCTGACTGGAGCTGCTGGAGCAGTAGGAGAAGGACAAGAACAATGTTGATACACTTGCAAGGGAGGCACACTAGGAGCTGGAGCAGGAAGGATAGGATCATCCATTGTTGGAACTACTAACTTGAGCTGAGCCAGAGATGAATGACCCAAGGTACAACGCCATTGAAAAGGAGAAATAGATGCATTGAAGATAGAACGTGAAATAGAAAAATTGGAAGGGTCAATATAATAAAGTCCATTACATTCACATCTTGAGCCAATCGTCCTCTGCGTCTTGAAATCCTGAAAAATACAAGAAGAGGGAGAAAAGATTATGGAGCAATTCAAAGATTTAATGAGTTGATTGATAGATAACAAGTTAAAGCAAAATTTAGGAACATAAAGGCTTGATGGTAAGAACGAAGAGGGTGATGGTTGGAGTATGTCTTTGCCAGCAATAGGTTGGCAATATCCATTAGCTAAGGTAATACGATGTGTGATTTTAGCTAGATCCAAGGACAAGGATGAGTTACCTGAGACGTGCACTTGCCCCTGAGTCAATGACCCATCGGGGAGCAGATGAAGCAAAAAAACAAGCTGTATTACTTGACTGAGTTAGAGCGGAAGTGGAACTGGTAGAGTGAGAGATGCGAAACGTTTGCACAATAGCATCTAACTCTGCAGCAGAAAATGGACTCTGTGAACCAGTATGGGTTGTTAGAGGATCACTAGAAATATTGGGACCAGAATTAGAGCTTGTGGGTTCAGTAGCAACATGATTGGTATACTCAGGATGGCCATACTGATACTTCTCCCATCAGTATGGTTCTATGTGGTTAGTGCCACCACAATGATTACATTTCCTTGTACCATACTCGGAGCCTCTACCATTGTTACGGGAACCACCACGAGAGTTGCGACTACCACGCGATCCACCTTGAGACACACCACGAGAATTACCCTGAGCCCTAGAAGAACCAACCAAAGCAACTGAATTAGAACCATTAGAAGAAGAAGTTGTTCGAGGATGGTGGCCTAAAGAAGATTGTTGTAAGCGAGAGCATGCATTTGCCATATGAGGAATTGTCTCTCCAGTTAAAAGCTGATCACGATAGTCACGAATATCGTCGTCAAGACTAACAAGGAGTAGAATAGTCATAAATTCCTTCCGTTGTTTTATCATGTCACACTTGATTTTGGTAAAAGGGTAAAACTGTAACAAACGATCATCAAGACCCTTGAGTGTGCTGTAATACTCCAAAAGCGGGCTACCATTTTGTTGAAAAGAAAAGAGCTTCTTATGCCCCCGTTTGGTAACATTTTTGTTTTCTGTTTTTCTGTTTATGTTTTCAAAATTTTGTAAACTGGCAACAGAAACATGTTTGTTAAATCTGTTTCCCTTTTTTTGTTTTCAAAAGAAATGAAAACGTAAACAGAAAAACAGAAGTAGAAAAAAAGTGTTTTCACTCTATTTTCTTTTTTTTGTTGTAACTATTTTGTCAATTTTAAAACCTTGTCTATTTTTGTTACATTATATAAAAATAAATTATTTTATTCAAATATTTTATTAAAGTAAGCTATTTTAATAAATAATGTAATTAAATTCAATAAATTAATATAAATTATTTTTAATAAATAATAAAACTAAATTAATTAATTTAATTTAATAATTAATTATTGCTAAATTATTTGAAATAAATATCATAATTAAGTTATTTAATTTAATAATTAAATTAATTTATAAAAATAATTAATAATAAATAATTAAATTATATTAATTTTTAATTTAATTTAATTTAATAATAAATATTAAATTATTTTAAATAAATAACATAATTAAATTAAATTATTTATGATTTAATTAATCTAATTTATATAAAATATATTTTATTAAATTATTTTAATAAATAATTAAATTAATTTAAAAATAAATAATTTAATTTAATAAGTAATCTAATTTAATTATTTATATAATATGAAATATATTTTATTAAATTATTTTTGATAAATAATATAATTAAATTATAATTAATATATTTTATATTTATTAAATTAAATGATATAATATTTATATTTCATTCAATTATTTTTAGTAAATAATATAATTTAATATATTTTATATTTATTGAATTAAATGATTTTAATAAATAATTTACTGTATTAATTCAATTAATTATATTAATTAAATTAAATTATTGGAAAATATATTTTATTAACTTCTATTAATTTTTTAAAACTAATAAAATTAAATATTTTCTAAAATAAAAAATTAATAATTATAAATAAACTTGCATTACCAAACACAGTTTCAGTTTTCATTTTAGAAAAAATAAACGGTAACAGAAAAACAACAACAAAAGAACGACAGCGTTGTCAAATGGGCTCTATATGTTTCAAATATTTTAGAAACATTGTTCTGCTAGGAGAAGGAGTTGGCTAGTCCCAAATTGCCTTTGAAGGATTGCATAAAGATAGTGTGTGCAAAACAAAGTACTCTTAAGCTATGCCATAGTCAATTCATAACATCATCTGCAGCACGCCATTGTAAGTAATAAACTGAGAATCGGGTGGTGAATTTGTGATAAAGTGTTCCATTTATCGGCAAATGAGAAAAATTCGAACATTATGAGACCATGTCAAATAATTTGTTCCATTTAATTTCTCACTAGAAATTGATTTGGGAAGGCTGTCAACGGGAACAATTGATACTATTGAAACCGGGACCAGAGACGAATTGGCCTTAGAAGGATCAATAGCCATCTCCAAAGAAAAAAAATGTGAACCAAACAAACCTTCAAGTTTTTGTGAGCCCAACTGTAACAGTGTGCAAGGAATGAACAGTGGCTGGGTTTTGACAGCAACACCAAACGAGACTTGACCAATCAGAAAGTAACACCACCAAGGCAATTAGCAATCAACAAACAACACTAGGCGAAGACTATCCACATCGATCAATTTTGTCTGACCCATCAACAATGCACACCGAAATCAAAGAAGCTATCAATAGATAACCGACGACCGACGCTAACGAGCGGTGATAATTGAGAAGCAATTGATGACCAAACCGACTACGACTGAGAAGAAGACGGCGACCAATTATGAAATAAAGTATATTCCAAAACCATCCATCCATAAGTCGAAGCCCTTGCAAACAGACGATGGCTCAGAGGTAGGAGTCGAGCAACAAAAGACGAGCATATATGTCACAATGATGGCGGTAGAAAAACCTCCTACATCAAGCGAACACCGCCAGATCTCGTCGAAGGGATGGGTAGAGCTCACGCGTCGGTACTCACTTCACGGACAGAGACACGTGAGATTTACTTTCAGAAGCTGCCATCGACACATGGGAGGGCATCCCGGTCACAGGTGGGTTTCAATTAGCAAGGTTTGTGCTTGCCGAAAGGAAGGAACCCTTTGGGTGAAAATGATTGATAGATGTCAATGGAAGATGCTCGGGCAATGTGAATAGTACCTGGTTCTTTCTGTTTTTTTTTTTTTTTTTGGTGGAATTATTGCTTTGATACCAAGTTAGAAATTTGAGTAGAAGAATTGAGAGAGATGATTTCCTTCCTTTCTATCGTTGTATTTATAATATTATATTACAACTAAAAAGGGAAATACAATATTTAATAAATCAACGAGACAATCAAGCTAAACTAAATATTCTTGAATATTTTAACAGTCGTAAATTTTCCATGTTCTGTTTTTGTATCTTAGTAGTATCTTGAGCATTCTATTACCACATTAAGGACCAGATGGTATGTTGCAAAATATAATTTTGTATGCCCCATGTTAACAGAGGACTGGATGCAAAAAAATGGTTAGTGATTTTGAAATAGCTTGATATACATTGTTAGATCCATTTCCTAACAGTTTAAACTTTTGGGACAATTTGTGATTTAACATAGTATCAGAGCTCTAGTTCCAGGAGGTCCTGGGTTTAAATCTTGTTATTTTCCATTTATTGTTGTACACTTTGTTTTTTTTGTGTTGGTGTACCTTGTTTGATTTAGTTTACTTATCTTTGCTCCACATGCAAATTAGGGTTGTGCATGTGAAGGGAAGTGTTGAAATAACTTGATATACATTATTGGGCTCATTTTCTAACAGTTTAAAACTTTTGGAACAATTGGTGACTCAATAAGTGACTTCATTTTTTTTTTTGGGGGGGGTATCAAGGGGATGCCACCCATTACAAACTAGAATGATACAAACTCTTGAGTCTCCATCTAAGGTAAACAATTAAACAAATCTGGTTCTATACCGTCTAAAATCCATCTATAAATAGAAGACATCAAAATTCCTTTCAATTTGTACTACATGTAATTCTGTGCCTTGAAACAATTTTCTTTGAGAAGTAATAATTCTTTTGTTGATAAATGATAAAATATACAGCCTATAAATAATGGAAGGAAAGGAAGAGATGCTTCTTCCACTATTCTTGGTAACAAGAAACTAATTACCACAAAATCCGGAAACTAGCTAATTACAACTATGGGAAACTACAAAATAGGAAACAAACTAATAGAGATATCAGGAATCTTTCCAAAACTCTTTATTCATTAATTAGCGTTGTCAACTAATAATAAATGATCCTAATTGCTGCCGCGGTATCCCAGAAAATCCCACCTAGTGGGATAAGGCTTATGTTGTTGTTGGTATCCCTGAAAATCAGGGATCGAGTATTTCCACAATTTCTTTTGCCTAAATTTCCACGTGTTATGTCAAGAAAAATATAGCTTAAAACATTCTTATTGGCGAACAATATGGCTATCAAAATAATGACTTTCTTCTGCCTTTTTTTGGTGATAATTGATCGATTCATTAAATAGCTCCTGGAGAGGCACAAACCCTGTCAGCAATGTATAAGAAAAATATATTTACAGCTTGCACCTTGTACCAAATCCATAATTTCAAAATTCAGATCCTGTCCAAATGGTAGCCTTTCCAATCATCCTGCTATATAATAATTTTAAAATTTTCTCTGCAAAATATTGTTATTCAAGTGCTGTAAAAGAGTGACAATTACCTGTTCCCAAGATACTTTATATTAAGCACAAAGGGGCTGCAAACCAAAACCATCTTCCTGTTTTTCCTCAGTTGGCATCCAGTCTAATTATGAATTGGACCTGCCAATTTCTATAGAGAACACCCATGACAAATTGGACACTGAACATGATCAACTAAAGTACCTATAGTTCCCTAGCAAGCTTTTTTACTTTGTTTATCAATGTGGTGAGATAAAAGAGGGAGAATGGGGAGAAAAGACTGGTAGCTGCATTTAATTTTCAAGTTTCTTATCTACAAGAAGAGAGGAAAAAGAAAAAGAAGAGGATAGGAAACAATTACACCCTTGCTGGGGCACCCCGGCGGGGGGGAGTGTTGCTTCCAAGTCGTTTCATCATTGGAGAAGGCCTATAGATCTCCCTCTCTCTCTCTCTCTCTCTTTCTTAAATAAGAAGAAGGAGGAGAGGAATGGGGATGAGGAGCAGAGAACCTTAAAGAGTGTGCCTGGTTTTCCTACCTATTAACATAGAACACCACAACAACCCAGATTCTATTCCTAGAGCCTAAAACCATGAAAAAAATCTGAAGTAAGAGAATGGGACATAATTTCAGAAGGAAATAAAGAAGCTAAAGGACTGATAATTTGAATAAATCTATTGCTGCTTAATCTTCCTGTTGGTCTAATGTCAAGTAAGAGAATGGGACATACTTTCAGAAGGAAATAAAGAAGCCAAAGCACTGATAATTTGAATAAATCAATTGCTGCTTAATCTTCCTGTTGGTCTAATGTCAAGTAATTTGTTAAGGTTTATTAACAGTGGAGTCTACCTAAACCAAGGATACATCTTAAGATGCATTAATACATCCGTATGGAGCTTTGTTGGGAAGTGTGTAGAGTTGCTCTATACTAAGTTGCAAATTGATATGGAATCGTTGTTAAAAAGGCGGTTGTCATGTAAAAAAATGTTTGTAAGTCTGCTTTTTATTGTTTCAAAAGTTGAATCTTTGGAAAACAATAGTTTAATCCTAAATCAATCCTTCATCATTGTCTAATAAGTATGTGCAAAGCAGAAAATGATTCTTTTACCTCTGCATTTCAAATTCAGGAATGAAACAATTTTCTACCTCTTTTCACTAGACATAGAAAGTAATTATCAGTTCACATCCTGTTCCTAAAGGAACCGAAGCAAATTTCATAAGCACGTCTGACTATTAATTACATTTCTGAATTTCCATTTAAAAGATTGGAGGGAATGAAAATGCTCTATTATCCTGTTTGTACATATTTTCCTGACAAAGTCATCTCATTTGCATATGATAGTTTTTCAAGCTTTATGGTGTGTTTATTAGTTACAGCTTTTTTCCTTTATTTCTTATGCTTGTACAATTTGTTGCTTTGTAACACAGAGAAGTTGAATTTGAATAGTGCAACTGAATATAAATATTTGAGGCAAAGTGACTGCTATTCAATTTCTGGGGTTGATGATGCTGAACAGTTTCGCATCGTAATGGTATTGTATTCTTTCTTTACATGAGCAAAGTTGCAAAAATCAATGCTTCTTAGAGTGTTATTTTCCATTTCCCCTTAGTTTAGCAATAGGGGTTGATTTGCATAAGAACATGATTGTGGCTATTTTCATTCTTCAGGAAGCTCTGGATATTGTTCATGTTAGCAAAGAGGATCAAGAAAGTGTATTTGCAATGCTTGCTGCAGTGTTGTGGTTGGGAAATGTCTCCTTTATGGTGATTGATAATGAAAACCATGTTGAGCCTGTGGCGGATGAAGGTAACAATGTTCCGAATGGTCAACTCCAACAGCTGCTTGGTTGTCTGTCCATTTTATTTATTTGGCTGTTAGCTAGTTCACTGGATATAGGTAGCAACATTATCGAATTACCAGACAAAAATAGTCA
This sequence comes from Vitellaria paradoxa, assembly GCA_019916065.1. NCBI lineage: Eukaryota > Viridiplantae > Streptophyta > Magnoliopsida > Ericales > Sapotaceae > Vitellaria > Vitellaria paradoxa. The sequence goes on along the minus strand of CM034233.1, from coordinate 41,932,925 downwards.
GTGAAATGTTTTTTCTCACTGATCAGATTGAACTCAATGAAAAATTCTATTTATTGCAGCTTGAACATGGTAATCTTTTAGGGGTGGTAATCGTGTCTTGTCGTGGTTAGATTCATAATTCGTGTATATTCATGTCGATTTGTGACTATACTAAAATATCTTGAAATTTAATGAACTTGTTAGACTATTAGTTTATTTCAAAGTTGGACCAAATTGTGTCAATTTTGAGTTAACGTATTGGTGTTGCACGTGTTTTCTCCAATAATTTTGTATTCATGTCGATGTTGGTTGGGTCGTGTTTTCATGTTGTGTCTAATATTGCCACCCTGATCCTTGTTGTACTGAAGTGGTTTTGAAACTCCTTTAGAAATATTCCGTTGTTGATGGTGCTTCATGAATGTCATTATCTGTCTTGTAATAAAATCTAGATTTCATCCGGCTGTTATTTTTTGTTTGAAACTTGGATATCATTATTGGTATTAATACCTGAATTTATTTTTGAAAGAAACAAGTTAAATGAGATTTTGGGAATAGGATGAGGAACTTTTAAATAGGTTAGATTGATTTTTCTGATTTCTAAGTGGGCATGGAAGACACATTTCTCTCGCATCATTCTTCATCATGAGAATTGGGTCGTAGCCCAAATTCTTCCTAGTGGAGAGGGGGAGTGGAATGATATGCATAAATGTGATTGATATATATACGGACACACTGGCAACAAACTATCATTTCTTGAAAGTCTTAACCAAACCAAACCAAACCAAGCCTTTTCCCACTAGGTGGGGTCGGCTATATGGATTTGTCGACGCCAATTAGATCTGTTTAGGGCTATATCCTCCGATAGATCTAGGTAGGCAAGATCATATTTAATAGTCTCTTCCCAACTTCTCTTGGGTCTTCCTCTACCTCTCCTACTCCTAGCAATCTCCATACTTTCACACCTTCTAATAGGTGCCTCCGCTGGACGTCTTCTAACGTGGCTAAACTATCTTAATCGGTTTTCTCTCATTTTATCTTTAATCGGTGCTATTCCTACTTTGTCCCTAATCTTCTCGTTTCTAATCCTATATTTCCTTATAATCTCGCACATCCACCTTAGCATTTTCATTTCCGCAACTGCCATCTTCTGACCATGATTATGCTTTACTGCCCAACACTTTGATCCATATAGTAGCGCTAGTCTAACTGCCATCTTATAATATTTTCTTTTCATCTTGAGAGGGACTTTTCAGTCGCACAAGACTCCCGAAGCACTCCTCCCCCGAAGCACTCCTCCATTTGGTCCACCCGGCTTGAATCCTGTGACTTACATCAGTATCAATCCCCCCATCTTGTTGCACCATAGATCCAAGGTACCTAAAGTTATCTTTCTCTACAATCTTTTGTGTGCCTAAACTTACTTCTATACTACCCGTTATCCTACTTTGACTAAACTTACATTCCATATATTCTGTCTTGCATCATTGGCTTAGCCTAAAACCTTTTGTTTCTAACGTTTCCCGCTACAATTCTAGCTTAGCATTCACTCATTCTCTCGTCTCATCTACTAAAACAATATTATCTGTAAATAGCATACAACACGGCATCTCATCCTGAATATGTCTTGTAATCTCATCCTGAATATGTCTTGTAATCTCATCCATAACTAAAGCAAACAAGTATGGGCTTAACGCTGAGCCTTGATGTAAACCAATCGTGATAGGGAACGCGTTAGTCTCACCACCTGTCGTCCGTATCGATGTCATGGCTCTATCATACATGTCCTTTATCACCTCAATATATGCGACACACGCTTCTTTCTTTTCCAATACTCTCCATAGAATCTCCCTAGGAACTCGGTCATATGCCTTTTCTAAATCAATGAACACCATATGTAAATCTTTTTGACCTTCTCTATACTGTTCCATTAACCTCCTCAAGAGAAAGATAGCCTCCATGGTTGATCTTCCAGGTATGAAACCAAATTAATTCTCTGAAACGTTTGTTGTCCTTCTTAGTCTTCTCTCAGCAACTCTCTCCCATAATTTCATCGTATGGCTCATCAATTTAATCCCGCGGTACTTCGCACAATTCTGAATATCTCCTTTGTTCTTGTATATGGGTATAAGGCTACTTTTCCTCCATGCATCAGGCATCTTCTTTCTCTTTAGCACTACATTAAAAAGTTTTGTCAACCAACTTATGCTATCCTCTCCTAAGCAGCTCCAAACCTCAATAGGTATACCATCTGGCCCAACCGCTTTCCCATTCTTCATTCTTTTTAATACTTCTCTTACTTCTTCCCTACTGATTCTCCTCTAGAATATAAGATTTTTAATTCTTCCCTAAAAGTGGTAAACTGTTCCAACTGTATGTCACTACTACTGCTTTCGTTAAATAACTTGTAGAAGTAGCTCTTCCAACGCTCCTTTATCTCCTCTTCCTTTACTAATACCTTTTCATCCTCATCCTTAATGCATTTAACTTGGTTTAAATCCTTGGTCCGTCTATCTCTGGATTTAGCAAGCTTGAATATCTCTCTCTCGCCCTCCTTAGTGTCAAGCCGCCTATATAAATCCTCAAATGTCCTTGCCTTAGCCTCACTAACTGTCCTTTTGGTTTCTCTTTTCACTTCTCTATACCTCTCAAAGTTTGCTTCATTTCGGTCGTTTTGCCAAGATTTAAAACACTCTCTTTTAACTTTTATCTTGTCTTGGGCGGCCTCGTTCCACCACCATGCCTCTTTTTGTGCCGGAGCACTCCCTTTGGATTCTCCTAAGACTTCTTTCCCTACCCTCCTAATACATTGTGCTACCTTATCCCACATAATATTTGCATTCTCATTTACCGCCCAAACGTCTTCCTCTAGTACTCTTTCCCTGAATGCTGGTTGCTTATCACCTTTCAAGTTCCACCATTTAGTTTTTGAGCATCTATACATCTTCTTTTTTCTAGTCCACATTTGAAGCTTCACATATATGACCAACAACCTATGTTGGGCAGTCAAGCTCTCCCCCGGTATAACTTTACAATCTTTACAAGTTACGCGGTCTCTTTTCCTAGTTAAGAAGAAGTCAATCTGTGTCCTTGAGGAGCCACTCTTATAAGTCACCAAATGTTCCTCTCTCTTCCTAAAAAAGGTGTTCGTCACCATGAGATCATAAGCCACTGCAAACTCCAAATTATCATTCCCTTCTTCATTTCTATTACCATAACCATATCCCCCATGTACTCCTATATATCCATCTACGTCGCGTCCTATATGACCGTTCAAATCTCCTCCTATGAAGACCATCTCTTCTTGAGGTATCTCTAATAGCACTCCTTCCAAGTCTTCCCAAAATCTCTCCTTATGTACATCTCCTAAGCCCACCTGGGGTGCATAAGCACTAATTACATTTACTATCTTTTCTCCCAACACTAACTTAATTGCAATAATCCTATTTCCACAGCGTTTTACATTAATTATATCTTTCTTTAGGTCTTTGCTTACTACTATGCCGACCTCATTTCTCGATCTATTAAGTCCCATATACCATAACTTATACACAGTCCTCTCAATCTCTTTAGCTTTTTGTCCCACCCACTTCGTGTCTTGTAAGCAAGCAATTGCGATTTTTCTCCTTTACATTGTATCCACCACTTTCATAAACTTCCCAGTTAAGCTCCTAATATTCTAAGTACCTAATCTCAGCCTTCTATTTTGGATTAGCTTCCTTACCTCCCCCCCACCCGTCCAGGAAAGTGTGAGGACCATTGCCTATTTAACACTGCACCCGGGCACCGATGCAGCGTTCCTTGCTTATTTAACACTGTACTCGGACTATACAGCGCATCGCTAAGTAGGGAACGCCTCCACGAAATCTCATTAGGTGTCGAAAAATCCATGAAAAAGATTCGACAAAGTTTTACGCTGACTGTCGACTACCTAATACAATCCTCCTCTTTTATCCGGGCTTGGGACCGGCTATGAAAAAAAACATAGGCGGAGTTATTTCTTGAAAGTCTTAAAACTAACTATTGATAGAATAGTAATCTAAGAAGCACAAACACGAAACAACGTGACATCTCACATCGGGTAAATCCTTAACCCTAAAGGAATGGAAGTGATTAATACAAGAGCTCCTATTGGATTTTACTTGACTGTCTACGATTCCATTGTGTCTGCTCGGTTTAGAAGTTCTATATAAATGTATCACCATGCTAATATTTGTGACAAGAAATGAATCCTAATTTTAGGATGACTGAGACTCAAGAATCCAACATGACATCGGATGCACTGACTCGACGATTTTCAAAGGAAAAAAAAAAAAAAAAAGAAGAAAGACACGATATGGCTAGAACTTGGTAAAATATATATTTTTATATATATATTTTTTGTTTTAAAAAAAAAAATATATATATATATATTTTAAGACAAAAAAAATTAATATTTTATTCAAATACAATAGAAATAATGAAAAAAAAAAAAACAGTAACTAAAATTAAAAACTATGTATTTCATGGCTTAAAAGTCAACAAAAATGTCACATAATGGTTAAATTCTTTAATAAGTTCACAGTAAACTATATTGCATGGCATAAAAGCTAACAAAAAAAGAAATTATAAAAAAAATTATTTTTTTTTAAGGTGAGTTCGACGTGCATCCAAAACGAGTTCGTAGTATGTCCAAAATGAGTATGTGGTGTGTCCCATACAAGTTTGTAATACATTCAAGTTGTGTTTGAATATTAAAAAGTTAGACACGGCAAAAGGGGGAATCTGCTGTGTGTCTTGAGTACCTCATGAGTTTGAATTATAGACGGTACTCTTGATGGTGAGTCCATGCTTTCTTAGATAGTAATTCTAATATTTCTGTCAAAACACAATAAAACATATAAAGATATGTGATAATATACTAAAAAATATTGTTTAATTTAGATAATTTTCAATTTATATTTCTAAACATTTTTATCTACTTTCATATTTTGTGATGCTTCAAAATATTTCTGTTTTTATAGTTGAAACAACCTATCAAAACAAGATTTTGATCCTTGCAAATGCCAAGAGATAAATTGTGAGAGATTCTAAACCATGTAATCGATAATGTTGAAATCCTAGAGGAGCCAATAAATCCCTAATTTATAGGGATTATTCAACGATTGGTTTTATCTTATTTTCTATTCTAGGATTTACTAGATGTAATTAGTTTCCTAATTATGTGTTTACCTTATATACGTGTAGCACTATATATAGGTAAACCTACTTTTTATTAAAAAACACAGCGGATTATTAGAGTTAAAAGAAAAGGAAGTGACATACCCTCCATCGCCCCTACTGAGCCAGCCATAGAAAGGACTTTCCCTCTCCAAGTTTACTCCAAATGGTTTAAAACCCCTGAAAAGATAGAGCACACGGACATTCCTATGTAAGGCTAGCTGTTTGATCCGGATTAAGGTCATCCAGAACCTAACATAGGTAACACTTCTTTTGAATCCCTGCCTATTGTCTCAAAACCTAACATAGGTAACACTTCTTTTGAATCCCTATCTATTGTCCCAGAACTTAACACAAGTAACACTTCTTTTGAATCCCTACCTATTGCCCCAGTTATCAATGATCTAAATTACCCTATTGTCTTGAGAAAAGGAGTACAGACTTGTGCCAAGAACCCAATTGGGGACTATGTATCTTACGGGAATTTGTCATCTCAATATCAGTCATTTGTGGCAAATATGATTACTGTGCAAGTTCCATCATCCATTCAGGAAGCTTTGCCGAAACTAGAATGGAAAAAGGCAGTTTGGGATGAGATGTAGGCTCTTTAGAAGAATGGCATATGGGTTCTGTTAGCATGGGAAGCATACTGTAGGCTGTAAGTGGATCTTCATAGTTAAATACCAAGTTGATGGGAGCATCGATAGGTTTAAATTTAAAGTTCGGTTGGTAGCAAAAGGCTTTACTCAGTTATACGTCATTGATTACAAGAAACTTTTGCACTAGTCACAAAATTAAATACTATACGGGTGTTTTTAAGTTTGGCGGCTAACTTTGATTGGCCTCTGTTCCAACTAGATGTGAAGAATGCTTTTTTAAATGGAGATCTCACAGAAGAAGTGTACATGGACATTCGTTCAGGATTTGAATATTCAGATAACAAAGGAAATGTGTGTAAGTTAAAAATATATTTGTATGGTCTAAAACAGTCTCCACGAGTGTGGTTTGACAGGTTCAATAGGATTGTGAGACAACTGGGTTATATACAGTGTCAATTTGATCATACTTTGTTTATCAGACGGTCTCTCAATGGTCAGGTTGCAATTCTCATTATTTATGTCGATGATATTATCCTGAAAGGGGACTTATATGGAAGAACTAAATAATCTTAAGGAGGCCTTGACAAAGGAATTTGAGATCAAGGACTTGGGGTCAACTAAAATATTTTTGGGGAATGGAGGTAGCTTGGTTAAGACAGGGAATTTCTATGGCACAACACAAGTATGTCCTTGACTTACTTAAGGAGACAGGCATGCTAGGGTGTAAATCTACTAATACACCTTTGGATTCCAGTACTAAGGTTGGGGCAAAGATAGACTGCTGTCTAGTAGATCGGGGGAGATATCAAAGGCTTGTAGGAAAATTGATTTATTTATCGCACACCAGACCAGACATCGAATTTGTTGTAAGTGTTGTCAGCCAGTTTATGCGTGATCCGACAGATGATTACCTAGAAGCAGTGCTTAGAATTCTAAGGTATCTAAAGATTACAGTTGGGAAAGGTTTGTACTTCAAGAAAGGCTCTATATGCAATCTTGAAGTGTTTTTAGATGTAGATTGTGTTGGTTCTCTCATTGACAGGAAATGCACTTCAGGATATTTCACCTATGTATGATGGCGCAGCAAAAAGCAACCTGTGGTGTTTATAAGCAGTGCAGAGGTAGAATTTAAGGCTATGGCTCTGGGTGTATGTGAAGGAATGTGGTTGGAGAGATTTTTGAAAAAGATTGGGATAACTTCTACAGAAATGAGGAAAGTAAACTGTGATAATCAGTCAGCTATTTGTATTGCTAAGAATTCAGTGCATCATGGTAAAACCAAACTTGTGGAAATCGATCGTCACTTTATCAAGGAGAAAATTGACAACAACACTGTGCAGCTGCTCTATGTTCCTACAGGGCAGCAAATCTCAGACATTCTTATAAAAGCTCTTTCATGGAAAAACTTTGAAGATTTGAGTTTCAAGTTAGGCTTGATTAGCATCTACACCTAGCTTGAGGGGGAGTGTTGAAATCCTGGAGGAGCCAATAAATCCCTAATTTACCGGGATTAGTTAACCATTAATTTTATCTTATTTTCTATTCTAGGATTTACTAGATGTAATTAGTTTCCTAATTATGTGTTTACCTTATATGCTTGTGGCACCATATATAGGTAAACCTACTTTGTATTCAAAAACACAACAATTATTAGAATAAAAAGAAAAGGGAGGGAAATTATCCTGTCTTTGAAAATTGACAGGTAAGGATACTCTTTGATACATAAAAATTATATATCGATGAAATTGTTTGAAAGAATACTGTAAGTAATTAAATTTATTAGAATTCTTATCTGATGGAATCATAGGTATCTAGATATATGTACAAGGAAAATTTCAGATAAATATATTGAAAGATTCCAAAGTTGGTTGTGAGAATTGATTACCCATTAATTTGGAAAGGTAATATTTTGTTGAGTTTATTCGATTTCATCTAAATTTTTGAGTGATCATTCTCTTCAGATAAATGAACGGAGGATGTTGAGGCCAATATAATTGACTATTTAATTCAAGTTGCTAATAGGAATTAAATTTACATAGGAAGAATTTAATCCATAAAGGGAATATTTTAAGCTAGAGGGTGCCATGGTCATGGTTAAAACAATCTTAGGAACCCTTACAGGTTTGTCAGAGTCTGGCAGTTTGTTGAAATTTTAAATTACTGCATAGTATTGGAAAGCTAATGCTTTTGAAAATCATTGTATCCATTGGTATGGTGCATTGTAGAGCTCTCTGATGGTGGTATCTACCTTAGGAAATTGAGATTTGAAATTGCTGGAGCGACTTATTTTATGGAAACATTACGTGCTGTAGTGTATCTGGGAGGGAAAGGTGTTTTGGTTTTTAATTTATCAAGTCTGCAGTCTGAATTTTACTAGGATTTACTTGAGTACAAATCTGATACTTGGTGTTTTCATATTGTGAGGTTTTAGATTGAGCTTTCTGGTTGATAAATCACCCCTTCTCAGGTTTTTTCCATGTGTGTAAACCATGGCATTTGAGCGTTTTTGTTCAGGAAATTGTGCTTACATACCATGTAGACTTTGTTTTTTACTTGAAGAGATTTTGAGGATTAAAGATCTTTGGTGAAATCCAGTGGGATGGCACATCCATTATGATTCTTAGTCCCATATAACTACCCTATCCCATGTTTGACTTTGAAAATCATTTTAACTGGTGATAAGCCTATTATGCAGAACTTTACTTCCAAATTGATGCATTATTGGCAATGTTAATCCATAATCAGTTAATGGATTCATCTCATGAGGAATAATTAAACATGATTGAAGTGATTGGATGTTTACCGGTTACTGGGTTTATGTCCTTGTTATCTAAATATTTTGGTATTGTTGTTTGTACAATTTGGTGTTGAAAATGATTAGGTTTTCGTTTTTGTTAGCACGTGGCACTCAGAAACAAGTGTTGCAGCTCTTGAGTTGCCTAGTTGGTGAACACATGTAAATTAGTACCTACTCCTACATGCATCACTTCAGTTTTTTTCCTCTTAGTGAACTACCAACGCAAATTGTGTAGATGGGTTCTACTTACAATCTAATGCACTCCAGTCATGAAGAGCACATAAATTGTTTTTTGCTTCTTACACGTTTATTTTTCACGAAATCATGGCTTTATTTTTCTTGAACTTTTGCATAATCTATCCTAAGTTGCAATTTTTAAAATTTTCAGGTCTATCCATGGTTGCTAAATTGATTGGGTGTTCTGTTGTGGAGCTAAAGATTGCTTTATCGACTCGCCAAATGAGAGTTGGGAATGATAATATAGTTCAAAAGCTAACTCTATCTCAGGTAAAATTTATTTTATTGGCAAAACAACTCATTGTGGATTGCATTCAATCTGCAAATGAAATTATTGTGTCTGTGACCTAGATGCTCCTGATGGGATTCTTCACATCTAAAAAGCCCTTACAAGTTATTTATTTATTTTTTTTCAACTGAAATTGGAGTCTTGTTACTAATCAAAATTGGAGGCTTACTCTTTTGCTAACACTTTCTGTCCCCATCTTTTCTGGATGTGGGGATCTTGAAGTTGAAATACAAATTTAGGAGTTGAAGTTACATTTTCAACCTTGGAGTCTTATGTAAACTCATCCAGGGGTCATGATTAAAACATTTTGGATTCTTATGTAAGTTCATCCAAGGGTCATGATTAAAACATTTTGACCCTTGGATGAACTTACATAAGAATTCAAATGTTAAAAATACAACTTCAACCCCTAAAGTTGTATTTCAACTTCGGGAATCTTCAATCCATTTTTTCTGGCTATCCTTTCACTTTCTTGTGCTAACCAGCCTTTTGAGCTATTTCTGAGCACCCAAATAATTTTTCGTGAAACATGGGATCATACTTCATGTTTCTTTCTCACCAAGTAAAGATCTGATACATGGTTGGACTAGATTGTAGATTCTGCTGGATTGGGACCATATTTCATATGGTTTATGAGGTTTGCGCCTTCATGATGTTCTCATGGGTAGACTTATTTGAATTGTCTTGAGGACTAACTTTGGGTTCAATCTTTGAAATTCTTTCTGAAGCATCTATTAGTCACTTAATTCCTTTATTTATTTATTTTTTGTTCTTAGTGGGTACTTTTGTGGCATCTTCAGGTTCATTATTGCTGAGGTGTTCTATAATAGAATTACAAGTCACATTTTTCTTTTCTTTTTTTATTCTTTTTTCTGTTTTTTGATTTTTGCTTCTTGATCCTGTTTCGGGTAAAATATCTATATTAACTGTGTTAGAGAAGGATGGATTAAATCAGTAGGTATGTTTACTGTATGAAGAGATGAATGAATTCATTTTTGGGGAGAAGTACACACTTCATTAATTAGTAAAGATAGCATTATTATTAATTTAAGTGAAGTGCCCATGTTCAACATACCGTTTCACACATGCTTCGCTTTGAATTTGTGAAACTGGGAGCTAACCGGGGCGCCCCACCCTTTGTACTAATCTTCGGGGTGTAAGCAAGGTTGTTAAAATTGATAGACACAGACTGACAAATTTTTTGTGTATCATGTGTGAGACATTGGTCTTGTAGTGGCTTATGACCTACCGTTGAGCATGCGAGCCTGAATATTAATGAATGCACCTGCTAGAAATATATTCTTTTTATTCAATTTTCTTATATTTTATACATGTGATGTGGAGTTTTTCTACAATTTCATACATCCTATCCGCCGTAAATTTCATCTCGTTTTACTTGATCAGATGACATTTTCATTTGTATGTCCTGACTTGGCTTAAACTTGTAACACATATGCCTCATGCACCAACGTCATTTTGTTTCACTTCTTCACCTTATGTGTCAATATGTTACTTTGGATTTAGTTATTGCTACTCCTAGAGAGGAATTTATCAGTAGAAGCTATGGATTTTTAAAATCTTTTTTTCCATATGTATTATGACATACAGTGGTACCTTCCCGGAAATAAAAAAAAAAAGACACAGTGGACTACTTGAATTTTGTTAACTATGAGAATTTTATTTGATTTTTATGAGGACTATCTCTTACTTGATCCTTCAATTCTGCCTTCTACGTTTTAGGCCATCGATACACGGGATGCTTTGGCAAAATCAATATATGCTTGCTTGTTTAACTGGCTGGTTGAACAAATTAACAACTCACTCGCAGTGGGAAAACGTTGTACTGGAAGATCAATCAGCATTCTTGATATCTATGGTTTTGAGTCATTTGATGTATGTCACTGTGCTTCACTGTTTTTTTTATTATTTATTATTTTGTCATTCTATAAGCTTGCATGCTACATAACCCCTCTTTTTTCTTTTTTTCCTTTTCTTTTAGAGGAATAGTTTTGAACAGTTTTGCATAAATTATGCTAATGAGAGACTGCAGCAACACTTCAATCGTCACTTATTTAAGTTAGAACAGGAGGTAATTATTTGAGTTTTTTTTTTTTTTTTTAGTTTTTTTCCCCCACATCTGTGTGATTCAAGTATCTAGAAAGTTTAACTGTTTTGAAAATTCTGAATGCCCTAGATGAGGTAGCTGTTTTAATGTTTTATCATACCATTGTGATTTGATTACCTGGATAGATCAACTGTTGAAACATTCTGAATGTCCAATGTGACAAACAATAAGTAGGAAAAGATAATGTTGGTGTGGTAGCTCCTATAGGAGTCACATATCGGTTTGCTCACAAAGCAAGGGAGGCCTTGTGTGGTTATTTTTTTTTTTTTTTGATACGAAGGAAACCTTTCGCCGGTGAACCGTCGCGAGTAAAACCTCCGGGCGAGCGCACCACCCCGCAAGACACGCCCACCGATAAGACCGAGCGCCCAGGAAGGGATTCGAACCCGAGACGTGGAAAGCATGCCCACTCTCCAAGCCGGCCCCTACTCCACTGAGCTAACCCGTGCGGGTAGGCCTTGTGTGGTTATAAATAAAGGTTACTTTTCATTTGATAAAGCCACACAGATCAAAACTTTGTATTGCAGATTTTGACTCTAGTTAAATTCCTCTTTTATGAGGTGAGAGTTAAAGTTTGCTTGGGGATTATTTTGTGGGTGTCTTGGGGTGTTGGGGAGGAGAGGAAAAATTGTGTAATTGTAAGAATTTTTCACATAGTAGATTTTCTTCTCTGAGTGCCTTTGATTTTTCTCTAGTTTGAGAGTTTTCCACTTAAATACTTGTGTTATGATTTCTCTGTTCTTCTTAATATTTTGCCAAAGGTGGATTTTGAAGGGGTGAATTTAGGAGGCCTAAATTCCCAACAATAAGGGATTATGAGTGTTACAATTTATTCTCTCTAGTTTCCAGTAGAAATTCTAGTTAGTTCGGGTAATTAGGCGTAAAATTAGAGGCAGTTGGTTGTGTATGTTGACTTTGATCAAAGATGAGAAAGTTATTATTGTGCCATTCTCGCATATCAAAGAAAGAAAACTCTATTTCAGGAAAATAACATAGAAGAGCCTTTTTATATTAGAGAAACAACATAATACAAAACGACAAAAATGATATTTTCCTAGTGGCTAATACAAACATAACCCTAACATCAATATGCTAATATACGCTAACACCTCCCCTCAAACTCATGATATGGCGGAGGATAATATCAAAGAGTTTGTCAAGTAGAAAACGGAAGTATTGAACTGTGTGTCTTTGTGAAGAAGTTAGACAGCTTCATAGTGGATGGAAGAAAAGGTAGCGAAAGGGTTCTAGGCAGTTGATAGTGCACAATATGATAGTCAATCTCAATGTGTTTGGTGAGTTAATGAAAATCTGAGTTATGTTATTTGAATGGCACTCTTGTGATTGCATTACTTGGATAGCAAGATACACAAGTCAACAAGTAGACAGCATAAGTAGACAATTTCAGTAGTAGCGGTGGCCATACCATGATACTTAACTTCAACGGTTGAGCAGTGACTATTTACTAGTAGTAAACTTTCAATCTAGCCGTGAACTTTCAATTAATAGAGCACTAACTTAATCCACATTGGAATAGACATTAAGCTCTAACAAAGATGAAGAGGGGAACAATAGAATCGGATGCAATGCCCCTTGAAGATAACAAAGAATTCAAAGAACCACAACCCAATGTATAGTGGTAGGTGACACAACAAACTAACGATATGAATTGCATGCGAGGTGTTTGGTTGAGTCACAGTGAGATAAACTAAGTTGTCAATGATAGTGCGGTACAAATTATGATCAGCTAAGATGGTGCCATCAAAGGGAGATTAAGAGTATTGAGCTCTAGCATATTATCAATAGTTCGAGAATCAGATAAACTAGAGCTCATTAGAACATCAGAATTGTGAGAGAAAGTACCCCTTAAGAGAAGAGGCAGTTGAGAAAATTAGAGAGAGAAGAAGAAAGTGAATTGAATTCTTTCTTCTCTCTAAGGTCTTATTTATAATCAAAAACTTACATAGCATGAGGAAAGAAACTAAGACAAGGAAATATGATATTAATTCTAATTAATCCTATATCAATCCTAATAGAAAATAAAATCATATCACTCCTAAATTCTAACACTCCCCCTCAAGCTGGAACATATAAGTCAGAAATGCCTAGCTTGGATGAAAATTCTGAAATGAAGACCGAGGCAACGGGTTTGTGAGAATATCAGCCAATTGAGAAGAGGATTGAACAAATGGAGTGCTCAGTTCTTTACGAAGTAACAAGTCCCGAATAAAATGGCAATCAACTTCAATGTGTTTGGTACGTTCGTGAAACACAGGATTATTCGCAATGAAGATGGCAGGTTGATTGTCTAAATGCACAGCCATAGGAGTAGGAATATCGACACCAAAATCCTGAAGTAGTGAACAAACCCAGAGCATTTCAGAGGCAGTATGAGCCATAGCGCAATACTCAGCCTCAGCACTTGAACGAGCCACAACTTGTTGTTTCTTGCTGTGCCAAGTAACCAAATTATTACCAACAAAGGTACAGTAACCCGAAGTGGACCTTCGATCATCACGGTTTCCAGCACAATCAGTGTCACTATAGCTAGTCACCATCAGAGAAGAAGGACGATAAAATAAACCGCGGCTAGGGGCACTTTTCAAGTAACGTAAAATACGACATACTGCTTCAAAGTGGGTGTTACGAGGAGCATGCATAAATTGACCGGCAATATGGACTGCATCAGTAATTTCAGGACGAGTGACTGTGAGATAAATCAACTTCCCTACTAGATATCGATATCGACTCACATCAGAAAATAGTGAGCCAGTAGTTGCATCCAGTGTAACAGAGGCATCCATGGGAGTTTTAGCAGGCCGGGAACCAAGTAAGCCAGTTTTAGATAAAAGATCTAAAACATGCTTGCGCTGGGAAACTGGTGACTTAAATGAGTTTTTAAATCAACAATGCCTGCGGCGTCATCACCCGAGATAATAATGTCATCAACGTATACAATCAACACAATTGTACCAGTAGAAGAATGTAGAGTAAAGACAGAATGATTTGAGGTAGACCGCTGCAGACCATACTTGAGTAGAACATCACTGAAGCGATCAAACTAAGCACGAGGGGATTGTTTCAGACCATATAAGGACCTACGTAATCGGCAGACTAAGTGTTCACTCCCAGGAACCACATAGCTTGGTGGTTGATCCATATAAATCTCTTCTTGGAGTTTACCATGAAGAAAAGCATTTTTAATATCCAGCTGGTAAAGTGGACAAGATCGACTTGCAACCACAATAAGGAGAATGCGAACTGAATTGAGACGAGCAACTGGAGAGAAGGTCTCTAGATAATCAACGCCATAAGTCTGAGTATTACCTTTAGCAACAAGACGTGCTTTAAGTCGCTCAACTGAACCATCCGGAAGATACTTGACGTTATAAACCCAACGACAGCTCATTGTTTTCTTCCCGGAAGGTAATTTGGCTAGGTCCCAAGTATGATTTGTATAAAGTGCATCCATTTCCTCATCCATGGCACGCTTCCACCCAGGTGAAGAGAACGCTGCTTGATATGAGACTGGAAGAGAGACTGAAGACAAGGCACAAATAAAAGAATACAAACAAGGGGAAGCACGATGCTATGAAACAAATTTAGCAATAGGATGTTGGGTGCAAGCACGCTTACATTGACGCAGAGCAATGGGTAAATCATCATTAGAGGGAGGTGGAGCAAAGGTTTGGACCTCAGACAAATCTGATGAGTTGGATGGGCCATAAGAAACAACTTGTCTATTTTGATTCCGCTGGTATATCTGCAATTGATTTTGCTGAGACTCCTGCACGGAAGAGTGAGAAAGAGGTAAAGGCAATGTAGGACTAGGTTTTCCCTGACTAATCTCCCCCTCACGAGTAGGATATAACTCCCCCTGAATGCTAGATAGTAAGTCATAGGATAATTGAGTCCCAGAGTCAGAGAAGAAGGGTGTGGATTCAAAAAAAGTAACGTCAGCACTCACAAAATACTTACGAGAAAGCGGATGATAACAACGGTACCCTTTCTGAGTACGAGAGTAGCATAAAAAAATGTATTTTCGAGAACGAATAGATCACTTATCTAAACCAGGATCCAGAATATGAACAAAGGCCACACAACCAAAGACTCGAGGAGTTAGAGGAAAAAATTACCCTCAGGATACAAGATAGAGAAAGGAGATTGGTTACCTAACACAGTAGATGGCATCCGGTTAATGAGAAAGCAAGCAGTGAAAACAGCATGCCCCCAAAAAGGTTTTGACATGTGCATATTAAACATTATAGTACGAGCAACATCGAGCAAATGACGATGTTTGCGCTCTGCGACACTATTTTGCTAGGAGGTGTGAATATATGTGGTCTG
Organism: Vitellaria paradoxa; assembly: GCA_019916065.1. Classification (NCBI taxonomy): domain Eukaryota; kingdom Viridiplantae; phylum Streptophyta; class Magnoliopsida; order Ericales; family Sapotaceae; genus Vitellaria; species Vitellaria paradoxa. The sequence continues at coordinate 41,917,356 of CM034233.1, read as the reverse complement.
ACGGATAATACTCCGATCAGTACAAAAAGTTTCCATAACAGTTTGCACGTATTCTAGAGCATTATTTGATTGAAAAATTTTGATACGTTTGTTAAATTGGGTAAAAATCTCATTATAAAAGCGAGTCACAATGTATGGCAAATCAGACATTTGTTTCATAAAAAATAACCAAGTCATGCGAGAATGATCATAAAAAAAAAATAACAAAATACTGATAATCATTAATACTAGTAATTCGAGATGGTCCCCAAATATTAGTATGAACTAAATCAAAAGGTTCTGGTTGACGACTGACACAATGACTAGAAAAAGAGTTACGGTGGTGCTTGCCAAACTGACAAGCCTCACAATCTAGACTCGATACAGGACTTAAATGAGAAATGACAGACGTTAATTTATTTAATGAGGGATGCCCAAGACGAAAATGCCATTAGAGTGGAGAAACAGTTGCACTCAAAGCAGGTGAAGCGGCAGTAGAAAAGCTAGCTGGATCAAAATAGTAGAGCCCGTCTTTCTCATGCCCCAAACCAATCGTCCTCTTGTTCTTGAGGTCCTGAAATATACAAGAGGTAGGAGAAAAGGTTACGGAACAGTGTAAGGATTTAGTTAACTGGTTAATAGATAGTCTAATAAATGGAAAATTAGGTACATAAAGACTATGAAGCAAATGAATTGAAGAATGAGGAGAAAGAACTCCTTGTCCTTGTACAGGACGTGAAGATCCATCAGCCAGAACAACATGATGATTAATGGGATCTAAATGAGAGAATAAGGAGGATTTACCAGAAATATGAGAGCTTGCACCAGAGTCGATGACCCAGGAAGATGGAGTGGAAGCAGTACAAGCAATATTACCTGAATTTGGTAAGATAACAGTGGAAGTAGATGGGTGAGGTTTTCGAAGAGTTTGCAAGAGCTCACTGATTTGGGCAGCAAGGTCACTGTTGGTGCTTGAAGGTTCTGAAGCAGTGTGTGTCAACTGGGTGGAGGCGCCAGGAGTAGAACTATCTGTCACATGATGAACTTGATCCGGTCGTCCATACTTGGCCCAGCAATACGACTCAGTGTGATTGGTACGGCCACAGTGAGAGCATTTTCGATCCCCTCGTCCTTGAGAAGAGCGACCACCACACGATGAACCTCGAGAAGAACGACCACGTCCACGCATACGACTCCGAGAGACACCCGTAGCAGTGTCAGTGGAAATCAAGGCAGAGGTTTCTGAAGTAATAACCTGACCTTGAGTATGATGGCCTAAGGATGATCGCAAAAGGCGAGAGTAAGCATTGGTAGCTGTAGGTAAAGTCTTACTAGCAAGAATTTGATCTTTGAAGCCACGTAGATCAGAATCAAGCCTAGAGAGAAGAGAGGCAATCATAAAATCTTCCCAGTATCGTTTTTGTTGCTCAAGATTAGTAGTAAAGGGTCTATACTGTAGCAGCTGATCCTAAAGGTTCTTAAGTATACTGTAATATTCTGAAAGAGGACGACCACCCTGTTTGGTTGCAAAAATCTGTTCATATAACTCAAACACTCGTGACACATTACTCTGTTGTGAGAACGAGTCAGCAAGAGAATCTCATATTTTCTTTGAAGAGTCACAAAATTCTACTGTAGTGGCAATGTGAGGCTCAAGACTGTGCCATAACCATCCCATGACAATGGAATCTTCACTAAGCCAATCATCATACTCACTATTATCTGGTTTGGGTGGAAGGTCAGTGAGAAATTTCAGTTTCTTCTTCCCACGAAGAAACACCTTCACAGCATGAGCCCAAGCCAAATAATTTAATCCATTCAATTTCTTAGAATTGATTGACCGAGGGGCATCTTCATCTTTCATTAATATTGATTTTGGTTCAAAACCAATAACTTTCCCTTCGGCCATGAATAATAAAAGGAAACTGAAATCAACACGGAAGGAAATTACCAAGAGCCACCAGATCAGCAACGATGAACCAGACCACAGAGAAAAGAGAACTAAGAATAACCAAATTAATTAGCAACGATGAACCAGACCACAGAGAAAAGAGAACCACGAAGAACTGGATTATCTGATCTGGTGATCGAGTATCAACAGCCGAGCATCAATCAAGCAGAACCAGCAACACGGAGCATCAACTGAACAGCAGAGCAGATTCAGATCACAATAGAGCAACAGCAAAGTAACATCCGAGCATCAATAATCGAGTATAAACCAAGCAGAACCAGATTATCTGATCTGGTGGTCGAGCATCAATAACCGATCGTCACCAAGCAAAACCAGCAACAACCGAGCATCAACAGATCTGGTGATTTGAAGCAGAAGTAGATCAGAATAGGATTTGACGCACAACAAAGCATCAGCAAGGATCATCGGTGACAAGAGGGACTCTTTGATCTTAGGCGATCATCGTCGTGTGTCGCTGGTGAGGCGCCAGTGGGTCACGCGCCGACACGCGCCAAGAGAAGGCAGGCGCGTGAGAGCTAGGCAGCGGCTGTGAACTGCGCGTGAGGGCGCGTCGAGGCTTTTCCGGCGACGTGCTCAGGTGGGTGAGGGTTGTCAGCGGACGGTGACTCTTCTGGGATGGTCGACAGTCACTTCCGATGGCCGTAGGGCCTGCCGGCGGCGAGACTAGAAGCTCCGACCTTTTTTTTTTTTTTTTTGAAAGAAAGCTCTGATACCAAGTTGAGAAAATTAGAGAGAAAAGAAGAGAGTGAATTAAATTCTCTCTTCTCCCTAAGGTCTTATTTATAATAAAAAACTTACATCGCATAAGGAAAGAAACCAAGACAAAGAAATATCATCTTAATTCTAATTAATCTTATATCAATCCTAATAGGAAATAAAATCATATCACTCCTAAATTCTAACAGAGGCAATTTTGAGAACCAAGAAAGAAGTGAACTTAAATCTTTCATCTCAAAATGATCTTGTTTGAAACTAATAACACCGCAATACCAGTCTATGTTGCTCGGACTTGGGTGCGGGTGTTGGACTTGAGTGTGTATCTGGATGTCAGATTCACCTATTATCTATATTTTAGGATACGAGGACTTGACTAAAAAAGTATTCAAATTGTAGATATAGGTATGAGGATACAACACATAAAAAATAAGTATTTTATTTTCTAAAACTAATTATAGATTCAATGTTATAATTATTAAATCATTTATACAACTTATGTGTTATATGAACCACAAAGGCATAAATCATAAAAGCACGCAACTACCTGAAATTAGAATGAATTATTTTAATAAAAAATTATTAAAATAGTTATAATTATTCAGGTTAGTTTGATCTACTCTAGGAACTCTCTCTCTCTCTCTCTCTCTATTTAATATACAAATAATATTTAATACACAAATAGATGAGCAAAAGTCTCATATGGGGACATTTCTCATTAATCAATCATATTAGTATACTAAATTAAAATAAAAAATAATTTCAAAAAACAAAATGCTATCAAAGCAAAAGAAATTGTAGAGCCTATTTTAACTTGGAAAAAAAAAGAAGTTGTGGAGCTCTTTTTTTTTTATTAGGTAAAAAAGTAAAAAATTAAATTAATTATTTATCTTCAATCAACTATATATATTTCTTTCATCTTTATTAAAGAACAATTCCCAAAACAAAAAAAGCTCCTATCAACGTCAAGCAATACTGAAGCAGAGTCTGTACAGCAGACGGAAATGAAACTTCTCGATGGCCTTCTCGATGACCGGTGATGGCGACGAAGGGGCAGACTTGACGAAGCTTTTTGACAATTGGCGATGGGAAAGATGTATGGCAATGGTAACGGGGGGCGACAAGTACAAACCTGACAAAGCTTTTTGATGATGGTGAGCTCGCACTGAGCTCTATTTCTCTCTCTCTTAGGTACCGTGCTAGGCTCTTCATGTTAGGCATGATACGATTGACAACAGATTTGAACTTCATGGCAGCACAACCATATCCGAGATGAAGTTTGGGCGTTAGACTTAGATCTCATACCTGCACCAGGGTCGTGTTGTGTCATGTCGACACGAGTACTCCCTACCAAATAGGCAAGTCTGAGCAACACAGGTGCTAGTTATGCCATTACTAGTGATAACACTTACCAAAAAAAAAAAAAATCACTAGTGATAATCATATCATCAACATAAAGAAGAAGGACAATGAATCCAGAGGTAGTAGATCATAAAAACAATGCATTGTCATAATCATTGGACCGAAAACCCAAACCTTAGATAATAGAGGAAAAGTTGGGATACCATTATGACCATAAATACCCTCGCAAAGCTTGCACACTTGGCTAGAAAAATGAGGCATCTAGGTGGAGGTTGCATCGAAACTTCCTCATTTAAATCTCCATTGAGAAATGCATTTTTAATATCTAAGGGATATCCCATTGCCAAGCAGTGGCTACAACAATTAGAACACAAATAGCGATCATGTTAGCCACTGAGGCACAAGTTTCCTCATAGTTAATATCATAATCCCGAGCAAAGTCTTTTGCAACAAGGCGAGCTTTCAATGTTCCATAGTGCTATTAGATTTGGTCTTGATCTTAAACACCCACTTGCATCCAATTTATGTTAACCAGTTGGTAAAGGAACCAAATCCCAAGTGCCTGATTTATGAAGTGCAGAAAGTTCCTCATTCATAGCTTGATGCCAAAATGGATCATGATTTGCCTCCTTGTAGGAGGAGGGCTTATAAAGAGAGTGAATTGAGGCTAAATAGGAACAAAAGTTAGTAGAATAACAAGATTTTAAGATTTTGAAAAGCCATATTGATCAGAACACTTACGAGATCGTGAAGGATAGTTAAGGACAAAATTTTCATTTTTAGACCCTAATTGAGAGGTCGTAGTAGGAGGAGGAATTGTATCTGGCTGAAGAAGTGTTGAAGACTTGTGAGAATAAGTATGTACAAGAAGAGGACGAACAATAGATAAGGATGGGCACATCAATGAAAAAAATGATCAATATATGTCGAATCAGACTTATCCAAGGTAGAGGTATTACATGAGATAGAGGAAAAAGGAATATGTATGGTGAGACACATAAAGTTTCTTTGCAACAAGATCATCACAATGGTATCCTTTTTATCCTTCACCATAACCCAGAAAAATACAGAGTAGAACAAGTAGAAAGTTTAATGCGATGAGCATACAGAAGCAAGCAAAACAAGTACAGTACAACCAAATACTCGTAGAGACTTACTAGTTGGTCTCTAAAAAGGATAAACAACTCTCGAGGTAAGAGTAGAAGGAATGCAATTGATTAAATTTATTTACGTAACAACAACTTCTCCCCAAAAGGTACTGTGAACATTAGCAGATGGTAAAGAGAATGAGGTATTTTCCAAAATATGCCTGTGCTTGCACACAACTACACCATTTTGTTCGGGTATATCCATACGCATAGGGTTATAAATGGTTTCATTAGATTTTAATAGATCAAGAAATGCATCAAAAGTATATTCACTGGCTAAATTACACTTAGGCATTTATTCATAGAAGAATGTTGAGTGTGAATCATAGCATGAAAAGTAGCATAGATAGAAAGGAACTCAGAATGAAGTTTCATAAAGAAATCCAACAATATCTAGTGTAACCATCAATGGAAAAAACATAATACCAAGGTTCTCCTTTTGAGGTAAAAGGAGATGTACTCCAGATATCTGAATGAATAAGATCAAAAGGATATGTGGTGTAAGTAATGTCATTATTAAATTGTAATGCAATAAATCTTGTCAACTTGCATCCACAACAATCAGAAATGTCATGACACTTGAGGACATCTAAACTACTAGTAGAAACCAAATATCTCAAATGAGAGTGAGAAACATGACTAAGTGTGGACTCAGATGAAAAGAAGATAAATCAAGAGTAGAAGCAGCAACAACAGGAATATGCAATATCTTCATCAAATATAATCCCCTCCCTTTCTACAATCTATCCTAATCAGCTTCTTTAATTGTTGATCTTGCACAGCACAACCCGAAAGAGAAAAATGAACTAAGAATCCAGAATCAAACAATTGACTAATGGAAATGAGATTCCATGTAAGCTGAGGTATGTAATAAAATATTAGATATTGTGAGTACGTGGGAAACCACAAATCCAACACTAGCCAAAGGCATTTGAGTACCATTGGCTACACGAAACAAATAAATTGGGGGAAGAAGATATGGAAGCAAATAAGGAGGGAACATTAGTCATGTAATGAGTTGCACTTGAATAAAAAATTCAAGTTGTATAAGGTGTACCTGAATGACTTGAGGAGAACAAACCTACAAAAGATGAAACTGAAAGGGCATTACCCTACTGGAGAGAGAAGTTTCTGCAACTGATTAGTGAGTAAGGTCAATATGTAAGAAGCAGAGGATAAGTCACCAACTAGTGGGGCTGCGGCTGTTTTATGATGATCCTTTGGCTTAAAGGATTGGCTAGGTGGTCCTCGAGCCGTCTTGTTCACCAGGATTGGACAATGGGTTTTGGTATATTCATAGTCAAATATGTCTCAGACATGGGTTTTGGTATATTCATAGCCAAATATGTCTCAAACAAGATGCTCTTTATGTCTCAGACAAGAGGAATCTATTGTTCATCTGTTCCTTCATTGTGGTTGATCCACTGAAATTTGGAGTCTAATTCTTTTATGCTTTGGAGTTCAAATGTGCTTCCCCGTTAAGTTAAAAACTTTCTTTCAGCATGGTGGGGACAACCAATGGGCAGGAGGAAGAAGAAGATTTGGAATCTGATCCCTTTTTGTCTTTTTTGGTTGATTTGGAAGGAGCGTAATAGGAGGATATTTGATAATGCAGAAATGATTGTTTTGCATTCCAAAAGTTTATTTCTTTCTTGTTTGTTAGTTGGGTAGAAGAAGGAAAAGAGATAGATCTTAGTTCCTTTCTACTTTTCATATCTAGCATGCCATAAGTAGGGGGAAGTTTGTATTTTGCTCTCTTACTTTGGCATTTCTTCGATGCTTTTTAATAAAACTTACTTATCTTTTAAAAAAAAAAAAATATTCATAGCCAAATAATGAACAATTACAATTGGCAACATAATTGCTTATCCTAAAATAGATCCCAAAATATCCCAAAATATTCTAGAATATTCCAAAATATTCTCAGTATCCAAACAAACTAGAAAGTATTAGTGTTGATATAATGAACAATTGCATGGAAGACTTATTGGTTGATATATTAAATAAGTTATGGACAATACTTGAGTATGATCAACACAAGTGGATCAGTTTCATCTATGGTACTCGTGTCATTTATTGTAAGAAATACGGACAAAGTCATAGGACATTGGTATGTGTAGAAATTAAGAGAGAAGAATGAATCTTATTCCTCCTTAATATATATTTTACATAGTGAAATAGCCTTTATATATAATACAGGAATGCTATATTTATGACATAGCATTTATAACCTCCTAATTAATTCCTACGGCTAGCATACATGAATCAGCTAGTATACATGAATCAACATTAATTACTACGGCTAGCATACATGAATCAACACTCCCCTTCAAGTTGGAGCATAGATATCACACATGCCCAACTTGTAAACTAAAGTATGATAGGTCCTGTGGCACAACCCTTTAGTGAACACATCAGCTAGTTGTTTATCAGATGTAACATGATGTAAGCTCAAAACACCATCAGTCAATTTCTCTTTGATGAAGTGTCGATCAATCTCTATGTGCTTGGTCCGATCATTTTGAACTGGATTTTGTGCTATACTGATAGTAGCTTTGTTATCACAATACAAGGATAGTGACCTTTTGCCTGACAGACCTACTTCTTCCAATAGCTTCTGTAACCACAGAAGCTCACAAACCCCTTGAGCCATAGCTCTGTGTTCTGCTTCAGCACTTGATCGAGCAACTACACTTTGTTTCTTGCTCCTCCATGTTACCAGGTTTCCTCCTACCAGTGTGCAATAACCAGTAGTGGACCTTCTATCACTTGGAGATCCAGCCCAATCTGCATCTGTAAAGCATTCTATCTGAAGATGATCGTGCTTGGCGAATAGCAACCCTTTTCCTGGAGCAGACTCTAGGTATCTCAAGATACGAAACACTGCTTGCATGTGTGATTCTCGTGGATCATGCATAAATTGACTCACTAGACTGACTACATATGCAATGTCTGGTCTAGTGTGTGAGAGATATATCAGTCTTCCCACCAATCTCTGGTATCTCCCTAAATCAACTGAATTACCAACTCCAGCTTGCAGTTTGTGGTTGTTTTCAATAGGAGACTCAGCTGGTTTACAACCCAACATGCCAGTTTCTTCCAAGAGATCCAGAATATATTTTCTCTGAGAAATGAAGATGCCTTTCTTTGATCTAGCAACTTCAATTCCTAGGAAATATTGCAATTTTCCTAGATCCTTGATTTCAAATTTTTGAGCTAGAAGTTCCTTCAATTGAGCCATCTCCTCTTTATCATCTCCTGTCATCACTATGTCATCAACATAAACTATGAGAATAGTAACTTTACCCTTGTTATGTTTAATAAATAGGGTATGATCTGCATTGCTTTGTTGATAGTCGAAAGAGATCATGGCTTTGCTGAACTTGTCGAACCATGCTCGGGGAGATTGCTTTAATCCATATAAGGCCTTTTTTAGTCTGCATACTTTCCCATGTGTTGCTTAATTATCAAATCCAGGAGGGATCTCCATATACACTTTTTCTTCTAAATCTCCATGTAGAAAGGCATTTTTCACATCAAATTGCTGTAAATCCCAATCAAGGTTGGCTGCACATGATAACAAGATCCTGATTGTGTTCATTTTAGCTACTGGAGCAAAAGTTTCCTGGTAGTCCACCTCATAAGTTTGAGTGAATCCTTTCACCACTAATCTAGCTTTGAACCTGTCAACTGATCCATCAGCTTTGTGTTTCACAGTGAACACCCATTTGCAACCTACCAGTTTTTTTCCAGGTGGAGAGGTGTCAAGCTCCCAAGTCTCATTCTTAGCCAGAGCTTCCATTTCTTCAAACATCGCTCCCTTCCATTTCGGATCATTGAGTGCTTCCTTCCAACCCTGTGGAATAGACACAGATGAAATGGACAAGGCAAAAGCTCTATAGGAGGGAGACAAAGAGTTATAGGAAACAAAATTAGAAATGGGATGTTTAGTACAGGCTCTGACACCTTTCCTTTGAGAAATAGGTTTATCTAAATCATCAAAAGGTAACTCACCAGAAGAGGATGATTCTTGGCAGCATAGAGTAGGTTGCACGATGGCTTCTTCTGCCTTGTCTTTGTCTCTCCTTGAGTACCTTTTCAAATCAGGTTTGTCCAAACGCCCAATTTCCTCCCCCTGGATAATAGTCCTCTTCTGACCATCATTTTCCCTTGGGGTAAGATTAGTAATGACCACAGAACTAGGTATCATCTCTTCCTTTGTATTATTCTCCCCCTGAAGAGATGACTGGGTTGAACTGAAGTAAGGTGTAGTTTCTCTGAAAGTGACATCCATACTCACAAAATACTTCCGAGATGGAGGGTGATAGCATCTGTAACCCTTTTGTGTTGGTGAGTACCCAATACACGCACACTTAAGGGCTCGTGGATCTAGTTTCCCAGCATTCTTAATATGAACAAAACAGACATACACAAATACCTTTGGAGGAACAGTGTAGGTAGTATGCCCTTTTAAGATTTCTAAAGGACTCTTGTAGTTAAGAGCCCTAAGAGGCATCCGGTTGATAAGGTATGCAGCAGCTAGGATTGCATCCCCCCAGTAATGCTTAGGAAGATTCATGGTAAACATAAGTGACCTAGCAACTTCCAAAAGATGCCTATTCTTCCGTTCAACCACCCCATTTTGTGCACTCGTAGAAGTACAACTAGTCTGATGAATTATCCCATGTGACTCTAAATACGAATCAAATTTTCCTTTCATGTATTCAGTGCCATTATCAGTCCTAAGAATCTTTATTTTTGTATCAAATTGGGTACAAACCATCTTATGAAAAGACTGAAAGCAGGAAAACACATCACTTTTAGCCTTAAGTAGATATACCCAAGTCATCCTTGTGCAACAATCAATAAAGGTGACAAACCAATGACTACCAGACAAAGAAGTAGTCTTAGTAGGACCCCAAACATCAGAGTGAATAAGCATGAAAGGAACCTTGCTTTTATTATTACTCAAAGGATAAGAGTTTCAAGAATGTTTTGCATATTCGCAAGCATCACAGAACAATGAGTCAAACTGAATCTTTGAAAACAAACTAGGAAATAATTTGCTTAACACTAAAAAAGAGGGATGTCCCAACCGTCGGTGCCACTGCAATATTTCTTGAGTAACATCCTTATTGCCCCCATAAAAAGCCTGCTGAAGACCAGAACATGGATTCCCATCCAACATATATAAGCCATCGTGCAATCTACCACTGCCAATCCTCTTCCCTGTTTGAAGATCCTGAAAGACACAATGATTAGGGAAAAACTCAATTTTACAATTGAGAGTTTTTGTAAGGGCACTGACAGATAACAGATTGACAGGAAATTGAGGGACATGAAGCACAGAGGATAGTTTGATATGGGGAGTACAGAAAACAGAACCTGTTCCAGACACTGGGGTAAAAGAGCCATCGGCTATTCGGACACTGTCTCGTCTTAAACATGGTGAGTATTCAAGAAGATTTTTCGAAGAGCCCATCATGTGTCTATTCGCACCAGAATCAATAATATAACAATCAGTATCAAGGGAAGCAGAAAAAGCATTACCTGATTGCACAAAGTTGGATTTGGCACCAGAGGAAAAATCTTTTTTAGACAGCAGATGCTTGAGATGCTGAATCTCATTAGGAGAGAAGGAATCAGAGGAGGTTATCTCAGGAGTTGATTCCATAGCTTCAGACAGATTTGCCCGAGTAGAGTTAAGTCGTTTACCTCCACGACCTCTTGTTGGGCGTCCATGTAGCTTCTAGCATGTCTCTTTAGTATGAACTGGTCTCCCACAATAATCACATCGTAAATGATCCTTATTAGAACTATGGGCTTTCAGCTGCTTAGGTGAATCACTAGTTGCTACCAAACCAGATTTTTCAACCTGTGGAACATAGAGCATGGCACTGCGCCTGCTTTCTTCTTACTGAACATAGGAATATGCCTCCTCAAGAGAAGGGAAAGGAGTCTTACCCAGAACATGAACTCTGATCTGATCAAATTCATTGTTCAGTCCGGCCAAGAAATCATAGACCTTTTCTTTTGCAAGCAATTTCTGAAATTTGACTGCATCTTCAGTACAATCGGCTTGAAAATCTTGATAGTAGTCAAGTTCTTGTCAAAAACCATTCAACTTGGAAAAATACTGCGAGATCGTCATCTCTCCTTGCTTCAAACCATGAACCTTGTTTTGAATCTCATAAATCTGGGCATCATTTCCCACTCGTGAATAGGTGAGAGTGATAGCATTCCATATTTTTGCTGCTGTGTCAGGCAAGAAATATGTCCTTGAAACTTGGGGCTGCATGGAATTGATAAGCCATGCCATTACGAGTGAATTTTCAGAATCCCACTGATTGAATGATGGATCATTTGCTGCTGGTTTGATTTTAGCACCACTAATATAACCCTGCATTCCCCTAGCTTTGATAAACAATAAACAAGACCTCGACCAAGCAAGGTAATTATTTCCATCAAGCTTGACAGGGCTAATTTGTAGTGAAGGGTTATCAGTACTAATGGTTGCAAATCGTTTCTCATTTTCCATAATGCAGACAACCAATACAGTAGACAGCCAACACAACAGACAGCCAACACAGCAGACAACCAACACAGCGTCCAGGAAAAAAGAATCACGACTTAAAGATGGTCGAAATTAACTAGAAAATAGCTAGATGGCGTCAGAAGAGGATGGCGAGCAAAATTGGAGAAGGCCAAAAAAGGAGGTGGCCGGAATAGTCCTCACGCGCCTCACGCGCCGTCGTCGGCCGGAACTTTAGGAGGCGCGTGTGATTCACACGCGCTGATTCCAGTGGTCGGAAAAAGAGAGGTCGGTCGGAATTTGGTGGCACACCTTTTGGGATGGGTGGTGTCGACTACCTTCAACTTTGATCTGAGGAAAGAAAACAACTCCACGGTGTTCTAGGGTTTTTGAAGAAAACCACGCCAGGAGCTTAGAAAAAGTTATGAATTTAAGACCTAAAAAGTGGTTTTAGGCTCTGATACCATGTAGAAATTAAGAGAGAAGAATGAATCTTATTCCTCCTTAATATATATTTTACATAGTGAAATAGCCTTTATATACAATACAGGAATGCTATATTTATGACATAGCATTTATAACCTCCTAATTAATTCCTACGGCTAGCATACATGAATCAGCTAGTATACATGAATCAACATTAATTACTACGGCTAGCATACATGAATCAACAGTATGACACAACACGAACTAGTTGATATGGAAATTTTTATATTTAGGGCACAACAAAGTAGGGCACATCAAAAAAAAAAAAATTGTTTATTTAAATTTAATTATATATGTATGAATATAATGGAAAAGTTGAGTGAACGTAAAATCATACTATTTATTTAACGAAAGCTATACATAAATGATTTGAACATTTTGGGGTTTCAAAAATCTTAAAATTAAAGAGTGCAAAGGAGGAGGGTCTAGTAGGTACAATTTTACATTATTTGTCTTTTATCATTAGTTTTCAAGTTATTTCTTCAAGTTCAATATGTTATTTTCTCCATATCTGACCGGACTTCAGTTTTTTTTTTAACAATTATAAATAATAGAATACATTTGGATGCCTCCAAAGTGTGTTGAACAAGTGTCTTGTCTGATGAGCGTTTGACATTGACACGTCACCTTGATTGGTGTCTGTGCCTAGTAGTATTCATCTCTATTTATATTTGTTGATAAGAAAGTACTATGCTTAAACATTTATTTATTTATTTTTTTTTGAGTAATAGAACTTTAAAATTTAAAATGAATATAGAAATAGTTTCTCTATGATTAATATGAACCTGCAAGTAAGAATATTTGTTTTTCCCTTGTATTATTAAATCGTGTGGTGTGAGGTAGCTACACTCTTGGCAATAATCTGCACTTGAGGTAACTACACTCTTGGCAATGATCTGTACTTCAATAATAATGTCAAACTGACCGTAATAGCGCGTGCATGCTCAAAATTTCATGAATGCCAACTGTTTAGCATGGATACGGGAATGGTAAAAATGTTACTTTACATGAGAACCTAGGATGCTGATATGGTTCTGTTTACCATGGATAGAAAGTCAATTTCAGTGATGTTCAATTTTATTGAGATTATAGTTTAACTCTTAATAGAAATATATTGACAATTAAAATTTCTGTTTTAGGAATATATCCAAGATGGCATTGATTGGACAAAAGTTGATTTTGAAGACAACCAAGATTGTTTGAATCTTTTCGAAAAGGTATTGATATTTTTTGATGCATTTGGTTTCAATGTGATGATGTGTAACCTTTTTCTGGTGGTGTGCCGTAGATATGATTTGTTGCTCGTGTTTTTAGTTGGCTTGATAGGCAAACTATTGGTGCTGCAGGTATCTCATAATGGTATCATCCTGCGCACCTTGTTGATATTAGCTGTGAACATCTGATACTGATTTTTTATACATGTTGCACAAATAGAACTTTTGTTTTATTCATGCTATGCATGATTGCATTTTAGCATGGTGAAAGTCTGCAAATTTATATTGTGTGTGATGGCATGGCAATGCACTACATCTCCATTACATAGTTTTTTGGTTCTTAGATTGCAAGGCATGAATATATAGTTTGTTTTTTTGTTCTGATGCTGCAAGGCGTGAATATATAGTTTGCTCTCTCTCTCTCTCCATCTATCTATGGTGTATATTATTCGTGTGAAGTTGAGGCAGAGAATTGGTTGGTACTGAACTTCATGTTTCCAATGATTTACTTAAACCAGTTCCCCCGCCCCCTTTCTTCTTCTTCGATGCAGAAACCACTGGGGTTATTGTCTTTGTTAGATGAAGAGTCCACCTTCCCAAATGGTACAGATTTGACATTCGCCAACAAGCTTAAACAACACGTGAATTCTAATCCTTGTTTTAGAGGAGAACGGGGCAAAGCTTTTACCATTTGCCATTATGCAGGGGAGGTAGTTATTTACCACAGCAAATCCATCCTTGTCATTGTTCTTGTTATGTCCCAAGTTCTTGCTGAGTAAATTTGAGGACTCTTTTATTTTCTAGCAGCAGATGAACTGATGCATCATAATCTTACCAAAGTTGGCTTATCTACCTCTATTTTTTTTTAGTTAGGAGATTTTCCATTGGTGAGGGCCCATTAGTTGGATCCTATGCCAATGGGGTACACACTTTTCAGTGTATTGCCATTTCCTTTGGTCAAATGAATTAAGTAGGTCTCCTCGGTTCATCTTAGTTTCTTGCTGCCTGATAGTTTGATAGTTCCACATTCTCCTTGCAGGTTATGTATGACACAACTGGGTTCCTAGAGAAGAATCGGGATTTATTACACTCGGATTCTATTGAACTTTTGTCTTCTTGCACTTGCCACCTTCCACAGATTTTTGCGTCCAGTTTACTTTCTCAATCCGATAAACCTGTTGTTGGTGCACTATATAAATCAGGTGGAGCAGATTCTCAAAAGCTAAGTGTTGCAACAAAATTTAAGGTACGTTCACCTTTTGAGGTTGGAATGCATTATTCTCCCTAAGTTAATTGTGGAATTTGACATTATCCATAGTTATTCTAATTAGAAAAAAATGGGCAACCTGGTGCACAAAATAGAATAATATGGATATCTTAGAAGCATTTTGGGACATTTGGTGTTTTTTTCTTTTTTTTTTTTTTTTTTGGTGCTTTTTTCTTCAAAAAAGTTTAAATTGCAGTTGAAGTTTACAAAGAAAAGAAAAAGGAAGAATTAAATAAACAAGTACAGCGTGAAGTCAGGGTGTTATACTATCTGAGCCATTAACATGGTGTAGATATACCCCTTGCCACGATAATGCCATGTATAAATGTATGCTTTGTAAGTTAGCAGTATCCATGAGGATGTGTGCTTCACACATTGATGCATGGATCTCCACATGTGAGCCTTTAGCTGGAAAATGTGTGAACATCAAATTGACATGTTTGGTATAATGGACTGCCACTTGTGGCAACTCAATTACACGAGTTCAATCGACTGTCTTTGGGATTGTATGTCTTGCTCTATATAGCAAAGCAAATGAATGCCTTTGTGACGCAAAACAGAAGTCTTCAAAAATAATTGAATCTATCAACGTAGATTTAACTCAATCCTCACGTGTATCAGTCAAAACACACAAAGAGGCAAAGAGAAACTAGGGTCTTCCTAAATAATACTTCAAAACCTTATCAAAGAAGATCCAAAAGTCACCTGAAGGCTGAAAAATTGAGCATTTTATAGGCTAATTACACAAATTACGAAAATGCCCTAAAATAAAAGAAATTGCACTTTAGGTCCTAAATATTTAAAAAAAAAAAAAGGAAGACAAATAAGTCCCTAATTATTAATGAAAGCAACTAATAAAATAAGGACAATTAAACTAGCTCTTCTTCTTAGAATCCTTCATGTGGCCTAGGCTTTCCAAATAATTTAGGGCTAACTGTTCTAGACCAGTCCCCTCCACTTAAATGGAACTCGTCCTCGAGTTCATATTTGGATAGATGTGCTCATCTTGCTCATGGAACTCATGTATGTTAGCTACATTGGAAGTCCTTGAGATTCCTATGTCTGGCGGCAAGTCAATCATGTTGGCATTTTTCATTAATCTTCTTGATGATCTTGTAAGGGCCATATTTTCTGGGCTTGAGCTTGTTGTAAGAACCAACTGGAAACTGCTCCTTGCGTAGAAAGACCATAACGGTGTCCGCTTCCTTGAAAGCTTTGAAATGGCGATGCTTGTTGGCTGCTGCTTTATTTTTGGCATCTGTGGCTTCTATCTTCTCGCGAACCGCCTTCTGGATGTCTTGAAACTGATATGCCATGTTCTCTGTGGCTGTTGAAAATTTCTGTGGTAGTGTTTGTCCTCCAGCTACTGGGTATCCACACACATCAACCAAAGCAATTTGGCTTTCTAAACCGACTGAACTATTCCCCACATCCTTAGGCAACTTCACCAAATCCAAAGCATGTTGTGGTTGCTTGCGGTATACCACGGAAAAGGGTGACACTCCAATAGAACTGTTCACTGCATTATTCTAAGCGAACTCCACCTGAGGTAGAGCATGATCCCACTGTCTTGGCTTATCCCCATATATGCTTCTCATCAAATTTCCTAAAGTTCTATTCATCACCTTCGTTTGGCCATTTGTCTGAGGATGCACTGTGCTACTGACTTTCAAGGAGGTATCAAACATCCGTCAAAGGGTCATCCAAAAATGGCTAAGAAATTTGGTATCCCTGTCAGAAGTAATAGACTAGGGTACTCCATACAACTTAACTACCTCTTGAAAAAACTATATGGGAGGCATTAGAAGTCTTCTTACAAGGGACAAAATGAGCCATTTTTGAAAACCTATGCAGTACCACAAACATAGAATCTACGCCCCTCTGTGTGCAAGGCAAACCTAACATAGTCTATAGACAAATCCTCCCAAATATGATTAGGAACAGGTAGGGGTATATACAATCTGATATTCTAAGATTGGACCTCAGAAGTCTGGCAAGATATAGCATTTTCTTACATAGTTACTGACATCCTACTTAAGCTGTGGCCAATAATATCTCTCCTCCAACAGAGCAATAGTTTTGTCATGGCCCAAGTGCGCACTAAGTCCTCCCCCATGCAAGTCTCTCATCAATTTCTCCCTTAATGATACTTTAGGTATGCACAATTTGTTACCACGGAATAAATAGCCATCTAAAATGTGAAAGTCCCCTATGGCTTGCTTGGCTACACACTTTTCTCAAATTTCTTTAAAATCATTATCATCAGCATATAACTCTTTGAGGCACTCAAACCCCGCAACCTCTTGACTCATAGTCACCAACAAAGTAGCTCTCCTACTCCATGCATCGGTTACTTTATTAAGAACACCAAACTTATGCTTCAGGACAAAAGGAAATTTCTGAAAATAAGTCGCCCATCTGTCATGCATGCTACTGAGATGTTTTTGGCAATTCAAAAATTTCATAGCTTGGTGATCAGTGTAAAGTATAAACTCATGCTGCACCAAGTAATGCTCCCCTATTTCAAAGCCCGAACTACAGTATAAAATTCCTGATCATACGTGGACTACCACCGCTTGGCCTCATTAAGTTTCTCACTAAAGAATGACACAGGCCCACTTTTCCGTGATAAAACTGCTCTCACTCCTACACCGCTAGCATCACACTCAACTTCAAACAATTTGTTAAATGAAGGCAAAGCTAACACTGGAGCACTGCAGAGCTTCTCTTTGATCAAAGCAAAACTCGGCTCTTCTTCCTCCCCCTATTTGAACTTCCCCGTTTTCAAACATTTTGTAATTGGTGCAGTCAGTGAGCAGAAATTTTGATAAATCTCCTGTAAAAAGGAGCTACCCCATGGAAGCTACGAACCTTCGTCATTGTACCAGGTGTAGGCCATTCCATTATCGCCTTGATCTTACTATCATCAGCATGAATCCCATTAGAAGTCACCACATACCCCAGAAATAACAAGCTATCTGTCATAAAAGTGTATTTCTTGAAATTAATATAAAGCTCATTTTTCTGTAACACCTTCAGTGCTCACCCTAATGAATCAAATGCTCCTCCTCCCCACGACTGTAAATCAAGATGTCATCAAAATAGACCACCACCAATTTGCCAATGAAAGGCTTCATTACTTGATTCATGAGCCTCATAAAAGTACTAGGAGCATTTGACAAGCCAAAGGCATCACCATCCATTCATAAAGTCCCTCCTTAGTTTTGAAACCAGTCTTCCACTCATCCCCAGGCCGAATACGAATTTGATAGTACCCACTCCTCATATCAATCTTTGAAAACAATGTAGAACCCTCCAACATGTCAAACATGTCATCCAAGTGAGGTATAGGGAACTTATACCTCACTGTAATTTTATTAATGGCTCTACTATCAACACACATACACCATGAGCCTTCCTTCTTGGGTGTCAACAGAGTTGGCACTCTGCAAGGACTAATGCTCTCCCTAATAAAGCCCTTTTTCAATAACTCCTCCATTTTCTCCCTCAAGATCTTCCCTTCTCTAGGACTCATTGTGTAGTGTGGTAGATTAGGAAGATTGGCCCCAGGTACAAAATCAATCTGATGTTATATATCCCTCATTGGTGGCAACTCATCGGGTAAATCTTCAGCCACTAACTCGGGAAATTTTTCTAGAACTTGCTGTACACCCCTTGGAACTGATTTCTGAGCCTCCAAATCACCATTTTCCTTCTCAATATACTCTTGTACCTTCCCCTTTTTCTCTCCAAAAGTTTCCGTAGGTTGTTGTCTACTATGGGTGCCATTTTGGTGGACTGACACAAGGCTGTTGGGGTCATTTTGGGTGCTGGAAAGTGGCTGGACAGTGCTGTCCGGTTGTAAATGGGCTTTCAAAGGTGTTTTTGGGCTGGAAAATGAATGGGGTAGTTTAGGTTGCAAGTTGGCTTGGTTAGGAGGTGTTTTTATTGGGCTGGAATGGCTATTTAAAGTGCTGTACTGAGGTTGAAAAGGTGCTGAAAATGGGTTTAAGGAACTGGAAAATTGGGCTTAGGTGTATTTTTGAGTTGGTAAATTATTCCCATCAAAACCTTGAACCAGCGGTTTAATGACAATCACAAGAATTTCATCCGCCTCCTTAGCTTCCTTTTCAAACTCCCTCTCCTCAGCAATGGTAAGGAGGGCTTGCCCCTCTACTTTAGAAGGTTTCGCTTGAATGCCACGGTTTTTGGTGGGAACCATAGCAACCTTGTGACCCTCCCAAACAAAAGAGTACATATTGTCTCTCCCCCTAGAAGTGGCATCTACATCAAATTGCCATGGCCTCCCAAGTAATATGTGACTAGCATCCATTTCAATTACGTCACAAACCACCTCCTCATGATAGAACTTGCCAATAGAAATAGTAACTCTACAAATTTCTATAACTTTCACTATCGCCCCCTTCCTCATCCAACCAATAGAATAGGGTGAAGGATGCGGCTCAGTCTTTAACCGCATAAAATTCATGAGTTTCTTAGCAACAAAATTATCACGGCTGCCATGATCAACAATTAAATCATAGATTTTCTTTTGGATGGTGCAAAGAGATCTGAAGATGTTCGTTCTTTGTGATGGCTCCTCTAGTTTGGAAGAGCACAAAATCGTTTGAACAACAAGGTTAAGCCTCTCACCCTCCAATTCATTCTCATCTGCTACGTCATCAAACTCCTCAAACTCAACAGGTTCATCTTTGTCCTCCTTAGTATCATCCTTCCCATCAATTAAATTCACAGGCCTCCTATTCAGACATTCATTGGATCAGTGCCCAACTACCTTGTATCGAAAACATTTAATGCCTGAACTCTCGTCTGAAGAAATATAACTTTTACTAGGAACAAGGTTAGTGTTCCCCTTTAGACCACTACCCGTTGCACTGCTATTAGAAGTTCTCCCCCCACTGTTATTGAAAGTTTTGGGCTGATTTGAAGTGGTATGCTGTGGTGACTTTCCTTTTCCTGGAAAAACCTCTAACTCCCCAGTTTTCTTGTAAAATTCCAACCTACTCCTCCTGTCGAACTTTTCTAGCAACTTGGCCTTTAAGACTATATTGTGTGCCTCCTCTACCGTCCATAAATATTACATGCCAATTTTCTCCCAAATACTTGCCCTCAACTCGTTAACATACCTCGCCACTCTTTGTTATTCATCCTCCTGCAGATCATTCCTAGCAGCAAGTCTACAAAATTTAGCTGTGTACTCAAATATAGATTTACCTCCTTGAACATAGTTTTGATAAGTATTACTTGTAGTCTTGTGAAAGAAATCTCTCTCTGAGGCATTGTTGCATCCTCCTCCATGTGCAAATAGGTGTCTTCCCTTGTTGTTGCCTATCCCTTTGCAATTGATCCCACCATACAACTGCTCTACTTTTCAATTGGTAAGCCACTATCTTCACCATTCGGTCTTCTGGAATTTCCATCATCTCAAAAATCTTTGGACCTCTGAAAGCCAGTCCAAAAATTCCTCGATGTGCATATTGCCATTGAAGGTTGGAATATTGGCTTTGAGGCAGTATTCATCCTGGTTTCTTTGGTTTCTGGGCTGTGGGTGATTCATGGGTTAGTTTCGGACCTTCAGTCAATTTCAGGGTTGGAATCACTCTCAAAAAATTGTTCCCAAGCCATGCCGGGTCTTTGTATCGGTCTATCGTGTTGGAAACTATGATTTCTAATTTGTAATAAATTAATAATTTCTAGGGTAATTTTCTGGGTTTTGGAAGTTTTTGGGGTTGAGTTTTGGGTTTTGGAAGGGTTGTTGCTGGCTATAATGTTGTTGGACAGCTTCCTGGTGTAGTTCTGGAGGTTGCCGCAGAGGCTGTTGTCGGCCCCAATGGCCTGCACCTCTCTCGCTGGCTACTGGTGGCCTTTTTGGGTTGACGTTTTGGATATATAAAGATTTTCAAAATTTCTATAGTGAATTCTAGAGTCAAACCCAAGGTTTTGTGAGTTTTGAGCATGGTTTTCTGGTTCATTCTCTTCATCAAAATCATCATTAGGGTTTATGGGATTGTTCAACAAGTTGTGGTAATCCCTCCATGTTTGGCTGCCTCTTCTACAGCTGCCACCAGCCCCATTAGTTGCTGCCTGGTGTCCCGGCCCTTCCTGGGCTTCTTTCCAGGGTTCTAAGTTGTGTCCTGGGTGTGCCAGCACTGCCGCACTGCTTTTATTTCTCTTTTGATAAGATTGGTTAACCCGTACATTGCGGGCAACTCCCCCAACTGCTATGGATTGACCGTCATTGGTGCGGAGGTCTATGCCAGCAAGTAATCTCCGGATTTCCGCTAGTTCTTGATGAACTTTCGTAAATTCCAGTTGTTGATTGGCAAAGGAGGCCTTCAACTCCTTCACGTCGCGCTCAACGGCAGACGTTTTGTCTCCTCCATCCTCGTTCATTGCTGGAGAGTGAGGAGGAGGTTCCTTGCTCTGATACCAATTAGTTCAGAACATAAGTCTTCACAAATAATTGAATCTATCAACGTAGATTCAACTCACTTAATCCTCATGTGTATCGCTCAAAACACACGAAGAGGCAAAGAAAAACTAGGCTTTTCCTGAATAATACTTCAAAACCTTATCAAAGATGATCCAAAAGTCTCCTAGAGGCTGAAAAATTCAGCCTTTTATAGGCTAATTACACAAATTACGAAAATGCCCTAACATAAAATAAATTGCACTCTAGGTCCTAAATATTTAAAAAAAAAAGACAAACAAGTCCCTAATTATTAATGAAAGCAACTAATAAAATAAGGACAATTCAACTAGCTCTTCTTCTTGAACTTCATGTGGCCTAGGCCTTCCAAATAATTTAGGGCTCACTGTTCTACATCACTTTGTTAGCTACCACTCCAGGTAAGTGTCAAGGCCAAACTACGGGACTTGGCCCATGCACAAGGTGGGTTTAGGTTTAGCAGAGTTATTTGGCCTGCATTGCAGGAATTAGGGTGTTGTGACATGGTGGCACTATATGCTGCTGCCTGGATGCTAGTTGCCTTGTCAATTCCATTATATTAAGGTGGCAGACTTCGGCATTATTGAGAGAGTTACTGAAGGCAAGGTCTCTCAAGGCTCTGCTTTATTAATATTATCACTTTATCTTTATACAATACAAAATATATATAAGAAAGAGTTTTGAATTATGTATGATACTTTTGGTGTTAATTCATAAAATCATTAAACCATTGAAAAACTTTCTGAAGAAAGGCTTAAGCATTAACTGAAATGGGTTTAAAATTCTTAGTCTGAACTTAAAATCCATTTAAAAGGAATATTTTAAAATGGCGATGAGGGGCATATGGGTTTTATGGTTTTGTGAGTACTAGTGGAGGTAAGTTGAATACATAGGCTAGGTCCATTTTCTGTTCACCTTTTTAATGATCCATAGTAGATTCTAAACTGCGGGAATATTTCTGTTTTAGAATGTGAAAGATAATTTATTTTCTAGTGCACACGAGTGGGTTACATAAGTTATAGCTTTGAAATAATAACCGCCAAATTTGTATCAACTTTTAGTATTGCCACCTTTTTATGCTAATTGCACACTAAGTTGCGCGGGCTCGCCCAAATTGTGGAGTACCCACTCGGGTGCAGGTGCGGAGTCGGGTATGGCACTTTCAATTCGAGTATAATTGTGATGCTCAGATGAAGAAATCATCCATTTTCGACTTTTCCGACGATGGCATTCTCCGGAGATGGTGTTCTCCATCCAAAGATTTCTGTGGATGGCTTTAACTTTTTGTCTTCTTTGTGCTGATCACATAAATATAATTGAATTTTACAATTTTTATGTGTATTACATAGAAGTCACATGTCCCAAGCAAGCTATTAATTATACTAACATTAATTACATTGATCGAAACACTCCCTATGCGGGACTTTTGCTCTTTCTTTTGTGTATGTAGGCTTTTTCTCTTCCATTTTGTGTACTATGTAGAGAGAGAGAGAGAGAGAGAGAGAGAGAGTTGGAAGACGAAAGGACAAACGACAAATAATTAAAAATATATACTTATAATATTAATTTATAAAATAATTAAAAATTACATGGGGATATGAAAGGGCAAACGACAAATAATTAAAAATGTATACTTATAATATTAATTTATAAAATAATTAAAAATTTCATGACGTTTCCTCATACCCGTATCCAAATTTAGATCTATGTCTGCGTATCGTCTATTCTCTAGATTTGTATTGTCTGACACCTAGATTCACACCTGCACCCGATTCTTGTCTAGTGTCCAAGCAACATAGATTGCACATGGTTTTGTTTCCAACACAAAGGACATAATGGCATGACAACATATGGGAATAGCATTTTCAGGATTCTTGGGCCTCATGCTTTGTAGTTTGTATGATGTGGCATTGAAGAAAATTTTCTTTTTGGAAAATGTAATTTAGCTTCTTTATTTGATGCTTTTTAGGGCCAACTATTCCAACTAATGCAACGTTTAGAGAGTACAACACCACATTTCATACGTTGCATCAAGCCCAACAACTTACAGTCTCCTGGAATGTATGATCAAGGACTTGTACTTCAGCAGCTACGGTGCTGCGGGGTGCTAGAAGTAGTCCGAATATCACGATCTGGCTTTCCTACCAGGATGTTGCATCAAAAGTTTGCCAGAAGGTAAATATACTCTGTCTCTTTATTATTTACTTCGGTTAGTTCTCTTGGCGAGGAAGGAATTGTGCAGCAACTTCTATAGCATCTGACTTTTTATTTCTTGATCTTTTTTCTTTTAATTATTTTTTTATCTTTTCACAATGCCTCCCCTGTTCATGTGTCCTGCATTAGGTATGGGTTTCTTCTACTGGACAACTTTGCATTGCAGGATCCACTGAGCGTTTCTGTTGCAATTCTTCACCAGTTCAATATCCTGCCCGAGATGTATCAAGTTGGATATACAAAATTGTTTTTCCGCACTGGTCAGGTGAGATGAATACTTTCATTTGACTCTGCAATCTAATTATTCAATCAAGACGCAGAATTTAGGTGAACCTTATGAGGCCCTTCTCCTATCCCGTTTAAAGCTCTAACCACAACTTTTCATGGTTAGGACTCTGTGTTAGGTTTTTGCTGACCTAGGACATGAGCTTTGATTGTCATTTTCAAATAAAAAAACACACAAGCTTTATGGGGACCATCAAGCTGCTCCAAATGCTTATTTTCTTTGGTTGTTGATTCCTTTTGTTTTAAAATTTTCACTTGGTTGCTGGTTCGTGTTGTTTTAAAATTTTGATATCATTTATTTTACTATAAAATTGGTTTTTTATTGTTATGGTATTACATAGCTGATTTCCCTTGTCGGTCTACTCTCAAGAGATATGCGAAGCTCGAAATAGACTTTAGGATGCCTTTCCACAAAGAGTTTAATCTTTTGCTATCTAGGTTGGGGAAACTTTCAATTGCGAATTCTCAAATTTCAAAAAAATTTCTGCTTGATACAAATGTTGGAAATCTACTTTCAGAACAAAACTCAGCGAACTTTCAAGAAAATAAAATCATGGTTCTTATTTTTATTAGTTTTTTTCTGGCTTAATTTATCAATGTTGGGTTTGAACAAGGTGTTTTCCCTTCATACATCCAATTTTATGATTGTGCAAGAATGACTATTGTGCAGATTGGTGTGCTGGAGGATACACGAAATCGTACGCTTCATGGCATTCTACGCATGCAAAGTTGTTTTAGGGGTCACCAAGCTCGCTGTTACCTTAAGGAACTGAGGAGTGGAATTGCTACCCTTCAGTCATGTATGCCCGCATCAGCTTATAGTTTTAACTTTTCCAAGTGCTTTTTATGTGGACAGCCGAACTTGTGAGAATGATTTTTCTAATTCTATTCTTACAGTTATACGGGGAGGGAGAACTAGAAAGGAATATGCATTCCTCCTACAGAGTCAGAGAGCCGCTGTGGTCATACAAAAGCGAATGAAAGGCAGGATTGACAGAAGAAGATTCATAGATGTTTGTAATGCATCAATTCTAATACAGTCAGGTAATCTATCTTTGCTTAATATCTTTAAACTGGATTAATGATTTGTCAACGAAAAAGAAAATGCTAGGAAAATGAAATACTTATATATATTCTTTTTTATGATTAAACAAATAAAAATACAATCATTTAAAAATATATGTTCATTTTTCTAATCCAAATAAAAAAATGAAATAAATTTAAAGTTTTTTTTTTGGGAACTTTATTCTGTTTTTGTACCTTGTGCTTTGCTTTTGTTTTTCTTTCATAAATCCACGTTCCAAATGCACTCTAAGGTTGCACTTGTACTTGTGAATTTGAAATTTAGGGATGTGATGCTATTTATTTAAGGAGAATTGCTCAAATTTTAGATACAGATTTCAACACAAATTTGAATGGTTTGAAATCCTTCATTTGTATTTGGCTTTACTGCTTTAGGAAGTGGTGGCTCCACTACTTTAAAAGTAACTATTAAAAATCGTTTTTTTTTTTGGGTAATTAACTATTAAAAATCGTTAATGTAACATAATAGCTATCTTTCTTATATTTTACAAAATTGAATCTCAAATCCGTTCTAGAGCTGTATAAAGTAAGTCCTAGTGCTTAGTAATATGCTTGATGAATGAGTTCACAAAAAGCTCAAAAATGTTCTGGTTTTGGAAAGGTTGTGATCATATTTTAAGCTAGGATTTGAAGCACAAACCACCAACTTGCTTGTGTGAAAATACCTAAACAGTGGTTAAAATGCAATTAATGACATTAAGTGTTTTGAAGAATAGTTTGTGTTTTGACCATATTTAGTTTAATTGTTCATTATAAATTGAAGCTGAGGCAAACCAATTGGGTATGTTCTCCAATACAGAAAATAATGTTTCTTTGCATGTCAAAGCCTATATTGAATTTCTCCACTGATTTCCGCTTTGCTGGTGGGCAATAAGGAAGTCGTTGATCTCGTATAATTACTGCAGTTTGCATTGTAGGTTATCAGCTGTCTTTTGCAGCAATGTTTTCACAGTTGTTTTGCTTGAAATTTGCAGTAGTTTCCAGGCAGTTTGCTGCAGTTTTGCAGCTTGTTTTCCATCACTTTGTAGTCTGTAGCAGATTCGCTGCATATTTTGTTGCCTATATTTGCATTTTTTTTTTTTCCACAAACATTGTTTCTATTTGTCTAAAGTTTTGTTTTTTTTTTTTTTGGGGGGGGGGGATGGTTGAGTTTAATGATATATCCCTGTTTGGTGCTTTAGCAGCAAAACCCAATTTCTTATTGATAGAGATTTGATACTTGGCCACCTTTGTGCTTGACAACTTTAGTCTTGTGTTTGACTATCACAATAAGTTGAGTTGGCTTATCCATGTTGCCAAATCAAATATTTTGCATTATTTGTCTGCATCACTCTTGTTTGTTGAAGTCTTTTTGCCAATGCTCATGCTCCTTTGTTTTTGTTATCTCTTAAATACATGTTTCGATAAATCAAATTGATTTATCTGGTTTTGTTCCTAATATTCCAGTTCAAGTTTTGAAGCAAGGTTTAATTTTGCAGTCCAACAAATATTGCTCTCGAGTTTGAAGATTCTCCGTATTTAAAATGAGCAGTGCAGATTCATCCACGCTCATCTTATGGAGCAGTGTTGGAAGTCAATATTCTATCAATATCTCAATATTCTTTGTATCTTCAATTAGAGAAATTGAGGGAATTAATTAATTGGATATCTGACTTGAGCCTATATGACATGACCAATCAACAGCAATATACAACTCACGGGCCTTTCTACCTCCATGCAACATTGCTCCGTCAAGCTCAAAATCTATTTGGATTTTTTATTCTGGTCCAATTATCGAGATGATTGGAAAGGTCTGACATTAAAAATGCCTTCCTTCATGGTCAACTACAAGAAGAGGTCTATATGGATCAACCCCCTGGTTATTCTACTCCCGACGAGATGATCCATCGGCTAGTACTATATTATGATTAAGAGGACGAAGATTAGAGAATAAAGAAGAATTACCAGACATATGTGAATTGGTTCCAGAATTAATAATCTAGGGGGAAGAGGTAGAGGTCACAAGAGTAGGGTTACCTGAATTTGCCAAAATGGCAGTGGAGGTAGAGGGAGTAGAAACACGTAACGACTGGATGAGCTCTTGGAGCTGAGAGGAACTCAGAGTATATGTCTCTTGAGAATCAGACGTGGGAGTACTAGTTGGAGGCACTGAAGGCTGTGTAGAACCATGATCATTGACATGATGTGCTTGCTTTGGTTTATCATACTTTTTCCAATAATAGGGTTCTCTATGGTTTATTCCATCACAAAAAGTACACTTGCGTTCACCCTTATTTCCGGAAGATCGTCCTCCACCTCTAGAACCACCACGATTGTTCCGTCCACCACGGGAGCCACGAGAAGACCCCCCACGATTATGCTGGCTAACTAGAGCAGAAGAATCTGCAGATAAAGTTGTATTATCAGGGTTGGAGGAACGATTACCCAATGAAGATCGCTGGATACGGGAGTAAGCACTAGTTGCAGTGGGCAATGTCTTGCTTGCTAAAATTTGATCCTTGAATCCTCAGAGGTCAGGATTGAGGCCAGATAAAAAGTTAGCTATCATAAACTCTTCCCAGTATTTCTTCTGCTGCAGTAAGTCTGTACTAAAGGGACGATATGGCAACAATTGTTCCCATAAACTTTTTAAATGACTATAATATTCAGATAGAGATTTGTCACCTTGTTTGGCTAAGAACATCTGCTCGTATAACTCATAAACCTGAGAAACATTGCTCTTTTGAGAATAGGATTTAGCAAGGCACTCCCATATCCGTTTAGAGGAATCACAAAATTCAACTGTGGTGGCAACAGAGTCCTCTAAACTATGCTACAGAAGGCCCATTACGATTGCATCTTTACTCATTCAAACATCATATGTAGGCTCAGTTGAGGGAGGTGCTTCATCAGTAAGATATTTCAGTTTGTTCTTACCTCGGAGAAAGGTTTAACTGCATGTGCCTAACCCAAATAATTGTCTCCATTTAATTTCTTGGGTGTAATAGAGCAAGGAACATCATCAGCCCTGAGAAAAACAGTTTGATTGAAGATTTGATCTTCTGATTTTGCCATAATAGGACTAGGGTTTTAAAGAATCAACACCAACCAATTAATGAGGACCAGCAAAGGCACACGGCTAAAACCAGGAATCAACCTCCACTAATTAAAGGGAATCAACAAAGCAGCGAACCAACAGCAAGATCAAGTAATCCACCAACTAGCAAAAGAACAAGGCAATTATTCACCAATTAAAGGGAAACATCACAGGAGCCAACGAATCATAAAGGACCAGCAGGAAGAGTAGTGGGCGAAGGACCAGTCAGCGAGAAGAGCAGTGGGCGAAGGACCAGTCCTTAGATGAAACAAATAGGGCCATCAGGTGAGGATAATACTGAGCAAGCAAGTAACCATCACAACCGCGTAAGCTAGGCGACCGCCGTAGAAGAAGCCGGTAGTCGGCCGGTGGGTCATGCGCCTGCACGCGCCGGAGATATCTTGGCACGTGAGGGCTGACGCAGTGACAAGAGGTGGCGCGTGAGATCAACCGTGGCTTCGTTAGGCAACCAGCCTTCTAGGGTTTGTTCGCCGGTCACTGGCGAGCTCCAAGGTACCGTCGGCCGGTGACTTTGGTCGTCGGAAAGTTCACCGGCGGCAGAACCAGCAGCGATTTGGATATTTTCTCTCTCTTCTTTTTATGTATCTGTTCCTTTTTTTTTTTATTTTCTCTGCTCTGATACCATGTTAGAATATCAAAGCAAAGAAATTGAGGAGTATGTTTTCTCCCCTCTCCAAGCATTCTTATTTATAATTAAATGTTACAATCATAAAAGGAAATAAATTTAAGGGAAAAGGAAATACAACCAATTATGGCTGTCAACACAAGAAAGGAAAACTCAATATTCGCTAATAATACTAATATCTTCTAATAGTCATATTGGGAGTCAAACCTTCGTATATCCAATTTTAGTTTCATAATTCATTATAAATAGAACTTGATGCAAACCAATTAGATATGCTCTCCAATACAAAAAATAATGTTTTATACGGTTTAGAATTGTCAAGATGTAATTTAAAAAATGTATAATTGGTATGATTTGGGATCAATTTTGAAACCATTAGTGAAATCCATTACTACAGGGTAGACCCAGTCTGACATTTGCTGAATGAGGTCATTTACATTACTACACTATTTGTATTTTTCATGTTCCTGATTCAGCTATTTTGCAGTTATTCGCGGCTGGTTGGTCAGAAGATGCTCAAGAGACATTGGAATATTACAATTTGGAGGCAAAAAGGTACTCTTCGACTCTGCCCTGGCTGTTACTCTTTCTATAACGGTTAAATTCTTTTATTCAATGCTTGTTTATGGTAATGCCTGAAATTTGTTCAGCAAGATTGCTAGAAATTGACTTTACCTTACATTTATTTTTACCATTTACCTGCTGTGGAAGAAAGAAGACAGATTGAAGAAAAATTTTCTGTATTTTCATTGATCACCACAATGCTATTTATATACCCTAACTGCAAAATAGGAAAACTGTCAAATTAAATCCTAATCAATTCCTAATCAGATCCCATAATTATAGAAATTTAAATCTCTTAATTATAGAAATTTAAATCCCTTAATTATTGGAATACAATTATTACAATATTTTCTTACACTCTCCCTCAGGTTGGTGAATAGATATTTTCTATTCCAAACTTGAATACATTTGTTTGAAACTTCGTATTGCTCAAGCTTTTGATAAGTACAATTGTAAGTTGTTGATCAGTAGACATGTAAGGCGTACAAATCAAGCCACTGTCTAACTTCTCTATGATGAAGTGCCGGTCTACTTCAATATGTTTTGTTTGATCATGCTGCATAGGATTATGTACTATGCTAATTGTAGATTTATTATCACAATATAGTCTCATAGGGCTAACCCATCGAACCTTCAAATCTCCTAGATGATTTTTAGCCACAATAGTTCACAAGTGCCCTAAGCCATTGCTCTAAACTCTGCTTCAGCACTTGATTTTGCTATCACATTTTGTTTCTTATTCTTTCATGTCACAAGATTCTCACCAAAAAATGTGCAGTAACTAGAAGTTGATCTTCTGTCAGTCACTGATCCGGCATATTCTGCATCTAATATGCTTCAATTATCAGCCTCGTGCCTTTTTTGAATAGAATCCCCTTACCTGGAGTCCCTTTGAGATACTGTAGTACTCGTTTTGCAGCTTGCATATGAACTTCCTTGGGATTGTGCATAAACTAACTGATCACACTGATTGCATAAGCTATATCTGACCTTGTGTGGGAAAGATAAACGAGTCTACCTGCTAGGCATTAATACATCTCCTTGTCCTTTGAATCATCTTCCTCAGCTTCTCCAAGTTTGTGATTGGGATCTATTGTTGTGCTTGCTTGTTTACATGCCAATTTTCTTGTCTCTTTCAGTAGATCCGTGATGTACTTCTATTGAGAGATAAAAATTCCATGCCTTGAGTGTGCACTTCAATTCCTAAGACGTACTTTAGTCTTCTTAATTCTTTGATCTCGACTTCTTTGGCCAAACATGTTCTTAATGATTCTCTCTTCTTCTCATCATCTCCCAGTTACAATTATATCATCTACATATACTAGAAGAGCTGTCACTCTCCCTTAACTTGATTGCTCGACAAATAACGTATGATCCCTTTGACTTTATTTGTATCCCATGCCTGTCATAACTTTTGTGAATCTTCCAAATCACGCCCTTGGAGACTGTTTGAGCCCGTATAAAGCTTTCTTCAGTCTACACACTTGATTAGTAGCCATGTTATTTCCATATCTAGGTGGAATTTCCATATAAATTTCTTCTTCGAGATATCCATACAAGAATGCATTTTTCACATTATATTGTTGCAACCTATGAAGCACAGATACTTCAAATTAGGCGCTGCACTCGTATCGAAAATTTCGAGGATACGGATACGGCTAGGATACGGCCGGATACGTATGGCGTATCCTAATTTTTTATTTTAAATTTTGTATAAGATACGGCTAGGATACGGGAAGGATACTTCCAGGATACGGCGGGAGTCCAAATGTAATATTTTAAACCTTTTTGGGGGTACAATTGATATGATAAAATTTTAGTAGAAGCCAAACTATAATTAACTAAAATAGATTGATATGATTGAAGTTTGATCTAACTAAAATTTAGGAAATGAAAAAACTATTTTTATTTTGGGATGTATGAAATTGTATTTGATACTTTTTGTTATATTTGTGTTTTGTGTATGAATGATGTTGGTAGTTTTGAATATGAATGATGTTAATTTATGGATTGAATAGTATTTTTAAAGTTATATAATTGTTATTTATAAAATGTTTAGTAGTATATAGATGCTATCTTCAAAATTATTTTAAATAAAATATATATTTTATTTTATTTTTTTCCGTATCTTTGCTGTACCTGTATCCTCATTTTTTGAAAATTGCCGTATCCTATATCTGTACCCGTACCCGTACCCGTACTTGCTTCCGTATCCGTATCCGTGCTTCATAGGTTGCAACCCTCAGCCATAATTCACTCCCAAGGATGGCAAAACTTTGACAGTATTCATTTTGGCACGGGAGCAAATGTCTCCTGATAGTCCACACCATATGTTTAAGTATATCCCTTGGCTACTAACCTTGTCTTTTACCTCCCTAGTGACCCATATGCTCGGTATTTCACTGTATAAATCCATTTATATCCTGTTAGGATATAGGATTTTATTCTTGTTTCCTTACAAGTTATTTGTTATTATTTCATTTCCTTACAAGTTTGGATTGCTGTATTTCCTTTTCTGAGTTTTTCCTTATTTGTTGTAAGATTTTGATTATAAATAAGAGTCAAGGGAGAAGAGAGGAGACAATTCAATTCTTCCTTTTTTCTTTATTTCTCTCAACTTGGCATCAGTGCATCAAATCTGATTTCAAGAAAAAAAAAAAGAAAAAAAAAGAAAAACAGTGAGCATAGACGTGCCGGAGAAGGAATCTCGCCGTCGGCGACTTTCTGGCCATCGGAGTCGGATGCTGACCACCATTGAAGAGTCGTCGTCCACCGACGATCGTGACCCACCTGAACCCGTCGCTGGCGAAGGTTCGACGCATCCCCACGCGTAGTTCGCCACCAGCGCTCAAGTCTCACGCGCCCTCTTCTGTTCGGCGTGTGTAGGCGCGTGGCCTTTCGGTGTGTGTAGGCGCGTGGCCTTTCGGCGTCTCATCGGTGACACACAACGGCGATCGCCTGATGGAAGGGAGTCCTCTATGTTGCCGGTAACCTCTGGGTTGATGATCTGTCAATGAACCTTGATGATCTGTTGCTGTTTTTCAGTTTTGTCTCTGTTTTTCGATCTGTTCTTCGTTCTCTGCTGCTGTTCGTTGATCTGTGGGAGCCAATTGATGATCTGGTAATCTGGTAACTCTTGTTTGATGATCATGTTGTTGTTCTCCATCTTTTCTTTGGTCTGTTCTTCGATCTCTGCTGCTACTGCCCTTTGATCTGTGGTAGTCGATTGATGATATGGTGATCCTTGCTATCGGTGCCGACTGATGCTTTCTTTGATGCCTCTGTGATGCTTGTTGATCCTTGGTTGCTGTTTTAGTCTCTTTTGCTGACTTGTTCATCTTCGCTGGCCTGTGACTATTGGTATTTCTTTTTTTGTTTTGTTGATTTTGGTTTCCTCTTAACCTATGGTTGAATGGAAAGCTATTGCTACTGAACCGAAATCCATATTAATGGAAGATGAAGATATCTCTCGATCAATTACTTCTAAGAAATTGAATGGGTTAAATTATTTGGCCTGGGCCCATGCGGTGAAGGTGTTTCTTCGTGGGAAGAAGAAACTAAAACTTCTTATTGATCTTCCACTTAAGTCTGATGATAGTGCATATGATGATTGGCTTAGTGAAGACTCTATTGTTATGGGGTGGCTATGGCACTGTTTGGAATCTCATATTGCTACAACCGTAGAATTCTGTGATTTTTCAAAGAAAATTTGGGATTCCCTTACTGACTCATTCTCCCAGCAAAGTAATGTTTAAAGAGTTTTTGAATTATATGAGTAGATTTTTACAATTAAACAAGCAGGTCGTCCTCTTTCAGGATATTATAGTATTCTAAAAAATCTATGGGATCAGTTGTTACAACATAGGCCCTTTACTACAAACCTTGAGCAACAAAAGCGACACTGGGAAGATTTTATGATTGCCTCTCTTCTCTCTGAGTTTGATTCAGATTTATGTGGTTTTAAAGATTAAATTCTTGCCAGTGAAACCTTGCCTACTGCTGCTAATGCCTATTCTCACATGTTGAGATCATCTTTAGGGCGTCATACATTGGTTTAGACCACTACTTCAGAAATCTCTGCTTTGATCTCAAATAACACTGCTCAAAGAGTCTTTCGCGGTAGTATGCGAGGACGTAGTTGCACATCACGAGTTTCAGCTCGTGGTGGTCGGTCTTCTCAAGGGCGAGGAGATTGTAAGTGTTCTAATTGTGGACGGACCAATCACACTGAGCCATATTGTTGGGCTAAGTATGGTAAGCCATATCAAATTCATCACGTGTTCAATAATCCTACTCCTGTGGCTTCCACCTAGTCAGAGACTTCAACTACTACCACTGACCTTAGTACTCAACTCAGTGAATTATTACAAGCCCTTCGGACGTCTCACCCATTTACTTCCACTGCTACATTAGCCAATTCAAGTAATGTTACTTGTATTGCTTCCGTGCCACCTTTCTGGGTGATTGATTCTGGTGCAAGCTCTCATATCTTTGGTAACTCTTCATTCTTCTCTCATTTAAATCCCATTTCTCATCATGTTGTTCTAGCTGATGGATCTTCTTGTCCCGTACAAGGACAAGGAGTTCTCTCTCCCCATTCCTCAGTCAAATTGCTTCAAAGTCTTTATGTGTCTAATTTTTCATTTAATTTGTTATCTGTTAGCCAGTTGACTAAAACCTTACATTGTTCCGTAACATTTTTTTCCTACTTCTTGTGTGTTTCAGGACCTCAAGACCAAGAGGACGATTAGTTTGGGGCATGAGAAAGGCGGACTCTACTACCTGGATCCTACTAGTCTTCCTTCCACAGCTTCATCGGTTTTGAGTGCAATTGTTTCTTCGATGCAATAGCATTTTCGCCTTGGTCATCCTTCTTTGAATAAATTGAAGTCTGGTATTTCTAATTTAAGTCTTGTATCGAGTCTAGAATGTGAAGTTTGTCAATTTGGTAAACATCACCGTAGTTTCTTTCCTAGTCATGGTGTCAGTCGTAAACCAGAACCTTTTGATTTAGTTCATACTGATATTTGGGGACCTTCTCGCATTTCTAGTATTAATGGTTATCAGTATTTTGTTATTTTTGTTGATGATTACTCTGGCATGACTTGGTTATTTTTGATGAAAAATAGATCTGAATTGCCTTATATTGTGACTTGTTTTTATAATGAGATTTCTACCCAATTTGAGAGACATAAAAATTTTTCGTTCTAATAATACTCTTGAATACCTGCAATCTGTTATAGACTCTTTTTGTGTTGATCGGGATATTATTCACCAAACCTTGTGTCCATATGTCACAGCAAAATAGTGTTGCCGAATGTAAACACCGTCATTTACTTGATGTTGCTTGTAATATGATGTTTAATATACAGGTGTCCAAACCTTTTTGGGGCGATGTTGTTCTCACTACATGTTCTCTCATCAACCGTATGCCTTCCACTGTCTTAGGTAACAAGTCTCCCATTTCTATCCTGTATCCAGATGGTAACCCCTTTCCTCTTACTCCTCGTGTCTTTGGTTGTGTGGCCTTTGTTCATGTTCTTGATCCTAGTTTAGATTAGCTATCTCCTCATTCTCGAAAATGTATTTTCTTGGGCTATTCTCGTACACAAAAAGGGTACCGTTGTTATCATCTGGCATCTCGTCGATATTTTGTGAGCGCAGATATTACTTTTTTTGAGTCAACCCCCTTCTTCTCTACCTCTGGGACTCAATTATCTTATGATCTTATCTCTAGTATTCAGGGGGAGTCCTATCCTACTTGTGAGGGGGAGACTAATCCTATATTACCTTTACCCATATTTCAACCTTCGTTGTAGGAGTCTCAGCAACATCCATCCTCTCAAATGTAAGTGTATCAGCGGAATCAGGACAGACTCGTTGTTTCTTATGGCCCATCTCAATCTACCAATTTGTCTGAGGTTCCAACTACCGTTTCTCCTACCTCTGATGATGATTTACCCATTGCTCTGCGTTGAGGTAAACGTGCTTGCACACAGCATTCCATTGCTAAATTTGTTTCCTATCATCGTACTTTTCCTTGTTTGTATTCCTTTGTGTGTACTTTGTCTTCTGTTTTTATTCCAGCTTCATATAAAGCCGCACTATCTTCTCCTGGATGGAAGCACGCCATGGATGAAGAAAGGGAAGCATTTTATAAAAATCATACCTGGGATTTGGCACCATTACCTCCAGGGAAGCAATTAGTGGGATGTCGTTAGTTTTATAATGTTAAGTATCTCTTAGATGGCTCAGTTGAGCGACTTAAAGCTCAACTTGTTGCAAAAAGTTATACTTAGATATATGGCATTGATTATCTGGAGACTTTTTATCCAGTTGCTCGGCTTAATTCTGTTCGCCTTCTTCTTGCTGTGGCTGTAAGTCAATCTTGGCCTCTTTACCAGTTGGATATTAAAAATGCCTTTCTTCATGGTGCCCTTCAATAGGAGGTTTATATGGATCAACCACCTGGCTATGTGGTTTCTGGGAGTGAACACTTGGTTTGCCGGTTACGTCGTGCCCTATATGGTCAGAAACAATCCTCTCGTGCTTGGTTTGATTGCTTCAGTTAGGTTTTGTTGAAATATGGTCTGCAACGATCTACCTCAAATCATTCTGTCTTTATCCAGCACTCTTCTTTTGGTACCATTGTGTTGATTGTGTATGTTGACGACATCATTATCTCGGGTGATAACGTCACCGGTATTGCTGCTTTGAAAACCTATTTAAGTCGACACTTTCATACCAAAGACTTGGGTGTCCTTCACTATTTTCTTGACATAGAAATAGCATGATCCAGTGCAGGCCTCATGCTCTCTCAGCGCAAGTATGTTTTAGATTCTTTATCTGAGACTGGCTTCCTTGGTTCTCGACCCGTTGACACTCCTATGGATGCATCTCTCAAACTTGATACGACTACTGGTTTACTATTCTCTGATGTGAGTTGTTATCGCCGCCTAGTGGGAAAATTGATCTATCTCACAATCATTCGGCCTGACATTACCTATGCGGTGCATATTGTTAGTCAATTTATGCATGCTCCTCGTTCTACATACTTCGAAACAGTATGTTGTATTTTACGTTACTTGAAGGGTGCTCCTGGCCGTGGTCTCTTATACCGACCTTCTTCTCTTTCCATAACAAGTTACAGTGATACTGATTGGGCTGGGAACCGAGATGATCGCCGGTCAACTTCAGGCTACTGTACCTTTGTTGGCAATAGCAAGAAACAACAAGTCGTGGCTCGTTCAAGTGCTGAAGTTGAGTACCGTGCTATGGCTCATATTGCCTCTGAGATGCTATGGGTTTGTTCTCTGTTTCGTGATTTTGGTATTGATGTTCCTACTCCCATGGCAATGCATTGTGACAATCAAGCTAACATCTTTATTGCTAGTAATCCTGTGTTTCACGAATATACCAAGCATATTGAGGTGAATTGCCACTTTATTCGGGATTTGGTGCTTCGTAAAGATCTGAGTGCTCCGTTTGTTCGATTCTCGTCAATTGGCTGATCTTCTCACCAAGCCATTGCCTCGCTCCTCATTTCAGAGTCTCTCATCCAAGCTGGGCATTTCTGACATTTATGCTCTAGCTTGAGGAGGAGTGTTACGATATAGGATTTTATTCTTGTTTCCTTACAAGTAATCTGTTATTATTTCATTTCCTTACAAGTTTGGATTGCTGTATTTCCTTTTCTGAGTGTTTTCTTATTTGGTGTAAGATTTTGATTATAAATAAGAGTTAAGGGAGAAGAGAGGAGACAATTCAATTCTCCCTTTTTTCTTTATTTCTCTCAACTTATCCCATCGGTTTTTTTCCCGCAGGTAGACTTACCAGTTCTCATGTTTTGTTCTTTTCTAAGGCTTCCATCTCTGCATTCATAATTTGCTTCCAATTTTCATTAGATAATGCCTCGGATAGTGTGGTAGGAGTAGAAATGTTGTTTAGATTCACAAGAAAACTTCTATGGGAAGGTGAAAATTTCTCAAGTGATATAACATTAGAGAGCGGATATAAGGGGCTTTGGGTACATTTTCTAGTTCCTTTCCTAATAGCAATAGGAAGATCCTGATCTAGATTGCTATAAGAGTTACTTTTTGACCCAGTTTGTAAAGGAAAATTAGAAATTGTTACCTCATTTCTAGAAGTCGAGATTCTTGGATTGGTGAAGGATGGGATACTTCTTCCTCAAGTACACATTAGCAAATTGAGGCAACTGAGCAAGAGCTGGTTCAAAGGTAGGTTCAGGTTTAGAGACAGATTCATTAATAGGACTATGAGGTACAGGAATAGTAGGGGACACAGGTTTAGTTGATGAAGGAATGTCAATAAGAAAGAAATTCTTATCTTCCATGATTAGGTTCTCCTTTGGAAGATAAGGAGTGGAAAAGTAGGATTCACTTTCATGAAAGATGACATCTGTAGTAGTAAAGAATTTCTTGGAAGGTAGATGGTAGCACTTATAGCCCTTCTGATTTGGAGAATATCCTACACAAACACATTTGATTGTTCGAGGGTCTAATTTACCTCTGTTTGAATTGTGAACATGGACAAATGATATACACCCAAATGTTTTAGGAATGAGATGGTTGGAAATACTTAAGTTAGGATAGAATTTTGAAAGCTTTTCCATGGGATTCTAAAAATTCAAGACTCGAGAATATAACCTATTTATGAGATATGCTGATGTTTGAACTGCTTTCCCCCAATAAGACTTAGGCACATTGTTTTGAATTAGGAAAGCTCGAGTGGTATCAAGAAGATGGCAATTCTTTCTTTCAACGACTCCATTTTGTTGTCGAGTGTTGATACATGAAGACTCATGAATTATTCCTTCCCTTTGAAAAAATGGAGTCAAGGTTTGGTTTAAGTAATCTCTTGCATCAGCAGAACGAAACTGTTTGATTTTAACCCCAAATTGATTTTGTTTCGTTGCATGGAAATTTGGGAGAACAAAACTCACATCAGATTTGTTTTTAAGTAGAAAAATCCAAGAAACTCTAGTACAATCATCAATGGATGACACAAACTAGCGTGCACCAAAAACATTATGAATAGGAGAAGTTCCCAAATATCACTTTGAGTAAGATATAAAAAGGAATTGAACTTCTTTTATTGCTAATGGGTAAAGGTACACGTTTGTGTTTCGTAAGCTCACACACATCACACTGAAATTTCTCGATCTCTAACCCTTTACACAGAGAAGGAAATAGAACTTTAAGAGTTATGTATGATGGATGTCCAAATCTACGATGATATAACCAGACATTTTTTTTATTGGATGAGTAACGCTCAGAAAGAAATGATAAAGTTGATTTACTT
Source organism: Vitellaria paradoxa (assembly GCA_019916065.1). Lineage (NCBI taxonomy): Eukaryota > Viridiplantae > Streptophyta > Magnoliopsida > Ericales > Sapotaceae > Vitellaria > Vitellaria paradoxa. The sequence goes on along the minus strand of CM034233.1, from coordinate 41,879,024 downwards.
TTGTTATTCTTCAGATTACTTGGCAGCTAGAGGTAATAAAGTCCGTCTTGTTCCTTAGTACGTCCAATCGTCTTCTCCAATTCTCGGTCCTGAAATATACAATAAGTAGGGTGAAAAATGATGTTGCAACACAAATCTTGAGCAAATTTTTGTATAGAAATAAGATTAGTGAATAGCTTGGGAATATGAAGAACATTTTTTAGGACAAGTGAGTGATTGATTTGAACATCTCTTAGACCTGCTACTATGGTTAATGAAACATCTGCAGTGGCAATTTCCGATTACTCAGACAAGGGTCATATGTGCTAAAGTTCTGTGAGGAGTGGGTCATGTGGTCAGTGGCCCCCGAATCCATGACGCAAGAACTAGCAAAGGTTTCATCCGAGACATTTAATCTAATGGAAATAGGAAGCTTACCTGAATGTAGCAAAGAGCAGGTGCTTGAAGGTTTTTCAAGAGTAATGTAGCAAAGAGCAGGTACCTAAAGGTTTTTCAAGAGTTCCAAGCAAAACTTTTTGCTTCTTGATCTCATCTCGATTAAAATCTACTTACTCCTGACTTTTTGTCTCATTCTACTGTACTCTGACCATGTTTACTTGCCCACTATTTTTTTCTGTCCCTCTTTGTTTCCCCACTCTTTACTAGAGGGTTTGCCATGAAGTTTCCAACACATCTTCCGAAAGTGTCTTGGTTTCTTACAGTGGGTAAACCACAAACTATCCTTGTTGTCTTGTGTTGGATTCACTGATACGTCAACCCTTCCTTTCTCAGAGGGTATTGTTTGTTCCAAGTTAGTTTGAGATTCCCTTTGCTAGCTTCCATAGCTGAGCCTTCTAAGGTTGGAGATTGAAGTATGACTCCTCTTTTGCTTTCTTCTGCTCGAACGATAGAAATTACCTCATTCAAAGAGTGAACTTTATTCTTACTAAGTATTTGAATTTTGACTTGATTGAATTCAATGTTAAGTCCGGCAAGGAAATCATAAACTAGGTCTTTCTCATTGCAGTTCTTTAGAACTATTGCATCATCAGGACACTTCGTCTCGATTAATCTATAATGGTCAAGTTCTTGCCACAGGTTTTTTAGCATATATTTTGTTGCTGTAGTCTTGACCTTGAACTCGTACATATGAGCTGCATCTCTGGCCTTTCAACACGTTTGTTGAGTAGTCTCCCAGATATCCTTTGCAGTGGCCAAGAACAGACAGGTATCACTTATCTCAAGAGTCATAGAATTTCACAACCATGCCATAATCATCGAATATTCCTCTTCCCAGGCATCAAATTTTAGATCGCCCGGCTTTGGCCCTGCTCCTGTAAGATGACTTATCTTGCCCTTGCCTTTCCAAAGGGTTCAAATAGGGTGGGACCATTTTAAGTAATTCTTTCCGTTTAAATGATATGCAACTTGGATTTGTTATAGTTCTTCGGTCTAAACAGCAGGTTAAGCGGTAGTCTCTTTTGTGTCTGACACGATAGTAAATACACAAACTGGCTCTTAAAACTAGAGGGAATTGATTACTATGATAAATATGAGCCTTACAGAGATCTATAGTGGTCTGAGCAACACTCACAGTGACCGAGAGAAAAAAAAAGAACGATCGCTGCTTTACAAAGAGTTTTTGCTTTGATCAATGAGAACAACAAAGTTGACTAGGGTTCCTAATTAGCTTCTGCAGTCGATGATAGAGAACAGTGATAGAAGCTGCGACTTTCGATGGTGACTATTGACGAACAATAATCAACAGTCGTCAATCGTCAACAAGTGACAATCGGCAATCGTCCACGGCGACAATCAGCAATCGCCAACGAACGATCGACAATCGTGAACAACAATTGAAGATCGATGGTAGCTGACAGCAACGTTAGAGACTTCTGATTGTTGAAATGAAAGGAATGACTGAACCAATCTACGTCGACGACACTAACGCAACTGTCAATTGGAGATTTCAACGTCGATTGAATGGACTGTAACCGTTGATTGAAGATTCAATGATGTTCCAGCGAGAGTTAAGGTCGACTATTTCTGAATGTCGACTTTCGGTGGCAATTGTCAACGATCAACAGTGGACAAGGACTATAGATCGTTAAACCAATAGAAACGTTGGAAGGAATTGACTTTGACTGAGGGAATGATGCCAATAGTACGAGTCTTCATCCCTGATTGAAGATTTGACTAGCGGCGATGATCTACCGATGATACTTGCAGCAACAATAGCTTTGAATCAAACAACAATTAAGGCTGAAATAGCAATTATGGCCGAAAAATAAAATTTTGCCTGGCAATGAAGGCTAAACAAATAATAGAAAATATTTCCTAAAGAGCTTCATTGATCCCCACGAGGCTATTTATATACATTTAACCCTAACTACAAAATAGAAAAATTGTCAAATTAAATCCTAATTAAATCCCATAATTATAGAAATTTAAATCTCTTAATTATAGAAATTTAAATCCCTTAAATATGGGAATACAATTATTACAATATTTTCCTACACCTGTAACCTTATGATTCTTTTTGTCAAAAATAGAGAATGAATGGAATGGCTTAACTCTCTTTTGGTCGCAGAACAAATATATATTCATAATACATGTATAGAATCATAATTTAATCTCCTATATTGCGAAAGAAGAATATTGGGCCCAATCATCTATATTTACAGTTTTCTCTATCGCTCCCCCTTAAGATGGAACATATATATCATGCATTCCGCATTTGTTACGAACGTATTGAACTCGAGACCCTTCAAGAGCTTTACTAAACAAATTAGCAAGCTGGTTTTCAGATTTGGCATGACTAGTCTTAATAGTGGTTTTGCAATGCCTTTTCTCTGACAAAGTGACAGTCTGCTTCAGTATGCTTAGTCCTCTCATCAAATACTGGATAGGAAACATTATGAACAGTAGCCTGATTATTGCACAAAAACTTTATAGGTTATATAGGTAATGGACTTCTAACTCATTCATCATATATTTTACCTAGAGTAACCCATATGAAGTATGAGCCATGGCTTTAAATTCTGATTTTGTACTGAGCCTTGCTACTAGTGTCTGCTTCTTGCTCTTTCATAGCATTAGATTGCCTCCAATAAAAATGTAATAACCAATAGTAGACTGTCTAACTGATGGTGAATAGAGATGGTAACAGATTGGATCGGGTCAAGGTTAAGTATTGCTTATATAGTCCCTGAATCCGTTGGGTAAAAAAAGTACTTGGACCAAGCGGGTGCTCGATGGGAATTTTTAACTGGCTAGCATCTTCTAACCCATTGGGTAATCGGACGCCCATTGGGTATTAGGGTACCCATAGCCTTCAAATGTGAGGTGGTTAAATCCAGAACACGGATTAAAAACTTCTTCGAATACAATAATTAATTTTACATCTTAACCAAACCAAACCAAACTTTTTTCCCACTACATGGGGTCGGCTATATGGATTTGTCGACGCCAATTAGATCTATTTAAGGCCATGTCCTCTGATAGATCTAGGTAGGTCAGGTCATGTTTAATAGTTTTTTTCTAGCTTCTCTTGGGTCTTCCTCTACCTCTCCTACTCTTAGCAATCTCTATACTTTCACACTTTCTAACAGGTGCCTCTGCTGGACGCCTTCTAACATGGCTAAATCATCTTAATTAGTTTTCTCACATTTTATCTTCAATTGGTGCTATTCCTACTTTGCCCTTAATCTCCTCGTTCCTAATCCTATCTTTCCTTGTAATCCCACATATCCACCTTAGCATCCTCATCTCCGCAACTGCCATCTTTTGACCATGATTATGCTTTACTGCCCAACACTTTGATCCATATAGCAGCACTGGTCTAACCGCTACCTTATAATACTTTCCTTTCACCTTGAGGGGGATTTTTCGGTCGCACAAAACCTCCGAAACATTCCTCCATTTGGTACTCCTTAATTTTACATCTTAAAAGACTAAAAAAATTATCCTTGAATAAAATTTTTAAATATTTTTTATTTTGTAAAATTTATTATATTACTTTTTTATAAAAATAAAATTTTAAAAAAATTTTACATTTGATCTCGTCTAAAACCTCTATTATAATTAAGTTTAAAAAAAATATGAATTCGTGTTCATTTGTTACATTGAGAACCAAATACTAACTCTTAAATAAATTATTTGATATTAGAATCTTGAGTTATTTGGTATTTAATTAAATGGACTCCGTTCTTTGAACATAATATATATATATAATTTAGTATCCAAATCGATGGTATTATTTGCATAAATTCAGGTATCGATAATTTTGGCTAGTAATTGAGTAATTTAGATGAGTAATCAGGTAATACACGCTAGACACCTAATAAATGAGTTAGTGGTGTGGTAATTTGGGCGGTGATCGGGTAATACCCATTAGGCATCTTGTAATCAAGGTAATCAGTACAGGTTCGAGTAATACTCGTCAGAGACACTACATTTACCATCCCCACGCTCCCGAACCATACGATTATTTTATTTTTATACCATAATTCACCCCATTACCCGCAAAATTTAAAAATAACTGCACTTATTGGATTAGGGTCGGACGAGTACCTGTCAGGGTGTGTTAAATTTACCATCCTTAATGGTGATCCTACTTAATCTATATTCGTATACCCTTGCATTGAAATATGTCTATTATCCTGATATAACAAGCCTTTCCCCAAGTGCTCCATTTAAATATCTTCAGGGTCAAACAACTGCATCCCAATGACTAATATGAGATTATTCTAGAAACTAATTAATCACACTCATAGGTAATGAAATTTAAGTCTCGTCGTTATTAAGTAGTTTAGTTTTCCAACCAATCTTTTATATTAACTGGATTCTCCAACAGGTCCCCGTTATCGATACTAGCTTCGTGAGTATCTATAGATTTAGAACCTAGCACGCCTATTTTAGAAAATAGGTCTAAACCATATTTTCTCTGGGAGAGAAATACCTTTGCATCATCGGGCTGTCTTAATAACCAATAAGTATATTTAATTGACCCCAATCGTTAGTGCTGAACATACTTTGAAGGAATGACTTCAACTTGGTGATACGTAAGATGTCGAGTATCACCACTTGCAATAACAATGTCATATACGTATACTAAGAGCAATATTCTTTCATGAGTATAATGACAATAAAAGATGAAATAATCAACAGCACATCGAGTTAGTCTAAAGTCCATTGCCGTAGTGTTGAACCTACCAAACCATGCACAAGGAGATGGCTTTAGGTCATACAATGATTTTTTGAGCTTGTCAGCTGACCCAGACTAACCCAAGTGGTTGTTCTATTTAGACTTCTTCCTCTAGATCACCATGCAGAAATGCATTCTTAAGCATCAAGTTGACGAAGAGGTTAGTGATAGATGGCGGCTAAAGAAATAAGGAGATGAACAAGTATGATTTTAGCAATAGGAAAAAAAGTCACAGAGATATCCAATCTACATACCTGTGTATACTCCTTAGCAAACAAATGAGGTTTCAATTGATCAAGAGAGGTATTAGGATGAACCTTCATTCAGTAGATCATCTACATCCAACAACTAACTTTTTTGGGAGGAAGATTAATCAAATCTAAAGTATCATTTGCTCAAAGAGTGGACATCTCATTCTCCATGGTAGAACACCGTGTAGACTGTAGAGTGGGACGAAATTTCATGCATAGAGTTAGGGGTAGAAATAGAGGATAAATTGGAAACAAAGGTATGACAAGAATGAGATAAGGTATGATATGACACAAATTGGGAAATGGAATGAGAATTACATGTATGTGTACCTTTGCAGATAACAATGGGTAAATCTAAATCATTTTTAGGTATTAGAGATGCAAGCGAGGAGGGTGAAGCATCTAAAGCTGTAAAAGAAGGCTCAACTACTGGATATCTGGTATATATTTGAAAATTAGGATGAGATAGACAACTAGTAGGAGAGGACACATATTGAGAAGAAAGAATCGGTAAGGGACCACTCTTCTTAAGAGAAGACACAAGTTAAGATGGAATAACTGGTAAGGAAAAACTTGCATCAAGGGAAGACACAATCTGAGACTTGGAGGAGAATATGGTGGACTCAAAGAACGTGACATCAGCACATACAAAGTACCAATTAAGAGATGAAATGGAACATTTATATCCCTTTTCTAGACATGAATACCTCATTAAAAATACATTTATGGGCTCGTGGAGTCATTCTATCAACCTTACCATCAAGCTGGTCAAAGAAAGCTACACATTCGAATGTGCATGGTGAGATATGACAAATGGGCTATTTAGGAAACAAGATGGAACGGGGAGATTGATCATGTAAAATGGATGAATGCATCTTGTTGATCAGAAGGTATGCCAACATCTCCCCAATAGGTTCGTGGTACATTCATTTAAAATAGTAAACAGCATGATGTCCCAATAAGATGCGAGTTCTCTCTCTGCAACCCTATTTTGTTGTGGAGTGTGAGAGTAATAGGATTAATGAAGCATTCCACGAAGAGATATAAAGTGGGTGAAAGGTTTTGAAAAGTGCTATCTGCATTGTCACTACAAAGAGATTTAATAAGTATACCAAATTGAGTATTAGTTTTAGTGTTAAAAGATTTAAAAATGTAGAAAAATTCCCAACAATCTTTCATTAAATAAGGCCAAGATATTTGGAAAGAAATCATATACAAATGTGACAAAGTACTGAAACACCTATTTTAAGACTAGGATTCAAACCCCAAATATTTTAATGAATCAAATTAAATGGATTGCAAGCCTTATTATTTACTCTAAGGGGAAGATGCACAATGATGTTTTTTTAAATGACACGATTTACCAATTTAATGATTGTGCCTGACTCAAAGTAAGATAGTCGAGCAAGAGAAAAATGATCAAGGTGACAATGAATTTCTATTCGAGAGGCAATTGCAAAACAAGATGTAGGGGTTTGCATAGATAGGGTATTAAGATAGTACATTCCTTTAGCTTAATGTCCTTTGACAATATTCTCATTTGTTTTCATATCCTGAATAATACAAGAATTAAGGAAAAAGGTTATTGAACAGTTTATTTGTTTGGTAAGTTCACTGACATACATGAGATTATATGAAAATGATAGAACATATAACATAGATGACAAAGAAAAAGAAAGAAGATGTTGAATTATACCAATTTCATCTATTGGGTTACTATAACCATTAGTTGTGATGAGAATGGTAGACAAAGATTGAACATAAGAAAACAGTTTGGGTATTGGTGTGCAAAAGAAGTATTAAGGAGAGATGCCTAATGAGCAGCCTGATATTATAGGAACTCAGAATACTTCTCACTAGAAATAGTCACTATTATATATGAACCAATAATAACACTCAATTTGGTGGTCGAGAACAAATATAAAACTCGAATACAATAGACCTCTTCTAGAATAGGATTTAAACCCCTAGAATAGGATATTCCTATTCAAGATATTTAACTTTGGAGTAACCAACATAAATGATGACATGTGATTGACTATCATAGAGAACCCTCAATATCAAGCAAGGTGAGGATAGCTAGAGGCTGTGATGTCGTTCAATCCTTAATGGGATCATCGCCGTTCGATCTGATTTCAACTTGAAGTTAGTTATTTGGTCAACTAGCAATTGTTTGTTCACGAGGTGATAACAATGACACTTGAGAGATGATGCTGATGCAAGTTGGAGTTTGGTCAATGGTTGCTAGTGAATAACAACGATGGGCTGCTCGGTACTTGTTGTCTTGCGTTGGCTTCTGACTTGGGCAGTCAATTAACAATGAAGGAGCTAACAAGGCAAGCACCGATTGAGGGTTGCGATTACTGACTAGAGGGTAAGGCTAAGGGCGTCAATTAAGGGCTCATCGATGAGCGAGGCTGGATTTCATCGACATTTATTAAAGGCTAAGAGTCATCAACAATGATGCAATTGATGCTAACGAGGTTGAAGTCGATGATGGAAGATGCTTGTCGACGATCATGGAAGATTTAAATTTATGTGTTGCTAAGTTCAATGATGATGGACTAAACTCCAACGATGACGACGAGAGGTGATGAAGGCGATGAAGACTTGTCAATGATGAACAACTGGTGTATGATTCTTGTTACTGACACAAAAACATAACAAAACATTGTGAATTATGATGTCTACTCTGTAGAAATCCCAATGATTTACGGATTGTAATTGAATTTTTGTTGGGAGGTAGAATCATATTAGGAAACGTTTCTTTTTTATATATTGTATACAAGATATTAAGAGTAGATTTTTATGGGTTTGTTTCCTTCTATGGATGTTCTATTGTATGCATAGAATTATTCAGGAAATATGGAACAAATACTTTCGTTGATTTCATGGTATCAGAGTAGAGACCCAAAACTCTGTATTAGTGCTGCCGTTAGTGTTGTCTTCGCAAGCAACATTGGCTTTGTCGTTAGCGACTCTCAATCGTTGAAACCCTCGCAACAGACACTTTTCATCCGACAATCGTCCTCGTCGCCTCTTCATCGTCAATTGTCAAAACCCTAAGGTTTGCCTGAAACCGAGTTATCTATGGCAGCCAAGACATTTGAGGGTAAAATGGAAGTCAACTCCTTCACGAGTCCAATTGGAGTGGATAACTCCTCCATTCAACTCACTATCAAGAAGTTGAATGGAACAAATTTCCGCAGATAGGCTCAATCCATTAAGCATGTCATTGACATCAACAATAAGTTGGGGTATCTTACGGGTGAGACGAAGCAATCTCTTTCCTTTGATGTGGTTGCCCACCAACGATGGTGGTAGGAAAATTCATTAGTGACTTCGTGGTTGATAAATTCCACGAACCATCAATTGGAAAGACATAATTGTTCCTACCTATAGTAGAGGATGTTTGGGAAGCGTTCATCCCAGCTGAGTCTATTTCAGCCAGTCATCATATTCCTTCGATCTAGTCGTTTGTCTTGTTCTGATTTGCAGGTATACACTCAGTGTCAAGTAGTGATTACTCTATTTCCTGCTTCCTATGCTTTGCTGCCAGCTCCTCCCATATCGCCTGCTCCTGTAAGTGATTGAGATATTCTTATTGCTCTTCGAAAAGGTAGAAGTTTTTGTGCTTCTCATCCTATCTTTAATTTTGTATCTTATGATGCGTTGTCACTCTTATATCATTCATTTGTTACATCTTTATCATCTGTTTTTATTCCTAACACTATTTCTGAAGCATTTTCTCACCTTGGGTGGCATATTGCTATGAAAGTCGAGATGTCTGCTCTTTGAACCAATGATATACTTAGGGTTGATGTATCTAGGGATGACGTACTTAGGGGTGATGTACCTTAGTATTTATGTATCTAGGGGTGATGTAGTCTAGAAATAATGTATCTAGTCTAGGTTATCTGTACAATATTTATTGTGTAATTATTACGTATGATTATAAATAACAATATGAGACAACTCATTTAGTTGTCAAGCCATTTAGTAAATCATTTTACAGAACTTTTGTTATGGCATTATAGACTGGGCCATCCAAACTTTCAATATATGAAACGTTTGTTCCCTTTTATTTGCTCGAATAAAATGGCCTTTGATTTTCAATATAAGTCTTGTGAATTTGCAAAATGCTATTGCACTTCATTTTTCACATCTACATATAAACCTCTAAGCCATTTTCTACAATTCACAGTGATTTGTGAGGTTCGTCTCACACTCTTAACCGAACCTACACAAAATGGTTTATTACTTCTATTGATGATTATACTCGTATTTGTTAGGTCACCTTTCAAAAAAAAAAAAAAACTCGTATTTGTTGGGTTTATCTGTTACATGAAAAAACTGAGGCGTGTTCGGTTTTTATCAATTTCCATTTTATGATCCAAACACAATTTCAGACACAAGTCCAAATCTTGCGAACTGATAGTGGGACTGAGTACTTAACTATATATTGGGCACCTATCTTCAAGAACATGCAAGCTCTTGTGTTGATACTCCGTAACAATATGGGTTTGCCAAAAGAAAAAAGTAGACACATTCTTGAAGTTGCCCGAGCCTTACTCTTCACTACCAACATACCCAAACTCTTCTGGGGCGAGGCCATTCTAATAGCTACTTATCTTATCAATAGAATGCCAAGTAGGGTCCTATCATTTGCTACACCTTTCCAAACGTTTCAAGATTTCTTTCTGAAGGTTTTGGAGAAAAAGAAATAATCATCTTCTACTTATTTTCTGATGAGAAAGAAGCTAGAATATATAAAGAAACATGGTAACAATCCTACCATTGAATCCCATATTTCTAGCAACAATCAGTCCCTTAATTTAAGGGATAACTATGGAATGAAACTAATTATAGAGATTTCTGCTATCTCCTTATTTAATACAATAAAATCATTATCAAATCTCTAGAAATCAGAAACTAATTTCCTAATTTCTAGGTTTGATTTTCCTAACTGTCCGACACTCCCCCTCAAGTTGGTGCATAGTTATCTATCATGCCCAACTTGCTGATGAGAAACTCGTAGTTAGGTCTAAATAATCCTTTTGTGAGAATATTAGCTATTTGTTGTGATGTTGGAACAAATGGCCTACAGATAACTCCTACTTCAAGCTTTTCCTTTATAAAGTGCCTGTCAATTTCAACATGTTTTGTTCTATTATGTTGAACTGGATTGTGTGCAATGTTAATAGTTGCTTTGTTGTCACAGTATAATTTCATAGGCATGGTCATAGGTCTCTTTAGTTCTTCCAAAACTCGTTTCAGCCACATCATCTCGCACACCCCATGAGCCATTGGTCGGTATTATGCTTCTGCACTAGTTCTAGTAACTACACTTTGTTTCTTGCTTCTCCAAGTCACTAGGTTTCCCCATACAAAGGTACAATAACTTGATGTTGATTTCCTATCAATGACTGAGCCTGCCCAATTTGCATCTGTATATGCCTCAATGCCTCGTTGATCATTCTTCTTGAAAAAAAGACCTTTTCCTGGTGAGCTCTTCAAATACCTTAGAATTCAATACACGGCTTCAAGGTGTTGTTCATGAGGAGAATGCATAAATTGACTCACAAGACTCACTGCAAACGCAATATTAGGTCGTGTATGTGACAAGTAAATAAGTTTACCAACTAACTTTTGGTACCGTGTTGTATCCACTGGATCACCTTTCTTCTCTCCACACTTCTGGTTTGGATCTATTGGAGTCTCTACGGGACGACAACCACTCATTCCCGTTTCATTGAGTAAATCAATAACATATTTCCTTTGTGATACTACAATCGCTTTCTTTGATCAAGCTACTTCCATTCCAAGGAAATATCTTAGTGACCCCAAGTCTTTAATCTCAAATTGAGATGCAAGACTCCTTTTTAACCACTCCATTTCAGTCATGTCATCCCCAGTCAAAATAATATCGTCCATATATACTATGAGAATGGCTATCTTCTTATTGGAATGCTTTGTGAGCATGGTATGATCAGTTTGTCCCTGAATGTATCCTTGGCCTTTTACAAATTGAGTGAACTTCTTGAACCAAGCTCTTGGTGATTGCTTTAAACTGTATAAGGATTTTTTTAATTTGCAAACTTTCGATCCAAACTTCTTGTCAAATCCTGGTGGTGGATCCATGTAAACTTCTTCCTCTAAGTCTCCATTAAGGAATGCATCTTTTACGTCTAGTTGTTGTAGAGGCCATTCAAGGTTGGCTGCAATTGACAAGAGTACTCTTATTGTGTTTAACTTTGCCATTGGTGCAAAGGTTTCAAGGTAGTCAATACCATATGTTTGAGTGAAACCTTTGGCCACCAAGCGTGCCTTGTATCTTTAAATTGATCCATCTGATTTGTATTTGATTGTAAACACCCATTTACACCCAACTGTTTTCTTCTCTCTTGGCAGATCCATTGTCTCCCATGTTTTATTTTTCTCAATGGCCCTCATCTCTTCAAGAATAGCCTCCTTCCATTCAGGAACTTGTAGAGCACCTTGTATATTCTTTGGAATTTCCACACAAGACAATTGTGAAGTGAATGCAAAGAAGGAGGATGACAGATGTGTATAGGAAACAAAATTTGACAAGGGGTGTTTGGTACAAGTTCTGACAGCCTTTCCTTTAGCAATAGGAATGTCAAGATCAAGGAAACTAGACTTAGAATTGGAATTGGAAGTATTATCTTGGACAGATTCAGACTGGGAGTTACCTGGGGATTCAGTGAAGTTTTGATCAGTCTCAGGTTCAGATTCTTAGCATTGCTGAGAAGCATCGGTCTCATTCCTTAAAATTTGTTTTTTCCTCGAGTAAACAAGAAGCTCTTTGGTACCCGTTGTCGTTCTATTACTGATCCTGTCAAGTTTGTTAGCTAGCTCTATAGAATTTAGACTTGGGTCGTCATTAGTTAAAACACTTAGTTCTGTGTTGATGAAAAAATTTGGTTCATCCTTCATTATTGGTTGTAAGACATAATCCGAATCTTCAACTAGGTTCTCCCCCTGAAGATGAGTTTCAAAGAAAGGTTTGGACTCAAAAAAGGTTACATCCATGGTGACAACCAATTTTTTTGAAATAGTATCATAGCATTTGTAGCCTTTTTGATTTGGAGCTTAGCCAACAAAGACACACTTCCTTGCCTTTGGATCTAATTTGCTGCGGTTGTGAGCATGAATATGAACAAAAGCAAGGCATCCAAACACCCTTAGTGGTAAGTTAGAAGACAATTTGGATATGGAAAATTTTTTTTGAAAAACACTTAGAGGTGTCTGGAAGTTTAAAATTTTTTTAGGCATTCGATTTATAAGATATGTGGTTGTAAGAATAGCTTTACCCCAAAGATACTTAGGAATCTTATTTGTAAGTGAAAGTGCTCTAGCAACTTCTAAAAGGTGTTTGTTTTTCCGTTCAGCCACCCCATTTTGTTGAGGTGTATCATTGTAGGAACTTTGATGTATTATACCTTTCTCCAAAAAATATTTCCCTAAGACCTTGTTAAAGTATTCTTTGCCATTGTCGATTCTAAAAATTTTTATTTTTCTTGAAATTGTGTTTCCACCATGGTATAAAAATTTTTGAAAACCTCTTCTACTTCGGATTTTTTTTTTTAGGAAATATACCCAACTTACTCTTGTGTGATCATCAATAAAGCTAACAAACCATTTTTTTCCCGAAATTGTTGAAACTTTAGTTGGTCCCCATACATCTCTGTGGATAAGTGTAAAGGGTTTTGATGCTTGGTATGGTTTTGGAGGGAAACTTGAACGATGGTGTTTAGCTAATTCACAGATCTTACATTGAAATGAAGATGGACTTTTATTTTTAAACAAATTTGGAAACAAGTGCTTTAAATAATGAAAATTTGGATGTCCTAATCTATAATGCCATAGCATAACATTATTGTCACTAGAAACAGAAATAGATTGAAAACAAGTTATTTGAACTTTTTTACTCGACTCAATTCCATCTTCAAAGAAATAGAGACCTCCTCTTTCTCTAGCATTGCCAATCGTCCTCCCCGAGACTAGATCCTGAAACTCACACCGAGAGGAATAGAAATTAGCTTGACACTTGAGATCATTAGTTAACTTACTAATTGACAAAAGATTGCAAGACAATTTAGGTACATGAAGGACATTATGCAGAGTTAAGGAAGGAGATATAACAATAGATCCCATCCCAGCTATTGTTGAGAGAGAACCATCTGCAGCCTTAACTTTTTTGTTCCCTGCACATGGGCTGTAAGTTGAGAAAAGGTTGGAGCAAATTGTCATATGATCAGTTGCTCCGGAATCTATGATCCAAGAGTTGGTTTGACTAGGATTGACACTAAGGAGAGCAATAGCAAATGTACCTTTTTGGGCCAAAGAGCAAGAAGAATTTATTGTGGGTTGTGGAAATTGAAAATATTTGTGCAAATGCTCTAGTTGTTCCCTTGTAAAAGGAGACACTTCTGAATTGACTTGTTGCCCCTGATTTTCTTCACGAGTGGCTTGAAATGCACGGCTGTTATTCCCAGATTTCTTCCTCCAATTTGATGCCTTTCCATGGATCTTCTAGCATGTTTCTTTTGTATGTCCAGGGTTGCAGTGATTGCACCAAGGCTTCTTTCTTTTGTCCCCTTCAGGTTCACTACTCTTTGAAACAAGGGCTGAATTCTCAGTTTTTGTGGCAGGTTTTGATTCTCGATTGCTTAGCATCACTTTCCTTCTGGTTTCTTCTCTTCTAATCTTAGAGAATGCTTCACGGAGTGATGGCAGAGGTTTTTTTCCAAGGATCCGAGCCCTGGCCTCATCCCGATCATGATTGAGGCCAGCCAAGAATAGATACACATGGTCATTCTCTTCTCTCTTCTTTACTTTCACACTATCAGCAGGACACTCCCATTCATCATTATAACACTGATCTAATTCTTGCCACAATGAGGCCATTTCATTGTAATAAACAGTAACTTCTTTTTCACCTTGTTTGGATTGCCAAAGTTTGGTTTTCAAATAAAAAATCTGAGACGAGTTTTCTAAATCTGAATGTGTTTCTTGAACGGCCTCCCATACATCTTTTGCATTGGGTAGAAAGAGATAAGGTTTACCTATGGTTTGCTCCATCGAGTTGATGAGCTAGGCAATGATTAGGGAGTTTTCCGATCTTCATGTACTTAGCTTTGGGTCTCCTTCCACTGGTCGTTCCATTTCGCCAGTCAAATACCCAAGCTTCCCCCTTTCATCGATTGCAAGTTTCACGGATTGAGCCCACTCCAAGTAGTTTTTTCTATTTAATTTGTGAGAGGTTAAATGGAATGAAGATTTCTGGAAAAATTGGTCTACTCCACTGTTGGTCATGGCTGTCCCTTGATTAGAACTCTCTGCAGTTCGTGTCAGAAGAACCTGTGGTTCTTCCAGCTCCTGTCATGGCCATTTTGACCATTTTATAATCAGATCAAGAGAAGCTTTGATACCATGAAGGTTTTGGAGAAAAAGAAATAATCATCTTCTACTTATTTTCTGATGAGAAAGAAGCTAGAATATATAGAGAAACATGGTAACAATCCTACCATTGAATCCCATATTTCTAGCAACAATCAATCCCTTAATTTAAGGGATAACTATGGAATGAAACTAATTATGGAGATTTTTGCTATCTCCTTATTTAATACAATAAAATCATTATCAAATCTCTAGAAATCAGAAACTAATTTCCTAGAAATCAGGAACTAATTTCTAGGTTTGATTTTCCTAACTATCCGACACTTTCCTACCACTCGGCTAAGCTCTACTCTTCCTCTCAAAGTCTTCGACTATACAACTTTTGTCCATATTCATGTTCATCATCGTAATAAATTGGATCCTCAAGCCCTTAAATGAGTGTTTATTGGCTATTCTCCTATCCAGAAAGGTTACAAGTGCTATCATCCAGCTACCCACAAAATCTTTGTTAGCCTCGATGTTACCTTCTTTGAAAAATTCCCTACTACTCAAGGTTCTTACTTCAGGGGAAGAATATTACTAAAACTCGGTTTTTTGACATCGATGTGGACTTTAATCCTCCCACCAAAACACTACTTCTACACTATCTTCCCCTTCTCTGCCATAGATTGAAGGACACTTGAATTTAGGGGCAGATGCAAGAAAACAAAGTGATAAGAAGATGTTGACTCTAGGAGGCTGGAATCTAAGTCTCGAGAGAACCCCACGCACCGGCACCACCGGAATTAGACTCAGTGATAGATCCAAGCAATCATGAGTCTCCTTCAACTTCAGATTAGGTGAATAGAATCTCTCTTGAACAGATCTAAACTTGATGATATTGATTTATCTATTGCTCTTAGAAGACAACCTCATTCGTGTACTTTCCATCCTTTTTCAAAGTTGCTTTGTCTACATGGTGTCGTACTTTTACCTCTAATCTTGACTAGCATAAAATTTCCTAAGAATATTTAGGTAGCCTTGAATATTTCTGGATGGAGGCAATAATGGAGGAAATGAGAGTAGTGGAGAAAAATGGGATTTGGGAAGTGATCGATCTATTGAGAGGTAAGAAATTGGTGGGCTGCAAATGGATGTTCACAGTGAAGTATAGAGTTGATGGTACAATAGAATGATACAAAGCCTGGTTGGTAGCGAAAGGTTTCGCTTAAAACTATGGCATTAACTGCGCGGAGACCTTTGCACCAGTGGAAAAACTTAACACCATTCGGGTCCTATTGTCTTTTAGTAGCCAATTTGGATTGGCAACTTCACAGTTAGACATCATCAATAATGCTTTCCTGGATGGAGAGTTAGAAGAAGAGCTCTACATGACGTTGCCACCAAGATTTTGTAAAAGGGGTTAAGAAAATCTAGCTTGCAAACTCAAAAAGTCCCTATATAGACTCAAACAATCTTCAAGAGGTTGGTTTGACAGATTTGCAAAAGTGGTTTAAGAGCAAGGATATCAATAGGGACAGTTGTCAGATCATACAATGTTTTTCAGGACTCCAGAGATGGAAAGAAGACAATTCAAATTGTGTATGTCAATGATATTATTCTCACTGGTGATTATCAAGCGGAGATAGAAAGATTGAAGGAGGTCTTAGCTATCGAGTTTGAAGTCAAAGGCTTGGGCCAGATGTAATACTTTCTGAGAATGGAGGTGACCGAATCAAAGAAGGGCGTTGGTGTTTCTCAAAGGAAGTATGTACTCGATCTTCTGATTGAAACTGGCATGGTTGGTTGCAAACCAAGTGAGACTCCTATTGAAGCAGGAAGAGAACAGAACAGGTTAAAAATTGGTTGATAGGGAAAGGTATCAGAGGTTAGTAGGCAAACTAATTTACCTTTCACGTACTAGACTTGATATTGCCATTGCGATAAGTGTAGCGAGCCAACATATGCACTCACTGAAGGAAGGTTACCTAGAGGTTGTCTACAAGATCCTTAGGTCTCTCAAAGGCTCCCCAGGCGGGGGCTTACTGTTCAAAAAGGGGGAAAGCAAGTAAGTAGAAATTTTCACAAATGCTAATTGGGTAGAAGATCTACTGCTAGATACTTCTCTTTCGTATGGGAAAATTTGGTGAGATGGAGAAGTAAAAAACAAAATGCTGTGGCAAGAAGTAGTGTTGAAGCTGAGTTTAGAGCTGTTGCACAAGGAATGTGTAAAGGACTGTGGATTCAAAGACTCTTGAGAGAACTACAAATCAAGGTGGAGTTTCCTATCAAACTATATTGTGATAATGAGGCAGCCATCAACATCTCTTTCAATCTAGTTCAGCAAGACAGGACTAAACATATAGAGGTGGACCGACATTTTATCAAGGAACAGTGGAAGATCGGAACTATTTGTATGACTTATATTCCTACAAAAGAACAAAAAGTTTGACATCTTTGCCAAAGGACTACCAAGACAAAACTTCAATGATTTCATTTGCAAGTCGGATATGATTAATATGTATGATCCAATTTGAAGGGGAGTGCTGAAATCCCAATGATTGAGGAATTGTAATTGAATTATCGTTGTGAGGTAGAATTAGATTCGGAAACATTTCTTTTTTATATTCTGTATGGGAGATAATAGGAGTAGATTTCTAGGGGTTTGTTTCCTTCTATAGATATTCTATTGTACTCTAAATAGGGAGGTATAGCATGTATAGAATTATTCAAGAAATACAGAATAAATACTTCGTCTAATTTCATACTCTGATACAATGTCAAAGAAATAGATAATTATTGAAAACTGAAATTGTGTTGCAGATTTAGGGAATTTAATTATTGTAACTGTTAGAAAATAGACAGAGAATTAGGCTCTAATTTATGCTGTAATTAAGGTAATTATAACAGTTGTAAATAGGGTAATTAGTGGCTGT
Source organism: Vitellaria paradoxa (assembly GCA_019916065.1). NCBI lineage: Eukaryota > Viridiplantae > Streptophyta > Magnoliopsida > Ericales > Sapotaceae > Vitellaria > Vitellaria paradoxa. The sequence goes on along the minus strand of CM034233.1, from coordinate 41,861,250 downwards.
AATTAAGGTAATCAATGCCTTCAATTACTGCCTTTTATGGTACAACTTTCCTAAACAGATGACTAGGGATTGTATATAAATTCTACCATATTGGCCTTGTAATAGTAAGAGAGAAATTATTCTTTTCTTCATGGTATCAGAGCAGGGACTTATTCTCTGACAAAAACCCTAGAATTCCTTCAACCGCCATTCACAATGCCATCCGAAGCCCTAGCCCTCCAAAAAAATCCAGAAACCCTTCCTCCCAACTCTCATTCTTATTCTTATTCTGTCCAAATCACCAACATCAAATTGAATGGTGATAATTTTTTACGATGGTCCCAATCTGTTTGAATGTACATTCGGGGGCATGGAAAAATTGGGTACCTGACTGGAGAAAAGAAGGAACCGGTGAAGGAAGATCCATCCTTTATGACATGGGATGCTGAAAACTCTATAGTAATGACTTGGTTGGTCAATTCCATGGAGGACATCAGCTCCAATTACTTATGTTATCCAACAGCTAAAGAACTCTGGGAGCTTAGAGAATCAATTCACTAAAGAAGAAATATACCAAGCTCTTAAGGGTCTTAATGGAGAACAAGCACCAGGGCCTGACGGGTGGACCATTGCATTTTTTCAAAGCTGCTGGAATATTTTCAAAGAGGATTTATTACAGTTTTTTGCAGAATTCCATCAACATGGCAGATTTGTTAGGAGTATGAACTCTATATTCATTGCTCTTGTTCCAAAGAAACCTAGTGCAGTAGAAGTTAAGGATTTTAGGCCCATTAGCCTGGTTGGGACTTTCTATAAAATTCTTTCTAAAGTACTTGCTAATAGACTTAAATTAGTTTTGGACCCTCCAATTTCAGCTTCTCAGAATGCATTCGTGAGCGGCAGGCAGATTTTAGATGTTGTTTTGATAACTAATGAGATTTTGGATTCAAAGATTAAGAAGAAGGAGACAGGTATTGTTTGCAAACTGGATTTAGAGAAAGCCTTTGACCATGTAAATTAGAACTTTTTGATTTATTTGTTAGGTAAAATGGGTTTTGGTAACAAATGGTGTCAATGGATTCATTGGTGCATTTCAATTGTCAAATTTTCAGTCTTGATTAATGGTTCTCCCGAAGGCTTTTTTGCTTCTTCCCGAGGTTTAAGGCAAGGAGATCCCCTCTCTCCTTTTCTTTTCATCTTAATAATGGAAGTCCTTAGTAGAATGTTGCATAATATAGAAAATGCTAGCTTTATTAAAGGTTTTGTTGTCGGTAATGATAGATCTCCTCTCAGCATATCCCATCTGTTATTTGCCGATGATTCTATCATTTTTTGTGGGGCTAACATGCTACAATTAGGACATCTACGCTGCACTTTGTTGGGTTTCGAAGCGGTTAAAGATAAAACTCCAAAAGTCTGAGGTCATGGCTGTTGGTGTTCTGGATGATTTGAGTGGATTTGCAAATATTATGGGTTGTAAGGTTGGTTCCTTTCCTACTACTTACCTTGGTTTGCCTTTGGGAGCTCCCTACAAATCAAAACATATTTGGGGTCCAGTTTTGGAGAGATGCAGGAGTAGGTTGGATGGGTGGAAGCTCAAATATCTATCGGCTGGGGCTAGGATTACACTTATTAAGAGTGTTCTTACTAGCCTACCCACTTATTTCCTCTCTTTATTCACAGTTCCAATCTCTGTAATTGAGGAATTGGAAAGGTTGCAAAGGGATTTTCTATGGGGTAGAAGTGAAAAGGTTCACAAATTTAGTCTTGTGAAGTGGAAGGAAGTTTGTAAACTTTTGAAGGCAGGTGGAGTAGGTCCTCAGCAATTGAAATTAAACAATGAGGCCTTATTAGGAAAATGGCTTTGGAGATATGCCCAGGAGGAAAACAGGCTCTGGAAAAAGATGATTGCAACCAAATATGGTGAATGTCTTGGAGAGTGGACCTCAGCTTCTGTGTATAGTCCTTACGACACAGCTTTATGGCATGGTATAAGAGGCTTATGGTAGATTTTTAGTAGATGTATCATATGGCAAGTTGGGAAAGGTGATAGAATATACTTTTGGAAGAAAAATTGGTCTGGTTTTGGATGTCTTTTAGACATATTTCCTGAAATCTTTGCAATTGCAACTAATAAAGAAGCTAAGAGTCTCGGATTACTGCAATGGGGTTGGCACTCAAACTTGTTGGACTGTGAAGCTGCGAAGAAATGTTAACGACTGGGAGTTTGACAGTTTATTGTCTTTACTAGAATTATTACGTACTATCAAGTTGTCTATGGTAGCTGATGCAGTCATTTAGAAGCAATCAAGGAACAAGGAATTCTCGGTGAAGTCCTTCCTTCCTACAAGGTGACAATAGTAATGAGGTTTTTCCTTGGCTAAAAATATGGAAAACTGGAGTACCTACGCGAATTATTTTCTTCTTTTGGTGTACCATCAATGGTAGGATTTTGACATTAGACAACCTGCAGCGCTGCGGTGCCCGCTGTATCTAAGTCAAGAGGAAACCATTGATCATTTTTTTCTTCACTGCAACTGGTTGTCAGAATTATGGAGCTTGATTTTTATTTGTTTTGGAGTTCAATTTAGCTTCCCAGTAGATCTTGGGAGCTTTCTGCTGACTTGGTGGGGGCAATCTTTGGAAGAGAGTTCAAAGAAGATTTGGAACTTGGTTCCTTTTTGCCTCTTTTGGATTATTTGGAAAGAGCGTAACAGGAGGATTTTTTAAGAAGACTCGAGGACTGTTTTGAAGATTAAGAGTGTATTCTTCAGTTCTCTATATGGGTGGGCAGGGGAAGGAAGTGATCTAAACCTTTTTTCTTTCTAAAACTTCCTTGATAATTTGAGCTGATATTTGGTTTTGGGCTAATATGTACAGCTCTATTGTACAGTAAGCATCTTCCTGATGCTTATTCAGGTCTTCTGAAATAAAATTTTTATTTATCCTTTTCAAAAAAAAAAAAAAGAACTCTGGGATAATGTCAGCCAAATGTATTCAGACTTGGAAAATCAGTCCCAAATTTATAAATTAACAATAAAGCTTGGTGAGATCCGTCAAGGAGAGGATAGTGTCACCAAATACTTCAATTCCTTGAAGAGATTGTGGCAAGATTTGGATTTATTCAATAATTACGAGTGGAAATCACCGAAGGACTGTAATCATAACATAAAGCTGGTCGAAGATCATCGAATTTACAAGTTCTTGGCTGGTTTGAACATAGAATTCGATGAGGTCAGGAGAAGAATCATTGGTTGTCAACCATTACTAGCTATTGGTGAAGTCTTTGCTGAAGTTAGAAGGGAAGAAATCCAAAGGAACGTGATGCTTGGAGAAAAAAGGGATTGTTGCCCCAGTGGAGAATTCAGCCCGTATTGCATCAGATTCAGCTGCAAACAATGTCTTTAATCCACGAAAGCAAAATGAAAGGTCTCAGATATGGTGTGATGTTTGCAATAAGCCACATCATACCTGAGACAACTGTTGGAAGATTCATGGGAAGCCTGCAAACTAGAAGAGCAACAAACCTACTGACAAGCCAACCCAAGAAACCTCCCATGCAAATGAAGTCGAGACAAGTCATTTCTCTAAGGAGCAGATGGATTATCTACTAAAGTTGCTAAGGTCCAATTCACTATCCAGTACTCCTAGTAGTGCTCTTGCACAAACAGGTAGCAATTCCAATGCTCTATCTTGTAGCCAAAAATTTGCCCCTTGGATCATTGATTCAGGGGCATCCGACCACATGACTTCTTTTTCCAATTTATTCCATAAATATTCATGTTTGTCTAATACAGAAAGAATTAGGATTGCTAATGGTAGCTTTACACCTATTGCAGAAAAAGGTCAAATTAAACTCTCAAAAAATATAACACTTAAATCTGTCCTTCATGTTCCAAAATTGACCTGTAATCTGTTATCTGTCAGTAAAATCTCCAAGGACTCTAATTGTCGTGTTATTTTCTTTGACTCTCATTGTGAATTTTAGGACTAGAACTCGAGGAGGATGATTGGCAGTGCTAGAATGGTCAATGCTCTTTACTACTTTGATGACTATTTTTCCGAGAATAAAAATGCTCAAGGCTATAGTGGTAGTGTTAGTTCAATCTCAGTTCGTGACGAAATAATGCTTGGGCATCGTAGACTAGGACATCCTAGTTTTCCATATTTAAAATATCTATTTCTTGATTTGTTCAAAACTTTGGATTGTTATTCCTTTCATTGTGAAAGTTGTTTTCTATCTAAAAGCCAAAGAGCTGCTTATTTGACAAAAACATACCGTACTTCTAAGCCATTCTATTTGATTCACAATGATGTGTGGGATCCTTCTACGGTCACTATTGTGACTGGAAAAAAATGGTTTGTTGCTTTTGTAGATGATCATACCCGTCTTTGTTGGGTGTATTTGATGAATGACAAATCTGAAGTTAAAAATGTGTTTCAAATTTTTCACAAAATGGTTGAAAATCAATTTGGATCAAAAATTTGTTTGTTTCACTCGGATAATGGGAAAGAGTATTTTAATAAATATCTAGGAAATTTTTTTCAAGAAAAAGGCATTTTACATCAATCCACCTGTCGTGACACTCCTCAGCAAAATAGTATTGCTAAAAGAAAAAACAAGCTTCTACTTGAGGTGGCTAGTGCCATAATGCTTTCAATGCACATTCCAAAATATTTATGGGGAGATGCAGTTTTGGCAGCTTCGTACTTAATAAATCGAATGCTTACTCGTATTTTACAATATGTGACACCCCTAGATTACTTCTAAAAAACCTTTCCCAGAGATGTAGGATTACTTTAGATTTGCCATTGAAAATATTCGAATGCATTGCTTATGTTCATATACCAAGTATTTTTCGATATAAACTAGATCTTAGAGTTGAAAATTGTGCTTTCATTGGCTATGCTTCAAACAAAAAGGGATACAAATGTTACAATCTCAAACAAAAAAAAAATTTGTGAGTATGGATGTCACCTTTGTGGAAAATCAATCCTATTTTTCCAAAAATTGTCTTCAAGGGGAGATTGAGAATGAAGAAATTTTTTGGAAAACAACTTTGGATCCCTTACCAAACCTTATTTTCCATCTTCCCCTTTAGATGTTGATAAACAAAAACAACAATAGGATGATAAAAATATGAAGAATCAAGGACATCCTAATCTAAGTTTACCAAACTTAGATGACTCACAAGTAGGGGGAGAAACACTACATAAGGAACAAAATGTTCCTGAACCTGAGTGCTTGGTTTATACTCGAGGAAAACTCATCACAAGAATAAAGATTTGCCAACTGTTCTATCACAAAGTCAATCAGAATCCCTGGAAGAGGGTCCAAGTAATTCAAGTAACTCTAGTCTTAATCCAAACCTTTCTTCATCTTCACTTCCACCAATTGATAAACCCACTTATTATTATCTCCCTATAGCCATTAGAAAAGGTGTACGAAAATGTACCCAACATCCCATTGCAAAATATCTATCTTATGATAGACTTTCCAATAGTTATACAGCTTTTATTTCAAATGTGTCTAACCTATTTGTTCCGAGAACTATTAAAGAGGCACTGGATAACCCGAATTGGAAACTAGCAGATATGGAAGAGATGAATGCTCTGGGAAAAAATGGAACTTGGGAATTGGTGAGACTATCGGAAGGAAAGAAGACCGTTGGTTGCAAATGGGTGTCTACAGTTAAATGTAAAGCTGATGGAACTATAGAAAGGAATAAGGCAAGACTTATGGCAAAGGAGTTTACACAAACTCTTGGAATTGACTACCAAGAAACGTTTGCTCCAGTCGCAAAGATGAATTCAATTCGAGTACTTCTGTCCTTAGCTATTAATTATGGTTGGCCCTTATATCAATTGGATGTAAAAAATGCTTTTTTGAATGGAGATCTTGAGGAAGAAGTGTATATGAGTTTGCCTCCAGGATTTGAAAAGAAGTTTGGAGAGGACAAAGTTTGTAAATTAAAAAAAAAAAATGGTCTTAAACAATCTCCAAGAGCGTGGTTTGAACGCTTTGAAAAGGTTGTTAAAAGTCATGGCTACTGTCAAAGTCAAGCATGTCACACTATGTTTTATAAACACTCAAGAGAAGGTAAAGTTGCTATTTTGATTGTTTACGTGGCTGACATTATTTTGATAGGAGATGATATTGGCGAGTTTGGAAGATTGAAGAAGGGCCTTGCCAAAGATTTCGAGATAAAAGACCTAGGAGCTTTAAAATACTTCCTTGGTATGGAGTTTGCAAGGTCCAAGGAAGGTATATTTGTCACTCAACGCAAATACACACTTGATTTGCTTAGTGAAACAGGTTTACTTGGATGTAGATCGGCTGAAACTCCAACTGAACCCAATCAGAAGCTTCAACATGCTAAACCCGAGGACATGGTGAATATAGAACAGTTACACAGATGCAGATTTGACTGGTTACATCATTGATCGGAAATCTACCTCCGGCTACTGCACATTTGTTGGAGGGAACTTGGTTACCTGGCGGAGTAAAAAACAAAGTGTGGTCACAAGGTGTAGCGCTGAAGCGGAATTTAGATCAGTTGCTAATGGAATTTGTGAAATTTTGTGGATCAAGAGGTTACTAGAAGACCTAAGAGTTCAAAACACTTTACCACTGAAAGTGTATTGTGATAACAAGGCAGCAATTGCAATTGCACACAACCCGGTTCTTCATGACAGAACTAAACACGTGGAAGTCGACAAGCATTTCATCAAAGAGAAAATTGGAGTAATCAGCATGACCTATATACCTACTGCTGAGCAGATTGCAGATGTTCTAACAAAAGGATTGTACAAGGGGCAGTTCAACTACTTAATTGGCAAGCTGACTATGGAAAATATTTTCAAGCCAGCTTGAGGGGGAGTGTTGAAAACTGAGATTGCGTTGCAGATTTAGGGAATTTAATTATTGTAACTGTTAGAAAATAGACAGAGAATTAGGCTCTAATTTAGGCTGTAATTAAGGTAATTATAGCAGCCGTAAATAGGGTAATTAGTGGCTGTAATTAAGGTAACCAATGCCTTCAATTACTACCTTTTATGGTACAACTTTTCTAAACAGAGGACTAGGGATTGTATATAAATTCTGCCATATTGGCCTTGTAATAGTAAGAGAGAAATTATTCTTTTCTTCAATGATGAATAGAATGGCTTAACACCTTTTGGGTCTCAACACATGCATATATATTCACAATAGCATTTACAAGATAGGAAATAAAATCATAATCTAATCTCCTATTCTAGGAAAGAGAATAAACTAGCCCTAGTCCTCTATATTTACAATATCCTCTAGCATTTCTATTATTGAAGTAAGATGCCATAGGGAAGAACCAAAGAAGTCATGAAGGATGGCTGTTTTTCTTCCTTCGTTCTCTTCTCACTACACCATAAACCAACTTTGGTGTAATGGAGACTATTGAAATGTTTTTTTAGTTATACAGGCCTCCCTTTTCTGTTACCTCAGCTGAAGGGAGTATTATTCTTTTTCTCTATGCTTCAAATGTATTTTTTTTAAATGAAGCATGAGAATTATTGCATCTGTTCCATTAGCCTCAGGAGTCGCCATGCTGTTTTTATTATCATTGAATAAGCCAGGAGAGTATATATCTGCAATCTGTAGAATTGTTTCTCGTGTTTGGTGAATAAGTTATGAGGTGAGGTAAGTAAAAAGCAGAGCTAGAATAATATATTAAACAGGATAAAATGTATTATCTGTACAATTGCATTTCCACTTGCATGGATTAATTGATCAAAACCAATTACATGAGAAACATGAATTATATTTTCTGTCTTTGTAACTCAACTCAACTCAATTTAATGTTTTCCAAACTAAATGGAATCGGCAACATAGATATTTTTCTCCATTTTGCTTGGCTAATTGCCATTTCTTCTATTAAATTTGTCACGTTTTTTCTTATTATGTTTACCCATATTGGTCTTGTTCGACTTGTCCTCTCACGTTAGTTTGTCTTCTCACATTAGTTATGATACTGAACTCAATTTTGCATTTTCTAAGCTAAATGGAATCGGCAACATGGATATTCTTTTCTCCATTCTGCTTGGTTAAGTGCCTTTTCTTTCACTAAATTACATTGTGTTTATGTCTTTTCTAATTATTTTCACCTATATTAGTTTTGTTCCACTTGTCCTCTCACATTAATTATGATTTGGATTCTAACCAAACCAAACCAAACCAAACCAAGCCTTTTCCCACTACATAGGGTCGGCTATATGGATTTGTTGACGCCAATTAGATCTATTTAGAGCCTAGATTTGGATTCTATCACTTCTAAATGTTACATCTATTATCTGTGTTGTAGATGACCAAGCCACTTTTACTCGATTTTCCCTTAATTTAAATTTAGTTAGTGTTATTTCTACCATATTAGGAATCCTGTCATTCTTAATTCTTTCTTTTCTCATTTTCCCATACATCTACCTTATTATTCTTTTCTTGGTCACATACATTCCATTATATTTTGCTATTTATTTAGTGGATGATATTATGCAGTCATGAATGGCTACAGTTTTCACTGTTGTGTTGCTTTGTTTCTTCTTGTGTTTCCTTTGTCTAATGCATATGAGATGACATTGAGTCATGCAGGGAAATGAGTCAGATGAAGTGGTGGTGAAATCATCATTCCTTGTTGAGCTACAACGCAGAGTTCTTAAAGCTGAGGCTGCCTTAAGGGAGAAAGAAGAGGAGAATGACATCCTCCACCAACGGCTCCAACAGTATGAGAACCGGTGGTCTGAATACGAGTTGAAAATGAAGTCCATGGAAGAAGTCTGGCAGAAACAAATGAGATCACTCCAATCCAGCCTTTCCATTGCGAAGACAAGCCTGGCTGTTGATGATTCTGAGAGAAATTCTGATGCATCAGTTAATCTAAATGATGACAGTTGGGAAACTGGAAGCAATTTCAAGGGTCCCGAGAACAACGGAATGAGACCAATGAGTGCAGGTCTTAGTGTTTTAAGTCGGTTGGCTGAAGAATTTGAACAGAGGAGTCAAGTATTCGGGGATGATGCTAAGTTCTTGGTGGAGGTAAAGTCAGGTCAGGTTGAGGCAAGTCTGAACCCAGATCGTGAACTTCGGAGATTGAAACAGATGTTTGAAGCATGGAAGAAGGATTACGGGGTAAGACTACGGGAGACGAAGGTAATTCTGCACAAGCTTGGAAGTGAAGAAGGGGCTGGTGACAAGGTGAGAAAGAAGTGGTGGGGAAGAAGGAATAGCTCGAGGATAAATTAAAACATTATCGATACTCAACTGAGGCTGCAATTCTCTCATTGTATGCCTTTTACTTCTAGAAGCTTTCAATTTACATACATATCCAAGAATTGCTGCATACTACGGTAGCACGTTTGTGAGATTTAAATATGTATATCATTCTTATTTTTATTTTTTGCTTATTTCGTGCGAGTGCTGGTTTTGAGATTTTGCAATTTTGTCTCTTCCCGGCTAGCAATTGGCTAGTCCAATCTGTATGTAAAATATACCAATCTACGGCCAAGAAAATCAAGATAGTTCATTCAAGTGATGTGACTTGTACTCAGCTTTTAATTCCAGTTCCCTGAATGTCTGAATGGGAAAAATATTCAGTGCAATTGTTTTGCCATATCACTATACTGTAGGAGTGGCCACGAACCGAGCTTGATTCAGTTGAGACTAAGGTAGAGTTTAATTTCATAGTCGCAAATGGGTCATCAAGTTCAAGCATTTCATATGCCTTGGTTAAAGTTCAGGTCAAATTTGAGCCACTAAGTGTTCACCTTTACAGCTTGCAAGTCGGTTCGAAAAAAAATAATATATATATGTTATAATATTTTAGATAAATGATATTTTGGTTGAATGAAACAATGCTATTTTAGTTTAATCAAATTATTCATTTTTGGTTATAATATTTAAACCAAAATGATGTTATTGGTTTACTAAATGATGCTATTTTAGTTTGATCAAACTATTCACTTTTGATTATGATATTTTAAATCAAAATGATGTTATTGGCCAGTTAATGTATTTATGAGTTAAATTCGAGTTTAGTTTGTTTTTTACTAAACTGAGTTCGAGCTCAAAGAAAAATTCAAGCTTGAGCCAAATTCAAGTTAGGTACTATTTGTTTAGGTTGTAAATGAATTGATTCAAGTAATAGAGAGTTTGGATTAGACCTGTTAAATTTAATGGACGTCAAAAAATAATGGATTAGGTTTGGTTTGTTAACTTTTTTGGTCAAATTTGAATTGTTTGAATTAGTACTGAGTTGAACTTGAACAGTTTGATATTTACATTATATTTATTAAGTATTAGTTTATTAAACTAAACTCTGATTAGATTCAATAATATAACTAGCGTAAAAATGTGGTTCATGTTGTTTATATTTTAAGCAAAACTCGAGTGAATTTATAATCAAATCAAACTTGAACATGATTAGAGTAACTTAGTTTATTTTATAACTTTATATTGTTCTAGTCGAGTTCAAATAAGTTAAAATTTGGTTTAATTTTATTCAGCTTGATTTTACTTGATACTCGTGTATGCGTCTGTGTAATAATTCTAATAACTTGATTGTTAATTTTTTATTATTAAAAATTTTACCCCCTAATATTAGATTACATGTCGGCGTAACGTTGCAACCCATATTTACTCAATAATACTGATGCCGTTAGTATTCAGCCTATTTGGATGATACTTCCTCAAGAATGTTAGATCTTGTTTCCTTTGATCGGTAAACGGATGTGACCTGCACCCTATCATTCCATTGAGTGCACAAGAATATTAACAATAACAACTGAGTTGGTTAGCTCAAGTGATGGTCGGCCCGATAAAATACCAAGGCAAGAGGAGACCTCAACCATTCAACATCAAAGGAAGGGCATATCTTGCAAAGGAACTGACCACTTCATTCTTGCAACGACTCTAGGCTTAAAAAACAGAAGGCTGATGATGTCGGCTTGGTATTCAACTGTTCAAATATTTTTTTTTTTTGTAAATAAGCGTATTTTGGATTAATGGGAGAATTATGTACAATATCTTGGGGGCATTCCCCGTGTAACAGATACAAGTAACTAGTGGATTCCCCAACTATTAAGCAAATTAAGATCTACACTAACCAATTTGACATGCATTTGGGAGAGTTTAATTCTAACTTCATACTCAATTATCTGTATAATAGTTTCTATAGATGAAGATTGCCCCTTGAAGATTCTTTTGTTTCTTTCTTCCCATATGTGATACACCAAGCCGGCCCAAGCAAGTTTAAAGAGTGTACGGGTAGGATGCTTTCCACTAAATTTACCCGTGGCCCATGCGACTTCAAGTTTCCAAGATTGTGTGGGTTTGACAATGGAGCACTTACTTAGAATGGTAGCCCTCAAATCAGCCGCAAAAGAGCATTTGAAGAATAGGTGGTCCATGGTTTTATGATCACTACCACAAAGCACACAAGTGGGATCTATACTCATGCCCCAACCAATCGTTCTATCCTTTGTGTATAATCTTTCTCTTATAGCAAGCCAAAGTATGAAACTATATCAGGGAATATGATGGGTAAACCATAACAAATGATGCCAAGGTATCTTTTGACTTTTCTCACAGATTGCATTCCATGTTGTAGCCGCCCCATAAACTCCATTCTTTGAAGCATTCCAAACGAACTTGTCTTCAAAGTTGGTATTTGGTAGATAATTAGGTGGGTGCTCGAGTATTATTTCCCTCAATTCCCATATGCATGGGTAGGCCCATTTCCATCTCCCATTTTCAACAATTTGGCCAACTCTTACATCTCTTGCCAATCCGGCATCATAGGCTATCCTAGGTCCATATTTGGGAATTAAAGGCCCAAGAGGATGCCAATTAGAATACCATAAGGAGATTGAATTACCTTTCCCAACTTTATATTTGGATATGCTTCTTGCCTCCTCTCTAAGTTTAAGTAATTTCCTCCAAGTCCAATAACAATCAGATGGCTGCTTTACCTCCCAAAAACATTTCCCTTTGAGAAGATTAGAGTGGCACCATTCAACCCATAGGGAAGGGCTCTTGGTGCACAATGCGCAAATATGCCCATCATGGATGTCTTGTTCCATTCTCCAAGTCTTCTTATGCCAAGACCCTCTTCTTTTTTTGGCTTGCAAACTTCTGCCCATGCAACCTTGCTCCCCCATTGTTTTAGCTCAACACCAGACCATAGAAATCTCCTCAAGATTTGCTCAAGAGCATTGCATACTTTTTTTGGGAGGATGAAGTGAATGCTCCAATAAACTTGTATACTGAATAGGATATACTTGACCAATATCATTCTACCAGCATAGGAGAGGCATTTTGCAGTTCAGCTCTTGACTCTTTTAGTGACTTTTCCAATTAGTTCCTTGCAGTCCTCATGTTTAAGCTTTGTAGAGATTAGTGGCACACATAAGTATTTGCCAAGAAGTTCTCCAAGCTGAAACCTGAGCTCAACTGTTCAAATATATTTACATAATTAAAAATATATAAATATAGTTAGACCGTTTAATTTTAATCTAACAATCTTGATCTACTGGCAACGTCAACCTCAAATTTCTCGAGTTAACTTATTCATCTAATAAATAAAGTGAACCTAAATAAAAAAAATAAAATAAACTCACTCAATCTAATTGATTTCGTTTAATATTTATACATATCTATTATGAAATAAAATACATATAAACTATATTTATATAAATTATTATTCTATATTTATATCATGACATAGTATACTTTTCATTTTAAAAATTGTATTACAATTCATTAAATTTTTAATTGTATCGTTATATCTCACTTTGCAAGAGTTACACCTCACCTATATGCCTTTTTGCTTCTTTCCTCTTTGCTTAGCTTCTCTTCTTTCTTTGTTTTTTTTGTTTGTTTCGTTTTGTTTTTTTGGTGACCTAGAAACCCTACCAATTTAATGCAGCTCTCAATGATTCACGTAACTGATGGGTAAATTGAGAGTTCGCGCAATACCTCACAAACTGCGCGAAGTTAAATCCAAGGCTTAGCTTCTCTCTCTCTTTTTTTTTTCTTTTTTAATTTTTTTGGGGTAACTCGGAACGCCATTGACTTAATGCAGCCTTCAACGAACTACATAACTGATAAGTAAACTGGGGGCCCGTGCAATACCCCACAAACCACGTGAAGCGGTTAAATCCAAGACTTATGCCTTGTGTGGGAATCTTCAAGGTTTGTTAGACCTTGGAGTCAAACTCCTAATCTCCCTTGCGAAAGCCAACAGCTCTAGCCAACTGCTCTGGGGTAGTTGGTCATAATAAAAAAAAATATATTGAATTCCTATGAAAAAAAAAATTCAATTTTTTATTTTATTTTATGTTGAACCACTACTAGATTAAAAACGTGTCCTATATTAATTTTATGTTTGATCATCCTACCTTCAATTTATTATCTTCACGTGTTGAGTGATTAATTTAAAATTACACTTCTTTATAATTGAGGGTTTATTAGACTTGGAAATCTAAAAGTGATTTTCACTTCACACCCTTCAATTATGGGGGTGTATGGATGGTCAAAATCAACCAAGACTCACCATCTTTTACTAATTTTTTGTATTTTCTTCCAATCAAATTTTACCACATATTACTTTTACATCAATTCTTTGTACTTTTACTGCAATTTTTGTCTAACTTTTGCCAATCAAACACCCCCTATAAAACTCTGCTCTTTGAGTCTTTAAATTATGCAAAATGAGTTCCTTTTAAGAATTCATTAATGCTCCGTTTGGAAACATTCCCATCTTAGAATTGATTTGATTTTAAAATAAATAATTGATTTAATTTGATAAATGAAATTTTTGTGTTGGGAATACCTTTGAATTTAAAATTTGAATTTAATTGATTTAAGAGAAATATCAAATTTGATCATGTTAATAGGAAATAGAAAATATGGTAAATGTGATATATGAAGATAAGTTTGTCCGCTTATATAGACGGCTTAACAAAAATTGAATTCTCTATTGGGTTTGTGGAGTCTAAAAAATATGGTTTGGATTCCGTTTTGACCAGATCCGAAAAAGTGGTGCAGTTCGATTTGAATATTTACTGAGCCTTATTAATGGACTTTGGGCTTGATGTATTATTTAGGATTTTTTTTCAAGACTTTCAAAAATTTGTGAGATCGATCATATTTTCTTGAAATCATTGATGATCTTACATGATTAAAACTTTCAAAATAACTTAGAATTAAAGAAACATAATTTACACCAATTATAAAATCAAGATTATTCTTTCGGTTCTTTAATTCTAAACGTGATTTTAAAACTATACTTTGGACAAATTGGTTTTCACAATAACATCTTTCTAGTTTATTTTTCCTAAATGCGAGTCTTAAACCGAGAATTTTTCTTCACATCTAATTAATTCAATATGTGAATCTACCCAAATTTGTAGGTTGAATCAAGACTTTTTATGTTGATTTCTGTTTTAATTAATTATATTTTTAATTTAGTTTAATTTTGTAATTTAATAGATTATTTTTAGTTGATTAATTTGAACTCACATGACTTCGAAATCTAATCTAATTTTTATTGCTTTCCATTACAATAGATCAAGTAATTGAATCTCAAAGAACTATGGGTTTCAAATTTTTGATTCCCAATGGATACAATTCTAGACTCACCAGATAAAACTATACCTTTTGCCAATATATTGGGGGGTTCCCAATAGTGCAGTTGAATTAAGCCCCAAATATAAGGGCGGATGGTGTAGTTTTAGTTAGTGATATCAAGATCGTATCCACAGGAAATTATGAGAGTGAACACTAGGGTTTTCTAAGTTCTTCTACCTAATGATTTCTCTTTTTTTTTTTTAAAAAAAAAATTAATAGGAAAAGTAAATGGATTTGGATTTTGAAAGAGTTGATTAACTAACTACTAAATGAATAAATTAAATTGCAATTATTAAACTAAACTAAAATTCATGAACTTAAATGATTTATACACTAACTAATGAAATATTAAAGTTCTAAATGAAAAAAAAAAAAAAACTAAACAATATAAGCAATAAAACTAGGTATTCAAGATAATTGAAAGATCTTGATCCTACCTACAAATCAAGGTAGATCTCTTGCCCTTATAATGGATGTGAAAATTACTGAGTCGCATTTAGGAAAAGTAGACCGGAAAGATGTTTTCGTGAAAGCCAAAGATCCAAAGTACAGTTTTAAAATCATGTTTAGGATAGAAAAAATTGGAAAGATATTATCGCTCTTTCATTTTTGGTCTAAATTTGTTTCTTATATTTTCAAAATTTGAAAGTTCTAATCACATGTAGTTATCAGTGATTTCAAGGCAATATGATCAACTACACATGTTTTTTAGGGTTTTGAAAACAATAGAAAGCAGATCTAGAAACCTCAACATACAACTTTCACGTTGCATTTTAGGTTTAAACCCATCCATGCAAGAACAAGGTCCTACCCATCACTGATGGGTTGAATCAAGAAAAGAAAACTACTCTAGCATTACAAATAAATCAAATAGCAAATAAAAGAGAAAGGGAGTAAGACAAACTCCATTAGATGAAAGAAAATCAGCAATTGTATTGGAAGAACTATTGTGTAATCCAAACTTCAATACAAACTTCAAAGTAAACACTCAAGATAATTGTTGTGTAATCCAAACTTTAAAGTAAACACTTAAGAATACTCTCTAAACTAAGGAAAATTGAAAGAAAACTAAACTAAAATGTAAAACACGACTCTCCAAAAACTGAATACAAGCTAGGTATTTATAAAAGATCCTGAAAAACCCTAAAACTTTTGCTGGCGGACGCTGCGTACGAATGAGGGAAAAATCTACCTAAGTGTTGAGAAACTAAGCCCACCGCCCAATGCCGTCCAAATAAGTCCACATTTCTTCTACTACTTTTTCCATGTTTTGATCCTCCTTGTCCCTTGTAAAGATTTCCAGCAAAATCCTAACTTTTTTCGTACTGATATTTGCATAGAAGACCAAACTTCTATAAATATCCAGAAATCAAAGTAAAACATATTAAACATAAGAGTAATTTTAGTTAAAAAAATAGAAATCAAGGTTTAGGATTACACTTTTCAAGTGTAATCAATTATCATATAATGGTATTTTGGACTTAAAAAACCTAATTTTGTTAGAGATTCTTGAACGAGATCCCATTTCCATAGTTTAGGGGGGTCAAACTATAGGGTTTTATAATTAAGGATAGTATGGAGAAATTATCTTTAATTAAATGAGTCTCCATGTAGCTTACTCAATATATATATTTGAAGATATATATGTAGTTTGCTTCAAATCCATTACACTTTGTTTGGAATGGTGGATTTGATAGGATTTGATTTCATCTGGTAAAAATTCTGACTAATTCTTATTTTTCGAATTAAAATAAGATTTTTTGAGTTAAATTTGATTTCATTTGATAACCTAAATTTTGGGACTTTTATATCATCTAAAATCTAACCCAAAATAATAGAATTTGACAAAAATGTTGGAAAATTGAATAAATTTTTGTGATTCCTAAGAATGTCAACAAAATAATTAAATTAAGAATAGAATTGAAAAATAAAATCACACAGAAGAGACAAAAAAAATTTATGTGGTTAACCACTAGGGCTACATCTACGGTGTTGCTAGTTGATCGCTCTTATTATCAAAATTCTTAATCAATTGTATAAGAGACAAAACAAGGTTTTTGTACCGAAAAGAAAAAACCTTAAATAATACACTTGCCTAGAACCCAATAATAAGGCTCAGCATACGTCCATATCAACCTATGTAACTTTTTTGGATCGAGTCAAAACTGAATCCAAACGATGTTTTTTAGACTTCACAAACCCAACAATCTCTCACTTGGAGGTTACCAAAAAACATGCTCTCACTGTACAAACTTCTTCAACAATACGAATCAACTGGCCAACAACACAATCTCAAGCTTTAAACTTCCAAACCAATTGAAGCTGTGCACAACCTTAGTTTATCGACAATGATTGTCTTGGTTAACATATAAGCTGGATTTTCATTTCCATGGATCTTTTAAAGTAACAATGTACTATTTTCTAGGAGAAAGCAGATGAAATAATATCTCAAATGATTATGTTTTGTTCTTGCATGAAAAGCTAGACTCTTCTGAAGATGAATAGCACTCTGACTGTCACTATAAAAAATATTATCCTTTTATTCTTTCCCCAACATCTCGTTGCTAGCCTCTTTGATTGCAACGTATTCTATTTCTATGGTAGATAGAGCCATAATCTTCTACAACTTAGAGATCTAACTCACAGTTGTACCACCTGAGGTATAGACATACCTTGTAGTACTTTTTTTTGTTATCAACATCACCAGCCAAACCTGAATCAATATAACCCTAAAATTTTAGACCTTCTCCTTTGAAATAGATCCCCATCTGAGGTACCTCACAAATAGCGAAAGATCTATTTCATTATTTCCTAATGATGTTTACTTGGATTTTTTTTAAAGGTAATTTACCTAGATTACACATATACCTGTTCACTTTTTTTTTTTTTTAAAGTAAGAAAGAATCAAATTAATGAAATAAAGTACAAAATATCACCGAGGCATATCCCTAATGTTATATTGAAGCTCAAAGCCCTTATAGAAAACCAAGAAGCAGTCTAAAGAACTAGACAAATACAAAGTTCAAAATGAACCCAGACTAATTAATGTTAATAAGGCATTTAAGTGCCATGACATGAAAAGGCCATATTAACATCCAAACAGAGACTCCACCAAACCAAAACAGGCTAACTTGGGCTCTTGAACCAAGGACACAATTACTTTATGCTTTAGGGGTGAGGTCAAATCCCTAAAAACCAACAGCCCAATTAAATCATCAAAAATTGCAAAATTGTACATCACCAGAAAAACTACTCCAAAAAGGGATTAAACAAGGTTTTTTGGCCTTAAAACAAACTTTAACTAGGCTACGCCTAGTTGGCGCATTGACAGGCTCGTCGAGAGACATACCTGCTCACACCTCTCTTGTATGTGCTATATCTTGCCTAGTGCATACAATTGCATACGTTAAGCTCCCAATAGCTGAAGCATAGGATGTTCATTTCATGTAAGCATGCTTCATCTCAATAGTAAGACAAACTCCATTGGATGAAAGAAAATCTACAATTGTATTGAAAGAATTGATGTGTAATCCAAACTTCAATCCAAAGTTCAAAGTAAACACTCAAGAACACTCTCTAATCTATGGAAAATTGAAAGAAAACTAAACTAAAGTGTAAAAAACTATTCTCCAAAAACTAAATACAAGCTAGGTACTTATAAAAGATCCCGAAAAATCCTTAAAATTTTGGTGGTGGAGCACTATTTGTACACTAGGTACAAATGAAGGAGAAATCTTCTTAAGTGTTGAGAAGCTGAGGCTACTGCCCAATGGCGTTCGGACTAAGTCCACCTTTTTCTGCTTCTTTTATCTTGTTTTGATCCTCCTTCGCCCCTTGTAAAGATTTCCAACAAAATCCTAGCTTTTTCCTACCAATATCTGCATAAAAGAATAAACTTCTATAAATGTCCCGAAATCATAGTAAAACATATAAAATATAAGAGTAATTGCAGTTAATAACAATAGAAATCAAGGTTTAGGATTGCACTTTTACACCCCCCCAACTTACCTATTACTAGTCCTTAGCAATAAGATTATTGAAGAGAAAGAAAAACTGCGATTTTACTTCTTTTTTTGTTGGAAACACGGCTACACTTAACTATGTGCAGTAAGACTTTAAAACCCCTAGGTTTCTTTTACTGGACAAGTAAAGTCTTCTGAGGGTTTGCAATAAATCTACCCACAAAATTCATAACCAGTTCTTAGTTCAGTATCAATTGGTTAAAGGAATCTTGGTTCAATTTTAGTGATAAGTAAGTCACAATGTCCAAAAATTGAATAAACTCTTTTTTCAACATCTATCAAACTTAATAATTTTTGGTCATCTAAACTCAAATGTGTTAGTTCATATTACTCATGCAAACCAATTACCAAGCATGGCCTAAAATTACGGCTTTGACTCCAAATCTCACTAGGTTGTTCACTCAAGAATTGAATTCACTCTAGAAAAGGTTTCACTCATGGTTAATGCATGAATGCAAAACAATTTTGTGCACTGAATCTAATCAAGACGTGAATGAAAGAATTCAAGTATATGTGAGTATAGCTTCATAAAGGAACATATTAATGTATGTATCAAGATAACTTTATGTAACTAACACAAATTAGATCAATGTTCATACAAATGCCTTTCACCTAAAGTTTGTTAAGTCTTTCACTGGGTTGTAACTTCGCCGTGGGGTGTTGGGTAAACAATAAAGGATAGTGAATCAAAGTGCATGTTTAAGGGATTTGAACCAATGGTGCATCAAGTTTCATTCTTACCCCTCTCCCTCAACTTCTTTCTCTTTACTCTCTTACACAACCACTTGGATACCAATAGCTGAAGCTTTTGATTTTTTTTAAGATGAAAGAAAATAAAATCTTACGGGACAGATAATGATGATCTCCTTAATGTAATAATCCCATAAATCTAAACAATTTGTTCACTACCACTTTCTTTCCTTACAAGTTCCTCCCTTATTCACCTTATCACAAACGTTGCACCAATATCCTATGACATGCAAAAGGGTGGCTTACCTAAATAACTAAGGCTAAGGGTTATTTGATGTGGCTAAACAAAAAAAAAAAAAAAATTGTTATTTATATGTTTTTTTTCAAGGCTTCAAGTTGCTTCTAGGATAACGTAATCAAGAAAGGGTATACAGGCTCCAACATTTTCGAAGATGGCCTAACATCACACTAAAGGCTAAGAGCATTTTTCAGAGACACTAGTCCAATTGTGTGTGTTGAACAAAGTATTTTGTGCATTCAATGCCAAAACAAACTAATGTTATGAAGCTATTCAATAAATAGTGAGATGAAATAAAATCATAGGATTTTTTTATGTAAGCTCTCATGAAGAAAAGATAAGGCTCTAAAGCTCACTGAATGTAAGGTTCTTAATTCTTTACCTATGCCTTAGCATACTTGGGTAACAAATTCTTATGAGTTCTAATTCTTAACACACTCTCATTTCAACAATATTAAATGACTAGATACCAATGTACTTAAAAAGGTTTATGCTCATTTTGAATTTCATTTCTAATTAAAAACTGAAATCAAACCATTATTCTTATGCCAGTTAATACTAATCTAACCAAGAACCTTAAAGATAGGGATGTGCATGAGGGGAATATACATCTCCCTGGTTTACCTATCGGTTACACAGTTCGTTAAGGGTTGTAATAAACTAGTGTGGATTTCGAGTTACCAAAAAAAAAAAATACTATGCTAAAACTAACTGAGATTATGCAAGTGAGTTCCACTTACTATAAATTCAAGCCCTTAAGTTCAAAATTTGCCTTATTTTTGAGAAAATATTGAAAAAGTAATGTTCCATTCATTCATGCGACCACATGGTTCCACCCCCTAACTTAAAATACACATTATCCCCAATATGTCAAAATAAATAATGTAGGTCTATAGTGTGCATGGGAGCATGATAATAGGCATAAAATAATCTTAACTAAGCATTAAAATGGACTAACATGCATTTCTTAAGTTTACCCACCCCCAATATGAGATACAACATATTCATAAGATATGACAATATGCAGAATAATGTGAATAATAGGAAAAAAGTGAGTAGGGTAAATATTACCTAGTAGCATAGGCACACATTTCATAGCAATATTGAATAAAAGTAGTAAGGGTAGTGGGATAAGGTTTCATCCATTCATCATCTAGGTCAAGTTTGGGAGCATCTTCCCAGTCGGCCGTGTCAACCTCTTTCCCATGGTGCCTAAAATGCTTGTGTGGAAATATAACTCTTATAGGTCGGTGGCAATTAGGGATGGGCATACTATTACCCTCCATAAACTCCTCATCGGTCCATGAGTCAATAGCAATTTCTATTGTGTCTTTGTCAGCCTCAGCTACCTCAAACAACTTCCTATTTGCAATTATGCCACTCAATTGCTCATATGATTTTGGCTTTTTAGTTTCATCCAGTTTAATCCTTTTTGATTTCCTATCTTTAAAAACAATGCATAATGGATTTAATGATATTCACAAGACCATAATAACAACAGAGGTGGATGCAAGATAAAAATAAAATAAATAAAAGAAAAGAAAGAAATAATAAAAAGGGAAATGAAAAAGAAAAAGAAACAAGCACTAATATAATACAGAAAAAGTAGATAATGCAGTACAATCCCAAGTCTGAAATGAATGAGTTTTAGGTTGCTTTTGTACATAATGGTACTCATAGATGCTCTTGAGCATGCGGTAATTCTCATCCTCCACTATCTCCAAGTGTCCCATGCGCTTGTCAATTCACCCACTAGTCTCACCCTGGCTCTGTAGCATATCTGCAATCTGCTTATTGGTGACTTCATCCTTGTCCTCAGCTACTACTTGGGAGCTGCTCCCAACCTCCTGTTGCAAACTCGTTGCTAACCTCTTTATTTGCTATCCTTAAGGTCTGGCCTTGGCAAAGGATGCATAATTTAGGGTTTGCGAGCCTTTTTCAACTAAAAGGTTATCAGTGATTTTCACTCCTTTCAGCCTAATGATATGAGCAAGCATACCCCTATAGGGTATCCTACTCTACTTCTAAGGGTGCTGGTGAAAGTCATGCAGTTGATCCAATAATAACTAAGATAGGTCTATGATCGTTCCTGTCCCAATGGCATAAAGTAGAGTTTCTCTCTTGTCCCCATAATTAGAAGTGGAGTGCAATGAGGTTAAAGCAACTAAACATATGTAGAGTCCAATATATATCCTTAAGGTCTAACACCTTAACTTGGCCAGCTCCTGGCCACTCTACCCCTTCCCTCAATATCTCTACAAAAATTTGACGCATCCTAGGTGCCTCTCCAAGTGAGCATAGGAAATCTGGCCACCTAGGATAGGGTAGATTAAACAACATGGCAAAGGAATCAGGGGTTATTTTTATGTCAGTTCCTCTTACATAGCTGACAATCTCATCAGCTCCTTCTTCACTCTCTTCAACTAGTATGACATTTGCAAAAAATTTTCTAACCACCTCAGGCACACACTGAGGGTAGAATTGGACAAAAAGTCTCCACCCACATTCCTCGAAATTTTGGTTCCATTGGAACTCATTCCCCCTAAAGCGTTCTATTTCCCAAGTTCTTTCTATAACTATAGCTTTACTTTCCCAAAACTGGCCATATGAAATTTTGGCAGTCTTAGAGTTGAACTTACGGTGATCATAACTTTGTGAAGAACTACCACGTTTAGCAGCCAATTTTTAGGGACCCGTCTCTTTAAAAATAAATAAACAATACAAGAATATTCCAAATTAGTTCATGTGGGCCCTGGTTTTTATTTATTATTATTATTTTAAAAAATTAAAAGGTGATGAAAACTCATGGGAAAAATTTTTAAAAATGGTTATAGCTTATTTTGTACTGCCTTTTCACATATGGAAAATCCTAAGTCCACCCACTAATAGTGGCCTAATCTATTTTGCCAAAATGCGAAGTATTTCATATTAATACTACACTTTTCAAAAAAAACTAGATCAAAAGACAATATAGGCTAGTCTTTGCAAAGAAAAAAAGATTTGAAGAAAATGAAGACCTCACAAGCAAGTCTTCTCATGAACAAGGGTTTTTTTCAAGATAAATACTTCCAAAAAATCTAAGAGTATTACCTCAAGTAGTTAGAAGATGATGAACTTGTGAAGAACACAAAGAACACCATAAGACTCCTGGATTCTTGAACATTTGACAATTAAAATCGCCCAAGAATGTTCAAGAATGTTGAGAAGAACTTGAATCAACCTTTAACTGCCAAAGATTCACCAGATTTTGGCTGAAAAGGGATAGGTTAGAGAGAGGAGCCATGAGAGAATAGAGAGATAGAGAGAAAGAGAGATAAAGAGAAAAAAAAGCCTTGTATGTGAGTTAACTGGCCAAAGGAGGGCTCTCAAAGGTCGTGTCTGGCCGCCACATCTAGACGCCAGGAGGAAAATTTTGGGAGGTTTGGGCACTGGATGATAGTCGAAATACCAAGTCTATTTTAGGCATTTTCTCTTTTTTCACATCTCCTCCTCAAGAAGGAAAAAATGATAACACTAAACTATTAACTAAAAGGAAGAAAAAAATGGTACAAACAAAAAATATGGAGATTCTAAGGAGATTACTCGAATGGTGGGGGATTCCTGGAGATCCCATGTTTCGATTGAGATAACAAAATTGTCCAAATATGTCTTCAAGCAATGCCTGTTCACTTTGAAGCAATTCTTGTTCTTTAGGTTTTCGATTTCAATGGCTCCATTTTCAGACACAGTGCAAACAATGAATGCCCTAACCCACTTAGATTGAAACTTTCCTGGGAATAGATGAAGCCGTGATCTATAGAGTAGCACCTTTTGTCCTTCATGAAACACCCTCTTTGCGATGCATTTATCATGAAATCTCTTCATTCTCTCCTTGGATATCCTTGCAATATTTTCAAATGCATTGTTTCTTAACTCATCCATTTTTGCCAGTTGTAGCTTATGATGAAGCCCTTCCTCATCAATATTAGCATTGAACTGTTTGATGGCCTAATAGGCCTCGTGTTCTAGTTTGACGGGTAGATGGCGTGGCTTTCCGTAAACTAGCCAGTATGATGACATCCCTAATGTGATTTTATATATAGTATGATAGGCCTATAGGGAATCAATCAAGCATAGAAATTAGTCTTTAGGGTTTGGGTTTACCTTTTTCTCGAGGATTTGCTTAATCTCTTTGTTGGCAAGCTTAGCTAGTCCACTTGTTTGAGGGTGGTAGGGCATGTCTACTTTATGAACAACTCCATATTTATGCGTAAGTAATCCTATTGGTCCATTATAGAAATGTTTATCACTATCACTAATGATGGTGCGAGGCACTCCAAAATAAGAGAAGATGTTTTCATGGAAGAATTTGAGTACTATTTTATGATCATTTGTCCTTGCCGCAATTGCTTTAACCTATTTGGACACATAATTGACAACCACCAGGATGCACTCAAATTCAATAGATATCGGAAAAGGTACTATGAAATTGATGCCACAGCAATCAAAGACCTCTAGTACCAAAATGGGGGACAATGATATCATGCTCTAGCAAGTCAAACTTTCCAGCCTCTAACATCGATCACAAGAGGTGCAAAAATTTTACACATCTTTAAATAGAATGGGCCAGTAAAAGCCACACTATAGAATTTTAGCAAATGTTTTCAAAGTAGAGAATTGGCCACTACAAGTATGGTTATGGTAGAATTGTATAATAGTAGGGACTTCCCAATCAGGGATGCATCGTCTCACCATTTGATCAGGGTAATATATGACAAGATGCGAATCATCCCAGAAAAACACTCGAAATATTTCTCAAAATTTTTTTTCGATCCGTTAAATTCCATTTGGTGGGCATTTGCCCAATTACCAAATAGTTCGCAATGTTAGCATACCACAGAAGTGTGGTTGACAAAATTGTGATTACATTGAATAGCTACTCGTAGGGAAGCTATTGTTGATTTGGGTCTCATCCTTCGTATGAGTTTCCTCTAGCAAGCGAGATAGGTGATCTATGATGACATTCTCCACACCTTTCTTATGTCTAATTTTGAGGTCAAGCTCTTGTAGAATTAGAATCCAGTGGATTAATCGTGGTTTGGCCTCTTGTTTGGCCAACAAGTACTTTAACGACTGACCAACTCTAAAAAGTGTTTGGGTTCTACCTCTCAAGTGCAAGAAGGCAGTCGTAGTTTTAAACTCGGTGAGTCCGAGGTCAAATTCACAGGGAGCCTAATGTTATTTAGTTTCTAAGTTATGAAGGAAATTCTAAATTTAATTTCAAGTAAGGTTTGGAATTCTATTTTAAAGTAATTAAACTAATAAACTTAAGAATTCAAGGTTTTTAATGAACTAAGCAATATCTCGAGAAATTTAACTAAATTTAAAAACATTACTTTAAATTTCAAGGTAAAGTAAGTATGATGAAAATTAAATCGAATTGCAAATTTAATATGAACTAGGTTCTTGATTCAACTTCAAGTCCAAGTAGTTCACTACTTCACCTTGAGATGTTTAGATTCAAATCTAGATTAGGGTTTAGTTTGAAAAATGTTAAGAATGATTAAATCAAAGGTCAGTACCAGTGATTTCAAATGAATATGGTTAATGACCTTTGTTTTCGAAAGTTTTTTAAACAAACGAAACTAGATGTGAATTCAATTCTTATTTTTAATCTTGTTTGAAAGTGTTTAAATAGTTATAATCAAAAACTCATACCAGTGATTTCAAATGAATATGGTTAAGAATTTTTGGTTTCGAATGTCTTCAAAACAAGTTAAAATAAGTTTAGATTGAGTAGATCCCTTCGAATGAAGTTTTACAACCCATGCGAAGGGACTACGAACATCCCAAGGTGTTTTTGTGAACTACCTTTTCTTGATTCGTTGAATCAAGAACATGTTTTACGCTATAACCATTTTAAACAAAACGAAAGCAATAAATACGAATTCAAACATTTGATCTATCGATTGAAACAAACGAAACATAAGATTAAGGAACGAACTGAAATAAAACTTACAATGTAAATTGTTTGGAGAGAAAATAATGAAATATCACAGCTACGCAGAATAAAAGAGCTTCCAAGGCATCCATGAACAATCTTTAAGAATAACAAAACACTCTCAAAACTAATCTGAAAACTAATCTAACTCTCAAAGTATCTGAAGAATTGTGAAAAAAGGGTTCTCTCCTACACGGCTACACATAAAGTCCTTTTATATTGCAAAGAAACCCTAGAAGATGTGTTTCAAAGTCGCATATCCGGATACACGGTGGTCCGGACCATTTGGGGAGGGGGTTCGGACCATAGAATGGTCTTCCTCCAATTCTTGGCTGAGCTATCTTACTGTGGTCCGGACCATTTGATCTGGGGGTCTGGACCACCAAGTGCGTTTTGTGTTGCTTCTCTTCCTCCTTCACTTTGGGTCTTTGGGCTAGTCTTAACTATCCAAAGTGGGGTTTGAATCATGACTTTTTCTTCATCCTCTAGGTCATTCCCATAGCTATAAACTTCAACCTTTTTGCCCTTTTTCCTGCAATTAAAAAGATAGGAGCATAAGTGACAAAATAACAATAAAACTTCAACTCTATTTATTCAAATGCACTGCTAAGTGTTAAATTAAGAAGCTTGTAATTACACTTTTCAAGTGTAATCACACCCCCCAACTTGAACATTGCTAGTCCCTAGCAATACTCTTTATTAAAATGAGATGCACGATGTTCTTTATTAAAATGTAATGTAACTACTATTCTATTTCTCTTTTCATCGGAATCATGGCTGCACTTAGCTACGTGCAGCAAGCCCTTTAAACCCCTAGGTTCCCCCTAGTGGACGAGTAAGGTCTCGTGAGGGTTTACAGTGAATCTACCCACAAAATTCTATAGTTTGGTCTTAATGTGTTAACGAGTGATCAAGATAAAAAATGAATTAAGTTACAAAACCCAAATATCATGTGTAATTTTCAAGTGCTAAACATAAATGCATGGACTATCAAAGTAGAAAGAACATGTGTGCCAAATTGTTTCATTCATTCAACAAGGTCGCAAGAGCATAAACAGAACTAAGTTTTGACTTCAAAAGCTCACAAGGTACCACTCATAGAAAGGAATTCACTCATAGAGGGTTCACACATACCTATTAGCATATAATGCTATCCTAGTTGCACATAACCCCACAAAGGAGAGAGTAAATTGAAACGAAATTCAAAGTGGACAGCTCATAACCATGTTCCAATGCATGTGTCAGATATCACACCACAGAACTTACACAAGATCACTACATGCACAATACAAGAGTTGCTTGCTTAGATTCCACTAGGTCTTTGTTTTGGTTATAACTTGGCTAGGGGTAATGGTTAACAATGGAAGATATGGAAATCAAAACACATGTCTTGGGATAAGGATGTTCAAGTGCATACAAGTCCCAAACTACCCATTTCCTTTCCAACCATAAGAAGAACTTCAACAAGAAGCTTATTCACAAACGTACAAACTACTCATGGGACATTTTAATAATTATAATACAATGCACAAGTCCCAAAATTACACAAGCAAAAAGGAATGAAAAACTTATTTGTTTCATTTTCTTTTCTTTTTTTCTTTTTTTTAATAATGAAATAAACATACGATGAATTCTCCACCCAATATTCCATCTCAATATGCTTTTAAAAGTTTCTATTCCTAACCCCCATTCACATCATTGATATTGAGGCACTTCTCACAACCCAAAACATGTGAGGGTAAGGATTAAAAGTGTGTGAACAAGATTAAGGGATAATATATGAGGTGGAAGCCAAAATATATATATATATATATATATATAATTATCACACACTTTATTAGAAGGCTTCAAGTTGGTTCCTAGGGTAATTTCATGTCAAAGAAGGATAAAAAGGGCCCAACAATAGCAAAGATGGCCTAGCATCATGTTCAAAATTTACAACAACTCATAATGTGTCAAGTGAAACTCATGCAAGTGTGATGCAATTGGTGTATTGAAAACCAAAGTGAAGAGCAAAAGAGTTGTGATTATGTGCAATCCCTTAAGAAAAGGATAAAAGGCTCAAAAGCTCACCATTAAGGGGTATAAGTCTCCACTTAGTCCAAGGATGCTCAATTAACCAATGTCAAATAAAGTCTACTCCTAAGCACATAAACTTTTCACCATGATAGTCTAAAAATGCACAAAATTATCACACACTCCACTTGAATTAAGTTTCCTATTAATGCTTGAACAAGATTTGCTTATCACTCTCTCACTCAATTCCATAATCAATCAAACCAAAAAAAGGTCTAGCATGTAAGTGTACAAGTGCTAAATTCATATATTTAAGCTCAAACATGCTCAAAATTTGAAAAATTTTTCAATTTTAAGTATCATCATGCGAATTCTACCCCCCAACCTAACTTAAACATTGCCCTCAATGTGAGAACTATGAAGCATATGTGAGGTCGTAGTATGCAAAATGAGCATGATGATGAATACATACAAACCCCCCAACCTAAATGGAAAAGAGTATGAATAGAAATGACATAACAAAAAGAATAATATAAATGAAAGAAACATAAAAGATAAAGAAAGGTTAAGAAATACCTCGAGTTGTCTTCAATAGAATCAAAAGCAGGATGATACTCAAAAAGGAGTTGCAATGAAGTAGCAAAAACATCATCTTGGTCCAACTCGTTGTAAACATCACTACCTTCCCTAGACTCAATGGCAATACTTTCATTATCAGGGACGTCTTCTAGGGGTGGCATATCATGATACTCAGACAGGGAACTCGTTTTAGATTCAATAGTATCGGTGTCTGTGACGTAAAAGGGTGCATCTAACCACTCATCAGCTATAGTTACCTCAGCCCATTCCATCTCTAAGAGTTCTTGAAGATCAACTTTGTTGCACCATTGCCCGTCAAGGAGTTGGTCAGGTGTTATGTGCATAAGTGGAAGATATATAAGTGGTAAGGGTAGTGAATTGCTTTCTAAGAAATAGCCCTCAGGCCACCCTTCCCAGTCAACCTCTGAACTCTCAAACTCACTCTCCTCGCTGGATAAGAAGGTTATATCATCCCACTTACGTTTCCTACACATAATCAAATTACTAGGTTCCCCTTGTTTACATTTGTTGTCAATTGGACCAGAGATGCAGTACCTGTTCTTTGCAGAGAATAGGAAAATAGAATTTTAAGGATATAAGCAACCCACAATCCAACACAAAGTAACATCAATATGCTTAAGAATCAAAAGAACGGTACCAATAAAATATAAAATAACTCAAAGTATCAAATTAAAGTAATAAAGCATAAGTATACATTCATCCCACTGGCTAAGGTAAAGTAAAGAGTTTTAGGATTACAAAACAAGCAAAAAGGTTCACTCCTAAACTCTCAGAAAGAAAAGAAACATAAAATCAATCACTGCAGGGGGGACGATGGATGAGACTCTCTAATGTAATCCAAGATGCTTTGTAAGAGGTGGCCCTGAGTCTGTTGGCTTTGGTGTATGCGCAGCAATAGCTGGTGGTCAACTTCTTGATTTTGCTCCATGATACTAAGA
The DNA here is from genome assembly GCA_019916065.1 of Vitellaria paradoxa. Lineage (NCBI taxonomy): Eukaryota > Viridiplantae > Streptophyta > Magnoliopsida > Ericales > Sapotaceae > Vitellaria > Vitellaria paradoxa. The sequence goes on along the minus strand of CM034233.1, from coordinate 41,832,074 downwards.
CGTTCAACTAGAGCTCCAATCTGATTGGCTAATTCAACATTGGTAATTTCCTCTTCATCCTCATCTGCCTCCCCCTCTCACTCCTCTAGGCTATAGGATGGTTCACCCTCTTCCTCAGACTCCTCTACTTTCCTTTTCTTCTTTGAAATCAAGCCTCTGGATTTGACATAGGATGTGATGTTGAATGGTTGAAGCCTTGAGGCTATAGGTAGGTCATCTGTGATATGAGCTCCTTTCCTTCTAAAAATCTCCGTGAGTGCTCCGCCAAAGGGCAAGGCTGCTAGAGCTCTAGGGTGCTCATAAGTGTATGCTATTTGGTGCCAAATATATGAGGGTAAGTCAATTGTCATCCCAGTTCCAATTGCATAAATAAGTCTGGCTCTAAGGGGGGTACAATCAGAGTTCCTGTTTTGAGGTAATAGGTTGGAACAGGAGAACATGTGTAATGCCCAGTATTTATCTTTCAGCACTGATGCGGGTTTCCTATATTCCCCAGCCCATTCTTGGCCCTCTCCTAAGATTTCTGACACCACGGTTAGGAAAGGAGGAGTACCCTCAACTGGATAAGTAAATTCTGGGTTTGCAACTCTAGGTACTTGAAAAACTACCACAAAGTCATCTGGTGTAAGTGTAATTTCAACTCCCCTGACCCAACTGATGAGTCTTCTCTACCTTTCCGCCTTATAATCGATTTTTCTTTGAAATTGACAAAGAATTCCTTGACCAACTCAACTATACAATAAGCATGAAATTTTGCCACATTCATCCACTACCTCCTTTCAAAATTTTGTTCGAGCATGAATTCACTACGCCTAAATAGATCGATTTGCCAAAAACGCTCAATCACTACTGACTTATTTCCCAAAGTATCATCATATTTTTGTTCAGCTTCTCCCTTCCAAAATTGACTTCTATCAAATGATGTGGTCCCTAATTGTCTATTTGTAGGCTTCTTAGTTCTTGGGGCCATGGGAGCTACACAAAATACAAAAGGAAATATTCAATGAATAGCTATGCAACCCCTATGTCCACACAAGTTCAGTGGCCCATTCTAATGAAATATTTATATTAAAATCAGAGTGAGCATGTGCAAAATAGACAAACTAGGTGGCCGTACAATATCCATCATTGATGTTCGTAACAAATTCAACAATTTCAAGCCTCGTGGTGGCCATAACAACATCCACCATGATATGGGTTCAACAAATTTAATCTTATGGTGGCCATACATCATCCACCATGACTTGGGTTCAACAAATTCAACAATCTTGGCGGCCATGCAACATCCACCATAGATTCGATTAACAAATTCCCAATGTTAATTGTAAAATAAGACTTTTGAAAATTAAGAACAAGTTAAAACATTGGGTTCTTTGAACCCTTGAACCCAAGTTGTGACCCACGGTGAGGGAGAGTGGTAGAAGGTGAAGGAATTCACTCAAGATGAATAGTTCCTTCCTACCAATTGTTAAGAACTCAAAATAGAGCTCCCTTATGCAAGAAATTTAGAACCCTTGGTGCTTTGAAGCTCGGGCTTAAGGAAGAATGAACATATAAACTACCTAGGGCTCAAATCTTGAAAGAAGCATACCTTGGGCAGCCTAGACGCAAATTTAAGAGCTGAAAGATGCTAAACAACCACCAAAAGAGTTGGATTTTGAAGGAATCGCCGAATAAGAAGAGCAGGCTTGAGAGGAATTGGAGTTACAAGAGAGGATCTAGGGCATAAAGGGGCCAAATTGTGGGTTTTAAGAAGTTGCAGGGTCTGAACCGTCTCGGGTAGGGGGTTCGGACCGTCTAACATTATCACTTCAACAACCGGTTCAGCATGTACACTATGGTCTAGACCCTTTGGTCTAGGGGGTCCGGACCATTGATTGTTTCTTTTCAAAATTTAATCTATGTTGTTTGAAATACCTAAAGAAGATTTAGACTCAAAAAAAAAGATTCTAAAACAAGGAAAAAAAGAAAAGAAAAGAAAGAAAAATAAATCCTATCCTAACCTACTATGATACAAGTACAACTACATTCTAATTTCATTTTACTCCAAAAGTGGGGGATTCAAAAGATCCCATGTTTCAATTTCTGCCACAAAATTTTCTAGATAAGGTTTGAGACGTGTTGTTGCGTGGGTTGTGAACCTCACACACACCATGTCCTGAGATGGAAAGTATAACGAATGGACCACACCACCTAGATCGAAGTTTTCCCGGAAATAGATGTAACTTTGAATCATGCATCAAAACTTTTTGGCCAACGTGGAAGGATTTCCTACAAATGTGCTTGTCATGTAATTCCTTCATCTTAGCCTTGGAAAGTTTTGCATTTTCAAAAGCATCGTTTCTCACTTCCTCTAGCTCATTGAGTTGAAACTTTCTAAGTTTACCGGCATCATCTATACTTTCATTAAATTGCCGGATGGCCCAATAAGCACTATGTTCCATCTCAACGGGTAAGTGATAAGCCTTGCCATAAACAAGACGATAGGAAAACGCACCCAAAATGGTTTTATAAGCCGTCTGATATGCCCACAATGCATCAACTAATCTTAAAGACCAATCTTTTCGAATGGGATTGACGGTCTTTTCAATAATACTCTTGATCTCCCTATTTGCTAATTCAACTTGGCCACTATTTTGTGGATGGTAGGCAGTTCCTACTTTGTGTGTCACACCATATTTACGCATTAAGATGCCAACTGGTCTATTATAAAAATGCTTACCTCCATCACTAATGATTGCTCGAGGCATCCCAAAACGAGAAAAGATATGTTCTTTTAAGAACTTGACCACTACTCGGTGGTCATTGGTGCGAGTGGCCATGGCCTCTACCCACTTTGACACATAATTATATTCAAAGCCAAACGACTTAAGGAATGGGCCCATAAAATCTATCCCCCAACAATCAAAATTTTCTAAAGTGATTATGGGATTTTGAGGCATCTCATTACGTCTAGATAGGGCTCCTATGACAACGATCACATCTCAAACAATAGTCATGCACATCTTTAAACATGGAAGGCCAATAAAATCTGCATTGAAGAATTTTAGCGGTAGTTTTCTTTGAAGAGAAGTGGCCTCCACAGGCTAAAGTGTGACAGAACTCAATGATACTATGAATTTCATTATCGGGAATGCATCGTCTCATGATTTGATCTGGGCAATACTTGTCAAGGTAAGGTTCATCCCAAAAGAAATTACAAACGTCACGTAAGAACTTACCTCTATCAATCTTTGTCTAATGTGAAGGCATCTACCCAGTTACTAAGAAGTTAGCAATATCTGCATACCACGGAGAGTGGATTGGTTGACTAGTGCTGATTTGCATGATATGTTCGTCAGGGAAGTGCTCATTGATTGGTAGGTCACTAGAGTCAGACACATGATGGGGTAGCCTAGACAAATGGTCAGCTACCACATTTTCGACTCCCTTCTTGTCCTTGATTTCTAAATCAAACTCTTGGAGAAGGAGCATCCATCTAATCAGACGGGGTTTTGCCTCTTGTTTGGAAAGGAGGTATTTCAAGGCCGCATGGTCCGTGAACACTATAACATGAGAACCTACCAAATAAGACCTAAACTTGTCTAGGGCGAAACTACCGCTAGAAGCTCATATAGTTGATTTGAGCTTCATTCAAGGTCTTACTAGTGTAGTAAATAACATAAGGTTTACCTTCTTTTCGTTGCCCTAAGACTACACCAACTGCAAAGTCACTTGCATCACACATAAGCTCGAATGGTAAAGACCAACCCGAGCTCTGCACAAAAGGAGCAGTGGTGAGTAATTGTTTAAGTCTATCAAATGCCTCTTGGCATGACGTTGTCCAATCAAATGGAATATCGTTAGACAATAAAGAGCATAAGGGATGAGCAATTGAACTAAAGGAGTGAATGAATCGCCGGTAATACCCAGCATGTCCAAGAAACGATCTTACATCATTCACACATCGAGGGGTAGGTAAGTTTTGAATTAATTCTACTTTCACTTTATCTACCTCGATTCCTCGACCAGGCACTATATGCCCCAAAACAATTCCCTGTTGCACCATGAAATGGTACTTTTCCCAATTTAACACCAAATTACTCTCCTCGCATCGTACTAGCACCTTTTCAAGGTTGGTTAGGCACTCATCGAATGTGTCCCCATATACGGAGAAATCATCCATGAAAACTTCTAAAAATCGCTCAACCATATCACTAAAGATGCTCATTACACACCTTTGGAAGGTAGCAGGTGCATTACATAGTCTAAATGGCATTCGTCTATAAGCAAAGGTGCCAAAAGGGCATGTAAATGTGGTTTTCTCTTGGTCCTCTAATGCTATCTCTACTTGATTATACCCTGAATAGCCATCTAGGAAACAATAAAAAGATTTTCCTGCTACTTTTTCAAGCACTTGATCTAGAAATGGAAGAGGGAAATGATCCTTTCGGGTTACTGCATTCAATCTCCTATAGTTAATACACATATGCTACCCAATTTGGGTGCGTTGCGGAACTAATTCTCCTTTTTCATTCTCTACCACAGTAACACCGGACTTTTTAGGTACCACTTGAGTGGGACTTACCCACTTTGAATCAGATATGGGGTAAATAATACCTGCATCTAGTAATTTAAGTACTTCCCCTTTTACCACTTCTTTTATACTGGGATTTAATCTTCTTTGCATTTGCCTAATTGGTTTGGCATCATTTTCAAGGTATATATGATGAGTACACACTAAGGGACTAATACCTCGAAGATTAGCCACAGTCCATCCTAAGGCTTGACGGTGAGCACTCAGTACTGCTAATAACTTCTCCTCCTGAACTTCGTCTAACCTCAAAGAAATGACCACTAGGAATGTCTCACCCTCTCCTAGAAATGCATATTTCAGTTCACTAGGTAGGGGTTTCCTAGGAGGACACGGAGGGCATTCCACTGACGGCTTAGGTTTAATTAATGATGGTTTCAAAGATTCAAATACCGGTACCCAACTATTAATTGCCATAATCTCTTCTCTATCGCTTATCACTTCTTCACTTTCCACTAAATGCTTTCCATCTAAATCTTCACATCTTTCACTTCTGACTAAGGCTCGTTCTAGAGGGTCCTCAATATAGGTTTTCTCAAAGTACTCCTCACTTAAAGTATGAATCACATCCACTTCCCTAACATCCTCATATTCTCCTATCTGTTTCCCTACCTTAAAAACATTCATTTCAACAGTTATATTCCCAAAAGATAGCTTCATAACCCCACTTCTACAATTGATTACAGCATTAGAGGTAGCGAGGAATGGTCTACCTAGAATGACCGAAATGGAATGGGAGGGATTTTGAATAGGTTGGGTGTCCAACACTATGAAATCAGCGGGAAAGTAGAATTTGTCTACTTGAACTAACACATCTTCCACTATACCCCTAGGCATTTTCATTGAGTGATCCGCCAATTGCAAAGTTATCCTAGTGGGCTTTAGCTCACCTAATCCTAATTGTTGGTAAACTGTGTAAGGTATAAGGTTGACACTAGTACCTAGGTCAAGTAGGGCTATATCAATAATGTGATTCCCTATGATGCATGAAATGGTTGGACATCCAGGATCTTTATACTTAGGAGACGTGTCATGCTGGATTATGGCACTCACTTGTTTCGTCAAGAAAACTTTTTCCTTAACATTGAGCTTCCTCTTCACAGTGCACATATCCTTGAGAAACTTAGCATAAGAGGGATTCTGCTTAATGGCTTCAAGTAATGGAATGTTGATTCTTACTTGTTTAAATACTTCATAGATTTCATAATTCAACATCTCTTTCTTACCTTTTACTAACCTTTGAGGAAAAGGTGGTCTAGGAGTATATTCATCTACTTGTTCTTTGTGCTTGCCTGACGTTTCTACAACTAGTTCCCATTCTTTTTCTTTCACCTCTTTATCACCTTTCTTGCTCTAAACTTGTTGCCTTTCCTTATTTTTGGTTTCTCTTTCTTTTTCTTTTTCATATTCTACTTCACTTGACTCTTATCCCTTCTTATTACCTCTAGTTTCTAATGTAGCACTTGGCGTATTAACTTTAGGATCATCAGGTTTGTGAATGACTTTACCACTTCTCAAAGTGGTAATAGATTGCACTTGTTCACGTGAGGTGTTACCTGAAGTAGAGGACTCAGCAAGGTTCGCTTGACCTGTCGGGTTTGGGATGGTTTGTGAAAGGAGCATGCCACTTTGAAGGGTATTCATAACTTGTGTCATCTTAGAAAACTGTCCTCTAAGGTCATCTAAGCCTCGATTCAAGTTATCGTTGATGCTCATTTGATGTTGTATGAATTGATAAAGAGTATCTTCAATAGATCTCTTCTGAGTGGGTTGGAATGTTATGGGATTGGGCTGTTGGTATTGGGGTGGTGGTAAGGGAGGAGGTTAGAATGGTTGACTCTGAAAACCAGGAGGATTCTTCCACCCTGGGGAATAAGCATTAGAAGGTTGATTTCCCCCTTGGTACTTGACACTCCCCCCTTGTGGGTAAGAGATATTACCTTGGCGCCTATTTTGAAATGGTCGGTATTGGGAGTTGTTAATATAAGCCTGACCGTAAGCAATCTCTTTAAGTAAAGGAACATCGGGACACGAGTTAAGATCATGCCCCACTTGGTCACATGCCCTACATATCATTTGAGCTTCAACCAAGTTCTCCTTCTGCTTAAGCTCAAGAGACTCTAACTTATGTTGCAATGCAGCTATTCGAGCTCTCAAATCATCACTTTCACTTAACGTCAACTGACCACTAGGTACGGGATTCCTATGCTCAGAAGATGAAGGAGGTCCTATTTTCTAATCATTGGAATCCTCGGCTACCATATCGAAGAAATCCATAGCCTCCTCCGCCGTCTTATCGAACAAAGTACCATTGCACATAGTAGATACTAGTTGCTTAAGACTGGGAGTCAAAGATTCATGAAATATGCTCACTATTCTCCATAGCTCAAATCCATGGTGCGGGTAAGCCATTAAAAGGTCCTTGAACCTTTCCCAGGCTTGACAGAAGTTTTCATTAGGTTTGCATGAAAAGGTGGTAATCTGTCGCTTATAATGCTGAGTTTTCTGGGTTGGGATATATTTCTTTAAAAACTCCATTTGCATTTCACGCCACATTCCAATAGAACGCGAACGAAGGGAATAAAGCCAAGACTTAGCTTTGTCCTTAAGGGAGAATGGAAAAAGTTGAAGACGTACTACATCCTCATTAGCATTATGCTCTACACAAGTGTTACTAACTTTCTCGAACTCTTTAAGGTGGTTATAAGGATTTTCAGATTCTAAACCATGGAAAGTAGGCAAAAGTTGAATAATTCCTGGTCTAACAATAAAGTTTCCCCTATTTAAAGGTAAGACCATGCATGAACGTGTAGATTGCCTCACAGGATTAAGACACTCTTTCAATGGGACAAAGCCCAAAACCTCTTGGGGTTCATTATCCCCATGTTCACTACCTTCCCCTCTTAAATCAACCATTGAGTGAAAGGATGAGTTGGTAAGTTAGACTGTGGAATATGAATTTGTGGAAAAAGATTCAGGACGATAGGAAGGGTCTTCTAACTCAGGTTCTACTACAATTACCCTACTTGATCTAAGTTGCATGCATTTCAAAATAAAATATTTATTTTTGAAAGAGTAAACTTACTAAAAAAAAAAAATTAAAAATAACCTAAAAACTAAATTTTGGCTCCCTGGCAACGGCGCCAAAAACTTGACCGACCCTAAAAAGTGTTTGGGTTCTACCTCTCAAGTGCAAGAGGGCAATCATAGTTTTAAACTCGGTGAGTCCGAGGTTAAATTCACAGGGAGCCTAATGTTATTTAGTTTCTAGGTTATGAAGGAAATTCTAAATTTAATTTCAAGTTAGGTTTGGAATTCTATTTTAAAGTAACTAAACTAATAAACTTAAGAATTCAAGGTTTTTAATGAACTAAGCAATATCTCGAGAAATTCAACTAAATTTAAAAACACTACTTTAAATTTCAAGGTAAAGTAAGTATGATGAAAATTAAATCGAATTGCAAATTTAATATGAACTAGGTTCTTGATTCAACTTCAAGTCCGGGTAGTTCACTACTTCACCTTGAGATGTTTAGATTCAAATCTAGATTAGGGTTTAGTTCGAAAAGTGTTAAGAATGTTTAAATCAAAGGTCATATTTCAAACGAATATGATTAAAGACTTTTGTTTTCAAAAGTTTTTCAAACAAACGAAAGTAGATGTGAATTTAATTCTTATTTTCAATCTTATTCGAAAGTGTTTAAACAGTTATAATCAAGAACTCATACCAGTGATTTGAAATGAATATAGTTAAGAATTTTTGGTTTCAAATGTCTTCGAAACAAGTTAAAATAAGTTTAGATTGAGTAGATCCCTTCGAATGAAGTTTCACAACCTATACGAAGGGACTACAAACATCCCAAGGTGTTTTCATGAACTACCATTTCTTGATTCGCTATAACCATTTTAAACAAAATGAAAGCAATAAATACAAATTCAAACATTTGATATATTGATTGAAACAAACGAAACATAAGATTAAGGAACGAATTGAAATAAAACTTACAATGTAAATTGTTCGGAGAGAAAATAATGAAATATCACAGCTACGCAGAATAAAAGAGCTTCCAAGGCGTCCATGAACAATCTTTAAGAATAACAAAACGCTCTCAAAACTAATCTAAAAACTAATCTAACTCTCAAAGTATCTGAAGAATTATGAAAAAAGGGTTCTCTCCTGCACGGCTGCATATAAAGTCCTTTTATATTGCAAAGAAACCCTAGAAGATGTGTTTCAAAGTCGCACCTCTGGATACACAGTGGTCCGAACCGTCTGGGGAGGGGGTCCGGACCACAGAATGGTCTTTCTCCAATTCTTGGCCGAGTTATCTTATTGTGGTCCGGACCATCTGGGGGTCCGGACCACCAAGTGTGTTTTGTGTTGCTTCTCTTCCTCCTTCACTTTAGGTCTTTGGGCTAGTCTTAACCATCCAAAGTGAAGTTTGAACCATGACTTTTTTTTCATCCTCTAGGTCATTCCCACAACTATAAACTTCAACCTCTTTGCCCTTTTTCCTGCAATTAAAAAGATAGGAGCATAAGTGACAAAATAACAATAAAACTTCAACTCTATTTATTCAAATGCATTGCTAAGTGTTAAATTAAGGAGCTTGTAATTACACTTTTCAAGTGTAATCAACGACTTACCCAAAAAAAAAACAAGTACTTTAATGTAGAATCATTTGTGAACATGATGACTGTTGACCCTATCAAATAAGAATAGAATTTCTCTAGTGCAAAGACGATTGCTAGAAGTTCCTTTTCAGTCACTAAGTAATTCTTTTGGGCACTGTTCAAGGTTTTACTAGCATAGTAGATAACGTGTACCTTCTTATCCTTCCTTTGGCATAACACAACACCAATAGCATGGTCACTGGCATCGCACATTAATTCAGAGGGTAGTGACCAATTAGGCGATTGCAAAATGGGTATTGTAGTTAGGCAACCCTTTAGGTTGTCAAATGCTTCTTGGCACTGTTATGCCACTCAAATGGTACATCTTCTGTTAACAATGGCACATCAGCTTTGAAATGGTGTTAAAGGATTAGATACAACATCAGTAAAAATCGGTGTGCCCTAAGGATGAATGAATATCCTTGACATTGCGTAGAGTAGGAAGCTTCTGAATCAACTTAACTTTAGCCTGATCAACTTAGATTCCCGATTTCAAAACTATGTGTCCTTGAATGATACCTTGTGCTAGCATATAATGACACTTTTCCTAGTTATTATTATTAATTTTTTTTTTTGGTAATTAACTTTTCCCAGCTCAGCACAAGGTTTTACTCTTCACAACGTGTCAGCACTTAGTCCAAGTTCTCTAGACACTGCTTATAAGAGTCACCATAGACTGAGAAATCATCCATAAATACCTTTATGATGTCTTCCACCATTTCATAAAAAGTACTTATCACGCAACGTTGAAAGGTGGCTGGTGCGTTACATAGGCTAAAGGGCATTCTCTTATATGCAAAAGTGCCAAAGGGATAAGTAAAAGAAGTTTTAGCTTAATCCTCCAAGAAAAACTCTATTTGGTTATACCCTAGATAACCATCAAGATATGTCACGCCTCAGATCTCGCGACCCGATGGGTGAGTGATAAACACACATAACATACACTAATGTAACCATCCCATGATCAGAGCAATACAAAAACCTCTAAGCGAGCCCAAACATAAGATAAGATAACCTAAATTTAACCTTGGCTATAGTCAAGTCACAAACTTCCAACATTCCTCCTATTAATACATAACTTAGGCCTTAGGGCCCTTACAACCAAATCGAATAAGTCCTCAATGTACAATATTACAATTTCAAATAAAACAAAACTAAATAACCAAAAGTTTTGCTAAGTTTAGAAGGCTCATCCATAAGCACTCCTAATTCAACCCCATCAATCCACCTGATTGATGTAACCTGTTCTTGCATCAAAATCTATAGGGACGTAAACACGGGTCCACTTGTGCCCACGATGCCTCAAACAAACATATATGGTATGTAATCAACACATACATACCAATGTATATATATGCATAGATACACCAACATCTTTCTATATACCATAACAATTTATTAATATTAATTAGTTTTCAATTTATGTAAGTATTTATCGTCCTTCAATAACATCATAGTGTTGTATTCAAATCCAATTATTTTTAATTATTAATTTTCCCAAGTTTATATCCAATCATGTTCTATATCACATTATCACATATTCAACATTCAGTCACACAACCATATTCATATTAGCACCTATTCATCATTCCATCACATCTCCACATCCACATTTTCACTTATTCATCATTCAATCACATTGCCATATCTACAGAAGTCATCGGGGGTTAGGTGCATCCACAGTATCGTCTTTTATGTCAATACCCAACGGAAATAATAAACCGACGTCGTTGTTTAGGATCATCGTCCAGGGCCACGAGAAGCCAAAACTTACACAATGTTGTGGGCTACTAACCCACTCGCATTGACACCAAACCCTACGCAGGTTTCGGGTTTTTCGACCCGAGGGTAATCTCACGACCCTTCCTATTTTCGCACCCCACCATGGCCCCGGGACACAACTAATCATTCATCACATTCAATATTCTTTAATCACAATTCACATTCATCACCATAAACTTTCCAACACATACAACCACCTTCCATTTCATCATGGAACACAACTCATTTCATCACTTCATTTCATTTAACCCAAGCTTCATTTGATTTCCATCACTTACAAACAAAAGTTCACATTTCAATTTCTTTCAATCATATATTCACTTTTCAGTCCATCTCAAAATTCATCACCTATCAACATTAATCAAACATCGTTAAACATTCAATATTACTTCAACATTATGAACATGAGTCTCTTTGCCAAGTCACATTTTATTATCACAAGTTCATATATCTCAACATTTAATTTACATCAAGACATATTCACAATTCTACTTGATTAAGACTCTTATGTCAAAGCAACCTTCCAATTCAATTTATTCAAAGTAACATTCATTCACCCTTACGACTTAATTCCCAGTAGCTTAAGATAATCAATCCTTAATCACTTTTTAGAGCACATTCCCTTTCCTAATCCATGCAATTAATCAAATAAAAGTTTCATGTGAAAACATATTACCAACTCTTTCATAAGCCCAAGATAGGAAGCCAAACTAAGCAAAGTCAAGAAAATAACCTAAGCTCGGTGGGCACCCAACCTGACACTCAACCGTGCGCCCAAGGGGCTTGGGCGCCCAACACCTTGTGCACCCAAGGGGCTTGGGCACCTAACACCTTGTGCACCCAAGGGGCTTGGGTGTCCAACACTTTGTGCGCCCAAGAGGCTTGGGCGCCCGACTGTGTCTCCTTTGTGCGCCTACAGCTTGGTCCAAGTTACGGGTCTCATCCTCTATTTTCTGGTTTCTTGGTTTTCCACACTTAGAACCTCAAATTTACCAACTTTAAGTTAAAATACCTAAAGTTTCATGTTCATAACATCTCTACAAGTCTTATAAGCATTAAAGGAAACCAACCATTTGAGTTTTCATTGACTATGGGCCAAGTTATGGACCAAACATCCTTACCTTTTTCTCTACCTATACATGTGTGTATAACCCTAATTTTCTTCCATAAATGAAATCAAATCTTGCAATGGTTACCCAAATATTGTTCTAGATCTTGTTACACATCATATATGCAAGAATGAGCATAAAATCCCTACCTCAAGTTGAAATAAAGAAGAAGAATAAGAGGTGGTCTCCTCCCGATTTCAAGCTTCCAAACTTGAAAGATTCAATCTTTTCACCCTTTGATCTTGACAACAAACAAATCACATAGATAGGTTCCTTGAGTGCTTAATTGCATCCTTGCAAGGTTAATTTGATTTTGGTTGGGGTTAAAGACACTTACCATACAAACCTTCACTGGGTTCCCTTTGTTTCTTCTTCCTTCTTCCTCTCCCGGTCACCCTCTTTCAAGCCAACATTTCTCTCTCTCTCTCTCTTGCATCATACACATTTATATATATATATACTCTTTCAAGCCAACATTTCTCTCTCTCTCTCTTGCATCATACACATTTATATATATATATATATATATATTTGATAATATTTTAATCCCTCCACAGTGCCTTCCAAATTTTTCCATCCCCTTACCCCTAATATAGGTGTATAGGGGTGAGGCTTGGCTGTATCTTTCATAATACTCCATACCAGTCAATTCTGCTATACTTTGGGCGACCATGACCTTGTGCACCCAAGACCTTGGGCGCCCCATGCCTTGTGCGCCCAAGGTGTCCTTTTCCCTACACTTGGCTAAAATGCCAACTATAAGGTATTTGGCTTATCTCTTTCAAAGTCCCAAACTCTAAAGCACCATTAATGATCCATTCCACTAAATTAACGTACCATAACTTCCAAATTGCATCCAAAATCATATATTTGTGTTAATACAAAAGTCCTGGGTATTACAAGATAGCAATAATATGCGTGTCCAAGCCTCCTGAGTTTAGCCCGAGTGGCTTGTGGGTATGCTCCAAATAGAAACCACACAGGTTTGATTCCTGACTGAAGTAGGGTTTACATGAGGGGTAGCATATACTCCCCAATTTATCCATCGATTACGTGGTTCGTTGAGAGCTACAGTAAACCAATGAGGGTTCCGAGTTATCCAAAAAAGCAAAAAAATATACATGTCCAGTAACCCTATCAAGAACTTGGTTTAGAAACAGTAAGGGAAAGTGATCTTTTCTCGTGACAGCATTAAGTTTGAGATAATGAATCTACACCCTCCACTCAGCTTAGATGTGAGTAGGCACTAATTCATTGTTCTAATTTTTCCAATAACTATCACTCTGACTTTCTTTGGTACTACTTACGTAGGACTCACCCATTTAGAATCAGTAATAGTATAGATGATTCCTACATTCAAGAGCTTGAGTACCCCTGTCTTTACTAGGTCTTTCATATTTCTATTTAGACATCTCTACATTTGACATACTAGCTTAGCATCTTCCTCCCAATAGATAAGGTGAGTGTAAAGTAAAGGGCTTATGCCAGTTAAATCTGCTACAATCCATTCCAATATCTTTCTGTGCTTTTTCAAAAGATCTAACAATTAAGTTTCTTAGAATGCTATGTATTTTGCTGAGATTACTACAGGGTCTATCTTGTCTCTCCCCAAGAATGCATACTTTAGATGGGTAGGTAACTATTTTCTCTCATGTTTAGGTGCTTTAAGCTCATAGGGTTTTGCCTTTTATTGAATTGGTTCTAATTTTTCAAAGGCGGAGACCCAGTTACCTTCAGACGTCACTGGGCTTAAGTCCAGCCAGTCAAAAACGGTTCCAATATCTTTACATTCAAGTTCTCCTAATAATCTCTCTTCACTAAAACATATTGCTCTTTCTAGGTGATCTTCTATGAATTCACAATTCACATAATCCTTGGCAATAGTTTCCACTAAGTCTACCACTTGAACTTCAGACACTTCTCTCGAATGTTTACTAACATTAAAAATGTTAGTTTCAAATGTGATATTTTTGGAAGACATTTTCTTCTGACCATTCCTACAATTGATGAGGGCATTGGATGTTGAACGAAAGGTCTACCTAAAATGATTGGTGTTTGGTTTGAAGCTGATATGCTCGTCAAAAGTTGATTATCTAAGATGATAAAATCTATAGGAAAATAGAAGTTCTCAATTGTCACTAGCACATCTTCCAGTATACAAGGTGGATTTTAATTCACCTATCAGCCAATTGCAAAGCCACACATATGGGCTTTAGTTCTCGTAAACCCAGTTATATATAAACTAAGTAAGGCAGTAAGTTCACACTAGCGCCCAAGTCAAACAGTGCTTAATTGATGTAATGCTTCCAATATAACATGAGATTGTAGGACATCCTATGTCCTTGTTTTTCAGGGGAGTGTGATACTAGAGAATAACACTTGCTTGCTCAGTAAGAAATGCTTTTTCCTTCACATTTAGTCCCGTATTCACTATGTAAAGATCTTTTAGAAATTTCACATATGAGGGAATCTATTTGATAGCATCAAGTAGAAGTATGTTAATCTCAACTTGTTTAAACAGCTCCAGCATTTCTACCGCTTAAGTTTCCTTCTTCATCTTAACCAATCTCTGAGAAAATGGTGGCTTAGGGATATATTCCCTGGATGGTGCCATCGACTTAGTTTCTTCCTTATCTTTCTCTCTTTCATTTTCAACCTTCTTCTCGTCTAATGCTGGTGTCAATATAGGTTCTTCTATCTGATTATTATCTTCTGCTATCCACTTCAGTACTGACTTTTCCCTGGGCTCAGCTTCCCTATGGGAAATGGTTTTATCAATTATTTTACCACTCCTAAGCATTGTGATAGCTTATACCTACTTAACGTTCTCCGGTGCTTTGGAAGATCCTTTAACTTGGTTTGCTTGGGCACCTAGATTGGCATTTCGATTGCATGCTCAAGCGTTAAGTTAGAAGAGTTAGCTAACTCTTTATGGAATCTAGTGATTGGTTGTTTTGAGCCCAAAGTGTATGTTATGCGTTCATAAACTTGTGAAGTGTCTCTTCGGTGGACCTTTTCTAAGAGACAACGTAGTTATTTTGGTGCGGTCCCATATCTTGAGGTAGTCTTGAGTAATGGAATGGAGCTTAGGGTATTAGAGATGGTGGAGCAGCATGGTATTGCTGAGGCATTTGTGCCTTATCATTCCTCTAGTTTAAGTTGGGATGGCTCCTCCAACTTGGATTATATATTTTAGAATAGAGATTTCTCCCCTGATTTGGTCCCCGATATGGTGAACCGAATTAGTTTATAGCATGGACGGGAAGTACAATAAGTTAATTTTGCACTCTCTCTGCACACAGGTATAATTGGATAATCATCAGTTTTATGAGCTTGACTATTGTAAACCAAGCAATAGATGATTATAACTGCTTCAGCAATGACTGGGGTATGATTTTCTAAGGTCTCAATTTCATAAGACAGGTTAGCTAACCTCACCTTTAAATCATTGGTCTCACTTAACTAATGTATACCTTTCACAGTGGCGTTTGTTGTCCCATTTAGTTAAGTTCTAGTTGTGTCCTAGGTTTGAGCATTCTCCACCAAGAAATCGAAGAACTCATAAGCCTATCAAGTGATTTGTCATAAAGACCTCCATTGCATATCACTTCCACAGACTACTTGAGTTAAGGAGTTAGGGAGTTATAAAACTTGCTTTATCGAGTTGAGAGCTTCTCTCTCTAAAATTTTCACTCTCAAGCTTACATTCATGGGTTCTTACACTGATCTATCATCATCTACAGCTCTCTTGTCATCTTCCCAACTATCTTCTTGTTAATATTTCATCTTAAAGGTTCGGGAAGTAGTTTTCTAGCAAGTTAAGTAATTTTCAGCAAGTTAAGCTCATCATCATGGGAAAGCAGCCCGTTTGAAGAAGAACTCAGCTACCAAGCTATCCCTCAAGGATTTTCATGCAAGCCTGGTAAAGGAAAAGCTAATTAAAAGTGGCAGCCCAAGTGCTAAGATTAATCTTTCAGACTTAGAAGGCCAAGAGTATGAAGAAGATGATATTTATGATGACTATCTTAGTTGTAGCTACGGAGGAGATGATGTCAAAGTTAAAGCTCCTTCCACGAGTTCTTCCAACCAGCAAAAGCCAAGATGGACGGCTACTAGAGTGCAAGATGAACATACATCGGAAGCCATGGCAAGGGTAGCTCAAAGGTTGAAAAACCTCAAAGCCGGTCCTATGCATTTAGTTGAAGACTCCACTCCAAAGCAGTCATTAAACTCGGGAAATACAAGCAGCCCCGAGCATCAACTAGATGTTAATGAGGCAAAGAAGCTTGAAGTTTATTCGAGTTTAGCTAAAGATGGACGAGCAGACGAAGATTCCAAGTGTTCTCCAGCCTTCTCCATTGATTTACAACTTGAAGTTCCATGTAAGATTGAAGCAAAGGAAGCAATGTTGGGAGGCTCCTTGAGCGGGAACTTTGCCGCCAAGCTAGGTGGTCCTTTGGGTGGTTCAACCAAAGCCAATCTCAATGATGGGTGTGCAGATCGGGTAAGAGATGTAAAGTTAAATACAAATGTGAATAGTGGAGCCCTCAATAAATTACCACGTGGAGTGGAGCAAAGTCCATAAAGCAGATCTGCTACTACACGGGCTGTGGTTGGTAAATCCATTAAACTGTGGGGTAAGGATGGTGTAGCTGCCGAAGCTAGTTGGAATCCAACATTGGGAGGTGACTTAAGTGATGTGGAGGGACCCACTCCAATTACACCAAGTGCAATCGGGCAAAAGAAAGGTAATTACCCTTTGGTTCCCCACTCTAGTGCAGCCAACTTTGACTTGTCTGAAGACTTCCGTACCCTGAATTGTTATTTGAAGACAATGCATAGTTGTGGGCCCCATGGTGAAGCCTCCAAAGATGGGACACCTCATCCCCATTCGGGTATTTGTGAATTCCCTTTACCAAATAGTGATCTGAATAGTGGGCCACACTCCTTCAACTCACGTGACCAATTAAAGGGTGAAGCTTCCAACTCAAACCTCTTCTTGGGTGCATGCACAAAAACAGAACCGGTTCCTTCCTCTTCACAAAACCAAAGTGCCGAGCCAAGTAAGTCTCTATGGTCTTCTCTATTCGGCTCAAAAGGTGAAAAGAAGGCCACAAATCTTAGGTTCTTCAATGTTGATTTAAATGAAAATGAACTTATCCCAATTGAAATTTAAAAGAAAGGCTATACTCATTGGGAACATACCCTAGTAGGCTATTTTGTAGACAAATGGAATTCTTTCCATTATGTTAAAACATGGGCAATAAAAAAATGGACAGAGGAGATTGTAAAGGTTGTCACGCTTGAAAATGGTTTCTACATTTTTAATATCAAGAATGAGGATGCATTAAGATCAATACTAGATGGGGGTCCCTACTATTGTGGTAACCGGTTAATTCTTATAAAAAGATGGCAACCGGGTATGCAATTAAACAAAGAGGAATTCTCTTCATTACCCATTTGGGTGAAATTCTACAATGTCCCACTTGAGCTATGGACAGATGAAGGTCTGAGTTATGTAGCTAGCATAATTGGAAAGCCTCTTTTCCTTGATGAATACACGCAAAAGAGAAGTCGGCTTACCTTTGCTAGAATTTGTATTGAAGCACAAGTTGACAAAGATATCCCCAAATCCTTCAAAATCAATTTGGGATATGGTACTCCATATGAAGTCAAAGTTGAAGTTCCATGGAAGCCAAAAAAGTGTGAAGAATGCAAAACTTTCGGTCATTCCACTTCCTCGTCCCTCAAAGCCGAAAAATGAAGCTAAGCATATCAAGAAAGAATGGAAAGTTAAAGAAGCTAAGGTGCAACAAGCGAAAGAACAATGGCAAGAAGTGAAAGGAAGAGGAAAGAGTAATCGGGCAATAGATGATGGAAGCAAAGAGACAATACAACTGGCCAACATTTTTGAAGTTCTCTCATCATGTTGTGAAGAAGAGCAATCAAAGAAAGAAAAGGAATGCAACTCAACCGAAGTGCCGAAGGATGAAAAGGCATTAACCAAGCAAGGACCGAAGCAAACAAGCACAACACCAACTTCCTCCCAAGCTCGGGAAAAAAAGCAACTTCTAGACCGCATTCAAAAGTTTAATTCAACCAAAGCACAAGCACTAGCAAGCATCTCTCTTATTAAAGATTCAAAGTCCAAGTCTAGCAAAAAGGGGAGAAGATGAAGTTATATGTGAGATCTATTTTGTTAACCTATCCACTTGGGTTGTAAGTGGAATTGTTAGAAGGATAGGTTAGATGGGTTTTTAGTATTTTGGATCCCTTAAATGGGATGTGTACCCATTGGGGTTAGTGTTGAGCTCGTTGTAAATCTAAAAATTTTTTGGTAATAAAATTAACACTTAACTACCAAAAAAAAAAAAAAAAAACTTGCTTTATCCACCACAACTTAAGACCATGGTGAGAGCATGAGCGAAAGAGAGTTTTGAACCTCTCCTAGCACTGGTAAAATGTCTTTCCTGGTTGTGGTGTGAAGTTCAAAATTTGATGCTAGATTATATTAGTTCTATGAGATGGAAAGAATTTTTTCAAGAACTTTGCCTGCATATCGTCCCAAGTGTGTATGGGGTTAGGTTGAAGGAGTTCAAACCACCTAGCTGCCTTATCTTTTAACAGGAATGGAAAGAGTTTAAAGAAGACAAGGTTGATGGGATAGGTTTGGTCTCTAAAAGTCATATAGATGTTTTGAAGCCGATTTAGATGGTCATAAGAATTTTTTGAATCCATGCCATGCAAGGTAGAAAGAAGTTAGATAATCCCAAGCTTAAAGATAAAACCGTGTTAGTTCTCAGGCCAAACTATGCATGACTCAAGTGTATGCCTGGCTTATTGAAAATAATCTCTCAGTAACCTCATAGAAGATGCCTGAGGTTGCCAATTATTAGCTCATTGAATTTAGCCTTCTCCTCCATCGTTCCTGCCAACTATTTCTGGTGTATGAGGTGAAAAAGAAGTAGAAGAAGTAGAAGAGAGATCTATAATGCCTCCAAGGATACAAAGAGTGGGTTCACAAAGTTAAAACACTTTAACCTACCCATTTCTCCCCATTCCCAAACGTATATAAGTTGAAGAGAAAGCTTACTAGATGTTGACATCCAGACGATATCCGGACGCTAAGTGGAAAAAGAAATTTATTTTATTTTATTATTTTTTAAAAATAGAAAAAGAGTAACTTAAAACTGCCCTAGTGAATAAAAACTATAAAGGTTCCTCGATAATAGTGCCAAAAAACTTAACTGCGTAAAAAAGTTTATAGTTAAAATAACCCTCAAGTATAAGACATGCGGCGTAATTTTACCTGGTGAGTCTAGGATCATATCCACAGGGAATTAGAAAATTGAAACCTAAGGTTCTTCTAGATTCAATTACTTATTCTATTTTAATGGAAAGTAATAAAAATCAAAATAGGTTTTGAAGTTGTGGGAGTTCAAATTAATCAACTGAAAATAATGTATTAAATTACTAAATTAAACTAAATTAAAACAAAAATCAACACCAAAAAAAAAAAAAAAAAAACTTGATTCAACCTAAAAATTTGAGTGGATTCACATATTCAATTAATTAGATGTGAAGAAAAATTCTCGATTTAAAAATCACGTTTAAGAAAAATAAACCAAAAAGATGTTTTCATGAAAATTAATCTGTGCAAAGCATAGTTTTAAAATCACATTTAGGATTAGAAAACCAGAAGAATAATCTTGATTTTATCTTTGGTATGAATTCTATTCCTTTAATTCCAAGTTATTTTGAAAATTTTAGTCTTGTGAAGTCATCGATTTCAAGAAAATATGATCAGTCTCATAAGTTTTCAAAAGTCATAAAAAAAAAAAAGAAAATGGAATTTATAAGAACCCTATATACAAGCTTTACCTTGCATGCATGGTTACAATGACATCCAATCGATCAAAACAAGGATTGACTTATCATTGATGGGTTGAATCAAGATAAAAATCTAACCTAGCACAATAACAATAAAATAACAAGAATTAAAAAGTGAGAAGGAAAAGACAAACTCCATTGATGAACTTGAATAACCACAAACAACAGAAACGCAGTCTTGGTCTAGCCTTCCTCTCCTTCATCCCTTTGAGGCTTCTACACCCATAAGAAGAAGAGGACTAATAAGCAAAGTGGCAACTCTCAATTTAAGGAGGGCAATAAAACTGCAGATCATAGGAAACTTGTCAATGGATTGAATTCTCAACCCTTAGTAGAAACTCCAGTCACCAATAAGTTGGCTGTCCTTGATCAAACTTGAGGAAGCAGCAACAAACAAGACTTCTCAATTAGAGACCATACCTCTAAAGCTCTAATGATTGCAGAGTGGAAGAAGATTTAGTTTGATGATTACACTGTGACTATCCCTCCTAGCCCTGAGAGAAGCACTAGCCTAGGAGGTTCTGATATTGGCTTGCTGTTAGTGTGGGACTTATTAAAAGGAAGCTTGATAGAGTAGTCATTAATGATTACTGGCTATCACAGTTTAAGGAATCTTATGCTTATTTCCTTCCTTAGAGTGTATTAGATTATAGCCCATTTATTATTTATACTGGTGATTTTGTTATTAAGAGGACGACTCTCTTCTAATTTTTCAATTGCTAGGACGTTCTTACATTTGGTTAGTAGAGCATGACAGATTGAAGATCAAGGGCATCCAATGTATAGATTGTATTAGAAGCTTAAAAGAGTTAAAGTAGAGCTTCAAGGTTTAATAACTCCAATTGCAGGAATTCTTCTAGGGAGAAGATTAAGGCTTGGTTTGGGAAGAAAGTAAGCAAGCTTATTTTGTGTTTGGGAAGGAAAAAATTGATTTTTTTTTGAGGTGGAAAGGTAATTTTTGTTAATTTGACATTTTTACCCTTGAAAGTTTAAAAGAAGGTTAAAATGTAAAAGAGTAAAATTGTTTAAACACTGTTGAAGCTAAAAAAAAAGCATGCTTCTACACTTTCTTCCCAAATGGACCCTAACTCTTTGAGGCAA
This sequence comes from Vitellaria paradoxa, assembly GCA_019916065.1. NCBI lineage: Eukaryota > Viridiplantae > Streptophyta > Magnoliopsida > Ericales > Sapotaceae > Vitellaria > Vitellaria paradoxa. Next base: position 41,810,945 of record CM034233.1, on the reverse strand, counting down.
AAACTCTAAGCTATTCAACTGTAAATAGAAATTGGAGGCAATCCAGAGCCTATTTAAAAAGAGAAGGAGTTAGTCATAGAGCTCTATTCAGCTATTGATCAATAGGAAAGTATCTTTAGACAAAAAAGCAGAATACAGTGGTTAAAGGAGGGTGATAGAAATAATAGTTTCTTCCATAAAAGTGTTAAAGCTAAGAACAACCAGAATATGATTCTATCTTTACCCAAAAAAAAAAAAAAAAAGATAGTAGCTGGGCTGCAAGTCAAGATGAGGTCAAAGCTAAAAATGTCCACTTATTCCATGTTGCTGGGATCTGATTGTACACAGCTTACCCAAGTAAACATGCTTTGTCCAACTTTGTGCAGAGTTGTATATCTTCCTCTCAATCTTCTGCTCTTTGTAAGCCTATCACCAGGGTAGCTTATTCTCACTTCATTCAAACAAGGCTCCTGGGCCAGATGGCTTTAATGCTTTTTTTTTTTTAAGGCAACTTGGTCTGTTAGGGGAGATGATGTTATTGATGCTATTTTGTCATTCTTCAATTCTGGTAGCCTATTAAAACAAGCTAATAATATTGTGATCGCCCTTATTCCTAAGGTACCTAACCCTTCAAAAGTCTCAGAATTTAGACCCATCTCTTGTTACAACACTGTGTATTAGTGTATCTTTAAAATCTTAGCTGGCAGATTGAAGTTAGTTTTACCTAGTGTTACTGATATTAGCTAATCTGCATTCATTAAGGGTAGGAAAATCAGTGATAATATCCTTTTAGCCCAGGAATTGCTAAGACGATATCACAGAAAATTGAATAGTCCTAAATGTGCTATAAAACTGAAGAGGATAAGGATATGGGACAAAGAGGAAAAATGAGAGCCTCTCTCTCTACTTTCTCTTCCTAAACATATAGCTGATCCGTCTGGAATTTCCAAGCAGTCTGCGATCCCTGCTCATGCTCAAGAACCTGCTTTCTCAGAAAAAACAGAGAACAGAACCTAAGGCTTGAACGTAGTAGCAACCTCCTCTTTACCAAACACTCTCCCAACCAAATTCCAATATTCACAAACATTCTTTGGCTTATGTTTGTGAACAAATTGACCAACAATGTGACATTGTAGGAAACAAAATACAATCAAAGTGTTTGCTCGAGAATTGCCAATCAAAAAACTATACAGACACTAACAATCTCCCCTTTTGGCAATTCCGAGACAAAACACACCCAACCCCATCATTACAAAGAAAATGTCACATGTTCTAAACCTAAGTAGAAAGCTACAACCAATCAGATCTTGAAGCTTTTGAACAATAATCAGATCCTGTAAAATAAAATTGAGCAACAACATGCAACAGAACCAAGCAATAGAGATATATATAAAATCAAGCAACATATCAAAAGCAACAGAATTCCAATACATCTTAACTCCCCCTAACAAAATTAAACTCAACTAAGAACCTAGTAAGTCTCTCATACCAAACTCTAGGGGCTTGTTTTAAACCATACAATACCTTATCCAAGCGGTAAACATGATTGGGAAACTTGAGATCAATAAAGCCTTTGGGTTATTCAACAAAAACTTCCTCTTGAATAAAACCATTCAAGAAAGTACTTTTCACATCCATTTGAAAGAGTTTAAAGCCTAAGTAGCAAGAAATAGCCAACAAAATCCAAATAGATTCCAGTCTAGCCACAGGTGCAAATGTTTCATCAAAGTCAATTCCTTCAATTTGAGAATACCCTTGTACGACTAGTCTAGCTTTATTTCTAACAATGTCCCCAAATTCATCGGTTTTATTTTTGAAAATCTATTTGGTCCCTATAACATTCACATCTCTAGGTCTCGGCACAAGCTCCCAAACATCATTATGAGAGAATTGTTCAAGTTCTTCATGCATTGCATTGATCCAATGAGAATCATGAAGAGCTTCTTTGACATTCTTTGGTTCAATGCATAAAGTGTAACACAAGTAAGTTACCTCATTTCGAACTTGCCTCCTAGTTTTCATAGGGGCATTTATCTCACCAATAACTTGTGTAGTAGGGTGGTTTAGCTTCACTCTTGATGATGGATTGAGTGTCTTTGATTGATCCTCGACTTCTTCTTCCAACATGTCATCATGATGTTCAATCTCATGTTCCACATTGCTTTCCTCATCTTTATTTTGTGTCTCCAATGATGATTCATCTTGAGGAAGCATGGTGAATTCTTGCTCTTCTTCAGAAGGATTTTTCCTGCAAGTAGAATTCACCCAATCATCATCCACAACAACATTAATAGACTCCATAACAGTTGAGTGTTTTAAATTAAAGACTCTATATGCCCTACTGTTAGTGGAGTAACCAAGAAAGATGCCTTCATCACATCTAGCATCAAACTTACCAAGGGATTCTCTGTCCTGATATATGTAACACTTGCTTCCAAATATATGAAAATAAGAGACACTCGGTTTCTTACCATTCCAAATCTCATATGCAGTGGCCCTTGTTCCTCTTCTCACAAAACTCTATTGCTAATGTAGCAAGCTGTGTTCAAGGCCTCAGCCTAGAATTTTAGAGGCAAATTCTTACCGTTTAGCATGACTCTTGTCATTTCTTGGAGCACCCGGTTTTTCCTTTCTACAACCCCATTTTGTTGGGGTGTTTTAGGAGCTGAAAATTCATGCAAGATACCTTTTTCATCATAAAAATCAGAAAATTCAGCATTCTCAAACTCTTTATCATGATCACTTCTAATTCTAATAACTCTACCAATCACCGTACCTTTTTCATTTTGAAGTCTGTTACACAAGGATTTAAAAGATTGGAAAGTATCTGATTTTTCTCTAAGAAAATTAACCCAAGTGTATCTTGAAAAATCATCTACCATAACAAAGATATACTTCTTTCCTCCTAAGCTTTCAATTCTAATGGGACCCATAAGGTCAACATGAACTAGTTCAAGAACTATAGAAGTAGCTATCCTATTTGTTTTCTTGTGGATAGCTTTGGTTTGTTTCCCTTTTTGGCATGGCCCGCAAACACTTTTCTTCACTTTAGTCAACTTTGGTAATCCTCTCACAACTTCAGACTTGGATAGTCTAGCAAGATCTTGAAAATTGACATGCCCAAGTCGTTGGTGCCAAAGTTCAACAGTATTATCCTGTGCAACATTACAAAGAGATTCACAATCAGCAGATAAAGCATAGCAATTATCAGAAGTTCTCATTCCTCTCAACACTACTTTGTGGTTTTTATCAAGAATAGAACAAGTGTCCTTAGCAAACAACACATTGTAATGTGAATCACAGATTTGACTAATACTAATCAAATTTGCTTTCAACCCATCCACATACAACACATCCTTGAGTTTAGGTAAACCTTGACAGTCAATGCTACCGATTCCAAGAATTTTTGACTTACTACCATCACCAAAAGTTACCATGCCATTATCACAATCATTCAAAGTCAAAAACATGGACTTATTCCCACACATGTGCTTGGAACAGCCGCTGTCCAAGTACCACATATTAGAGCTTTGTGCTCTAAATGCAGTATGTGCAACATTACACTTTAGGTCCTCACACCTAATCCAAATTTTTCTAGGTTTGATTTTGGAGGAAGTCATACTTTTGACATTGTTCCTAGTGATGGTTTTAGTCATAGGATTGAAAGCATTTCCATTTGGTTTGAATGGAGCTCTTTTATTCACACTTATATGAGTGGCGAGACTACTGAACCTATTGGACAAACAATTTCTTGTCAAGCCACTTTTATAAGCACTACCTTTAGACTTGACATGGTCTAACGACAGCCCATACAACTTGTGACAGTGAGGTCTAATGTGTCCTCTAATCCCACAATAATGACAGATTGGAACAAAGGTTTTGATGCAAGAAAAATCTGAATGTAATCCTTTAGCAAGATGTAATTTTTTACCTGTGAGTCCTGAGAGGTTATGAGAGAATAAGTTACCATTCGAAGACCCCTTATTCTTGACACCACTGGGTTTTGAAGACTGTTGAACCAACTCTACTTCTGAGTTTTTGACCTTTTGCTCCTTTTTCACAGCAAATTCAACTGCCAAACCAGCTGCTGAAACAAACTTGATGGGACTTTCTTTGAAGAGTTGGTGGTAAATCCTCTTCAACACAGCCCAGCCCAGTTCTATCATTAGAAGACCTTTGAGCCTCCAAGATTTCATCAAGTCTTTTGGTGCACGATTCCCATTTCTTGAATGTATTCGTGGACATTGCTACTCTTTCATTCAAACACACAAGTTCCTTCTCAAGTGAACCATTCAAGGACATCAGTCTTTCTTCATTCTCCTTCAAACTCTTAATCAGTCCTTCCAATTCACCATTCTTAACTATAAATTCTTCAAGTTGACTAGCCAACTCTTCCTTTTCTTTTTCAACTTCATTCAATTTAGCAAGGGCTTTTGCCTTGTGTTTAGCAAATACAATGCTTTGTTTATACAGTTCATTGTACTTTTCTTGCAATTCTTCAAATTCTTCTTGCACATCCACATCAGAATCAGATTCCGAGCAACTCATCATGTCCTCCACTGGTGAGTTTTGCAAAGAGCTCTTTGACTCAACTTTCTCTCTTGACTTGTCTTCATTAACTCCGACCATAAAAGCTAACACTTGTGAGGAATTATCTTCTGACCCGGATGACTCTTCTTCATCTTGGTTTCCATCACTATCAGACTCCTTCTCATCATCCCAAGTTGCAGCAAGGACTTTTTGATTTTTTCTCTTCTGTCTATTTGCACACTCATTTGCAAAATGTCCATAACCTTTGCACTCAAAGCATTGCTTTTCTCCAGTCTTTGGTTGTTTCTTGTAGCTTACATATCCTTCACCAATCCTCTTTTTCTTTTCCTTGTTGAATTTTGAGGGTTTATTGAAAGGAGACTTCTTAGAGAAACTTTTAAATTTCTTTACCAAGAAGGCAATATCATTAGCACTGACTTTTGAATGTTCAGCTTCTTCACTGTCTTCTTCACAGATGCTATTTAAGGCTATCCCTTTGTTTCTTTTGTTCTGACTAAAGTTAACTTCATAAGTTTGTAAGGATCCAACTAACTCTTCAACCCTCATCTGATCAACATCTTTGCTCTCCTCAATAGCCGTAACCTTTGGCTGAAATCGATCAGGCAAAGAGCGAAGTATCTTCCGCACAATTTTCGATTGAGAAATAGTTTCTCCAAGATTTGCTGAAGAGTTGATAATATCACTAAGCTTTATATAGAATTGATCAAATGTCTCATTTTCTCCCATTCGGATCACCTCGAAAGCAGTTGTCAATCGCTGTAACTTAGCTATCTTTACTGCTGTAGTTCCCTCGTATGTCACCTACAGAACATCCCAAGCTTCTTTGGCTATTTCACAATTCGATATCCTTCTAAACTCATCCTGAGATACACTACAGAATATTGCATTGAGAGCCTTGCTATTCCAGCCAGCTGCTTCATTGTCTGCTGCAGTCTAATCCCGTTTGGCTTTGAGAGCTAGATCTGTATCACTCACAGTAGGAGACCTCTAGCCATCAACAACAGAATTCCAGACTTTTTCATCAATTGACTTGAGAATTGCTCTCATCCTAGTTTTCCAGTAGTGGTAGTTTGATCCATCTAGAAACGGTGGCCTAACAGTGGACTGACCTTCCCTTTGATTATCCATGGACAACATTTGGATCTACTCTTAGACAGAAAGTCTAACTCAACAAAGAGCACCCACCGCTCTGATACCAATTGAAATTCCCAAAACTCTCTCAGGTGTTGAAATAAAGCAGTACAAGACTGATATTAACTAACATCCATAACAACAAATCTACTCAAAATAAACATCCATCACAAGGACACAAGAATTTTGTTAACTATGGAAAAACTCCTTTGAACTTAAAGGAGAAACAACCCCGGATCCTTAAGTGGATCAGCCCAAATATCTTCACTAAATAGAAATGAGGTTACAAGGTATCAAAGAAGAGTTATACAAGTTTTCCCAACCAAGAAATCATTGATCTACTCGTACATCACACTCTCCTAACCTTGGTTGCTAGACTACCCACAACTCACCTCAACCCATGAAGATTCCAGCCTTCAATCCTTGAAGAGTAAGCTCCCGAATCTGATCTCACACCACAGATCTGAGCTTCAGAGAGTTAGATTGTTGCCAAAGATAGTAAGGGGACACCTTGACGTTGGATGAGATCCAAGCCCTAGGTCATCCTCCCAGCTTTTTGCCTTAAGAAGAAAGAGTGAGCTGCGCAGGAAAAAAGCTTAGGTCTGAAAAGAAAAACTTTCCTTTTTATATCACAGAAGAGGGGTAAAAAGGTCACTTAGGTTCAGTTAAAGAATTTCTGCACGTCAGTCAGGGGAAGCTCTTGGGCAAGAGCTTCCCTGCTCATACTCAAGAACCTGTTTTCTCATAAAAAACAGAGAACAGAACCTAAGGCTTGAACGTAGTAGCAACCTCCTCTTTACCAAACACTCTCCCAACCAGATTCCAATATTCACAAACATTCTTTAGCTTATGTTTGTGAACAAATTGACCAACAATGTGACATTGTAGGAAACAAAATATAATCAAAGTGTTTGCTCGAGAATTGCCAATCAAAAAACTATACAAACACTAACAGTATAGGTTTAGATAAGGAATTTGTGGATGTTTCATCTACTCCTATTCTGTCCAATGTTCCTTTTAATCTATAAGGCAAAGATGTGTCCAGGTAATGTTTCGTTCTCTCCCATCTTCGCCCAACAAAGGTCAACAATATAGCTGTAGTATTGAAGAACTACGAGCTGAGATTCTTAAGCTGAAAGAAGCCTAAGTCTCTGATATGGCAACGGCTAAGGAGGCGAACAACCATCACCTTGAAAAAGAAGCAATGGAGACAAAAAGTGAAGTCCATAACACTGAAACAGACGGTATAACTGTCATTAATGGTGAAGCAGACTTCTAAGCAGCAGTTGACTTGGGGAATTCATTACCAGATGGAAGAATTTGACCAGTAGGCAAGCAAGAGCTATCATGGTAAACTCCAGTGGCTGCAGTGTATGTACGTAAGCCTAACACTAGTGGAGAAGAGGAGAAGCACACCTCAAAGATGGAGGCCGAAAAGAGCGTCCAGAAGAAGGCAACCATTGATGACCACGATAAGAAATACAAGCCGAGCGTACCTGATCAAAATTATGACCCATACAGTGCAAAGTATAATATGTGGCCTTGCAGCAAGCAGCCAGTCAATCCTAGCAAGTAAATTGTCTCCTAAGCACAACTCTCTTATAACCGAGAGCCAAAAGAGTAAACTGGATAACAGTGGCTCCTTGATGACTGCTGGGCAATGCTCTCAGCATTTGAATTTCAAAGATGGCTCAGAATTTCCCTCCCTCACAAACCACATTGGCCCAGCTGACTCGAAAGTTAGGCATCGTTTGGGAAGAGTAACTATTAGCATGTGCAAATGACTACTTCAATAGTGGTTGGACTTTTTTATCCTCTTATATTCTAATATTCTTTTAAATTTTTTAGGATAAAAATGTCAATTTATCCTTATAAGTTAACAACCTAAAAAAAAGTAACTTTTTTTCCTTCCCAAACACAAAATTAGCTAACTTTTTTAGCTAACTACTAGTCTAACTTTTTTTAGCTACCATTAGCATATGCTAATTTTCCCAAACAATGCCTTAATATTCAACCCAGTTTAAAGTGGGCTCAGTTATTTGCTTAAGATAAACTTAAAGAAGATGGGCTTACCTTAGAATATATCCAGCCTACCCATCAAGAAAATGCTCTAACCATTAGTTTCATAGAAGATGAAATTGCAAATGAGATAATCCAATGGGAGAATTCCCTTATTGGATATGTTCTCTGATTAAAGCCTTCATTCAATCAGATGAAGCAATTCGTAGAGAAAAGGTGGAAATCTTTTAGGAGTATTGAGTTATCTATATTACAAGGAAGCTTAGTGTTTTAAAAATATGACATGGCATCAACGGTTATGATTTATTTGAAGAAGCATTTAGCGACTGAGATTAAATTTGTGGCGTTCTAGAGTGAGTGTTGGGGGGGAGAAAAAATAGGGGAGGATGGGGGGTTAGGGGCGTGTCAGATGGGGGAGAGAGAGAAAGGGGGTTGGGGGAGTGATGGGACAAGAGAGAGAGAGAGGAGCAGGATGGGAGGTGAGAGAGAGGAGAGAAGGAGTTGGGGGCGTGTCAGAGACAGGAGAGAGAGAGAAAGAGGGTTGAAAGAGTGATGGCAGAGAGGAGAGAGGGGGTTGGGGGCGTGTCAGAGGGGGGAGAGAGAGAGGGAATTGGGGAGAGATGATGTGTGAGAGAGAAGAGAGGGGGTTTGGGTTTGTTGGGGGTGGGGAAGTTTTCTTTTTTTTAATTGAAAAGAGTTTTTTTGGTAATTTTTTTTCTTTTATAAGTAAATTGAGTTTTTTATTTGAATGGGAAATTTTTATAAAGTTATATAAGTAAATCAAACGTCTGAAATCTCTTTGAATTTTATAACTAACAGTTTACTATATTTTATATTATTATATATCATTTTTTTTCATCATATATTTTATACTCTCTCAACTTTCAACCATGGTCAAATATTTTAAAATACATATAATAATGATTTGAATTAAAATAATAATTAAAAATATATATATTTTAAAAAATATATATTTAAGTCCTCATCACTAATTAAGTAACACGGAATGAACTTCATTAACAGCGTACCAATGCCATTAGAAAATAGAATTTTTTTATTTAAAATACATACAAATTAGAATAATTAATTTATTATATAATAATTAATTTTAAAGAATTTAAATTTGTTATATTTTTAATTGTTAAATTTATTTATTAGTCAGAATTATTTTTCCTCTCCACTTTAGTTATTTTTCAATCACTTTACATAAAAAAATATACTCTTATTTGTTAAAAAATATACTCTTATATTAAATAAAGTTAACTAAGTTTTAAAAAATAATATTTAAAATTTAATTCTAATGTACTTAAATTAAAAATTAAAAATAATATTCATTTGATTTATTTTGTTAATTTGATAGTTGTGTACGTGGCGTGAGGAGAGGCAGATGCTGAGTGAAATGGCATTCTTTTTTTTTCTCGAGAGAAGAAGGGGATGTCATGCAAAAAACGTTGATACTCTTTTTTATTTATTTAATGATTAAAATTATTTTTTTTTATTTTTTTTCATTTTAGATTGTATCTAAGTTATATTTACAATTTTTTATATAAATTTATTTTAATTACAAATTTATATTTAAGTTCTTTACAAGTTAAATTATGATTTCGTGCCGTTGGCACGGGCAATACCTAATACTTACTAAGAGCCGGGGTCTTTATCTTTAAATTTGAGAACAATGAAGTTAAACAAAGTATACTTGTTCTTAAACAGGATGAAGGTATGCAGCCCCTTGAAGTTAGTCCACTTGCGATTGATGACAGTATGGTGCAGCCTACGATAACTAAAGCAGTGCCCTACAAGGAAGAAAGCCAGCTCACTGAATTTAACCTGTTGCCATCCAATGCCAAACCTACCATTGAGCCACCCAGAAAGTAAGCATTCTTAATGAATCATCATCTTGCCTGATCATTCCCCCAAATGAACCCAATGAAAACCCTCCTCATACTAGTAGCTCGACAAGTAATGTTAAAGCAAGGAAGAATTTATCTCAGTCCAGTGAGCAATCATCTAAGAAGAAGAAAGCTAAATTCAAGAATTCATCCTTATAGAAGGAAACGCAGGCTAAAGCCTCTTCCCCTCCCCTACTGCAATGAAATTCGCAGCATGGAACATAAGAGGTGCTAATTAGCACCTTAAAATAGATGGAAGCTAGGAAATTTATTCAGGAGAATTCTCTAAGCCTCTTTCGTATCATTGAGCCTAAGGTTAGACACTTCAACCTGTAGAAGGTGTGTAAATCCATAAACTAGAATTTTGAATATTTTGGTAATTCTGATACATCAAATGCTGCTAGGATTATTCTTTTGTGGGATCCCTCGGTTCTTGACTTGCAGATTTTGAGTAACTCCTAATAGCTCCTATATTATAAGATATTCCACAAGGCTTGCTCAATTAAGTTTCATGCCTTCTTCATCTATGCTTTTTTTTTTTGGGGGGGGTAATTAAGTATAATTTAGACTAATGAGAGAAATTTAATATTTACATCATTTTGGGGGCATACCATCATATTACAATCTAAGTAACAGCAAAGGGAATCTCCCAACTATTACAAAAAACCTTATCTACATTAGAGTTCTTTGGTATAGGAAGATGAGAACATCTAATTTTTACTTTATGCATAATTGCCTTGATGACACAGGGGACTGACGAAGAGAGGCATTGAAAACTTTAGCATTCCTTTCCTTACAAATGTGGTATACCATAGCTGCCCAAGCAAGTTTACATATTCTTTTGCGTATGCCATTCCCACTTAACTTTCCCATAGCCTATGCAATTTCCTCCTTCCACGGTTGGACAAATTTGGATAAGAGGCATTTTTGTAAGATAACTTTCCTTACCTCAGTTGAAAATGGACAAATGAAGAAAAGGTGATCCATGTTTTCATTACTTTGCTCACAAAGTGCACAAAGTGGGTCAACACTCATTCCCCATGGTATAAGTTTATCTTTGGTAATGAGCCTTCCTTTGATAGTAAGCCACAAGATGAAAATACATTAAGGGATATGATTGGGGAACCATAGGAGACTATGCCAATGTACCATTGAAGCATGCTCCTGTATAGCTTTCCAAATAGCTGCAGCTTTATAACTTTTTGCTCTTGAAGCCGTCCATATGAATTCATCTTCTGTGATTGAGTTTGGTTAATAATCTAGTGGACTTTCCAGAATTATTTCCCAGAGCTCCCAAGTGTTTGGAAATGGCCATCTCCATTACTCATTCCGGATCACACTAGAAACTTTCGCATTCCTTGACAAATTAGCATCATATGCAATTCTTTGACCATATTTAGGAATTAAGGGACCTTTAGGATGCCAATTAGAGTACTAGAGAGAGAGAGAATCACCTTTACCCACTTTGTACTTGGATATGCTAGTAGCTTCTCTTCGTAGACTAAGTAGTTTCTTTAATTCCAATAGCAATCTGATGGAGGTTTAATTTTCCAAAAGCATCTTCCCTTGAGAAGATTAGACTTACACTATACCACCCAAAGGGATTGACTGTTAGAGCACAAAGACCATATATGTCTTAACATGGATGCTTTATTCCATTCATGAATTTTTCGACTGCCCAAGCCTCCATTTTTTGGTAGGCAAACATCACTCTAAGCTACCTTCCCCATTTCTTCATTCAGCACCTGACCATAGAAATCTACGTAGAATATGCTCAACAGAATTACATACTTTCTTTGGCAAGATAAAATGGAGGCTCCAATAGATTTGGATGCTAAAAAGTATAGACTTGATGAGCACCAGTCTTCCCACATAAGATAGGCATTTGGAAGTCCAACTCTTCACTTTCACTTTCTTGGTGATTTTTCCAATGAGCTCCTTACAATCCTCGTACTTGAGCTTGGTTGAGATAAGGGGGGACTCCTAGGTACTTAACCCGTAGCTCCCCAAGTTAGAACTTGACAATGGAACAAAGGCTATGCTTCTCTTCTTGGCTAATTCTCGAGATGTAGATCTTGCTTTTCCTTTCATTTGGCTTAAGCCCAGAATACTTATGAAACTCTTAAAGGGCAGCTTGAATAATCTTGAAAGTTAAGACATTAGGAGTGCACAAGATGAATAAATCATCCGCAAAGCATATATGGGTGATGGCTGGATCAAGACATTTGGGATGATAGGAGTAATCTCCTTCATTCACTAGCCTGTTGAATAGCCAAGTGAAGAACTCCATTGCAAGAGAAAATAAGTATGGGGACAATGGGTTGCCTTGCTTGAGCCCTTTGGCACCTGGAAAGTATCCTTCAAGAGCACCATTCATAGAGATGGAATACTGGGGGGAAGTAATGCAAGCTTCAATCCATGTCTAAAACTTTGGTGGGAGTTGAAGAGCATGTAATATGTCAAGTAAGGGGCTCCAAGATATAGAGTCGAAAGCTTTCATCAAATCAATCTTCAAGGCACTTCTAGGAGACAAGTTGCTTTTATTATTATTCTTCTTCTTCTTCATCTATGCTAATAACAGCTGTGCAGTTAGGAAAGAATTATGGAAGGAGCTGACTAATAATTGCAAAACACTTGGAGACAATGTCCCATGGGTAATGGTTGGAGACTTCAATGTGGTAAAAGAGGAGAATGAAAAGATATGAGGAGCCCAAATTAATGTCAATGCCTCACAAGATTTATTTTCATGCATTGAGGACACTGAAACTTTTTGAATTAAGATTCACAGTTCATTTTTATATCTGGAGAAATAGACAGCAACTTGATAAAGCCATTGCTTGCAAACTAGATAGAGTGCTAGTTAATGAAGCTTGGCTAAATACTTAGCTGGAATCTGAAGCTATTTTTTTACCCCCAAGCATCTCAGATCATAGCTTTAATACAAATAAAACAACAATGCTCTCAAGGAAAGAAGCCATTCAAGTTTTTTAATTTCTGGGCAAAGCATCTTGAGTTTAAGGAGATAGTTGCAAGAACTTGGACAAGGTAGGTGAAGGCACTCCCATGTTCAAACTTTGCACTGAATTGAAAGCCTTGAAAGCAGATTTGAAGACCTTCAATAAAGACAAGTATGAAGAGATCACAAAAAGAGTAAGCATGGTCAAAGCTCACATGGAGTCCATACAAGCCCAGTTGCAAACGAATCCTTCTAGTGCAAATTTAATAAGAGAGGAAAAAGAGGTAATGGCAAATTACACTCACCATGCTTTAGCTGAGGAAGCATTTTCAAACAAAAAGCTAGAGACAACATAATCAAGTTAGGGGACCAGAACACAGATTACTTCCATTAAAAAGTTAAAAGCTATTGCTCAAGGAATAAAATACTTTCCATTCATGATCAAAATAGGAAATGAATTGAGGAATATGAAGAAGTCGAAAGAGTCATTGTCAATCACTATAGAAATCTCCTAGGCACCCACATAGTAGTGATGAGGATGTGGACCAAGCTACTAGCATAATGGCAACAACCATTCCACAGCACGAACTTGAGATCCTCCAAGCTCGAGTATCTGATGAGGAAGTTAAGGAAACATTGTTTTCTCTTCCAAGTAACAAAGCCCCAGGACTTGATGGTTACACAACTTTCTTCTTCAAGCACACTTGGGACATTGTGGGTGAAGACTTCTCCAAAGCAATTAAAGATTTCTTTTGCTTTTCCAATCTGCTCAAGGAGGTAAATGCCACAGCCATTGCTCTTATTCCTAAGGTTCCCAACCTAAGTAGTGTGAATGGATTTATACTTATGTTTTTTTCTTTTTGGTAAGTAAAATTTATACTTATCTTATTCTCTCATTTAAATCTATCACAATAATAAACAATTCAATTATCTCTTTACGTACTAATTACATATTAGCATATTTTAAGTAATTTAAGCATTTCACCATACTATTAACTTAGTCTAAAGTCACATTCATGCAATAATCATATTCTTTTCATCAATGCCAATAAATCATCATCAATTAAATGACCTATAATATGCAAACATACAAACAAGGGTACAAGGTAGCATTCTGGAGGAAAACTGGGCTCTCGCGAGCTGCTCGAGAGGCTTGCATAGTAGCCCTGGGTGCCAACACGAGCCTAGATACGTATATTCTATTCTGGTCCCTCTACTGGTTTTTAATGTGTTCAGTTCCAATCTTCTAACATCACTAATTTTGGTCTAAAATTCCATATCTCCATTATTTCCATGCTCATTAGTACTTAATATATCCAACAATTAAAGTTATCAATGAACAACAGATTCCTACTCTCAAAATTTGATCAACATATACATACAAAACATATACATTCATAGGCAGGATTAAACCATAGTTTTATGCTCTTAGAACTATAACCACTTAAGAAGATCACATCCCTAACCTCTTTAAAGGTTATACATGCTGTTTTTAGGCCTCTTTTTTTTTTTTTTTAAAGGTAAAGCTTCATACGATGAAAGTTTTTAGGCTTAAAATCCCTACCTCGAGGCTCAAAAGATGGACACAAAGCAGAGAGTTTCTCGGTTCCGGCTTTCAAATTTTGAGTAGACCAAACTACTCAACCTTTGATCCTTATAACAAATCAACCACATAAATGTATTCATGGCATGTTCAATTTCATATTTGTAAAAGCAATTGAGATTTGGTTGAGTTTAGAATCCACTTACCAAGTTTGAGTCCCCTATGTTCACTCTCGGCTCCAAGTTCTCTCTTTCCCAATCTAAACTCTCACTCTCTTCTCTTTCATCTATACATATATAAGATTTTGGCTTGGCCTCCAAGGATAATATAGGAACCTCCTCCTCTCCCCCCCATCACCCTAGCCTAAGCTAAAGAGACTGTCGTCTGAAAAGCAGCTGAGTAGAATGTCCATCAAGCTGTCATATAGTTCGGGTGCCTGCACATGGCCTCCAGGCACCCGCATGAACAACCCAGGTGCTCGCACTACTCACTTTTGCCAAATGTGTCTAAGTTCGAAAGTTTGGCTTATATCTTTCAAAATCTTAACAATTACCATCCTTAATGACTATAATTGATTAAAATAACATATGATCATATCCAAAACTTGTTAAAATCACCAATTTATATTAATACAAATTTTTCGGGATATTACAATTAGTAATCAACAGAAAGGTAGTCAGGATGAAGGGTGCAAAAGATGTGATGAGCAGAAACCAAATCATCAATAGTAAAATGATAGGATGTTACACCCAGAATTTTATTTTGACTATTCATTTGAGATTTTAGGCCAAATAAATATTTAGACCTGATGTTGTGTCTGGATAGCTGGGTTTATTTTATTGTTCCTGGACCAAGTTTGGCCTAAAGATGTATTGGGTTGGATAACTGCACCAAAGGCCCAACTCTTTTTCATTCTCTTCTTTCTTCTCTTCTCTTCCTGATGTCTGTCAGCCTTTCTAAAATAATGATCGTAGGAGAGAGAAAGAGAGAAAATGAGATTCGAAGAATAAACTGAACTAATGGAGGAGTTTTGAATGCCAAGATCACCATTGTAATAGTAGTTTTTGGTGATTTGGCCTGAGGTGAAAGAAATTAACTTTGAAAGCTTGGGAGCTCAACTCAATTTTCTTCATTTTTCTCCTTCTTTCTTTAGATTTAAAGTAGGCGGGACATACATATATGTGTTTCTATATTTTAGTAGCATGATGGTAGTATATTATACGCTTGATTTGCTTGAATATTGAGGGATTTAGGTTTATATATCTATGTATATATGGATGTGTATATATATGCATATATATGTTGGCATTTATTTGAGTTATTGTTGAAATTAATGTTGTAAAAACATGTTATTATGATGTTTAGAGATTCCTGTATGATTTATTATTGAGCTTGAGGCCTAGAGAGGTCAAATATTAGCTGAGGTAAGCTAGAGACAATGATTTATAGCATAAAATGATAATCTATGATGACGCCCGAAGGTTTAGGCTGCCATCGAGTAGGGTGCAAGGTATTCTGCCCTAGTCCGAAGGTTCGGGCTGCCTGCGAGTAGGGTCAACCAACACTGTTTTTGGTATTTTCTTTATTTTTTGATTCCTTTTGAGATAGGACTTTATTCTAGATACAATAAACATGTTAGGTTATGAGCTAAGCAAATTATATGATGTTAAATTTGTGCTTGAGTACAGTATGTCGATATTTTAATCTTGAAATATTAATGTTGATTATACATAATTGAACATATTATATACATGAGGCTAGGGTGGTATCATCCAGATGTATATTATGATAATTGATTGGCTGAGGTGTCATATTCATAGCATTTGTGTGCCAAGCATGTATATGGATGGGATCCTTAATTTTGAGAAAAATGATAAAATTAGATTTTGAAAATACTGGATGATCCGCAGTCGATATATATAACTAGAGATCGATTATTGGAGTTAGGATATGAATCTTGAGATTATATATTATGAGATTTTCTCTGAGCTATAGTGAGATCCTACTTAAGCTAAGCAGATTGATTAGTATGCATTATTGCACAATTCTATATCTATTGAGCATACTAATTATGCAATTTTACTTGTTATTGGCAAGGTGTTAGCTTAATTATCTTATTTCCATGCATTCTCATTGTTTGTGTGTTTCAGGTGATATAATTTGGTGTTTTAGCCCTAAATAACACTAAGAGTACATGTGAGGAGGAGATAAAGCAAGCTCGAGTAAGGAAGTGCAAGAATAGGCTTTGGTGTCTTTTGGGGCATTTCGCCGAACTCTTGGCACACATCAAAAAAATAGTTTGAAGACAAAAAGGCCGACATGTCCAATGACTTTCAAGACTTCCTCAATGTCCCAAGAGCCATCCTAAGGAATAGAATTAGTTACCATGGCTGCTAAGGAGAAGGAAATGGTTTGAAGTTCAAGATGGTTGAAGTGGTGTGCTGTTGAAGTTCCAACTTGACACCCTATCAATTTTTTAACCATAACTTTTTGCTCACAACTTTGATTGACCTGATTCTTTTTGGGTTGGAAAGAAGACTCAAAGGGTTACAACTTTTATGTTTTAGCCAAGCCTGAATCTATTGTCTTCGAGGTTAAAATTGCATTGTAAATTGACAACAAAAAGTTCTTAGAAGCAAAACACGAAATGAAGATGAAGGACACTGTGGTCTCGGTGGAGCTGGTGCGGACCACAGAGGGTTGATTTGTGTAGAAAATTATGTTATTAGGGTTTTTGATTTCAATAATATATAGGAAAATTATATAGCCATTCAGGAGAGTTCAAGGGTTATTTTATTGAGAGTTTTCTTTGAGTTTTTAGAGATTTGCACTACGCTTTTACGCATTCAATTTGTTTGACGCTTCATAAGAAGATTTGGCTTTTCGTTTACATGGTAAGTGACTTGTTCTTCAATATTTTCAATTAAAAGTTTTTCATTTCGAGTTGTCTTCTTTCGTTTATACTTCATATTTATTTCATGACTCTTGCATGTAGTTAGTTTTGATTTCTTTTCATCTTAAAAAGTTCGAATGGATGTTTATTATTTTTCACACAGTTTCATTTACAGTTTAAATAAGCTAGGCTAAATCTATCTTGATTTTAACCTAGGAACGTAATGGAAGAGAAGAAGATAGAATCAAATATAATGTTTTTAAACGTGATATATTTTTGAACGAATTGTAAAACTTGTTTGGTCTAGGTTTAACTCTAGAAATCAAATCACCTGTGTTATCGGCCCTTGGTTACGAGTTGAAGCTCGTGCATCCCAAGTTTCTGATTTAATGTCTCAGTAACTTCAAATCTGATTTCAAAACCCTAGTTCAACATTTGTTTTAAAAAAGGGTTTTTAAAGTAAAATTTTCTGACCTAGCACTACATGCGTAGATGCTATGTTGAGTTATAAACGTATTCGCATCAATCTCTTTAAATCCATTACAGGAATAGGTTAAAACCAAGTGTTTTCATTTAAGAGTAATTCGTCAAAATTAAATCATCTCTTTTCATTAGAATTTTTAGTTCAACTTAAGTTTTGGGTTTAAACATTTTTCAAACCTATTTTCAAAAATCCTAAAAGATTGTTTTTCTCTTTTCTATTTATTATTCTTTGCAAAGTGCTTTCAAAAACAAGTTTTTCCAAACCTAGTCACACACTTGCTCCCTGTGGAGATGACGTAGGACTTACCTAGATTGAACTACGACTACCTCTTACACTTGCACTTGAGAGTATAAACCCTTTCAATTTCTGAGAGTGGTCAAGTTTTTGGCGCCATTGCCAGGGAGCAACGGCTAGTGTGACAAATTCGGAGAGCTTGTGGCGTAACGTGCTTGCCTTCCATCTTCAATGCAATTGCATTTGGACTTTTGGGTGACATTGCTCCATCCTTCTTTTTAATTTTTATTTTCATCTTTATTTTGTTTTCTTTTTATTATTTTTAGGAATTGTTGGAGAATTTAATTTAAAAAAAAAGATTAAAAAAGAGAAAATTTGAAAAAAAAAAAAAAAAATTGAATTGCATACAATTAAGGTCGGGTAGGGTGATTGTAGTTGATCCTGAACTAGAAGACCCATCTTAGGATCTCGAATCTTTTGACTCACTATCCACAATTTCACTCACCACTTCATCATTTCATCTAATGGCTGACTTGAAAGGTGAAGGAAGTGTCCACAGGGATAATGATCTTCTAGAGTTTCAGGGTTTTATACCAATGAAAGACCACTTGAACCCAGTTAGGTGAACCACGCCTTCATGTATCATTCTACCTTTAAATAAGGGGAATTTTACCTTAAGACCTAGGATTATCCAACTCCTTCCCATATTTTACGGTCTTGACTCTGAAACCCCCTACAATCACTTAAGGGAATTTGAGGAGGTGAGTAATACTTGCATTGACCAAAACGTCAACATGGATGTAGTTCGTCTCCAACTCTTTCCCTTTTCCCGCAAGGGCAAGGCCAAATTCTGGCTCAATACCTTTCGGCCTCATTCTGTTGGAACTTGGCATGAGATGCAAACAGAGTTTTTGAAAAAGTACCTCCTAACCCAAAAGACTAAGCATTATAGGTGACAGATCACTACTTTTTCATGTAAACCCAATGAGAATTTTTGTCAAGCCTGGGAAAGATTTAAGGACCTCTTGATGGCTTGTCCTCACCATGGTTTTGAATCATGGAGACTTGTAAGCATTTTCCACGAATCCCTCACTCTCAGTCTTAAGCAACTTGTGTCTACCATATATAATGATACCTTATTCAATAAAACTGCAGAGGAAGCCATGAACTTCTTTGACATGGTGGCTGAAGACTTTAATAATTGGGAGATTGGACCTCCTTCTTCTTTTGAGCATAAGACCCTTACCTAGTGGCCAGTTAGAATTGAGTGAGAGCAATGACCTTTGAGCTAGGTTAGTTGCAATGCAACATAAGTTAGACGCTCTAGAGCTGAAAAATAAGGAAATTTTGGTACAGGTTAAGGTTATTTATGCTGCTTGTGACCAAGTGGGGCATGACGTTAATTCATGCCCTGAATTTCAACTGTATAAAAAGATAGCATGCAGCCTCCAGAGTTATCCTTTCCCAATAGGAATCAAGTAGGCAGCCCTTATCCATAAGGTGGTAATATCAATTATCAAGCGAGAGTCAGGCCTCTAATGCATGCCCACCTAGGTGGAGATATCCTCTTGGTTTCTCCTAGAGGAATGATAACCAAGGGCAACAATTTCAACAAACTCCACCATTTCAAGAAATTCCTCCAACACCACTCCAATACCAACAGCCCAACCCTGTTGCATTTCAACCTACACATAAGAAGCTTATTGAGGACACTCTTAATCAATTCATGTAACAGCAATTGAACATCAATAATAATGTCAACCAGGCTTTAGATGACATTAGAGGCCAAATTTCTAGGTTAACACAAGTCATGAGCACCACTCCAAGTGGTAAACTCCCTGCATAGACACTCCCAAACCCAAAAGGCCAAATGAATATGAGTGAGTCGTTGACCTTAGGCACTACCTCACATGAGCAAGTGCATGCAGTTACCACTTTAAGAAGTGGGAAAGTCATTTAGAAACCTACAGATCCTAGAATCGAAATGCCTAGTGATAAGTTAGTATCTGGAGGTAGTGGGTAGAAATGGAGAGTGAGGGAGAAGTGAAAGAGAAAGAAATGGAGAAGGAAGGAAAGAAAAGTGATAAGGATAAACAGAGTCTTGAGGTTAAAAGGAAGAGTGAGGGAGAAGAGAAGGAAAATGAGGAGGAAACAAATGAAAGGAATTTGGGTAGGAAAATTGAGAAAACCATACAGCACATCCTTAGGCCACCATTTCCTTAAAGATTAGCAATGAGATGTTGAATTCTGAAATTTATGAGATATTTAAGCAAGTGAGAATCAACATTCCATTACTTGAGGCTATCAAACAAAATCCCTCTTATGCTAAATTCCTAAAGGATATGTGCATTGTGAAGAGAAAGCTTAATATCAAGGAGAAAGCTTTCTTGACTGAACAAGCAAGTGCCATACTCCAGCGTGATACCCCTCCTAAGTATAAAGATCTTGGGTGTCCAACTATCTCTTGTATAATAGGGGACCACATCATTGACAAGGCATTACTAGACCTAGGTGCTAGTGTCAACTTGTTACCTTACACAGTGTATCAACAACTAAGACTAGGTGGGCTTAAACCCACTTGAGTCACATTGCAATTGGTCAATCGATCGGTTAAGATGCCTAGGGGTATTGTGGAGGATGTGCTAGTCTAAGAAGATAAGTTTTATTTCCCAGTTGATTTCATTGAGTTAGACACCCAACCCATTCCAAACCCTAATCAATCCATTCCAGTCATTTTAGGTAGACCCTTCCTCGCAACATTCAATGCTGTGATTAACTATAGGAGTGGGGACATGAAATTGTCATTCAGAAATATGACCATGGAGATGAATATCTTTAGGGTGTAGAAACAAATGGGAGAACGTGAGGATAGTCGAGAGGTGGATTTGATTCATATGTTAAGTGAGGAATACTTCGAGAAAACCTTCTTTAATGACCCCTTAGAGAGAGCATTAGTGTTAAGTGAGAAGTGTAAAGACCTTGATGGGGTGAATTTTGTGGAGAGTGATGAATTAGTGAGTGAGAAAGAAGAAGTTAAAGCTATTAGTAATTAGGTTTCGATGTTTAAGCCTTTGGAGCCATCCTTGATTAAACCCAAGTCATTGGTTAAGTGTCCTCCTTGTCCTTCTAGGAAACCTTTTACCCAGTGAACTTAAATATGCATTCCTAGGAGAGTGTGAGACATTCCTAATAGTTATTTCTTCTAAGTTGGAGAGAGTTCAGGAAGAGAAATTGTTAGTGGTCTTGAGTGCTTATCAAAAGACCTTGGGATGGACAGTGGCAGATCTTCGAGGTATTAGCCTCCTAGTGTGTACTCATCATATATACCTTAAGGATGATGCCAAATCAGTAAGGCAAATGCAACGTAGGCTAAACCTCAATATGAAAGAGGTTGTGAAGGGTGAAGTGCTTAAGTTGTTGGATGCGAGTATTATTTACCCCATCTTTGACTCCAAGTGGGTGAGTCAAAGGGCTTTCACTAGAGGAGTTGTTGCATCGAGGAGTTGAACAAACGTCAACAAGAGTATAGAGTCGAGGAGTCGATCTATTAAGGGGTTGAGTTTGTAACCAACGTTTGTATTTAGTGGAAGTTTTTGTTTGAGGTTTTCCTTTGTGGATTTCCTCGTTTTATTCATCTTGCCTTCTGTTATTCTTTTTTGTGATTGATTGAGTGGGATCTCCATTAGCATATTAGCGAAATTTCAACCTAGAGACTGAAAAACTTAGGGTTCATTTGGTTTATTTTTCTGTTTTCTATTTTCTGTTTTTGTTTTCTATTTTCTGTTTTGAGCTCATTTTTCATTTTGTACCTTTGAAAATAAGGAAAACAGTTTAAAATTCATTTGGTTATTTGTGTTTTCAAAATTTGTTTTCGAAAACTGAAAATGAGTTTACACAGGAAATGAAAAATGATAAAAAGTCGTTTTGAGAATCTTTAACAAAAAACAAAGAAATTCTCAAAACAAGGAAAACATAGTATTTTTTGTTTTTCTCGTTTTGAGATTTTTAACACATAAAATGAAAACAGAAAATAGAAAACAAAAAAGTAAAACAAATGCCACCTTAGGTTCATTGTGGATTCGACCTCGAACTCACTGAGTTAAAACTAAACCGCACACCCTTGCACTTGGGGATTGATTTAGACGCACTTTCTAGACATGGTCAAGTTTTTGGCGCCGTTGTCGGGGAGACAAATTTTAGTTTTTAAGTTATCTTTATCTTTAAGTTAATTTGTTATTCCATATAAAAAAATCCTAAAATTAGAAAATTTCAAACCCTTTTTCATTTAAGCCCTTCTCTAAGTCCTAAAGTAGTACTCTATGGTCCGGACACTAGGTCTCTGGTTCGGACCACAGTACCCTTTCTAGGATAATTTCCTAGCTTATGAGTAGTTGAATTCGAGGGGAAGACGGTAGATTAAGGCGTCCTGAACCCTTAGCCTTTCGTTTAGAATTTGAAAATCCTTTAGAAGAAATTCAAAACCCTAGACTTCTTATTCCACCTTTAGAAATGGCTAAAGAACAAGCTGTTGTTATTAGATGTTCCATGAGGAATATCTTGTAGCAAGATAGGCATACTCCTGAGTCTTAAATAGTTTGGCCAGAAAACCAGAGAACTTTCAATTTTAAACCTGGCATAATACAATTGTTACCTACTTTCCATGGTATAGATTTTGAAAATCCATACGATCACTTAACTCGATTTAGGAACATTTGTGTCACCATTAAAGATCAATGATGCCCAATAGATTTAGTTTTCCTTAAGCTTTTTCCATTCTCTCTGAAAGATAAGACTGCTAGATGGTTTGAATTTTTACCATCTAATTCCATTCGCACTTGGGATGAAATCAAGTTTCTAAGAAATTCTTTCCTCCCAACAGAACTAATGCTATACAGCATCAAATACTGAATTTTGCTCCACAACATAGTGAGACCTTCTATCAAACTTGGGAGAGATTTAAAACTCTCCTGCACTCTTGTCCACACCATGGATTTGAAGTTTGGTATCTTGCTAGTATCTTCAATGGTACACTGACACCACAACTAAAACAATTTATGGAAACAATGTGCAATGGGCAGTTTTATGATAAAACACCTGAAGAAGCTTTTGAATACTTTGAATTCTTGGCTGAGAATGCACAAATTTGGGATATCATAGGATCTCAAAACACTCAAACTACTAGTGTTACCCCAGCTAGAGGTATGCATCATTTGAGTGAAAGTGATGACCTCAAAGCTAAACTAGCAACACTCACTAAAGAAATTGAGACACTGAAAATCAAAAGGGACACACAACCCATAAAAGAACCAGTGGCAAATGTCTATTGCATAGTGTGTGATAGCCAAACCCATAGGACAGGCGATTGCCCTAGTATCCCTATTTGTAGAGAAGTTGTGCAAGGCCAACCATCTAGTGAACTCCCAATCCATGCCATAAATCAATACCACCAATCATATCGAGGACAAGCTTTAGGAGGAAATCCTTATTCTAAGACATATAATCTAGCAGTGAGGAACCACCCTAATTTTAGTTGGAGAAATGAGGGAGCTCAAATTCCACAGCCCTATCATGCCCCTTATCCTCCAATTCCTCAAGTCCCAATGCCTAAACTAGGATTATCTCAGAATGTGGGACCATCACATGTTCCATACATTCCCCCAAATAAGAGGTCTACAAAAAAAACACTTCAACAATTCATGAATACTCAGTCTTCACTTTGGGCTCAAAACAATAGAAATTTGGATGATATAAAGAGTCAACTGACCCTTTTGACTCAAACGTTGGCTGCACAACTAAAGGGTCAATTTCCTCCTCAACCTTGTCCAAACCCAATAGCCCAAGCTAAACAAGTTGAAGGATCTTCTAATATGCCTGGGAATGTGGAATAAGTCCAAAACATCACAACGCTTAGGAGTGGAAAAATTGTAGATAAAACTATCCCTCCTAGAAGGATGAAACTAGAGAAGAGTTGAAACCTAAGTGTATGGTGGATGATAGCAAGAAGGCGAGGAAACAACCAATTATAGTTGAGGAGTCCGCAAAAGAAGATAGAAAGGAAGAGGAAGAGAGAAAGGAGGAAGAAAAGGAGGAGGGGTCAATGACAGTGCCTAGGTAATATGTTCCTAAAGCACCTTTTCCCCAAAGATTTTTGAAAGCTAGGAAAGAAGCCCAAGCAGCTGAATTACTAGAAGTATTCAAACAAGTGAAAATTAATATACCTCTTCTTGATGCAATTAAGCAAATCCCTTTTCATGATAAATTCCTTAAGGAATTCTGTATGTGAAAAGGGGATTAAATCTGAAGGAGAAGGCATTCCTAACTGAGCAAGCAAGTGCCATAATACAATGTTGTACTCCTCCTAAATATAAGGACCCTGGGTGTCCTACTATATCTTGCTATATAGGGAAGTATTATATTAGTAGAGCACTGCTTGACTTAGGAGCAAGTGTGAATTTGCTCCCTTACTCAGTGTATGAGAAATTGGGCTTAAGTGAAATAAAACCTACCCATTTGACTTTGCAATTTGTAGATAGATCAATTAAAGTCCTGCGAGGTATAGTTGAAGATGTACTAGTACAAGTGAAAATTTTCTATTTCCCAGTGGATTTCATAATCCTAAATAGTCAACTACTTACCAGTTTATCTGCACCTAATTAGACACCAGTGATTCTGGGACAACCATTCGTAGCAACATCCAATGCTTTAATCAACTGTAGGAATGGCTCCATGAAGATGTCTTTTGGTAACATTGAGTTTGAAACGAATATCTTTCATGTTCCCAAACAACCAAAAGAGGTGCCTAATATACAAGAAGTGGACTTAGTTGAAGCTATAGTCCAGGATTACCTGGATTGTGAATTTGTTGAGGATCCTCTAGAGAAAGCCATTTGCTTTAGTGAGGAGAAATTGAATTCCACGATGTCAAACCAAGAATTAGGAGCAGTTGTTAGAATTGGATACCAACCTTTGAAAGTCTAGGACTACTTTTAAATAAAGCAGAGTCCTCAGAGGTAAAAACTCCTAATCCTGATAGAAAACCCCTATCCCATAATCTGAAATATGCTTTTCTAGATGAGGGAGAGACATATCCTGTAGTTATTTCTTCAGAACTGACTATCCATCATGAGCATACGTTAGTTGAACTTTTGAAAAGTCATAAGAAAGCTCTGGGATGGTCAGTAGCTGACCTAACGGGTATAAGTCCTCTCCTTTGCACACATCGTATATATCTAGAAGAGGATGCCAAACTAGTTCGTCAAATGCAAAGACGACTCAATTCGAACATGAAGGAAGTAGTTAAAGCTGAAGTTCTGAAACTACTAGATGTAGGAATAATTTATCCCATTTCTGATTCTAAGTGGGTGAGTCCTACACAGGTAGTTCCTAAGAAATCAGGAGTTACAGTAGTTCGAAATGAGAATAATGAGTTGGTTCCAACTCGAATATAAATTGGTTGGCGAGTGTGCATTGACTATAGAAAACTCAATGCAGTTACACGAAAAGATCACTTTCCTATCCCATTCTTAGATCAAGTTCTAGAAAGAGTAGCTGGACACGCTTACTATTGCTTTTTAGATGGTTATTTGGGTTATAATCAAATAGAGGTAGCCTTAGAGGATCAAGCTAAACCACTTTTACTTGTCCTTTTGGTACCTTTGCATATAAGAGAATGCCCTTTAGCCTTTGCAATTCTCCTACTACCTTTCAGCATTGCATGATTAGTATCTTTAGTGAAATGGTAGAAGAAATCGTTGAGGTATTCACGGACGATTTCTCTATTTATGGAGATTCGTTTGAGCAGTACCTAAAGAACCTTGATCTAGTTTTGACACGATATGAGAAAAAGAACCTAGTGCTAAATTGGGAAAAGTGCCATTTTATGGTCACCCAAGGAATTGTATTAGGGCACATAATATCTAAAGAAGGCATCCAAGTAGATCAAGCTAAGGTAGAAATGATTCAAAAGCTTCCCATTCCTCAATCTGTGAGGGATATTAGATCATTTTTGGGGCACGCTGGGTTTTACAGAAGGTTCATTCAATCTTCTAGTGAAATTTCAAAGCCCTTGTGTCAATTATTGATGCAAGATACCCCATTTGAATGGACTTGGTGTCAAAAAGCTTTTGATAAGCTTAAGGGTTGTCTAACCTCATCTCCTATTCTTCAACCTCCTGATTGGTCACTCCCCTTTGAACTTATGTGTGATGCAAGTGACCATGCTATTGGAGCTGTGTTAGGACAAAGGAGAGATAAAAAGCCGCATGTTATTTACTATGCAAGTAAAACCTTAAATGATGCGCAGAAAAATTACACGATAACTGAAAAAGAGTTGCTAGCAGTTGTCTTTGCCCTTGAGAAGTTTCATTTTTATCTCATTGGTCCAATAGTTATAGTATTCATTGATCATTCGGCTCTTAAACACCTGTTAACCAAGCAAGAGGCCAAACCAAGGTTAATCCGTTGGATTTTACTTTTGTAAGAGTTTGACCTTGAAATAAGAGATAAGAAAGGCATAGAGAATGTAGTAGCAGATCATTTGTCACGTTTACCGGTAAAAGCTTACCCCCATGATGGAACTCAAATAAATGATAGCTTCCCAGAAGAACAACTGTTTAACATAGAAGTAATAACAACCTCCAACCCTCCTTGGTATGCTGATATTGCTAATTACTTAGTGACAGGACAAATCCTAAATGAATGGAGCTATAAGGATAGAAAGAAATTCTTACGTAATGTTAGAGTTTTCTTTTGGGGTGATCCCTACTTATTCAAGAATTGCCCTGACCAAGTGATTAGACATTGTATCCCTGAGTGGGAAGTTCCCAGTATACTTGAGTTTTGCCACACTCAAGCTTGTGGAGGTCATTTTATCATAAACAAAACAGCTGCGAAAATCCTTCAATGTGGATTCTATTGGCCGTCATTGTTTAAAGATGCGCATCATTTTTGCACCACATGTGATAGATGCCAACGCTTGGGGAGTTTAACACATAGAAGCATGATGCCCCAATCCCCTACTCTTGTTCTAGAGGTCTTTGATTGCTAGGAAATAGATTTCATGGTTCCCTTCCTAATTTCACGAGGGTATGAATATATCTTAGTTGGGGTTGACTATGTTTCTAAATGGGTTGAAGCAATTGCCGCTAGAACTAATGATTATAAAGTCATGCTAAATTCCTCCACGAGAATATATTCTCGCATTTTGGAGTGACTAGATCAATTATTAGAGACGGAGAAAAATATTTCTGCAATCGTCCTGTGGGAACACTATTACTCAAATATGGTGTAGTTCATAAAGTTGGTACATCTTACCACCCATAGACAAGTGGCTAAGTAGAACTTGCAAATAGGGAGATAAAACAAATCCTTAAGAAAACAGTTAACCATAATCGCAAGGATTGGTCACTATGATTGGTTGACTCTCTATGGGCATATCGTACGGCTTATAAAACAACCTTAGGGATGTCACCATATCGATTAGTTTATGGGAAGCCATGCCATTTACCTGTTAAATTAGAATATAAGGCATATTGGGCCATTGAACAATTCAACACGAATATCGATGAGGTTAGGCTTCACCGTAAACTTTAGATTGTAGAAATGAAGGAATTAAGAAATGATGCCTATGAAAATGCTCAAATTTACAAGGAAAAGATGAAGAAAGTACATGACTAACATATTTCGAGACATTCCTTTCATGAGGGTCAAAAAGTACTTCTTTATTGATCACGACTTCATCTATTTCCTAGTAAATTGCAATCTAAGTGGTCTGGCCCATTTATCGTGAAACACGTTTCTGAACATGGGGCTATTGAAATAGAAAATCTGAAAAATAGGAATTGATTTAAAGTTAATGGGCATAGACTTAAACCCTATCTAGAAAACTTCGTTGGTTTGGTTGAATCATGAGATCTTCTAGATCCTCCACCCTACGAGTAATCCGGGATTAGTATAGTGTTGTAATTGTACCATATTTAGGGCTAGGGTAGATTTTAATCTTTACCTTGTTTTAGGTTTTTAATCGTGAGTTTAATTCTTTTTCGATTTTTTAAAGTACAATAAAAACAGTTTTCAAGTATCCAATTCTGTGGTCCGGACCACAGTGTGCTTGTTGAGGGAAAAAGTGGAAGTGACCATTCTGTGGTCCAGACTATCCACGGGTGGTCTAGACCCTGCAACTCTTTGAAAGGGTTATCCAGCCATTCGAAACTTCATTTTTTCCCATTCAACGCCATCCTTTCTCAATCTCTCTTCACATATTTGTGGATTTCTTCAAGTTTAGGCCTCCCCAAAGCTTGTTTAACAACATTTCACTCCAATCTTCTCATCTAATCAGCTAAGGTAAGCTTCTTCTCCATTTCAAGCCTTAGGTCACCATTTTTCCACTTTTCTTTGAACCCAAGCTCAATAGCCTCAAGGGTTCCAAATTTCTTTCAAGTTTGAGTCCTAATTTGGATTTTAAACAACGGGTAGAAGGAAATTGCTCATTTTGAGTGAATTTCTTCACACCCCAACATCCTCTTCACTGTAGGTCAACAATGGGGCCCGTGGGTTCACTAAACCCCAAGACTTTGGTTTGTTTTTGATTTATCAATTTTAAAAAGTCTTCTTTTTCAACTTGTGTTCAGAATTTCTTGTTCAATTTGTTTTCTTGTGCAAATGGATCCATCCATGGTGGATGTTGTATGGCCACCTAGATTATCAAATGAACCCCTTCATGGTGGATGTTGTATGGCCACCTAGACTATCTCCATTGAAAACATTCACTTTGGTTTCAATTTACATTTTTATTAATAGAAGTGGGCCACTGAACTTGTGTTTTTGTAGCTACCATGGCTCCACGAGTCTAAAGAAATGCAAATAGACAACTAGGGTCCTGTTCCTTTAACAGAAACCGATTCTGGAGGGAAGACGCTGAGCGTAAGTATGATGAGACTTGGGGAAATAAACCGGTGGTAATAGAACATTTCTGGCAAATAGACCAATTTAGGCGTGAGGAGTTTATGTTAGAGTAGAATTTTGAGGGGCGGCAGTGGCTCTATATTGCTAGGTTCCATGCCTATTGTATAGTTGACATAGTTAAGGAGTTCTTTGCCAACATTAGAGAAGGTTCCATCATCAGGAGAAAGGGTAGAGAAAGAATCATTAGCTAGGTCTAGGGGGTTGAGATTACAGTCACACCTGATGATTTTGCTCAAGTCACTACAAGAAAATGTGTTTATAGTGACAACAAAATTTGTCATTGAAAATTTGGTGCTTGTCACAAAAACTTTTTAGTGACGATATCAATGACGACTGAACGTTGTCGCTTATAATCCCATTGCTAAAACCTAATGTGACGACAATTTGTCATTGTCACTAAAACTTAACTTTCAGTGACAAGTGCATGTTGTCACAAAAAAAAAATTACTTTTTGTGACAACTAAACCCGTCACTAATTAATATATTTAGTAACATAAAATCTTGTCACAAAATCCTATAAAGTTGTCACTATAAATTTTTTCTATTTTTCCAAAATTAAAAAATATATCTTCTCACTAAAAGTGTTTAACAGTGACAAGTGATTACATTGTCACAAAAATCATTGCCAGTGACACTATTATATTTTGTCACTAAATTTTTTTTTGAAAATGATAAGTAAGATATTATTACGAATATGAAGTATTAATTAGCATCGAAAGGATGCTAACAAAACATAACTTTGGTACATTCAACCCATTCCTAAAATCATCTCAAAGAATCTAGGAAGTTCATGAGAGAACAAAGATCAATCATACTCCCCTCTTTAACCCAAACAAATAAACAAGAGAAAAAAATGCTTTTTATCGTCGAAACAGTCCTCTCGTCATCTTCAAAAATCCTTCTGTTGCGTTCTTTCCAAACTAACCAAAACAAGCAATAAGGAACCATATTCCATATGTCTTTTCTCCTTTTAACCATGTTTTGCTCCCACCACATCCAAAAAAATTCATCAAGGTTTCGCGGGAAACACATATGAACTCCAAAACAATTGAGAATAAAACTCCAAAGGTCAGCAGTCCAAGAACAATGAAGTAATAGATGAGGGATTGATTCCTCCATCTTGTGGCACATGGGACATCTGTTAGCTAGTTTGTAACCTCGGTGTTGAAGATTATCCAAAGTCAATATCTTACCCTTAATTGCGCACCAAGAGAAGAATGACACTCGAGTGGGGATATTAACTTTCCATATTTTCTTCCATGGAAAGGAATCCTGCCGACTGTTGAGAAGTGAGTCGTAAAAGGATTTGACAGAGAAAACATTATCTTTGGAGAGATTCCAATTAAGAGAGTCATCCACATCTTTTAACTGGACCGAGTTAAGCATATCAAGAAGTTGAAGAAGGCTGTCAAGCTCCCAATCATTTACGTTTCTGCGTAACAACAGTGACCAACTTCCAAGATTTCCCGAGACATTATAGTAGTCGGAGACCATGGCATTCTTGTTGACTGCAATATCATAAAGATCTGGAAATATAACCGAGAGACAACCAGAGCCAATCCAATCATGATTCCAAAAGGAGATTCTGGTACCCTTACCAATTTGCCGAGAGATTCGACATCTGAAATCCTGCCACAAACGTCGAATGCCTTTCCAAATACCAGATTTATAAGGAGTTGAGACAGGAGCTGAGATCCAACCACCTGTATCATCCCCATACTTTAAGGTGATCAGTTTCTTCCAAAGGCTATTATCTTCCTTTGAGTATCTCCAAAGCCACTTCCCGAACAGAGCATCATTATTCCTCTTCAAATTTCTGAAGCCAACACCTCCTGCTGCTATGGACTCACAAACTGCTTTCCAGCTCACTAGGGAATGCTTATAGACCTCCAAACTCCTTCCCCAAAGAAAATCCCTTTCCATTTTCTCAAGTTCTTTAACGATAGATGCTAGTGCAGTGAATAAAGAGAGGAAGTAGGTTTGTAGGCTTGAAAGAACACTCTTTATCAAAGTAACCCTGGCTCCAGTAGATAAATATTTTTGTTTCCAGTTTGCAAGTCTGCTTCTACACTTCTCCAAAACAGGTTCCCAAATGGTTTTGTCTCTGTAGGATGCTCCAAGAGGTAAGCCAAGGTATGTTGTTGGGAGTGACCCACTCTTACAGCCCATAAAACCAGCAAGAGCATTTAAATCTGCCAAGTTACCCACAGGTAGAACTTCAGATTTGTTAAGGTTAACTTTTAAGCCTATAACAGCCTCAAATCCCAATAAGGTGCATCTTAAGTGACCCATTTGCAGCAAATCAGCCCCACAAAAAATGATGGAATCATCAGCGAATAGCAAATGGGTAATACTGAGAGGAGATGCAGAAGAATTACCAACTGAGAAACCATCAAGAAATCCAGCAGCTTCCACATTCATCAACATTCTGCTAAAAACTTCCATAACCAATATAAATAGGAAAGGTGAGAGGGAGTCGCCTTGCCTAAGACCTCTAGAAGAAGGAAAGAAGCCTTCCGGAGTTCCATTGATCAACACAGAAAATCTGACAGTAGAGATGCACCACCTGATCCATCTACACCATTTACGCCCAAAACCCATACGGTCCAGTAGATAAATTAGAAGGTTCCAATTGACGTGGTCAAAGGCTTTCTCTATGTCAAGTTTACATACAATACCAGCCTCCTTATTCTTAGTTTTCAAATCCAGAAGTTCATTAGCAATAAGAGCAGCATCAAGGATTTGCCTACCTTTTACAAATGCATTCTGTGAAGGGGAGATCAAGAAGTCAAGTGCTGGCTGCAGTCTGCGAGCAAGGACTTTAGATAAGATCTTATAAACAGCACCCACAAGGCTAATTGGCCTAAAATCTTTGATATCAACAGCTCCTTTCTTCTTGGGAATCAAGGCAATAAAAGTGGAGTTTATGCTCTTGACAAACCTGCTGCATCGGTGGAATTCCTCAAAGAACTGCAGCATCTCTTCTTTAATAATGCACCAGCAAAACTGGAAGAAAGCTAGAGTCCAACCATGGGGTCCTAGAGCTTTATCACCATTAAGATCCATGAGAGCTTGGTGTATTTCATACTCGGAGAAGGGCTTTTCCATATCCACGGCCGCAGCTCTACTGAGCTGAAAAAAATCCATACCATTTAACTTAGGTCTCCACATAGCAGTTTCAGAAAATAAATTCTGGTAGAAATGCAAAATTTCATGCTTTATGGTTCCTTGATCTTCGATGATTTCCCCATTGACCCTTAGTCTACCAATCCAATTCCTTCTTTTGTTGGCAGAGGCCATTTTGTGAAAGAATTTAGTGTTTCTATCCCCCTCCTTGAGCCATGTAACTCTAGACTTTTGTCTCCAACTAATTTCCTCCATTTGGATCAACTTATTCAATTCCTTGATCTTTCCTTCTCTGTGGTATCTATCCATGTCAGATAAGCCTCCTTCCTCATCTAACACATCAAAACTAGAGATGTCCTTTTCAAGCTGCAGCTTCTGGTTGTCGATTCTTCCAAATACTTCAATATTCCATCTCTTCAAGTCAGCCTTAAGATGTTTCAGCTTTTGCTCCAAGATGAAGCTAGCTGTGCCAAAGAAATTGTAACTCTTCCACCAACCAGCTACCAATTCTTTAAACCTCTCAACTTTCAACCACATATTTTCAAACCTAAAAGGCTTTGGACCCCCTTTTAAAGCTCCTCCATCCAGCAATATAGGGAAGTGATCAGAGGTTATTCTCGGCAGGGCTTTTTGAGCTACCTCAGGGAAAAGATCTTCCCATTCGGTGGACACAAGGAATCTATCAATTCTTGATTTGCTGATGCTGTTGCTCCATGTATACTTACAGCCTTCCAAAGGTAAATCAATGCAACCCAAATCATTTATGAAATCAGAGAACATTTCCATGTATCTGGTTCTTTTCCTTCCATTCCATTTCTCCTCAATGCTTTTAATCAAGTTGAAGTCTCCACCCATGCACCAAGGAACATTCCAGCAGAAAACAGCAGCTCCAACCTCCTCCAAGAACTCATGTTTTTGACTGCCATCCACTGGTCCATAAACACCAGTGAAAGACCAACTCAAATTATCCTCTAATTGAGTAAACAGGCAGGAAATAGAGTAGGAACCTGCCTCTGATTCCAATAAAGACAGCATGCTAGCATTCCACATAATTAAGATTCCTCCGGATGCACCACAAGAGTTAAGAGCTGCCCACTTTGTTCTACCACCCGCCCACAAGGATCTCACTACCAAAGCATCAACCATGTTCAGTTTTGTTTCCAGCAAACATACAATATCAGGTCTCCACTTTTTAATAATGGACTTGATTATAACCCTTTTCTCCATCCCACAACAGCCTCTAACATTCCAACATAGAATTCTTGGCTTCATTGGTAACATAATGCTAGTTGTTCATTATCTTCTTCTTCTCCACATAAAGATTGCAGAGCATCTTTATCATATGAAATGGAACAATGAAGATTTTTGAGTTCTCTTGCACCTTTTTTATAATTACTTTTTTGCTTCCTGCTTTCACTATTTTGCTGGTATGCTCTACTCTTTTCTATGGACCGAAGCAATTCCATTATTTGATCTTCAAAACCCTCACTAGAGATACCCAAAACTTTTTTAAAGGATTTCATTCTATTTAATACCCAGGAGGATATTTTCTCTTGGTCCTTACCACAGTCTTCCAGCAGTAAAGTTTTAGGATTCCAATCTTCTGGATTGCAGCAGTTTAGAGGAGAGCATTCAATAGGCTGTGTCATACTTTCAGGGACTGTGTCTTCATCTGCACCGTTACTTCCCAATATCTCCAAAAAATTTCCCTGTCTCTCAGCTTCCCAATCAGGGTTAGCTGAGAATGGGGAAAGGAAAAGCTTGTCAGAGCTGGGAGGTTTAGTTATTTCTTTGTAGCTTCCCCTCACCTCAGAACCTCTTTTATTATCTGCAATGAATTCCACTGATTGGGGCCGACCTTCATAATTGCCCTCAGAGGGAGCATTAAATCTAGGTACATTGGATGATAACTCATAGTCATTCAAATTACTGAGGATATTAAATTTGTTAAAAGAATCTTGTTTCTCAGAATTTGAAGAGCCAATCCTCGGAATCTTCTTATTGCCATCAACTCTGATCCATTGAACTTTCTCAGCTTTCTTGGGCTGTCTCTTAACCTTCTGCTTCTCATAATTGTAGTATCTATCAACTCTTCGATTTCCATGAAACTGAGCAGACTTTGCTCCAGCAGGATTATCAATCGTCACCTTCTGCTGAACATCCAGTGGTCGGCGACCTCCATTGATGGAGTTAGAGTCAAGCCAGTCCACCCACGGCTTTCTTTCCACCCAAACTGGACAGTCATAAATGGAGTTGCCTACCGAAACTGGAACTGAAGCTGGAATTGATCTGCCATCTCCTTTTACTTTTATTCTCACCCATTTATAATTGGAGGATTCACACCAGCCATCTTCCACACCCAAATAACCTCCACAGAAATTACCTATACTCTGGAAAACCCCCTGATTCCAGAGATAAATAGGCAGACCAACCACCTTAACCCAAACTGAATTTGGCCTCCTTCCTCTTCTGAAACAGCAGCTCCAACTATGCCATACATCAAGCAAAATCTTGCTCCCATCTATAAAATGATCATCCCTAAGAATTTGGGAAGCAATATGCTTAGATGGAAAAATAAAAAGGAAACTATCTTCATCGAGTTCTTTAACAGAAACTCCCCCAGGGAACTTCCAATTTTTCAGAACCCAGGATTGAACTCTAGCAAAATCAGGCTTTGCAGAGTTGAATCTTCCAAAACTTCCTATCAGACATCTGCTCATCTTATGGCTACTCAAAACAGCATCATTAAAGTTGACAAAAATGTGCTGCTCATTAAAAGAGCTGCGAATACTAATTGAATTCCAACCAGGGATGGCAGCAGCCTGTAGATAAGTTCTATCCCTGAATCTCATGCCTAAAGTTTGGGGCATGGATGAGCTAGAGTTGCCTGGGACAACAGGGAATACTAGAGGTTTTTGAGGAAGGAAGGAATCTAAAAAATTTGCAAGAAAATACCAACCTTTCCCTTCGGATAATTCTGGAATCATAAGAAGTCTCCTTCCATAAGGGGCAAATAATCTGAGTTCCAACATTCTACCTAATCCATCGGAAATTAAAGAGCAAACCAGTGTTCTTGCACCTCCTCTGATGCAGCCCAGCTGTCTTTTCCTCCCCTTGATGCCATGATTCTTCCAACATAAACTTTGGAGCCATCTAAGTTCTTCTTCATAAAGAGTGATAACTCGCACATAACCACTTCCTCTTTCTATGAATCTAGTTCTTCCTTTAAACTTAAAATCTTCAACTATTTCAATGGTGACATGATTGACTTGGAAGGATTTCTTGACTAATCCTACCTGCTGGCCAGACCTCCAGCTCACAGGATTTCTGGGGGGGTGCATGTTAGCAAAGGAAGCTAATCACGCACCGAGAGCATTTTCTAGAGAGAGATTGGTGGGGTGGGTTAGAAGCTCTATGGGATTACTTTTTGTCACTAAATTACATAATAGTGACAAATAATTTTGTCGTCACGAAAACTACATCTAGTAACAATTTTATCCCTTGTCATAAAAAGTATATAACAGTGACAAATAATTTCATTGTCACAATAACTATGTCTAGTGACAATCCCTTTCGTCACAAATAATGTGCTTGGTACGTAACAAATATGAGATGCTGTAACAACTATTTTATTGTCACTTCACCTCTTTTTTTTTTTTTGTGACAAGTCTCTTTGTTACTATAAGTAATTTGTAATTTTACAATTAAATTTCATCATTTAAAATTTTCAAGTTACTTCTACCTAGTAAATAACTTTCAATAAAGAAATTAAAGTAAATGAAATGCATATGCTACATAAAAATTTAAAAATATCCAATACATAAATTTGTCTTAATAATGGCCAATAAAAGATTTTACAGTATTCTAATGATGTTCGTCTCTAGTGTACTACAATTAGTGATTAAGACATAATAGAAAATATTAGTAACTAATAGAAAATATTAGTAACTAAATATCCTAAAGTAGCCAAAAGCAGCTCCGAACCATCAATATTATCAAGTATCCTATATAAAAATTAACCTACAAAGGAAAAAATAAGTATTCAAAATGTTTTATATTTAGTATGCCCAATTCGAACATAAGCGAAATTACAATTTTTCAAATTAGAAAACAAAAAAATAGACTTAACTCTTACACAATTTGAATCTACAACGTCACCCTAACTTGCATATACTTTTACCATTTCTTTTTCACTATTTTCTTTCTCAACAAATAATGGAGCAATGTTTTGAACAATGTAGCCACAATAATTGGCAACGTCTCTTGCATTGTCTCCCTCAACCCTTAATATGTCATCAGGGACGTATACGTCTAACTTTTCATTTCTAGTCTTCATATCAACTTTCATACATTTGTATTTCCCTTTGACACGTTTCTCCGGTTCAATACAAGAGGCTGTATATATATATATATATAAAACTGCACATTATGAAAAAAATAAAAAAATGCATAAAATAAAATAAAAAATACTGCACAAAAAATACAACCAAAAAACTGTACAATATGAAAAAAAAAAAAAAAAACTGCATAATATCAAAAGAAATAAAAACTGCAGATTATAAATAAAAATTAAAAACTACACATTATAAATAAAAAATAAAAAATAAAAGTGCACAATAGATTTGGCTGAGACAAGTAGCCAATTTTGCACTAGCAAGAGAAAAACATGACAAGGTTTTAGCTTTTCTACCTTACAAATAGAGGATCTTGTATGCTCATAAGCCCCACATCATTAGCTGGCCTTGACGGTATGTGTTTTGTGTGTTTAGTTTTTTAGAGCACAACAACATATAATGAATCCTAATCTCAGGGAATTAACCTGCACAATCACGCAAAGATATAAAATAACTTGTGCAAATATTGGCACTGGGGTGCCCTAACCGGGGGTTGAACCCCACATGACTGATTCAAAACAATGGTCATCTCCCTTTTTCTTTTTAAGACAACCAAAATTATTAAAAATTTCACTCCTCCACATAACTGATTTAGGTGACATCATCAAGATAATTGTGCTTCCAACTAAACTCGGTAGGTCACTTGAGGTTCCCATCAAGGATTCTTGGTGAGATTAATGAAACCAAACCTTGACTTGTAAATACCTTAATAAGCTAACCAAGCTACTTGAACCAAGAATCAAAATTTAACCAAAGACATATGAGTGAAGCTAGACCTTCACCCCGCAACGTTTTTTTTTTTTAGATAGGCTTTGGGAATTGCTAGGGCTCAACTAGTTCTAAGACAAACCTATTACCAGAACAACATAATAAGCTCACATTGTCACAAGTGAAAGCAAAAGAGACCCAATAGTGCTAAAGTGCTGCTACATCTCATGTTCCAAAAATGTATAACTTATGTTGGATTGGTTCTCAATTATCTGTGCACCCAAAAGTAGCAAATTTTGACTGGAGTTTGAGCTAAACCAACAATATTATTCAACTACTTTTGTGATACAAAGACAAACATAAAATCCAAGATCAAGAAGTTCATACATCTGATTAAAATGCTAAATCGCGAAAAACTATTTTCACGATAAAGCACTCCTGGATTTAACAATTATGCCATAGCTAGGAAAAAAAATAAAGCTTGGTTGCATGAAATTTGAAACCATATGGCTTTTTTCGTTTTTAAATTATGTTCTTACTCCATTTTCTTTACTAAGATGGGGTGCTGTTGCCAAAAAGGCAAACAATGACATTGCGACGTCACCAACATTCAAAATAACAACAATAATATATTTAAGCACATATTAAAAAAAATTTACCAGTACAAAGAAAATAGAAGAGAGGCACCATTATACCTATGCCATAGCACAAAATTAAATCAGAATTATTATTATTTTTATGATAAAGGCAGGGAGAGTTGGATTCTTTAAGGTAACCTACAGGCTCAAAAAAATTTGCTTGCATGGGAGGTCTATTAGGATTAAGTATCACTCGTGTCTTCCACACTTGAAAAGCTCCATCCTTGGATAAAGTGACTAGTAACCACAACTTTGACAGTGAGGCAACTGATGTAATTGGTTTGGAACCCACTTGAGTACAGGTACAGCACAAAAGTTGAACCATCAGAACTTAACAACAAAGATATGAATTATAATATAAATTATGAGATGCATTTTTTTTTTTTTTTTTTGTGGTTGTTTAGGTTGGGGGGTGTGTGTATGTGTTTGGGTGTGTGTGAGGGGATTGGAGAAGAAATATAGTCTCATCTGTACAGCGAGATGTCATTTAAGATAAGACAATCCAACAGCAACAGTATTAAAGGATGCACACGCTCATTTGCCTAGATTGGACATAGCACAAAGGATTCAAAATTGGTACTTAAGGTTTGGGGTGACAATATTCATGAACCACTATCAATGTTGATACTTTTACCATTTTGTTTTCATGCTCACAATTCCCAGCTACATTGCTATTGCACAAATGTGACAACAGTGCATTGGTGGCACTACAATTACATAACATGACTGCTTCACTAGAAATGTGCATCAACCCATAAACCTTATCCAAATTGCATCGCAACTGCCATCACTAAACAATCTACCACAACCACCCACATCACTTTGCACAGCACCACAAACCAGCTATTAAAAGGGAAATCATAAACTGTATATATATTTGAATGTGAATTAATGGAAAGGGGAAATGTCAACAAGAAAGATAAAAATTGAAATATCAGGTTGATTGTTATGTTTTTCAATGCAAATTACAATAGATCCTTCCTATCAGTAGAAGAACAGTCAGGCATATATAGGGGAATACGCAGAGAAAATTAGTCATTCAAGAAATCAAACACCTTGCAAGAGAAACATTAATGAATAAATATGAATTCTAAAATTTGGGGGAGAAGTTACCTTTGAGCGGTATGAGACCCTTTTGAATCTGGGGGCAATATTGGGTATAACCTATGAACCCACAAACACTATTTGTGAAGAAAAGAACACCGGGTATGCCCATTTCTTTAGCAACCCTGAGAGCGAACCCCATGGCCCCATCAAGAACTATGCAGCTCAGCGGAGGGACTTCTGGGGACGCCTTGCGGTTGATTCCAGCGACCAACTCTCTCAAGGGACCTAAGTAGTTCTTCCTGGTGGAGTTACAGAGGGCCGGGATGCCTTGGGTGGCGTCAGCCATCGGTGACATAGGGAGGTCGCTGAGAATCGTCACGAAGAGGAAGGAGCAGCGGTTGTCGAGGGCGGTGGAGCCCTAAGAATTAAAGATGCGCCGATGGTTGAAGTGTGTGGATGAAGGTGATGTGGAAGCCCCGATGGTGAAGAAGCTTTGCCAGTGTAAGCATTGGGGTTATGCGACCTTACGCTGGGAATGGGATGCACACTGCGTGTGACCTAAGGTCCTCTATTTTAGCCCTAGGTTTTCTGCCTATTGATGAAGACGACTAATGGAAAGGACCAATGGGGGAGGGAAAGCAAAGGAAGTGGGGGACTGCAGTAGCGAAACCACTGCTGCCACAATAGTAAGACAAACGGCAATGTTTTGCCATCCGGAAAAACATATCAAAATGGAGTGTAAAGCGTGCAAACGCAATATATATATATATATATATGAGACAGTAGAGCGCAAAAATCTGAAAAATCTAACAGGTGCTTTGGGGGTTTTGTGCGATCGAAAAGCGGTTAGACCAGCGCTGTTATATGGAGCAGAGTGTTGGGCAGTAAAGCATAATCATGATCAGAAGATGGCAGTTGCGGAAATAAGAATGCTAAGGTGGATGTACAGGATTATAAGGAAAGATAGGATTAGGAACAAGAAGATTAGGGGCAAAGTAGAAATAGCACCGATTGAAGATAATATGAGAGAAAACCGATTAAAATGGTTTGGCCATGTTAGAAGGCGTCCAGCAGAGGCACCTGTTAGAAGGTGTGAAAGTATGGAGATTGCCAGGAGTAGGAGAGGGAAGACCCAAGAGAAGCTGGAAAGAAACCATTAAATATGACCTGACCCACCTAGATTTATCGGATGACATGCCCCTAAATAGATCTAATTGGCGTCGACAAATCCAGATAGCCAACCCCACCTAGTGGGAAAAGGCTTGGTTTGGTTTGGTTTGGTTAGTAGAGCGCAAAAAAAAAAAAAACACGTTTTGCTTAACATTTTTTATTTTTTGTATTTTGATATTTTCTTTTTTTTGTGTTAAAACACTAAAAATGACTTTTATCATTTTTTTATTTTATGTGTAAATTCATTTTATATTTTTTAAAACAAATTTTAAAAATACAAGTAACTAAATATGTTTTATTTTAAGTGTTTTATGTTTTTAAAATCCCAAAGCATGAAAAAGCAGAAAACACAATTACCTTAACATTTTTCATTTTTTGTATTTTGAGATTTTCTTTATTTTGCATTAAAAAAGCTCAAAATGACTTTTATCATTTTTTATTTTATGTGTAAATTCATTTTATATTTTTTAAAACAAATTTTAAAAATACAAGTAACTAAATATGTTTTATTTTAAGTGTTTTATGTTTTTAAAATCCCAAAACATGAAAAAGCAGAAAACACATTTAGCTTAACATTTTTTATTTTTCGTATTTTGAGATTTTTTTTATTTTGTATTAAAAAAGCTCAAAATGACTTTTTGAAATTTTTTATTTTATATGTAAATCAATTTTCTATTCTCTAAAACAAATTTTGATAACACAAGTAACAAAATGCGTTTTGAGTTGTTTCCATTATTTAAAAAAAACACAAAATGAAAAATAAACTCAAAAATAAAAAATTTAAACATTGATGGGTAAAAATGTTAAATTAACAAAAAATAAAAAAATAATGACTAAAAAGTTAAGTTCAAAATTTAAACATTGAAGGGTAAAAATGTTAAATTAAGAAAAAAAAAAAAACTAACTACTAAAAAGTTGAGTGCAATTTGGTATACTTGTTTTGAGTTCATTTTTCATTTTGTGTTTTTTAAAATAAGGAAAACAGCTCAAAACACATTTAGTTACTTGTATTTTCAAAATTTATTTTAAAAAATATAAAATGAATTTACAGAAAAAATAAAAAATGATAAAAAGTCATTTTGAGTGTTTTAACGCAAAATAAAAAAAATATCAAAATATGAAAAATAAAAAATGTTAAGCAAAATGTGTTTTTTTTTTTTTTTTTTGCGCTCTACCGTCTTAGATATATATATATATTGCGTTTACATGCTTTACACTCCGCTTCGGTTTGTTTTTCCGGATGGCAAAACATTGCCGTTCGTCTTGCTGCTGCGGCAGCAGTGATTTCATTACTGTAGCCCTCCCGCTTCGAAAGCAAATCAATCACTGGGCATGCAAAAATTGTTTCTAAAATTTCGGGTTTTAGCTCCCATGAGTTTGGTACGGAATAATTTTTATCTTATTTTTTATTTCAATTTTTTATCTCACTTTTTTCTGGAGATTAAAATTATCTCTTAATCTTTTATCTGACTGTTTTTTAAGAGATGATTTTCCTTACTCTTTTATCTCGATTTTTTTCTAGATATGGTTTTCACTTATTTTTTCTTTTAAAAAACACACAATATATATAAAATACAATCACGATTTTAATAAAATTGAGACAAAAAGTGTTAAAAGTAACTTTTTATCTCAATTTTTTAATTAAACTAAGATAAAAAATTTAACTGACAAATCTTTATCATGCTTTTTTGAAACCGTGATCTTTGTGAATTTCCAACTGTAGTCTTTATTAATTATTGTAGTGGTGAACAAATTGAGAGTGGAGAAAGTAGGGGTTTACTTTAGTTTGAAAATTTTAATTTATAAAATTAATTAATTTTCAAATAATTATTTGTAATATTTTATTCTTAATGTCAATAAAATTTGTCACTAAATATTTTCAATGACCAAAAATAAAATTTTCTATAAAAAAAAAAATTTAATTGTGCCAAAACAATAAATTTTTTGGTGCCAAGTTTTTATATCTTTTAGTAACAAGATTCAGTAACAATAAAATACTTTTGTCACTGAATATTAATATTTTAGTGACAATAAAATATCCTTGCCACAAATATTAATGTTTCAGTGACAATTTATATTACTTGTCACAAAAATAATCTTAAAATTCATCATATTAAATTTATTATTGAAATCAATTTAAATTAATAATAATTAAGAAATTATTTAATTTAATAATTATTATTTAATTTAATTTAACTTAAAATAATTATTTAAATTAATTTAATTATATTATTTATTTTTAAATTAAATTAAATAACTTTTCAATTATATTATTTATTAAAAATAATTTAATTTAACAAAATATTTGAATAAAATAACTTATTTTAATGTGATGCCATAAAAATGAACAAAAGTGTTAAACTTGACAAAATGTTTATAACAAAAAAAATAAAAACATATTTTTTTTTGTTTAAGTTTTCATTTTCTTGGAAACAAAAAAACATAGATTTAACGAATATATTATTATTGCTTATTTTCAAAAATCTGTAAATATAAAAAAAGAAACAGTAAATATAAATATTATGAAACGTGACCTTAATAATTATTTGTAAAATTTTATTTATGTGACAATAAAATTTGTCATTAAATATTTTCAGTGACGAAAAATAAATTTTGTCACAATAAAAAAATTTTGATTCCACCAAAAGAGTAAATAATTTGGCGCCAATTTTTTTTATAACTTTTAGCACCGAGATTTAGTAACAATAAAATATTCTCGTCACTGAATATTAACGTTTCAGTGACAATTTATATTACTTGTCACAAAAATAATCTAAAAATATATCATATTAAATTTATTATCAAAATCAATTCAAATTAATAATAATTAAGAAATTATTTAATTTAATTTAACTTAAAATAATTGTTTATTTTTAAATTAATTAAATTAAATAACTTTTCAATTATATTATTTATTAAAAATAATTTTAATTTAACAAAATATTTGAATAAAATAACTTTTTTTAATGTGATACCATAAAAATGAGCAAAAGTGTTAAAATTGACAAAATGTTTATAACAAAAAATAAATAAAAACACTTTTTTTGTTTAAGTTTTCATTTTTTTGGAAACAAAAAGAATATAGATTTAATGAATATATTTTTATTGCTTATTTTCAAAAATCTGTAAATATAAAAAAGAAATAGTAAATATAAATATTATGAAACGTGAACTTAATAATTATTTGTAAAATTTTACTCATTTGACAATAAAATTTGTCACTAAATATTTTTAGTGATGAAAAATAAATTTTGTCACAATAAAAAAATTTTAATTCCACCAAAAGAGTAAATTTTTTGGCGCCAAATTTTTTATAACTTTTAGTGCCGAGATTTAGTGACAATAAATAACATTATCACTGAATATTAATGTTTCAGTGATA
Source organism: Vitellaria paradoxa (assembly GCA_019916065.1). Lineage (NCBI taxonomy): Eukaryota > Viridiplantae > Streptophyta > Magnoliopsida > Ericales > Sapotaceae > Vitellaria > Vitellaria paradoxa. The sequence goes on along the minus strand of CM034233.1, from coordinate 41,767,839 downwards.
ATAAAATATTTTTGTCACTAAATATTAACGTTTCAGTGACAATTTATATTACTTGTTACAAAATTAATCTTAAAATGTATTTTCAGTGACAACAAAAAATTTTGTCACTAAAAATCATATATTTATAACATTATTTTTTATTATCACAAAAAACTTGTCACTATAGCTCTCCTTTCTTGTAGTGAGTATTTCAGTTACCTTGAATTCAAAACCCAGAGTTCACCTATCCTACTGAGCGTACCCCACCATTTCCCATCTTAGTTTTAGAGATTCTATTAGAGGACCAGGAGTGGACTGGGGAGCATAGAAAGCCAGTGTCAGCACTTAACTATAAATATTGGGCACTTCACATGTTTTCGTGCACAAACCTGTTGCCCCAGAATAGGAACTCAGATTGTACTCCCCTTAGGGCTCGTCTGATTTATACTATAAGGACAGGGATGACCATTGATTTGCCCTCATACATCTGGCACCAAGTGGTATATGCCTGTAAGCATCTAAGAGCCTTAGCTGCCTTACCTTTTGGAGGGGCCCTTACAGAGATATTCAGAAGAAAAGAGGCCCACATCACGGATGATATGCCCATAGTCTCAGGATTACAACCTTTTAACATCACATTTTACTCCAAATCCTAAGGTTTAATATCAAAGAAGAGTCAGAGGAAGACAGAAGAGTCAGAGGAGGAGAGTGGACCATCCGCCTTAGAGAAGCCAGAGGAGGATGAGCAGGAGGTTACTATTATAGAGTTAGCTGCTCAGATTAAAGCTTTGGTTGAGCGTATTAGTCACCTGGAGCAAAACCAGGAAGATGACCACCAACTCCTACTGCACATTCATCAGACCCAGCAGACCTAGAGTCACCTTCTGCAGAGCATTTTGGATCACATCAGAGAGTCCCATCCACCTCCACCTCCTCAGTGATTGGATACTTATTTTCTTTTCTTTTTAAGAGTTTAGGATTTAGTTTCGTTGCTTCATTTGATAGTCCTAAAACTCTGTACTTAATTTTAGTATTTTAGATTGATGTATAAAGATCTTGACTATTTTGATTTGATACTTTAGTGTTTCTTAATTGCTTTTGCTTTTTATTTTATGTTTGTTATCTTTCTTAACTTCCTTCTATCTCTATCTGTGTGAATGTTGTTATTGCCTTATGTTGGGATGAATTATTATCTATGTTCTTAAGTTTTATTTCTATATTCTTTGTAAGAACAGGTACATTATGTCTAGTTCTAACGAAGATAAACATAATCAGAAGGAAAATACTAAGACTTTAATTGGTAGAAAACGTAAGTGAGAAGTCACACTTTATATGTCCAGTGAAGGGAGCGACTCAGAGAGTTTAGAGGTTGATTTGGACACATGGGCTGATGAGTGTTTCCTAGAGAGTAACTCATTGCCTTTGCCACTAATTTTTCCTCCCCTTGTTCACATAACACCCTACCAATTCCTCAAGTGGCAAGGGCGGGATGAAATTGACCTTGAACTCCTTTTACAAATGGAATGGGCTGAAATCAATATATCTGCTGAGTGGTCTGACGCACCTACTTACAACACTAACACTAAAACCAAAGTAGGATCTGAGAAGAGTCAACCTTTTGATTACCAAGATATGCCACCATGGGAAGACATCCCTGACACTACTAGTACTGACACTGAGAATGAGTCTGATGAGGGCTATAACACTAACGCTAAGTCTAGGAAAAGCAATGACAGTTCCAGCGAGTCAGACCAGGATGATGATTTTGGGATTTCATTGCAATCTGTTTTTGAGTTTTGCAATGCATTAGCTCAATTTGAAGCCAACATGAGGTAATTCTTAATCCCTTATTTTCATTTCTTTTATGCTAATTTTATTATTTTGTTTTTATTTATGTTGTTTCATTAATGTCATTAGTCACCTGCACCTAAGTTGGGGGGAACTATGACATATGCACACCACATCTTTACCTTACCTTTTCACCATTGTTCCTTTCCACACATTGGGGACAAGGTGCATCTTAAGTTGGAGGGTGGTCATGTGTTTATGTTACCCATGGAACATTAGTGACTAGTGAATGTTTTAGGATTTAAACCAAGGATGGCATGATTCATGTAAACAACAAATGATTTGATTTCAATTTTGAATGGGGAACTTAATTTAAAAATTGATTATGAAATTTTCTAATGTGTTGCAAACTTGTCACTTAAAATCATTGAGTTGAAAATGTGTCAAGGATTGGAATTGATAAGATTTAGTCACTCAAATATGCCAAGACATAGGTGGAGACTTGAAACCTTACGTTATGTGAGCTTTTGAGCCTAACCTTTTGTTCTTGAGGTTTTTATACTAATCTTTTTAAATTCTTTCATCTCACTTTCTTTGAATAGCTTCATTACATTAACTTGCTTTGGTATTAAATGCACAAGACGCTATTTATTGATTTACATGTGTAGATTAGTGCTTCTGATAAAGTGTTATTAACCTGGAGAGTGATATTAGTCTCTCATTTTTTATATTTGAGGGCCTGAAATTTCCTTTGACTTACATAACCCTTGGAGCCATTTTGAAACCTTTAAACAAACGAAATAATAAATAAAATTTTTCTTTTTTGTTTAGCCACATATATGACCCTTTTAACCTTAGATTTATAGGTAAACCAAGCCTAGCACGTCTTGGGAGTTTGGTGTAATTTTATAAAGGTTAACAAAAGGGGAATTTGTGATGGAAGTTATGTTATTAAAAACAAAAAAAAAAAAGAGGGGAGGGATCTATTACTTCAAAGTTTATTATTAATCCCACTGGAAAAAAAGAAGAAAAAAAATATAGAAAGAGAAAATTGATTGGGCTTCATTGTTGGGTTCTTAAGAAGTATAAAAAGGAAAAGTTAGGGGAGGCAATATTGCACTACACTATCCTTAGACATGCACTTTGATTTTTCCTATCCTTTATTTGTCTAACCAATACCCCTTTGGCCAAGTTACAACCTAGTAAAGACCTAATGGACTTTAGGTGAAAGACACTTAGAAGGGCATTAATTTATTTCATGTGATTGATGGTAGTTGTCTTGTAAAGCATTAATACATTCCATTCATGAAGCTATAACACTCTATGCTTAAATTCTTTCACTCACTTTTTGATTGGGTTCATTACATTTAGTTGATATTGCAATCTTGCATGAACCATGGGAGCAACCCCTCTTGAGTGACTTTATTCTAATTGTGTGAATAAGTTGGTGAGATTTAAAGTCGAGACCGCAGTCTTTTGAGTATGGTTGATGACTATTTTGATTGAATGATATGAATTGACATGTTTGAGATGAAATGATTGAAAAGTAGCCGAGTTAAATACACATTGGGAGATTTTATATGACGTTTTAAAATTTTGTTACCTAATTCATATTGAACTTAAATCAGGAGTTGTTAAAATGATATTTACCATCCATTGGAATAGCTTAGGAATTTTGTGGGTAGATTCACTGCAAACCCTCACGAGACCTTACTTATCCACTAAGGGGAACCTAGGGGTTTAAAGGACTTGCTACACGTAACTAAGTGTAGCCGTTTTTCCAATGAAAAGAGAAATAGGATAATAGTTTCATTTCATTTTAATAAAGGGCATTGCTAGGGACTAGCAACACTCAAGTTGGGGGGTGTGATTACACTTGAAAAGTATAATTACAAACTCCACATATTGACATTCATTGATGCATTTAAGTAATTAACTTTGGAGTTTTATCATTATTTTATTACTTATAGTGTTTATTTTCTTAATTGTAGGGAAAAGGGTGAGATAACTGAGATTAGTAGCGATGAAAGTGGCCTAGAGGATGAAGGGAATGTTGTCGTCCAAACACCACCTAGGATGGTCCAGACTAGATCAAAGACCCAGCATGGAGGAGGAAGCAAAACCTAAAGAATCAAGGTTTTGTGGTCCGAACCCCCAGTTAGGTGGTTCGGACCAAAGTGTGTGGGCACGTGATTTTAAATCAACTTTTTTAGGGTTTCTTACTAGCACCTATATATATTATGATATATGGCCGAAACAAAGGATCTACCTCACCTTTTGTTTTACATACTTTTGAGAGTTTTAGAGAGTTTTATTGTTCATGGAATGCTTTTAAGGATTTTTGGAGTTTGCGTAGGATTGCTTACAGCAGTGATTATTCATTACAACATTTTGGATTCAATAATAAAGTACATTTTTTTTCGATTCTCTATTTAATAATATTGTTTCTTCGTTTTATTCATTAGATTCATAAGATATGTGTTTGATGATTGATTTCGTTTCGTTTAAAAGCATGTTAGCATAAACCTTAGTTTCTTGATCCAACGAATGAAGGAAGGGTCAGTTACTACAATCAATGGGATGTGCGTAGACCTTTCACATGGTTTGCGAAAACTCATGTGTAGGGATCTACAAATTTCAAATCTAATTTAGTTTGTTTCAAGAGCTTTCGAAAACAAAAGTCTTTAACAAAATTCTCTGAAATCACTAGTAAAGATTTTTGGAATACAACTTGCTTAATATTTTTTAACAAACCCTAAATTAGATTTGAACCCAAGTGTTTTCATAGAAAATCTTTCCGGTTTTATAATCCTAAACGTGATTTTAAAACTGAGTATTGGGAGATTAGAAACACTAACAAAGACATCTTTCTAATCTACTATTCCTTTTATGTGAACTTTGGATTGTAGTATTTAACACATCCCATTGTGAAGTAGTAAACTACCCGGAATTGAAAGTTGGATCAAGAATCATTTAAATATTGTGATTGTTAGTTAATTTAATTCTTGAGTTTATTAAATTGATTGAATTGAAGTTTTAGATTAGGTTATTTCATGCACTTTATGCTTTAATTGAATTTACTTAGTTAATGCTTTAATTTCATTAATAACAAAAAACAAAACTTTATTTCCTGAATTCTTTTAATTAATTGTTAGTTTGTTTTTTAGTTTTAATTTTAAATTTATGAAAACCCTAGAATTTAGTGCTTATTAAACCTTAACCTCTCCTTTGATTTAAGTTTAGAATTTCCATTATAACCTAAAAACTGAAAAACTTAGGTTCCCTGTGGATTCGACATTGGACTCACCGAGTTAAAACTACACTGCACAGCCTTGCACTGGGGGGTTGATTTAGACGCACTTTCTAGATGCGGTCAATAGTCTTGGGACACATAGTCTCATCCAAAGGGGTAGAGGTTGATAAGGCGAAAATTGAACTCATAGAGAAATTATCTACTCCAACTTGTGTCAAGGATGTAAAATCTTTTCTTGGACATGCTGGATTCTATCATAGGTTCATCCAATCCTTTAGCTCCATAGTTCGTCCCTTGTGTGCCTTACTTTCTAAGGATGTTCCATTTATTTGGACGTTTGAGTGTCAAAGGGCTTTTGATCTATTAAAGACCATGCTTACCACCGCACCCATAATTCAAAGCTCAGATTGGTCCTTGCCATTTGAACTTATGTGTGACGTAAGTGACCATGCAGTAGGGGTTATTTTGGGGTAAAGGAAAGAGGGCAAGCCTTATGTCATTTACTATGCTAGTAAGACCCTTAATGAAACGCAATTAAGCTACACTACGACTGAGAAGGAGTTGCTAGCAGTAGTATTTGCCCTTGACAAGTTTAGGCCTTATTTCGTAGGGTCCCACGTTATAGTGTTCACAGACCATGCAGCCTTGAAATATCTTCTTTCAAAATAAGAGGCCTAACCCTGCCTTACTAGGTGGATTCTGCTTATACAAGAGCTTGACTTGGAAATCAAGGATAAGAAGCGAGTAGAAAATGTGGTGGCTGATCATTTGTCTAGGTTGCCATCCCATATGTCTGACCATAGTGACCTACCAATAGATGAGCATTTTCCAGATGAACATATTATGTATGTGAGCTCCACATCCCAGGACTATTCCCCTTGGTATTCGAAACTGCCAACTTTTTGGTGACGGGCCTTATGCCTTCACATTGGACTAAGATTGATAGAAGGAAATTTCTACGCAATGTGTTTAATTTCTTTTGGGATGAGCCATACCTCTACAAGTATTGCCTGGATCAAATTGTTAGACGTTGCATCCCCGAGACTGAGATTCCTAGTGCTATTGATTTTTGTCATTCTCTAGCATGTGGAGGTCATTTTTCCTCAAAGAAAAAATAGCCACTAAGATTCTTCAAAGCAGATTTTATTAGCCTTCATTATTTAGGGATGTCCATCATTATTGCCTTAGATGTGATCGGTGTCAAAGACTAGGAGCCCTTACTAAGCGAAACAAGATGCCTCAAAACCCCATAATCATTTTAGAGATTTTTGATTGTCGGGGCATTGATTTCATAGGGCCATTCCCTAAGTCATTTGGATTTGAGTTCATTCTTGCGGCTATTAACTATGTCTCTAAGTGGGTGGAAGCCATTACAACTCACACCAATGATCATCAGGTGGTGGTCAAGTTCTTAAAGGAGTATATATTCTCACGCTTTGGGATGCCTCGAGCCATTATTAGTGATGGAGGCAAGCATTTTTGCAACAGGCCCATTGATGTCTTATTGCATAATTATGGTGTGACACATAAGGTGGGTACCTCATACCACCCACAAAATAGTGGCCAAATAGAGTTGGTGAATAGGGAGATTAAGGGCATACTTGAGAAGACTATCAACCCCACATGCAAGAATTGGTCTTTACGTCTCATTGATGCCTTATGGGCGTATCAGATGGCATACAAGACCATTTTAGGTATATCTCCTTACCGACTTGTCTTTGGTAAGGCTTACCATCTGCCTGTTGAGACGGAGCATAGGGCCTACTGGGCAATTCGACAGTTTAATGAAATTTTGGATGATGCCGGTGTTCTCCGGAAGTTATAATTAAATGAACTTGAAGAATTATGTAATGATGCTTTCAAGAACACAAAGATCGCCAAGGCTAAATGAACGACTTGCATGACAAGCACATTTCTAGGAAGTTTTTCACGTAGGCCAGAAAGTCTTAATGTACAACTCTTGGTTACACTTCTTCCCGGGCAAGCTTCGATCAAGATGGTCTGGTCCGTTCATCATCACCTCAATCTCAGAGCATGGTGTGTGCGAAGTTCACAATCCACGTAATGATACCACTTTCAAGGTGAATGGCCATCGTCTCAAACCATATTTGGATAACTTTGTGGCTGAAATTGAGACGTGGGAGCTCTCTAACCCTCCACCCTTTCATTGAAGTACATGCACAAATTCTTGTATAATATTAGTGTAGGAGTTTTCATTTTCTGTTTTTTTTTTTTTTTAGACTTAGTTTTAGGAGTAAGTTTCTTCTTGTTCTTTTTCTTTTACTATATTTCCTTTATTTCCATGTATTAACATTCTTTTCCTTCTTCAATTTTTTTTCTCTATTTTTTTCTTTTTATCTCATATTCTGCTTTTTAGGTTTTTGGTTAGTTAATTAATAAAGCAGCTTCGAGGTAATATCCACCCTCTTCACATTCTGTTTCTCTATTTTGAAGATTACACTTTCGTATATTTCGCTGATGCTACTAGAGTGTTGTAAAAACTAGGTTGGGGGGTGTTTTATTGCTTAAGGGCTATATTGGGGTGCATGCTTAGCTTATGTGTTATATATTGGTTAATCTTTATGCTCATATCATCATCATGCTCACTTTGCACACTACGGACCCACATAAGCGTCATAGTTCTCACATTGAGGATAATATTTAGTTCAGGTTGGGGGTAGAGTTCATATGATGACTTTTGTACTAAAAATTACAAAATTTTAAAATTTTTGAGTATTTTAAGCTTGTATACATGATTTTAGCACATTTGCACCTGCATGTTAGCCTTTTTGGTTTGGTTGATTATGAAACTGAGTGAGAGAATGATAAGTGAGTCTTGTTCAAGATTTAATAAGAAACTTAGTTCAAGTTGAGTGTGTTATGACCTTGTGCATTTTTGTGACTATTATGGAAAAGAGCTTATGTGCTTAGGAGTAGATTTTGTTTAACATTGGTTAATTGAGTATTCTTGGACTAGGTGGGCACTTATACCCATTAATGGTAAGCTTTTGAGCCTATTATTCTTTTCTTGAGGGGTTGGACATAATTACAGCTCTTTATTCTTCACTTTGGTTTTCAATGCACCAATTATATCACACACACTTGCATAAGTATTCACTTGGCACAGTATGAGTTGTTAAAAGCTTTGAACATGATGCTAGGCCCTCTTTGCTATTTTGGGACTTCTTGTCCTTTTTTAGTTATGAATTACCCTAGGAACTAACTTGAAGCCTTTTAATAAAGTATGTGATATATATATATATATATATTTTTTTTTCATTGGTTCCGACCTCATATACTATCCCATTACCTTATTCACACTCTTTAAGCCTTACTCTCATATGTCTTGGGTTATGAAAGTGTCTCAATGTCAGTGATGTGAACTGGGGTTGGGAATGGAAACTTTTGAGAGCATATTGAGAGGAAATATTGGGTTGAGAATTCAGGTGATGTATATTTTATTATTTCAAAAAAACAAAAAACAAAAAAACAAAAAAAAAAAGAAACAAAGAAAAAATGAGAAGAAAAAAGAAAAAAAATTTGTCATTCCTTTTGTTTATGAAACTGTGGGACTTGTACATTATTTGCAATATTTGCAATTGTCCCAAGGGTAGTATTTAGTATGAATAAGCTTTTTGTTGGGATCCTTATGGGGGTTGGAAAGGAAACGGGTAAAGTGGGATTTGTGTGCACTTGAACATTTTTATCCCAATACATGTGCTTTGATTTCCATATCTTCCATTGTTAATCACTACCTCTGGCCAGGTTACAACCGAAATAAAGAACTAGTGGATTCTAAGCAAACAACTCTTGTATTGTGCATGTAATGGTCTTGTGTAGGTTGTGTGGTGTGACCTCTTGCACATACATTAGAACATTATCATGAGCTATTTACTATGAACTTCAATTCAGTTCACTCACTTATTTGTCAGGTTATGTGCAACTAGGATATCATTATATGCTAATAGGTATGTGTGAACCCTTGATGAGCAAATTTCTTTCTATGAGTGGTACCCTGTGAGTATTTGAAGTCAAAACCTAGTTCCGTTTATGCTCTTGCAACCTTGTTGAATGAATGAAACAACTTTGTACACATGTGCTTCCTACTTTGATAGTCCATGCATTTATGCTTAGCACGTGGGAAACACATGATATTTAGGTTATGTGACTTGTTGGGCTTGAGCTTGAATTCATTTTTTATCTTAATCACTCTTGGACATATTGAGACCATTCCATAGATGTTTATGGGTAGCATCACTTCAAACACTCACGAGACCTTACTCGTCCACTATGGGGAACCTAGGGGTTTAAAGGGCTTCCTCACGTGCTAAGTGTGGCCGTGTGTTTCCTACAAAATCGAACATTACCTTAGTTTTTATTTTGTTTTGTTTGATTTGAATAAGAGCTTACATCTTGTGGGTGTCCTTACACTTGTTTTTTGTACCCCATGGTTTAATTGCATGCATTACTAGGGACTAGCAATGTTTAGGTTGGGGGGTGTGATTAGTATGCATTATTGCACAATTCTATATCTATTGAGCATGCTAATTATGCAATTTTGCTTGTTATTGGAAATGTGTTAACTTAATTATCTCATTTTTCCATGCATTCTTGTTGTTTGTGTGTTTCAGGTGATATAATTCGGTGTTTTAGCCCTAAATAATAGTAAGCGTGCATGTGAGAAGAAGCCAAAGAAAGCCCGAGTAAAGAAGTGCAAGAATAGGCTTTGGTATCTTTTGGGACATTTCTCTTTTTCTCTTTTGGGGCATTTCGCCGAACACTTGGCACACAGGGAAAAAACAACTTAAAGACAAAAAGGCCGGCATGTCCAATGACTTTCAGGACTTCCTCAATGTCCCAAGAGCCATCCCAAGGAATATGATCAGTTACCATGGTTGCCAAGGAGAAAGAAATGGTTCAAAGTTCAAGATGTTGAAGTGGTGTGCAGTTGAAGTTCCAGCTTAACACATTGTCAGTTTTTTAACTATAACTTTTTGCTCACAACTGCGATTGACCTGATTCTTTTTAGGTTGGAAAAAAGACTCAAAGGGCTACAATTTTTTTAACAAAAGCCTGAATCCATTGTCTTCAAGGTCAAAATCGCATTGGAAGTTTAGGACAGAAAGCTATCAGAAGCAAAACACGAAACGAAGATGAAGGACACTATGGTCCGGACCATAGAGGGTTGATTTGTCCAGATAAATTATATTTTTAGGGTTTTTCATCTCCACTATATATAAGAAACTTATACAGCCGTTCAGGAGAGTTCGAGGGTTATTTTCTTGAGAGTTTTCTTTGAGTTTTTAGAGATTTACACTATGCTTTTACGCATTCGATTTGTTTGACATGTTGTAAGAAGATTTCGCTTTTCGTTTACATTTAAGTGACTTGTTCTTCAATATTTTCAATTAAAAGTTTTTCATTTCGAGTTTTCTTCTTTTGTTTATACTTCATATTTGTTTCATGACTCTTGCACGTAGTTGGTTTTTATTTCTTTTCATCTTAAAAAGTTCGAATGGATGTTTATTATTCTTCACATAGTTTCATTTATAGTTTAAATATACTAGGCTAAATCTATCTTGATTTCAATCTAGGAACATAATGGAAAAGAAGAAGATAGAATCAAATATAATGTTTTTAAAGGTGATATATTTTTAAACGAATTGTAAAACTTGTTGGGTCTAGGTTTAATTCTACAAATCAAATCACCCGTGTTATAATCGGCCTTTGGTTATGAGTTGAAGCTCGTGGATACCAAGTTTCCAATTCAATCTCCCGATGACACATAAAGGTTTTTAAAGTTAAATTTTTCGACCTAGCACTACATGCGTAGATGCTACATTGAGTTATAAACGTATTCGAATCGTTCACTTGAATCCATTACAGGAATAGGTTAAAACCAAGTGTTTTCATTTAAGAGTAATTCATCCAAATTAAATTGTGTCTTTTCATTAGAATTTTTAGTTTAACTTAAATTTTGGGTTTAAACATTTTTTGAACCTATTTTCAAAAGCCCCAAAAGATTGTTTTTCTCTTTTTTGTTTATTATTCTTTGCAAGTGCTTTCAAAAACAAGTTTTTCCAAACCTAGTCACACACTTGCTTCTTATGGAGATGACCTAGGACTCACTTAGATTAAACTACGACTACCTCTTGCACTTGAGAGTATAAACCTTTTCAATTTCTAAGAGTGGTCATAGATGCCTAACTATAGGTGTAACTTAGTTCCCTAGCAAAAAGGCCAGGGATATAACTCAGTTCTCCTGAGTCTTTCACCTGTGAAAGTGTAACTCAGTTCCCTACTTGTGAGGTATATTGAGATAGACATTCGCTGTAAGCGTAAATGGTATGGGTAGTGACCCTTCATGCTTTGCTAAGTGCCACCCATCCTAGGATAAGATTGAGGCTACATGGAGATTAGAGAATGCATTAGCCATTGCATTACATATATATTATTATATTGTATTTTGTTGAGATTGTTGTGAGTTACATTGTATATTTGATTATTGTTTACTTGTGCACACTTGCACGGTCCTACCTACTAGGCGGTGGTGCTCGCTCTATCTTTATCACAGATGACTTTAGTAAGGGCCAGTGGGTAGCCACCCGGAGCTTGGCTAAGACTAATGGATATGACCTAGCACTTTATTTTATTTTGTTATTAGATGACTGTACTTTTATTTGTGTGACCCAGGGTGTGGGTCCCATACTTCATCATATTAAGGGATTACATTATGATGATGTTATTATGGTTGTATAAGCCTTGAATTATGTCATCAAGGTGTGACATTGGATTTTAATTAAATGATGCCATCTTTTATTATTTAATATGGGAATGAGGGATGTTATTAGATGCTCTGATTGTTATTATTTATTATGACCTAACGTCAAAACAGGTTTTATTATTTTATTTAGTTCTCATATTCTCATGTCATGCATCCATCCTGGACTATGATATTAGAGACATGATAGAATAGTATTAGAGCTCTAGATTGCATTTATTTTTGGATCTTTGGTAGTAGGGTCTTATCGTTTTTGTTGAGATTAATTATTGTATCATGTTATGTTGTTAGTTTTGGAAGTTTACGACGATTGTATTTTGTAAAATGGTTTGTCACGCCCCGAATTTCCACAACCCGGGAACATGAGGACTAATCCCATAATCATTATAATTCAACGTACACCAATACTAATTGGAACGGAAGCGATAAATAATAACGAAATCCCACATTAGAATACTCCAATGGTTTAACAGAATACTACCAAGGGCTACAAATAATATGCCTCAAATCGGGTCCAAGGCTAAATATCCAAACATACATAAGGTAAATAACCAATAGCTAATGTGTAATAACCCAAAATTTTAAAAATTTAATATATATTATTTTATAAAAAAAATATTAAGATTTAAGATTGATAATAATTACTTTGTATATACATATATAATTGCTTGGCATACATATATATATATATATGGAGAAATTTGGGCACCAAGTTTAAAAAAAATAAAAATTGAACTTTCCTGGAAGCTTCATTTGATTCACTTGGTTACCAAGTATAACATATACATATATATATACATATGTGTGTGTGTGTGTGTCATGTGCTGGGGGAAGAAAACCGAGACGGAAAGAAAAAAGAGGAAAAGAGAGAGGAGAGACAGAAGAGAGATGGAAGAGAGAGAAAATAAAGAGGAGAGAGAAAGAAGAAAGAGAAAATGAGGATTTAAGTTCCAGAATAACAGGGTTTTGGTATTTTTGACTTTGTGATCATCATAGTGATGTCAGATCGTGGTAATTCGGTCCAAGATGAGAGATACGAAGAAGCGAAATTTTAAAGTGTTGGGGTTTCTACACTTTTATCCAAATTTGAGGTAGGGATTATTGCATTTTAGTTACATATATGAGATGTAAAAATATTTTCATAAATTTTTATATGATTATTTTGTATAAATGTAATTAAATTTAGACTACATTGTGTGAATTATGTCCATATCAAAATACTAAAACCCCATGGCCAAAACTAAAGCTTATTGGACAAAAAAGGGGTTATGGGCGTTATGGGAGAGAATATGCCAAAGCATATTCCATGAAAGTTTTTAAAATTACCCTTTAGCCCCAATAATTTTATATAATTATGATTTGACCCCAAAAGTTTTACAAAATTTCAATTTGACCCCCAAAATTTACTGAAATTTGCAAATTGGCCCCAAAGTTTTGGGTAATTACATAGTGACCCCCAAATTTGTGAATAAATATGAAGTGGCCCCAAGTTTTTTTTCTTAAAATTATGATTTTACCCCAAAGTTGTGCAAAAATTACAATTTTACCCTTGAAGTTGCAGTTTGATAATTATAGTTAAATACGTGGAAAATACGTAATTTGGAATGCTTAATTTGAAATGTTTGAGTGATTTATTTTATTCACAGAGAATGATTATGAAAGTGATGATGCAATGTTAATGGTTGATTCTGATGAGCTGTTTTGTTGAGATGATAATAATAAAGATAAAGGAAATGTGAACGATGTTGTGATTGCCGGGCTGTAGATACTAGAAAAATAGAAATGGTACAGAAATTACCCTTGGGTTGAAAAATCCTAAACCTGCGCAGGGGTTGGTATTCATGCCAATAGGTTAGTAGCCTACAACGATGATCATTATTTGGCTACTCGTGGCCATTGGGTTTGGACCTGTAAATGACGATATTGTATAGTATCGGCTCCATGACTGTGATGATTGTAATGTGATGGCAAAAAAGATAAATGAAGGATAATAATTGGATCATTTTTGAGATGTATGTTGATATACGTTTTGATGTTGAGATACGCAACGACTTGGAGTTTATGAGTTATTGATATGAAATTATTGGTAATCCGATTGTTGTGTGCATATCATATATGTTATTTATTATGCATCGTGAGCACACGTGGATTAGTGCTCACGTCCCGACAAATTCTTTTGCAGGTCATGAACCTGAGAATTTGGTGGGCTATTATTAGAGTTACTTTTTCGTTGCTGTAATATTATTCAGAACTATAATATTATTAATTTGGGGATTTATTTGAGATGATTGTACAAGCTTTGAGGCCTAACTCTCTATTATTTGTTGGAGTTGTAATTGGAGCACTGTTGTCTTGTTACGCCGAAGCTTAGTTTTTATTAATCACCTTTAGTTTATTAATAAAATTATTATTATATATTATGGACGTTTGCTCCAAGGTGGTTGTGTGGATCTACTTAGGCTAATGGATATTTTGGTACACTTTGTGTATGACTCTTTCCCTCACTCCACGGGGTTTGAAACTCGAGGTGTTACATAATGTCTAGCTAGTCTATCTCACAGATCCTTCACAAGTATCTGCCCCTGTAAGATTAGCTGTAGGGGGTGAGCACTAAACCACGTGTGCTCAGAAATAAGCATATAAGTTTATAATCCTTAAAACATGCAAGGCAAATAACACTTAATCAACCTTTAAAATTTAATAAACTCTATCTCAAATTCACAATAAGAGCACCATGTCATCTTAAATTAAACAATAGCTTAGTCATAAGCCCGCAGTTTCATGTTATGTATTACTACCCATCAACTCAATCACAATACACATCACTATATCATACTATGGGTCAGGTACTTTATAAGGCTAGTCTGTGATCACAGAACTAAACCCAAAAAATTCCCAAGCTTGAGCCATGGGGTACAACTAATCCCGCAGTCCTAGATGTACTCAATCAAATCCCCAGACCTCAGTTATGGGTACAATTGGTCCTGCAGTCCTAAATGTACTTGTGCCCCTGGTCTCGCATCCCAGTCCATCTCACCTTGCCCTAGAAGACAAACCGGTCCCGTAGTCCCAGTACTAATATACGCTAGTGTAAGCCGTATATATACACTCTGTAGGTTTCTAACCTACTGGCTGTGCTATGCCATCATGTAAGGCAAACAACACTTAATCAACCTTTAAAATTTAATAAACTCTATCTCAAATTCACAATAAGATCACCATGTCATCTTAAATTAAACAATAGCTTAGTCATGAGCCCGCAGTTTCATGCTATGTATTATTACCCATCAACTCAATCACAATACACATCACTATATCATACTATGGGTCAGGTACTTTATAAGGCTAGTTTGTGATCACAGAACTAAACCAAAAAAATTCCCAAGCTTGAGCCATGGGGTACAACTAATCCCATAGTCCTAGATGTACTCAATCAAATCCCCAGACCTCAGTTGTGGGGTACAATTGGTCTTGCAGTCCCAAATGTCCTTGTGGCCCTGGTCCCGCAGTCCCAGTCCATCTCACTTTGCCCTAGAAGACAAAGTGGTCCTATAGTCTCGGTACTAATATACGCTAGTGTAAGTCGTATATACACTCTGTAGGTTTCTAACATACTGGCTGTGCTATGCCATCCTGCGCAGGTTTTGGGGCTTTCGACCCTTGGGCTCTAGAACCCACTCTTTCAAGTACCCTTAAAGACCCAAATATCAAAAATCAATCTCAAACAATGTCCTTTAATTTAACAGCACATCATGCACAAGTTTCATGTGTGAATGTATTTCGGGCCTAAGTTTCATGTTGACCTTCCATAAAAATATTCTCATACAAGATTTATGAAATAAATATCATGCAACCATATTCATGAATGTATATGCAACTAACTTAACAAATAATATTTATTTGTATCAAGCATGTCTTGACAAAGAAGGATTTAGGGGTTAAAATTTGATAATTCAAGTAAAATAGAAAATAAAACATTTTTCAGCTAATTCACAGGCCGACAATGCTTATAATCAACTCTAGTTTCACAAAACAAAACTTACAATTTATACATGTAGCCAAATGTTACAGATTTATAAAAAAAAAAAAAAAAAAAAAAAACTAAATAGGCTTCTCTGTTTAAGTCTGCATAGAACAACCCCATTTCACAAATTTTAAAAAAATTCAATTTCAATCTAAAAATTATGAAACTTTTATAGGAGACTCTTTCATACGTCTAGTTTAACATATAAAACTTTCAGAAATTAAATTGACCCCTATTTATATCTTTCATACCAAAAACCGAACTGGTATCAGTGTACAATGCAGAACATTCAGCAAATTTCACTATTTTTATAAAATTAAATTCTCCTCCAAAAATTATAAAAATTTTATTGTAGACTCCTCAATATGTCTATTTTTATGTGTAAAATTTCCAGAAATTAATTTAGTGTCTAAGTGTACCTTTTATACCAAAATCAGACTGCTGCCTCCATAGCAATTTAAACCAAACAGTCCACTTTCTCGAATTTTATAAAATTCAGTTTAGCTCAAAAAAATATAAAATTTTTCCAAAAAATTTTTTTGATTATAATATTTCACATGAAAAAATGTTTGAAATTAATTCAATATTTTGGTATAAATTTTACATAAAAACATCAGTTGCTCCTAACACAGAATTTCCAACCAGACAGTCCAATTTGACTGTTTTTAATAAATCCATCTTAACACAAAAAAATATGAAATTTTTACTGGATACTCATCTAAATGTCTAGTTACGCTGGTAAAAATATCAAAATTGAATTCAATCTCTAACTATGAGTTTTATATAAAAAAATAGTGTATAAGTTTCTAAACAGAAATTTCTAGATTTCAGGGAACTATATCAATACATAACCTAAACTTTCAATTCAAACACATATGCATAAAATCAAATCCAATATTTTTCTTTTTGCAAAACATGAAAGAAATATAAACATATATGCTAAACCCCACCTACCTCACTGCACACATAGATGATCGATGTGCAAAAGTGTAAATACCAACTCAAGTTGGCCCCCCCTTTTTCCTTTTCCTTTACGAAAATCCTGACGGAAACTTACTCCGAGTCCCACGGAAATGAATCAGGCTCTTTGAGAAGATGTAGGAAGAAACTTTTCTTCTTCTTCAAACAATCAAACAAAATTTTCAATGGCTAAAAGTATATATATATAAAATAACGCTTATATATATGTATCTCGCTTACTAGATGTATATATTAGATTTTTTTTTTTTTGAAGAAAAAGATGAAGACCATATGAAGAAGGGTTTACGTAAGCCTTTGTAAGAGGCTTCTCCTATGAGCCTCTCCCTTTGCACAATAAATCCTTGCCCACCTTCTTGGCCAATAGATGTTCACCTCCCCCTTCAACCAATCATCATCCATGCACCTCTCTTCTCTTCTAATAAAAACTCACATTTATCTCACCTAATAGGAAGCCACCCCCTATTTTGACCATTAGAAACTCACCCAACTCATATATATAAATACCCCCTAACATTATACATATTCATGTAGTTAAATAACACGCCACCCTAAAAATAATTTAAATTAAATAAAAAAACATAAATGTAAAATAAATAAAAATCAGAATCAATAAATAAATAAAATTTTATTTATCTAAAATTTTGGGTCTTTACATCCTACCCTCCTTATAAAATTTTCGTCCTCGAAAATTAAATAACAAAAATAATACCACAAAAATCAAGCAAACAACTCAGGAAAATGATGTCTCATATCTTGCTCGCGCTCCCAAGTCAACTCCTCTATCACATGATGCTTTCACAGTACTCGAACCAATGGTATTGTCTTTCCTCGAAGAACCTTTTCACGGGAATCCACAATTCTCACAAGCTTTATCTCGTAGGATACATCAAAATCAATCTCAAGCTCCTCCCAATCTAAAACATGAGATAGATCGGGATTATACTTTCTCAGCATGGACACATGGAGCACTGAATGCACTCCAGACAACCTCGGTGGCAAAGCCAAATGGTATGCCACCTCGCCAACCTGAGCCAACACCTCGAATGGCCCAATGAACCTCGGTGACGTCTTACTTTTACAGCCAAACCGAAACTGTCCCTTACATGACGAGACCTTTAGGAACACATGGTCTCCCACTTCAAACTCCATTGGCCTTCGCCTCTGGTCATCATAGCTCTTCTGGCAACTGTGCGCCGTCTCGAGCCTCTGCCTGATGATTTTGATCTTCTCTGTTGTCTCCCGAACCATATCAGGTCCCAACAAAGTTCTCTCCCCAACCTCTGCCCAGTAGATAAGAGATCTGCACGGTCTACCATACAATGCCTCATAAGGTGCCATCTCAATACTGGACTGATAGCTATTATTGTATGCAAACTCTACCAACGGAAGGTGCGCCTCCCTAAATCCATTACGCATGCCCGAAGTATGTCTTCCAAGATTTGAATGGCATGTTCAGACTGCCCATCTATTTGAGGGTGATAGGCGGTACTAAACATCAACTCTGTACCGATGGCCTGCTGGAGGCTCTGCCAGAAACGAGATGCAAATCTGGGATCCCTATCTAATACAATTGACACCGGAGCCCCATGCAGCCTCATAATTTCCCTAATGTACAACTGAGCCAAACTATCCATTGAGTCAGTCAAATAAATCGGTAAGAAGTGCGCTGACTTTGTTAATTTATCCACCACCACCCAAATAGTATCATGCTTCTTGGGAGACTTGGGTAAATTAGTAACGAAATCTATTGTGATATTTTCCCACTTCCATTCCAAAACTGGCAATGGCTGAAGCAATCCTGCTGGCCTCCAATGCTCTGCTTTCACTTGCTGACAAGTCAAACGCTTGCTCACAAACTCAGCTACATTTCTTTTCATCCCAGCCCAAAGGAACTGCCGACAAAGATCTTGGTACATCTTTGTCCCTCTGGGATGTACTGCAAACTTGGAGTGGTGAAACTCCATCAATACTGCATCTTGTGCTGAAATTGGCACAAATAGCCTTCCCTGAAATCTCAATCCTCCATCTGACCCTGTCGTCCAACCAGGTATGACCTCATCACTATTCATCTGTACCCGGTACTCATTAGTCTCAGCATCAGTACCTTAGGCGTCCACAACTCTACTTAGTAAGGTAGGCTGAATCACCGTAGAACATAACACTGCTCAGTTCTTCACCTCCTAATAGTTAAGCTCAAACTCACTCAAACTATCCATCATCTTCCACTCCCGTACTACCACACTAGCCAAGGTAGCATGGTCTTCCGGCTTAAGGCATCAGTAACCATGTTGGCCTTGCCCAGATGGTAATGCAGTTCAAAGTTGGAGTTTTCCATGTACTCGACCCATCTCCTCTGCCTTAGATTCAGATCCTTCTGAGTAAATATGTACTTTAAGCTCTTGTGGTCGGAGAAAACTTCAAATTTCTCCCCATAGAGATAGTGCCTCTAGCTCTTGAGTGCAAAGACCTATAAGCTACTACATTCCCTTCTTGCATTAAGACACAGCCTAAACCTTCTTTGGAGGCGTCACAATAAACTACATACCCCAAACCCCTTTCTAGAATTGCAAGTACTAGAGCAGAAGTCAATCTTTTCTTTAATTCTTGGAATGAACACTTGCAAGCTTCATCCCACACAAAATTGACCCCCTTTCGAGTCAATCTCGTCATCGGCCTAGCTAGTCGTGAAAATCTAACACAAACGTCCGGTAGTATCCTGCTAACCCCAGGAAGCTACAAATTTCAAACACAGTTGTTGGTCTTGGCCAGTCTATAACTGTGTTAATCTTTGAAGAGTCTACCTCAACACCTTCAGCAGATACCACATGTCTGAGAAATTTCACCTCTCGAAGCCAGAATTCACACTTACTGAGCTTAGCATACAGCTGGTTATCCTTCAAGGTCTGAAGCATAATTCGCAAATGCCACTCATGCTTTTTCTCTAATTGTGAGTAGACTAATATGTTATCAATGAAAACAACCACAAACTGATCCAAATATTTACTAAATATCTGATTCATCAGATCCATGAACACTGCTGGAGCATTTGTCAACCCAAATGGCATAAGAAGGAACTTGTAATGGCCGTATCGAGTCCTAAATGCTGTCTTAAGGATATTCTCTGTTCGCACCCTTAACTGATGATAACTTAACCTTAGATCGATCTTCAAAAAGAAGACTGACCCCTTCAGTTGATCAAATAGGTCATCAATCCTCAGTAAGGGATACCGATTCTTGATGGTGACTCTGTTCAATCTTCTATAGTCAATGCACATCCTGAGAGTACCATCCTTCTTTGCTGCAAACAGTGCTGGTGCATGCCACGGAGATGTGCTAGGTCAGATAAATTTTTTTAGGTCAAATCCTCAATCTAAGTCTTCAACTTAGCTAGTTCTGCGGATGCTAACCGATAAGGCGCAATAGATATTGGCTCGGTCTTGGAACCAAATCAATTGTAAATTCCACTTCTCTTTCTAGTGGTAACCTAAACAAGTCTTCTGGGAATACCTCTAGAAACTCACAAACCACCCGTGGCATCTCAGTCACACGCTATTCCCCATCTTCTACTGCTAAACAGGTAAACAAACTACAAAGGTCCACTCGTCCTTACCCATCTAGAGAAGGCAAAGTCTGAGGATTGTAGCAGTCTTCTATAAATTTTATCACTCCCTCCTCAGGAGTGTGCAAGGTCATACGTCCCTTAGAACAATCAATGAATGCTCAGTACATAATCAACCAATCCATCCCGAGTATCACATCAAAACTGTCCATTTTTAGCACAATAAAATCATGCGAGAACTGATAATAATTCGCTGAGGTCTCCATTCTTGCTGCTATCACACAATCCCGACAAACTCTATTCAACTAGGAGTAACCCCCGATTGGGGTTTCAACATGCAAAGGTGGTGACAAATATTCAACAGATAATTTAAGTGCAGACACATAATTCTCAAATATGAATGAATGTGAAGCTCCCGTATCTATCAAGACAGTAACATGTGAGGAGAAAACTGTAAATGTACCTCTAGCCACAATAGGTTCAGCAGGTCCATCAGTCGGTGCTATGGCAAATACCCTCCCCTGAGTGGGAGCTGCGAGTGGCCTTCTGCCTCTCTGCCCCTGCTGCGGACCACCCTGAGCTGTCTTCTAAAAACTTTGGGCAGTACCTTGTGATTCCTGCTGGAACTGATTCTGGAAGGACCGTGATGCTGCCGGCCTGTTACTCTGAACTGATTGTGTCGGTTGTTGGAATCTTGCATTATTATTACTCTGAGGGCAGTTTCTAGAGATATGGCCATGTTGCTCACAAGAGTAACACCTCAGCAGTCCCGACCTCTGCTCAAATCATAACTCAAACCGCTACTCGGTTCTGGCCGGTGCACTCCTCAGTGGGCAATGATACTTTTTATGCCCCGGTTGATTTCAATTGTGGCAAACAATTTGCCCTTGAGACCATACCCTGCTAGCTATCTGTGTCGGAGCCACGCTCCTCTACTAGAAACATTGTGGTTGGGACTTACTAGGTCCCTTCCTATTCCTTTTCTTGTGCTTGCTATCTGACTGAGTAGCAACACTCTTACTCGGCTTGTTTTCATTTATCATCCTAACATCATTCAGGTCCTTCTTAATGGTTATAGCCCAATCAGTTAAGATCTTATAATCATCCAACCCCAGTGGAACAACTCTGCTCCTGATGCCTACTCGTAGACCCCTCTCCAACCGTCTGCACCTATATCTCTCTGTGGATACCAGTTCTGGAGCATAAGTAGAGAGAGAAGCAAACCGACGCTCATACTCCAACACTGTCATGGTTCCCTGAGTCAAGGCAATAAACTCATCTCTCTTCGCATCCCTGAGAGCGATAAAGAGAAAGTGCTCACAAAATAACTCCTTGAATCTCTCCCAAGTCAAAGCTGCTACATCCTGTGAACCCTCTACAGAGCTCCACCACATAGCAGCATCACTAGTGAACTAAAAAGTGACGAGAGAAATCCTCGTCTGAATATCTGTGATCTGAAAAGCCTTAAGAATTTTCTCGCATTGGATGAGAAAACCTTTTGCAACATTGGAGTCTGGCACTCCGTCATAACTGGGAGGCTTCATCCTCTTAAAGTGCTCTAAGGAACCCACCGGCTGACTAGAAGCTGGTGGAGGTCCCATTCGTGCTCCACCTCTTGCTAATACTGCCATGGCTGCCGCTATCTACTGCATAAATATGACAGGATCAAATGCCCCTGGTGTCTGAACTAAAGGCTATCTAGACTGCACTTCCTCCTACTGTGGCACTGGAGCCACACCTGGTGAACCCTCAAACCCTACACTTGCATTAGGCCCCTTCTCATGGGTCAACTTTGGATGTACCCCCTCTACTGGGGCAGCATGGCCTAAACCAACCTGAACTCCATAGCCACAACCAGCTTGAACCCCGCGACCCCTAGGTCGCCCACGTCTTCTACCCCTAGCAACTGACGTAACTCTCGGTGCCATCGAGCTGGAAACAATGAAAAACAAAATTTAGATTTTGAAATTTCAAGGCCCTAAAAATTAAATCATGCATAACACATTTCATAACACATAACCCCAAAACCATAAAAAATTCCCACTGTCCCTAGGTATTCCTAAACTTAAGCTCTGATACCAAGCTATCACGCCCCAAATTTCCACAACCCAAGAACATTAGGACTAATCCCATAATTATCATAATTCAACGTACACCAATACTAATCGGAACGGAAGCGATAAATAATAACAAAATCCTACATCAGAATACTCCAATGGTTTAACAAAATACTACCAAGGGCTACAAATAATATGCCTCAAATCAGGTCCAAGGCTAAATATCCAAACATACATGAGGTAAATAACCAATAGCTAATGTCCAGCTAGTCTATCTCACAAATCCTTCACGAGCATCTGCCCCTGCAAGATCAGCTATAAGGGGTGAGCACTAAACCACGTGTGCTCAGAAATAAGCATATAAGTTTATATTCCTTAAAACATGCAAGGCAAACAACACAAAATCAACCGTTAAAATTTAATAAACTCTACCTCAAATTCACAATGAGATCACCATGTCATCTTAAATTAAACAATAGCCTAGTTATGAGCCCGCAATTTTATGCTATGTATTACCCATCAACTCAATCACAATACACATCACTATATCATACTATCAGTCAGGTACTTTACAAGGTTAGTCTGTGATCGTAGAACTAAACCAAAAAAATCCCCAGACCTGAGCCATGGGGTACAACTAGTCCCGCAGTCCTAGATGTACTCAATCAACTCCCCAGACCTCAGTCGTGGGGTACAATTGGTCCTGCAGTCCCAAATGTACTCGTGGCCCTAGTCCCGTACTCCTAGTCCATCTCACCTTACCCTAGAAGGCAAACCGGTCCTGCAGTCTCGGTATTAATATATGTTAGTGTAAGCCGTATATATACACTCTGTAGGTTTCTAACCTATTGGCTGTGCTATGCCATCCTGCGCAGGTTTTGGGGCTTTCGACCATTTGACTCTAAAACCCACTCTTTCAAGTACCCTTAATGACCTTAATATCAAAAATCAATCTCAAACAATGTCCTTGAATTTAACAACACATCATGCACAAGGTTCTCCCTAAATTTGGTTTCTTGTGTTCTTCCTTTTACTTTCTAAGTTTTACGAAGTGTGAATATATTTCGGGCCTAAGTTTCATGTTGACCTTCCATAAAAATATTCTCATACTAGATTTATCAAATAAATATCATGCAACCATATTCAGGAATGTATATGCAACTAACTTAACAAATAATATTTATTTGTATCAAGCATGTATTGACAAAGAAGGATTTAGGGGTTAAAATTTGATAATTCAAGTAAAATAGAAAATAAAACATTTTTCAGCTAATTCAAAGGCCTACAATGCTTATAATCAACTCTAGTTTCATAAAAAAAAACTTACAGTTTATACATGTAGCCAAATGTTACAGATTTATAAAAAAAAAAAAAAAAAACTAAGTAGGCTTCTCTATTTAAATCTACACAGAACAGCCCCATTTCACAATTTTTAAAAAAAAATTCAATTTCAATCTAAAAATTATGAAACTTTTCTAGGAGACTCTTTCATACGTCTAGTTTAACGTATAAAACTTTCAAAAATTAAATTGACCCCTATTTATATCTTTCATACCAAAAACCGAACTGGTATCAGTGTACAATGCAGAACATTAAGCAAATTTCACTATTTTTATAAAATTAAATTCTCCTCCAAAAATTATAAAAATTTTACTGTAGACTGTTCAATATGTCTATTTTTATGTGTAAAATTTTCAAAAATTAATTTAGTGTCTAGGTATACCTTTTATACCAAAATCAGACTGCTGCTACCACAGCAATTTAAACCAAATAGTCCATTTTCTCGAATTTTATAAAATTCATTTTAGCTCAAAAAAATATAAAATTTTTCCAAAATATTTTTTTGACTATA
Organism: Vitellaria paradoxa; assembly: GCA_019916065.1. NCBI lineage: Eukaryota > Viridiplantae > Streptophyta > Magnoliopsida > Ericales > Sapotaceae > Vitellaria > Vitellaria paradoxa. The sequence continues at coordinate 41,743,565 of CM034233.1, read as the reverse complement.
ATATTTCACATGTAAAAATGTTTGAAATTAATTCAACATTTTGGTATAAATTTTACATAAAAACATCACGTTGATCCTAACACAGAAATTCCAACCAGACAGTCAAGTTTGACTGTTTTTAATAAATCCATCTTAACTCAAAAAAATATGAAATTTTTACTGGATACTCATCTACATGTCTAGTTACGCTGATAAAAATATCAAAATTGAATACAATCTCTAACTATGAGTTTTATATAAAAAAAACAGTGTATAAGTTTCTAAATAGAAATTTGTAGATTTCAGGTAACTATATCAATACATAACCCAAACTTTCAATTCAAACACATATGCATAAAATCAAATCCAATATTTTTTTTTTGCAAAACATGAAAGAAATATAAACATATATGCTAAACCCCACCTACCTCACTGCACACGTAAATGATCGATGTGCAAAAGTGTAAATACCAACTTAAGTTGGCCCCTCTTTTTTCCTTTTCCTTTACGAAAATCCTGACGAAAACTTACTCCGAGTCCCACGGTAATGAATCGGGCTCTTCAAAAAGACGTAGGAAGAAACTTTTCTTCTTCTTCAAACAATCAAACAAAATTTTCGATGGCTAAAAGTATATATATATATAATAACTCTTATATATATGTATCTTCCTTACTAGATGTATATATCAGATTTTTTTTTTTTTTTTTTTAAGAAAACGGTGGAGACCATATGAAGAAGGGTTTACATAAGCCCTGGTAAGAGGCTTCTCCCATAAGCCTCTCCCTTTGCACAATTAATCCTTGCCACCCTTCTTGGCCAATAGAAGTTCACCTCCCCTTTCAACCAATCATCTTCCATGCACTTCTCTTCTCTTCCAATAAAAACTCACCTTTATCTCACCCAATAGGAAGCCACCCCCTCTTTTGACCATTAGAAACTCACCCAACTCATATATATAAATACCCCCTAGCATTATACATATTCATACAGTTAAATAACACGCCACCCTAAAAATAAATTAAATTAAATAAAAAAACATAATTGTAAAATAAATAAAAATCAGAATCAATTAATAAATAAAATTTTATTTATCTAAAATTTCGGGTTCTTTACATGGTTGGATGTGGAAGAGATAGTAACCAAGGTAGAAATCAAGGCCAAACTGGTGGTCAAAACCCCAATGCCATTGGTGGAGGTCATGGGGAGTTTTATGAGACGTCGTTGGCTGATGGTGGGTTTTGTTGGGATGTATGCCCTGAAGTCATTTGTTAGATGATGCATTGATTTTATTTTAATAAAGAATGTTTATTTGGTTTATTTAAAGTTTTTTTTTTTTATTTTGTATGGATGCATGTATTTCATATGATGAATGTAATCCTTGATTGATTAAGGAACTTGATTTATGTATGAATGTGTTTCATACACAAGAGATATGAATCAAAGTATTAATCAATCTAGATTTGTTCACAGTTAGTGATAAGATGGGGACATCCCAACTAAAGGACTACAACATTTTAGATTTCTATTTGATAAAATGATTTATCTCAATCATTAGAGTAGTGGACTCTGAATTTAAAATATTCGTGTGGAAGACACTAAACAAGATAAACTAATGATGTTAATATAGATCTATGTAATAGTTGGGGGATTCCAAACTTTTGTATAGATTATAATAGATAATTCTTTCATAAACGAGGGTATGCCCTCTTAATTATGTACATTTATCCCATTAATCCAAATTCTATACTTACTTACCAAAAAAAAAAACACTGAATAGGACAATAACAAGAAATACATCTAATTCTAACAATACATTTGAGGATGTTTTGTTGGCACTTTGAGACCACAAGCTGTATGCTAACACTAGCAAATATGAATTTTGGTTGTCAAAAGTGAAGTTTTTGGGCCGTATGATTTTTGGACAGGGTATTACAATGGATCCTTCTAAGGTTTCAGTTGTACTAGATTGGGTGCGATCAAGGTCTATTTTTGAGATCTGTAGTTTCTTGGGATTATCTAGTTATTACTACCATTTTATTTAGGATTTCTTTCAATTTTTTTTTTTGGTAAGTAAGTGTATATTTGGATTTATTTTTCTTTCAGTTGGCAGGTCCATTAACTTAGTTGACTCAAAAATGAGTTAAATTTGAATGGTATAACGCTTATAAGAATGCTTTCAACAAATTGAAGGTAGATTGACTAAGGCTCATGTGCTGATTATACTTAAAAGTAGAGTAGGTTATTCAGTGTATTTTGATACCTCATGTGAAAGTTTAGGTTGTGTTTTGATGCAGAATGATAAGGTGGTAGAGTATAAGTCAAATCAATTGAAGTTGCATAAGAAAAATTACTCCATGTGTGATTTGGAACCTTGAAGCTGCATGAGAAGATTAGTCACGTCGTTGTTTGCTTTATATTGCGGTGGGCTTATTTGTATGGTGAGAGATTTAATACTTATTTAGATCATAAGAATTTGAAGAAATTATTTACTCAATGTGATTTGAATATGAGACAAGAAGGTGGATAGAATATTTAGAAAATTATGATTTTAATCTCCAGTATCATCTAGGAAAGGCAATTGTAGTGGCCAAGGTGTTAAGTAGGAGGTCACAAAGTTTGGTGATAGTAATGGTTCTTTCCCAATGGCATCTTGGGAAGATGTTCATGACTTTGAGTTTTGGTGGGATGATGATGATGAGGATGACATAACATATTCCAATTTAAACTATTTACACGTAGTACTGATGTTGATACGAGTTGTTGAGGCTCAGTAGAGTGAACAATGTTGTTAGAACATAAGGTATTATTTGTCGTCAAAACAAGCGGCTAAAGGTTGAAGTTTATCCACAGAAGAATTTTGAAGTTTAAAGATAAGATTTTTGTACCTGATATGGATGGACTTTAGGAAGAGGTACTCCGTAAGTTTCATCATTCGAGATTTGCAGTACATCCTAATGGAACTAAAATGTATAATGACTTAGGACGTCAATACTAGTAAAGTGCCATAAAATGTGATATGACAGAATTTGTGTCTCATTACCTAACCTGTTAGTAGGTGAAGGCCGAGCACTAGAAGCCAGCTAGTTTGTTGCAGCCATTACCAGTGGCACAATGGAGGTAGGACTATGTGACTATAGATTCTATGACGAGTTTACCGTAGGCTTGTAAGAGACAACTCCATTTGGGTGATTGTAGACCTACTGACTAAATCGACTTATTTTCCCCCTGTGTGAAACAAGGATTTGATGGAGGAATGGTGTCAACTCTACATTCAAGAGATTATATAGTTGTATGGTACACCTTTGTCTATTGTGTTAGACCAGAAGCCAGTGTTCACGGTGCAGTTTTGGTAGAGTTTGTAAGAGGCAGTTGTAGCAAACTATTTAGATTCTTGAAGATATACTCAGATCTTGTGTGTTGAATTTGGAAGGAAATTAAGAGAGCTATTCACCATTGATTAAATTTGCATATAGTAATAGTTATCAGGCGAGTATTGGTACGACTCCATATGAGGCTTTATATAGATGACCTTGTAAATCTCCTTTATGTTGGGCAAAAGCTAGAGAACCTGTAATAGTTGGTCTTGATGTATTCCACGTATCGATTCAAGTGATCCGGTAGAGATTTTTAACAGTTTAGAATAGATGGAGGAGTTATGCTAATAAATGAAGACGATAGTTGGAGTTTCAGGTTGGCGATTTTTGTACTTTTGGAGTTTTTGCAGTCCTCAACAAACCAGATAGCCGATGGGTAAACAGGGGGTGCTTGAACCCACCCGCAAGACCCAAGCACCGAGCAAGACAAGGAGCGAGCCAGCGGGAATCGAACTTAAGACCTTCAAGTTTACAATTGGTCCTAAGCATCATTGGGCTACCTTGGTGGGTTCATACTTTTTGGTTTAATTGCTAAGCACGTGATGCCAGTAAAGGAACAAATAATTTGTCTCAAAATTCTTATTTGAGACTTGAGTTTACTATAGTAGGATGAAATAAACCTAAATTTTCATAGGCGTGGAACATGTTCTATTTTTTTTTTTAGTGGATTAGAAAGTAAAAGAAAAATAAATTTCTTTCATTAATAAACTAGTTATTTAATTTAATTATTTTTATTTTCTTTTAGATTACATATTTTTTCTTTTTTATTTTTCAGTGCAAACTAAATATTAGAAATAATTTTGAATCCACTTATTCTTTTTTTTCCTTGACAAATCTTTGATCCAAGCATATATAATATTAAGGTGTCTTTCAAAATTGGATTTATGAAGGAAAAAGAAAAGTGAAAATAAATGAAATAACTTATGATACTTATTTTTTATAATTAATTAAATTAAAATTTCACAAAGAAATATGAAAGGTTCTTCAATAATTAAATTGAAAATTAATATGCTAAGGTTTTCATACTTATTAGGATCTTTAATATTACGGATTTTCACATAATAATTTCAAATCCATTACCATCATCTTCAATCTTTCAATTTCAAATCAAAATTTTAACTGAACACTTTTTTTACAGATATCAAGTATGGGTGATTATGCAAAAACTATAGCAGACGGTGGACATGTTGCCAATAATCCAACTGACGTAAAAATCCAAGTGCCAATCATTCAAAACCACCTAACCCTTAAGTTTCTTCCAAGGATAGTAGGTCTAGAAAAAAATATTGGGTGTGGGATTATTTTATCAAAATTGATTGTGAAATTCCTATTGATAAAAAAGCCAATTGCAAATATTATGGTAAGGAGCTTGCTTGTCCAAGTGTGAATGGCACTAGTTGTCTTAATAATCATTTGTCTCAATGTGAAAATAAAATATTCATACAATGTTGGTGAGAGACAAAAGGTATTAACATTTCAACTTGTACAAAATGTGGGTAAGGGAACTTCCACACATGCACTTGGGTCTTGGAAGTTTGATCAAGATGAATGTAGGAAGTTTCTTGTTAGGATGGTCATTGTAGATTAGTGGCCTTTTAGGCATGTAGAACTTGAGGGATTTCATGACTTTTGTTCTGTTATGTAACCACGCTTTATGGTTCTTTCATGTCATACTATAACTAGAGATTGTTACAAAATTTACAAGGAAGAAAAGATCAAATTGAATAATTTTTTGAAAAAATTACCTTCAAGGGTTTGTCTCACTACAGATGCATGAACATCTACTCAAAATCTTAGTTACATGTGCCTTACTGCCCACTTTATTGACAATGATTGGAAATTGCACAAAAAAATTATAAACTTTTGTCCAATTTCTAGTCATTCGAGTGAAGTAATATGTAAAGCTATTAAGAGATGTTTGCTTGATTAGGGAATTGACAAAGTTTTCACTGTAATTGTCGACAATTGTAGTTTACATGATGTGGGAATTCAATACTTGAAAAGGAGACTTAAAAGTTGGAAGGGAAGTGTCTTGAAGGGTGGGTATTTGCATATGAGATGTGTTGTGTATATATTAAGTTTAATGATTAAGGAGGGATTGGTGGAATTGGATGATTCCATTGTCAAAATTCATTCTGCTTTGAAATATGTGAGGTCTTCTCCATTTAGGTTTCAAAATTTTAAGAATTGTGTGGAGAAAAAATTGATATAAAGTAAGAGTCTTGGTTGCTTAGATGTGGAAACCAAGTGGAATTTTACTTATTTGATGTTAGAGTCGACTTTAAAATTTCAAAAGGCCTTTGAGTTGATGGAAAGTGTTGATAGCAAGTATGTGAAGAATCTTACTAAAAATGGAGGTGTGCCTAATGAAAGTGATTGGGGTTATGCTTGAAATTTATTGTCTTTCCTTAAAATTTTTTATGAAACCACTTTGAAATTGTTAGACTCACTTTATGTCACTGTAAATGAATACATAAAAGAAGTCTATGGCATTAGGATGATTATCTCTAGCCGATGCAAAAGTGATGACTTGGGTCTGAGTTTAATGGCCTCCAAGATGAAAAGAAAACATGCAAGTATTGAGCAAATGTTAATAATGTTAACATCATGTTATTCATTGTTGTAGTTCTTGATCCTCGATGCAAATTAGAGTATGTGAATTGGATCATTGATGAATCATATGATAATGATAATACCGGTTTGTTGAAGAAAAAAGTGAAAGAAATTTTAAATTCCTTTTTTGAGTTTTATGGTACATCCTAATCACAATGTTGTGAACAATCAAGTAGTCAATCTTAAGACTCAAGTGTGATGGATAATGTTTCAAATTTTTTGAATTCTATGTAGAAGGTGGAAAAGGTTATTGAAAGGGGTTCAGAGAACAAAAATGAATTAGATAAGTATTTGCCTGAAGAATGTGAAAATACTAGTGACAAATCATTTGATATCTATAAAAAAGTGAAGGTCCATTGCTAAGGAACAAAATCCCATCAATTCAACACGACCAAGGTATGAGACATGAAGACTAAAAGGAAGTTAAGTCCATAATAAGAAAGTTGAGAGCTTCTCTCTCTAAAATTTTAGCTTACATTCATGGGTTCTTGCACTAATCTATCATCATCTACAGCTCTCTTGTCATCTTCCCAACTATCTTCTTGTTAATATTTCATCTTAAAGGATCGGGAAGTAGTTTTCTAGCAAGTTAAGTAATTTTCAGCAAGTTAAGGTCATCATCAAACTACCAAAAAAAAAAAAAAAAGGCTCATCATCATGGGGAAAGCAGCCCGTTTGAAGAAGAACTCAGCTACCAAGCTATCCCTCAAGGATTTTCATGCAAGCTTGGTAAAGGAAAAGCTAATTAAAAGTGGCAGCCCAAGTGTTAAGATTAATCTTTCAGACTTAGAAGGCCAAGAGTATGAAGAAGATTAATTACCAAAAAAAAAAAGAGTATGAAGAAGATGATATTTATGATGACTATCTTAGTTGTAGCTACGGAGAAGATGATGTCAAAGTTAAAGCTCCTTCCACGAGTTCTTCCAACCGGCAAAAGCCAAGATGGACGGCTACTAGAGTGCAAGATGAACATACACCGGAAGCCATGGCAAGGGTAGCTCAAAGGTTGAAAAACCTCAAAACCGGTCCTATGCATTTAGTTGAAGACTCCACTCCAAAGCAGTCATTAAACTCGGGAAATACAAGTAGCCCCGAGCATCAACTAGATGTTAATGAAGCAAAGAAACTTGAAGTTTATTCGGGTTTAGCTAAAGATGGACAAGCAGACGAAGATTCCAAGTGTTCTCCAGCCTTCTCCATTGATTTACAACCTGAAGTTCCTTGTAAGATTGAAGCAAAGGAAGCAATGTTGGGAGACTCGTTGAGCGGGAACTTTGCCGCCAAGCTAGGTGGTCCTTTGAGTGGTTCAACCAAAGCCAATCTCAATGATGGGTGTGCAGATCGGGTACAAAGCAGATCTGCTACTACACGGGCTGTTGAGCAAACAACCTATGATAATTTCATTAAACCGTGGGGTAAGGATGGTGTAGCTGCCGAAGCTAGCTGAAATCCAACATTAGGAGTTGACTTAAGTGATGTGGAGGGACCCACTCCAATTACACCAAGTGCAATCGGGTAAAAGGAAGGTAATTACCCTTTGGTTCCCCACTCTAGTGCAGCCAACTTTGACTTGTCTGAAGACTTCCCTACCCCGAATTGTTATTCGAAGACAATGCATAATGCTGGGCCCCATGGTGAAGCCTCCAAAATGGGCCACCTCATCCCCATTCGGGTATTTGTGAATTCCCTCTACTAAATACTAATCTGAATAGTGGGCCACACTCCTTTAACTCACGTGACCAATTAAAGGGAGAAGCTTACAACTCAAACCTCCTCCCGGGTGCATGTACAAAAACAGAACCGGTTCCTCCCTCTTCACAAAACCAAAGTGCCGAGCCAACTATTCGGTTCAAAAGGTGAAAAGGAAGCCACAAATCTCAGGTTCTTCAATGTTGATTTAAATGAAAATGAGCTTAGAATCCCAATTGAAATTTCAAAGAAAGGTTATATTCATTGGGAACATGCCTTAGTAGGCTATTTTGTAGACAAATGGAATTCTTTCCATTATGTTAAAACATGGGCAATGAAAAAATGGGCAAAAGAGGTTGTAGAGGTTGTCACCCTTGAAAATGATTTCTACATTTTTAATATCAAGAGTGAGGATGCATTAAGGATAATAGTAGATGGGGATCCCTGCTATTGTGGTAACCGACTAATTCTTATAAAAAGATGGCAAATGGGTATGCAATTAAACAAGGAGGAATTCTCTTCATTACCCATTTGGGTAAAATTCTACAATGTCCCACTTGAGCTATGGATAGATGAAAGTTTGAGTTATGTGGCTAGCATAATTGGGAAGCCTCTTTTCCTTGATGAATACATGCAAAAGAGAAGTCGGCTTACCTTTGCTAGAATTTGTATTGAAGCACAAGTTGACAAAGATATCCCCAAATCCTTCAAAATCAGTTTGGGATATAGTACTCCATATGAAGTCAAAGTTGAAGTTCCATGGAAGCCAAAAAAGTGTGAAGAATGCAAAGCTTTCGGTCATTCCACTTCCTCTTGTCCATTAAAGCCGAAAAATGAAGCTAAGCATATCAAGTAAGAATGGAAAGTTAAAGAAGATAAGGTGCAACAAGTGAAGGAAGAATGGCAAGAAGTGAAGGGAAGAGGAAAGAGTAATCGGGCAATAGATGATGGAAGCAAGGAGACACTACAACCGGCCAACATTTTTGAAGTTCTCTCATCATGTTGCGAAGAAGAGCAATCAAAGAAAGAAGAGGAATGCAACCCAACCGAAGAGCCGGAGGATGAAGAGGCATTAACCAAGCAAGGGCCGAAGCAAACAAGCACAACACCAACTTCCTCCCAAGCTTGGGAAAAAAAGCAACCTCTAGACCGCATTCAAAAGTTTAATTCAACCAAAGCACAAGCACTAGCAAGCATCTCTCTTATTAAAGATTCAAAGTCCAAGTCTAGCAAAAAAGGGAGAAGATGAAGTTATATGTGAGATCTATTTTGTTAACCTATCCACTTGGGTTGTAAGTGGAATTGTTAGAAGGATAGGTTAGATGGGTTTTAGTATTTTGGATCCCTTAAATGGGATGTGTACCTATTGGGATTAGTGTTGAGCTCGTTGTAAATCTAAAAATTTTTTGGTAATAAAATTAACAATTAACTACCAAAAAAAATCCTTTGATATCTTAGTTTGGTTAAAATTGAATTCATCCAAAATCGAGTGCTTTCTTTGATGGCTCGAGATGTGCTATCAATGCTTGTATCAACAGTTGCACCCGAGTCATCTTTTAGCACCAAAAGTCATGTGCTTAAATTCATTTCATAGTTTACTAACTCCAAGAATGGTAGAGGCTCTTATTTGTGGACAAGCTTGGCTAACAAGATCACACGTTCCTCTTAACATATAAGAGAACTTAGAAGAGCTGGAAAAGATGGAATCAGGTAAAGTTGTTTAACATTTTTTTTCCCATTTAGATATTTTTGTTATATTATTATATTTACCAAAAAAAAAAAAGAAATTATATTATTATTGTTATCAAAGTATATTTGACTTTTGATTGTTTTTATATTCTTGAATGTGTAATTAATTAGTTACAAGTTGATAATTATTTTTTACAAAAAAATGATAAAAATTATAACCAGATCGATTTGAGCAGTTAATTATTCATAATGGTTTGGTTTCAATTCAATAAAAAAAAAAAAAACCAACTTGATCAGTTCAGGTTTTTTTTTTTTTTTTTTTTTTTTTTTCCGACTCATGGTTTGGTTAACCAAATCTTGAGAACCCCTATTATTAGGTCTGATTTGAAATGACATAATTGCCCTTATGAAGAAAAAAACATTTACAAATTTGAACAAATATCCCTAGGCCTACAAGAGAATAGAAAAATTATTTTTAAAAATAAAAATAATTTTTATTTATATTTAGATTTTTAAAAATCATGTAAATGTAAAATTTATTTTATTTCATAATTTAATTAAACAAAAAATTTAATTTCATTCATTCCTTTTGTTTGTAAACTTTTATCATTTTAACTCTTGTCGTCAACCTCAAGTCATATAGTAAGATTCTATACAAATCTTTCAATTCTCATAATCTAGTAATACAATTTAAAAATAATGTAATAAAATAAAATATAAATAAAAATTTATGAAAGGTTTGGAAAAAAATAAATAAGTATTAATATGATGAAGAAATGATGAAAGTTTATAAATAAATTGAAATGGAATAAGTTATTTTGTTATTTCATTTAGTTATAAAATAAATTAAAATTTATTTTTATATGATTGCTAAAAAATGTAAATGAAAATATTTTTTTTTTTTGGTGATTAAGAATGATTTGGATTAATGGAAGAGAATTTACATCATCTTAGGGGCATTTTTATTACACTTGAAAAGTGTAATTACAAACTCTACATTTTGATACACATTGATGCATTTAAGTAGTTAATCTTGAAGTTTTATCATTATTTTATTACTTATACGTTTTATTTTCTTAATTGTAGGGAAAGCGGAAAAATAATTGAGATTAGTAGCGATGAAAGTGGCTGTCACGTAGAAAAAAATGGTCCGAAGTTCAAGATGGTTGAAGTGGTGTGCAGCTGAAGTTCTAGCTTGATACCTTGTCAGTATTTTGACCATATCTTTTCACTCACAATTCGGATTGACCTGATTCTTTTTGGCTTGGAAAGAAGACTCAAAGGGCTACAACTTTCGTGTTTTAGCCAAAGCCTGAATCCATGATCTTCGAGGTCAAAATCGCATTGGAAGTCGAGGACAGAAAGCTGTCAGAAGAAAAACATAAAAAGTGAAATTTATACACTGCTGTCCGAACACCCCATTTGGGTGTCCGGACACCTGGACACATGGAAGCTTACTTCTGTCCGGACACCCCAATTGGGTGTCCAGACACTTGGACGCACGGGGTTAATTTCCTTCTTCGTTTTTAGGGTTTCCTTGGAGGAGTTATAAATACCCAATAAGCAGCCGTTTAGTGGGGATTCTTCTCATCTTCTTCCCCACATTCTTGAGAGTTTTCTAGAGTTTTAGAGTGAGTTTTTATAGATTCTTGAAGATGTTTTTCAAGTTGGGAGTAGCTTCCTTTGGTTTTGTTTTAGCATGCATTATCTTTTGCTATTCCTTTCGTTCTTCAAAGTACGGTACTGTTTTTGCGTAGATTAATAATATTTTTATTCGTAGTTTAGTTTATATTTATTCCTTCATCTCATTCTTTGATTTTTGTCTTAATGGTTGGATTCAATTGCATGGATTTCATTATAAATGTAGCGTAAAACCCTAGTTCTTGATTCAACGAATCAAGGAATGATAGTTTGTGAAAAACGAAGGGATGTGCGTAGATCCTTCGCATGGTTTGTAAAAACCTTTGCGGAGTGATCTACGATTTTAAGGATCATTTTATTTTGTTTCAAACATGTTGTCCCAAATAGCAACATTAGAGGGGGGTGAATAGGGTTGCTTAAAAATTTTACAAATAAAAATTTCAACCCTAAAACAAATATGTCAAGATGAATATGAAATGCACCAAAAAAAAATTATTCAATATTTGTGAATGAAGAGTGAGTGCTAGTGTTTGCAATAAATATAAAGAGAAGGGAAGAGAAGCAAACACAATCGATTTATAGTGGTTCGGCTTCAATGTTGCCTACGTCCACTCCCCTAAGGCCTTCCTTGAGATTTCTCCACTATTCTTTGAAGAGCTTATTACACACTAGCTTCCCAATGTGCTAGAAACCTTTCCCAAGTGATTTTATCCCCAAATCACTCACACAAGTCTCTCTCAAATAAAGTCTCTTGTTTTGGTCCTAACACTTGAACCAAAACCAACAAGAGCTCACCCAACTCTCACAAATTAAAAGGCTTTAAATTTCCCTTTCTTACAACAACAATGATGAGTTTAAAACTCAATCAAATCAAAAAGAAACTCTCACAAGGTGAATATGAAAGATGAAGCACAAATGTGAGAAGAAATCAGTCTATGTTTGCAAAGTTATGGAATTTCTAATATCTCTTTGTAAGCACTTCTTTCTTGCCTTCTTCCACTTCTTGAATATGAGTTTGAGGCTCTATTTATAGATGAAAATCTCCAAATGGCCGTTACTAAGTGAAAAGACACTTTTGCCCTTGAAAGAAATTGAATTTCCTTGCTTCCAATGCTGTCTTTCAGATTCAGATTTTCTGAGATATATTTGTGACCGTTTTTCACACTCATAACGCTCAAATATGACATTGCCTCAGAGTAAAGACTTTGTAGATATATAAGTCAGCTATCACATGTCAAATTTTGAGCTTCATCCAACGGTTAGATAGTCAGATATGGCTTCTGAACCGAGACCAGCTTTTGATAGCTTTTTCTAACATTCTAAATCCGTGTTTCCCGTTTAAGCTTCCGTTTCACCAGGATACTTTTAGAATTAGAAGAAACTTAAACTACAAAAGTTGTAGCTTTTTGAGTCTTCTTTTCACACACCAAAAATCAGAATTTTTAAAGCTATAGAGTATAAGTTATGTCTCAAAAACTAAGACTAGCTCCAGAATCCAGAATTAAAAATCTTTCTGTAATGACTAATATTCCAACTCATATTTTGATATCTTAACGTCAGATCCACAACAATTTCCCTTCGGTAAAGTTGTATATATAGAAGTCTAGTTTACTATATTAAAATTTCATAATAATTGAACCATTGGATCTTAAGATATCATCTATATACTGACATATGTCTGATTTCTCTGTTTACCCGAGTTAACCTCTAGTTCAAATCTTCATCTTACTTTGATTTCTATTACTCCCAACTTTGAAATTCCTTTATTCCATCATCCAAATTATGTGAAAATATCTAAAAAATAATATCAATCTCTTCCAACTCTATTATTTTGAATCTATCAAATGAATTGTAACATTTCTTACAATGTCTATTTGAAAATTTATTGTGAAAATTTAATTCAATGTTTGTTATCATCAAAATTAATTATAAAACTAACTTTATAAACCTTGGGCCAACAAAACACTTTCGAAAACGGAAACCTTTGACTACATTTTCTGTAATCACTGGTGAAAGTTTTCGGGTAAAAAATTGATTTAATAATTTTGGGAAAATTAAAACTGATTTCTTAAACAAATCTGGTTTTAGTTGTTTGAAAAACCTTCGAAAACAATAGTTTTTGACTATATTCTTTGTAATCACTGGTAAAAACTCTTGAATATAATTTTTTAATAATTTTCGGACGAACCCTAATTTAGGTTTGAAACCGAATGTTTTCTTAGAAAATCTTTCTAGTTTTATTATTCATAATGAAACGTGATTTTAAAACTAAGTGTCGGATATTTTCTGAACTTTAATGAGAATATTTTTCCCAACCTATGGCTCCTTTGACGTGAACTATAGATTGTAGTTTTAACACATCCCATAGTGAAGTAGTAAATTACCCAGAATTGAAAGTTGAATCAAGAATCATTTCAGTTATCTTGAATGCTTAATTTTATTGCTTTCATTATTTTAGTTTAGTTTAATTTTGTATCTTGCTTTTCTATTAGTTGGAATAAAAGTAATTTAATTTCTTGAATGCTAGTTCAGTTAATGTTTGCAATTTACTTTTATTTGATTGCTAGTTACTTAATCAACTCTTCTCAAAACCTAAAACTTGTTTTATTTTCTTTTCTTGTCTTTTAAAATGGAACAATAGGTAGAAGAACCTAGAAAACCCTAGTGTTCAATCTCATAGTTCCCTGTGGATTCGACCTCGGACTCACCGAGTTAAAACTACACCGCACACCCTTACACTTAGGGTTAGTTTAGACACACAGTCTAATAGCGGTCACATTTCCCCGTGTAACAAAGTATGTTTAGTTATAAAAGAATGTCTCCCAACTAATACAAATTCTAATATTTATATCAGAATGCTTAATGACAGGTAGCTGAGAAATTTTGATTCTGACTTCATATTGGATATTCTTGACAAGTTGGGGATTGATGAAGAGAGTCCTTTGAAAACTCTTACATTCTTTTCTTTCCAAATGTGGTAGATCATAGCTACCCAAGTAAGTTTGCAAATGATATTTTGTAGACCGTTCCCATTGAATTTACCTATGGCCCATGTGATTTCTTCCTTCCAAGGTTGTGCAATTTTGGTGATGGAACATTTCTGTAGTATCGCTTTCCTTAATTCAGCTGTGAAGGGGCATTGAAAGAATAAATGGTCTATGTTCTCCATGGTTTGCCCACACTAGACACAAGAAGGATCCACGTTCATATCCCATGCAATAAGTTTGCCTTTAGTAGTCAGTCTTGCCCTAATTGCAAGCTATAAGATAAAGTTATGCCTAGGGATGTGATTAGGAAACCAAAGAATGCTATGCCATATTACCTTTTGGCCTCTTTCCCATCAAGCTTCCCATTTGGCCGCAGCTTTGTAGATTCCATCCTTAGAGGCAGTCCAAATGAATTGGTCTGGCACTTGAGGATTTGGTAAAGTAATTGGGAGGTATTTCTATTACAATCTCTCTAAGTTCCCAGGTGTTTGAGTAAGGCCATCACCATTGCCTATTACTTATCACCTTAGACTTTAGCATCTTTTGTTAACCCGGCATCATATGCTATTCTTGGGGTGTACTTAGGAATAAAAGGGCCTTTGGGATGCCAATTAGAATACCAAAGTGAAATAGATTCACCATTTCCCACCTTATATTTGGAGATTCTACTTACTTCTTCTTGAAGTTTAAGTAATTTCCTCCAATTCCAAGAGTAATCCAAAGGAGGTTTGATTTCCCAAAAGCATTTGTCCTTGAGGAGATTAGATTTGCACCATTCAACCCAAAGTGAAGGATTTTGAGAACATAATGGCCATAGGTGCCACGTCATTATAGCCTTAATCTATTCATGGATCTTCTTTAAGCCGAGACCCCTTTCATTTTTTGGTAAGCATGCTTCATTGCAAGCTACTTTGCTTCCCCATTTCTTTAACTCAACTCCAAACCAAAGGAATCTTCTTAGTACTTGCTTTACAGAGCTACACACCTTCTTGGGGAGGATGAAGTGTATGCTCCAGTAAATTTGGATGCTAAACAAAATGGACTTGATAAGGACCAATCTACCAGTATAGGGAGGCATTTAGAGGACTAGCTAATAACTTTCTTAGTGATCTTCTCAATTAGCTCTTTGTAGTCCTCATGATTTAGCTTTGTGGAGATTAGTGGAACTCCCAAGTATTTGACAGGTAATTCACCTAATTGAAAGCCAAGGATGGAGCAAAGCTGTTGCTTTTGATGCTGGTTGATACCTAAGATGTAAATTTTGCTTTTCTGCTCATTAGGTTTAAGCCCTGAGTATTTGTGGAACTCAAGAAGTACCTTATAGAGAAGTACTCATTTGGAGTACATAAAAGAAATAAATCATCTACAAAGCATATGTGATTAATAGGTAGCTTAAGGCACTAAGGATGGTAAGAGAATTCATTTTCCCAAACTAATGCATTAAACAATCATGAGAAGAACTCCATTATAGGAAAGAACAAATATGGGGATAGTGGGTCACCTTGTCAAAGTCCTTTTATACCTTGGAAGTGCCCTTCAAGTGCTTTATTCATAGAGATAAAGAAGTGAGGGGAAGTAATATAATCTCTAATCCATCCTTGAAACTTGGTTGAAAGTTTAAGGGCTTGAAAAATGTCTAGCAATAGGTCCTATGAAACAAAATCAAAAGCTTCATCAAATCTATCTTCACAGCACATCTATGGGATAAGTTTTGTCTATGATAGTCCTCACTAATTCATGCATAAGGAGGATTTGATCTGAGATGGATCTCTCTTTAACAAAAGCTACTTGTGAAGGATTGATGACATTAGGCATTATCCTTTTGAGCCGATTAGGAATTATCTTAGAGATGCATGTGTAGATGGTTGTGCAATAGGAGATAGGTCTATAGTCGTGGCCTTACTCAGATTTGGAACTTTAGGCACCAAAACTATGATAGTGGAATTGGCCGCCTTTAATAACTTACCTAAATGGAAAAATGATTTAATTGCCTCTGCTATAGCATCCCCAACAACATCCTAAGCTTTCTTGAAAAAATGGGATGTAAACCCATCAGGGCTTGGAGCCTTTTGATCTAGCAAGGAGAAGAGAGTATCCTTGATTTCTTCCTTAGTTACCTCTAAATCCAGTGAGCATACTAAATCCAGTGGTAAACCAACTTGCATTACTTCTTCAACATATTGCCTTGCATTAGGTGGGTAATTGAAGGGGGTGCCAAGGAGTTGCATGCAATGGTAAATGAATAGGGGCTTGACAACCTCATAATCTTCTTGCCTTTCCCCATGAACATCCAAGATTGATAGGATTTTGTTCCTTATACAATGGGCCTTGACTCTCCTATGGAAGAAGGAGGTATTTTGATCCCCCACCTTGATTGTATTGTCTTTTGATTTTTGCTTGTAAAATCCTTCCTCTGCTAAAGTGAGGGAATATAATCCTCAAGTGCATTGCTTTCTTTATCAAAAAGATAAGGGCTTTTGTTTTGTTGAAGTTCCTTTTGAATTCCATCAAGCTCAGCTTTGGCCACTGCTACATTGCTAGGGAGGTCTCCATAGAACTTTGCATTGAACTCTTTGAGAGCTAGTTTGAGAGATTTGAGCTTAGCAAATAGTTTGAACATGGGGGTACCTGAAATGGGCTGAATCTCCTCCGTTATCCTTGTGAATTACTTATGTTTTGTCCAGTAGTTGAAGAATTTAAATGTCTTCGACCCCATTTTGATGAATTGCCTAACGTTGATAATGGTAGTGCTATGATCTGAAGTGCTTGCTATAGGAAAGAATGCCTTTAAGTTGGGGAACAAATAATGCGGTGTAAAAAGCTATTTGTGGAGTGCCAATAGACTAACCCCTTTTTAAAAGTATATAATATGAAAAATTAATGTATTGCACTAGTCTCATTACTAGTATACAACTATTTGCAAGATATATAACATTTTTAAATTTAGAAACTAAATTTATGATAAAATAAAAATGATAAATAAAAAAATTATAATTTATGTAATTATATTTTTATATATAATCATTGAAAACATAAATCATATTATTTAAACATATAATAATTTTTTTTTTTTGGAAATATACTATGCCATTTAACTTTAGGGTGATCTACCTCTATTAAACATTTGGATAATTATACTTTCCACCCATCAACATTTAAAAATTACATTTACTCCATTACTATGAAAATCCACTTCCATTAGTTTAGACCTTAACTTCTTTAAAATATTTATCGTTAAGATATATTTACCCTAAAAATGTCAATGGATTTACACCCTTCTCCATGCTCTCTACACTGAACACCCTTCTTTCTTTCTACAAATTCAATTCACTTCTCGACATTAGTTGTCCTCGCCCTCATCAAGCACCGCCATTGCAAGTACCTATGCTGATCACCCTTATCTATAATCGTGCCTATTTGGCTTCTTTTCAGTGCCTTGTAGGCTATTATGGCTGTAAATATTGAACCAGAGCCCCTACCATCATTATATATAACCCTTCAAGTCGTCGCTGCAACTGTTTTAGGCGCCTTTCTAGCCAGTTGCAATACAAGCTCAAATCGTAAAGATTCTTGCCATTGCTGTACAATAGGTTCCATTGGCCTCCCTAGCCATAACCAAGCATTTATTCCTGCTACTCAACCTACCAGAATGCTCATTGACACTACAAAAGCCCTAATCTGTTGTAGTCCAAACTACCACGGCGTAATCTAGTGCTATAACTAGTAAAGAGATCACCAAAACTAGAGAAGCCATAAAGCCCTTGATAGGGTGCACCAGACCAAACAAAGGTTACTAAATGACCATGATAGGGACCTGAGCTGACCGAGCAACATAGACCTCGGTTGGGCCAAATGACATTTGCATTAAAGACAAAATTGATTACGTCACAATCACATATGTAACCATATTCTAGTATATTCTGTGATTCTCACCTATGAAAGTGCTGTTTACTACTTAATAGTTTTGATAACTAATTAAGGAAATCAACCTTAGGATCTACAATGCATATGGCATAATCTGATTAGAGGGAAAGCATACTTGTGTGAGGCTCATATGCATCATGCCCATGTAGGTCTTGTACCTCTATATATACACCATCTTCTCAAGTACACAATGCACAAACTCTAATCTTACTGAAACTCCGCCAAAATACTCTCTCAATTCTCTTGCTAACTTAAGCAACAAAGACTCTTTGGCAGGGACCACACTGGTGTTTTAGATAGCTTTCTGAGCTTGGATTGGACTCTTGGAGAATACCAGTTTACTGAGTCATCAGTTGGTGCTGTCCATAGGAAACGATTTTTCTCGCAGTTTTATAGTCCAAACCAGGTCCAACACAAACACTCAACCTCATTCACAACCAACGGAAACAATGGAGAATCAAAATGACGAGAGGGTTAACGCCATTAAAAACCAAATGAGGGATATGATGGCAATTATGTAGACTCTAGTGGCCCAGAATCAGGCGTTGCTTTAGCGGCAACATGTCACCACTGTTTACATTTCACCTCCTCTAGTGGATCCCCCTGTAAATGATACACATAACGAAGGAGTGGTCAAGGTAAATGGCAAACAAAATAAGAATGGACAAGGAGCAAATAGAGCGGGTATCGTAGGGGAGAACGAGATCTCTGTCAGGCAGCCAGAAAAGTCTTGGAGGCAAGAAAAGACTGTCGGAGCTAACCTTGAAGCAGGAGGCCGTCTTGAGTCATCCCGTACCAAGGGAGCCAGTGTAAAGGATGCTATTATCAACCTATAGGAAGAGCCTATAAGGGCTATGCAAGCTCAAATTCATGGTGTCTTAGCCACTGTCAAAGGCTCCAATGCGATGGATGATTTTGATGTTGATGGCAATTCACTATTCTCTGCGATGGTCATAGCTTGCCCACTACTGCACAAATTCAAGATGCCTGCACTTGACTTCTTTGATGGTTCGAAGGATCCTTTCGACCATCTAGAGACATATAAAACTTTGATGTGCATACATGTGTATCTTGACGAGGTCATGTGTCAGCTCTTCTTGATAACACTCAATGGCCTAGCTCGATTATAGTTTAAAAAGATCAACTCAGGCACCATTACCAATTTCTCATAGCTTAGCACGTTGTCCGTAGGTCAGTTTATTAGAGGGAAGAGGCAGAGGAGACTGGCCACCCATCTCCTAATGATCAAGTAGGGCAAGGATGAGTCCCTCAAAGATTACGTGGGAAGATTCAACAAGGAGATTCTAAAGGTGGATGAGGCTAATGATAAGGTGGTAGTTATAGCCTTCATGAGTGGGTTGAGAACACCCAGGTTCATGGCCTAACTCCTTGAGAAGGTTCATATTGATGTGGCTGAGTTAATGGTTTGGGCTAAGAGACACATCAACGTGGAGGATGGCCTTAGGCAAAGCAAGAAAATGATAGGGTAGGAGGCTCCAAAACTGACAAGAAGTGACTAAATGATTCTAGGAATTCTTAAGATTCTCGTAATCCTAAGAATTGGAGGTTCGATGACAAATCTAACAGAGGCATAACGTGATATAATGATCTCGACCATAATTTTAGTCCACTCAACACGAGTTTAGAGATTGTCTTCTTTGAAATCCAGAGTGATCTGCCCTTGAAATGGCCTGAAAGATTAAGGACCCTAGCTGACAAGTGGTCCCGAGCAAAAGTATTATCGATTCTATGAGGATCATGGGCATGATATAGATGACTGCATTGACTTGAAGAGGTAGGTCAAGGAGTTAATCAGGCGAGGTCAGCTTGGAAGATTCGTGGCTGGTCGAGGCAATAATAGATGGGCCGCCAAAACGAAGAAGCCCTAAGAGAAGAAGTCCTACACCAAGAAGTCCGAATCGAGCACGATAGAATAACAAGCCGATTAGGGAAATAAGGGTAATTTTAGGCAGATTTGCTACTGGAGGGGAATCCTTTAGCGCGAGGATGAGGTATGCTTCAGAGGCAAGAGCCGCCCGCGAAGTTTTGACAGCCGAGCGACCAAGTAAGAAGGCCCGATCTCATTGTCCTTCAATCACTTTTATCGAGGAAGAAGTAGATGAGTTGTGTCAGCCCCATAACGACCCTCTAGTTATTTCCTTGATCATTGCTAACTTCAAGATTTGGGGAGTTTTAGTGGATAGTGGAAGTTTGGCAGACATCTTATATTGGGGGCCGTCCAAGAAAATGAAGATTGGGAAGGATAGGTTATAGCTAGTGCCATCCCCCCTCATGGGCTTTATTGGAGACCAAGTGACACCACTCATTAATTACCAAAAAAAAAAAAGTGACACCGCTCAGATCCATTGTGTCATCGGTAACTCTTGGGGAAGAACCACATCAAGCAACGAAGATGATTAACTTTTTGGTAGTGGATTGTCCTTTAGCATACAACGTGATACTTGGGAGAACAACCCTCAACCAATTTAAGGCGGTCACATCCACATATCATCTTCGAGTCAAGTTCCTGACTGAAGATGGTTTGCGATGTGCCAAGGGCGGCCAGAAGGTAGTAAGGGAGTGTTACATGTCCTCCCTCAAGCAAGATTCTAGTAAGGAGATGCTAGTTGTGGATAGCTTGGAGGTTCGAGATGATGAAGAGCTGAAAAAAGGAGAGCTAGTGGATGAGTTGTAAGACATTATGATCGACACTCCCAAGCAAAACAGGTTTGTAAAGATAGGCTCGGAGACCCTCGAGCCATTGAAGAGTGAATTGTAAAATTTTTTTATTGAATAATAAAGATGTTTTTGCTTGGTCCTACAAAGATATGCCAGGAATAAGTGCAATGTGGTAGCCCACCATTTGAACATTTTTCTGGGGGCCAAGTTAATAAAGCAGGAAAGAAGAATTTTTTGTCCTGAGCATAATGAGGTGATCGAGCAGGAGGTTGATAACTTAATAAAGGCCAAATTAATTCAGAAAGTCCACTACCCCACTTGGCTATCAAATGTAGTCACTGTAGTCTAATTGCAAGTGGAGGATGTGTGTAGATTTCACGAATCTCAATAAAGGATGCCTAAAGGATAGCTTTCTATTGCTAGCCATCAATCTACTAGTTGACTCCACAGTAGGTCACAAGTTATTTTCGTTTATAGACGCTTTCTCGGGGTACAATCAAACAAAGATGGCTAAGCCTGATCAAGAGTATACTGCATTCATCATCGATCGAGGATCGTACTATTACAACATCATGCCCTTCGAATTGAAGAATACGGGTATGACATACCAGCGGTTAATGAATAAATGTTCAAAAGCTAGATTGGGAAAAATGTAGAAGTATATGTAGATGATATGCTCGTTAAGAGCAAAGAGGCTGGCTCTTACATCGCTAATCTACAAGAAACCTTTGACACTTTAAGGAAGTATGGAATGAAGCTAAATCCAACCAAGTGTGCGTTTTGGGGCTGCGCTTGGTAAGTTCCTTAGATTCATGGTGTCTAGCCAAGAAATAGAGGCCAATCCAAAAACGTTAAGATAATAATGGAAATGCAGCCCTCGCGAACAACAAATGAGGTACAAAAATTAGCTGGGAAGGTGGCAACTCTGAACAGATTCATTTCCCACTCTACAGACAAGTGCTATTCCTTCTTCAAAGTGCTCAGGAAGGCTTTTAAATGGACAGCAGAATGTGATGAGGCTTTTCGGTAGCTGAAGTAGTACCTGGGATCGGTGTCGTTGCTTAGTCAGACCACCCCAGGAGAAGAATTATACTTATACCTATTTGTTTTAGCCACAACTGGGAGCTCCGAACTCGTGCAGGAGGAAGATGGAGGAGCATTATCCGAAGATGGAGTTGATGGCCCTTACTTTTGTAATAGTGGCTCGGCGACTTAAAGCTTACTTTTAGGCCCATACGATTATGGTATTTACTGACTAACCACGGAAGAATATCCTATATAAGCCAAAAACCTCAGGTAGATTGGTGAAGTGGTCAATCGAGCTCAGCCAGTTCAACATTCAGTATCAACCAAGATTGACAATCAAAGGACATGCTGTGGTGGATTTTATAACTGAATTTACAACCCACCCAACTAACCCACCCGAAGACGAAAATGCCAAGCAAACTTAGATGCCATATGTCGATGGCTCATTTATCCACAACTCTAATGGTACAAGTATAATCCTTGTTTCCCTCGATGGTCATAAATTGGAGTATGTGTTACATTTCAAGTTCCCTACTTCCAACAATGAAGCTAAGTATGAAGCCCTAATTGTTGCTCTTCAAATGGCTCAGTGAATGGGGGTGGAGAAGATAATGGTTCACAGTGATTCCTAACTGGTTATGGAGCAGATGCAGAGAGACTGCAAAACAATGGCGAAGCATATGGCCAAGTATTGTCAAATGGTAAGGAGTCTATCCAGAAAATTTTTAAAGTTTCACCTTTAACATATTCTAAGATTGCAAAATGAGAAGGCAGATCAGTTGGCTAAAATTGCATCCTCGGGGGAGGTAATCTTAGATGTTTTGATTGAAATATTAGATTCCCCAAGCATCTAAACTCTAGAGGTAAACCAAACTAAAGAAGATGCTGAATCAGCAAGACCGGTCAGAGCATAAAATGAAGCTTTGCCGAGCGATAAGAATGAAGTAAGAAGGTTCCAGTATCGATCAAGTAGATATCTTTTAATAGATGGAGTCCTTTACAAAAGGGGGCATAGCTCTCCATTACTGATTTGTGTGAATGACTAGGAGGCTGACTATGTAATGAGAAAAGTCTATGAAAGTATTTGTGACAACCAATCGAGGGGCAAGGCCCTAGCTAAAAAGATTTTGAGGGCTACTTACAACTGGCCAACCATTGAGAAGAATACCTAAGAGTTTGTTAAGAAGTGCAATAAATGCCAAAGATTCCCTAACGTTCTGAGTTAACCTGCTCAAGAGTTGATACCAATCTAGAGGCCCTAGCTGTTTGCTTAATGGGGAATAGACACTATAGGCCATTTCCTTTAGGAAAGAAAGAGAAGAAGTTTGTCGTGGTCACTATTGACTATTTTACTAAATGCGCAGAAGCAGAAGCCTTGCTAACTATTATTGAGTAGAACATGGGGAAGTTTTTGTGACAAAATATATTCTGTCGATTTGGTATCCCCAGAGTAGTGATCACAGACAATGAAAAACAGTTTCAAGGGAGGCAATTCAACGGGTTGTGCAAAGACTTGGGCATTAGCCATCACTATTCATCACTTGAGCACCCTCAAGCCAATGGTTGGGTTGAAGTCACTAATCAGTCTCTCCTCAAGGTCATCAAGACAAAGTTGGACAAGGCAAAAGTCTCTAGCCAGATGAACTTCCAAATATTCTATAGGCCTATCAAACGATTGAAATGGTAGCCACTGTTCAAACCCCATTTTCCCTCACATATGGAGCTAAGGCTGTAATTCTAGTTGAAATTGGACTTCCCAGCCCAAGGACACAGAACTTCAACCTAGAGCAGAATGCTGAAATGATGAACGAGAAAATCCATCTACTAAAAAGAAGGTGACTATAACTGCTATCAGAATGGCCTCTTACCAAAAGAAGATGTAGCAGTAACACAACTTTAGAGCTCGACCAAGAGAATTCTGTTGTGAAGAATTAGTGCTCAAAAGAATAAACCAATCTACGAGGACTCCGCATAAAGGAAAATGTAGGCCAAATTAGGAAGGACCATGTGAAGTACTAGGTTCTACTTGAAAAGGAACTTATAGACTTAAGGCACTCAGGGGCAAGGAGCTACCTTACCCATGTTGAACGAAGCATCTAAGGAAATATTATGTATGAGAAATTGTATTTGTAATTTTATTTAATTATCAATAAAATTATACATTTTGGCAGGTTTCTATGGAGAATAATTCTATCACAATGAATAGCTCTACTATGGTGAATGACAAATAGAATTTTGCTCAGTTCATGTGATGGAGCAAAGTGAAAATCCTGCTTAGCTCACGTGATTGAGCAGCGCGGAGATGACTCACGAGGCCAAATGCCCAAAAATGGTAAGGAATCCTGCTCAGTTCACGTGACCGAGCAAAGTGAAGATCCAGCTTGGCTCATGTGGCCAAACAGTGCAGAGATGGCTCATAAAGGCCAAATGCCAAAAAATGGCAAGGAATTTTACTCTGTTCACGTGACCGAGTAGAGCGAAGATCATGCTTGACTCACGTGACTGAGAAGTGCAAAGATGGCTCACGAGGCCAAATGCCAAAAAATGACAAAGATTCCTGCTGGGTTCACGTGACCGTGTAGAGTGAAGATCTTACTTGGCTCATATGGCCAAGCAGCACAGAGATGACTCACGAGGCTGAATGCTAAAAAAGGCAAGGATTGCTACTCGGTTCACGTAAGCAAGGTGAAGATTCTATTCGACTTACGTGATCGAGCAGTATAGAGATGGCTCGCAAGGCCAAATAATGACAAGGATTCTTGCTCAGTTCACGTGACCAAGCAGAGCGAAGATCCTGCTCAGCTCACGTGGTCGAGCAAAGTAAAGATGGCTAATATCAGCTCACATGGCCGAGTTAAGCAAAAATGGCTAATAGAGCCAAAGGTTAGATGAACGCTGCTAGGCATTAAAAAAAAAAAAGAAAAAATAGAGGAAGACAACATGTGAAAATAAGTTCATCTTCAGACAATGAATGCAATCAGATAAAGCGACACAAAGGAATGAATAAAAACATAAGGCAATGGTAGAAATAAAATTTAAAATTCATTCACAAATATTAGGGAGAATGCATGTTTGGTTCGAACATTCTAGGAAAAAGAAGAAGAAGAAGAAGAAGAAGAAGAAGAAGAAGAAGAGTCCATTAGTATATTGATCAACACTACAAGTGAAAAAGAAATGATCAACACTATAAGTGAAAAAGAAAAGTGGCCAAAAGGAGGTGTTTAAATGGCATTTTGAGCATTGTTCTTAACGTCTTTAGCATTTGTGTTTACTAAAGAACCATCCACATCTTTAGTTTGCGCATTGGTCCTTTCTGTGGCTTTCTTGGTTTGCTTAGTGCCTTCAGAATGCTCTTTAATGTCAATTTGCTCTCCACCATCCTCAGGCCCCTTACTTTGTTGTTCCTCGTCAGTGGCACAACCAAGCTTGATTTTAGATATATCAAGGTTAGGGATGGAGGCAGCAAACTTTTCTTTCACATGCTCGAAGCCTTGCGAGAACATTGGCATGATTAGTGCCTAAAAATCGTCTGTGTCCTTAAAGTTTGCAATGGCTGAGCTTTCTGCATTTTCAAGCTCTTCAGTGAGCTCCTCAACCCTCTTTTCAGCTACCACCCTCCATGCTTTCTCTACCTCTATCTGCTTCCACAAGCTCGCCTGTTTGATCTTCAAAGCTTTATTTTCTTCAATAGTTTTTAGTTCATGCCTGAGGACCTTTTTCATTTTCTGCCTAAGCGATGGTATCATTATCTTTGGCTACCTCGAGATCAGTCAATGTTTGCTCTCTCATTTTACGCTCGACAACCAACGCCTTCTCAGTATTTGCTAAGCGTGTGTACATGGCGTAGGACCTGACCACGGTCTGTATAGCTAATAAAAAGAGCAAGTTTAGTACAAAAAAATGCATAAATTTGAACAGAATATGTAAACTTACCCTGAACAGATCGTGGTTCATGTCGTAAACCATTTCAGTGCTTTATAAGCCTTTAAATGGCGACATGTCCTCATTTGTAATTGTAGCCAGCAATTTCTGCAATGCCACCTCGGGCTGGTCAGGAGGGACTCGCAAGAAGAGGCACCAGCTTATGAGCCGAACCTAGAAGCGGTGACCCTTAGCAGAGAAAAAGGAATTTGAACCACCTTCTTTTGTTAAGGAGGGTCGAAAGCCACTGTCACGCCCCTAACCTCATAGTTTGGAACGGACGGTATAGAAATGTGAAAACTAAAATAAATAATAAAATCCAATCTAATTTCAATTCACACTGAATTAAGTTATCAAAATACCCAAAATCATTACTCATGCCCATAAAAATAAAATTTGATTACGTCAGCGTCCATTTGTCTCAAACATAATTCACTTTAATATCATTCCTAATGACCACGTCCAAGATATGCACAGTTAAAACAAATACTATAACCATGTTTATAACTATCCAAATAAGAATGTTATCAATATTAGTATCGAATCCACCCTCTAGGTCTCACTACTTTTAATATAATAATTCAACTCTCAATTAAGACCAGACTCAGGCTACTCTAGCTTAAGCTACCTATGTATCCCACCTCGGGAATCAGGTCACCATAGTTCCTAAATTTATATCTCTTATTTCATAACCAATTTATGAATCAATCAGATAAATCATACATCTCATTA
The DNA here is from genome assembly GCA_019916065.1 of Vitellaria paradoxa. Classification (NCBI taxonomy): domain Eukaryota; kingdom Viridiplantae; phylum Streptophyta; class Magnoliopsida; order Ericales; family Sapotaceae; genus Vitellaria; species Vitellaria paradoxa. The sequence goes on along the minus strand of CM034233.1, from coordinate 41,717,310 downwards.
AACAGTGCCCCGCTCACATTATATTTACATCTCAATATAAGGGAATATAAATGCAATCTCGTGCAATGGGATATGATGAAATGTAATCCCAATACGTATTTTCTAATCTCCAGCTACCCCCAACCTTATGCTGGACGAGTAAGGCTTAGCAAAGCACGTGAGGTCACCAACCGCACTGTTTACGCTTACAGCGAATGTATATCTCAATATCTGTCACAAGTGGGGAATCATGTTACACCCCTACCGGTGTAAGACTCAGGGGAACGGTGTTACATCTCCTACCCCCTTCTACTAGGGAACCGTGTTACACCCCTAGTCAAGCATTTGCTTAGCTCAAGCAAGGTAATCAATATAAATAGCAGTTGGGGACCATGTTACATCCCCACCGATGTAAGATTCAGGGGAACCATGTTACACCCCCTGGCCCTTTTGCTAAGGAACCGTGTTACACCCCTAGTCAGACATTTGCTTAACTCAAGTAGGATAATCAATATAAATAGTGGTTGGAGAACCGTGTTACACCCCTAGTCAGGCATCTGCTTAACTCAAGTAGGATAATCAATATAAATAGTGGTTGGGGAACCGTGTTACACCCCCAACAGCTAAGACTCAGGGGAATCATATTACATCCCCTGACCCTTCTGCTAAGGAACCGTGTTACACCCCTAGTCAGACATCTGCTTAACTCAAGTAGAGTCCGGCTGTAGTCCAGAGAAAACATTAAAATCATATCTCATAATTAACGTCCTAACTCTAAATGATTAAGCTCTAATCATATATTGATTGGGGATCATCTGGTATTCTCAAAATCTCATTTTCTCATTTTCTCAAATCGTGGTCCCAGTCCATATATATAATGCATGCCTCGGCATGTCATAATTTAAATATGGCACTCTCGACCAATCAATAATCATAACACAAACCAGATGACACCACCCCAGCCCCATGCATATGAATGCTCAATTATGTAATTAAATGCTATCTCAATATATAATCACATTCTTTTTAGGCTTGATGATCATTTGGGGTCCATTCTATCATTAGAATTTCATAATAACTTAATTCAGACACAAATACACAATTAAAAATTAATTTTCACAACTTTTTGAAAGTCTACCTTTTTGTGGTCCGAACACCCCTACCAGTCGGTCCGGACCACTATGGTCCGGACACCCTAATCGGACAGTCTGGACCACAGAGCCCAGTGTCCAGCTTCTGGGTTCGTTTTAAACGAAACCAAGCCCAAATCAACCCCCAAATCATCCATTTCAAGCTTCAATCTCCATAATAGCTCATGTATAAACACTTAAACACTTGAATCATACGTATCCTTAACGTTTGATGAAAGAATAACTCAAATCAATGCAAGGTTTCCACATTTATAAGCATAGATATAACCACATTCAAATATATATATAAGCATGAATCACATGAAAGTCAACCAAATCAAGCATACATATATATCAAAATCATCCTAACAACATCTAGAATACGAATATAGGTCTTGCCTACCTTGAATTTGAAGAGAAAAGAAGAAACAAGAAGATTTAGGTTTTAGGTTCTTGAACTTCAAATGCCTGTGTCCTTCATCATGAGCAAAATCACGAGAAACGAACACCACCACGATGTTCACGGTGTCGAATACTATCCTGATCTGCCGGTCTTCCTTCCCAGAACCCATTTTCTCTATCTACTCTCTCTCTTCTTTCTTCTCTCTCTCTCTCTCTCTCTCTCCTCTCCTCTTTTTTGTTCCTGGCAGCCAAACCACCAAAAGAAAATGAAAAGGAAAAAGAAAAGGAAAGGAAAGAAAAAAGAGCTGGGCCCTTAACCCAGTTATCCAATCAATTACCAATTCGGACCAGACCCGGCGCAGGAAAAATAAAATAAATCAATTAAATCTTAAAATAAATATTTATTAACCCAAAATAATACATAAATAGCCAAAAATAAATACCGGGTATTACATTCTTCCCTCCTTATAAAAATTTCGTTCTCGAAATTTAATTATAAACTTCAGTCTAAGGATCAAGACATCCATCTCGATTATGTCTCCAATTCACTGATCCCTAAGGGTCTCACTGTCACGCCCCGGATCTCATGACCCGAGGGGTGAGTGATAAACACACACGACATGCACTAACATAACCAATCCCATAATCAGAGCAACGCAACGTAAACTAGTGAGCCCAAGACATAAAATAAGATAACATAAGTTTAACATTGACTATTACCAAGTCATGTACTCCATACACTATTCCCATTAATACATAACTTAGGCTTTATGGCCATTACAACCAAACCGAATAGCAATGTACAATGTTACAATTCCAAAAGAAACTTAAACTAAATGACCAAGAACTTTGTTAAGCTTGGTAGGGCTCATGCAATGCACTCCTAGTCCAACCTCATTAGCCCACCTGATTGTTATGGCTTGTACCTGCACCAAATTCTGTAGGGACGTGAGCATGGGTCCACTTGTGCCCACAATGTCTCAAACAAACATATATGATATGTATTCCAAACATGCATGCATTTCATGGTGTATCTAGTACCTTAATATATTCTTGCGCCGCAACAGTTTATCAACATTAATATAATGAATTTTGAAATATATACAATTTCACATAACAATATCCTAGGGAGGATTTAATTCCAATTAATACTTACTCTTTGAAATTTCATTTATTGGTTCAAATCACATTTGAACTATCCCTTTGATGTTTAATCATAATCGACCACATAACCATATTTATAATATTTATCGTCATTCAATAACATCATAAGGTAGCATTTAATTCCAATTATTCTTCATTATTGAATCTCCCAACATTACATCTAATCACATTCACTACCACATTATCACAAATTCAACATTCAGTCATGTATTCACATCCACTTTATCACTTTCCATCAATCCATCACACAACCATAGTCACATAAATCATCGGGGGTTAGATGCATACACAACACCGTCTTCTACAGGTCCAGACCCAACGGAAACAGTAAACCGAACACCATCATTTAGGATCATAATCCAAGGTCACGAGTAACCTAATACACTCACAATGTTGTGGGCTACCAACCCACTGGCATTGACACCAAACCCTGCGCAGGTTCCGAGACTCTCAACCCGAGGGTAATCTCAAAATCCTTTCTATTTACTGCACCCCACCACGACCCCTGGCACACAAAAAATTATTCATCACATAATATCTCATCATTCTTAGGTTCACATTCAACATCATATACTTTCCCACAACACATATCCACATTTTGGTTAATCCCACGATTCATCACATAACAACATTGATCAAGCATCATTAAACATTCAACATTCTTCAATAATATGAACATGAGTTCCCTTTTGTCAAGTCACATTTTATTTAATCAATCACAAGTTCATAAACTTCAACGTTTAGTTTACATCTTGGCATAATAACAATTCTAATTGGTTAAGACTTTAATCTCAAGGTAATCTTCCAATTCATGCAATTCAAGTAACATTCAATCACCCTTGCAAGTTAAGTCCCATTAGCTTAGATAACCAATCTTTAATCACTCTTTAAAGCTCATTTTCCCTTTTAAAATCCATGCAATTAATCAAGTAAAAGTTTCACATAAAAACATGTTACCAAAACTTTCATTAGCCTAAGGTAGGAAGTTAAACTAAACAAAGTCAAGAAAAATGACCCGGGCTCAGTGGGTGCCCAAGCTGACACTCAGCTGTGCGCCCAAGGGGCTTGGGTGCCTATACCTTAATTTCTTGGGCACCCGACTGTGTCCCCCTCGTGCGCCCACAGCCTGGGCCAAGTTTCGGGTTCCATGCCCTGTTTTCTGGTTTCATGGCTTTTCACCCTTGGGACCTCCAATTGACTAAGTTAATGTAAAAATACTTAAAATCTTAAGTTTCTAACATCAACACAAGGTTCTTAGGTTCCAAACAAGAATCAAAATTTTGAGTTTTCATTAACTACAAGTCAAGTTATGGATCAAAACTCCCCATTCACTCTCTCAACCTATACATATATATAAATATATATATATATGTATATATATATATGTGTGTGTATAACTCCCATTTTCTTCCATAAATGAAATCAACACTTAAAGAGGGTTTCCTAATGGTAATCTACTTCTTGGTACACAACACATATGTAAGAATGAGGCATTAAATCCTTACCTCAAGTGGTAAGAAGATGGATCAACAAGAAAGTGTCTTGAGCTTCCAAACCCTCAAACTTTGATGGACTCAATCTCCTCCCTCCTTGATCCAAACTACAAACAAATTACACAGGGAGGTTTCTTAAGGTTTTAATTACAATCTTGCCAAAAGAATTTGGGTTTCATGAAGGGTGGAAGAACCTACCTTGAAATCTCTACCCGGTGGTCTTGTTCTTCTCTTTGTTCTTCTTCTTTGCTTCTCACCCGATTCTCCCTTTCCCAAGCAACTTCTCTCTCTTTCTCTCTCTCTCTTGCTTCAAATCAACCATATATATATATATAACAATATTTTAAAGTCCCTCAACAGTAAACTTTAGGTTTCCAATCACCCCTAGCTAGGTATAGGTGTTAATAGGGTGAGGCTTGGCTGAAAATTGTAGAGCAACACTTGTCTGTCAAATCCACTGTGCCTTGGGCGCCCAAGACCTTGGGCGCACAAGCTCTTTTCAGGTGGGCGCCCAAGGTTCCCCCCATTTTCCAGCACTTGGCCAAAATGTCACCTTTGACTGCGTAACCCATCTCCTTCAAAGTTTTCAACTCTAAACACCATTAATGACCCATACCATTAAATTAACATATCTTAACTTCCAAAATACATCAAAACCATATACTTACATTAATTCAAAAGCCTAGGGTATTACACTCACAATTCCAAAATGGTGCCTTAGAACACAAATCAACTAAATGATTTTATAGCAAAGCTCAACTCACATGAATACTTAATCTGTACTGTTAGTTAACACTACCATACATTCATTTTCTCTCCTTAGAATTAACAATTTAAGTCATTATACCCCTCATTGCTACTAAGGCACACCACCACCTTGTATAATGATACTCTCGAGTGTTCTACCTTCAAAAGTACAGCTATTTCAGTCACCATCAAAGTTTCAAACACCTTCTCAACGATTTCAAATAAAAGAAATCTAACCATAACAGTCGCCAATCCTTGCGACCTCTTAATCTATACATAGGCCACTGCATTGGTCTCATCAATATGACACTAGAAATTTAAAATCATAATCTTCCACTAATTTCTGCCTTTCTTCGAAATCAACTAAGTCAACAAGTCCATCAGTTAGGAAATATCCAAAATAGGGTAGCAAAGGTAACCCACTAAATTTACAAACTTCAATTTTAAACACGGATTTTAGTAGCACCATTCATTACTACAGAAACCCTTATGAAATTCACCGAAATGCTTTAACCAGTTATCATAAAATCCAGAACAGTACCTTGGGCAGGTAAAACTCATACATATATAACGTATAACTAATCAAACAGATTGTCAGTTCTCGACAACATTGCTTATTCTTAATTATCATCAAGCTTAACAACTTCCAATTTACCCAAAATCATAGGGTTCTTCTCCCATGTCTAACGAAGATCATCATCATTCTTCCCTAACAAATACTATAACAAATGAAACTTCAGACTAATAATTAATTCATCTGGATGAAGTCTTAATTACCTTAATCCAACTAGTGCTAAATGATATAAAACCACAGAAACACCAGGAACTCCCAATATGGACTTTAAATAGAAACATATCATTTCTCCTAAGAAGGTAAACTAAGAAACCCCCAGGAATCTACCAACGCATGTGCACATCATATTAGGAAGACAGTACTAATCATTCTTTTCATCAAACCTCAACCTGCTCAACATATCAGAAGTTATTTCAAAATACCTTAAACCAAACTTTGGAGAGAGCAATACTACTCTCAGTTTGCCCTAAACTTCACTGTAGCCATAAGGCACAACGATCGCCAATCGCTTACGTTAATAATTGATTGCCACATAAAAAGTAGACTATCTTTTCATTCCCAAATTGCTTCAACTTTTTCATTTTCAAAACTCTAAAGTTATCTATAACCACACATTATTTTATTGCAACATATAATCTTATTAATTCCGAAACTTGTATGCTTGTGCTATTCAGACTTCTAAACTTTCAAATCTAAAATTATTATCTTCTTCACAATCCCCTCCAATCATCATTCTCCATGCTACCACCATTATTGGAACGCTTAGTAAATCTCATCCTTTGGTCCATCGGACTACCACCGATTATATAATTCACTCACATATCATTTTTTTTTTTTTTTGGTAATTTCACTCGCATATCTATTAAACTTACCACCAACAATTACTATTTTGCAAAACTTTCATGTCTAATTACTAATGGGTTCATGTCTCTGCTAACAACCCTGGCTTTTAACGGTACCCACTCGATTAGGTCCCGCACTTCCTCAGAAAACACATCCGCAATCTACACATTGCTCTTGGAAAATAAAGTTAAACTCTTTTTGATCAATGTCAACTTACTATATAGACAAAAGGCTTCCCCATACATTTAATATCAATTATGGAGGAGGTAGAATTACTCTTGCCTCATCCGAAGTTAGAACTAAGGAGTCCTCAAACAAAACGAGTATTGCCAATGTATAGCAATAACCAATCACCACCTGTTATGTGAAAAATCCATTTATTTTCAAATTTAAATCAATTTTGCTTATTATATTACTTGAAGATCACCACACCATTAAGGCCATTCTAAATCTTTGTACATTTTCATCCCACTAAGATAACCACCTTAAACTCTCAAATCACCAATTTTCTCAGCTTCATCTGCATTCAGTACGGACATATAACTATTTGAATTTCACTCATCCATTCGATGACATACCCAACCTTCAGCTGTTATGCTAGGAGCTAGTGACACCACATCTTCTAACAGGATCAATCTCACTATTAGACTTTAATAATTCTAATCCACAACCTTAAGGTCATTCATGGTAACTTAAACTCAAGAAAATTGCTTCGTACTTATCAATATCATTGCTCTAAAGAAACTTTAAAATTATTTACACCCTTTAGATTATCTTATATCGGAATAAAACCAAAACCTTCATGTGAAGTATCACAATATATATAACAACTCACTCATTGTCTAAAAATGACCAACACTGAAGCTTCAGCCATCTATTGCTTCGGCCAACGAAATGCCCTTGCAAGTTTCTTTCTGATTGTTTGAACTTCCTTCCCATTTCACTGAGTCAGTAGACCTTCCCACTGAGAAGAGCTTGAATAGAACGGTTGTAACAAGACACCAAAAATCTGAAACTTTGGATATAATTCATAAATCCTTGTCATGCTCAACTGACATAACCAAAACTTTCGCGAAACTAATCATAATAATCCAACTGAAAATTATTTGATCTCAAACTTTTGCCTGGAACAATAAAACTCAACTTACTCCTCTTAACACATAATTAGCCAAACAAATTTTCAACCCTCAGCAGCTAGTACTCATCCTCGATTATCACAGGGTTTATAACCTTATCCACTCAAAATTCCAATTTTCATATTTCTACTTATCCAAAACTTTAGGATGTCCTCACAACAATATACGATATTAAACAAAACCATAAGACAACAAATCTTCAATTAAAATTCTAAACTTTCTCAATTTAGCCAGTGCCATACGACATGGCACAACAAAACAGAAGATACACATGGCACAAGCCCCACTAAAAAGTTATCTTCCACTAAGAGAGAAATCCTTACTATTCTGAAGAAGTATATCCACAAATTTACAACTTCCACATTAAACCGACCATCAAATTAGAAGCTCCACTAACGCACTTAACATTAAGTACTGAAGAAAATAACATGGCTTTAGCCTCAACTTAACCCTGAACTACATGGTCCTTAAGTAAAAACAGTTGTCACTAATCCATAATAACAACTAAACATTATATTGTAAGTGGGTAACCTACCCCTTTCTACTTTTATATGAATTTTATTTACTAAATAAAACTCTAATATCATTTAACAACTATTCCCGTTTAACAATGAAATGTACTCTGGATAAATCCATGAGTCACTAACTCAGGCCCTTCAAGCCTCTTGAATTTAAATTTAAAATATTTATCATTTTCACAATCTCTTCTAATTATTATTCCCGATATTCGAAAAATCAGTAGAACACTTTGTGAGAATCTCACCTCTAGGTCCCCCAAATTGTTACTAATCATTAAAATTTACTATTAACTACATCACTCCATAAAATGTTCATATTGTTAACTGATAAAGGCACTATTTTGGGCAAAATCCTGGTCTCAACCATATTTATAGCCCACGATAGTGCAACACATCATAATCCTCAATCTAAAATCCATGAAATAAATGGTTAAAATTTTAATAAAACACAACAGAAACACGTAAGCCTTACTGCCTAAAGCCTAGGGTATTCACAATCTAGCACTCTGATACCAATCTGCCACACCCCTAACCTCATTGTTTGGGATGGATGGTATGGGAATGTGAAAATTAAAATAAATAATAAAATCTAATCTAATTTCAATTCACACTAAGTTAAAGTTATCAAAATACCCAAAATCATTGCTTATGCCCATAAAAATAATATTTGATTACATCACCGTCCATTTGTCAAAAACATAGTTCACTTTAATATCATTCACAATGACCACATCTAAGATTTGCACAGTTAAAACAAATACTATAACCATGTTTATAGCTATCCAAATAAGAATGTCATCAATATTAGTATCGAATCCACACTCTAGGTCTTACTATTTTTAATACTAATAGTTCAACTCTTAATTAACAAAACTAAACACAAATGTATGTTATCATCTATAGTTAAGACCGAACTCAAGCTACTCTAGCCTAAGCTGCCTACGTATCCCATCTCGGGAATCAGGTCACCGTAGTTCCTAAATTTATATCTTTTATTCCATAATCAACTCATGAATCAATCAGATAAATCATACATCTCATTAATTAATGTCGAGGTCACATTATATTTACATATCAATATAAAGGAATACAAATGCAATCTCATGTAATGGGATATGATAGAATGCAATGCCAATGTGTATTCTCTAATCTTCATTTACCCCCAACCTTATCATGGACAGGTGACGTTTACCAAAGCACACGGGGTCACCAACCCCACTGTTTACGCTTACAACGAACGTATATCTCAGTATATATAAGTGAGGAACTGTGTTACACCCCCCACCGGTGTAAGACTCAGGGGAACCGTGTTGCACCCTCCACCGGTGTAAGACTCAGGGGAACCGTGTTACACCCCTTTGCCCTTCTTCTAAGGAACCGTGTTATACCCTTAGTCAAGCATCTGCTTAGCTCAAGCAGGGTAATCAATGTAAATGGCGGTTGGAAAATTGTGTTACACTCCCAATCAGCTAAGACTCAGGAGAACCGTGTTACACCCCCTGACCCTTCTGCTAAGGAACCGTGTTACACCCCTAGTTAGACATTTGCTTAACTCAAGCAGGGTCTGGTTGCAGTCCAAAGAAAACCTCAAAATTATATCTCATAATTAACATCCCAACTCTAAATGATTAAGCTCTAGTCATATGTATTGATTGGGGATCATCTGGTATTCTCAAAATCTCATTTTCTCAAATCGTGGTCCTAGCCCATGTTTATAGCCCATGCCTCGGCATGTCATAATTTAAATATGGCACTCTCGACCAATCAATAATCATAACACAAACCAGATGACACCACCCCAGAATGCTTAATTATGTAATTAAATGTTATCTCAATATATAATCACATTCTTTTTAGGCTTGACGATCATTTGGGGTTCATTTTATCACTAGAATTTCATAATAACTTAATTTAGACACCAATACACAATTAAAAATTGATTTTCGTAACTTTTTGAAAGTCGACCTTTCTGTGGTCCGGACACCCCAATCAGACGGTCTGGACCACAGTGCCCAGTGTCCAGCTCCTGGGTTCGTTTTTAACGAAACCAAGCCCAAATCAACCCCCAAATCATCCATTTCAAGCTTCAATCTCCATAATAGCTTATGTATAAACACTTAAATACTTGAATCATATGTATCCTTAATGTTTAATCAAAGAATAACTCAAATCAATGCAAGGTTTCCACATTTATAAGCATAGATATAACCACATTCAAATATATATATATAAGCATGAATCACATGAAAGTCAACCAAATCAAGCATACATATATATCAAAATCATCCTAACAACATCTAGAACACGAATATAGGTCATGCTTACCTCGAATCTGAAGAGAAAAAAAGAAATAAGAAGATTTAGGTTTTAGGTTCTTGAACTTCAAATGCCTGTGTCCTTCATCATGAGCAAAATCACGAGAAACGAACACCACCACGACATTCACGGCATCGAATACTATCCTGATCTACTGATCTTCCTTCCCAGAACCCATTTTCTCTCTCTATTCTCTCTCTTTCAATTCTCCCTCTTGTTCATGGTAGCCAAACCACCAAAAGAGGATGAAAGGAAAAGGTAAAGGAAATGAAGGAAAATGAAGCTGGGCCCTTAGCTTAGTTGTCCAACCAATTACCAATTCGGATCACACCCGATCCAAGAAAAATAAAATAAATCAATTAAATCTCAAAATAAATATTTATTGGCCTAAAATAACGCATAAATAGCCAAAAATAAATATCGAATATTATAGTCACCTTGTACAGAGTGATGGTAGTAGTCGGAGATTTTGCTGACCTTTTCATCTTTGGGGTGGGCTCCCCCGAGGTTGCTTAGGGGGCAAACTTCTTGTCTGCCCTACCTAAGTATGTGATGTCAAACATCTCAGCTTCAAGCTGCTTAATCTAAACTGGAGATCATTCGGGTTGATTTTCTTGGGCTTGTCTGAGATGAGCTTTTTCTCACCCTTTCTCTTCTACAAGGGTGTTATCTATTGAAAAATGGGAAGCAAAGTGAGAAAAATTGAAATACAAGTATTTATAAAAATATGCAACTTGTAAACTCACTCCGCTTACGTTTAGCCGTGAGGGCTTTGACCGTTGGCTCCAAACCAAAGAGGTAGGGGCCAAATTTTCTAGTGTTACCAAATATTTGGCTTCCCAAAGTGTGTGCTTCTTCGTGAGGTGAAGAAGATCTTTTGACTTTAGGGACAGGGCAGATGCATTTCGAGCTAGTTAAAGTAAAAAAAAAAAAAAGACAGAGAGAGAAAGAGAGAGAAGAAAGGGATTAGACCTTAAAACTTACAGGAATTTAATAAAACCCAAATGAAGATCCTAAGCATACCCTTTAATGTTGGCTAGCCCCAGACCCCAGGGACCCTTATCTTCTTTTCCTCGTTTGTTTCCTAGACTTGAAACTCCCACTTGCTCCTAGGGATGAAGAAAAACTTCTCTTTCCAGCCTTTGTGAGAGATGGATATGTGCGTCATGAAATTAAATTCTGGCCTTCTAGCCAAAAAATACCACCAACCGAGCCCTTCTCAATTATCTTGTTAAAATGTAGAAACTCAATTGGCATTAGGTCATGTCCTGTGGTGACTACCCAGCATACTGCACTCCTTATAAAGATCTACCAGCTGTTTAGTGCCAATTGACCTGGAGCCAGATTGAGGTGACACAGGACTTCCTGAACGAACTTTGGCAAAGGGAACTGAAGCCCACCCATCAGAGCAGCTTCATACACCGTAATTTCATCGGCCCTCAGTGAACAAGTAGCATCATTATTCCCTGGGACTCGAAGGGTGAGGTCTGAGGGAAACTGAAACTTGAAAATTATTTCCGAGAGCCTCTTCATGGTGATGGTTGATCTGATACCTGCTGCCTTAAATGCAGAATGATCATTACCAGTGATGACGATATATGAGCGTTTTAAAGTTGACCTCGAGCTCGAAGGCGTCAACGATACACCTAGTATCGTCTGTCCGATGCCCACTAGTGCTGGGGGCATTAGGGTTCCTACACTTAGGGAAGACATATTCGTCAGCATCCACTAGAACTAGCTCTCTCGCGATTACTCATTATAATGGAAGGAAAAAGTTGAGACAAATGGAAAATATATACTAAGAAGGTAAAACTACCAAATATGGAATGTATGTATCTAGGATTTTCTACAAACCCCACAAGATTTGGGAATCTATAGTTGTTTTTGTAAAAGAATATGCTACGACTTAGCAACCAAAACATTCAAACAGAAAAGTGAGAAGACAAGACAAACTATAAAAAAAAAAACAGACTAGATCTTACTAGTTAAAAGCGATGTGAGATTTCAGAAGAAGATAAGAGCAATGGAGTAACTTTGAATGCAATTGCAACAATGGAGAAGTAGGAAGTTGATTCACGCAAAAAGAAACCAGAAGGCCTCACTAGGTTTTTATAGTTGAATTTTTTCAAAATCGATGATTAAGATTTAGGCGTGAAAATTTGATCTAACGACCTAAAATTGGCACACTAACACGTCTGACATCGTGGCTGGTATATACATGACATATGGCAAGGTAGTGGGATCATCCCATCTTTTTAACAATTGCACGCGCGCTAGCCACACATTAAATGCACGCATATTCCCAAGGACATTGTAACCACTAGATTCCCTCAGTCCCCCTATTTGATCGACTAAATTGAGCGCATCTGATGGGGTATGCCTAACTGAAAATAGAACAAGTAATAAGGCAATTGTTAGATTCCCTTCAACCCTCTTTGATGACCAAGGGAATCGAGGGCATCTAATAGGGTGCACCCGACCGAACACATTTACCCGAATGACCACGATTGGGACCTGAGCCGACTGAACAACATGGACCTCAGTCAGACCGAACAATAGTTGTATTGAAGACAAAATTGTTTACGTCACAATTACGTGTGTAATCATATTCTAACATATTTCGTGATTCTCACCTATGAAAGTGCTACTTGCTGCTTAACAGTTTTGATAACTAATTAAGGGAATCAACTTTGGGATCTACAATAGACGTGGCATAATCTGATTGGAGAGAAAGCATAATTGTGTGAGACTCGTATGCATCATGCTTATGCAGGTAATTACCAAAAAAAAAAAAAAAATCATGCCCATGCAGGTCTCGCACCTCTATATATACACCATATTTTCAAGTACATGGTACACACACTCTAATCATACTGAAACTCTACCAAAATACTCTCTCAATGCATTAGAGATTTTTTGGTAGGCACCAAATCGGTGTTTCAGACAGCTTTCCGGACTTAGATTGGACTCTAAGAGAATACCAATTTACTGAGTCATCAACCCTAAATATCAAAACTTTGATGTCGAGCTTCATTCAGCCTAATTCTTATTTTTTTGCTCTTCAAGTTGTTGATAGCTATCTGGAGTTCATCTATACCTCCAACATCTTTCATGGTGTAGAAATACACCCCAAAGACAAATGTTGTCAACACTCTGGTGACAACAAAATTCTAGGTCTTGAGTGCAAGGCTGCTAAATCGTAGAATCCCAGCCATCTCTTACTAGGAATTAATTGTTTGGTATAGAGATGAATTGAGTTGTGTTTATGAGGGATGTTTATGGTGAAGATAGGGTCTTGATCAGTGAGGATCCATTAGTGGTTTTCAATGAGAAGTTGTATAGATCTGCCTAGACGAAAAAGATGGAATTGGGTTCTAATATTAGGGAGGGATGATTTTGGTTGAGATATACATATGTACAGTTACATGTATATATATGCATATATATGTATGATTTTTTTTAGTATTCATTTATTTGATTTTTTTATGCCTAATGTTGTTTTTTCTTTTTTTTTTTTAATAAATATCAAGAAGTAAATTATCAACAATACACATTCATGAAATTTAGAAAAATCAGTCAACTACAAAAAGGCAATAAAGTTCTTTACCCAATAGTAATTTTTTATAGATATTTTTTAAGCTTTTACAAATCAATATTCCTTCTTTCCAAAATTCTTACACTAAAGTTGTGAGGATATATGGCAAACTAGATGATGGGTTTGTTGCTTGAGCTTAGCAGATTTCATGGTGATGGGAATGCAAATAAGAAAGACGTTGACTATAGCAATTAAGGATGGCCATCTCGGCCGATTCGTCAGAATCTGATCTACTATTTGAGCTGAATGGATGTAAGATTCGGATTTTTCTTAGAAATCGGATCGGATTTGGATTTAAAAAAAATCTAGATTTTAGATCGGATACTACCTCTGCCCCAAATCCGCTCCAAATTCGATATTCGATCCAAATTTACCCCAATCTACCCAAAAAATATCCGAACAGCCCCGAATTTAAGAAATTATGATTAATAATTATGTTATAGACTATCATATTTTGTATTTGCTGCTTTGAGTTGGGATAACATTAGTACTTTAGAAGTATGTATCTTTATTGTGCATCAGTTAGAAAAATGGTACTTTGGTGAAATGATGGTTTTGGATATGTTTACGTATTATTTTGGTGAATTATTATTGTGATAATATTTATATATTATTTGGGTTTTAGAGACGAATTACTTGGTAGTAATAGGTTACGCATGCAATTAAGGATACGTTTGGCATATCGAGAAACACTAAAAAACTCTAAAAAATTCTAAAACCTCTAAAAGTTATCCACTTTTTATCTCACTGTATAAATTATGAACCCACAAATTATCTCACTTTAGTAGCATTTGGAGTGGAAAAAATAAGAAAAAAAAATATGTGGTTTAGGATAACTCTTGGTGTTTGGTGTTTCTAACCTGAACCACGTTTTTTGGAGATAATAATGTAACTTTTAGACTTTTACAGTAAAAAGTTAGAGAGAAAAAGCATGGGAACAATTTTTTTGGGTCCCCACGGATTTATGTCAGAATTGTTTTTGAAAGTTGTTGAACTTTTTAACTTCTGCATAAGAACATTAGAGAGTGAAACCACGGGAATAGTTTTTTCGTCCGTTCCCACGGATTTATGTCAGATTTGTTGAAATTTGTTGAAAAGTTATTGGGGTTTATGAAAAAGTTATTAAAGTTTGTAAAAAAATGTTTTGGAGTTTGTAAAAATTTGTTGAGATATGTAGATATATAGAAATTTATAAAGATTTCACGAAGGACGAGATGACCAAAATGTGTTAGAGAGTTTTAGAAATTTTCAGAGATTTTTGTTGGATTTTAGCAAACCAAAAGCTACCTTTATCTCACTTTTTGTCACTTTAAAAGCCCCTTAAGTTATGTATCAGGTTAGGGGTGAATTCAGAAACAGATGGAGAGTTCGAATTTTCAGATATCTGTGAATATATCCGTTTTCTGTTTGGAGCGATGATGGAGATCCTAAAAAATATCCGTTCGGAGTTCGAGGCAGACGGAAGGTTCGAAGTTCGGATTTAGATATTACCATATCCGCCTCTGATCTGTCTCGTTACCATTCTTAATAGTAGTGGCAGTGCTGTGCTTCTAATGCTTGGGGTGGCAGTATCGACCACCAATCATGGGTCGCATCTCCGTGATAGTCGTAATTTCAATCTATATTTTTCTTCTTTATCTTTTCTCTCTTTTTTTTTTTTGTTCCTTGATTCCTAGATCTGAAAATAAGAATAAGATGTCGATGATGATATTTATTTATTTGATCTATATAATGATAAAATAGGAAAATCAATTAAAGTTTTGGTTAAGGTCAAGATTAACGACTTTTCAACATAAGAAAAATAAATGTAATTTTGAAATATTAAAGGGCAATAAATGCAATTACTCAAATATTTAAGAAAGATAAATGTAATTTACCCCTAATTGTATTATAAACCGGATAAAAAAAAGAGGGTGAAAATAATTAAAAAATTGATTAAAAGGCTAACTTTGGACATTCTCCAAACTCCAACTTCATCCATATCAGAAGAAGAGGGCTGTATTAGGGGTTATTATAGGCTGTAGTAATCTCAAAATGACGTCGTTTTAATTTTTTTTTTCTCAAAACGGCACTATTCCACTTAAATTTCCCCGAGTTGCATTTATCGGGTAACCAACTTCTTTATTTTATTTTATTTTTTTTAAAGGAAATAAATAAATACGAAGGAAAACCCTAGTGGACGTGCAGCAGACAACTAACGGAAAGAGAGCAAACAAAAGCAAAAGCCGATGTAGGAGGAGAAGTTGAAGTAATATGTGTACTCACATATACATATACCTACACAGAAGAACATAATAGGATAGGAGTGTGTAATTGGTTGAATCTTCGATTTGTGTAAGAATGTTGGCTGGGTCTAGGATTTCGCAGCACATACGAGAGTGTAATCACCATCACACCCAACTAAAGCTTGCATTAGGGCTTGGTTTTGGGTTCAGCCACACCACAACACTTCGAATTTCTTCCTTCTTCTCCATCAGATCTCCCCTTGTCGCCGTTTCTCACGAGAGATCAAATTCTACTTATTCTTCTTCTCCATCCAGCATTGATTCCGGTCCATCACCTAGCACCCAAATTCCTGTGCTCTCTGACTGTTTCAGGTTCTTTTTTTTTTTAATTTTTTTTATGGGAAACTTACAATTAGCCCTGTTTGGTTACCCGGAAAATTGTGGAAAGAAAATAACCTCCCAAGTCTGGTGCATGTATTTTTTTTTTCCACGGTTGCATTGGGTTGAAAGAAAATAAAGAGAACTGAAATTAATTGTTAAGCGGAATCCGGCTCAGTTGCACGTAATTTTGAGTTCAGCCGTAATCTTTGCATATTTGTTTAACAACCATACAGAGCAATGTGTTTTGCTGTCCTTTACGATCTTATAAAGACCATCAGTTGATTTCATTGTCAAATCTGAAACTCTCTTAAATATGCCTTTGCAATTGAATATGCATATTACTACATTTTTAATCAATTTTACTTATTTTGTGTTAAGACAGCTCTAAAGACAACACGGTATTGAAAATTGAAAATTTCTCCGTCTCAGATTCAGGTGGCACATTACTATTGGAAAAAAAAAAAAAAAGAAAAAATACAGTTTTTTTTTGGAATGATTATTTAAAGATTTCCTATCTTACTGAAAAATAAAAAATTATAAAAAAATGATTTCATGTTCCTGTTATTTCACTATTTCAGCTATGATTTTTACATTCATGAAAGTTATCATTATCATTATACTAATCTGGAAGTTACGCTTAGTTACTTATATTTATTCAACCCTAATGCATATGCTTATTAACGCCCTCATTTTCTTTGTGCCTAGCCAACACGAAGATGATCATGAGCCTCCACCGGAAGGATTAGTCTCTGTGTCAGGTTTCCTGTTTTCCATTTCTCTAATTTTTCTACTTCCCCACTTTATATCTGCATTGATCTATTTCATTGAAATCATGGATTCCATCCCCTCCCCCCTTTGCTGTTGTTTATTTTATTCTTTATTCTCTAATTATTGAACAGCAAACAAAAGAAATTTGTTTGCTCATTTTTTTATTTTCACTGTTATTTATTTTTTATTATTTTATTTTATTATTATTAAATTTTTTTTTTTGGAGGAAGGGGGGTTGTCAGGCTTGTGTGTAGGGCCACGGGCTTGCTCAACCCCCATGTGGATTAGGAGGAAATCTATGCCAGTGTAGGCGTGACCTTGAGACATTGGGTTGACACACCGGCATATATGTTGTCTTCTTGAGCTTGCTTTGAGATGTTTGAGAGGGCTGGACTAGGCTGTGAAGTCCCCAGTAATGGGATAGAAGAAAACAATTGGTAGAGTGATCATTTTTTTATTTTATTTTATTTTTTGGTGTGTGTATGCGTGTGTGGCACAAACGTCATATTATGTTAAGAATTAGTTTTTTCTTTCAAATTTTTTATTAGGCCCATCATTTACATTAAAAGGTACCTACTAAGTAAGGAGAGGGAACCTCTTGTATAGCCAATTATTTAAGCACAACTAAGCGATGCGGGATCGTAACAAACCTGCCGACGCCCACGATGACCTATTCTTGGGGGTGCTTTCACTGGATTGGGGCCTCTTGCCTGTATCACAAGAATTCCATAAATTGCCCCCGCTGTGGTCCAACCAGTAGCATACGTGGGGCATATAGTTCTACACAACTTGATTGGGCTTGGCTTTGATATCAATTGTTAAGAACTTATTTTTTGATTTTTTATTTTTTTCATGACTTAGATTAAAAGGTACCAAGTCCCCGTGAATTAGGCTTTTGGGTTAATCACATGCTAATATAATCAATCACATTAATCTTGTCCTAAATCAAAGCCAAGTGTCTAGCTGGAGCAAACATTGGACCATAATCCCAAAATAATATACAAAATAGTCTCAACTATTAGTTAGGCAAAATCTCCCAAAATACTTATATACTAATTTATATATTTTTTAATTTTTATTTAATATATATAATATTTATAATAATTTTTAATATTTATTATAAATATAATATAATTTATAATAGTTATTATGTTTGGGGGTAAACAAGGACGAGAAATCTACTACCTAGCAGGGATGGGTATGGGGAAAATTTTTATCCCCAGAACGGGCATAGGGATGGGTTTGGGAAAAATTTTTGTCCTTGAAACGGGAATAGGAATGGGGACGGGGACGGGGACGGGGACGGGGAAGTGTATTGTTAAATGGGGACGGGGACAAGGAAGGCCATACTTGCCTTATAGCTGCCCGGTTGACATCTCTAGTTAACAACAATCTATCCAAAATAATATAAATATACAAAAGAAAGTCAAGTGCAACTATGCATAATGACTGTGAGGTCTAGCTTGCCTATCATGGATAGTCAAAACTTAACCTGCAACAATGTGTGTAGGGAACACTAACATGTATATGCCAATTATGCAACTATATATATAACCATTTCCCATCATGTGACGATCATGATAATAATCAATATCCATGCTAAGATGGTATATACTAGTATCAAAGTCTCAATCGCAACAACATAATCCTAACAATTAGATGAATTTAGTTACTCTGTATGACTGACCTATGGCCACAATGTTAAGCCAAATCACATCATCCCTTGATGTCTGCATCCAAGTATTATCATGAAAAGTATGCCCTTTTAGGTATCTACATGTTTGGTCTAAGCCAAGAAAATAACTATGCCATATAAGACATTTGCATCTCTTCATACATTATTAGCCTACTGGCACGAAAATCAACCCCCTATAAGAGTGTAGGGACTCTCAACTCAGGGGTACGTATACCCTATATTTCAAGACTTCTCAACCCTTACCAAATCAATAATTCAAAACCATCTTAACACAGTACAACACTAATCACTATTTTATCATATGATAGCTCAATGCATATCATCTTATATCATATCGTATCATCGTAAGACAAATATAAGATGACATTAGTATACCATTTCATAGCATGCTTCTCAGGTATAATCAAGTCCGTAATATCAATAATTAACAAAATCATCCATTTGAATTAAAGTAAGAAAGGAAAATTCAAGTATAGTTTTTGTCGTCCGAAAGGGCACTTTGCGCACGGTGGTGTGGACGAGGTGTTGTGCATATGGCCAAAAGGTTAAGTTTCAATAGAAAAAGCCTAAGTCAAGGAGACCGTTCAAATGGGTGTACGCATGACTCAATTGTGCGGATGGCCGTTCGAGTACCAAAGGTCAGAAATTTTAATTTTGAAAGTTCAGTTCTATTTTATCAAAATTTCAACCAAAGCTAATTCCAATTCAAAAACCCCAAACAATTCTTTTTCACAAATCTAAAGCATGAGTTTTCCAAAAATTTAACTTAATTCAAAAGAATTCCAAAACTTTGGATTTACACCCTATTTTCTTCAAAACCTCCATGCATGAACCAACGAAATTTGGAACCCATATGATGTTGAGATTTAAGTAACAATGTTAAGTTATAAGGATCCCTACGTCTCAAAGCCAAGACCAAGGGAAAAGTATGCAAGAACTAGGTTGGTTGGATAGCCTCTCTTCCTCCTCTTCCTTCTTTCGGATTTTCTTCCTTCTCTCTCTTCTTTCCTCTATTCTACTCAGCCCCAAGGATATTCACACACACAAATCAACCTCAATTTCTCAACAGTTCAGCCTGCATAGCACTCCTCTAGTTAACTCTCAATACTCACAAACCAGGTCCTCTCAACTCTCTCATTCGGTTCACTCTCTCAACAACCAATGCATGGCACCCATATAAGGTAAGGTGGTGGAATGAGTGGGAGACCTAGGAGGATAGGTGGAGGGGAGGTTAGGGACACGTGGAAATGCTAAGCAGTGGAAAGTTCCACCCATGCATTAAGTTTTATAATATATATATTCAATTTATCAGCTGGTGGAAAGTTTGACAAACTTATGAATCATATTTTCGTCTCGACAGCCGTCTGAACAACCCGTCATCCAGATGCGTGAGTGAATGAGGTTGGTGGAAAATATTTTCTAAGTGTTAAAAATGGTCAAGTCTCATGCATTGCCAATTATCCGCATTAAATTAATAATTGAATAAGTGCTGGAATAAAATAATAATAAAATAAACAATCTAGATAAAATACTCAGGTCACAACAGTACCTATCAAGTAAGGAGAGGAAACCTCTCATATAGCCATAACTGAACCACAACAGATCATAAACATTCAGAATGCCACAATGCTGTGGATGTGAAAAATGTGCTGACTGCTGAGGGAACTCAAAATTGCTATTAAAGGTGGCTGGTATTTGGTCTGAAGTACCTGGCCTTACTGTTGAAGAATACAGTGCCTAGAACAAAGATACGAATGACTAAGGCCACATGGAACTCAAGATATAAATGTTGAGGTCTAGTTAGAAGTAGCAAACTGATGCTAATAGGTTACACAGTGAGTATTGCATCTGAGTACGTCTTGATTCTTCTGGCTGTTCTTCAAAATGGTAAGGGATAGTTTCTGTTGGGTGTTGCACTTGGCATGGAAACAGAAACATTACATAAATGTTTTAAAAATGTGTAGAAAATGGCACAAAAAATATGAAAACATTTAGAAGTTGGGATTTTTTTTCTAATGGCATGAAAAGCTTAGTGGTACATTAATTAAATAACTTATTATTTTATCATATTATGCTGTATTTTAATATGATTTATTTTGTTTCAATGGAAATCTTAGAACTATTGTTCCACTAGTGTTTTGTTTTGGTCTTTTAAAAATGGGAAATTTTTTCGACTGTTTCTTGAAATAGAAGTGATAATTTATTCATAGGCAAGGAAAGCTTAGCTTTCTACTTATAAAAAGGAGAAGCTAAACAGGTCACTGCTCTCTAGGGCATTAAATGCCAAAATGGTTTGTAATATCTTTCATTTCTTAGAGGTAAAATAGAATAGATGTACAAGTCAAGGCATCATCGTTGGCATCGCTAGCTAAAACAAAATGTTGTTTAAGTTAGTCAAAGGCTTCCTTGGCAACCTCGCTGGTCTCATTGGATCCTTCGTTGGCTAAAATAGAATGTTGTTCAAGTCAGTTAAAGGCTCACTGGGATTTCGCTGGCACGCTCGTCCCATTAAGCGGTAGATCTAGTTTTAGAAACGTGTCTTTTTTGGCATTTCCAAAGCTACTGTTATATATAGAGGCCTTCTCGTAGGATTTCTACAAAGAGAACAAGTGATCATGCTGCCTACATTGGTTCAGGAGTTCTCTTTGCTTCTCTTAGCAATGGCGGAGCCAAGAATTTTTCCTAATGGCGTAAAATTTTTCCTAATCTTCTAAATAAAATTTTAAAATTTTTCTTGAGTGTAAAATTACAAGTAAGATGATAAATGGTAAAATATTGCAAAAAGTACAATAATAGTCAATATTATATATGTCGATATCAAATATTTCTCACACAAATCAATAGTCAAACTGATGTGACAAATTACAACAATCCTGTTCGTGATCTCATATTTTGGAGCCTTTGCAAAATAGCTTCATTTTCTACAGTAGTGAATATTTCTTTTTCAATATATGTCACCAAACAATCATTAATCCACTCATCTCCCATGCGATTACGTGCTGAAGTCTTGACAATCTTCATTGCTAAAAAAGCTCTCCCAATTGATGCAATTGCAACCAGTAAGATAAGTGCCAACTTCACAAGCAAATATACTAGTGGATAGATAATATCCTTCTTCGTCTTAACCAATTTTTGAGCAAGGCCTTCAATTCCTATCACTTCAGAAAATTGATCATTACACCTTACATCAAGAATATAATTCTCAAGCTAATCATGAAGAATATTAGCTCCAAATGGGAAAAATCAGAAGGAAAAAACTCAACAAACCGAAGTAACTTTGTCTTATCAAATGTAGAGAATGAATTGCTTGGATCAAGAGATACCATACATATTAACAGCTTTGTATTCACCTCACTAAAATAGTTATTCAACTCTTTAAGTTGCGTGTCTACACCATATAAAATAATGCAACACGATAATTGTGGAGATGTGTGAGTTTTTAAGCATTGCTGCGAGATTTTCCTCGAACTACAAAGAAGTCATCCATGTTTAGGATGATTATCTCATATTTATCACAAAACAAAGAAACTTGATGCATCAAAGGTTCCCATCCATCATCCCTTAATTTTTGGAGACGTTGCTTAGATATCTGAACAAGAGCCATAGTGTTAGAAGTTGTCCCACATCAGTCCATTAGAAAATTTATTCTTTCATATGAGAGTTGGAATTCCCCCACCTTAACATTTAGATTTTAAAGTTGAGACATTTCCTCTTATATGTAGTTGGATTTCTTTACATGGTATTAGAACGATTTTCGACTTGGTCTCACCAGAATCCACGCTGTACCTATGTCTATGCAGGCCAGCATGAGGGGGCTGTTGGAAGTTGTCCCACATCAGCCCATTAGAAAAGTTATTTTCTCATATAAGAAATGGGCTTTCCTTACTTTAACACCTAGGTTTTATGGTTAAGATCCCTTCTCTTAGTTAGTCTTCTTTACAAATAGTATTTACAATATCCTGATCTTTTCTTTGTAATGCTTGTGACAAGTCATTTGTGATTCCCAAAACAGTTTTCATTAAGTGCAAATCAAATGCAAATTCAAATGATTGAATGGCATCCAATAGAAGAGTTGCTTCGGTTCTTTGCTCTGACGGTTTTCCATCTTTTCGAACAACCTCAAGCACATCGATTACCGAGGAGAATAACAAAATCACACTACAAAGTGTAGTGTAATGTGAATTCCAATGTGTCTCCAACCCTTTTCAATATTGTTTCTTGATTCACATCTCGCCTAGTCAAAATTTCACCACTATAAATTCCTTCAGTAACTTTTCAAACTGTGAATCACGAAGAATATCCCTACGCTTACATGAAGCCCCCACAATATTTGATAAACTTGCAACCCAATTAAAGAAGCAACTAATTAGACCATTAAACTCACCTTGCATATTGCTAGCTCTATCATAACCTTGAGATCGCAAACTTGACATACTCAATCCATGTTTGGCAACAAAGAACTCAATTGATGCTTTAAGGGATAAGGCAATGGTATCACCCACATGTACAATGCCAAGAAAACGCTCAATGATGCACCCTTTTCTGTCCACATAACATCAAATGACTACCATTTGTTCTTTCATTGATTTGTCATGAGATTCATCAACTAACATAGAGAGTAGTTCATCTCCAACATCTTTCAGGATAGCATTTATGGTCTCAACTACAATAGCATTAACAATATCTTTTTTGGATTTGGGAAGATATCATTTTTAGATTTTTAGGGCATTCTTCAAGATAACTTTGTTGATGTCCTCATTGTGGCTGGCAAGAAAGTGTAGGAGTTGAAGAAAGTTCCCTTGATTGTTGATTCTACGTATTCATCATGACCACAGAATGCCAATCCTTAACATAAAAGAAATCTAATGCAATCCATTGATGCAGTCAAGCGAGGGCAATAGTCAATTTGTGCTTGATTGAATTGCTTAGACAAATACACCTCACCTCAATGTGTTGACTTGCTTTTATTAGATCTTCACAAGCCCTCAAACATCTAGTGTGTATGCTATTATGGTCCCCAACATGCACATCTAGCCTTCCGTTAGTTTTCCAATTTGTGAAACCCTCACCAGCAAATTGGTCGCCACCCCCTTGGTTGCCACGTTTAGGCTTGAAAAGTTAACAACTCAAACAAAATGCAGCATCTTTGTTTATGCTGTACTCCAACCAACGTCCACAGTCATTGAATCATGCAGGAACAAACCTACGCCTTTCTTTCGCAATGACTCTTCAATTAAAAACATGATTTCAAGGTTGACAAGGGTCTCTTTGCAAGTATGCTCTTCTCTCTCTCTATCATTAGTATCATAAGCATAAATGTTTTTTCTTAACCTCGAAGGTCATCTAAATTAATCTCTACACGAGGTAAGACACTTGAAGGAACTTGTTCATCATTAGACCCTCTTTGATTTTTGGCATTTGATTCTTCAAGCGTTCTTTTCTTAAAGAATATTTCCATAATTGTGTCAAAATAAATTTGAAGCAAATATTCATAATTGTCAACTCAAGAGAAAGAAAAAGAAAAAGAAATAATTAATTCTATGTGAAAAGTCCTTATTAGGTGATTTAGAGTATAAAATTAAATTCTATAAGTTTAGCCAATCACTCAACCATAGATCATTCTAATTTTTCTACAACTATCCTACAAAAATTTCACATTTTTAAAAGCACAATGATATTCTATGCGTGCCATTTTCTTTTTTTGTTTTTTCCGCTAAATGTTTCATAATTCATAATCTCAATTGACACAGTACACAACAAATTATCTTTAACAATTTTATTGTATTCTTTATTGAAGTTGCTAACAATTGTACTACGAGTCTTTTTCGGATAATGAAGCTCCTTAGATAGGGTGCCAATACAGTGTTTTATATTGCATAATATTGCCAATGCAGTGTTTTATAATGTACAAATGGAAAACAATTTCAAATAGCCAAAAGTCAGACAACACTAGCGTAAGATGGTCACTAGGGCTTCATAAGATTCCACATTTAGAGACAAACTGACAAAGTGAAGCATCATTCGGTCTACGAAAAGAATAAACTTAAATATAAAATAGAATATAATATTTAAGAGAGTCAGTCTTTAGAAAACAATAACAACATAAGTCTTATCCCACTACGTGGGGTCGGCTACATGGATCACACGGCGCCACTATGTTCTATCAAAAACCATATCTTGGTGTAAATCATTTATAATAAGGTCTCTTTTGATAACTTCTCCGAGTGTTCTTTTAGGTCTTCCTTTACTTTTTCTTATTGGACTAAAAACCATCTGATCAACTCTCCTCACTGGAGCCTATAGTGGTCTTCTTGCATATGACCAAACCACCTTAACCGGATTTTTATCATTTTCTCCTCAATAGGTGCAACCCCAACTTTCTCCCTAATACAATCATTCCGAATCTTATCTTTTCTTGTATGTCCACTCATCCATCTCAATATTCTCAACTCTGTTACACCAATTCTTTGCTCTTGTTGTCCGTTCAGTGCCCAGCACTCGGTAAAACTTTTCTTTAAGTTTATTAGGTATCTTGCGGTCACAAATAACTCCCGATACATTTTTTCATTTTAACCACCCAGCTTGTATCTTATATACGATATCCCTATCAATTTCTGCATCACTTTGTAAAATCGATCCAAGATATCAAAACCTTGACTCTTGTGGTATGCTGTGCCCTCCAATTTTTACCTCCAAATTATTACTAGCTCGTCTCTTGTTAAACTTACATTTCATATACTCTCTCTTGCTTCTACTTAAATGGAAACCCTTTGATTCTAAGGTTTCTCTCCACACCTCAAGTTTAGCATTAACTTCCTCTCTCGACTCCTCTACTAAAACTACATCATCCGCAAAAAGCATACATTGAGGCACTGCCTCTTTGATATGTTTAGTAAGTACGTCTAAAACTAAAGTGAAAAGGTATGGGCTTAAGAATGACCCTTGATGCAACCCTATCTTTATGGGAAAATCTTCAATCACACCTCTAGGAGTTCTAAAACTTGTTGTTGCTCCCTCATACATATCCTTTATAGCACAAATATAAGCTATACGAACACCTTGCTTTTCCAATGCCTTCCATAAAACTTCTCGTGGCACCCGATCATAAGCCTTTTCTAAATCAATGAAAACCATGTGCAGGTCTATCTCTCTATTCCGGTACCTTTCCATCAAACCTCGCAAAAGGTATATAGCCTCCATTGTTGATCTTCTTAACATAAATCCAAATTGATTATCTGATATACGAGTCTCTTGTCTTAATCTGTACTCAATCACTCTTTCCCAAAGTTTCATAGTGTGGCTTATGAGTTTGATCCTTCGTTAGTTTTCACAGTTCTAAATATCTCCTTTGTTCTTGTAGATAGGTATCAGAATGCTCTTCCTCCATTCGTTTAGCATTCTCTTGGACCTTAAAATCTCACTAAACAACTTAGTGAGCCAACGAATACCTTGCTCGCCTAACTTCTTCCACACTTCTATGGGTATGTTATCCGAACCTATAGCCTTACCATTGTCCATCTTCCTATGTGCTTCTTTTACCTCCACTTCCCGAATTCTCCGATAGAAAGCAAAGTTTTGTTCCTCCTTTTGAGTGTTTAGGCCTTCCATGTCTATACTCATTTGCCCATCATTGAAAAGCTTGTAGAAATAACTCTTCCATCTTTCTTTGATATCTCTGTCTATCACCAAGACTTTTCCTTCTTCATCTTTGATGCATTTCACTTGATCCAAATCTCTTGTTTTTCTTTCCCTGCTTTTAGCAAGCTTATAGATCTGTCGTTCGCCACTTTTTGTACCTAAAGCTTGGTAAAGCCCCTCAAAAGTTTTAGATTTAGCCTCACTCACTGTTTTCTTTGTCTCAGCTTTGGCCGCTTGATACTTTTTCCAATTTACCGTATTGTTACCAAAGTGTAAAGTTTTGAAACATTCTCTTTTAATTTTAATCTTCTCCTGAACATTTTCATTCCACCACCATGAATCTTTACCTTTAGGTCCAAATCCCTTTGATTCACCTAAAACTGCCTTGGCTACCTTCCGAATCCCATTGGCCATTTCTTCCCACATACTATTGGCACTTCCTTGTAGCTCTCAAACTCTTTCTTCCGTTAGTTTTCTCTAAAAAACCAAAAGTTTGTCATCCTTAAGTTGCCACCACTTAATCCTTCGGCTTATAACTTGTCTACTTCTATGTTTCTGACTCTTGACCTGCACATCAAGAACCAAAACTCTATGCTGTGTGTTCAAGCTCTCTCCAGGTATGACTTTACAATCCTTACAAATCCTTTTGTTTGAATTTTTTACCAAAAAGAAATCTATTTGTGAATTTGAGACCCCACTCTTGTATGTAATTAGATGTTCTTCCCTCTTCTTAAAATAAGTATTTGCAATCTTGAGGTCATATGCCATAATAAAGTCCAGAATGGATTTCCCTTCCTCATTGAGTACCCCAACACCAAAACCACCATGCGATCCAGCATACTGTCCCGCTTCTTTTCCAACATGACCATTAAAATCACCACCTAAAATAATCTTGTTGTCCTGTGGAATTCCTTGCATTAACCCTTCCAAATCTTCCCAAAATCTAACCTTCTCTTGTTGCCCCAAACCTACCTATGGTGCATAGGCGCTTATGATATTGAAAGCAATGTTGTTAAAATAGGGATTTTACCTAAAATCGGTGAAGGGTTCGTAAAATCGAATCGTAAAATCGTAAGATTTTACCTACAACTTACCTTATGAAATCACAGTCTGTATAACACGATATTTTAATATTTAGAGCTTTCATGGATTAGGTAAAATAGGTAGTAATGTGGGTTCGAATCCCACCATGATCCTTCTATTAATTAATTCGCTAAGCAAATATAAAACATAAAAAAACTAATATAAAAGAAAAAAATTTCAAGATTAAGATGAAAATAAATCCGATAACAACACGCCGGAAGGAGCTACGCCGGGAAGAAGCTCTCTAACTTTGAACAAAACTCTAGTACTTTCAAGAAATCAACACTGTAAGGAGAGATCTAAAGAAAATCTCGCACGCCGGTAGTTTGCAGCTTGCAGCGGCATACCGGAAGCTCTCGGAATCGCAGCTCGCACAGACTCGCACCTGGAGAAGAAGATTTGGGAGGCCAAAAAGAAGAAACGAAGACCTTGGCTACGCCAACAATGCTCGGTTTTGTGGAAAAAAATTAGGCCTTTTTTGTTTTATTTCATTTCTCCCCCTAAGTTTGATGAAACTACACCCAAAACTCAAAATTTTGTAAAATCATAAAATCGCATGTAAAATCACGATTTTACCCCATAAAATCGCTTTTTTACCTATTTACCCTAAAAAACTATTTTGATGCGATTTAACGAGGTTTTGCTCTGTAAAATTGTAAAATTGTACAATTTTACGATATAAATCGCAATTTTAACAACAATGATTGAAAGTCTCATGTTCAATGACCATTTTTATGGATAAGATCCTATCTCCTACCCTTTTAACCTCCACCACATTGTGCTTCCAAATCTTGTCCACAATAATACCGACCCCATTTTTTGTTCTGACCTTCCCTGTGTACCAAAGTTTGAATCCTGAAGTGTCTAGTTCCTTAGCCTTTTCTCCCACCCACTTGGTTTCTTGAAGACACATAATATGGATCCTCCTTCGCATCACGGTGTCAACAACCTCCATAGATTTCCCTGTTAAAGTTCCGATATTCCAAGTCCTAAGGCATAACTTATTCGAATGGACTAACTTCTTTACCCACATCCGTCTAGAAAAATGTGAGAACCCTTGCTTATTTAACACTACATCCAGGCATCGATGCAGCGGCTTTAGCTCATTTAACATTGTACTCAAGCCAATCTTTAGAAAACAACTCCAGGAAATCTACAAATCTAAAATAAAATAAATTGTCATCTATTTAAAACCTGATGGGAAACATGAAAACACAAAGAGATCAAAAGTACAGACAAAAAATAAATAAATACATAAACACCATGAATAAATAAAAGAAATAGAAACTTATAGCTTACCAAATCATAGAAAAAGAAGCTGAGATTGGGATTGGGACCTACTAGAGAATGATGAGGGGAATTGAGACGAACAGTGAGATGGAATTGAGGGAAGATCAATTGGCTGAGAAGTGAAAGAAATAGGGGTGTGCGAAGCTTGCTTTTTTTTTTTTTTTTATAAGATGGGTCAATAAAACGGGTTGGGTTAGACCCAATTTTGAGCTGGGTCGGTCTTTTTTTTTTTTTTTTGAATTTCAAGTGTGGGAGCTGCCACCTCTCAGCTGGGTATGGCTCCACCACTGTCTCTTAGCCAAACAACTTCACATATTTGTGCTTCTTGATCTTCAAGGATTTGAAGATTGGCTTTTTTGCTAGTGTGGGTGGTGCATCGTGGACTCGATTGTTACTTTATAGTTGTAAATTTTGTAACACGACTTACGTAGTGAAAAAAGTTTGCCTCCTTCATTTAGGACTCAATGGTTTTTCTCGGTTTGGGTTTCCATGTTAAATCCTTGTATTTCTTTACTATTCTGTTCATGGTTGTGTGATTGATTGATTGATTGGTTTTTCTCGGTTTGGGTTTCCATGTTAAATCCTTGTATTTCTTTTTTATTCTGTTCATGGTTGTGTGATTGATTGATTGGTACTACGCTTTAGTTATTTTTTTATTATACAATTTGAAGTGGGCAATATTTTTCTTCATCTGGAACAACATATGTTTAGTGTGTGTGTTTGTGTCTGGTATGCATGTATTACGTATATGTTGGATATCGTCTTATGTATTTTTTTTCTACTAGTTTTCAGTTTGTGTTTAATTTTTATATTTAGTTTTGTTTTCATAGTAGAGGGAAAAAAAAGAAAAAAAAAAAAAAAAAGAAAGCGTGTTTAGTAACAATAGTTGGTAGTTACAGTATTGGGAGAGTGGCTAGCGACGATGGGTGACGGCGGGTAACAACAGCTTGAGTTTGGCGGTGGTTGGCCAATGGTGGTTAGAGGTGAGTGATAGTCGGCGATGGTGTTGGCTGAAGGAGAGCGGCAGCTAATAACGGAGGTGGTGGTTGGAGGTTGGCTCTCAGTGGGTTTAGTTTGCTTTTAAACATCGGGGGATTATCACAAGAAGTATTTTTATATTATATATATCTAGCGATTTATTTCTGAATACTCTAGTTACTTGAGTATGGGAAGATTTGAATTTATTTTTTCACTCTTTTGAAAGGTAAGAATTTGTGTGTTTTTTTTTTAGCTTCAAACACGCCATTTATGATTTCTTGGTCATTCTTTACTAGGAGGGATAGTAGCTTTGGGGAAGTTTGATGCCCTTCATATTGGTCATCGGGAACTTGCAATCCAAGCCGCAAAGGTTGGAGTTCCATATCTTTTATCTTTTGCTGGAATGGCAGAAGTACTTGGCTGGGAACCTAGGTATGGATGTTGTTTATGTTTATCTTCCTCTATCCCTCTTTTTGGTAAAAATCTGGGTTGTTTCGTGAGGCAACGAGGAGAGTTCAAAGCTAGGGGAAACCTCCAGAGGATGTGAAAATAGCAAGAACGTGGAAAACACAATAAAACACAATGGAACCTACATGGTGGCTTACTATCAAAATTTGTGGAAACATGGAATTGGAAAACTTCGTATTAACGATACAAATTAACATCACATCACTAAAATCCTTTCCTATCTGAGCCATATTTGTACGGTAAAACCTGGGCTAGGACCCCAAATGGAAGACAAGTGTATCTCATAAAATAGTTACTGTCTCCAGCAAGACAAATTATATTTCTCAAAATCATGACTTGGGACTTGGGATTTATTCTTATTAGATGCTACCTGGAATATTTCTAGCTTCCAAGAAAAAAATATTTATCTTGTGCTTTTGCCCTTAAATCTTCATTTTCATTTTGCACACTCTTTGTTTTGGTAATTTATTAGATAGAAATGGACCTGTGATTAATTATAATCTATCTATATTTGCTAAATGTATTTTGAATACGTTATTGTGAAATTGGTGGTATTCAAGATTGTAACGACAGGTTTAGCTGATGGACTTTAAGGCATATAATTTTTAATCTATTAACAATATTTTATACATGTCTTTTTTGTTTTTTTTTTGAATGCTCATTTTATACATGTCAATTGATTTGTATGGCATCACAAATTCCCATTCCGTGTGGCAAGGTGGCCTTGCTCCTGAATATTCATTGAATTTGCTTGTTATTAAGTATATTGGTTGAATAAAGCTTCAACATAGCTTATGCATTCACATTGTCGTATTGATTTTATATAAGTTTACTAATAGAGTTCATGATATCCCAAGCAGAGAAGAGCAAAACAAAAAAAAAAAAAAAAATCAGTTCAATTTGAACAAAGAGATAAAGATGGTGAGTGTTAAATAAAGGCTAACTTAATGACCCAATACCACAGCGATACCCTATCCATTTATTCATCTAGCATATTTATGGTGAGTGGAAGATATGATATTCACTGAAAAGGACTGGGGCTTCGTTTGGTTGCCTCCTAAAAAAAAAGTCAGTTTTTTTGGCTTTTTGCTTAAAAGAAGCTGTTATGGTGTGACATTTAAATGAATTAAAAAAGTCAATGAAGCAAGAGTTCCCAAACACCCTAACTTTATTTTGCTGTTTGGCATCTTTACCTTTATTTTTGAACAAAATACTTTGCTTGATTTTTATGAAATTTAAAAATGCCTAAATTCTAAGCAAAAGTATAGTATTTTCCAGCTGAATTAAACTTCAAAACTTTGTGAAGCTCTATACAATCTGGTAAAAGAATGGTCATCGTTAACCAACTAAGCATGTAGGACCCAATGACAGCTCGGTTTGATCGTGACCTGCCTAAGAAAAGCTGGTATGGTATAGGAATAGATGGTCATGACTGCAGCCTATTTTTTGAGATATTTGGAGTTGTTTGTAACAAACAAATTGACATCAATTCCAATGTTCAGGGCTCCCATAGTTGCCAAATGTGATCGGAAGCGGGTTCTTTCCTCCTGGGCTCCATACTGTGGTAGCATGATACCTGTGGAGTACCAGGTTGAATTTTCCAAAGTTCGGAGCCTATCACCACGCCAGTTTGTTGAGAAGTTATCAAAGGAACTCGGAGTACGTGGGGTTGTGGCAGGTGACTTTTCTGAAGTTCATTGCTGTCTTCCCAAACTTCTATTCCTGTTATGAACCTGATGATTGAACTATGGCTTATGTGGGTTGGTAGGTGAAAACTACCGGTTTGGATACAAAGCTGCTGGTAATGCATCAGAGCTGGTGAGGTTATGCGAGGAGTATGGTATGGTGGCATACATAATACATTCTGTAATGCACCAGAGCCAAGACTCGAGAAGAAGTATAGGGCCTAGTAGTAATTCAAAGGAGCAAGGGCAAGTCTCGTCGACTCGTGTTCGTCATGCTCTTGCTGAGGGAGACATGAAATATGTCTCGGAACTTTTGGGTCGCCAGCATCGTCTTATGTTGATGGTGAAAGGCAAGGAATGGACAATTAGCGATGATCAAACACGTAAGGTTGTTTCAGCTCGAAAATCTTGTATGTTAAATCTTCCACCAAAGGAGGGGCTATACGAGAGCTGTTCTCTTTACACTGCCAGCGAAAATGCAGTGCCATGCAGAGTGAGCATTGATGCAACCAATATACATTTGGAATTGGATGACATTACTACTTGTATTATTTCTCAAGACTTGAGGCGCTTGGCTATTGAATTTGGTTACTTTGATTGATGGTTTTAAGCCTCTTCTCCGTCCAAGTTTAGTTTCTTCAGTGGAGAATGCTTCACATGGTATGGAAGATAGGTTTTATCATGGTACCATTAGAAGTGGGGTTTATAGCAGGGAGGGGGGTGTTTTGTAATTAGCTAGTACATTTTTTTTGTATTATTTTCTTATCCTATTCTTTTAATTGTAGTAGAAAAGCAATGATTCGATAAACTAAATATGAATAGCATTGTGGTTTGAAATTCATCAAGCTTAAATGATTGGGTTTAATGATCATAAATTAAAAAAAAAAAAAAAAAAGAACCCTCATATAGTCTAGTCCTCGATGGCACGGCTGCAACTTTTTATCTTTTAATATTCTGGTACAATGTACTGGGAGAGAATCACTAAAGCTATCCAATTAAGAACTTATCAACTAATACATTCAAATAAATATTATGAATTATAAATATTCACCATGAAAAGCGAGTAGGGAGATTTTATCAAACATCATCTTTATGGCAGTAGCCTCTCAGCTTTAGTGAGTGGCAAGAAAGATTTTAGGGACTTTATATTTTTAATTTTAATTTTTTTTAAAACAACAGGGTTTTGTAGTTGTCTGGTGCCTGCACACTTCGTAGCTTTTTTGACCCAGTAGCATTCTCCCTGAATTTCCCAGGTGAACGTATGGTTTGAGAAGCAAGAGTCCTACACTGCTGCTGGCATTCCCCCTCTTACTTTATTGTAGCCTTGAACTCTCGTACGTGTGCTTCTATCCATCCAAGTCTGCCTCCCATATACTCAAAAGGGGAAAAAGGCATTCTGTACATCTCTGTGGATCCACATAAATGAACAGATAATATAAGACGCGTAATATAATTTTTGTGAATATATATATATATACATATATGTAAAGAGAACCAGCCATAGTTGAGTCAATTGGTTTGCCACAAATCATGCTTTCTTAGTCGTAGAGATAATGATCTGAATGCAGCAGAGACGATCCAAACCAGCTGAAAGTTGACCATACATGGATTAAAAGTGGAGCACCGGTTTCATCAAAATGATATCACCCCCACACATCATAACGAGCAAATATAGATCAATATAACCCATGGAGATGATTCTGAAGCTGCATTGTATTTACCAAAGTATGCCACCCCCGCTCCCCCCCCCCCCCAAAAAAAATAAAAATAAAAAAGGCAAACAAGAACTCGCACATGGCTTAACCAAACAAATATTTAGTCAGCGTATGAACAAGCAGCCCACAAATTCTGCAACCCGCGTCTCCACTACACCCCCCCCCCCCCCCAAAAAAAAAGAAAAATTCAGTACGAAAATATTACAGTAGAAAACACTGGCTGAACAAAGTACAGAATATAAGAAGAGATCGTCAGAGTTCTGAGAGAATGGCAGGGATGTAGTGAGATAACTCTGCAGTGAGTGACTGAAACCCATTTACAAGCTGCGTGTGGAATTCCTGGTCTTCCTCCCCAATCAGCCTAAAATGAACTCGGATGGCACGTTTGCAGACTGCCATAAATTCAAGGAGTGCAGCAATAAGCTGTTGAAGCTCCTGGGATCGCAGCCTTGTTGCTGGCTCACCAGACAGGAAAGCTGTGCACACACTTAGAACTCCACTGTTGACCTACAAATATGTATTTTGACAATCAATTAATATGACATGAGAACTAAATCATTTATTTACTTAGCCAAAAAAAAAAAGAAAAACATTTATTTTGTTTTGACGATCAAAATAAAAAATACGAAATACAGCATAAAATAATACAAAAGAAAAAAGGTTCCTACAAAGCATCCTTCGAACGATGCAAAAATAAAATCAAATATATGCATAACATGATACCCTAGAAAGAGTACATATTACTCACAGCAACATTGACACTGGAGAAAGCAAATGACAAAAAGGATTCAAGTCAATGCAACTCACTTGAACAGCAACAGAGCCTTGAAGTATTCTCTGTAGACTCTGAAGGCGTGGGAGTTGGTCACCGTCAGAGCTACGAGGCTCTTCAAGCTCATTTCGTAGAGCAGCTGTACGAGTTTCAATCATTCCAATTGCATTCTCCACAGGAGAAAACTCAAGAGACTCTGATTTAGTAACCAAAAGCCGATTCACTAGGGCAGGGAAAGACCCCTCAGTCTGAAGAACTGTCCGTCGCTTCCATTGATCTTCTAATCCACCTTGGGTCTTCCCATTTTTGGTGAAGGGAGTGTCAAATAAGAACCGGTCAAATACCCGGGCACGGACACTTCCAGTGGAAAGAGAAAAAATTCTCTCCCTTCTGCTTCCCAGATCTTCATCTTCCATGACTGGATCAACAGCCGTTATCTGCAGGTAGCAAACGCCAGGCTGCAATTCATCTGCTTTGACCTGTCTGGAATCAGGAATTATATGCAAGGTATGATTGCCATCCATCCTTGATTCATATATATGACTAAGTTTCTCCATTATGTCCCCCAACCTTACATCACGAGGTTCTCGGTATACATATTCCTTCCTGTCTAGCTTCCCAAATCTCTCTCCATAGAATCCCACCCTATAGTATGTGGCATCAGTGAATGGTATTGGGCTTGATTCCTGTTCAAGGATTGATTCATAGATGTTGGTTAACATTGTGTGGCATTTGGCCAGCTGTCCATATGCCCTTCTACTCTTGTAAACTGGAATTACCAGTTCTAGGATACTTGCACAAAAATGATAAAGTTCAGCTTGTGAGAAAAGCTTATTTGCAAGCTGTAAGTATTTTACAGCAGAGTCGACAGTGAGCTTTGAAGCGCCATAACCTTCTACCTCAGCTGCCGAGGATTCAGAAGTTATCTCATTGCTGACCATAGGGCATATTTTGCGTAAAGCAGTAACGTGATCACAGCTCCAGACACCATCGTTTCTGCTCACAAGGGCCTATGGAGAATTTAATCACATATGAGCACATAAACAAATACAATTGTGTAAAGCATCAATTTTCATACATGAAGCCATCATTTTTATAAAAATGATCTAAAATGCTCTGGGGGTAAAATGCATCTAAAGGATATCAATGGTAGATTATTTATCCGTTCTTTTGGTGAAGTCCCCACATATGGTATATTGCATATCTGCTCTTTAAGCGATGCCCCTACAATATGTTATCATCCTAATACTTAGTCAATAGGATAAATAACAACGTCCATTGGAATAGCTGGACATTAGCAAAATATCATGGCAGTGTGAATATGAAATGCCTAACAAACATGCTTTTGTCAATTTTTATTTTGTCATAGTTGAGAATCAAAGTAAAACATAATTGAGAGAGTCAAATTCATCTCCCTCGTACTGTATTTATAATCAAAGTTTAAGTGACAAAAAAGGAAGCTGGAATCAACCAGTATATCTAATAACCAAAAATAACCACATCACAATCTGTCAATTATTCTCTAAATATTCTAACACTCCCCCTAAAGTTGAAGTGTGAAGATCAAACATGCCCAGCTTGATAAACATTTTTTGAAATAGAGAACCAGCTAAGGGTTTGGTGAGAATATCATCCAACTAAGAGTCCGATCGTACAAATAGAGTAATGATATCATGCCTAACGAGGAGATCTCCAATAAAGTGACAATCAACCTTTATATGCTTGATACGTTCATTAAAAATAAGGTTGTTAGCAATGAAAATCACAGTCTGATTATTACAAAACATAGATATCAAAGTTGAAATATCAATACCAAAATCCCAAATAAGAGAACGAACCCAAAGTATCTCAGACGCAATATGAGCCCTAGTACAATACTCAGTTTCAGCATTAGATCGAGCCACTACAGTCTATTTCTTACTATGCCATGTAACAAGATTACCACTAACAAAAGTACAGTATCCAGAAGTAGACCTCCGATCTAAATGACTACTAGTAGAATCAACAGTAACATGGTGAGCTAGATCAGGATAGCCATACTTCTTCCAGCAGTATGATTTATATGATTAATACCACCACAATGATCACACTTTTTGATGCCACATCCAGAACCGTGACCTCTACCACAAGAGCCACCACAAGAACCATGACCCTCCCACCACGAGAGCCACCCCAAGAACCTCCATGACCACGGGAACCATTTACCAAAGTAGCAGAATCTGACCCATTGGAAGTAGAAGATGCCAACTGGTGACCCATCTAGAATAAGCACTGGCTAAAGGGGGAATAGTATCTCTATAACTACAAAGATTATTATTTAGTCCAGCCAGCAGAAGAACAGTTATAAGCTCATTTCATTGTCTATCATCTCCACCTTAGTCTCAGGAAAGGGACAAAACTATAAAAAGCAATCATCAAGAGCCTTAAGAGTGCTATAATAATTAGATAGTGATGTCTCCTTGTTAGAAAGAAAAAAGCTGCTCGTAGGTTTCAAAAATCTCAGAAATATTACTACACTAAGAAAAAGAATCTGCTAAAGAATCCCAAATTGTCATAGACGTTTTGCACAAGGACACAGTACGAAAAACTAAAGGCTCAAGACTGTGCCATAACTAACTCATAACATCAGCATTGGCAGCACGCCATTGCAAGTACATGGGAGATTTTGAATCTAGAGGACGGCCCATAATGGACCTTTCCACTGTTGACCAATAAGGAACATGCGAATAGCATGGGACCAAGTTAAATAGTTGGAAGCTCCATTCACTTTCTCACAAGCAATGGATTTTGGAAAATTGTCAATTAAAATAGCAAGCACAGGAACAAATGAGGAACCTTCATTTGAAGTATTCTTGTTGATAGCCATCTCCAATAACAACTAAACAAAACTTGAGGCTTGCCGATTAACTTGACCAATCAACTACCCAAACATGAGATCAGATGGTACACCCACAAAAAACGAAGAAGCAATAGCGCATCAAAAAACACGATGTCGATGATCGATAATTCTTAACTGACAAACAATTAAGAGACACAAAAGCAATGATGCAAGAAATCAACAAACAATCAACAGAGACCGACAGCTGAGGGCAATTGACAATCAAAGATTCATGGCAGATCTAAGAACTAAACAATTAGCAAACCATACATATCTGCAAAGAACTCAAATAGAGCTTCAAACGAAGGAAGATCGATCGATTCAGTGCAGGAGGCTTGCCCGCAAGAGGCAACCACTACAGGAAGTCACCGAAGGTCAGCCGGCCACCTACACGATAGCACGCATTGGTCAGAACTTAGGCGCATGGATCAAAGTGACGGGCTTGGACAATGCATAGAGGCACGTTAGGCCACGTTGGCTGCTGCCCCTTTGCTGATAAGTGTCTCTAGAGACTAGTGAGTTGAATTGAAGATGGTCGATTGTTGTACGTTGCCAAAGAGGTCACCAACAGTGAGGGACAGTACCGCCTAGGGTTCTATTCACTTCTTTTCTTCATTCATTCATTAACTTATTTATTCATTTATTTTTTGGATCAACCGCTCTGATACCAAGTTGAGAATCAAAATAAAAAATAATTGAGAGAGTTAAATTCTTCCTCTCTCTTGTAATGTATTTACAATCAAAGTTTAAGTTACAAAAAAGAAACTGGAATCAATCAGTATACGCTAATAACCAAAAATAACCGCATCACAATCTGTCTATTATTCCCTAAATATTCCAGCAATCTTAATGGGAACCTCTTAACCAAGATGCTATGAAATAGAGTGAAACCTAAAAGTAATATTATTTCTTTCGTATATCACAAAGGATTTACAGCTCTGTATATATACACATAGAGTGGATAATTACTTCCACATTTGTAGCAATCAGCAGCCTAAGATTAAGGGAAACAGACTCCCAAAAAACAGGAAACTAATTCCTATAAATCAGAATTCCTATAAATTAGAAACTGAATGATTCTAATCTAATCAAATCTTATCCAATCATTCCTAATATATCTTTATACAAATCTGATCCATCTCTACCAAATACACAGAATTTATCTACACTCCCCCTCAAGCTGAGAGTATATGTTGATCATTCCTAACTTGTTTACCAGGCTTTCAAAGCTTGGTTTGTATAACCCTTTTGTCAAAACATCAGCTGTTTGCTCTTTAGTTGGGATATAAATTAAAGAGACACTTTCATTGTCTATCTTTTCCTTGATGAAGTGTCGATCAACCTCAACATGTTTAGTACGATCATGATGAACTAGGTTATGTGCTATGCTCACTGCTGCCTTGTTGTCATAGTATATCTTCATAGGAGTCCTGTTAGGCATTTTCAATTCCTTCAGCAATCTCTCAAGCCAAATTCCCTCACAGATTCCATGTGTTAAGGCTCGATATTCAGCTTCTGCACTACTTCTCGTAACTACAGGCTGTTTTTTGCTTCTCCAAGTTACTAAATTGTCCCATAAATAAGTACAATAGCCTGAAGTAGAT
The DNA here is from genome assembly GCA_019916065.1 of Vitellaria paradoxa. Classification (NCBI taxonomy): domain Eukaryota; kingdom Viridiplantae; phylum Streptophyta; class Magnoliopsida; order Ericales; family Sapotaceae; genus Vitellaria; species Vitellaria paradoxa. The sequence continues at coordinate 41,678,232 of CM034233.1, read as the reverse complement.
CTTCTATCAATTGAGGAACCTGCCCAATCTGCATCAGTGTAGATTTCCACCATTCTATGGTTTCCTTTATTAAAAAACAGTCCCTTTCCTGGTGTGTTCTTCAAATACTTTAAGATTCTTAGCATAGCTTCAAGATGGGTCTTCTTTGGTGAATGCATGAATTGACTAACCATGCTAACAGCAAAAGAAATGTCTGGTCTAGTGTGGGACAAATAAATTAGCTTTCCCACCAACTTCTAGTACCTTTCTTTGTTGACTTCTTCTCCTCCTTCAAGCTCTAGCTTAATATTAGGATCCATAGGAGTCTCGGCTGGTCTGCAGCCCAGCATACCAACTTCTTAAAGTAAATCAAGTACATATTTTCTTTGATTGATAGTAATTCCTGCACTGCTGCGAGCCACTTCCATTCCAAGAAAATATCTTAAAATCCCTAGATCCTTTAATTCAAACTCCCCTGCCAAATATTTTCTTCTAGGAATTTAATTCCACAAAATCAATCCCTATGACAATTCTATCATCTACATATACAATGAGAATAGCAATTTTGTCATCATTAGAGTGCTTGTAGAACAGTGTGTGATCAGTTTGGGCTTGAATAAAAACTTTCTTCTTAACTGCTCGAGTAAATTTGTCAAACCATTCCCTTGGTGATTGTTTTAGTCCATAGAGAGACTTTTTCAACCTACAGACCATGTTGTTGTTTCCCTTAAATCCTGGAGGTGCATCCATATAAACCTCTTCATGTAGATCACCATTTAGGAAAGCATTTTTCACATCTAACTGTTGTAAAGGCCATTCCAGATTTGCTGCCAAGGAAAGTAGGACTCTGTTCAGCTTGGCTACCGAAGCAAAAATTTCTTGATAATCTATCCCATAGGTTTGAGTGAAACCTTTGGCCACAAGTCTACTTTTATATCTACTAATACTGCCATTTGCATTATGTTTTATGGTGAATACCCATTTGCAGTCAACTGTTCTCTTTCCAGCAGGTAGTTCAACCATTTCCCATGTATCATTTCTCCTAAGTGCATCCATTTCTTCCTGCACTACTGCTCTCCAATTTGGGTTAGCTAGAGCTTCTTCTATAGTATTTGGAATTGCAGTTTCTGACAGAGCAGTGGTAAAGGCACGAAAGGTAGGAGACAACGTGGTATAAGATACATACTTAGATATAGGATGCTGAGTACATGACCTTGTTCCTTTTCTGACAGCAATGGGCAAGTCCAAGTCCTGATCTAGAGCCTCAATACTACACTGAATCTGATCATCACTAGCTTCACAGTCCTGGAAACTAAGATTCAAGTCAGATTGGCCTTGTTGTCTGTGATTTCTCCTTGAGTAAACCAGTAATTGGCTCTCTGACCGAGAGCCAAGTCTGGCAGTGTCTTCTCCTGACTTTTCTCCCCCTAACTGAGAAGTATCTCCTCTTGGTTCCATAACTGGTTGAGTTAGTTTGGCACTAAACTCAGGTTCAATGTTAGGCACTGACAACAAAGCCAAGGATGGAAATGAGACCGTGGACTGAGGTAGGGAAGATTCAGGTAAGGAGGGCTCTTCTTCAGATATGTCCCAAGACTTATCTTCACTTAAAGTCTCTCCCTGAACATAAGTATTGGTGAAGAAAGGTTAGGACTCAACAAAGGAGATATCTATAGAAACAAAGACTCGATGAAGTGAGGGGGAATAACATTTGTATCCCTTTTGAGTGGGAGAGTATCCAATGAAACACACTTGAAGGTTTTGGGATCAAGTTTGGAATTATTAGGTGAGTAGTTATGGACAAACACAGTACATCCAAAAATTTTTGGGGGTAGAGAAGATATAGACCTGAAGGTGGGATAGTGTTGTAGGAGAATGGACCAAGGAGAAGTAAAATTAAGGATCTTTGAGGGCATTCTGTTGATCAAATAGGAGGCTATTAAAACAGCTTCACCCCATAGATATTTAGGTATATTCATAGTGAACATTAAGGCTCTAGCAACCTCAAGAAGATGTCTATTTTTCCTCTCAGCTACACCAATTTGCTGGGGTGTATCTGTGCAGGAACTTTGATGAATTATTCCATTAGTAGCAAGGTAATCACCTAGAATGGAATTGAAATATTCTCTTCCATTATCAGTTCTAAAGGTTTTAATTAGGACATGGAACTGAGTCAACATCATTGAATGGAAGAACTTTAAACAACTGGGCAGCTTTAGTTTTCTCTTTAAGGAGATATACCCAATAGACCCTTGTGTGATCATTAGTGAAAGTAAAAAACCAACGAGAGCCTGAAACATTTTTTACACAAGAAGGTCCCCATATGTCACTGTGGATTAAAGAAAAAGGTTGAGATTCTTTGTACGGTTTGATGGGAAATTGTGCACGGCAGTGTTTAGCAAGTAAACAAAATTCACAACTAAAGGAACTAGGATTTTTATTGATAAACAAATCTGGAAACAATCGTTTAAGGTAATGGAAATTAGGGTGGCCTAGCCTATAATACCTTAACATTATTTCATTATCAGAACTAAGAGAAGATACATTCTCTACTGTAGCAGTACTCTTTTCTAAGCTGTCTTCAGTATCAAAATAGTAGAGGCCATCACAAACTCTAGCATTACCAATCATCATTCTCGAACCTAGTTCTTGAAGTTCACAATCATTAGCACAAAACTTAGCCCAGCAGTTTAACTCATGAGTAAGTTTGCTAATTCAAATCAGGTTGCAAGTGAGGTTGGGAACATAAAGAATAGAGTGAAGCGAAATTTATTTGAGAGTTGAATTGATCCTTTTTCAACAACAGTTGAGTAGGAGCCATCAGCTACCTTGACTCTAAATTTTCCAAAGCAAGAAGTATAATTATAGAACAAGGATAAGTTACCTGTCATATGGTCAGAGGCCCCAGAATCAAGCTTCCAAAAAGTCTTGCTCTTGGTATGCATTGCTATACCTGAAGCAGTCGCAGAGGTGCTTGTGTTACCAACTGTTGTTTGACTGAGTAGCTTCTGCAGTTGTTCCAGTTGAGATTTATTCAAGAAAATCCCATTCTGTTCTGGTTCCCCTCGAGACTCAACTGGTTTCTCCTCCATTGTTGCTTGAAGGCCTTTTCTTGGTCCTCTTGGTTTCCCGTTGGTTGGTTTTCCATAGAGATCCTAGCATATGTCTCGTGTGTGCCCTAGTTTATTACAATGGTTGCACCAAGGCCTTCCTCCTTTGTCACCCTTTTGATGGTTTTTTTGGTCACTATCATTTTTAACAGCAAGGGCTCTTGTTTCAATAGGTCTCTCACTCACTGAAGTGGCAAGAACTTCTCTGTTTCCTCCAACGCCGAGCATTACTCTTCTTCTACTTGCTTCCCTTCTCACTTCAGCGAATGCTTCGTCAATGGAAGGCAGAGGTTTGTGGCCAAGAATCCTTCCTCGCACTTCATCGAGGTCTCGATTTAACCCTGTCAAGAATTCATACAACCTCTCCTTCTCCAAGTTTCTTTTGAACTTTATGTTGTTTTCTAGATCTCCCCAATCAGCTTCATAGTGCATATCCAATTCTTGCCATAGAATTTGTAGTTCATTGTAGTACTCTGTAACTTCCAGATTTCCTTGTCTTATTTCCTTCAGTCGATTCTTGATCTCAAACACCTGAGAGGCATTCTTGAGGTTAGAATAATTAGTATTTACTGCAGCCCAGATAACCTGTGCTGTTCGAAGGAATAAATAGGTCCTGCCGATGTGAGGCTCCATGGAATTGTTTAACTAGGCCATAACAATCGAGTTGTTAAGTTCCCAGTTTGCATAAGAGGGATCTTCTAGTTTGGGTTGTTTAATATCTCCATTGAGATAGCCCATTTTCCCTCTGCCTCGAATAACCAATAACACAAATCTAGACCACTGAAGGAAATTTTTGAGAAGACTTGGAAGGAATGCTATTAGAGATACCCAAAGGAGAGATAGTCTTCATAGGAGGAGATTTGAACGGTTACGTAGGACGCAACGTAGATAGATACATAGGAGTACATGGGGGATATGGATACGGTAATAGAAATGAAGTAGGGAAGAATATTTTGGAGTTTGCAGTAGCTTATAACCTCATGGCGACAAACACCTTTTCTAGGAAGAGAGGAACATTTGGTGACATATAAGAGTGGCTCCTCAAGGACACAGATTGATTTCTTCTTAACTAGGAAAAGAGATCGCGTAACTTGTAAAGATTGCAAGGTTATACCAGGGGAGAGCTTGACTTCCCAACATAGGTTGTTGGTCATATATGTGCAGCTTCAAAGGTGGACTAGAAAAAAGTTATATAGATGCTCAAGGACTAAATGGTGGAACTTGAAAGGTGATAAGCAACTGGCATTCAGGGAAAGAGTACCAGAGGAAGACGTTTGGGCGATAAATGAGAGTGCAAATAATATGTGGGACCAAGTAGCAAAGTGTATTAGGAGGGTAGAGAAAGAAGTCTTAGAAGAATACAAAGGGAGTGCTCTCGCACAGAAAGCGACATGGTGGTGGAGCGAGGCCGTCCAAGACAAGATAAGAGTTAAAAGAGATTTTTAAATCTTTGCAAAATTATTGAAATGAAGCGAACTTGGAGAGTTATAAAGAAGCAAAAAAAGAAACCAAAAAGGCAGTTAATGAGGCTAAGGCAAAGGCATTTGAGGATTTATATAGGCGACTTGACACTAAGGAGGGCGAAAGGGAGATATTCAAGCTTGCTAAATCCAAAAATAGGCGGACCAGGGATTGAAACCAAGTTAAATGCATTAAGGATGAGGATGAAAAAGTATTAGTAAAGGAAGAGGAGATAAGGGAACGTTCGAATAGCTACTTCTACAAGTTATTTAACGAAAGCAGTAGTAGTGACATACAATTAGGACAATTTGTCACCTCTAGGGAAGAATTAAATCATATGTTGTATAGGAGAATTAGTAAGGAAGAAGTAAAAGAAGTATTGAAAAAGATGAAGAATAGGAAAGCAGTTGGGCCAGATGGTATCCCTATTAAGGTTTGGAGGTGCCTAGGGGAGCGTGACATAAGTTGGTTGACAAAACTTTTTAATGTAATGCTAAAGAGCAAGAAGATGCTTGATGCATGGAGGAAAAGCATTCTTATACACATATACAAGAACAAAGAAGATATTCAGAACTGTGCAAACTACCGGGGAATTAAATTGATGAGCCATACGATAAAATTATGGGAGAGAGTTGTTAAGAGAAGACTAAGAAAAACAACAAACGTTTCAGAGAATCAATTTGGTTTCATACCTAGGAGATCAACCATGAAGGCTATCTTTCTCTTGAGGAGGTTAATGAAATAGTATAGAGAAGGTCAAAAAGATTTACATATGGTGTTCATTGATTTAGAGAAGGCCTATGACCGGATTCCTAGGGAGATTCTATGGAGAGTATTGGAAAAGAAAGGAGCGTGTGTCACATATATTGAGGCGATAAAGGACATGTATGGTAGAGCCATGACATCTATACGGACGACTGGTAGAGACACTAAAGAGTGTCCTATCACGATTGATCTACACCAAGGCTCAGCGTTAAGCCCATACTTGTTTGCTCTAGTTATAGATGAGATTACAAGACATATTCAGGATGAGGTGCCGTGGTGTATGCTATTTGCAGATAATATTGTTTTAGTAGATGAGATGAGAGGAGTGAATACCACGCTAGAATTGTGGCGGGAAACGTTAGAGACAAAAGAGTTTAGGCTAAGTCTATACAAAACGGAATATATGGAATGCAAGTTTAGTCAAAGTAAAGTAACTGATAGCGTAGAAATAAGTTTAGACGCACAAAAGATTGTAGAGAAAGAAAACTTTAGATACCTTGGATCTATGGTGCAACAAGATGGAGGAATTGATACTGATGTAAGTCACAGGATTCAGGCCGGGTGGACCAAATGGAGGAGTGCTTCGGGGGTCTTGTGCGATCAAAAAATCCCCCCTCAAGGTGAAAGAAAAGTATTATAAAGTGGTAGTAAGATCAACGTTGCTACATGTATAAGAGTGTTGGCTAGTAAAGCACAATTATGTTCAGAAGATGGCAGTTGCGGAGATAAGAATGCTAAGATGGATGTGCGGGATTACAAGAAGAAATAGGATTAGGAACAAGGGGATTAGGGACAAAATAAGAATATCACCGATTGAAGATAAAATGAAAAAAAATCGATTAAGATGGTTCAAGTATATTAGAAGGCGTCTAACAGAGGCACCTGTTATAATGTGTGAAACCATGGAGATTGTCAGGAATAGGAGACGAAAAGGAAGACCCAAGAGATGATGGAAATAAACTATTAAACATGACCTTACTTACTTGGATTTAATGGAAGACATGGCCCTAAACAGATTTGATTGACGTCGTCAAATCCATATAGCCGACCCCACCTAATGGGAAAAAGCTTAGTTTGGTTTGGTTTGGTCAGCTTGTGGTTGGTGATCTGCAAAGTCGAGCCTTCTCCAAAGGTTTGGGAAGCAATTGCAGGTTGAGGAAGACCAAAGGATAGAGTTCCAAATTCCTTTTCTGAACTCATATTGTGAATGGTTAAGGTAAGGCTAAGGAGGACAGAACCTTGATTGATTAAAGTAGATGAGGAATGGCTAAGGAGGACAAACCTCAGCCTGAAGGATCGAGAAATGGTTAAGGAGGACAAACCTCAACCGGATAGGAAGATAGAGCTTCTATGGAGAACCTGGCTCTGATACCATGAAAGTAATATTATTTCTTTCGTATATCACAAAGGATTTACAGCTCTGTATATATACACATAGAGTGGATAATTCCTTCCACATTTGTAGCAATTAGCAGCCTAAGATTAAGGGAAACAGACTCCTAAAAAATAGGAAACTAATTCCTATAAATCAAAAACTGAATGATTCTAATCTAATCAAATCTTATCCAATCATTCCTAATATATCTTTATACAGATCTGATCCATCTCTACCAAATACACAGAATTTATCTACAAAACCTATTTGTGATTTTATTGGTTTATTTTTATTATATCAACATCCCCTAGATACTATAGTTGTTAATCCCCAACCAGATAATGTAACATTTTTATTAGTGTAATGGTATATCTTGGTACCATCTCAAATTTATTATTATAAATATTACATTAGCATATAACCCATGCAATTTAGATATATATGTGTGTGTGTGTGAATGGTCAAAGTGAGGATAGATGCTTTGACTATCTGAGAATAGTGCTGGATGTCGTCAATGGCGGGGAATCACTAGAGGTGGACAGGGTGAAAGCTGGAACAACCCATAGCGACAAAAAAAGGTGACTGGAGGGTTATAGATAGAAGAGTATGTAACATATATATGAGTAGAGTAGTACTGAGTGAGGGTATTTATAGAAGGTGAGTCAAGATAAAGAGGGTTGCCCTTCACAAGCCAAGGACAATGGTCCCAAGGCCAAGTGACTGACTCTACATAACTTGACTCATGTGGGTGAAGGTACATTCGACCAAGTGATGCTAACACCCCTGCATAATCAGCTAGTACAAGGCTTGTGGCCGTACAAGTACAGAGTGGTTACAGGATATGGAGTTGGTTTTGTCGTGTAGTGGTCCTCTCTCCTTGGGCTAGTCACAGGTGCTTAGACAGATCCCCCGGCTTTAGCTACCAAGTCGTTCATACCCAGATGGTCTCGTGGCTAACTGTGTGCTATTGAGCCATTTGATGGGGCAATCCCTAGGCCTCGCTCTTGGTCTTTAAGAGAGAGGTAAATCTCCCAGGTGTTTAACATCGGAAACCCCAACGGAGATTCCATGTGGGGGTCCCAAATGCCCCCTGCAAGGTGAAGGAGGCGCTAAGTAAGAAGTACCAGTGAAAAGGGTGTGGCCACGAGTGTGTCATAGGAAGCGCCACCTTGCCGTGGTGGGGGGTAGTGCGAGGTCTCCTCCCGCAGGCAAGGGTGGCTCCAAATACTTACAATATATATATATATTCTAAAAAATAAGTTATGACAAATATTATGTTAAATTACAATTAGATGTATAAACTAACAAAAAAAACAAAATAAAAAACTAGTTATTTATAGATTTGTTGCTTATTTTATTTTATTTTTTCTTCGTAAAATTTACTATATTTCACATGTCAAAGAATAATAAGATAAAATAAAGGTAAACATTTTGAGTTGGGGTGTGACTGCAAGTCTTGTTATGATTTATTTAATAGGATATGAGTTAATCATTTGTTAGAATAATAATTTACTATAATAAGAAACAGAGAATTATAAATAGAATTCTAATACCTTGTTTGGGAGGAGGTGAATGGGTGATAGGGAAGGGAATCAAAACAGATGAAAAGATTAATCTTGTTTGGGAGGAGGTGCGTGGAAGAGAAGAGAAGGTAATGGAGATGATCAATTTACCTCCATTCACCTCCATTAACCAAGTTTTCTTTCACGTGTAATTTAGGGTATAATGGGTGTAAAATGATTTTAAATTGTTTTTTATCTATGTTGTCCATGATATTTTTCATTATTTTCACATATGTTTATAACAAATAAAAATATATAAGAGAATAATGGTATTATTAACTATATTCATTACTTTACTTTCCATTCCCTTCTCTCTCATTCAAACAAGAAAAAATAATTAACCATCCTTCCCTTCCTTTGCACTCTCCCAAAAAAAAAAAAAAAAAAAAAGGCTAAATGTAGAGATTGCCACAGAAGAATCTACATTTTAATTCTATTAGATACTAATAAGTCAAAGTTATCATTGGATTAAAACAAAATCTACATTTTAAGTCATCTGTCCCGTCTGTGTTCCAGGGAGAAGTTGTTCTCACTGCAACGTATCTTTTGAACTAGATGCCTACTTCATCTCTCTGGTACTTCTCCCTATCCTATTGTCAGGCTCCCAACAAGGGGTGCACAAAAAAAATTGAATAACTCGAAAATTGAACCAATCAGATCACTTTGGTTTGGATTAGTTTGGTTCTATACTATTTTCGGTTCAATTCTCGAGTTGTAGGTACTCAACCCGAACCTAAACCGAAAATAACCCAATTCGAACCAATCTAAACTAGCCCCAAAAAATATAATATATAATATATAAAATATTATACAATATTTATATAATATTATAAAACCAAACAATATTGTAATATATAAATATTTATATAATCCTAAAATTTGGACCAAATTGGCCTAAACAAAAAATGAATCCGACCCAACCCAAAATGGCCTAAACCGAAAACCGAACTAAACTAGCCTAATACTTTCGGTTCAGTTCAATTCAGTTCTAATTTAAAATCGGTTCAATTTCAGGTTCAAAATTTTAGGAACCGAAAAAAACCGATTCAGTTCTGGGTTAAGCATGAACTTGAACCGAACTGAACCGGCCTATGCCCACCCCTACTCCCAACTACTTTATCCTTCATGTGTCTGATTCTACTCGCTTTATTATTCTCCCTAAGCGGGATCGTACCAAGCTTAGTGCCTAATGTGCCTTGTGTATTTTCTTAGGTACGATATCAATCAAGAAGGCTGTCGATATTTTTATATTTCCTCACAAAACTGCTCCAATTGCCAAAGAGAATTGATTCACATTGATCCCTTTCCTTCAGATGTATCCACTAAGGAATATGTCTCCACCCTTGAGATATCAGCTACACCTCTGCCTAAAGCTCTACTTCTCTCCCTTATTAACCATGGGTCTACTCTCATCATTGTGCAGCTCCTCTGCCTCATCCTAGCTCTTTTGCCTCTCAATCTGCCTCTGAGAACTCTAATCTGTGTGAACGCCAATATCTTGCATGTGACTGCCATCTATCGATAAGATTGGCTTTTCAAATAATTGCTTCTCAACCTCTTATCTTTCCTTTTTGTCTCATATCCATGCTCACTGTGAACTTAAGTCGTATAAAAGAAGCTTGCCATGATTCTAACTCGGTGAATACTATGAATGACGAGGTCACAGCTTTTGCTGAAGCTCAAGCTTGAGAGTTGGATCCTCTACCAAAAGGTAAGAGTATAATTGGGTGCAAACAGGTTTACAAAGTGAAGACTCATTCTGATGGGTCTTTGGAGCAGTGCAAAGCTCACCTAGTGGCAAAGGAGTTCTCTCAAGAATATGGCATTGATTATAAGGAGACCTTCACTCTTGTTGCAAAGATGAGCACTATTCGCACTTTGATCTCTATGGTTGTTGTGCATCAGTGGCCTGTCTTCAAGTTGGATGTTAAGAATGCATTTCTTAATAGCTATCTTTCTTAAGAAATTTATATGCACCCGCCTTTGGATGTTTCTTGTAATCTAAGTCCTGTTTGTCGCCTACGTCATGCCCTTTATGGCCTGAAATAGTCTCCTTGTGCTTGGTATGCACGGTTTCAAGATTTGGTTCTTCAGATTGGTTTTCAGTCAAACACTCATGACTCTGCTCTGGTCTTGTTCTTCTCTTACCATATGTGGATGATATGATCATAACTAGTTATGATTCTGATCCTATTCAAGAGGTAAAACTTCATCTCTTCCGTGAGTTGAAATGAAAGATCTTGGCTGTCTTCGATATTTCCTTGGCATGGAAGTTGCCTTTTCTCCTAAGGAATACCTCTTTTCTCAGTCTAAGTATACTAATGACATTTTCCATCATGCTCATCCCATGGATGACAAAACTATTGATACACCTATTGAGTCACATGATAAGTTCTATGTTGTAGATGGTATTCCTCTTGATGATCCTACAGAATATCGCGAGCCAGTTGGCTGCTTAATTTATCTTATTGTAACTCGGCTTGACATTGCTTATGCTATCCACATTATTAGTGTTGAGGTGTAGATAAGATGTAAATAGATTAACTATTTATGTTAATGTATGTGGTAGGTGAATTAAATGTAGTAGTAGTAAGTGTGTTAGGTGAATTCAATGAAGGAAATGTATCTAGTCATAAGGTGAATTAAATATAGGAAATGCATCTGGTCATAAAAAAAGTGAAAGGTCAATCATGTAACCACCTTATACATCTATAAAAGGATACACATGAACCCATTTGGGTGCGTGATTTGAGCTCAATTAATCTCAAAATTGTGACGTGGTATCAGAGCCTTAGGGATTTTTTGGGGCTTCTTCTTCTTTTTCTTCAAACAGTCTTCATCGCTGCCACTCCTCCTTATTTTTCTTCTCTAATTATTATCTGGGCAGCCTTAAATGCTGCGAATTTCATTCCTTCACAATGTCAAGCTCCGGAACCACTATCTCTAGCAATTCTAACCCATCCGAAGAATTCAATTCGGTTCAGAAAATTGGAGATTTGCATAATATCCGAACCTCCTATAGGCTCAATGGGAAGAACTATCCCCAAATGGTCTCAATTTGTCCGTACATACCTCAAGGGCAAAGGGAGGCTTAACCACCTTCTTGGAAAGGGACCAGAAAAGGATGACCCCGCATTTGAAACATGGGAAGAGGAGGATTCCATGATAATGTCATGGTTATGGGATTCTATGGACCCCATGATTAGTGACACTGTGTATGTTTTTTACTACAGCAAAGGAGATTTGGAACTTCATTCGTTGCACATATTCAAAATCCCGTGATGCTGCTCAAGTGTACGAGAACAAGGTAAGAATTGCAACCACTAAGCAAGGAGACAAATCTGTCACAGAGTATGCAAACTTGCTGCTAAATCTGTGGCGAGAACTCGATTACTACCGAGTTTTCGAGATGAAATGCCCTGAGGATGTTGCCATCTTGAAGAGCTTCATTGAAAAAGATCGTGTCTACGATTTTTTGGTAGGATTAAATCAATCTTGAATTTGATCAAGTTAGGATCCAAATCCTTGGCAAAGAGGACACACCTTCTCTAGAAAAGGCAATTTCATTGATTTGAGCAGAAGAAAGTCGAAGGAGTATTATGCTTGAATCACAAACTGTGGACGGGTCAGCCCTAGTAGCAAAAATAGATCATCAAGAGAAAGGAAAGAGTGATCTGCCAAGTAGGGAAAACCAGCGGAAGGAGAACAAGGACGATCTCTGGTGCACTCATTGCAACAAACAGAGGCACACAAAAGAGATGTGTTGGAAGTTGAATGGTAAGCCACCAAACCAAGAGTGGGGAAATTGTGGGGGGCAGCAGAGGCCTCAAGCATTCATGGTAGAGCAGCCCCAAAAGGAGAAAAATTCAACAACAATGGGATTCAGCAGTAAACAAATTGAGAAGCTGGGAAGCTTGTTGGGGTCTCTTGAAAACCTTCTGGAGCTTATTCTTTGGCTCTTTCAAGTAAACCTTCTTTTTCTTTTTGCATGAATGCCACAGAAAAATTTTATGTCAACTCTTGGATAATAGACTCTGGTGCCACTGACCACATGACACTCACATCTCAACTCTTCCACACCTATACCCTGTGCCCAAGTAACAAAAAAATTTTAGTGGCCAATGGCTTTTTAGCTACTGTTGCAGGGTTCGGAGATATACATATCACACCTACCCTTATCCTCAAAAATGTCCTCCATGTACCAAAACTCTCAGCGAGCCTTGTTTCCATTCAAAAGCTTACCTATGATCTTAAATGTTATGCTACTTTTTTCCCTTCTTATTGTGTTTTTCAGGATCAAGACTCGGGGAGGAGGATTAGACTTGCTAAGGAAACAAACAGCCTTTACCACCTTGAATCATCTCAAAAAGTTAAGAGTGCTTTGCTTGTGTCTTTTCTTAGTTCCTCGAATAAAGATTCCATTTGGTTGTATCACCTACGCTTAGATCATCCATCTTTTAGGGTTTTAAAAATCATATTTCCTCATTTGTTCCAAGGATTAGATATTTCTGAGTTTCGTTGTGATATTTGTGAATTGGCAAAACATACTCGTGTATCTTTTCCTATTAGCAATAAAAGAAGTTCTCATCCTTTTCATTTGATTCATAGTGACATATGGGGTCCTTCTACTATACCTAATATTTTTGGGGCTCGGTGGTTTGCATCCTTAATTGATGATTGCACTCGAGTTACATGGCTCTTTCTTCTTAAACAAAAATCTGATGTTAGCATTGTTATACCTAACTTCCATTCAATGGTTCAAAACCAATTTGGGGTTAAAATAAAAAGCTTTAGGACAGACAATGCTAGAGACTACTTCAACTAGATTTTGTCACCCTACTTTCAATCACAGAACATTATCCATGAGTCATCATATGTTAATACATCTCAACAAAATGGGGTTAGCTGAATGGAAAAATGGGCATTTACTCAACACCACCCGAGCTTTGCTCTTTCAGGGAAATGTTCCTAAGTCTTATTGGGGGGAAGCTGTTCTCAAGGTTGTTAAAATTGAGATTTTACTTAAAATCGGTAGAGGGTCCAAAAATCGAGTCATAAAATCGAATCGTAAAATCGTAAGATTTTATCAATTGCTTATAAAACAAAATATAGTCTATTATTCTACAATTTTTTATTTAGAACTTTCATTTATTTTGATAAGTTGATAATTTTATTAATAGGAGAAGAGAGAAAATACATGTGTCAAAAAAAATGCCATACCCAAGAACTTACTCACATTAACAAAATGAATTCTCAACAAAGTTTACAAAAGATTCTATATCTGATTCTATAATACCTACACCCAACTACACAATTGAGACTATTAAAATGATTGGTGTGATCTATACAATTGATATTAAAATACTGATTTTGTTTTATCTTAATTTTTTGTTTGAATTAAAATTTATTTGTAATATTTTATCATAAGTCTCTTAGTTTCTATCCTAGTTACTAAATTTAATTTATGGTAGTCAATTTGGTATAACAATGCACATGATTTTCAACTAGTGTAGTATAGTAAATAATAGTATTATATAATTAAAAATACTAAAAAAAAAAAGTAATAAGTGAAATAGTTGTGGCATATTATTTGAAAAAAATCATAAAAATCTATTTTATTTGACAAAATTACACAAAAATACTTAATTTTTAAAATCGGTAAAATCGCCTATAAATTTGAGATTTTACTGATTTTATGCCCCAAAATCGAGATTTTACCTATTTTGTCACTGTTAAGATTTTACATAAAATCGAACAAATTTTTCTACTCTAACATCATAAAATCGTAAGATTTTAAAATTTAAATCGGGATTTTAACATTGGCTGTTCTTACTGCCACATACATGATAAAATAGACTTCCCTCACATATGTTAAACAACAAAAGTCCTATAGAGATCCTTAATAGTTTTTACCCTCACTTCAGAACCTCAAATGGCCTCCCACCTAGGGTATTTGGGTGTACTGCCTTTGTTCATGTCCACAACCAACATAGAGGCAAGCTAGACCCCCGTGCCATCAAATGTGTCTTTCTTGGTTATTCATCCACCCAAAAGGGATATAAATGTTACAACCCTTCATCCAAAAAATTTTACATCTTTGCAGATGTCACATTCGCAGAAAATATCCCTTTTTTCTCCAAGTCTTCTCTTCAGGGGGGAGATTTCAATGATGGAAGATAGTACTTAGGAAGTCATTTGAACCACTTAAAACCCTTGACCTTCCTCATGTTCCAACACGTGTTGTTGAACCTGAGAACAGTAAGACAATCACATCTGAGTCACCTAATTCTACCACTGAACTCGTGTCCTCTCCTGTCCCAACTAGTGTCACTCACAATTTTTCAAGATTCTCTCAGGTGTATTCAAGGAAAAAGGCCGTTCCAGAACTAGCACAGGTCCAAGAATCCAACTTAAGCCCTGGGAATGAGATCACGGTAATATCTGACCCAACAGACAACCTAGACCTTCCCATTGTAGTTAGAAAAGGTAACAGAGAATGCACCAAACGACCACTCTATCCACTATCCCACTATGTGTCTCTTAACCGCCTGTCACCAACGCACAAACAGTTTATTGTAAGTTTGAACACCATTGCTATCCCGAACACTGTTTCTAAGGCATTGTCAAAAAGGGAATGGAGAGATGCTATGAGAGAGGAGATGAATGCATTAGAGAAGAATAAAACATGCGAGATTGTTGATAAACTGAAAGGAAAAACCATTGTTGATTGTTAGTGGATTTTCACACTAAAATACAAGGCTGATGGCTCTCTTGAGAGATATAAAGCAAGATTGGTGGCCAAAGGATACACTCGGACTTATGGAGTTGATTATCAAGAGACTTTTGCTCCAGTTGCAAAAATGAATAATGTGAGAATTCTGTTATCATTGGCTGGTCAATTCAATTGGCAACTCCTACAGTATGACGTTAAGAATGCATTTCTCCATGGTGACCTAGAAGAAGAAATCTACATGAACATTCCACCAGGATTTCAGGGGGACATAGGTAACAAGGTGTGCAAGCTGAGAAAGGCACTTTATGGGTTAAAACAATCTCCTAGAGCTTAGTTTGGGAGATTTGCGAAAGTCATGAAGGAGTCTGGGTATAAACAAAGCCAAGGTGACCACAATCTCTTCATTAAGCATTCGGCTACAGGGGGAGTGACTGCTCTTATAGTCTATGTAGATG
This sequence comes from Vitellaria paradoxa, assembly GCA_019916065.1. Taxonomy (NCBI): domain Eukaryota; kingdom Viridiplantae; phylum Streptophyta; class Magnoliopsida; order Ericales; family Sapotaceae; genus Vitellaria; species Vitellaria paradoxa. The sequence goes on along the minus strand of CM034233.1, from coordinate 41,662,792 downwards.
ACATCATTGTCACTGGAAATGATGACAGAGAGAAGCATGAATTGAAGCAAAGACTAGTAAAACAATTTGAGATAAAGGAACTGGAGAAACTAAAGTACTTCCTCGGTATTGAGGTAGCATACTCCACACAAGAGATCTTTATATCTCAACAAAAATACATGACGGAATTGTTAGCAGAAACAAGGAAGATTGAGTGTAAACCAATCTCTACTCCAATGGATCCAAACCATAAGTTGGGAGAAGCTAAAGATGAACTCGTTGTTGATAAAAGGATGTATCAGAGGTTAGTTGGTAGACTCATATACCTTGCTCATACTTGGCCAGACATAGCATACTCTGTGAGTGTGATTAGTCAATTCATGCATGATCCAAGAGAACCTCATCTTCAAGCTGCTTACAGGGTGCTACATTACTTGAAAGGCAATCTGGGAAAAGGAATTTTGTTCAAGAGGAACAATACTCTTGCTCTAGAAGCTTACACTGATGCTGACTATGCAAGTTCCCTAGTGGATAGAAGATCAACTACAAGGTATTGTACTTTTCTTGGAGGTAATCTGATAACGTGAAAAAGCAAGAAGCAAAATGTGGTGGCAATGTCATCTGCAGAATCAGAATTTAGGGCTATTACTCAAGGATTATGTGAACTACTCTGGTTAAAAATTATTGTAGATGATTTGAGAGTCAAATGGACAAGTCCTATGAAGCTCTATTGTGACAACAAGTCAGCAAATCAATATTGCTCATAATCCTATACAGCACGATAGGACAAAGCATATTGAAATTGATAGACATTTCATCAAAGAAAAATTGGAGGAAAGATTAGTGTGTATGTCCTATGTTGCATTAGGACGTTAGTTAGCTGATGTTTTAACAAAGGGGCTGAACAGTTCAAATTTCCATGATATAGTATCCAAGTTGGGAATGGAAGACATCTATTCCTCAGCTTGAGGGGGAGTGTTGAGGTGTAGATAAGATGTAAATAGATTAATTATTTATATTAATGTATGTGGTAGGTGAATTAAATGTAGTAGTGGTAAGTGTGTTAGGTGAATTCAACAAAAGAAATGTATCCAGTCATAAGGTGAATTAAATGTAGGAAATGCATCTGGTTATAGGAAAAGTGAAAGGTCAATCATGTAGTCACCTTGTACATCTATAAAAGGATACACATGAACCCAGTTGGGTGCATGATTTGAGCTCAATTAATCTCAAAATTGTGACAATTAGTAAGTTTGTTTCTGCTCCATATTCTACACATTGGGCTGCATTATTGTATATTCGGCAGTATGTTCGTAGCATTATCCATCAGTGTTTATTGGTATCCTCTATTTCAAGCTTAACTCTTCAGGCTAATGCTTATGCTGATTGGGCTAATGATAACGCTGTCAGAAGTCCACCTCTGGCTTCTATGTGTTTTTGGGTGATTCTCTTATTTCCTGAGAAAGTAAGAACCAATTTGTTATTGCTCACTCAACCGCTGAAGCAGAATATTAAGCTACGGCACATGCTACATCTGAAATTGTTTGGCTTTGTTGGCTTTTAGCAGATATGGGTGTTACTCTATTTCCACGGCTCTCTATTGTGATAATAAGAGTGCTATTTAGATTACTCACAACTCTATTTTCCATGAGCGAATGAAGAATATTGAGATTGATTGTCACTTTGCTCGCCATCATCTCCAGTCAGGCAGTATTGTTTCACTATTTGTCCCCTCTTCTCTGCAGTTGGCTAACTTCTTTACTAAAATTTACATTGTTACTCATTTTTGTTTCCTACTTGACAAACTCTCAATGCTCTCCAGCCTTGCCTCCTGAGTTTGAGGGGGCATGTGAATATAGTATTATGTTATATTTTCAGTTTATTTTGTATTCATTACAATTTCCTAGGGGCAGCTTAGTTTTTATGTTTCCTAGGTCTTATCCCTATAAATATTAGGTAATTATATATTAGGGTTAGGGATTTTCATCACTTCACAGTAATACAAGTTTTGTTTGTTTGTCTCTTTGGCTTCTAACCCCCCCCCCCCCCAAACAACCAAAAAAAAAAAAGCACTAATGGAATAATAATTTTAACATTTTCATCAACACACAGTAAAACACAAAATATATAGCATGGTATACCAAAATAATAAGTTATTTAATGAATATGTCATGAGACTTCCATATATTTAAACAGACTGCACTTTATGTTTCTAACATTTCCATATTCTTTCACATTTTAGTATTGACTGCAAAATGTTCGATATTTTTGAAAATTTTCTATAAAGTTTCCAAAATATTTTCGTTTCTGTACTAACAGAAACAGATTACCGAAACGAAATTTGATCTCTAGTTCTAATTATCAAGTTTCAACACGAATATGACATGTTGGCAGCACCTCCCAAAAATCAAAATGCAAAGGGACAACATGCCCATAAAATCAAATGTATGTGTTCAGTTCATCATGTTCTGTGTACAGTCGATTTTAAATATCTATTCTCTTCATTGTTCACCAACTCACTATTATGACACTTGCGACTGCAAAGGCAAGTGGAGAACAAATTTATCTACTAATCGCCCTCCCTCTCTGTAAGGAAACAGATGACAATAAAACATTATTAAGCCTAGACGAGTGGGTCTTAGTTGTTAGAGTAAAGCCAAACTGAGAACAAGAAAATGAAGACCTTTCTTATTTGATCATAGGTACCCAGTTTCAACCACGTTTTTAAAATTATATGAAGTAAAATGGATTCCTTCCATCTTTTGGCAACAACAAATGCAAATGTTTTAGAATGTAAGGACCTTCATAGTTTAAAACAATGTGTGCAAGTATTGTGCCAGTTAATGATCCAAGCACCATATAACTGTAAACTACCTGCATCACAACACCAGCAACAGCGACAGCACACTGTGCAGCTTCAGCCCAAGATTGCATCTCCTGATGTGCATCGCATAGATGCAATAGCCACATAATATGGAGATCTGGAACAGGAGCAAATGCCATTGCAAGTCTATGGAAGCCCTCCGCAGCTGCATATCTATCCATGTTCATCACAGGTGCCTGTAAAAACATGCATCCAACATCACAATATTGGTAATCAGCATTTACACTTCTCACATGTCATGGCTATGAAAAATATGTTGGAATTTACCAGAAGTGCATGTTCCAGGCTAGCATCAAGAGCCAGAAGGAGACTGTCAGATAGATGTTTCACCTCTGACCATGACCACGGGTTCTCTGCTGAACTTTCAGGAATTGATACAAGCGCACCTTCAGAAAGTCCACACTCCCTTAAAAGGTTACAGCTCTTAGATTCATCTGCCATTTCCTCCAAAGATTTACGGAGATGCCGTGCTTCACCACTTTCTTCAAGTGTTCCATCAGACTTCATCTGAGTCACTTGCACATCAGACAACAACTCCGACAATGTGATAGTCAGCATGACCCTTAACCTTGCTGTCTGCATAAAGTAGGAGAATGAGCTCTGCAAAATTAAAGTGAACAACTTAACAAAAGCCGAAAATTGGACAACATGGTAGAAGACAAAACAAATTAGAAAGAGATGCACTGGTGTGAGCATCAGTAAGCCCACCCGGACAAGTATCTGTAGCCCAATAACTGCCCTTTTTCTAATATTATCATTTCTAAAAACTGCAAGCCGGAGAAGATGGAAAGCAATTTGTTTCAAGAAACGATCATTTTCTCTTGCCAGTAGTGTTGCACCATGAAGCGCGAATACACCATTGAACACAGGAAACAAGGCTTTCCAAAAAGCCAATGGCTGACTTCGTGAGAAGAAGCTCGTAAATACGGATGTGATACAATCAAGTTTTCCATAATCAGTGGCAACGCTATGAGATGCTGCAGCTGTGGAAAACTTCTCAGTTATTTCCAACACCTGAAGACTGACAGCAGCACTCAAGTTTTCTTCCCAAAGTTCCTGTATTTAGCCATGGAAATAAATAAAAAATAACCTGACTGTAGGGAAAGAAGGCAAAGTTCTCTACTTTTCTTTTTTGCTGTCCCCTTTTTTTTTTTTTTTTGTTGAAGTTGAGAGGAAGAAAGAATTAGTTTTGATCCTTAAACAAAGAAATATCGCCAAAATCATTGCCATATGCCTTAGTGGGTTTGCATTTAATAACAGATTCGACATAACAATATACCAATTTTTGCCTCAATATTGGGTGCAAAGATTCTCTTAATGCTTGCGCAGAAGCTCCAATCCTTGATGATTGTGCCTGAGCAAGAGCTTCCCTCAAGGAATATGGCTGGCTAGGTGAACTGAGCTGTGAATTGACTCTCTGCCACAAGTAACCATTCTCAGGTGTTCCTGAAGACTGCATTTAAAACATTCAAGCTATTGAGGATGCATATAATAAAGAATGGTTTCCTATGTCTTAATAGCAAACATTACCAATGAGAATCAAGGAACTATGTGTGTGTGTGTGTGTGAGAGAGAAAGACAGGGGGTGAGCTCCCCCTCAAGCAGGTACAAGTAACTGCCAAAAGCTTGAGCATTAAACTCAAAATGAACAAGAACACAGAAAGGAATCTCACTCTGACTTCTTGGCGTGAAGCCTCAGTTAGATAGTGGTTAATTGCAGGAGAAAGTCTATCAGAGTACTTTGGTGACATTGGTGCATCCCCAACAGCATTGCGAGAACCACTGCCCACAAGCATGCTATCAGCTGGTTTTCTGTGCTGTACCATATGAAATGTGAAATTAGTAACATACACAAATTGACAGACAGCAACAAAATAGCATGCAAAATTATCCAAATAAATATCAACATGAATAGTAAAACACACGTATGCTATATGCATATCATTTGTGAAGGGAAACATGTGAAAAGTATACAACAAAGCACATCGTTTTCATAATGTTGGGGACTACTGGAATAAACAAAATGCATGTAAATATCAACTTTGAAGCAAACTTACTTACCAGAGGAGGGGGGAAAAAAAACAATTTTGAAGCTAGCTAATGGTGAATGCAAGCTATAGAACATGCTTCCTCAGAAAAAACAATGAACACAACAAACAAGAGAAGTTTACCTGTTAAGGGGAAAATTAAATCAGCCTTGGTTGGAATGGCGATACAAGCTAAATTTATCCCCTTATCAAGTCAGCAAACTAAACATACATACCCACTAAGCTATTTCATTGTTAATTTCATATCGAAACCACTATCATATACTGATTAAGAACACGACAATACTGCTAGAATAGGAGATGTTTGTTTCTATATCTTCCTTATCTTGCTGTCAATTATGAAATGTTATTATTGAAAACATATTGTGTAATTATGGATACCCAATTGGCACCTAACAATATATACACAAAGTTGATGGTCTGGTGATAGATCAATTAACCCTTTCATTATTTTTTGGTTCTGTATTCTTGCTTTCAACTTGGTGTCAGAGCCTCCTCCAATTATATTTGAAAAAAAAAACCCTAAACTACCGACCACAGCTCGATGTTACTAATGAGTGTTGCGAAGCCTAGTGGACCTCGATGATGCTCATCATTACCCAAATCAACAGACATCAAAGTTTCTGCATCGCTACTCAAATCTCCTATCGTTGTCGCAACTTGAATTTGACATCACTGTGTGAATCCCTCGTCATCGACATCGTTGCATGAATCCTTCGCTGTCAACATCGTCAATCCTTGTTGTCGACATCGCTACCGCCATCGTGCTGCTCATAGCTAACCCTTCCTGATGCTCATCATGACTTTCTTAGTCATCATCACTGCTCCTTCCGGATGGTCCTCGTTACAACTTCTAGTCATGATCATTGATTCTTCAATACCGCCACTTGTTGCTACATCGCAGAGCTAGATTCTTGGTATTTTCTTTTCTTGTTGATTTTTGCTCCTTATTCTTGCTTATAGCTGAAGGGAAAGTTCCTGGTGTTGAACCAAGATCAACATTAGTTAAAGATTAAGATGTTCCTCGTTCAATTACTTCCAAAAAATTGAATGGTCTAAACTATTTGGCTTGGGCTCATGTGGTGAATGTGTATCTTCGTGGGAAGAAAAAATTAAAATTTCTCACTGACCTTCCACCCAAACCAGATGATAATATGTATAATGATTGGCTTAGTGAAGACACTATAGTTATGGTGTGGTTATGGCATAGTCTTGAACCTCAAATTGTTACTACAATGGAATTTTGTGACTCTTTTAAGAAAATTTGGGATTCTCTTGCCGACTCGTTCTCACAACAAAGTAATATTTCACGAGTTTTTAAATTATATGAGCAAATCTTCACAACCAAGTAATCTAGTCGTCCTCTTTCAAAATATTACAATGTTTTTAAAAACCTCTGGGATCAGTTGTTGCAATGTAGACCCTTTACTATAGACCTTGAGCAACAAAGCGGTACTGGGAAGATTTTTTGATTGTTTCTCTTCTCTCTGGACTTGATTCAGATCTGCATGGTTTTAAAAATCAAATTCTTTCAAGTGAGACCTTGTCTACCGCTACAAATGCCTACTTTAGCTTGTTGCGATCATCCTTAAGCCATCATATACCTGTTCAGACCTCTACTTCAGAAACTTCTGCCTTAATCTCCAATTATACTGCTTAAGGATCTTCTCGTGGTATTATGCGAGGACATGGTGGTTGTTCTGCTCAGGGTTCAACTCGAGATGGTCGCTCTTCACAAGGGCGAGGAGATCGGAAATGTACTAACTGTGGTCGTACCAATCACACCAAGCCATATTATTAGGCCAAGTATGGATGGTCGGATCAAGTTCACAATGTGTCAGATGGTTCTACTCACGTGGCCTCCCCTCAGTGAATGATAGTTGCTTTAGAAGCCTTCAATATCTAGTACCCACAATGACCTTACCACCCAACTTAGTGAACTATTGCAAAATCTCTAAACATCTCATTCGTCTACTTCTACTGTTACATTAGTAAATTCAGGTAATATTACTTATACCATGTCCACTCCACGTTCCTAGGTCATTAATTCAAGTGCAAGCTTTCATATTCCTGGAAAATCTTCCTTATTCTCTTATTTAAATTCTATCCATTATCATGTTGTTTTAGCTAATGGATCATCTTGCCTTGACAAGGGCAAGGAGTTTTTTCTCCTCATTCTTCAATCCATTTGCCTTATAGCCTTTATGTGCCTAATTTTTCATTCAATTTATTATCTGTTAGTTTAATTCACTAAATTATTACATTGCTTTGTAATATTTTCTCTTACCTCTTGTGAGTTTCAAGACCTCAAGATCAAAAGTACGATTGGTTCGAGGCATGAGAAAGGCGGGCTTTATTACCTAGATCTTGCTAGTTTTTTTACCATAGCTTCTTCTATTTTGAGTGCTACAGTTTCTCCTATTCATTGGCATTTTTGACTTGGTCATCCTTTCTTAAATAAATTGAAGTCTGTCATTACCCATTTAAGTCCTGTATCGAATCTAGAATGTAAGGCTTGTCGACTTGGCAAGCACTACTGTAGTTTTTTCTAGTCATGGTGTCAGTCGTCACACAGAATCTTTTGATTTTGTTCATATAGACGTATGGGGACCTTCTCGCATTACTAGTATTAATGGTACCAATACTTTGTTATTTTTGTTGATAATCATTCTCACATGACTTAGTTATTTTTAATGAAAAAGCTATCTGACTTGCCTTATATTGTGACTCACTTTTACAATGAGATTTTTACCCAATTTGGCAAACGTATCAAAATTTTTCGCTCTGACAATGCTTTGGAATACACACAATCTGTTATGATTTCTTTTTGTACTGATCAGAGGATTATTTACCAGATAACTTATGCTCATGCCTCACAACAAAACAATATTGGGTAACAAGTCTTCATTTTCCATTTTGTATCATTCTGGTGACCCCTTACCTCTTACTCCTCGAGTTTTTAGTTACATTGTTTTTGTTTATATTCTTAATCCTAGTATAGATAAGTTGTCATCTTGATCTTGAAAATGCATTTTTTTAGGTTATTCTCATACACAGAAAGGGTAGCGTTATTATCACCCACATTCTTGTCGGTATTTTGTGAGTGCTAATGTCACAGTTTTTAAATCCACATCATTCCTCTCTACTTGTGGGACTCAATTATCTCATAACCTTATTTCTAGCACTCGAGGGAATCATATCCTCATTCTTGTGAGGGGGAGACTAGTCAGGGGAAGACAAGTCCTACTTTACTTCTTTCTCAACCTTCTTTGCAGGAATATCAGCAAAATCAACACAGTTAGGTTATTCCCTTGCAGGTGTACCAGTGGACTCCGAATAGACCAGTTGTTTCTTATGGCCCATCCAATTCGTCCAGTTTGTCTAAGGTTCCAATCCCTGCTCCTTCTACCTTTGACAATGATCTACCTATTGCTTTGCGTTGAGGTAAGCATACTTGCACCCAACATCCCACTGCCAAATGTGTCCTATCATTGTACTTCTACTTGTTTGCATTCTTTTGTTTGTGCTTTGTCCTCTATTTCTCTTGTAGTCTCATATTCAGTGGCACTATCCTCCCTTGGATGAAAACATGCCATGGATGAGACACAGGCACTTTATCAAAATCATATTTGGGAGTTGGCACCATTACCTTCTGAAAAGCAAACAGTAGGATGTCATTGGGTTTATAATGTAAAGTATCTTCCAGATAGTTCTATTGAGCGACTTAAAGCATACCTTGTTGCCAAATGCTACACTCAAACTCATGGAGTTATTTATCAAGATACCTTCTCTCTAATTGCTGAGTTGAACTTTGATCGCATACTTCTTGCTATAGTTGGGCCTATTTACTAGTTGGACATTAAAAATGCATTTCTTCATGATGAGTTTCAAGAGGAGGTTTACATGGATCAACCACCTGGCTATGTTGTTCTCAAGAGTGAACACTTAGTTTGCAGATTATATCGTGCCTTATACGCTCTGAAGCAATCCCCTCATGCCTAGTTTGACCGCTTCAATGATGTTATGCTAAAGTATGGCCTGAAGCGCTCTACTTCAAATCATTCTGTCTTCACTCTGCACTTTTCTTCTGGTTCCATTGTTTTGATTGTGTATGTTAATGACATCCTTATCTCTGGGATAACGTCTTAGGTACAACTGATTTGAAATCTCATTTAAGTCAAAATTTTCACACTAAAGACTTGGGTGCTCTTCACTATTTACTTGGCTTATAAATAGTGTGATCTCGTGTAGGACTCACTCTTTCACAACGCAATTATGGTTTGGACCTTTTATCTAAAAGTAGTTCACTAGGTTTTTTGCCACACTAAAGCTCCCATGCACACATTTGTCAAGCTTGATGTTACTACTGGTACACGATTCTCTGATGTTAATTGTTATCAACAGTTGGTTGGCAAGTTGATCTATCTTACAGTCATTTATCCTAACATTATATATGCTATGAGTGTTGTCAGTCAATTTATGCATGCTCCCCGTTCAATACACTTTGAGGCAGTGTCGTATCTTACATTACTTGAAGGGTGCCCCTGGTCATGGTTTATTATATCGACCATCTCTTTCTATAACTAGTTATAGTGATGTTAACTGGATTGGGAGTTGCATTGACCGTCACTTTACCTCCGATTCTTGTACCTTTATTGCGGACGATCTTGTCACTTGGCGAAGCAAAAAGTAAAACATTGTCACTCATTCTAGTGCCAAAGCCAAATATCGTGTGATGGCTCATTCAACAACTGAGATGCTTTGAGTTCGCTCGTTGTTGCATGATTTTGGTATAGAGGTTCATCGACCAATGTCCATGTTTTGTCATAATTAATCTACCATCTTCATTGTCAACAACCCTGTTTTTCATGAACACAAAACATATTGAAGTTGATTATCACTTTATTCGGGATCTTTTGATGCAAGGTGATATTTGTATGTTGTATGTGCGCTCAAAGTCACAGGTGGGTGACATTCTTACCAAGCCTTTGTCTCGATTTTCTTTTTTTTTTTTCAACATTTGTCTGTCAAGTTAGGCTTATTTGATTTGTATGCTTGAGGAGAGTGTTAAAATAGGCAATATTTGTTTCTATGTTTTCCTTATCTTGCTGTCAATTAGGATCTATTATTATTGGAAACATTGTGCAATTATGGATAGCCAATTGGCATCCAACAATATATAGTAATAGATCAATTAACCCCTTTCATTATTTTCTGGTTTTTTATTCTTGCTTTCAACTTGAACAATTCAAATTCTGTTCTTTGTATGGTATAACACATATTTTGCACTCAAGGCATAAAGCATTTTGCCACAACAAATCCCCACATGAAATCATAGTGCTGATCTTGACTCAAATCATCGAAAAATAAAAGAGTTCCACGTGAACCGAGGCAAAAATAATCACAGGATACCTCAGAAAATTTCCATATGATATCTAACAAAGATATGCAATAGCCAATATCCAAAGCTCAATCTAGGAGAATCAAGTCACACATTCAAAGGGAAATAACATTCGAAATTAATGAGAACCTCAAACAGAATTAGGCATTCCTCTAAGAGCTTGAAAAACAATCTTGTTCGAGCAATGCTTTGCTGCCAAGCCTTGACAAGTGATGCATCATCCAGATTGCGTACAATTTGCAAAATAACTATTAAGACTTCACGCTTTTCAATGGCATTCAGGTTGTAGAAGACAGGCATTTCATCTAGAATCTGCAAAGACAAATAAGAGTAACAAAGTCAGATAATTATACGGTTAATTAGAATCAAGCAATATAAGTACCCCAAAATACAAAAATTACAACTAAAGCAAACTCAAAACAGAAACCCATTCTCAATCTAAATATGCAAATGACATTATTCATCGTGCTCATCTAACGGACGACAAAAATGTTGACACTCCTATTAAGTTTCATGCTAAGTTCAGTTCTTCAGATGGAGTTCCTCCTAATGATCCTACGAGATATCACGAATTAGTTAGTTGTCTAGTTTATCTTACTGTAACTTAGCCTGATATTGCCTATATTGTTCATATTGTTAGTTAATTTGTTTCCGCTCCTCATATCACACACTGGGCCACATTATTACGTATTTTGCAGTATGTTCTTGGCACTACACATTAGTGTTTATTGCTCTCTTCCTCCTCAAGCTTGACTCTTCTAGCTTATGCTGACGCCGATTCAGCCAATGATATATCTAATCAGAAGTCCACCTTTGGCTTCTGTGTGTTTCTGGGTAATTCTCTTATTTACTAGAAAACCAAGAAGCAATATGTTATTGTCTGCTCTATCACTAAAGCCGAATATCTAGCTATGGCTCATGCCACATGTAAAATTGTTTGGCTTCATTGGCTTTTAGCGGATATGGGTATCATCTTCCCACTTTCACGCCTCTGTTGTGATAATAAGAGTGCCAGTTAGATTGTACACAACTCTGTTTTCCATAAACACATGAAGCAAATTGAAATCATTTGTCATTTTGTTCACCAGCATCTTCAGTGAAGGACTATTGATCTGCCCTTTGTTCCCTCTTCACTAAAGCAGGCTAACTTTTTTACCAAAACTCACATTGCTGCCTGCTTTTGTTTCCTCCTTGGCAAACTCTCAATGCTCTCTGCTCTCACATCGTGAGTTTGAGTGAGGTGAATGATTTTATTGAATTTTATTATATTTAAGTGTTTTTGTCTGTATTTTATTTAAGGGTAATTTAGGCTTTGTGCTTCACAAGGTTAATTGGCGTTTTCCTATGTATTTAATGGTTAAAACATTGTATTGGCTAATTAAGATTTTTCTCCAATAATATGTAATAACTCTATTTTATTTCTTTTGGTATCAGCTTCATCCTCTACTTCACCAGCCTTAGCCTCATAAAGCATTTACATAAAAGCTTCATACCTCTTCAATTTCTAATCAAACAAATTCGTATGTAACATCACCTTCCATACTTAATTTCCTCCCTGCAAAGAGATTGCTACCCAATCGAGGATATTAAGGAAACAATCCCCCAGCTTTCTTCCAGATAGCTATGGATTAAAACAAAACTCCACCTTATCCCCTCTTCCAACGTCCGTAGACAGATTTTCCGCGGCCACACTCCATTATCTTCGAATATCTTTCCAAAAACTAGAGCCATAATCACCATTCCTGCTGAGTGAAGTCCACTCACAACATTCCACTCCAAATTTAGATGGAATAACCTTCCACCAAAATTTATCTCCCATTCACACATACCTTCATAGCCACTTATCCAAAAAATGCTTCATTGATTACTATTCAAGCTTCTTTCACCAATTCCTCCTTCTGAAACACATAAACAAACTGATTTCCACTCAACCAAGTGATATTTAAATACGTTAACCCAGTGAAAGCTTATTTACTTACTATTTGTCATATAAACTTACAATACTAGAAGGATAGTGATTTTTAGTAAAAACAATAACTTATGGTTACCTGCTATGCTATAATGAAAAAAATTATACATTTCTACAACTCTGCTTATGCTGTAATGAGCTTCTCATCCTTAGATATTTCATCCCAAGCCTAGAAAAAGGTGTGGAGACAAAAGTCTAGAGTTAAATGAATAAGGGAAGGTGACAGAAACACTAAATATTTCCACAAAATGGCTTCAGCAAATAAGAGAAAGAATTGGATTGAAAGAGTAAGGATTAATGGCACAATCACTGAAGACCCGAGAGAGATAAGGCAAGGCATATTGCAGTTTTCGAAGAAGAGGCTGGCTGGAGACCAAATGTTGATGCAATAGATTTCTCCCAGCTCAGTTCCACAGAAGACAGGAACCTGGAAAAGCATTTTACTGTGCAGGAAATCTTCCAGGCCCTCAAGGATCTTAACAGTGAAAAAGCCCCTGGACCTGATGACTGGACCATTGCATTTTTCCAACAATGCTGGAGTGTTTTTAAGGATGATCTGCAGCAGCTATTCACTGAGTTTCATTAAAGCTGCAGGTTTGTTAGAAGTATGAATACAATATTCATTGCTCGTCCCTAAGAAATCTGGTGCTGTGGATATCAAAGATTTTAGGCCTATAAGTTTGGTTGGGACTGTTTATAAACTCCTCTCCGAGGTTCTTGCCAACAGCTTAAAGAAAATACTGGACCCTTTGATCTCATCTACTCAGAATGCTTTTGTGGTAGGAAGGCAGATTTTGGATGCTATTTTAGTAGCTAATGAGGTTCTGGACTCCAAGACTAAGAGTAAGGAAACAGGTATTGTTTGTAAATTGGAGATAGAGAAAGCTTTTGACCATGTCAATTGGAAATTTTTGATCTACTTGTTAAGAAGAATGGGTTTTGGCAGCAAATGGAGTCAATGGATTGAATGGTGCATCTCAACTGTTAGATTCTCAATCTTGATCAATGGGACCCCTGAAGGTTTTTTCTATTCTTCCAGAGGATTAAGGCAAGGAGATCCCCTTTCTCCCTTCCTATTTATCCTAGTCATGGAAGTCCTTAGTAAGATGTTGCAGCAAGTTGAAGCAGCTAGTTTTCTTGAAGGCTTTACTGTAGGCACTAATAGATATCCTCTCAGCATATCTCATTTGCTATTTGCCGACGACACAATTATATTTTGTGGATCGGACTTGATGCAGTTGGGACATTTACGATGCACATTATTGGGGTTTGAGGTGGTCACTGGCTTAAAAGTTAACCTACAAAAGTCTGCGATCATGGCAGTCGGAGCAATGGATAATTTGGGTGCTATGGCAAATATTTTGGGTTGCAAGATTGGTTCTTTCCCTACCACTTACCTTGGTATGCCGCTGGGAGCTCATTATAAATCAAAGCAAGTCTGGGATCCTGTTTTGGAGAAATGCAGGAGCAGGTTGGCAAGGTGGAAGCTTAAATACTTATCGACTGGAGCTAGGATTACATTGATTAAGAGTATTCTAGCTAGCCTACCAACATATTTCCTCTCTCTATTCATTGCCCCAGCTTCGGTAATCAAGGAGTTGGAGAGGATGCAAAGAGATTTCCCAAGTGGAAGAAGTGAGGAGGTACACAAGCAATGTCTTGTGAACTGGGAGACTGTCTGTAAACCTGTAGAGGCTGGAGGAGTGGGATTTAGACAGCTGAAACTGAATAATGAAGCTTTATTAGGGAAATGGCTTTGGAGATATGCGCAAGAGGATAACAGACTTTGGAAGAGGTTGATTGCTATCAAATATGGGGAAGAATTTGGAAGGTGGTCCTCAACTTCTGTGTCGGCCCCTTACAGTCATGGTTTATGCCAAGGAATAAAAAGAATCTGGCAGACCTTTAGTCGTGGTCTCTCTTGGCAGGCTGGGCATGGAAATAGAATTTTATTTTGGAAGCAAGATTGGTTAGAGGTTGGCTCTCTCTCAGATGTCTTTCCTAGTATTTATGCAATTGCAGCCAACAAAGAAGCTTGTGTCTCTAATTACCGCAGGGGTGATGGCACTCAAAGTAGCTGGACTGTGATGCTACGCAGGAATGTGAATGACTAGGAGTTTGATAGCTTAATGTTATTAAGGGAATTGCTAAGTTCTGTTAATTTGACTAAGTCTTCAGATGTCATGATTTGGAAGCATTCAACGAGCAAGGTCTTTTCTGTGAAGTCTTTCTACTCCTTTTTGCAAGGTTGCAAGGCAGAAAATTTTCGATGGCCGAAGATATGGAAAGTTGCAATCCCTCCCAGAGTTATATTTTTCACTTGGTGTGCAGTCAAAGGTAAGATATTGACGATGGATAATTTACAGCAATGTGGCTATCAGCTAGCTAATAGATGCCCACTGTGTCTAAAGCAAGAGGAATATATTGCTCATCTCCTAATACATTGCTCTTGGTCGGCTGAATTATAGGGCTTGTTACTACATTGTTTTGGGGTTCATTTGTGTTTTCCGGAAGATCTTAGGAGTTTTCTTATGCTTTTGGTGGGGTCAATCGTTGGTCAAGAGGAAGAAGCACACCTGGAACTTGGCTCTATTCTGTCTTTTTTGGATAATTTGGAAAGAGCGTAACAGGAGGATATTTAATGAGGAGATGAAGACTACTTTGAGGATTAAGAGTTTATTTCTCAACTGTTTGTATGACTGGGAAAGAGAGGGAAGAGACCTTGATTTATGTTCCTTTTTGAATTTTCTTGATGATTTGTGCTAATCTCTGGTTTGGGTAGTTTTGTATAGTTTATTGTACTATAAGCATCATCCTGATGCTTATTTGTGCTCTTTGAGATAATAAATTCTTACTTATCTTTTTTTAAAAAAAAAAAGGTGTGGTACGTAGATGGCCTAGTAAAACTTACACCACATGAACAAGCATCCTAAGAAAATGGATCCACGTAAATGACCTCAAGTTTTTGGGACTAAAGTTAGTTGAGCTGAGTATCCTTAAAACCTTTTGCAAGACAGTTGAAAATGTCAAACTAGCATAAGAACTGGACATAAAATGAAACCAAATTTCTGTCAACCGAGGCTCCATAAGAAAAATATTATAATTATATACAGTAATATACGCTTGAGGAATGATGTGCACCTGGCCAACAAGTGGAAAATATAGCTGGGCTATATATAGTTTATCTTCAGGCTTTTGGTATCGAGCATCAAACTCATGCTTGCATAGAAGAAAGACCAAGATTCTAGCTGCCTGTGAGAAAAAGAAAACCACTATGAGAAATATTGGGAAACAAAAGTACAGAATCCATGCTAGTCCAATATTGGGGATAACAAATTCACCCAGTAGATTAATAAAGCAATCATTTGAAACAAAGATCTGATCAAATATCCATGTTGCACTCACTTTTCCTCGCTGAGACAAGTCATCATGATCCCAAGTAAGGAAAAGCTCTTGTATTAAGACAGATGAAAGGTAGTTCCTGTAATATGTAAATGTATGAGATAGATCCATACATCACTCAAAGTCACTGAACCAATCTAACAACAAAGCTATGAGATATCATTATTACAATCATATATTATATTGAAGCGTGTTGATCCCACCAATGGGAAAACAGAAGTGGAAAGTATGATCTAAATAAGGGTGGCCCAAAACTGGTGTGGCTCAATAGTAGCAACCAAGAATTACTGAAGTAGGAGTCTATGATTTTTCATCCCTTCAACCATATCCCACATGGAAAATAGAAGCACTTGTTTACGGCCCAGTAAAATTATGAAAATAGACTGGCCAATTATTAATCAAATATGCACAAGCAATATGCGTGAAGTTTGACAGTACAAAGATTCTCCATCACCACAAATGAGTAAAATGAATCTCCCCAAAATGCAATTCACAATGGGTCTGCAAATGCAACGTAAAAAATGTGAGAGATATTAGGTCCAGCTAAATCTTCCACCAATTGAAAGGACAATTTCTCCTCCCAAGCCCAAATTTCTTGGTTGGCATCCGGTGGCACTCAGTTACAACAGAATTCCCATGACATCTGCACATGTAACATATTTATTCTAAACATTCAAGAGTTCCTTGCAGTAATCGAAATTGCTTTTCATTTGTAAGTTTCACCCTTGAAACTGTTGTAACCTCAGTGAAGCAGAGCGAGAATTATCGCATCACTAATCCAATAGCCTATTCAGCTCATTTTATATGTCCTTGACTAGAATTTTTAGAATAAATAGTAAATGACTGGCAACTAATCACTGTATCAAATGGCTTTCTTTAGGTTTGCTTTGGGTTAATAAATTGCAACAAGGCTAAGAAGTTATGATTGTTTTCTCATATTGTTAGGCATAGAAATTGCAAGCTAAGGCTTATTTTTAGTTATTAATTGTTTTCTCATATTATTTTTTTCACAAGTGATAAACGAAATGGTTCTTGTTAGGCATATTGCAAACAAAGGCTTATTTTTAGCAATTATTGTTTTCTCGTATTATTTTTTTTGATAAGTAATATTGTTTTATAATATAATTATACAGCCAAACATTAACCATATTGGCCTTCACCTTCATTGGGATCAAAAAGTTCATAGGCATGAGGGACCCTTACCATGCACTTTATGGTCTATCACTGAACTTAGAAATGAACAGCAATAATAAAGAACAACAATAAAACAGCAAACTAGCGAAGATACCAAAAATATAACAACATTGAATTTGTCTAGTTTAACCACATTAAACCTCATGATCAAGCAAAGTTTTCCCTATTTTGCCATTTCCAGGTACAAAATATGTATTTGATTATTAACGATGGACTTTAAGGTCTTTCCTTTCATTTTGACACCTCACAGACACCAAACATTCTGAGTATCTTATATTGTATGTTTCATTGTCTTTGACCTTTCCCAGCTATCTATGAACACAGAAGCAAATGTTATAAACACTTAAAAAACAGAAAATTAAATTTTCAAAAGGCTTCCATTTTGGTTCTGAGATTTTTCTAACCTTCTAGAACGTAAAGGATCTTTCCAAATGTTTTCACCTTCTACAATTACAAAGCCAAGTTAACCAATGTCCATCTTATGAAGAGAAAAAAAAATGGAGGAAAAAAACCATTTTGATTCAGTGTAGTTGGATTTGACAAAAAATGCATAGTTATCAACACTTTTGTGTTCTGGAATATAGTGTGTTTTTCTTTTTTTTCTTTTTCTTTTTCTTTTTTTTCCACACCCCTTCTTAGATGATGAGTATTTACTTGGACACAATATCAATAAAAGTCATTGATTGTCTACCCCTGGACTCTTATGGACCTGATGAATGGAATTTGACAAGTGAAACTTTGCTGCTAGGAGATTGTGGACCTGATCAGAAACAAATATCTAAGTGGGTAATCAACCGTATGAAATCTTTTATGAAAATTTTGGGGATTTCAAGTGAGGGCTTTGAAGATAAGATTATGGATCTTCTTATGTCCATAGAAGAGAAGAGAGGAGCTAATTTGAATAAGGAAGGAAAAAAACTAGCAGTGTAATCTAGAAGGGGTTCAAGGGAGCTAAAGAACCTAGAATGTACAATTTCATATGACAGAAAAGGGCAGAATCAGATTAATGGAGATAGAAAATCTGGAGACTCCTTATCCATTAGTTTTAAATGAAGCCAAAAATTATCAGCTGGAATGTTAGAGGTTGTTGCGGTCTGTCGAAAAGAATGCTAATCAAGAATTCCCTTAGAAAATGGAATCCAGATATTGTATGTTTGCAGGAAACCAAGCTGGGAGGGATCTACGAGAAGATCGTTAGATCATTATGGGGTGGAGTTTGGTACAAATGGATTGCTCCTAACATTGATGGGGCCTCCGGAGGAATTTTGGTGATGTGGGACAGTAGGAAATTAAATACGGTTGAGTTCGAAGTAGGGATGTTTGCAGTTTCCTGTTTGTTTAATCATGCTGATGAGGATGTTTCTTGGTCTTTCAATGGAGTATATGGTCCTGTTGACAGCCATTTGAAATCTGATTTTCTGGATGAAATAGAAGCTGCAGTCTATCGCTGGCAGTCCCCCTGGTGTGTGGGTGGAGACTTTAATGTGGTTAAGAGCTTGGATGATAAATGGAATTGCAACAAAAGATCTAAACAAATGCAAATCTTCTCAGACTTTATAAATGATTTAGAATGCATCGATCTGCCATTGATTGGAAGCAAATACACTTGGAGCAATAATAAAAGTAAGTCTAGAATAGACAGGTTCTTAGTGTCTAGTGATTGGGAGAAACTATTTCCTGAGGTACTTCAAAAATCTATACCTCGTTTGATCTCCAATCACTCCCCTTTGATGCTGGATTTGGGGGGGGGGGGGGGAGCCTAAGAAATGGGCCCAAACCTTTTAGATTTGAGAATATGTGGCTGCAAGTTAAAAGTTTCACAGAAATGATTGCTTTTTGGTGGCAGGGATACAACTTTAGTGGAAGTGCCCATTTTGTGCTGTCGCAGAAACTCAAATGTCTTAAAAATGACTTGAAAAGATAGAACTTGGAGGTATTTGGAAGAATAGAGAATCAAAAGATGCAGCTCGAGAAGGACATTCAGAACTTGGATTTGATTGACGATCACAGAAGACTCTCAGATCAGGAGAAGAGCTATGGAGATGAAAAGATTAAAGAGTTAAATAAGTTAATTAAAATGGAAGAAATCAGCTGGAGACAAAAATCCAGAATTAAATGGCTGAAAGAAGGTGATAGAAATACAAAGTTTTTTTATAAAATGGCTTCAGCGAATAAGAGGAAAAATTGGATTGAAAGACTAAGAGTTAATGGCTCAATCATAGATGACCAAAAGCTAATTAAGCAAGGTATACTGACCTTCTATGAACAGCTTTTCACGGAACAGGAAGAATGGAGACCCAATGTTGATGGGCTGAATTTCTCTCAAATCAGTTTCAAGGAAGCTGAGGGGCTTGAGCAGCCCTTCTCAGAAACTAAGATTTTTAAGGCCCTTATGGAGCTTAGTGAAGATAAAGCTCTCAGACCTGATGGTTAGACTTTAGCTCTCTTCCAAAAATGCTGGAGCATTTTCAAGAAGGACCTACTGCTAGTATTTGTAGAATTCCATCACAACTGCAGGTTTGTTAGAAGTTTGAACTCCACCTTTATAGCTTTAATTCCAAAAAAGAGCAGTGCAGTTGATATCAAAGACTTCAGACCTATAAGCTTGGTTGGAGCTATCTACAAGTTAATTGCTAAGGTTCTAGCTTCTAGGTTGAGGAAAGTTTTGGATCCTATCATCTCTATTTCTCAAAATGCCTTTGTGGGTGGTAGACAGATTTTAGATGCTATCCTTGTTGCTAATGAAATTATTGGCTCAAAGGAAAAAAGAAAGGAGGCTGGCATAGTTTGCAAATTGGATATCGAGAAAGCTTTTGATCATGTAAATTGAAATTGCTTTATTTATTTGATGAGAAGAATGGGTTTTGGAATTAGGTGGTGTCAGTGGATTCAATGGTGTATCTCTACCGTTCGATTCTCAGTTTTGATCAATGGCTCTCCAGTAGGTTTCTTTGCATCGTCAAGAGGTTTAAGGCAAGGTGACCGTCTCTCCCCCTTTTTATTCATAATTATCATGGAAGTACTTAGTAGAATGCTGCAGAAAGTGGAAGAGGCTAGACCGATTGAAGGCTTCTCGGTTAGTAATAAAGTCAGAGATTCAACAAGCATTTCTCACCTCCTTTTTGCAAGCGATTCTATAGTTTTCTGTGGAGCTGATAAGCTGCAATTAGGTTACTTGCAATGTACTCTTTTAGGTTTTGAGGCTGTCACAGGTTTGAAAATTAATTTGAATAAATCAGAGGTGATTTCTGTTGGAAACTCAACTTCTTTACGGGAAATGGCAGCAGTTTTGGGATGCGGAACAAGTACCTTCCCAACTACTTACTTAGGCTTGCCTTTGGGAGCACCTTCAAAATCTAAAGTGGTTTGGGAATTTGTCCTGGAAAGACGTAGGAATAGATTAGCTGTTTGGGAGATGAAATACCTCTCAACAAGGGCTAGAGTTACACTGATTAAGAGTGTGTTTTTCAGCCTTCCAACTTATTTTCTCTCCCTATTCAAAGCTCCTGCCTCAGTCAAAAAGAGCTTGAGAGAATGTAAAGGAACTTTCTTTGGAGAAAAAGCGATGGGGCTTTCAAACACAGCTTGGTTAATTGGAAATCTGTTTGTTCTCCAATAGGATTTGGTGGTATTGGTATCAAAAAGCTGCAGCTACAAAATGAAGCTCTACTAGGTAAATGGCTTTGGAAATTCTCTCAGGACAATAACAGACTTTGGAAGAAAGTAATTTCGATTAAATATGGGGAAGAATTGGGTGGCTGGTGTTCAGCCCATAGTTCTAATTCTGTTGGTGCAAGCACTTGGAGAGGAATAAGGAAGAATTGGATGAAATTTGCTCGCTACATTTCCTGGAAATCGGGCAGAGGTGATAAGATTTTATTTTGGAAACATGATTGGTTAAATGTTGGCTCTCTAGCTATCCTCTTTCTAGAGATCTTTGCCCTAGCAGTAAATAAGGATGCTTTTGTCAAGGATTACTACTCTGGAATGGGTAGAAACTGCACCTGGTCTGTGTTGCTTCGCAAGAATATAAATGATTGAGAATTGGGTGATTATTTGTCACTTATGGAGCTACTTATAATAATGTTTACCTAGAGGATTCTAAGCACTCTATGGTTTGGAATGTGTCAAAGGAAGAAGCTTTCACTGTCAGGTCCTTCTATCTAACCCTTCAAGGAGATGCAAAAGATATTTTTTTTTGGTCAATATTTTGGAAAAATGCTGTTCCTACTAGAGTGCTTTTCTTCTCATGGTGTGCAGCTAGGGAGAAAATTTTAACTATGGACAATCTTAAGCTTAGAGGTTATTCCATAATTAACCGTTGTACTCTATGTTTTAGACAGGAGGAATCTATTGCACATCTTCTTTTGCACTGTCAGTGGACAGCTGAGCTATGGAGTTTGATTCTTGCATGCTTCAGTGTTCATTTATGCTTCCCAAGGAATTTATGTGACTTTCTCTTGGCTTGGTGGGGACAGCCTTTTGGAAAGCATAAAAAATCCATTTGGAATGTGGTTCCATTTTGTGTGTTTTGGCTGATATGGAAGGAGAGAAATAGAAGAATATTTGAAGATGAAAGCAGGCCAAACTTGAGGATTAAGAGCTATTTTCTTACTTGTCTATATGGTTGGGTGAGGGAAGGAAGGGAGGTCGATTTATCTTCTTTCTTGAACTTTCTCGATCAAATAGGTTGATCTCTGTTTTATTTGGGATTGATTGTAATTGATTCCTTTTGATAGGCTGGTTTGTATTTGTATTTGCTCTCCGTTTTGTCTTGTGTTAGCATCACATTGATGCTCACATAGACTTCTATTCTTTTAATAAACATTTACTTATCTTTTTCAAAAAATAAAAATAAAAGTACAGCTTATTCATGGCATAAGCTTCATTTATCAATTAACTCCATCGCTCGAAAATAAAAGAGAGAAATACATGGTCCAGTGGAAGGAAAAAAAAAAGGGTTATTGTTCCTAAAGTTCCTTTGCATTTAGGGCAAAGTTCATTTCCCAATTAACACCATGACACGAAAATTAAACAAATATGCGCTTCAAAGGGGGGAAAATATATAAAAGCCACTTTTGTACCCAGACATGTTGTACATGACTAGCCAAAAACATTCAATAAGATCGGATAGATCTTTTGGCAGATGACAAGGGCACAAAGAGCACATGCTGAAATTTTAATCCCTTTTACACTTTCTTGCCTCATTGCAGTGATAAGCAGTGCAACCAACTATACATGGATCACCAAATGGGGAGGAATTAAGGTGCAAAATAGTTTTGGGACTTGTGAAATTGCAATTAAACACCCCCACCCAAATGGGAAGGAATAGAACTTATTTACAGAAATAGAAGTAAAGTTTGCTTTAATGAAAATGTTTGTTCAAACGATGCCTCTAAGAAGAATTTTATTTGAAGGCATTTGTTCAAACTAAGCCTTTACCAAAGATGTTTTTCCAATTTACGCCTCTAAGAAGAATTTTATTTAAAGGCATTTGTTCAAGCTATGCCTTTAACCAAAAACTTATTTTCAATTTACACCTTTACCAGAAAAAAAATAAAAATAAAAAAAAATAAAATTCTGGAGGCATGTTACAAAAACCGCCTTTAACCAAAAATCTTTCTTCAAAAAGCACCTTTAGCCCCTGCTCCCAAAACAAACCTCCATAGTCCGTCCATTGTAAATCTTCATCTTTGTAGAACCCAATAAGCAAGGCAGTATGAGGCATTAAATTAGGTCTCCTCAGAGTCAAGTATTGCTTCACCAAGAAACTCAAAACAGTCACATAGCCCAGATGAAACCTCATGGACTCCGCAAATGATTCAGAGAAAAAGGCAATAACCATGTCCACCTCCTTAGCCTTCATTACACAAACCCACATCAACCGAAATTCCAATTTTTAGTGATAACTGAAATCATAAGGAATTGAAGCTTCTCGACCTCTCCGTCAGTGAGAAAGCAGCCTATGCAAAATGGATCTTGGAGAGTGGACGATGAGGTTGAAGGAGTTTATTGGTCAAAATATTTTGAGGAAAAAGCATTATTTGTGAAAACAATAAATGCCTTTCCATTTAATGAAGCTGTTGTTTCAAAAATCGCCTTTGTTGAATTGGATCCTAATTTTGTATATGTTAAAGTTTTGTCCAGTTGGGTCAAAAACGAGAGGGGGGGGAGAGAGAGAGGAGGTTTTTCTTCAGTAGGACAATTATATCAATATATACACAAATGGGATTCTTTTAAACATTTTTACCAAAATAAGAGGAAAATCATTTGTTGTACAAATATTTTGGATTGAAATAGGTTATTGTACAAATGCCTTTACCTTGAATTTTGCCATTTTTCAATTGAAAACATTGATATTGTAATCGCTTTCAGACTCTCTACATTATTCTACCTATCTCACTTATACCTCATGAAAATCTACGTGTCCAATAAGAAGCTCCAATTTTTTTAGTAACTAAATTAAATATGTTTAGACATTTTAATTTTCTCTTTAATTCTATGATTAAAAATATAGTCATATAAAATAATTTTAATAAATATCTTAATCCTAAGTAGTAACTTTTAGGAGTCTAATATTATCTATTAAGAGGACTATTTAAGATGGACTGTATTTCATTCTATTTTTATCTTAGTTCAAGAAGTTTTTATAATTATCTTAATCCCAAGAAATAAGCAGTCTCTAATCTTATATGTTAAAAGAACTATTTAAAAAGAATTCTTTTTCTTTCTACTTTTATCTTAGTTCCAATCCAATTCTATCAATTTCAAACTAACTTTTAAATATTACAAAATTTTTAAATTAGAAAAATAAAAAAAAAAAATCAAACTGAGAATTAAAAGTTATTCACAATTCTAAGTTTCAAGTGCACTACTAAAAGGACAGTAATTGTTTTTTGCTCAAACATTAATAATAATAATAAGATAAATAATATTCTATAAATAAATAGATAAATTCTTATAAATTATAAATATTAAAATTGGAAAAAAAAGAAAAATTTAAATATCAAATCTTTTTTATTTATTAAATTCTATATATTATTATTTTTTTATAAAAAAATTCCTCACCATTAATCTCACCTTAGGCCTCCACTGAAATTAAAAAAAAAATAGATATTTAAAATTAATCAAAATAATTAATATTGCTAAATCTTTTACTAATTATTCGTCTTTATACAAAAATATTTTTTTAAAAGGTTAAAATAAAAACAAGTATTATCCATCAATGTAATATATATTTCACCTTTAAAAATAAATTCGCCCTACTTGACTAATTTTTATTCAGAACTATCTTTAATTCTATGGTTAATTATTAAAACTAATTGAACTAAGATAAAATAGAAGGAAATATAGTCAATCTTAAATAGTTTTTTTTAATCGATAATATTAAAGACTCTTAAAAGTTACTACTTCTTGGGAGAAAGACAAGTATTAAAACTAGTTCATACTAAGACAGGTTTAATGATAGAATTAAAGCAAAATTAAATTGACTAAATATATATAGTTTAGTTAGTTAAAAAAAATTGGTGACTTCTTAAATGAGAAAGGTAAAATACTGGAGAGAATCTAAAAGTGTTTACCATATAAACGCTTTCAATTAAAAATGACAAATTTCAAGGAAAGGCGTTTGTACGGTAAACAATCCAAAAAAATTTTGGTGAAGGCATTTGTTGTACAAATGATGCAAAGCATCCAATAAAATGCTTTTATAAAAAATAATCTATATATTGAAAATCTCTCCAAATCATGATCCTTGTCCTGACCAGAAGTCCACATGAATTGATTGAGATATCCATGATGCATAACACTGACTTCATGGCACTAACATTTGGAATGCAAGAGTTAAAGTATCAAACCAGGTCAATTAGCAGAGCAGAACAGAGCAATTTTGGCTTGTAAACAACAAACACGGGCAATTGATTCTAAGTTAGTCAAGGCAACTTTGGGAAGTTCTATGTTGTAATCTAACACTCGGGAGAAGGGAGAAGACAAGGGTTCAAGTGTAAAAAGAAAAAAGCAGGAGATCAAGGGTTTGAAATTAATTAATGTACCTATCTGAAGGATCTCGTCCAGGCATTTCCACAAATAAATCATGGTCGCAGATGATCTGCAGAAATGTAAGTTTGCAGTCATGCAAAACTGGTTGACATACCCCAGAGAATTTCTCCAAGTACAATGACACCTGCACGGAAAAAAAAAATAAAAAAATTGAGTTAACTCCATACCAACCAAAACAATAAACTAAGGAAAACTGTAAAGACATGCCTTTAAGCTCAAAAATTAAAATAGAAGGAAAAAAATAAAAGCAAGCTCCAGGAAACATGCTTTTTTATTGGGTTGTCAGTGTCAATGGCCTTTTGGCAATTTCACAAATTGAATGGACTGTAGGGGCCACTCTGGGTTATTTATAGATAAGATATTGTAGTTGGGTCTCATATGGAGTTATTACCAGGTCCAAAACACACTTGTCAGTCAAAATGTTGTAATTTCATAATTTTAAAATCATTATTTTTGAAACCACAGAGAGAAGACTAGCAACCTATAGATATGAATTCATGCATGCAAGCATTTTGCTGATGGAGTAGTTGGAGAATTTGAATGAAGCATTTGGGACTTGTCAGATGATTTTGGCAACCTTACCTGAGAAGGTAGCTCCAATCAAATTCTAGGCGGGTTTCAAGAGTTTCTTCCTGCATTTTCCCTTGTCAATTCACGAGACTTAAGCCCAAAACCTACCTAATCACAAGTCAAAACTAAACGAGCCTTAACTCCTTTCCCTACCTGTTGGCTAACATTTTAACCAATAAAAGTCCATAAAATAGTTGCTATCCACGCACTTAATCACACTCAATCAACAAAGCCTTAGTCCCAAACTAGTTGGCATAGGCTAGATGAATCCTATCCCTCAATTCATTTCTGTCATAGGTTATGTTTTCGTGACGCAATATGAAATCAGGCATTTCTTCCCAATTTCAGTCCATACAATCTTAAGTCAGCCTTTTGTTCTCATTGCCCCTTTTACTTGGATCCAGTCGCAGAAATAGAAAAAGTAGTGGGTGGGGGCAAGGCTAACTTAAAAATTTTGGCATAGAATATTTTGTAAGACATATCTAAAAAATTCATAAGCTATATCTAAAATAAATAAACCAAACCAAACTAAGCCTTTTCCCACTAGGTGGGATCGGATCTAAAATAAATAAATAAATAAATAAATAAAATTGAATAAATCATAAATTATAAATAAAAAAAAAAAAAACTTATCTAAAAATGAAATAATAATAATAAATGATAAAAAGGAGCTTTGCGAAGGCATATCTAACAAATTGATAAGACATATCTAAAAAAAAAAAAATTGAAATTGAATAAATGAGAAAAAAAAATTCTATCCAAAAAAATGAAGTAATAATAAATGATAAAAAAAAGAGTTGAGGATGAATAAAAAAATAAATGATAAAAAAAGCCTATCCAAACCAATGACAAAACCTAAATGATAAAAAATAAAAAATAAAAAAAGCACATATCTGAACAAATGATAAGACCTATCAAACAATATAAAGTTAGATTAATGATAAATGATAAAAAAAAAAAAAAAAGTTACTGAAGTTGGATAAACCGAGAGGATAGGAGTTTTTTAAAATTTTTAATGATAAATATATGTTGGATATGGGTGGGATGGGATGAGATGGGATGGGGTGGGGGCAATTAAAGATAAATTGGCATACTGGGATCAAAAAAAATTTTAGTGAGGGCAATGCTAAAAGATATATATATATATATATATATAATTTTTTTTTTTTTTTTTAAATAAGTGAGGGCAATTGACCCCACTCAACCACCTCCATCTCCACCACTGCTTGGATTCATTCACTTACTCTTCCCTACTGGTGCAATCCCATTGTTTACATTGGACATTACCAAACTCTCTTAAACGACCTTTAATTTTCTGTTGGATATTTATTTATAATCCTATCTTTTTTTAAATTATCACATATCCATCTTAATATCCTAATTTTCGCTACACTCATCTACCCCCTAATCACACTATTTCTGAATATTCCGAAACCTGCAACTTTGGAAAATTAAGCCAAACTCATCTGTTCCATCCATAAACCCAAGCAGCCTTCTTAAACCATGTAGAAACTTAACTCTAGAGTCTAGAATTCATTCTTATCCTAAAAACACAAGCATTCCAATTTTAGGCAATATTAGGGCCCAGTTTGCTAATTCCAATCCCACAAAGTAACTTCAATTGTATGACCCAATACTGTATGTGCATGATATTTACACGCTCTCTGTTTCGGCAAAACGGCTGCCTAAGTTTTTCCAAGTGAACTAATTCAGCCAGACATATGCAGCATACTATTATGTAAATATTCTTTACGTACCATTATTTGCAATTATATTAATTTTTTCTAACATCAACCTTTATTAGTGA
Organism: Vitellaria paradoxa; assembly: GCA_019916065.1. Taxonomy (NCBI): domain Eukaryota; kingdom Viridiplantae; phylum Streptophyta; class Magnoliopsida; order Ericales; family Sapotaceae; genus Vitellaria; species Vitellaria paradoxa. Next base: position 41,635,480 of record CM034233.1, on the reverse strand, counting down.
AATATTTTTCTAGATCGCAAATTAGTCAACATAGCCATGGATTATTGGGAGGCATTTAAAACTTTCCACTTCATCGTTGACAAGATTAATTATGTGTATCAAGACAAGAAACGTTCTCGGCAAAGTTATTGCTTTTGATGAAAAAGATCATACACATGATACAATTCACACCATTTAATTAGCTTACTCGGTGAATTTTCTCCCTTTACCGTTGAATTTTGATATAATGCATGTCTTAAACAAAAGTCTGTCAATTTCCTTTTGTTTGGTATTTATCCAAACTAATCCTGAGACTTGCAATCATATCACTTTAACATACATAACAGCACATAGAATATCAAAGGAAAAATGACAACGCAGGATTGAGAAAATCAAAATAAAAAAAAGCATACCAATTCAAAAACTTGGCGAGGCTCAACAACGGACAAAAGATCGTAGCAAAAAAAGGCCAAACTGCTATTCAAACGTTTTGCCAAGCTTAACCCCTTCTTGCAACGCTCATGTACTTCTGTTAAAAGGCAATCGTATAACTGCATAATACATCTAAAAACACCTTCTTTCAACTGCATTGGCGGAACATCTTCACCTGTTGCACAAAATTAAAATTACCAAAAGGATAAACAAATACAAGAGAACTATGGGGACCTAAAGCTTATTCAAGTTGTTTCTTTTTCTTTGTCAAAAAACAGCATGGGCTGGTATCAACACATCAACAAAAGGATAAAAAATGCAAGTCTTTTCAATGAGCTCACTGAGAATGTTGACAACCAAGCAATTTATGTTTTGGAATGCCCATTCTAAAATATGGTTCACCTTCATTCCAAATAAAAAATCTAACAATCCAAGCATTTTTCTTTTCCGACGTAGTTGCTTGGAATTCTCCTTACAAGAGAAAACTCACATATAATTAAATTTAAGAACAATTGTGTGGTTACCAAGAGGAGACTAAAAGGGTGCTGTATTGCATCCATGGCTCAATTTATATAAGACTTACATAAAAAGTGCTTTTTAATATGATTGCTTTGAATAAAGGATAATTTCAACAGTAAAAGTGCAGTTTAATATATTGCGTCCCCTTGAATGTGTAATTATAAAAGAAAATCAAATTTAGAACTTCCCTCACAAATTAAAATATTGTGATCTATATAACCCTACTATCAATTTTGCCACATTCCAGGCATGCGCTGTCCCACATTCTCATTTCTATACAATCTAGAAACCAATTTTTGTTCTAGGAAAGCATTCCAAGTAATGGGCAACAAGCCACACACCATATTATAGGATTCAAAAAGAATGAACACCCTCATTCTTAGGGCCATAGTTCCTTGCTTTCCACATCTTCAAAGGTGTTACTAGAATGAGCATGCATGATGGTTGAGGCAGCATTCCCTTTCCTTAGCATTGGTTTCCCTAGTTCCCAAGTTCTTTTCCTATTGTGGAGGCAGGATCATGGGAATGCCTCAGCCAACCATCCCTCCTTTTCCATTCCATCCAAATTCAACATTAAGAAAACAAAAAGGAAAAACAAAATTATACATCAGTAACTAGAAGGAAAAGTATACATGTCCCAGATCTTTGTAAACTTAAATACAACGTTATTAAAATATTATTAAAATATTTTGGTATATAATGGTTAAAATATTTTGGTATACAATAGTGACTTATTTAAAAAAAAATAAAGAAAATAAAATAGTGTAGATATTCAAGAAATTAAGTAGACTTTCTGTTTGATATCAATCTTTAGTCGTTATCCTTTCATAAAGGTTTAAACTTAATGGTTATTGTCACACAATTTGTTATCAATTCAGTATTTTTAGAGTTATTTTCTAGTGAAAATATAATATAGGCATAATGTGTTTGAACCATCAAATTTAGTGTATTGAAACATTAGTGTACCATGTTCCAGAACATGTATACCAAAACGTGGTTTGCATGGGCATTAGTGATTTCAGGTAACTATACTTAGATGCAGCCTGTCAAATGTGGGTCCCACAGGTATTATGATGAGTTGAGGCTCCATCAGAATAATGAACACATATAGCACCAGGAATATGCTTCAAGGCCCATACTATGGTAAAAAGTAGGCAAGTTTAATAAATATTGTAATACACATACAAAGAAGAAAAATGCACAAAAATTTCGGTTGAAACGTGACTTTTGTCATTAAAGAATTAAGAAAATGCACATGGCTTGATAACAAAAAATACAAAATAATATTATTCATTTCCAATCCGCGAAGAGGTTTCATAAACTTTGCATGATTACCTCATTGTCAGCAGAAGTACATCTTTTTGAATAAATATGACTAATTTGCCGCTTATCCACTAATCTCCCATATTTTAACCTATTTTTCCTCTTTCTCTAATGAAAGAGTAACTTGACTACTAGAAATTCTAATATATAAGACTCCCAGCACCCAATTGCCCCTGGGAATAAAACGGTTTGACACCCTTCAATCCCTAAACAGAACCATAGGAATGTGATAGTTTAAATTGGTCACAGACTGTCTTTGGAAATTCTAGCCCAATATTTTGTTAGATTTCACAGCAAATTTTATACCAAAATATTAGCTGGTGCATTAGGCAGACCACCTCATTGTCCCATACTCTGATTACACAAGCACATAACATCATATGATGAATGTAGATTGCCAAGTGGCTTATTTAATCCATAGGACCGGTATTTGGGAGGCTGAATATTGTGTACATGGATCATCAACATGAAGATTGAATCAAGGAATGAACCATACCCAATCCTAAGGGACTTTGAAACTGTCAAACACTTGGTGGCAGTTCACCAGAAAGATAGAGTAATACATCCATTTTCACCGGACAGGCAGTAAGCCACCTCTACATCCATTTCATTAGGAATTGATGATCTTTTAGCAGTAGATTTGATTGATCAATGGGGATTTCAATTAAATCAATCGAGATCTATTGTCAAAGCTATACATTATTTCTTCATGCCATTTGAGGGGAGAGTTTTTATTCTTTCTCAGTATATCAACACTGCCTGATATATGAGTATTGATCAGTCTTGAAACCAAGAGTCATTACAAGCAAATTACTTTTGAACCTTGCTGTAGAATGACTTAAGCTTATTCAATAAGATGCGGCAACTGTAAAGATGATAGTTTGGCAATATGAACATGGTTTCCAGTAACCCATCCACGCGCACACACGCTGTTACTGATATAAATAATAAGGTTTTTTTGTGCCAGTCTCCTTGTATGCAGAGGGGGCTGGCCAACCAGAAAAAAATCTCATTTTTAACATTTCCTTCATTAATGAAGCCACACTTCTATGCAATGTGTTCTCTGATGCTTCCATGTTGTTCTCAATATTATCTGGAAAAGATTTCTTGGTACAGGAAGGTCCATTGACCTTCCATGATCTCCCATAATTACAATTACCTTCTTTCATGTTAAGTGTAACTCATATAATATCCTAAGGAAAAATTCCCCGAAACATTTTAATAATTTTGTGGTTGATGAAACAACAATCTTTCATAAAAGTGAAGTTTCTTCTGAAAAATGCTCCTTAGGCTCTCCATAACTCACAACTTATACCATGAATAAGATTGGTTAACCAACATAACAAGTGGTCAGTGAGCTGAGGCCAAGTGCAAAAGTGTGTGGACTTGGGTTTAATCCCCACTGGGTGCTATTATTCATTATAGGGATCTTTATCTCCATTAAGATTCTTCATGATGTGTCAGTTAAAAATTAAACCAAGCACCCCAAGTTGCTAATTGTTCTTGAATTTCCCAAACATCCACTTTCCTTGTCAACTGAAGAAACCTCAGAACATATCTTCTAAATAATTCCTGTATTTGTTAAATATTGCTGAAATATTTTTCAGATATTTAAATTAATTACTTGAAATCCAATTCACCACCTTCCATCCCCCCCCCCCAAAAAAAAAGAAAAATAAATAAATAAAGCAATAAATAGGATTGATTTTCTTCATTTTTAAATCACAAATATATTTTAGACTGGCACCTACCAAGAGGAATGTTGTGATAGAACAGTCGAGTTTGCTCCAAAGCCATTGACTTGACAATTAACTCAAGGAAAAACCAAGCCATTGCCAAAACATCATCGTAAACAGGCCCTACACGATATCCTTTGGCCTACAAAATAAAATCATTACAATTAAAAAAATAAAACTGAATCGAAGAAAAGGCAAAGTACAATAATGTGCCATCCAATGATAGAGCAGCTAGTGTCAATAATCTCTTGTACAAAATAAATACGATATATATACTAAACCCAACTACAATACGACTAATAATTTAAAGATTATTAACATCTGATTATAAAATGACCAAAAAAACTACATCACGGTAGCTTACTTGATCGATTGCAGTCAAATCGGGTCAATGTGATGTTGATTCTGAGTGTGATCATGTTAATGGGTCATTATAAGCCTTTATTAAATCAAGAATATTCTATTTAATCAAAAGTTATTCAATTATTACATGGAGTCCCAGCTCCAGTAGAAACAGGAGAACCACAACTACTTATATAAAAGCAATCTTTATATTCAGTAGAGTTCAACTATGAACTTTGAGCTGCATTTGTGTAGTTTTGCTCAGCCCTTGTGAGGATGAAGCCCTTCTATTTCCTTTACTTTTATAGTTCTTCTCCCTTTCAAATTAAATGAATTATGATTCCGGAGGTAATAGTTTCCTATCAAACACCTAGCAAAACCTCAACCCCTTCTACTGCTTGGCCTTCAGTTCAACACAAAAAATTAATTTAGCAAGACCGATAGAGCCTTCTTTTTTTTTTTTCCCCCTTGGCTAAACAAAAAAAATTTATATTAAAAGACATCAAGGGATGCCAATGAAGTGGACCCAACTATGAAAGTCGTTAACTTTTTTTGAAAAAGATAAGTAAATTTTATTTAGAGAATAATATATGTACAACACCCCACAATACTATAATGCCAAAAACTTACATGCCAGCCTAACTAAGTGACTCAATAAAAGACATTAAAGCCTTGACATCAACCTCCCTACCTCCATTTGCTCAAGTAAAAAGACTATTAAAAAACATACTTTTAAACTTTACAGGTGAACTTCCCTTGTCTTCAAAAGTTCTTCTGTTACGTTCTTTCCAAACCGTCCATAGAAGACACAAAGGAACCAAGTTCCAGACTTCTTTTCTATGCTTCGCCATAGGCTGCCCCCACCACGCTAAAAGGAAGCTTCTTAGATCTTTAGTAGGACAAGTCTAAACCCCAAAGCATGCCAGAATAAAGCTCCAAATCTCCCTTGTCCAAGAGCAATGAATAAATAAATGGTCTATAGACTCCTCCCTACATAGGCATAAGACACAACGGTTCACCAAATAGTGGCCACGAATTTGTAAATTATCAATAGTGAGCACCTTCCCGTGAGCAGCACACCAAGCAAAGAAAGAGACTCTAGGAGTAGCCACAGTCTTCCAAATTTTGTTCCACGGAAACAGATCCAAATTATCCCCTTTCAGCTTACCATAAAAAGAAGAAACAGTATAAACTTCATTCCTTGTTTCTCTCCAAATCAGTCTGTCCTCAGTATTGGTCCAGCAAATTGAGTACAATAACTCCAGCAAATTGAGTACGAAAGTCGTTAACTATGCATTTCCATGTACAAGAAGTGCACCCAACGGCAAAAGTCAATGTATTTCCATATGTTCTATGACATGTAGAAAACTACATCTCTGGCTCTACACTCCCAGATAGACAACTATACAAAAGAGATATTACTGCAAGTTTTCTCTGATGGGTAAGAGAAGGATACCACAGATTTCTGGGAAGACCTTCAACATTGCCAAGAAAGGAGAAGGTAGGTTTTCCGTCGTCAAAAGATCGTGAGGTTTTAGAGGAGATAATGTGTTGTAGGCTGATGAAATGAAATAGGCCATTGGATGCTTAAGGTATTTCTCCCAGGGTTAGTGGAGAGAAGTCTCGGTCAAGCAGGTTTGCAACGGAAATCAAAGAATCCAAATTAGGGGTTTGGAAAACAGAGAATACAGATTCCTCAACGTCAACATGGAAGAGGCAGATTCTAGCATCCACCTTGCTTGCAGCGAGCATTATCACAGTACCAATGGTAGGAGCCAAGTCCCCATGTCAGCAAATGGCGCCAGAAATTCTGGGAAGAGAAGAGCAAAGATCTGATGAGGCAATTAGAGAGAGTTCCGGAAATGGAGCGTGAGGAGAACACTCAGCAACGGTGCATGGAGAGACGAGCACCAGTCACAGCATAAGCACTGCATGTTGCACGGTCCTTTCAGGGTCACATGGTGATCAGCCCACGTCTTAGCCACAGCTGTATGCATGTTCAAATTCAAAATGGTGGGGGCAACATGACCATATCCAAGAGAAGACACGTTGTTGGAAGGAAGAATCTGCAAGATGTTTGTATTACAAAAGAGATTATGGTGGGCTCCATGGTACTAGGCCTAGTGGTTGGATCAGGAAACAATACAGGCCCAAGGAAAGTTGGAGAAGCATGAAATGTGTTGGGGCTACCCATGGGGCATCACGTCAAACAACATTTAAATGGTCAAGCCTAATAAGGAACATGAGTGGGTTGAAGAATTAAGACCAGCTAAAGTGGGCTAAAGAAATTAGAGCCAATTGACGAAGGGGAGGAAGGGGCCAATCTGTCCTAGGGGCTAATTCAAATAGATTTGGCCCTTCGGTTACAAAGGAAACTGGAGATCAGATCACTGGCGGGTAAAGGATGTACAAAAACCAACGCTCTCTAACCCAGGTAAGCGTTGTTGGGCAAATTAATGTTTCTTAATGTTCTTTAAAATAGATTTGAAGCATAACTACCGAGCATGTTTCTATTTTGCATGGATTGGCTGAAAGACACCACAGCCAAAAGGAGCCACACGGTTCAAATCCTCATTGGGACTGTATCTTGTTGATTCACATCCATAAAAAACAGCAGTAAAATGAAGAATTGGCTATTTTATACTGCCTATTTGAAAGAAGAAAAGGAAACAAATTCTATTAAATAGGAATAGACAACCAAAAATACATAAGCATGTTTGAAAATATCTCCTTGACACATTTCTGGAAAAAGCAACACTAAGAGTAAAAAGGTGATGCAGTCAAATGAATACAAAACCATCAATGTTTCCGCCTTCAACCACAAGGACAAATAAACCACACTGAACAAACAAAAGTCCACATATTCATACTAGAAGAAGGCCATTAGAATAAGGAGAACAATGATCGGTGGGATACCTTGCTGCGAGCCAAACTTCCCCACACAGTGGACAAACCAGGATAAACTGGCGGTTGACGACCTCCAAAATCATCAAAAGCATAATCAACATAGTTCACTAGAAAACGATTCCTTTCAGCTTCATCAACTGACTCCTGCTGCACCCTACAGAGTAGAGTACCACATAAAATCAGATGGCAGATGCTGCAGAAGTTCGTTTGGAAGAAATTAACCACAAAAATTCATTTACATCAAGCCAATTGATTTGCACAATAGAAAAATCCAAACCGGTCAATATAGTGCACTAGGTCAAAATTTTTCTATGTTATAAATGAAGTAAACATTAAAATTAACCACAATGTTACTTTTTAGACAACAATTTCATTTAAATATTTCCCTTTTCAGAGCATGAGTCTATGACATCCTATGAGATTTGAAATGCTCCATTGTGAGACCATTTGCTGTTCAAACCTCTTTTCGCCACAACTCTCCTGATTCTTGAAGAGCAAGAAAGTTATCTAACTATATATCAAGCCAGGCAAACAGCCAGTCTTTACAATGAAATACTATCCCTAGCAGGAGAAGTAGGTTGAGAGACAGATAAAAGGCAACATATGAAAAGCAAAACTCCATAGAAAATAAAATAAAATAAACCAAGTAGCACCAATTTTCATATCATACACACACCGAGCAACTATTTGTTGCAAGACACCTTGCAAAGATCAATTAATCAATAGTGACAACTCAAACTAATATTTAAGTCCTAGGAAGCATGTACTCACCATCACGGATTCACGGGTTCCATGTGCGAGTCAAACTCACAAGAGACCTCAACCGGTGCTAGACACATGTAAGACTCACCATTTCGTCATGTCGGATTTTTTTATTTTATTTATTTTTGGGGGGGGGGGGGTGGTTCCAACACTGTTTGGAAACATGCCAGATCCACCTCTAAAAAGTTATTATTTTTTTAAATTCTTTGTTGACTTTAAGCCGAATATAGTTCTTGATATATCATTTAAGATGAACTGTAATCATAATGTAACTTATTGGTTGCCTTTTAAACTATAAAATACATGATTTTTAATTTTAGTTAAGTGTTATATTGCATTATTTCTATGATATTTGAATAAAATATTAATATCCAAGACAAAAATATACATATTTGCCGTGTGGCCGCATTGTGTTTTGCATTTTTTGAAAATCACCAAGTTGGTGCATCCGCGTCATGATGGTGTCAATGCCTTTTAGTTTCAGTCCATACAGAGAAAATCACTGGTATTAGCAGCTAAATAATCTTTGTGTTACCAACGAATGCTCCTAGAAATATGAAGCTAAAAAATTCATATATCATTTCAAATCTATATGATTCTAAACCTACAGGTCCCTTTCTAAGGGAAAAAGCCAAGAAACCATAGCCCAAGCAGCAAACCAAGCTTCCATCATTGTAACAGGTAGTCAGTAAAGGAAGAATAGAGACAAAAAGTAGCGACCTCCAGTTCTCTCCCCCAAAATCATAATGTTCCACAGTTCCAAAACTTAACATGGAGGGTATTTGATTAACAGAACAGAAATTATTTCCCACAATAAGTTAAAACCATTTTACAAGGGCAGACACTTTAACTTCTGTCCACATATTTGCTCCATATTGACTCACAGCTTTAACACAACAAAATGTATTACCATAAAACAAAAGCATACCGTGTTAATAAGTTAACCATGGCTCTGAAGGCAGCAACCTGAAAACAAAAGGGAAAATAGAAAATTGAACACAACATTGCTCTGCAAAGAATGCATAATATCCCAATACAAAAATAAAGCATGGACAATAAATATCTACAGTTATTATGCTAAAAATTCTGTCTGAGACATCGAAAAAAATCACAGCCTAATGAAAAAATAAGTACCTATCAAAAAAAAAAAAAAAAGAAAAAAAAATAAGTAAAGCATATGTGACATTAATTGAATAAAAACAGAAATTGTAGACAAAAAGTGTTGGCAAAAATTACTAGAGAACCTGGAGAGTTTCTCCACCATTGCCTATAAGATGGAGAAGCATATTCAAAATTGGCTGCAGAAACTGAAGCAGAGCAGTGGAATCAACATTCTTCAAACTGTTGATGGCCTACAAAAAAATTCAAAACTGTTTGATTGGGTAAAGAATCTGATAAAATCACAAAGCCAGAAGAAATTCATAAAAACCTGAACAGTAAACGCAAGCTCTATTGGACCACAAAATGATGTACTTGCCACTTTATATATGACTCATATATGTCTAGCTTATGCAATATAAGCTTAAAAAGCCATATGAAAACAAAGGCCATTTACAAAGTGATAACAATATGAATAAGGATATAATAGAATAAATATAAATAAGAGTGGTTTTAATTAGAATATGAAGTGCAGTGGAATTACCCACATGACTGAGACATAATAAAGATTAGTTGCCTGGACATTTTCAAGTGAACACAAACACGAGGAAGCCCTAAATGGCACATTATAAGGCTCAACAGTGAAATGCTATGGTTGCCCCAAAAAAAAAAAAAAGGAATTTTTATGCTACGGTGTATGTGGAAGGAATGAATGAGAAACTACAGGGGAACACATATAAATTGATCTTACTCAATATTGAGCAGACAAAAGAATTATCATGATTTGGCAGCGATGTTTGAGACTACTGTTAATTGCTTAAACCACAATAACTAAAATAAGAATGTTTGCTCAAAAAAAAAGTGTAAAAGAAATTTTAAATGATTATCAACTTTAATTACATTTTTTTTTTTTGGGGGGTGGGGTGTTAAGTAATTTAATGGTAGATTAAATTAACAATGCACACTCCAGCATCCAACAAATCATGAAGTGTGTAATGAATACCTTAAGGCATCATTTAAACAAGGTTGCAACTATTTCACAGCGGTTCTGGAGGATCCAGACAGATCCAGACAATATAACAAGGGAAATGAAAAAGATAGGAAGACCAGAAGGCATTTTTTGAAGAAACATATAATCAATATATACAGAAAAAGAGGGAAAGGAGAATCTTAAAAAAATAAATAAATAAATAATAAAAAAAGCACCTCTAGAAGTTCAGACCCCCAAGGAGGGCTTGTGCGAAGAGTGTGTCTATCGTACTCGAGAAAAAAGTCTCTAATACGCTCGCTAATGGGATATAATGATGAACATAATCGTAACCGCAATCTGAAGACATTTTGTCCATCCTCCAAGTAATCCAGTCTCTCCTGCACAAAATTCAGTAGATAAAATGGCAGTGCTAGTTGACAAAATCAAATAAGTACCAGTCAAACTAGCATAGACAAGGATATGAAAGAGATCTATAGGTTGGCTACCAACTTCAGCAGCTATTTGCATAATCCCATGTGAGGAAAGTACAGCCCGAGGGAATGTTAATAGGGAGAATAAAATAAGAAATGAACAAAAATAATTCCAGAGAATTTGAGTTCAAACAAGGTTCACATAGATATTGTACTTAAAAAAAACACAATCCCTTTATACCTTGCCAGTTTCTTGAAGATAATGCGGAACCAGCTCTCTCATAATTGGTAAAGAAATTTCAGATCTCAACCTGAATGATTCATAAGCATTACCAATGATAAGTTTGCAGATTAAATATGGTAGGCTGACAAAAGTCACTACGTAATTCCTTTCTATGAGAAGATTGAGTAACAGGTGGAGAGGAAGGGGAAAAGAGGTGATAAAAGATCAATAATAAGCAAATGATGAATCGTCAGAACGATTGATCCTATAGGGATATATATTCTGTCCTGAGAAATTCAAATCCTAGGGCTGGAATCTACTCACATTAAGCAGCAGCTGGCACTTAACCCTGAAACCAACACATACCACAGCAAAAGGCATGCAAAATAGATTATACACAAACACATGCACATATCATGCACAGGATGTAGGGTACATACTATGAAAGAACAAAAACCAGACTTGAGAGGAAATTAGTTATTGTTACTTTCCTGCTACTATTTTATGTTTTTCCTTTAATTTTTTATAAGATCAACCACGCTTTAGGGTACAGAGTATTGGGCTATTAAGAAACAACAATCTCGTAAGATGAGTGCAGTAGAAATAAGGAAACTAAAATGGATGATGGTAATATAAGAAAAGATAGGATATTCCAAAGAAAGTTGAGGTGACACTAATAAAAGAAAAGATCGTTTAAGATAGTGGTACTGTCCAACATGAACCTAGAGATGTACCAGTAAGGAAGAGTGCAAGTGAATCCAAGTAGAAGGGATAAAACCTGTATTACATAGGCTGAAATTGTTGAGAAACCTAATTTCATATGAACTCACGGAAAACATAATACATGACAGAAATGAACATAGCACGTGATAGAAATGAATAGAGGAGGAGGATTCATTTAGCAGAACCCAACTAGTTTGAGACTAAAGTTTTTTTTGAGTTAGGTTTCGTCCTTCTATTTTTAGGTCAAGGGCAGTCTTATAATGCGGTTTGGGCTGTAAAATGAGTTGCCATATTGGTCTGTTGCAATGGGAGGATTTACTTGGTTTGGATCAAACTTAACAGGCTTTAGTGATCAAAAATAGCCCTTTTGTCAACCTTTTGCTTGGGCATCAAGTTTTCTTGGTCCCCAAGTTCTCTAGGCCACCAAGTTAGCGCCCTCGCATATAAATGGGGCAGTAGTATTTTTAAGAGGAACGGAACAACCTTTAGCTGCCTTTACCAGATGGATATGTGATGCACCTTTCTTAAGTGTGATTGCCTAAGAACAAAAATGTGAGTGCCTAAAATATTCCCTCTCCTCCTCTTCTTCTACCGTTCTCTTGTGCTCTCTTATCAGTCTTATGTCCATTAGTGCAATATCTGCGACCACATTGCTGCTTGCTGGATTTGCCTTTTGTTTGGGCATCAAGTTTTCTTGGTCCCGAGTTCTCTGGGCCACCAAGTTAGCCCCCTCGCATATGCATGGGGCAGTAGTATTTTTAAGAGGAATGGAACAACCTTTAGTTGCCTGTACCACATGGATATGTGATGCACCTTTCTTAGTGATTGCCTGAAAACCAAAATGTAAGTGGGTAGGATATTCCCTCTCCTCTTCTTCTACCGTTCTCTTTTGCTCTCTTATCAGTCTTATGTCAATTAATGTAATATCTGCGACAACATTGCTGCTTGCTGGATTTGCATTTACCCTCTAACCAAAGTCATTATTCAGCCTTGTAAACAAAAAACTAAATCCCACACTATTGGCTAACCTAACCCAATCCCCTTGACTAATTTTTCCTAAGCAAACTTCAGTTATAAAATTACTATTGTATTGAGAATTAAAAGACCCCTATATGAAACGTTGCTAAATGCATCACAGATAACATGCTCCAAACAAATACTTTAAAATTACTGAATTTAGGAGCTTCAAAATGCCAAATCATAATTCAAGAAATATATTATAATTATATTTTGCATCTTTTTAGTTAAATTATATTTCTCCATTAGAGATGAATGGACTGAAATGTAATTTTTTTATATCATCACCCATCTACTTTTTAATCTCTGTCTTTTGTTGAAATTGCATATTGAATAATGCCCGAGTTGGATTGAAATGTTGAATTATGTGTTATTTTTTCAATAATTTAAGTGATTTGTAGATGAAATATTCACATATATATTGTTAATATAATATATATATATATATTATTAGATTGTATCCTTGTCATATCTGTACTACTTTTCAAAACAACCATGTCCATGTCTGCTTAGTCAAGATATGTGAACATTGGGTCAATGAAAGTTTCATGGGTTATATACATAGCAGAGTTAAATTTGTATGATTATTAATTTTTTTTTTATTTGGTGAAAAAGCAAAAAAGCATGAAATCTATCTTATCACTAATAAGCAGCCAGCTGAAAGTAATGAATTACTTTCACTAAATTCAAAAATCATTAGAAAGCTTTAGGGAACACAATAGGTTGTAAGGTGCAAGTTTTGATTTACGGTGCGTTTGGAGCGACGAAAAACAATGAAAAACAACGAAAAATATCGTTTGGATAATTTCTTGGCATTTGGCGCGCAGCCATCAAATTATGTTTTTCAGAGATAAATAGTGAAACTTTTTTATTTTTGTGTCAACGTTTTGGAGAAAAAAACCATCCGAACGATTTTTGCGGAACGGTTTTAGGTAAGAATTTATTGAAAGTCATTGAAAAGTTTTTGAGATTTATAGAAAAGTTATTGGGATTTGTGGAGTGTTATTGGGATTTGTAAAAAATTTTTGGAATATGTAGATATGTATAAATTTATAAAAATTTCACGAAATACAAGAAGTGCAAATTGTGTTGAGAATTTTAGAGGTTTTTAGAGATTTTCAACGATTTTCATCACACCAAACACCCCCTTAGTTAGCAAGGTTATTCTTAGACCAACAAAATTGAATCCAACCATTTGTCCGTAAACCTAGAAAGCCAATACAATAATGAATCGTCCCCTCAACAACATCAGATGCATATGACAATATAGGCATGCAAATAAAAAAATTAGAATGCAATTTTTTTTTTGGGGGGGGGGGGGGGGGTTGTGTTGTTATTCTTGAGGCAAAAACATACCGAGCATGCGTGGACAATGGAAGCACTGCATATCCAATTACCACCTGAAAAGGAAACCAGACATAATTGCCACCCGAAAAGATGACAGCGTGAGGTGAAATGAAGCTTACCCATATTAATAATGAGAATTTTGAAAAATAATGAGAATTTTGAAACACAAAATATAAGGTATACATATATGTAGCATACCAGGTGTCCTTACAACCTTGCACAATAGAACTTACAGGCTTTGGAGCTTCCAGTTTTGTTTGAAGGTCAATGTGACAGAAAGTGAACAATAGGTGATGCAATGGTGTCCAAATAGCAGGGAGGGAGACTTTAATTTCATCATGGTAGCAGGCCACCCTAGCCCCGACAGCAACTTGTGTCTGAGCCCATTTTTGAAGCAACACACCTGGTTCCCTTGGATGCATTGCCTGGTCAAAATAGTCCCATAAATTAATTTTGATTGTCTACAGAAGATGGAAAACAATAAATACGAACGAAGTACCAATTTACCTCTAAAGGCTGCCTGCGAACATCTGCATCATCCTTCCTGAGTTCAACCCGTATGAACAAATTCCTCTTCCTACTCAAACTAACAGTCAAGGGATAGACATACAGGCAATGAAAAAGCTGCAAAAAAGGCTCATTTCTCGTAATCGTGCGGAAGTCGAAAGCCTGGAACTGCAAATGTGTCAACCATTTAAGATTCTGAATAGGTGGGCAATATATCAACAACCAAAACAAAAAGCACTACTATATCCATACAATAAATCATCCGTATTCGAACCCAGAAGCTATTGGTTAGATAATTGATTCCCATGTTTTCCTGAATTTTTCAATAAAAGTTAATCACTAGACCACTGGACAACTAAAGTTCTAGACATAGCCTATTGAAGTCATATTCCTAAGTTAAGAAAGCATCATAAAAGAAGCAAATAATTCACAAACAATCCACTAAAAACTATTGCATTTTTCTCATACCAGTTGTGTTGGCAGTATACTAACTATTGCATTTTTCTCATACTAGTTGTGTTGGCAGTATACTGATTTGGAAATAATGGTGTAGCAAATATAAGGATAAGAAACTTACATCATCAGCATTGATATCTGGATTTCCTTGAACAATTGATCCATTTCTTTGAATTTCTTTCCCATCGAGGGAATTCCACTTCGAATCACCTGTACGAGGTCCATCAGAACCATTACTGGGGCATTTTGTAAATGCGGAATCAGCTAACCGGTCCCCGGTGTCAATAGAATCATTGGTCACACTGCCATTTTCTGAAATATTTTCAAATTCAACAGGACCAGCTTGTAACTTTTCAATCTCCAATCTTAGGACACCTTTCACCGGTTTATGAACCTTGCGTTTAGGATCCTAAACAATTGAAGGAAAATATAGTGTCTTTTACAGTTGCAAATAATAAATGAGCATGGCAGTCTTACAACTTCTAGCAAAAGAAAAGAGGTACCAAATATGATGTATACCAACCTCCCACGAAATACAAATCCACGAAAAGACAAAACAAGGACATTCATCCCCAGAGCAATGGTATTAAAAAAAAGGTGATATCATATGCCCAACATAGCCATCAGATGCACATTTACTCAACATGCATATTGTCAATTCAAACTTGCCACATAAAAATGCATAAATCTCCTTTGTCATGGTGAAATATTTTATGAAACATTTTAAACATCATGTTATCCAATATGTTTATTATGTGTTTTGTTATTCATGATTATGTTAAAAATATGAATATTTTGGACTATCACAAAATTTTTGTGCTTCCAAATAGTGTCCTGGCTTCGAAATCTTCTAATTCAGGGTTCACTAGATAGCTTCCCCTCATGAAAATCAATGTTTTGAAGTTCAATTTCTATAGATAGAACAACAAAACACATAATAAATATATTGTGTCAATTCCATTGGTAAAAATGCAAAACTGTGAAAATTTTGGAAAATTGTAAATGAGAATTCATAAACTGCTTCTCTGAGATTATTAAAGAAGAACAACCAAATGAAACAGTGATTTCTTTTTTTCTTTGGATAAGTAAAAATTGAAACAGCACTGACATCTATATGCTATGTTACACGGACTTTAGTACAGGTGCCGAATACGGATACATGTCTAAGTGTCGGGTTTATTAATTCTCTTATTCAATAATAAAGGGACACAGGAAAATATTCAAAATATTTAATATACTTAATTTATTCTATAAAAGAATATGGTATTAACAAAGTCTTATTAGAGTGTTTCATGCAAAAAAATATAAGTTTTATGCATAATTACCCACGTATCCTTGTAACAGAATCTACATGTTGGTTTTTATTCTTATCAACTAAAACAAGTGCTACAATGACAATCTTTGCCAACAGTATGAATTTATTGTTGCAGCATGGAATCAGCTCTTGACCTAAACTTATTCAATATTTTCCATATGAGGATGGAAGTTGGCTTCTTTCCTTCAAAATGAACCTTTCTAAACTAGCTAAAGAACCTTTTGTTTTTAACTTGTTATTCTGCCCTACTTATGGAAAAACACCATTCATTTACATTGGAAAGAAAGGGACAACCAGATGAGTATACTGTTAAGTACATATATGGTATAAAGGACATTATGTAAAACAGCATGTGATTGAATTCCCTTTGGGTCAATAGCATCTCATCCTTTCAAAGAAGAATTCATTTACCCCATTTTCAGAGACTGGAGGGTGGTTACTTTTGTATTCTTTTCTATGCTGGTATTTCTGAAAGTGGTTACTTTTCTATTCTTTTGTATGTTGGTATTTCTGTGACCCCATCCCAAATTTTTAGTCCATCCTAGCTTGGGATGTGCTCAAATAAATATCCATTTTGAAAAGCCAACATATAGAATCTAATGATTTCCAATATTACCTGTTCAAGTGAGTGTGCATGCAAAGATCATGAATCTTTTTTTCTTTTTTTTTTTTTTCTTTGTGCGCGCGTGCACACGTGTCCGTGGGGGGGGGGATATCTCACAAAATTTGCAATACAAATAGAATGCATACATGAGCTTGTGAAGGAGATTTTAAAGAACCAAGATCAGCGTATCATGCATCATCATATGAAAAAAGGAGGATGGTATTTAGTAATCCATCGTTGTGGATGCACCAGACCATGAATCTTTTGCTTTGCTACATTTTTTTTCTTTTTTGGGCATTAGATGGGGGTGCAACTTAATCAAGAGTATGAAAGAATGATACGAGAAGTATTTTAAGATTAAAAATTTCACAAAGTTGCACTTACGAAAAAGTAAACACCATATGAGACTATGAAGGCGGTTTTAAAAAGCAAAATCAATATCTTATGCATCATCATTGTAAAAGGCCAACGAGTTAACTACTAAATGAGGCTAAGAATTTTGACCAAAATTTAAAAAGCCAACTTTGTAGTTGGTACACAATAAAGCAAAGGACAGCTGATGCATACTGATTCAATGGAGGATTTAACCAAGGCTTAAATAAAGAAAAATAATGCCCCACGGTTGTATCTAGAGCTCTAAACACAAAAACTATTTTTTGAACTACTAGAATGTGAGAGAATAATGCAACAGAATGAAGCTTAGATACAAGGGCAGATATGCACCTGAAGTGAGTCCTCAGTATAGCCTTCTTTAACTTTGTTCAAGTTTGATATTTCAACAACAACAGAGTTTCCACTCGAGTAACCTGGCTTCCCATCCAGGGTGATCTTTGCACTTGACTTGGAAACACCATCTTGTGAACTTGATCCGGAGATGCTAGAACCCAGAGGACTACTGGGAGAAGCTGATCCACCAGAAGCTGCAGAAATGTTGTTATCAAACAGTGGAACAATGGCCCAGGCAAATGATTCTCTGTTAGGCATGATTCGAGACCACACTTGTAGTTTTTGCTTCTCTCTCTCTGTCAGATGAACCTGTTTTAAAAAGAATACAATAATCAAACATCATAGATAAAATTTATCAGGTAAAGAGCATATAAATCAAGAGCAATCTGTGCAAATCTCAACAGAATGCCCTCTCAACTGAAAAAGAAAAGGCTCCCCATGGCCTAAAAGAAAAAGGGTACATGCAATTCAGAGGACATCCTTCTCAGTCAATTTCTTTTATAAACCAAACCAAACCAAACCAAACCAAATCAAGCCTTTTCCCACTAGGTGGGGTCGGCTATATGGATTTGTCGACGCCAGTTAGATCTGTTTAGGGCTATATCCTCCGATAGATCTAGGTAGGCAAGATCATATTTAATAGTCTCTTCCTAACTTCTCTTGGGTCTTCCTCTACCTCTCCTACTCCTAGCAATCTCCATACTTTCACACCTTCTAACAGGTGCCTCCGCTAGACGCCTTCTAACATGACCAAACTATCTTAAGGCTATATCCTCCGATAGATCTAAGTAAGCAAGGTCATGTTTAATAGTCTCTTCCCAACTTCTCTTGGGTCTTCCTCTACCTCTCCTACTCCTAGCAATCTCCATACTTTCACACCTTCTAACAGGTACCTCCGCTAGACGCCTTCTAACATGACCAAACCATCTTAATCTATTTTCTCTCATCTTATCTTCAATCGGTACTATTCCTACTTTGCCCCTAATCTCCTCGTTCCTAATCCTATCTTTCCTTGTAATCCCGCACATCCACCTTAGCATCCTTATCTCCGCAACTGCCATCTTCTGACCATAATTATGCTTTACTGCTCAACACTCTGATCCATATAGCAACGCTGGTCTAACCGCCATCTTATAATACTTTCCTTTCATCTTGAGGGGGACTTTTCGGTCGCACAAGACCCCCAAAGCAGTCCTCCATTTGGTCCACCCGACTTGAATCCTGTGACTTACATCAGTATAAGCAAATAAAATTATATTAAATAGCATCAAGGAGATGCCTTCCAAGTACAAAAGACTTGATCTGACTATGAAAGTCAGGGTATATTCATATATATTCTATGTAAGTGCAAAAACTAAGAAATTTTGGGCCTCTACCCTTGGAGATCCAACTATAAAAAAGACACAAAAAAGAAAATCTTTACACTCTGCATAAAGAATTCTTTGTATCTTGAAAATTTCTCCTATTTCTTTCTGCCCACACCACCCAAAAAAGACAGAAATGTATTAATCTCCATGCTCTCCTCTTGTCTTTCTTCGCTACCCACCATGTCCTGAAAGCAAATCTCACATCTGAATGAAAGACCCACTACATCCCAAAACAACTGAGAATCAATTCCCAGATCTCTCTCATGCGAGCACACTGAATAAACAAGTGATTGATGACTCTACCTTCCATTTGCACAAGCAACATCTGTTGATCAAAGTCTTCCCCCTTTTAACGAGATTATCCATTGTGAGTATCCCCCTTGAGACATACACCAAACCAAAAAGGCCACTTTTTTTTTTGTTTTTTTTTTGGTGGGGGGGGGGGGGGCGCTCTGTATATCTATAAGTTGAGCCAAGGGAATTCCACCTCCTTGCTGCCCAACAGTCTTTTGTGATAGGACTTCACCTCAAATGTACCAAAGCTTGAGCCCGCTCAAATTACACTATCCTACCCTCCCAAGCTTTGACCTCGTAAAGATACAAAATCAATCTCATATGACCCTCCATCTCCCAATCAAATCATTCCTTCTAAGCTCAAAATCCCAGTTGATGACCCCATTTGATAAATGGAAAAAGTTCATACTTGCTCCATCCCTATTCTTGGCAATGGCAAATATTTCATGTAACATGAGAGCCCGAGACAATTGTCTCCTAACCACTATTCTTTGTTACTTTTCAACATTTTACTCATTTGCTTTTCCAATTTCAAGTATCCCATCAAAATTAATTAATTGAAAGGAAAATATAATCAAGAAAAAAAAAATTAGAAGTAGAGAGAAAAATATACCAATTAAGTTTCACTTTTACTCATATACATATGTATATAAATACATTTAATTTTTAACTTCTCATAATTAATGATAATTTTTAAAGTAATAATTTTATTATACAATAATATAATTTATTACAAGAATTATATGAATAATTATAGACCTATCATTTTTAAAATAATAATCTCATTGATATATATTTATTACACAAAAAAATAAATTTCAAACAAATCTTCTTTTTTTTTTTTTTTTTGGTAAGTAAGGCATCAAAGAAATTATATTAAAAACAATATCAAAAAAATAAAAGAAACGTGCATTATGTACTGCCATTATACCATATATTCAAATATATGATATAGCATTTAATGAAAACTAAAAAGGCATTGCTAGGTGGAAATAAAAAATAAAAGGAAAAATAGAGAGACGTGAGGCTACGACAAAGAAGGGACGGCAGCGAGAAGGGACGAAGATCAGTGGTGACTGCTTGCAACTGACAAACACTGGCAACCAACAACTGTGAAAACACTGGTACGTCTCTCTCAATATCTCTAAAGCTTCAGATATACAACTTTAGGGCTTTCTTGGTTTCTTCCCTTTTCCGGTTCCATTGCTTTCAGCCCCTACTTCAACCTCGTCAGCGTCGCCAAGATATCGTCACGATTTCTTCAAATCCCGAAGTATCGGCGATATCTTAGGATATCTCGATCGCGAGAAGCCGAGTTTGACTACTTCGGCGATACTAGTCGATTCGAGCTGAAATCTCAGCACGGTCACTAGCAAAACTGAGTCGAGACGACCGATATCTCGATATCTCAACTGATACTTTGACCCAAAGCGAAAAAAATATGGTCGCGCAAGTGAGCCACATGCATTCCAACTAGCTCCCCAATGTTCCCTTATGTCTTGCATTACATGTGCTTGGTATTTCGTCTTCTCCAGCTCTAGTGTGCCTCGTCTCCAAGTAGTGTCTTGTTTTGTAAATGAATGATTTTCTTTTAACCAACAAATGAATGCATAATGACCGACGCTCCATCTTCTATGATGACTGACGCTAGCATCCCTCTCCCCCCTCCATAACCTTCACCCTAGCCCATCCAAGATGTTTTCTAACCTTCAATGAGTCATCAATTTCCATTAACCCTCCGCAAAACAAGCCTATCTCTGATAATACACTTTGCCCACAAATGTATAGGGAGGCCCATAATCCTCACCTATATTCCTTCCACCCCTCCCTATAACAACACACCCATTGGTGTCGATGATTCAACACTCCCTAGTCTGCGTCTGCTTCCTCAAATCACCTCCACTTCCCCTTGGGCCTATCAAGTTCTCCCAACCCAACTCCAGACCTATGTGATATCTACTACAGGGGAACACTTCTCCCCAAATCATCCTACTAAGCTTCTCTTCAAAAAATCTCCTCCCTTGTCTAGAATCCCAAATCCCAATCCACTCTCGTTCGTCGTTGTCACCTTCCCAGCCACAGAGCCTTGAACCCTCAACTCCAAGTAGCTTGATGTGGTAATGAAATTGGCATAAGACCTATAAGCCTCTCCGCCCTTACCCCCACCAAAATCGAATGCAAATAGCATCTAGCTAAGAAACCTAGCCTCTGCCAAAGGTTTTCTCCAAAATCTTGACCAAATATCTACTCAAGGGGCAAAATAACCTAATCTCTAGCAATCTCACTACTTGTCTCCACAGAAGAATACATATCAAAACCCTTCTTCCCCCTCTTCCCCCCCCCCCCCAAAAAAAAAGAAAAACATTAAACCTACCTTCCCAAAGCCTCCCTGGCTTCTCAAACCCTTTGCATGCATCATCTCCAGCCATCTCCTCTCCTATTTGAAATGGAGCTCTAGTAGATACTTTCTTTCTCAAAAACTCGAACCTGGTTGTTCCGACCATCATGGACAATATCCCTTCTAGGGAGAGAGGAAAGCCATAGTTAACTGATTTTGTTGAGTACATGGAGGTATAGAGCATAGCCTCAGTTATCCTCCTCAGTCAGAAATTACTGTGACCTTCTACCCTTGTTTGAGCAAACACTGGCTGATTTGAGGAACTTCACCAAAATGAACCTGTGGCAGTGCGCCACAACTACTAACAAAATGAAGAATAAAGCATTCCATACATTCATCTGCCAAAGAGAGCTTTGTTTTCTTGCTTACTAAAAAACAATGACGGCCATACGCATGAGACTCCTACATATGCGAGAGTTGGGGAGAGAAAATGTATGCAATCTTATCCCCAATAACTAGAGGATTCTTCTAAACTCACGACCTCCAAGGAAAAAATAAAGGGAAGAAAAAGAAAAGAAAATAAAAGAACATTTCTCTCACCAAATTATACAGGCAGCAGATTTGTATAGAACTTAGGTTCCCTTTTTATCTTGGAAGTGAAATTGTTGTGGTGGGATATATGAGCATGTAAACTGATCAACCTTGGGTTCTCATCTTGTATACACAAAGAACCAGTGAAAGGCATGCTCTAATTTGCATTAACCTAATCATCTCCAATTTTTAGATACCATTACAGCCTTACATCCACTTCAAGGGCATAATGTTTCAAGTATTGTAAGCAAACACATCTGGACTTGTTTTATATCCCAAAATTTAAAGCAAAGCAATGACAGGTCATAATTCCAGATGCGCTGATACTTACTGGTTCTTTGCGTGAATAGACAGAGGGTGTAACTCCACCTTCTTCAGTGGCAGGCTTATCTAACTGGATCAGCAAACAAACTGATGCGGACGGAGCATCCAAATAGAAAATTCCACGAGATTCACAAGAACTGCTAGCCTATCAATGGTGGCACAAAAAAAAAAGTAAATTGCCAACTAGTCACTACCCTCTGTTATTGCCAGAAGATAAAGACCAAGTACATGAAAAAACATTTACAGAGAGAGTAGATGAAGGTAGCAGACTCAACCAACTTCCCCAACAAAGAAAACTGAAAATTAGTTATAGCTTACATCCTGCACCTCAGCTGGTAACACGTGGAAGATGAAATCTTCTGATAATTTATCTCTTCTCTCCCTATTGTATAAACAAATTGTGCCATAAAATGGCTCTACAACAGAAGTTGACCTAATGTCAGATGATGAAACAAGTAGCGAAAAAATAAAATAAAATAAGGAATGGAATATAGGGAGGAGCAATTAGTACGTGATAAAGCACCACTACCCAAAGTTAAAAACTTACCGACTAGCCCTGCTTGAAAAGACAATGATAAGACTTTCACAGAGATCTTCAATCCACTGTGACCACAAAAACACATGATTTTTTTATTTTTTTCTTTTTTCTTTTTTTTTTTTTTTTTTTTTTTTTTGGGAGGGAAGTGCAAAAACACAAAATATGATACAGAGAGAACTATTTATCCAAAAAAAGGGGGGGGGGAAGAAAAACACAAATTCTGTTATAAATGCTATACGCTAAACAATAACTTTCCAAACCTGCCATACAGTGCCATATGAGTTTCTGGAATCCTTTGCCCGAATATCATTGCCCTCTCATTTTCCCAATCAAAAACAGGCTCATAAGCAGGGAGAGGAGATTCACCCAGATGCTGCAAATAAAACATTTTAGATTTTCATTTACTTTAACAGAAGCACATCAAAACCAGATGGGTTATGGTGAGAGAGAAGGGGGAAGGGGGGTAATGTGGTACTGCATTCTCATGAATTTCATATTATTGAGGAAAGAACAGAAATTACGAGAGAAATAAAATTAAGAACTAGTTACACTGCATACATATCCAAGAAAATCATCTAAATTTGCTAACCTTTGAAACTTTTGAATGCAATGAGTAAGTGAAGTTAGCATCTATGAACTGCCTCCCTGAGGTACTTGGAACGTCATCATCAGTAGCATCATCAATCTTAGTTTGCCTGGCACTGGCAAGATGCATTTCTGCAGATGGATCAGAAAAGTGCACAAGTTAGCACACAGCAAGGGTTATGAAAGTTGTCGAGGATATCCGATGTCTTTCGTCTAGGTGACAAAAATATCACTCAAAACAAACCAAGCCAGCTACAACTCGATTTGATGGATACCATATTGTTGGAATCCCAGGTTGGATTGGAGTAATTAGTGGGATTGCCCTTAATTACGGAAGTCTTTCCCTCCTTGATTTAAGGAATGTTGTTTCTTTTTTGGTTCCTTTTTTGTATTATAAATAGAGGACATAGCAAGATGTAAATAAACCAAACCAAACCAAACTAAACCTTTTCCCACTAGGTGGGGTCGGCTGTATGGATTTGACGACGCCAATCAAATCTGTTTAGTGCCATGTCCTCCGTTAAATCCAGGTAAGCAAAGTCATGTCTAATAGTTTCTTTCCAACTTCTCTTGGGTCTTCCTCTTCCTCTCTTACTTCTAGCAATCTCCATACTTTCACACTTTCTAACAGGTGCCTCCGTTGGACACCTTTTAACATGGCCGAACCATCTTAATCGATTTTCTCTCATTTTATCTTCAATCAGAGATATTCCTACTTTGTCCTTAATCACCTCGTTCCTAATCCTATCTCTTCTTGTAATCCTGCACATCCATCTTAGCATTCTCATCTCTGCAACTGCCATCTTCTGAACATGATTATGCTTTACTGCTCAACACTCTGATCCATATAGCAACGCTGGTCTTACTACCACCTTACAATACTTTCCTTTCACCTTGAGGGAGACTTTTCGATTGCACAAGACTCCCAAAGCACTCCTCTATTTGGTCCACCTGGCATGAATCCTATGACTTACATTACTATCAATCCCTCCATCTTGTTGCACCATAGATCTAAGGTACATAAAGTTTACTTTCTCTACAATCTTTTGTGTGCTTAAACTTATTTCTATGCTACCAATTACTCTACTTTGACTAAACTTGCATTCCATATATTCCGTTTTGAATCGGCTTAGCCTAAACCCTTTGTCTCTAACGTTTCCCGCCACAATTCTAGCTTAGCATTCACTCCTTCTCTCGTCTCATCTACTAAAATAATATCATCTGCAAATAGCATACACCAAGGTGTAAATAAATACAAAAAAATACAAACAAGTTTGGTTTTGTTATCATAGTATCAGAGCAGGTGACTCACTGAGTCAGCCTCGCCAATGAGTCACTGAGTTAGTCTCGTCCAACAATCGATCACCATTTGTCCTCTCATTATTCGTTGATCGTCTCTTCAACTGTTTGGTGACCATCGATCAGTTCTCTCCCTCAATCGTCATTAGATCATCGCTCGTCGTTGATCAGTTCTCTCTCTCTCTCTTGATCGATTGATCATCGATCTGTCCTCTCAATCGTCATTAGATCGTCAATCGTCTCAAGCCATCGAACATCAATTCCCCTTCGACCGCCATCGAAACCCTAGCCAGCAACGATCATCTTCTCAGAAACTTCATCGTCGGCTCTGTTAGTCAAACAGACGACAAAGTCTCACGTTGCTCAACCATCATCGGAAATCGTAGATCAACCCGATGCTGCTCATCGCAGCCGACACTGCCCATCGCATGTCGGAAACACTCAATCTTTGTCGATCTTCATCAAGGATATCCGATGCTTTCTTTTCCGCTGTCAAATGACAAAGTCTTGCGTTGACTGATGATCGACTCACTCATCAGTGTTGATCACACAGAGGGTTTCTCCATCATGTAATGGGTTTCCATCATCGACAGTCGGCAGTCGACAGTCAATCTTCATCAACGAACACCGCTGCCAAAGCCTTGAGGATGCACAATCACCAGTGACCACCACCACTGCAATCATCTCCTTCCGACAACTAGAACCCTACCTCCAATGACCTCCCGATGATCCTTTGGTGAGCTCCAGAGTTTGTCCAACACACCCACCAAAGTCACTGAAACCAAATGGGAACTTTCGACAACAAGAAAGAGACAACCATGGGTTTAATGGACTTGAGAGCTCGTCAAGCAGAGCATTTAATCCTCAACAACTAGAGCAACTCTACAAAATGTTTTCTAGCCTCCAAAGATCTGGTCAGCCTTCCACCAATGTTTCTTTCAATCTGTTAGCCCACCGCAATAATCTCATGAGAGCCTTAAGTACCACTTCTCGAACTAAGACTTCTTGGATTATTGACTCTGGTACTTCTGATCACATGACTACTTCTTACTACTTGTTTTCCACATACTCGTCATGTATAGGCAATATTAAAATTAAAATTGCAAATGGTTCACTCTCATCTGTTGCAGGAAAAGGGAATATTCAAATCTCTGATTCCATAACTCTAGAATCTGTTCTTCATGTTCCAAATTTGTCCTGCAATTGGTTATCCATTAGCCAGTTAACAAAAAACTCCAATTGCTCTGCTAAATTTCTTCTCTCTCATTGTATTTTTCAGGACCTATCATCAGAGAAGACGATTGGCAATGCTAAGGAGTGTGAGGAACTTTACTACGTTGAGGAGGTTAATGCGGGCGAACAACATCAAATTGCATTTTGTGAGTTTGCATTTGTTTCTAGATATGGTGAAATTTTGTTATGGCATTTTAGAATAGGTCATCCAAATTTTCAATATATAAGACTTTTATTTCCTTCCATATTTTCGAATGCAAAGCCTTTTAATTTTCAATGTGAAATCTGTGAACTTGCAAACATCACCGCACTTCCTTTCCTAGATCTAAGTATAAACCATCTAAACCATTTTCCATGATTCAAACCATCTAAACCATTTTCCATGATTCACAGTGACGTATGTGGACCTTCTCGTACTCTTAATCGTACTCATACAAAATGGTTTGTTACATTCATTGATGACCATACTCAAGTTTGTTAGGTTTATCTGTTGAAAGAAAAATCTGATGTTCGTTTTGTGTTTATAATTTTCATTCAATGATTCAAACATAATTCCAAACACAAAAGAAAACTTGAACTCAAGATGCAGGTGAACAAAATGATAAAGAGATATTTGTTTATTCACGGAGGCCAAAACCAAGATACAAAGAGAATCTCACACTTGAAGCATCAAAAGAGTCAGAACTGGTGATAGCTCCAAGTGTCCACGAGTTCCCTTCCAATTCAGGTAATGATAATTCTCCCAATACCAATTTACCTATTGTTCTCAGAAAACCGACGCGGTCGTGTACTCTTCATCCTATCTCAAGATTTGTGTATTATAATGCTTTGTCTACTAGGTTTCGTGATTTTACGTCTAACCTTGATGGTATAGAAATTCCAAGAAATATTCAAGAGGCTTTGGAGGTTCCAAAATGGAGAGAGGCAGTAATGAAAGAAATGCAGGTCTTGGAAAAAAATGAAACTTGGGATGTGATAGATTCACCAAGCAACAAGATTCCTATTGGCTGTAAATGAGTCTTTACTGTGAAGTATAGAGCTGATGGGACGATAGAATGTTAGAAAGCTCGTCTTATTGCAAAAGAGTTTACACAAACCTATGGCATTGACTATACAAAGATGTTCGCACCGATGGCAAAGTTGAATACAATTCGGATTCTCTTGTCTTTGGCAGCCAACCTAGATTGGCGGCCCCTCTAACAACTTGACATTTTTGAATGACAAATTAGAAGAAGTCTGAATGACAATACCATTGGAGTTTTCTAAAAGGGGTGAAGAAAACCGGGTATGTAAACCTAAGAAGTCTCTTTATGGTCTTAAGCAGTCACCGAGAACATAGTTTGATAAACTTGCAAAGGTAATAAAGGGTCAAGGATATCAGCAAGGGCAACAAATCACACTATGTTCTTCCAACAAACTAAGGATGGGATGAAGACAATTCTAATTGTGTATGTCGATGATATAATCCTAACTAGGGATAATA
Source organism: Vitellaria paradoxa (assembly GCA_019916065.1). Lineage (NCBI taxonomy): Eukaryota > Viridiplantae > Streptophyta > Magnoliopsida > Ericales > Sapotaceae > Vitellaria > Vitellaria paradoxa. Next base: position 41,608,011 of record CM034233.1, on the reverse strand, counting down.
TAGTGGAGATGGAGAGACTAAAGAAAATCCTATCCACTGAGTTCAAAGTAAGATCAAAAAAGGGAATCTGTGTCTCTCAACGGAAGTATGTTCTTCATCTTCTAACTGAAACCAGCATGTTTATGTTTGGGTGTAAACCAAGCGACACACCGATTGAAGCAGGAAAAAAAAAATTAGAAGATGTTGGGAGCCCAGTTGAAAAAGACAGATACCAAAGACAAAGACTAATTGGCAAGCTAATTTACCTATCACACACTAGACATGACATTGCATTTGCGGTTAGTGTGGTAAGCCAACACATGCATTCACCAAAGGAAACTCATCTAAAAGCAGTGTATAAGATTCTCAAATATCTCAAAGGTTCTCCAAGCAGAGGACTATTCTTTAAGAAAAACGAAAGTAAAGAAGTAAAAGTCTTCACAAATATAGATTGGGTAGTTTCAAAAGAAGATAGAAGGTCCACTACTGAATAGTGCACCTTTGTATGGGGAAACTTGGTAACGTGGAAAAGTAAGAAATAGAATGTTACTCTCTCTTTTTGGTACTCAAATTGGCATCCTAAGGGTCCCTAATTCCCAAATATGGCCAAAGGGTTGCATATGATGCTAATTTGCCAAAGAATGCCAAAGTCTCTAGTGTGCTCCGAAATGAGCAATGGAGGTGGCCTTATCCAAACACTTGGGAGCTCCGGGAAATCATCCTTGAAAGTCCGCTAGATTGTCAACCAAGCTCAATTATGAAAGATGAATTCATATGGACAGTTTCAAGGACAAAAAACTACAATGCCGTAGCTAATTGGGAAGCCATTCGGGAACATGCTCCAAAGGTAATTTGGCGTAGTCTTCTATGGTTCTCCAACCATATCCCTTGGTATAGTTTCATATTGTGGCTTGCCTTCAATGAAAGGCTTAGCACCAAGGATAAACTTGCAGCATAGGGCATGAATGTTGACCCACTTTGTGTTCTATGTGGGCAATGTAATGAAAACATGGACCATCTATTCTTTCTCTGTCCATTTTCAACCAAGGTAAGGAAGGTTATTCTACAAAACTACCTCGTCTTCAAAGCTGTCCAACCATGGAAGGAGGAAATTGCATGGGCTGTGGAGAAGTTTAGTGGGAAAAGCTTGTGCAAAAGAATATGTAAACTTGCTTGGGCCATGGTTCAAAGTATTGTCCGAGACGCCGAGATATCGTCCGAGACGTATCGGACTCAATGGATGGCGCGACGAGATCTCAACCCACATCAAGGAAATACATTAAGAATAGTCAATCTCGCGCTGTCACAACCGAGACAAGCCGATATCTTGGCAATACACTAAGACGACTAATTATCGCGGCAAGAAATTGGCAAGACAAATGATTTCTCGGTGATTTGTGTAAAAGAGAACCCAAAAAAAAAAAGTTAACTCATTCACATGTTACAAGTAGTTATCTAATGTTTAGTAAAAGAATTACTATATTTTTGGTTATGTAATATATACATTTTATTATTTAGAATTTTCTACATTTTTTTTATTTTTTCAATTAAAAAAATAAAATATTGCGCATCGCCCGATATCACGACGCGACACCATGACCGCTTCAAAAACTCTCAAGCCAATACAACAGCTGCGCCCGAGACTTTGAACCATGGCTTGGGCGGCCATGGTGTACCATATTTGGAGAGAAAGGAATGCTAGAACTTTCAAAGGCCTTTCTTCATCAGTCCCCAGTGTCATCAAGGCAATCATGCATGAAGTAAAAATCAGATGCTCTCATTATCCTGTCTCAAAGAACTCTAAAGTAAGTATAGATTTTTGTAATAATTGGGAGATTCCCTTTCCTGCTATTTAGACTTGTAATAGGGGGTATGCCCCCAAGATGATAGAAATAGTAAATTTCTCCCATTAATCCAAATTAAACTTAATTACCAAAAAAAAATAAGAATGTTGTGGCCAGAAACAGTGCTGAAGCCAAGTTTAGAACAGTTGCACAAAGAATATGTGAAGGATTATGGTTAAGAAAGCTATTGGAAGAACTACACGTCACATTACAATTTCCAATCAAGCTTTTCTGTGATAACAAAGCAGTCATCAGTATTTTGCTCAATCCAGCTCAGCATGACTGAACAAAGCATATAGAAGTGGACAAACACTTTATCAAGGAGAAGGTTGAAGGCGGAATCATTTGCATGACCTATGTCCCTACAAAAGAGCAAACTACGAATATCTTCACCAAAGGTCTACCTCAGCAAAATTTCAATGCTTTCATTTGCAAGTTGGATATGATCAATATCTACGATCCAACTTGAGGGCGAGTGATGGAATTCCCAAGTTGGATTGGAGTAATTAGTGGGATTGTCCTTAATTTAGGGAGTCTTCCCCTCCTTGATTTAGGAAATGTTGTTTCCTTTTTTGTTCCTTTTTTGTATTATAAATAGAGGACATAGCAAGGTGTAAATATATACGAAAGAAATACCGACAAACTTGGTTCTGTTTTTACATATTTAATATATTCCTTTCAATTTCTAGTCGTAGATTGTCTTCTTTAAACATGCTTAACAGCATTTGAGCTTTTCATACCTGTTTCAATATCAGTATCAGGCCCCTCAAATATCTGATTCTGAAATGAAATGGGGCCAATGCTGTCATAGTGTCCATACTTGTTTTCATCCTTTACCCAGTCAGTTCTGTAGCATTGAACAAGTTCATTCAAATGTGGCCACTGCTCCAAGTTCTCATCTAGCTGCAAGAAAAATATGGTATAAAATTTGTAAAGAGCAAGAAGAAAATTTATTAGTAAAGAAATATATTAATGTAAATTTATGAGCATTTAATACATAACCAATACTGATGCGGCTGAGACAGGCAGCAAATAAGAAGATGTAAAGGAGGGAGTGCTTTCAAGTTAACTTCTCTCCTAGAGCTTCAATACATCAGTGTTTGTGGTTGTAAATCAAAGGGAAACCACAATACATAAGGAACAAAATGCTTAATTTCCATATTAAGTTTTTAACTGTTAGAAAGGGAATCCATGAAAATAATTTATTGGATCATGAAGACCTTAGCTGGTAACTAGCCCAGAAGGATCAAATCCATCACATCCATGTGAAGAGGCATTGATCTAGGGTTTCAAAAATTAAGGCTTGTAAGAAGCAAAGTCGGGGTAATGGATGGAATATAGGGAGTTAAAGGATACTTTTGGTACAAAATCAAAGGTAAAATCTTACTCCAATGTGGATAATGAGGCACGTGAGTAAAAGGTGAAGAAAAGCCAGGTTGGCAGCTAAACTGAAGGAGCTACATTCTTTTAAAGGTATAGGGACTCAAATCAGTGAAATGAATAATAATCAATTTTTGGTGCAACCAAACAGTTAACCAACGGGTATGGTATACCCTTTCTGAACAATTTCTTGATTTTTTATAATTTGGAAGCACACAGTTTCAAGGAAAAGCTTTCTATACAACATTATTTAGGGGTCTTTTTTTGTTATATATTTATAACTCCATCATGGGCACTGTTTTCCATTAAATTCACTTAATAAATTATACAAAGGAAAGGAAGCAAGAAAAATTAGATAAATATTATTGATTTTTTTATTATTTGACAGCATAGAGTTCCAAGAAAAAGCTTTCTACGCATTTCCCATTAAAGAAATTACAAGAAAAAGGGAAGGAGGGAGGGCAAGGAGGAGAACGGGGGTATTTGAAGAGATATATATAGGCTGTAATGCCTCCTAGTTCTACCAAGACTCCTTCAACATGAAATGTTAAAGGTTTTTGATCATTAAAGCTACTCCAGAATCTAGACCCAGTACTTGTTGTTTATGTAGATATTCTGCTAAAAGCAGGGGGTTATTAGTTGTGGTCGGACTCACTTTAAATTTGAGAACATGTGACTTCAATCAGAAGGCTTTGATGGTTTGATTCAAGATTGATGGAAAATTTACAAAATCAGTGAAATGCCGAAGACTTGTAATAAGACCTCACCTCAAATTACTTGTATTTGGAACCAGTCCAAATCACTTCATGAGTCCCTCCCCCCGCCTTCAAATCTTATAAAATTTAGTTTGTCAACCTATTTGTGAGGGTGGAACAGGCATCCATAGGATCACAACATTTAATAAGGCAAAGCTAGTGAAATGAATGTGGAGATTTAGTTGTGAGAGGGAAAGAGTGTGATGGAGGCTAGTTTCTGCTAAGCATGGTGAGTATTGGGTGAATGGACATCTAAAGAAGTGACAGGTACTTTTGGGAGTGCCCTATGGAAATACATTAGGTCTTTTTGGAAGGACCTTAAAATTGTTGTTTGATTTAGTTAGGAAGAATACTTGCATTTAATTCTGGCATGACCCTTGGATTGAAGGGATTTGTTTGAAGGACGGTTTCCATACTATTTTTAATTTGGCAGTAAAAATGAGGTGACTACTGAGGAGTACATGACAATGGACAGAAGGCAACTAACATGGAATCTGCACCTACGCAGAGGCTTGCAGGATTGGAAAATGAAAGATTATGGTGGTTTGCATTGGTTTCTTTATTCCCAAAAGGTGGGGGAAGGTTAGGATGGATTAATATGAAAATATTCAAAGGCAAGTAAGTTCGACGTAAAATCCTTCTATGCAGTGCTTGTTGGAAGAGGAATAATGAGTTTTCCCCAGAGGATTAAGGGGTGTCTTGATCCAAGTCTTTTTAAGTTTCTTGCCTTTTGTTGACTCCTTGGAATTGTAATTGGAGTTACTTTTTTTTTTTTTTTTTGGGTTGGGGGGGGGGGGGGAGGGGGTTTTGATCTCTTGGGTGGCATCTCCTTGATGTCTTTTTATACAATTTTGATTACGTATCAATATATATACCCAATAAAGACTATCCCAAAGACCTAATTGCATACTGTAACACATAGTACAAACCATGAACCATTATTACATATAGTACCATTATAACATCTTTGTCCATTAGACATAAAATTGCCAAAATATATGACTCGTGAAAGCTATTTAATATAATTGAAATTGTATCAGTAACATCTCATCTAAAATGAAACATAAAATAGCACTCAAACTCACTACCATAACCAATTTCTTTACAAGGAGATGGGGCTAATTTGGTGGCATGGGGCCACAAATAAGTATCATGATTCTAAAGTTATTGTATTCTTTAACCAGTGATCACTAAAGCATTATCTCTCCCTAAGGTTGCAAGCGAACCAAGTATTCCACAAACAATTTGCGAACAAGATCGTTTATGCTTGTTTGGTAAGCTAAATGAACAAGCTCGAACATATTTTTCAAACTCAATACATAAACAAGTTAAGCTCAAACAAGGGTAAGCTTGGCTAAATAAGGCTTGCAAACAAAATCGTTTGTCATTCGAGAACAAGCTCATTTAAATATTCGCCAACAAGCTTATTCATAGCTCGTGAAAAGTCTTGTTTAAATATCTAGAACCAAGTTTATTTATTATTCATGAATAGCCTAATTTAAATATTTGTAAACAAGCCCGTTTATAACTTGTGTTTAGGCTCATTGAAACATTCGCAAACAAGCTCGCCAAAACTCTTTTTTATTATTCATGAAAAAATGTTAAAAAAGTCTGCGATTAGACACATTAATTCAAAACTTGTTTGTCAAGTTAGAAAATGTAATTTGTTTGTTAATCTTGTTCACTAATAGGAATGGGAGCAAGCTCAACCAAAAACTTTGATGAGGACATTATCTAGATTTTTATTTCTTTTATTATTATTATTATTTTATTTATTATTATTTCTATTTTTTATTTTTATTTTTACTTTATTTTAGGAAGTTTGTTGAGAGTAGAATTTTTAATTTCCTTGTACTCTTGATTTGATATTATTTTTAGCTATCTTTAGAAATTTTAGCCTATTTATAGGATTGGATTGTTAGGGTTTTGGAAGACTTTGGAGATTATTGAATAATATTGGTGACTGTGTTTTTCTTTCCCCTCTTTTTTTCTAATTCTTCTTCTCTTCTTCTCTACTTTCTTCTTTCTCTTGCCTTCAATCTATTCTTTCTTTACTTTCAATTGTTGTGCCGCATCAACTTGGTATCAGAGCTAATTAGATACAATTCTCTCATTGTTAATTATGATAAATGCTTATGTCATATGGCAGCATGAATTGCATAAATTTGAACTTGAACCTTGCCTATTTGTTTCATTTATCTTACTTCCTATTTCCCTTTTGAATTTTGTTAATTGTTGCCCATCTTAAAAAAAAAAAAAAAAATCACTCACCCATTGCTTGCATAAATTGTTTGTTGAGTTTCATTTATTAGATTTGTTATTCCTATTTTAAGCATATTAGGATTTTATATTTTTATTACTTTCTTTTTCAATTTTCTTTAATATCAGCATTAAAAAAAAAAATTACTTCTGCCCTTTTGCTATGAATTTCGAAAACCAATCATATTGGAATAATAAAGTAGGACTTCATTCTATTCATCAAACTTACGTCAAAGATCCTCCCTATTTTCGTGGCACTATCGATCCTCCTGAGTTTCTTGATTGGGTAAATGATATCGAATACATTTTTAACTATCACGACCTGTCTGATGACCAATGTATTCGTCTGGCCAAAACAAGATTGACCAATTATGCTAGAGAGTATTGGCAAACAGTTGAGTTATACCATAGACATGTTACTCAATGGGCTTTGATGAAACAAATTTTGAGTGATCGATTTGTTCCTAAAAATTTTATAGATAAGGCATGGTCTCAGTTAATGCGTCTTAAACAGGAGGATTCTTCTGTTGATGACTATTTTGATCAATTTAAAACTCTTAGGAAGTGATCTAACTTTCAAAATGAGCCTTGTGCCATCAGTAGATTTGTTCTTAGGCTAAGGCCTTGCATCCGTGAGGTAGTTCAGCGATACACTCATAAGACGTTAAATGAAGCTTATTCCAAAGCTTTAGAAATTGAAAAATATTATAACTTTGAGTCTTATGAGTCTATGTCAGAATCAAAATGCCCTATACAAACTATTGAGTTACAACGTCCATCTCCTAAACCTGGCGCCCCTATTGTTTCTGTTGATACTTCTGATTCTCTTATTAATTCTCCTCTTTTGACACTTCATCATATTGAGTCACCAAATCCTCAAAATGTGTCTCAAGTAGTTGAATTGGTTCCACCGTCGTCTTACCTTGATTTTGTTGATTTATTTGAGGACATCATGAATAATGATCGTCAAGATTACATAGACTTTATCATTGGTGATGGTTATTTTTTCAGGTGATATTATTTAAGCATCTTAAGAGTTTTACTTAGTGACTTCATCAGTTGGGAGTTCTTTGAGTCTATGTCCAAGTTGTTCTTCCGTGAGATTACTCAGTTGCATGAATCCTCCTCACTTCTAATGTATAACACAGGCATTCTTGTATACATTGAACAATTTCTCTTACAAGTTATGCGTAGCATCTCTTACCGCTATTTTATTAATCTCATTGAGTTTCCAACAACTTATTCTTCTTTGAGAGATTCTAATTTGACAAGTTCATTTGCATCCTCCCTCGTCATTTTCTCTCAACCATGTATTCCACCCTTTTTTGATAATGTTGATATTAATTGAAAAATTGGGTTGAGTAATAATTATTATAAATTTCCTACTTATGTTATTGATGAGAATAAAGAATTTAATGGATGTAACTTAATGATGACTTATGCATTGCATACTTACTACCTCATATAGTCTTGCCAAAATTTACATGCCGAAAATGATGGACCATTCTATATCCTTTGTGATCCTAGTCCCAATGCAATTTTTTTCACTTGGCCATGTGATATGAGTTTTGTCGTAATTTGGCAAGTGGAGAACTTGTTATCTTGTGGAGGCATCTTTGGGCCTCAAATATTGTCTGCAGGTTATGGAGATATTTTTATGCCGGTTCCAAGTCCTCCACCTCTTCAGCGTTGCCTATCTATGTTCGATGTTGAGGATCTCATTTTCCTTCAACTCCAAAGATGTCTTGTCAAGTGGAAAATGCGACATGATAACAGTGCCAAGTTTTCAACTCGACGGAGTCGAGTTCTTCTCAGTCCGGGAGAGTTGATGAGGACATCATCTAGATTTTTATTTCTTTTATTATTATTATTATTTTATTTATTATTATTTCTATTTTTTATTTTTATTTTTACTTTATTTTAGGAAGTTTGTTGAGAGTAGAATTTTTAATTTCCTTGTACTCTTGATTTGATATTATTTTTAGCTATCTTTAGAAATTTTAGCCTATTTATAGGATTGGATTGTTAGGGTTTTGGGAGACTATGGAGATTATTGAATAATATTGGTGGCTGTGTTTTTCTTTCCCCTCTTTTCTTCTAATTCTTCTTCTCTTCTTCTCTACTTCTCTACTTTCTTCTTTCTCTTACCTTCAATCTATTCTTTCTTTACTTTCAATTGTTGTGCCGCATCAAACTTGCTAACAAATTTGATAAAAGTTCATAAATGCACGACAAAAGCTCGCAATCAAGCTTATTAGTTGTAACCAACCCGACCTCAAGCTTGCCTACAAACTAACAAGTCAAACTCGAATATAATATTTCAAATTCGATAAAAGCTCAGCTCAAGCTCACAAAAACTTTAACAAACAAGCTTGAATATAATATTTCAAGCTTCATAAAAGCTCAACTCAAGCTTGAGATGGCCCAATACTCGATACTCAACTCCTTTATAGCCCTATCTTTCCTTAGGTAAAGAACTCGGTCATATAAATTTACTAGGCGACCAAAATGACTAACGCCATGTAATTTAGGAGTAAATTTGCATTATCTCACCAAGCTCCCCAAGAATTTTTTTTTTTTTTTTTAAGCAATCAATGTATAAAGAAGACCGCCCCAAGAAAATGAGAACCCTATAAAAAAAGCTATAAAGAGCCTAATTTTTTTTTTCACATCTATAAACATATACAAATCTTCCAAAGTAAAACAACGGAATATAAACAAAGAGAAAAAGGCCTCAACATCCAAAAATAGAGGGAAATGTGGATAATTCCCTTCAAAATATGGATAGGTGAATCTATTCCTTCAAAAGCTCTATTATTTCTCTCACGCCATATGTTCCACACCACACATAGTGAAACATCCCCCCATAAAAGAAAAAATTCCAACTCCTTGATTTTGTAGATAATGCCCCCCGGGGCCGCACCCTCCTAGTGATAAAACTCCAAAAATAGAAGCAGCCTTCTTTCTAGCTCTGCTAAGTATTCATGAGGAAGAGCCTATGTAGGAAATCAAGAGAGGAACTCTTGGAGAAGATTCAATTCATAAATTCAATTGGGTCTCCATTTACCAGATTTAATATCTCTACTTTTGCTTGTCATTCACGGGAATTGGCTTGCAATCACCCAAAAAAAAAAAAAAATATGTAATGCAGTTTTCTTTAGAGAACTATTCATCCTCATTATTTGTAATAGGCTTCTTGTATTAATAAATTTTAATGTTGCTTGTAAAAAAAATTATATGTAGGAAATCAAGAGGAAGTTTACTCCATTCATACACATAATATTTGTAACATCCTTGTTAAATTGTTAGCCAACATCTCAGTTAAAAGCTTAAGTTGTTAGGGAGAGGAACAACAATATTATTTGTATACTCTCAAAATAGCCCCTTACATGTGGCCAAGCTAAATTTTTGGACAAGGCCAAACACGTGCAACAATTGACTATCGGGTGTCAGTGAGATTTAAACCCAAGATTTTTGCCTACTATAATACCATGTTAAATTGTTAGCTACCATTTCATTTAAAATCTTAAACTGCTAGGGAGTAAAACAACTATATTGTTTTTTACACTCTCAACAATCCTCATTCCAAAGAAATTCAAATTGTGCAGCCAAATGAAAATATTCGTCAACAAAGCAAGTTTCCTTGCCTTAGTTGTGCAAATTACAAATAAAAAACTTTTGCTTGTAGTTGATAAAAACAAAATACTGCATCCTCGTTGAGGCATCTTTTTCGAATTTTTTTTTCATTTCACAACAACCCTTAAAAACATTCACTAACCCCTTTGACCCACCATAAGCACACAGATTCTTTTTTTTTTTTAGTCTAGTTTCAGCACAATAGCCTTTGGAATTGAATAAATATTTAAAAACATACTACAATTCTAGCATTACAGAACTAATACTCCACAATTTTAAAAAAAAATTAAAAGAATTGACTCTTTGACCATTAAGATTCACCTAGACCAAATAAACCCTTTGTACAAAAACTAACATAACTTCAGCGTAAGTCATCCAATGGATGATTCCCACACCCATGCTAATCGTATCCCTACCTCATACTGCCTTTTAAAATATTAGTAAAATGTTATAGCAACATGTACAAATAGTGTCAAAATGAAATATAACCCAACTAATAGTGCATAACATTCCCTTCAACTAAAAAGTTTTCCGGATTGGTGAAGCTCACAAAACAATTTTAGGCCTCTAAAGTAAATGCCTTAGTCTTACTTAACCAAGCAATTGTTGCAGCATCAAGTTCCATTTATCACCATTCCATATGCTAGTAGTTCAACCATTAAAATTGAATTCTACTATTTCAAATGGTCAGATCAGAGGGAGTAACTCTTGTAGCTTTGTAGGCAATACACATTCCAATTCTTTGTGCCTCAAGCAAATAGGTTAAGAAGGAACAGAAAGAACATTTCATGAAATTGTCCATTTCTCACTGCTATTTTCCCCAATCAAAGAGAAAAGGCAGAGAAGATATTTAAATGATAACAATAACACTCCTTTTTGACCACTAAGCACATTAGTTAAGTAATTCAGCAATGCACAATAAGATACTTATACGTGATATAAGTTAAACTGCATCCTGGCTCAGGCTACTCCAAATCTCCTCGTGGTTTTAAGAGACATTAAGATGTAATCTACAAATATCCATGCTTATTATACCTTTCTCCTTCAATATCTATATTCAAAATTTAAAGGAAAAACAATAAGCTTGGACAATCATTCATTCAATTTGCTGTTTCATACCCAAAGTATTTTGAATAGCAAGCAAGGACATAGAGATAAGCAGTCAATGATTATAACCATGTTTGATAAACCAGATGCTGTTGATCAACAATATTCTATGCTAAAGTACCAAAATGGACAAAAGCACAACTACAAACTTATTTATTGACCAAGACTTCGAAATTAATCATTGGCAACCATATAATCGATAACAAACTCTGATGATAAAAGCATTGCCAATCTCAATCCAAAAGTGAAGATCGCATAATCCAATCATGGTTTAAACAAAAAATGGCATTGATATGACAAAACTCACCAATGGGTCTAAGTTGAGATTCGCAGAGAAGGACTGTCGCGGTATTCTCCGAAAACGATTCCCACTGGATGACAAATTTTCCATGGCCTGAAATTACGCTTCAGGAGAGAAACCCTAGACATCAACAAAACAGGAACGGACCAGATAAGCATACTCATTTAACCATAAATTATATGTGGGTGGATATACACATTTTTATGTTCATGGGTTCTTGAGCAATATTTATGACATGTGCAAGGCAAGCAAGTCGCATCAGGATTGGGATTTTACGGAAATTGTTAAGAAACAAGAACTACCAAATGTCCAGGAAGTTAGAAGACTAAGGAAAGATCCTGTTAAGCTCAATAGAGCCAGATCACTTGCAGTGTTGGAATAATTTCATTTCTTTTTAAGGACAAATACTGGTTCCTATGAAAACAAATTCAATATTTGCCTCTCAAAAACAAAGGCAGCAGTCAGCAGAACTACCAAAACAAGCATCACGATGTTCCAAACACCCCCCTCCAAAAAAATAATAATAAAATAAATCCACAACCTAAAACTCTGAAAAAAAAAAAAAACCTATATCAAAAACAATGTAAAATGCGGCCTTAGCTAGTCCACTACGAGTTCCTAAAGCATGAGATCTGCAAAACCTAGCTCTGTTTTTAGTTCCAGATCTTCCACCGAAAAGTGAAATGACCCAATGGAGCACTATACATGTGTTTCTGCAGAAAGAGAGAGAGAGAGAGAGAGAGAGAGAGAAAAGTCTGAAATTAGCGAAACCGAAACGGAGATCGGGGTTGATTGATGGTGTGATGGGTCTCCTACCAACCAAAATTCGAAGAGATGCCTCAGTGCGTGTGCCTCCAAATCCAGTGAAGACGGGAGAATCTTGACTGACTTGTACAGATGTATATACAATGCATATATATACATGACATACATATGATAATATATATATGATACATGAATGTAGAGTGAGTGGAGTACAGAAAAATAGCCAAGCATCGGATTAGAAAAAGAAAAAGACAAAAGAAGAAAAAAGAGTAACGGAACCCTACTTCTAAGTAAAGAAAGCTAAATATTACCGGAAGAAGTGGGAGCGGCCAGAGCTAATGGAGTTAAGGGTGGTACTACCTCTTCCTCTGGCTCTCGTTGTTGTGGTAAAATTTGGAGGCAATGTATGGAATATTTGTGGAAATTTTGTTGACCCTTTTCTTCAGCTTCGGATTTGGGTTGTTTGTCTGTGCGCTGGTTTGGTTTGGTTTGGTTTTGTGAGGCTATCCTGGCACAGTGCACAAGTTTTAGGGGTGAAGCGAAATTAGCTAGTGTTCCAAGTGCTATGACTCATTTGACCCCCCAAAGCTGCGTCTGTGAGAGCTCAGATTACAGCTCGCATTTTATATGGTAAACTTCTACGTAAACAAGAATTTAAAATAGACTTTTTGCCAAAAATATATAATGCGTCACAGCTTTTTGACTGTTTTTAAAATATAAATTCTTAAAAAAGGAGTCTTAAATGAAGTCTCTAGTCGTTAAAAAATAAAAAAGTAAAAAAAATTAAAATAATTAATTACTTTTTTTATTTTTTCAACTTAATTTTTACTTTTAAAATTCTTCATTATTAATTAATGTATTTTATTAATTGAATAAATTAAACTAAATTTTTTATCTTTAAAATAATATATAATTAATAATAATGTGAATCTTAAGTAATTTCATTGATACTGAAAATTATAAAAATTAAATAATGAGTAAGAAAGAAGAGAAAGTAAAGAGTTTGTAAATTGAGAAAATGTGGTATTTGACTCTTTAAATTAAAGAATATGTCAAAAGATAGTTAATACTCTTAGTCTATGTTAAAAGATAGTGAATACTCTTAGTCCTGAGAGTATTTGAGGTTGAGGGGAATACATTTTTCCTTCGTTTCGTAGAAAATTAAGAAAATATATATAGCTTTTTTTTTTGTTGGTAAGTGAAAATATATATAGCTATTGATACTCAAGCTCCGTTTCATCATCTAATTCTTTTGTTTTTGTAATTTTTTAACTAAAAATATTTATTTTTTATTTTTTAAGCATATTATTTTTTTTTGGTAAATAAGTATTTTCATTTGAATTAATGGAGAAAAATGTACATAGTCTTAAGGGCATACCCTCGTAATTACAAAAGAATACTATACAAAAAGGGGGTCCCCAAGTTTTTACATATGAGGGAGTTTACATTAGTAAGCCTGAGCTTAAGAACTTGGAAGACTTTGGTGCATACTTCATGTTTAATCTTTCCTAGCACTCCTTTTGATGAAGTTGACATTCCCTTAAATACTCTTACATTTTTTTCCATCCAAAGATTGTAGACCATAGAGGACCAAGCTATTTTGGTGATGGCACTCGTGAAACATTTGCAGTTGCATTTCCCCACAACCCAGTCAATTTCATGTCTCTAGCTTCGCTTGGGTCTTGAAACCAAGCATAATCTATTCACTTCAAGCCACACTTCTTGAGAATATGGACAATCAAAGAAGAGGTGGTTGATAGTTTCATCATCTTGCTTTCAGAGTTCACAACTTGCATCATCAATTAGGCCCCATCGAGATAATTCATCCTTAGTATTGACCTTCTCCTTTATGGCCATCCAAAGGATAGAACTATGCCTCGGGATACACTGTGGGAACCATATGAGCTTGTGCTATATTACCTTGGGGTGCTCGGCTCTAATTACATTCCAAGTGGAGGCTGAAGAGTAGACTTTAGTTTTGGAAGCCAACCATACAAAGGTATCTGAATCAGTATTTGCTGGAGGTGAATCCATTGATTGGGTGATTTCTTGTAATTCCCAAGTTGTTGGAAGAGGCCATGCCCAATTGCCATTACTTAGAATAGATGAGAATTTTGAATTAGCCAGGAGCCCTGCAACATATGCTATTCTTGTTCCATACCAAGGAATGAGAGGTCCAAGTGGATGCCAATTATCATATCATAGTGAAATTTTTTCCCCATTGCCAACCATGTATTTGGAAATCTTGGTAGCAATCTCCCTTAACTTGAGAATCTTCCGCCATGTCCATGAACAACCACTAGGCACTTTGACTTGCCATAAGCTATTTCCTTTAAGGAGGTATTTGCTACACCATGAAGCCCAGAGGGAGTTTTTGTTGGAGCAAAGTGTCCATAAATGCTTGAACATTATTGCCTTATTCCACTCCACTAATTTACGAATGCCTAGTCCACTTCCTTTTAATGGTCAACAAACATCATCCTATCAACCTTACTTCCATGTTTTTTAAGTTCAGCACCTGTTCATAAAAAGCTTCTTAGTAGCTGCTCTATGGTATCGCATACCTTCTTTGGGAATATAAAGTGGGAGCTCCAATAAACCTGAATTCCAAACAACACTAATTTGATTAACACTACCCTCCTTGAATATGATAATGCCCGGTTAGCCCAGCTCTTCACTTTCATCAGCATCGTGTCAATCAATGGCAGGCAATCTCAGTATTTAAGCTTGGTGGGAATTAGAGGGACACCAAGGTATTTGACAGGAAAGGATCCTAGCCAAAACTTGAGGATGGAACACAAGTGTAGCTTCATGTGTACTTGTAGCCCAGCTATGTACACTTTACTCTTTGAGTTGTTAGGGAGAAGGCCAGAGAATTTATAGAATTCCATGAGTGGGTTTTTTATGATAAGAAAGGAACTCTCATCTGGCTTACAAGTATGAAAAGGTCATCAATAAAGGATAAATGAGTGATACCCAACTTTTTGCATCTTAGGTGATATAAAAAGCTGCCATCTTTAGTGTGTTGATTTAATAAACGAGAGAATAATTCCATTACTAGAATGAAGAAGTAAGGAGATATATGATCACATTGTCTTAATCCTCTTGCACCTAGGAAGTAGCCAACTAGAGAACCATTCAGTGAAATTGAGAATTGAGGAGTGGTGATGCACGATTTAATCCAATTGCATAACTTGGTAGGCATATTAAGAGCATCCATAATTTTTAGCACCAAACTCCATGAGACCGAGTCAAATGCCTTCATTAAATCTGTCTTAAGAGCACATCTAGGTGTAGTACTGGCTTGGTAGTAGTTCCTCACTAGCTCTTGCATGAGTAAAATTTGATCCAATATTGTTCTACTTGCCATGAAAGCTGCCTGTGAAGGATCAATGATGTGGTGGAGAACTTTTTTAAGTGTATTAGCAACGATATTTGAAATACATTTGTTTATTGTAGTGCAACATGAGATGGGCCTGAATTCATTCATGGTGCTTGGATTAGGGACTTTGGGTATAAGGGCAATGGCCATTGCATTAACTTCCTTTAACATGCAGGCTGAGTGAAAGAAATCTTTGAGTGTTGCTATAAAATCAGCTCCCACTATGCTCCAAGTTTGCTTGAAAAACTAAGGGGCATAACCATCACGTCCTGGTGCTTTGTTGCTTGGAAGAGAGAATAAAGTTTCCTTGATTTCTTCTTCTGATACCGGGGCAGCTAGCATATCTAATTCAGCTTGAGGAATAGATACATTCATTATTTCTGCCACTCGATCCATGTTTACTGTATTGGCTATGGGAGTACCAAGCATTGCTTTATAGTGCTCTATAATAACATTCTTAACCTCTTCATAATCCTCAAATCTTCTTCCAGTTTGATCGATGATGGAGATGATCTTATTACGTGAGCAATGGGCTTTGACTTTCTTGTGAAAGTAGGAGGTCTAGTCTCCTAATTTTATTAAATTGTCCCTTGCCTTTTGCTTGTAGAAAGATTCTTCCGCTAAAGCCAGATGAGAGTGTTCTGCCAACACCTTCCTTTCTTCGTTAAGTAAGTGGTTATCATCCGGAGTATGCTGTAATTTGGCTTGGATTAACAAAAATTGCTCTTTAGCTTGAATAACCTTCTCTGGTAGTTCACCATATTTGTCCTTGTTGAGGATCTCAAATCAATTTTCAAAGCCGTTAGCTTTGCACAAAGTCTAAACATAGGGGAGCCTTTGAACTGCCTGGACCATCCTTTTTCAACCATTGCCTTAAATTCTTTATCTTTCACCCACAAATTGAAGAACTTGAATGGCTTCCTCCCTTGATTGATGTGCTATTTAATGTTCACTAGAGCTGGATTGTGATCAGAAATCCCTAGAGGTAAGAAAGCTGCTTCTGATTCAGAATGTCTTTCCAGCCATACTTCATTGACTAGCACCCTATCTAGCTTGCTAGCTATGGCGTGACTTATTTTTTGCTTATTACACCAGGTATAGAAACACCTCAAGCATCTTAACTCAAATGCAGCTGCATCCTTAAGGCAATTCCTCAGGTCTTCAGTGGCTTAAGCATCAACAAGGAGAATTGTTGCTTAGCATATGGCATTTTTCAATAAGTAGCTTCCATAAATCTTTCCTTGTTAAGCTTGAATTATCGGCATGGATAAAGAAGGCATGAAATTTGATAGAGCAGCCTTTATGTTTCACTTCAAAAAATACTAGTTGAGAAGAGTAGTGCAAAATATCAACTTCAATTGTTGAAGGATCCCACAGTAGTATAATTCTAGCAGCATTAGCACTGTCACAATTGCCAAAAAGGTCAAAATTATGATTTATAGATTTATATACCTTGCTAAGGTTGAAGTGTCTAACTTTGGCTTCTATTATGCACAAAAGACTTAGGGAATTATCATTTATGAACTTCCTAGCTTCCAACTGTTTTAAGGTGCTGTTGGCACCTCTAATATTCCATGCAGCAAATTTCATCTGAAAAAGATAGAAGGGCTAGCCTTAGCCTTCTGATTGCTTTGCTGGGGGGGTTCTTGTTTCTTACTTTCTTCTTTCTTCCTAAGCGGTCCACTGAGTGGTCATTGCTGCATTTTTCTTTGTTAATTTCTTACAACTTAATGCTTAGAGGAGGTTCTGACTTCAGGTCCAAAGCATTAGGCGCCGGGCTACTGCTACTATTACATTCCTTTTGATTTGTGATAGTGTTATTTGCAAAGGTATGCTGCAAGTTTGATGCAATTTCACCAGAATAACAGGAAGATGCAGATTGAGTGTCTTCACTGGTAATTTTGCTAGCCTCCTTCTTGGTGGGACCAATAGTAATGTCATTTCCACAATTTGATGCTTTAGTGGGAGTTTGCTCAAGCTCTTCACAAAGGACTTCAAATTTGTTTGATGGCGTATGGGTTTAGATGGGCTATTAACATTATTGTTGCTTATTTTAGTTTCTATGGTGGCAATAATGTTGTTTTTATCCTCCAAGGCTTGAAATGGCTGCTTCAATCTTCAGTCTTGCCTAACATTCCTTATACATGATGCAATTTTGTGGCTAAAGGCTTTATAGAACTCACAGCTAGCAAGCATCCACTCATACTCAATCTTCTACAAATACTCGCTACCATTCTCCAATTTAATTTCTATTTATTTTAGAGGGGTGAAACTAGCTTCAACTTCTACACATACTCGAGCATAAGCCAACTTTTCTTTAGTAGTTGTCATCTTATCTGTGAATAAAGGAGAACCAAGTGCACTGACAATTTTACTGAGAGCTTTAGCAGACCAAGGGCGTAACTTTAGATGAAGGAGCCTTTTCCAGATGGGAACTAAAGTGATAGCTTCTCCCTCATATGAACAGCTTGGTGACCAAGGTCTTAGTAAGAGTAGTTTGTCATAGTAAGACCATGGTCCTATTTCCAACACTGCTTGCTTCATTTCACAGTCTTGAAATTTGAAGATAAATACTCCAGCTTTGAGGATATAGAGCTCCACATTTCCAAGAGATTTCCATCTCTTCTCAATGAATTGTTTCAAGTGCTTGTAGGTTGGCTTTAGTCCTAGGACATAGCCACTTAGTGAATTGTCCCAGTGAGAGAGTTCCTTAGCTAATTCCTCGTCTGAGAATGAGACAGAGGTCACATTATTTTGTTGATTGGGCTGAATGTATTCTAGAGTCATGCCATTTTCTTTTAGTCTGTTAGAAGTAAATAGTTGAGCCCATTTGAGGTTGGGCTGGGCTTTGGTGATCCAGTGAGTATGATCCAGTTGAGTGGGCAAGGAAGGAAATTCCTCATCATTTCTTAGTTTTAAATTGTGGTTACTTGGACTGCCAGGTAAAAAGGGCCCACCACTATCAGGGTAAACCAAATGTCCAACGGTAGAAAGGTCATTACTCATTGATGTAGCGAACTAGCCTGGCCTTGAGCCATGTGTTTCCTACTATTGGTGCTTGAGTGTCCGATTACAATGATATTTGTCTTTATTTTTTATATTTTTGTGTGATCTACGAATCTAAATTAAAAACGGCTATAACTTGGCGCTCGGGTGTCTGATTAGAGTAATAATTTTGTTCATTTTTTGTATTTCTACATGATTTGCGCATTTAAATTTAAAACGGCCAAAACGTGGCGCTCAGGTGTCCGATTACAATGATATTTGTCTGTATTTTTTGTATTTACGAATCAAAATTAAAAACGACTATAACTTGGAGCTCGGGTATCTGGTTAGAGTAATATTTTTGTTCATTTTTTGTATTTTTACGTGATCTGTGCATTTAAATTTAAAACAGTCAAAACTTGGTACTCGGGGGTCTGATTGCAAAGATATTTGTCTTCATTTTTTGTATTTTTACGCGATCTATAAATCCAAATAAAAAATGGTTATAACTTCGCGCTCGGGTGTCTAGTTAGAGCAATATTTTTTTTTTCATTTTTTGTATTTTTCTGTGATCTGCACATTTAAATTAAAAACGACCAAAATTTGACGCTCGGGTGTCCGATTACAATGTTATTTGTCTCCATTTTTTGTATTTTTATGCGACCTACGAATCCAAATTAAAAACGGCTATAACTTGGCGCTTGGGTGTCTGGTTAGAGTAATATTTTTGTTCATTTTTTGTATTTTTACGTGATCTGCACATTTAAATTAAAAACGAACCAAACTTGGCGCTCGGGTGTCTGGTTAAAGTAATATTTTTGTTCATTTTTTGTATTTTTACGTGATCTGCGCATTTAAATTTAAAACGGCAAAAACTTGGCGCTCGGGTGTTCGATTACAATGATATTTGTCTGTATTTTTTGTATTTTTACTCGATCTACGAATCGAAATTAAGAACGGCTATAACTTGGAGCTCGGGTGTCTGGTTAGAGTAATATTTTTGTTCATTTTTTGTTTTTTTACGTGATCTGCGCATTTAAATTTAAAACAGCCAAAACTTGGTACTCGGGGGTCTGATTACAAAGATATTTGTCTTAATTTTTTTGTATTTTTACACGATCTACGAATCCAAATAAAAAATAGCTATAACTTGGTGCTCGGGTGTCTGGTTAGAGTAATATTTTTTTTCTTTTTTTGTATTTTTCCGTGATCTGCACATTTAAATTAAAAATGACCCAAACTTGGCGCTCGGGTGTCTGATTACAATGTTATTTGTCTCCATTTTTTGTATTTTTACGCGATCTACGAATCTAAATTAAAAACAACTATAACTTGGCGCTCGGGCATCTGATTAGAGTAATATTTTTATTTCATTTTTTGTGTTTTAACGTGATTTGCGCATTTAAATTAAAACCGGTAAGAACTTGGTGTTGGGGCATCTGGTTAGAGTAATATTTTTGTTCATTTTTTGTATTTTTACGTGATCCACGCATTTAAATTAAAAACGGCCAAAACTTGGCGCTCGTGTGTTCGATTACA
The DNA here is from genome assembly GCA_019916065.1 of Vitellaria paradoxa. Classification (NCBI taxonomy): domain Eukaryota; kingdom Viridiplantae; phylum Streptophyta; class Magnoliopsida; order Ericales; family Sapotaceae; genus Vitellaria; species Vitellaria paradoxa. The sequence goes on along the minus strand of CM034233.1, from coordinate 41,588,079 downwards.
ATGATATTTGTCTCCATTTTTTGTATTTCTATGCGATCTACGAATCCAAATTAAAAACGGCTATAACTTGCCGCTCGGGTGTTTAGTTAGAGTAATATTTATGTTCATTTTTTGTGTTTTAACGTGATCTGCATATTTAAATTAAAATCGACCAGAACTTGGTGCTCGGGTGTCTGATTACAACGATATTTGTCTTCCTTTTTTGTATTTTTACGCGATCTACGAATTCAAATTAACAACGGCTATAACTTGGCGCTCTGGCATCTCGTTAGAGTAATATTTTTGTTCTTTTTTTGTATTTTTACGTGATCCGTGCATTTAAATTTAAAACGACAAAAACATTGTGCTTGGGTGTCCGATTACAATGATATTTGTCTTCATTTTTTGTATTTTTACACGATTTACGAATCTAAATTAAAAACAGTTATAACTTGGCGCTCGAGGTCCGGTTAGAATAACATTTTTGTTCATTTTTTGTATTTTTACATGATCTTCGTATTTAAATTGAAAACGGCAAAAACTTAGTGCTCGGGTGTTCGATTACAATGATATTTGTCTTCAATTTTTGTAATTCTACGCGATCTACGAATCAAAATTAAAAATGGCTATAACTTGGCACTTGGGCATCTGGTTAGAGTAATATTTGTGTTTATTTTTTGCATTTTCACGTGATCTGTGTTTTGAAATTAAAAATGGTGAAAACTTGGCGCTCAGGTGTCCGATTACAATGATATTTGTCTTCATTTTTTGTATTTCTACGCGATCTACGAATCCAAATTAAAAACGACTATAACTTGCCGCACGGGTGTCTAGTTAGAGTAATATTTGTGTTCATTTTTTGTGTTTTAACGTGATTTGCACATTTAAATTAAAATCGGCCAGAACTTGGTGCTCGGGTGTCCGATTACAACAATATTTGTCTTCTTTTTTTGTATTTTTATGCGATCTACGAATTCAAATTAACAACGGCTATAACTTGGTGCTCGGGCGTCTGGTTAGAGTAATATTTTTGTTCATTTTTTGTATTTTTACGTGATCCGCGCATTTAAATTAAAAACGGCCAAAACTTGGCGCTCGTGTGTTCGATTACAATGATATTTGTCTCCATTTTTTGTATTTTTACGCGATCTACGAATCCAAATTAAAAACGACTATAACTTGCTACTCAGGTGTTTAGTTAGAGTAATATTTGTGTTCATTTTTTGTGTTTTAATGTTATCGGCACATTTAATTAAAATCGGCTAGAACTTGATGCTCGGGTGTCTGATTACAACGATATTTGTCTTCTTTTTTTGTATTTTTACGCGATCTACGAATTCAAATTAACAACAGCTATAACTTGGCACTTTGGCATCTCGTTAGAGTAATATTTTTGTTCTTTTTTTATATTTTTACGTGATCCGTGCATTTAAATTTAAAACGGCCAAAACATTGTGCTTGGGTGTCCGATTACATGATATTTGTCTTCATTTTTTGTATTTTTACGCGATCTACGAATTCAAATTAAAAATGATTATAACTTGGCGCTCGGGGTTTGGTTAGAATAATATTTTTGTTCATTTTTTGTATTTTTACATGATCTTCGTATTTAAATTGAAAACGGCAAAAACTTGGTGCTCGGGTGTTCGATTACAATGATATTTGTCTTCAATTTTTGTAATTCTACGCGATCTACGAATCAAAATTAAAAACGGCTATAACTTGGCGCTTGGGCGTCTGGTTAGAGTAATATTTGTGTTTATTTTTTGCATTTTCACGTGATCTGTGTTTTGAAATTAAAAATGGTGAAACTTGGCGCTCAGATGTCCGATTACAATGATATTTGTCTTCATTTTTTGTATTTCTACGCGATCTACAAATCCAAATTAAAAATGGCTATAACTTGCCGCTTGGGTGTCTAGTTAGAGTAATATTTGTGTTCATTTTTTGTGTTTTAAGGTGATCTGCACATTTAAATTAAAATTGGCTAGAACTTGGTGCTCGGGTGTTTGATTACAACGATATTTATCTTCTTTTTTTGTATTTTTACGCGATCTACGAATTCAAATTAACAACGGCTATAACTTGGCACTCTGGCGTCTAGTTAGAGTAATATTTTTGTTCATTTTTTGTATTTCTACGTGATCCGCACATTTAAATTAAAAACGGCCAAAACTTGGCGCTCGTGTGTCCGATTACAATGATATTTGTCTCCATTTTTTGTATTTTTACGCGATCTACGAATCCAAATTAAAAACGGCTACAACTTCGCGCTCGGGTGTCTAGTTAGAGTAATATTTTTCTTCATTTTTTTTGTATTTTTGCATGATCTTCGTATTTAAATTGAAAAAGGCAAAAACTTGGTGCTCGGGCATCCGATTACAATGATATTTATCTTTATTTTTTTAATTTTTATGCTATCTACAAATCCATATTAAAAACAGCTATAACTTGGCGCTCTAGTGCATGGCTAGAGTAATATTTTTGTTCACTTTTTGTATTTTTTCGTAATCTGCACATTTAAATTAAAAACGGCCAAAATTTGGTGCTCGGGTGTCCAATTTCAGTGACATTTGTCTTCATTTTTGTATTTTTACGCGATCTACGATACAAAATTAAAAACGGCTAGAACTTGGCGCTTAGGTGTCTGGTTAGAGTAATATTTGTTTTTATTTTTTGTATTTTTACGTGATCTGCACATTTAAATTAAAAACGACCAAAACTTGGCGCTCCAGTGTCCGATTACAATGATATTTGTCTTTCTTTTTTATATTTTTACGCGATCTACGAATCGAAATTAAAAAAGGGCTATAACTTGGTGCTCGGGTGTTTGGTTTGAGTAATATTTTTGTTTATTTTTTGTATTTTTACGTGATCCGCGCATGTACAAAACCTTGCACTCAGATGTCCGATTACAATGATATTTGTCTTTATTTTACGTATTTTTATGCAATCTATGAATCTAAATTACAAATAGCTGTACTTGGCGCTCAGGTATCTGGTTAGAATAATATTTTTGTTCATTTTTTATATTTTTACGTGATCTGCGCATCTAAATTAAAAATGGCCAAAACATGGTGGTCGGGTGTTCGATTACAATGATATTTGTCGTCATTTATTGTATTTTTACGCGATCTATGAATCCAAATTAAAAACAGCTATAAGTTGGTGCTCGGGTGTCTAGTTAAATCAATAATTTTGTTCATTTTTAACCTTTAACGTGATCTGCGTATTTAAATTAAAAATGGCCAAAACTTGGCGCTCGGGTGTCTGAATACAATGATATTTGTCTTCATTTTTTGTATTTCTATGCGATCTACGAATCCAAATTAAAAACGGCTATAACTTGGTGCTCGGGTGTCTGGTTAGAGTAATATTTTTATTCATTTTTTGTATTTTTACATGATCTGTGCATTTAGATTAAAAATGGCCAAATCTTGTGCTCGGGTGTCCGATTGCAATGATATTTGTCTTCCTTTTTTGTATTTTTATGCGATCTACGAATCCAAATTAAAAACGGCTATAACTTGCCGCTCGGGTGTCTAGTTAGAGTAATATTTGTGTTCATTTTTTATATTTTTACGTATTCTGCGCATTTAAATTTAAAATGGCCAAAACTTGGTGCTCGAGTGTCCGATTACATTGATATTTGCATTTATTTTTTGAATTTTTGCGTGATCTACGAATCTAAATTAAAAACGGCTATAACTTGGCGCTCGGGTGTCTGGTTAGAGCAATATTTTTGTTCATTTTTTGTATTTTTACATAATCTGCGCATTTAAATTTAAAACGGCCAAAACTTGGTGCTCGGGTGTCCGATTACAATGATATTTATCTTTATTTTTTGTATTTTTACGCGATCTACGAATCGAAATTAAAAACGGCTCTAACTTGGCACTTGGGTGTCTAGTCATAGTAAGTTTTTTTGTTCATTTTTTGTATTTTTACGTGATCTGCGCTTTTAAATTTAAAATAGCCAAAACTTGGCACTCGGGAGTCTGATTATAAAGATATTAGTCTTCATTTTTTGTATCTTTACGCGATCTACGAATCCAAATAAAGAATGGCTATATCTTGGCGCTCGGGTGCCTAGTTAGAGTAATATTTTTGTTCATTTATTGTATTTTTATGTGATCTGCGCATTTAAATTTGAAACGGCCAAAACTTGGCGCTCGGGTGTCCGATTACAATGATATTTATCTTTATTTTTTGTATTTTTACGCGATCTACGAATCGAAATTAAAAACGGCTCTAACTTGGCACTTGGGTGTCTAGTCATGGTAAGTTTTTTTGTTCATTTTTTGTATTTTTACGTGATCTGCGCATTTAAATTTAAAATAGCCAAAACTTGGCACTCGGGGGTCTGATTATAAAGATATTAGTCTTCATTTTTTGTATCTTTACGCAATCTATGAATCCAAATAAAGAATGACTATATCTTGGCGCTCGGGTGCCTAGTTAGAGTAATATTTTTGTTCATTTATTGTATTTTTACGTGATCTGCGCATTTAAATTTGAAACGGCCAAAACTTGGTCGTTGGATGTCCGATTACAATGATTTTTGTCTTCATTTTTTATATTTTTACGCGATCTACGAATCCAAATTAAAAATGGCATTAACTTGGCGCTGGGGCGTCTGGTTAGAGTAATAGTTTTGTTTCATTTTCTGTATTTTTTCGTGATTTGCACATTTAAATTGAAAATGACCAAAACTTGGTGCTCAAGTGTCCGATTACCATGATATTTGTCTCTGTTTTTTGTATTTTTACACGATCTACGAATCCAAATTAAAAACGGCTATAACTTGGTGCTCAGGCGTTTGGGTAGAATAATATTTTTGTTCATTTTTTTTTATTTTTACGTGATTTGTACATTTAAATTTAAAACAGCCAAAACTTGGTACTCAGGGGTCTAATTACAATGATATTTGTCTTCATTTTTTGTATTTTCTGTGATCTACGAATTCAAATAAAAAATGGTTATAACTTTACGCTTGGGAGTCTGGTTAGAATAATATTTTTATTCATTTTTTGTATTTTTATATGATCTTCGTATTTAAATATAAAACAGCCAAAACTTGGTGCTTGGGCATTCGATTACAATGATATTTGTTTTCAATTTTTGTAATTCTACGCGATCTACGAATCAAAATTAAAAACGTCTGTAACTTGGCGCTCGGGCGTCTAGTTAGAGTAATATTTGTGTTTATTTTTTGGCGCTCAGGTGTCTGATTACAATGATATTTGTCTTCATTTTTTGTATTTTTTCGCGATCTACGAATCCAAATTAAAAACGACTATAACTTGCTGCTTGGGTGTCTAGTTAGAGTAATATTTGTGTTCATTTTTTGTGTTTTAACGTGATCTGCGCATTTAAATTAAAACTGGCCAAAACTTGGCGCGCGTGTTTGTGTGTGTTTGTGAGAGCGTGCGCGCGCGCACGTGTTTGCACGTCTGGGCATGTGCGAATATTTGCGCATGTTTGTGCATACTTGCACATGTTTGTGCGTGTGTGCGGGAGCGCACCTGTTTATGTCTGTTTGTGCGTGTTTATGCGTGTGCGCGCGCGAGCGTGTGCTTGCGCGTGTTTGTGCGTCTGGGTGCGCGGGCGCGTTTTGGCACGTGTTTGGGCGTGTTTGTGAGTGTGTGCGCGCGCGCACGTGTTTGTGCGTGTTTGTTCGTGTTTGCATGTGTTTGCGCGTGGTTGTGAGTGTGCGCACACGCACGCGTGTTTGTGCGTCTAGGCGCGCGCTCGTTTTTGGGCGTGCTTATGCGTGTTTGTCAGTGTGTGTGCGCGCGCGCACGTTTGTGCGTCTGGGTGCGAGCGCACTTTTTTGCACGTGTTTGTGCGCGTTTGTGAGTATGCGCGCGCATGCGTTTTTGCACGTGTTTGTGCTTCTGTGCGTGCACGCACGTTTTTGTGCGTGTTTGCGTGTGTTTGTACGTCTGTGCGCACGTGCGCGTGCGTGTTTGCGCGTGTTTGTGCGTCTGTGCACCCGCGCGTGTTTGTGAGATTGCGCGCGCACGTCCGTGTTTGCGCGAGTTTGTGCGTCGGGGCGCGCACGCATTTGTTTGCACGTGTTTGTGCGTCTGGGCGAGCGCGCGCGTGTTTGTGCATGTTTGCTCGTGTGCACACGTGCACACGTGTTTACGCTTGTTTTGTGCGTCTAGGCGCACACGCGCGTGTGTTTGCACGTGGTTGTGTGTGTGCGTGTTTGTGCATGTTTGCACGTGTGCGTGTGCGCGCACGTGTTTGTGCTTGTTTATGCGTCAGGGCACGCGCACGTATGTTCGTGCGCCTGGACTCGCGCGCATTTTTTGCTCGTGTTTGTGCGTGCTTGTGCGTGTTTGTAAGAGTGCTCGCGCGTGCACGTGTTTGCCTGTCTGGGCATGCGCTTGCGTATTTGTGCGTGTGCACGTGCACGCGAATGTTTGTGTTTGTTAGTGCATCTGGGCACGCGCGCATGTGTGCTTGTGCGTGTTTGTGCGTGTTCGCGCATGTTTGTGAGGGTGCGCGCGCGCTTGTTTGCGCGTGTTTGTGCATCTGGGCAACACCCGCATGTTTTTGCGTGTTTGTGCGTCTGGGCACACGCGCTCGTTTTTGCGCGTGTTTGTGAGTGTGCGCGTGTGTTTAAGCGTGTTTGTGCGTCTGTGCGCGTGCGTGCATTTTTGCGCGTGTTTATGCGTGTTTGCTCGTGTTTGGGGATGTTTGCGCGTATTTGTGCGTTTGGATGCACGCGCGCGTTTTTGTGCGTGTTTGTGCGTCTGGGCGCACGCGCGCGTGTTTGTGCGTGTTTGGGCGTGTTTGTGCGTGTTCAGTGTGTTAATGCTGTGCGTGCGCGCTCGCGTGTTTGTGCCTCCGTGCACACGAGCACTCGTGGTTTTGCTTGTATATGCGTGTGCGCACGCGCGCGCGTGTTTGTGCGTACGCGTGCGCGCGCGTGTTTACGCTTGTTTGTGCGTCTGGGCGTGCGTGTTTGTGCGTGTTTTTTCTTATGCGCGTGCTCGCGTTTTTGCACATTTTTGTGCGTCAGGGCGCGCGTGCGCGTGTTTGTGCATCTGGGTGCATGCTTTTTTGCGCGTGTTTGTGCGTCTAGGCGCGCTCGCGTGTGTTTGCGCGTGTTTGTGCATCTTGGCACGCGCTCGCATTTTTGCGCGTGTTTGTGCGTGTCTGTGCGTGTTTGTGCGTGTTTGCGTGTGTTTATGTGTGTGCGCGCGCGTGCATGTTTGCCCGTCTGGGCGCGCGTGCGCGTGTGTTTGTGCGTGTGCACGTGTTTGTGCGCGTTTGCGCTTCTGGGCGTGAGCGCACGTATTTGCACATGTTTGTGCATGTTTGCGCGTGTTTGTGCGTCTGGACGCACGTGCGTGTTTGCGCGAGTTTGCGCGTGTTTGCGCGTGTTTGCGCGTGTTTGTGCGTCTAGGCGCGCGCGCTCGTATTTGCGCGTGTTTTTGCGTGTATGCTCGTGTTTGTACGCGTTTGAGCGTGTTTATCATGAGCGTGCGCGCGCGCGTGTTTGGGCGTGTTTGTGCGTGTTTTGGAGGGTGTGCGCGTGCGCTCGTATTTGCGCGTGTTTTTGCGTGTTTGGCATCTTTGTGCATGTGCGCGCGTGTTTGTGCGTCTGGGGGCGCGCGTGCATTTTTGCGCGTGTTTGTGCGTTTTTGCCTGTGTTTGTGCGTGTTTGCGCGTGTTTCTGCGTCTGGGAGCGCGCGTGTTTTTGCGCATGTGTATTTGTGCATGTTTTTACGTGTTTGCATCTCAGGGCGTGCGCATTGGCGCATGTTTGTGCGTCTAGGCGGCGCACCCGTATTTTTACGTGTCCGTACGTCAGGGCGAGCTGGCGCGTTTTTGCGCGTGGTTGTGAGTGTGCGCGCGTGTTTGAGCGTGTTTGTGCATTTGGGCGCGTGCGCGCTTTTTTGCGCAAGTTTGTGCGTTTTTGCTCTTGTTTGCGTGTGTGCGCGCATGCGCGCGTTTTGCGTGTGTTTACGCGTGTTTGTGAGTGCGTGCGCATGCACGCGCTTTTATTCGTTTGGGTGCGCGCCCGCGTTTTTGCACGTGTTTATGTGTGTTTGCGCTTATTTGCGCACCTGGGCGCACGCACGTGTTTTCGCGTGTTTATTCGTCTAGGCGCGCGCGCGCGTTTTTGCGTGTGCTTGTGAGTGTTTGTGCGTGTTTGTGAGTGTGGGCGTGCGCGCGGGGGTTTGTGCGTCTGGTACGCACGCATGTTTGTGCGTGTTTACGCGTGTTTGTGAGTGTTTTTTCGTGTTTGCGTGTGTTTGTGCGTTTAGGCGCGCGTTTGTGTGTTTGCGCGTGTTTATGCATCTTGGCACGTGTTTGTCAATGTGCGCGCACGCTCGCGTGTTTGTGCATGTTTGTGCGTTTGGGCGCGCGTGCGTTTTTTAGCATGTTTGCGCGTGTTTGTGCGTGTTTCTGAGTGCGCACGTGCGTGCGCGTTTTTGCATGTGTTTGTGCGTGTTTGCTCGTGTTTATGGGTCTGGGCGCGCGCACACGTTTTTGAGCATGTTTGTGCATTTTTTGCGCGTGTTTGTGCGTGTTTGATCGTGTTTGTGCGTGTTTGCGTGTCTTTATCCGTGTGTGCGTGCGCGCGCGTGTTTGCGTGTGTTTGTGCGTCTGTGCCTCTGTGCGCACGTGTTTGCGTGTCTTTATCCATGTGCGCGCGCGCGCGCGTGTTTGCGTGTGTTTGTGCGTCTGTGCCTCTGTGCGCACGTGTTTGCACGTTTAACGCGCGCGTCCGTATTTAGCGCGTGTTTGTGCGTGTTTGCACATGTTTGTGTCTGTAGGCGTGTTTGCGCGTGTTTGTGCCTGTGCACGCACGCGCGCGTGTTTGCGCTTGTTTGTGCGTCTGTGCACGCCCGCACGCGTGATTTTACGTGGGCGCGCGCGCGTCTGTGTTTTTGCGTGTTTGTGTGCCTGGGCATGCGCGTGCATTTTTTGCACGTGTTTGTGCATGTTTGTGAGTGTGCGCACGGGCGCATGTGTTTACGCGTGTTTGTACGTCTGGACGCGTGCGCACATTTTTGCGCATGTTTGTGAGTGAGCGCGCGCACGTGCATGTTTGTGCGTGTTTACGCATGTTTGAAAGTGTGCGCGCGCGCGCGCGTGTTTACGCGTGTTTGTGTGTGTTTGTGCTTGTTGGTGCATCTTGGCGCGCGCGTGGGCATTTGTACGTGTTTGCACGTGTTTGTGCGTGTATCGGCGTCTGGGCGTGCACGTGCATTTTTGCGCTGTTTGTGCGTTTTTACGCGTGTTTGCATTTATTTGTGCATATGGGGCGCCTTTGTGCTTTTTGGTGCGCGTGCATTTTTGCGCGTGTTTGTGCGCGTTTGTGCGTGTTTGTAAGTGTGCGCGCGCGCGCTTGTTTTTGCGTGTTTCCACATCTAGGTGGGCACGCACATATTTGTGCGTGTTTGTGAGTAAGCGCGCGCGAGCGCGCGTTTGCGCCTGTTTGTGCGTCTGGGCTGTGTGCGCGTGTTTTTGCATGTTTGTGCGTCAGGGTGCGCACACGCAATTTTTGCACGTGTTGGCACGTGTTTGTGAGTGTGCGTGCGTGGTTGAGCATGTTTGTGCATCTGGGTGCGCACGCGCTTTTTTACGCATGTTTGCGCGTGTTTGATCGTGTTTGTGCGTGTGCACGCGCATGCGCGTGTTTGCGCGTGTTTGTGCGTTTGTGCGCGCCCGCGCGTGTGATTTTGCGTGGGCTGAGGTAGTAGAAGAGTAGCCTCCTTAAGCACTATAAGATCATGAGAGTTTACTCCGGCCAGGCCCACCTTCCATTAGCAATAATGTTTGCCACCTTAGCAAATTTAGATAAACCAGAGTAATAGATGACACGGGCAGAAGGAGAAGAACAAATAGCACCATTGGGCATCCAGGGATCAAACCATAAAGACACGGCTCAGCCATCTCTAACCTCATAGGATATATGAGGTTTAATAAGGGGACGAAGCTGAAGAATCTTACGCCATGACCAAGAGCAGTCCCACGGGATTTTGGCAACCCAAATTTGGCTTTTCCCTAGAAGATTAACATGAATCCAAGTTGCCTATAAAGAAGAAGAAGAAGGATCACATAAACGCCAGATATACCTGGAAATAGAAGCCCTGTTCCAATCCTTGATCTTCTTTATACCCAAGCTACCTTCCTTCTTAGGTTGAGTTAGTACATCCCAAGCCACTTCAGCACCGGTAGGAGATAAAGAAGTACCCTTCCAAAGGAATGATCTGAGTTTAGCTTCAATGCTCTTACACACTTTAGCTGGAAGTATAAATTGAAAGCTCCAAAAGGACTGGATACTAAATAACACCGATTGAATGAGTTGGAGCCTCCCCGCAAAAGAAAGAGATTTGTTTTTTTTTTTTTTTGGTAATTAAGAATAATTTGGATTAATTGGAAAATTAGAAGTTTACATCATCTTGGGGGCATGCCCCCATATTACAAGTTCAACCACCAATACAAGGTAGTTCCCTACTATTAGAAAGGTCTATTTCCATAATTGGCACATTACAAATTTGGACAACAATGAAGGAGGGCCCACAAGTGCTCAATTGCTCATTAATTGCTTCCAGAGTGCCTTCCTTTCTCACTTGTTTGAGCTGGAGCATGCTTAAACTTCGATTTTTTCTTCCTTTGATTTTTAGAGATCTTGAGTTCCCAATCCTTAGCAACTTGGCCATTAGGAGAAAAGGGAGCCTCGTCATTATTATTGTTCTCCGGGGCTCCAAGTAAAGAAGGAGTGAAGTCCTCAATCTCTAATTGTGGAGCTTGAATTGCCAGGGGGAGTATAGATATTGAATCCTCTTCTTCTTGCTTGATGAGCAAATGGGGCATATCTCTGATTAGATTTGCACCATCTAACCCAAAGAGAAGGATTGTTGGAACAAAGTAACCATAGATGCTGTAGTAGAGAAGTTTTATTCCACTCATGAATTTTCCTTAAGCTGAGGCCCCCTTCTTTCTTAGGCAAGCATACTTCATTCCAAGCGACCTTGCTACCCCATCTCCTTAATTCAGCCTTAAACCTTTGGTGTATCACATATAGGAAGAGAGAAATAGAAGAATCTTTAAGGGTCAATCATCATCCATGGCTACTATTGTACAAAAAATAGAATATGTAATTAGGGCTAAGCTTTCTCTACTTTATGTTAAAATGGCCAATGTAAACTCGAGCTTACTTGATAGTTGGGGAATCTACTAGCTGCTTATTTGTAATACTTTTGTTAACACGGGGGAATGCCACTTTGAAATTGTGAAGTCTTATTCCCATTAATCCAAATTAATACTTTTTTTTTTACTTACCAAAAAAAAAATTATACTTTTTTTTGAAAGTTCAAAATAATTTTATTAATTTAAAATATAAACGTTGTGTACAAATAACTCAGGGGAATAGCCCTGGAAAAAAGCATCTACCTCCCTCACCAAAACAAACTAATATTATCAATCCAAATCCAAATCCAAATTTATACTTAATTATCAAAAAAAAAAAAAAAAATCAGACTTAAACCCTTCATTCCTTTACTTACCAAAAAAATAAAAAAAATAATCCCTTCCTTCCTTCAAAATATCCATTCAACTCCCCATTAATACTCACAGAGAATCTTGGAGTAAAGACGCAAGCACGAATCCACTTGTTTTTTGAAAGGTAAATTTAAATTTTATTAAAGATTGGAAAATGGTGTACAAAATGAAAGGGGCATTCCCTTTATTCTTTTAGCTCAGGAATTGATGAAGGGCTATCACCGTAATAAAGGGCCTCCCAGATGTGCTTTCAAAGTTGATCTTATGAAAGCTTATGATTCTGTACGGTGGCAGTTTTTATGGGACTCTTTAGAGCTATTGGGATTTCCCCCAAGGCTTATATGTTGGATAAAGTCCTGTGTATCTACTCCTATGTACTCTGTGAGTATCAATGGGGAGCTGAATGGGTATTTTCAAGGTAGAAAGGGCCTTAGACAAGGTGATCCTCTCTCACCTTATCTATTTGTTATTTGTATGGAGATTCTCTCCCATATCATTGAGAAGAGGATTTCTGCATCTCAACAGTTTCAGTTTCATTGGAGATGTGGCAAGACTGCTCTTACTCATCTGTGTATTGCTGATGACCTTATGCTCTTCTCTCATGGTGATTTGGCTTCAATGGAGGTGCTTAAAGATGCTTTGGATACTTTCTCAGGCTTGACTCCTAATTTATCCAAGAGTGATATATTTGTTGTGGGTATTGAGGATGAACTTGTGGATGATATTGTTGCTTTAATGGGATTTAGAAGAGGCTCATTGTCGTTGAGATATTTGGGTGTTCCTTTACTTTCATCTAGACTTCGGGCTGTTGATTGTATTGAATTAGAGAGTCGGATTCTAAAGAAGTTGACGACTTAGACTAATAATTTTCTATCGTATGTTGGGCGTTTGCAACTTATTCAATCTGTGTTATTCAGCATCCAATCCTTTTGGTGCTTTCAGTTTATTCTTCCAGCTAAGGTGATGAAATCCATTGAAGATAAATTAAGAGCTTTTCTATGGAAGGGAATGTCTTTATCTATCATAGGTGCAAAAGTTGCGTGGGAGGAAGTGACTAGGCCAAAGAAAGAAGGTGGGTTGGGAATCAAAAAGATAAGGGACTGGAATAGAGCAGCTATCTCAAGGTATGTTTGGTTACTATGTGATCCACATTCTAGTTCTTTATTAGCAAAATGGGTTCGGGCTAATCTGTTTGGTAGGAGTCAGTTTTGGTTTGCAAAAGTTCCCTGGGATGCTTCTTGGTCCTAGAGGAAAATTTTGCAATTGAGACCTTTTATTAAACCATATATCTCCTACCGTGTTGGGGATGGACGTGCTATATCTTTATAGTTTGACCTGTGGATGGCTCATGGTTCCATCTGTGACTCCTTGGAGGCTCGGTTAATTTATGATTCGGGTCTTTCTAAGTTTGCTAAAGTTGCTGACATTATTGTAAATGGTAGATGGGCTTGGTCGGGTATTAATACAAATGAATTGATGGATTTGCGTAATCTTACTCTTGCTATGCCTCAGCCAAAGGTGTTGGATAGTGATAAGATTGTGTGGAATTCTTCTTTTGGAAAGGACTTCTCGGTTAGAGCAGCTTGGGAAGTGTTTAGATGTCATCATAATCTGGTGGATTAGCATTCTATTGTATGGTTTAAATTTCATGTGCCTCGCTATTCCTTCATGTTATGGTTAGCTATACGTCAGCGGTTATCTACCTAAGATAGGCTTATTTCTCATGGTTTTCCACAACCATCTCGTTGTTTTCTATGTCAGGCGACTTTTGAGTCACATAGGCATTTGTTTTTTCAGTGTTCTTACACTGAGAGAGTATGGTTTGAGCTACTCAGGAAGCTTGGTGTTCAATGCCATGAATCTTCTTGGGATGGGATTGTTCAGTGGTGTGTTCATGCTTTTCATGGTTCATCTCTCTTACATTTGATGGGTCGGCTTGGTCTTGTTGCACTGGTATACTTTATTTGGAAGGAGCGTAATGCTCGGTTGTTTGAGACTTCTTCCCAGGAGGCGCATAATTTGTGGAAGCATATTGAAAGTGTTATCAAGCTTCGTGTTATTTCTTGTAAGCCTTTTCCTTGTACCAACTCTAATCAGCACTTGGTACAAGTTTGGTCTCTTCCATTATCTGTCCTCAACACTTAATTTTTTGGAGATTGCTTGATGTATTTTGTTTCCCTTGATTTCTCATTGATTACTTTATGAGGGCTTGTTTTGATGTCTTTTGGCCGGGGGTATGCCCCTGAGTACTGGTACTATAACATTTTATCTTAATATATAATTCATTTACCTTTCAAAAAAAAAAAAAAAAAAAAAACGAAAGGGGCATTCCCCTTATTGACTTGGCCAAAGCCTACATAAGAAACTCAAAGAATTATTCTTTTAATACATAGGAAGAAAGAGACCACATGCTCACTAAATGCCTATTTGAATCATTCTTTTTAAAAGGCTTACAAGACATGATCCTAAGGCGAACCATGGATTCCACATGCTTCATAAGGAGGGCAGTATCCATGGCGGTGTTATTATGAATCCAAGTGTTCCTTTCACGCCAAATGAAATACACCAATGCAGCAAATCCCAAATGGCCAAGCAGATGGAGTAAAGAGTTTCCAGACAAGTTAGCAATGCACCATTAAACCACATCATCCCAAGTATTGGTGGGACATTGTAACCCTAATTTACGTAAAAGTTCATTCCACATTCTTTTTTTTTTTTTTTTGGTAACGGGGCAAATCATCTAGCGGTTTTACCCACTGAGCTACAAACCCTCGGGGGAACTAGCGCAGCAACCCACCGCCACAGCCCCCCACTTAAATCCTGGCCACTCCAAGTGAGAATCGAATCTATGACCTGGGTATATCACCCAAGCCTAAGGCTTGACTCCCGCTCCACTGGACCAACCAAGGGTTCATTCCACATTCTTACTGAATAACAACAGCTGAAAAACAAATGGGAGTGACTTTCCAAATCATTTTCACGAAGTAAGTACCTAGAGGGCTACAAAATTCCATGGGACCGAAGTCTATCTTGTGTAGAAAGTTTGTGGTGTACCGTTAGCCATAAGATGAAGGAATGGCAGGGAACATGAGATTTGAACCATACAATGGAGTGCCAAGTGACTTCAAGGTGATGCTCACGTAACGCTTCCCATGCTTTCCTCACAGAAAACTCAGGATTAAAGTCCCACATTACCTTATCACGTCGAGAGGTGTGCGGGGGAAGCGGGGGCAAAGTCAGCGTGACTTCCCGAAGCTCCATTAATTCCATTGTGTTAATTCCAGGCCAAGCCCAAGCTCCATCAATGATAATGTCCGCCACTCAAGAAGATTAAGGATTGGAATATGGCCTGTATGACCGGGTATATTTGGAAGCTTTGCTCGCCTGGCTCCACTTCTCTCTGGGTTAATTGGGTTAAGCAGAACTTATTGTGTAAGAATCATTTTTGGGTTGCAAAAGTCCCTTGGAATTGTTCTTGGACATGGAGGAAGCTATTGAAGCTTAGGGATAAGGTACAGCCTTTTCTTTCTTTTCAGGTTAGGAATAGCAATGATATTTCATTATGGTTTGATTCTTGGATGCCTCGTGGGCCTATCTGCTCTTCCTCTCGAGCCCGAGTTATATATGACTCTGGATTACCTAAGGATGCCTTGGTTAGTCATATAATAGTGAATAGTAGTTGGAGTTGGCCGGTTGCAAATTCCAATGATTTAATTGATTTGAAAAGAGAGATGGAGACTATTCCTCCTCTAAATACAGCAAGAATGGATAAGTTATGGTGGGTTGATAACGGGAGATATGAATTTTTTGTGAAGCAAGTATGGCAATCTTTGAGAACCATTTATCCAGTTGTGCCTTGGCATAGAGTGGTTTGGTTCAAGCACCATGTCCCTAGGCATTCCTTTCTTCTCTGGTTGGCTTCAAAGGTGAAGTTAGCTACACAGGATAGACTTCTATCTTTTAGTCTTGTCTCTCGTATGAGCTGTTTGTTCTGCCGAAAACCATGTGAAGACCATGATCATCTTTTCTTTCGATGTGCCTTTACGTCTAGAGTATGGCAATCTTTGCTCGCTTCACTTGATATGCATGATCCTTCCACTTCTTGGTTTGAAGTTCTTGTTTGGACGCATGCTTCTTTCAGGGGTCATTCGCTACGATCTGGAATTGGTAAGCTCTCTTTGGCAGCCATGATTTATGTCCTGTGGAATGAACATAACAGGAGGATCCATGAGAATTCATATATTGATGCAGTATCGCTGATTTGCTCAATTAAAAGTTTGGTTCGACTACGTTTGATGGGATGCCCACAATTTCCTCTCACTATGGAGAATCGACATTTGTTGCAAAGATGGAATTTACCTGATTCTTTATTGATGTAATTCTTTTTGGGTATTGATTTCTGGTCTAGGGGTATGCCCCTGTGTATGTACTTTGAACGCCTATCCTTTAATATAATTTTATTTCACCTTTCAAAAAAAAAAAATGTCTGCCACTCTAGCAAGTTTAGGAAGTCCAAAATCATAGATGACCCAGGCATTCATAGAAGAGCAAATAGGTCCGGTCGATAGCCAAGGTTCGAACCATAGAGATAAAGTAGGGCCATTACCTACCTTGTAAGAGATGTGATTCTTTAAGAGAGGCCGCAAGTGCAAAATCTTCCGCCAAGTCCAAGAACTATCCTAGGGAACCTTAGCAATCCAAAATTGAGTTCTCCCAAGAAGGTTAACACAAACCCATACAACCTATAGAGATGTAGAAGAAGGATTACATAACATCCATACATACCTAGCCATAGCAGCTCGGTTCCAATCTCTAATTTTCTTTATGCCCAGTCCACCTTCTACTTTAGGTCTAGTAACCACTTCCCAAGCCACTTTAGCCCTTATGGTGGATAAAGAAGTTCCTTTCCAAGGGAATGATCGTAGCTTAGCTTCAATAGATTTGATGACTTTAGTGGGAAGAATAAATTGATAGCACCAATGCGACTAAATGTTGAATAATACAGATTGTATGAGTTGGAGCCGCCCAGAGAAGGAGAGTAATTTATTGGTCCAAACCTTGATCTTTTTTTTTGGTAAGTAAGTGTATTTTTGGATTAATAGGAATAGTATGTACAATGTCTTGGGGGCATTCCCCCATATAGCAAGAAGCTCTTTTACAAAAGAAGTAAGTTAATTACATTAGATCCCCCAATTACTAATTAAACTTGCATTTACATTAGCCATATTGACCGAGCATTGAGAAAGCTTGGTTCTCACTTCATATTCAATCTTATGCACAATAGTTGCTATAGAAGAATATCTCCCCTTGAAAGTTCTAACGTTCCTCTCTTCCCATAAATGATAGATCATAGTGGCCCATGTAATCTCACAAAGGGTGTTGCTCATTTGCTTCCTACTAAATTTGCCCGTGGCCCATGGTATTTCTATCCTCCAAGGTTGGGTAGCTTTAGAGATGGAGCATTTGCCTAGCATAATGGCTCTTAATTCGGCTGCAAATGGGCAGTAGAAGAATAGGTGATCCATTGACTCTAGGGCATTGCCACATAATACACAAGAAGGATCCATATTCATACCCCATCCAAGCAATCTATCCTTGGTGTTCAATCTTTCCTTAATTGCTAGCCATAAGATGAAACTATGTCTAGGTATATGATGCACAAACCATACCAAGTGGTGCCAAGTCACCTTACTCTTCCTTTCCCAAATGGTCTTCCAAGTAGCAGCCGCACCATATTCCCCATTCCTGGAAGCCGTCCAAGTGAACTTGTCTTTTGAGTTGGGATTGGGCATGTAGTTGGGTGGTTGCTCAAGGATGATCTCCTTAAGCTCCCATGTACACGGGTAGGGCCATTTCCATTGTCCATTTCCCACTATTCTTGAAACTTTAGCATTTCTAGGTAGCCCAACATCTTTTTTTTTTGGGTAATTATAGCCCGGCATCATAAGCAATCCTTTGGCCATATTTGGGAATTAATGGACCAAGGGGATGCCAATTTGAGAACCAAAGGGATATAGTTTCCCCATTACCAACCATGTATTTAGATATTCTTTGTGCATCCTCTCTAAGCTTGAGTACCTTTCTCCAAGTCCAAGAGCAATCTGAGGGTGGTTTTGTCTCCCAAAAACACTTCCCTTTGAGGAGGTTAGTGTATCACCATTCAACCCAAAGAGAGGGTCTTCTAGAACATAGGGCCTATATGTACCTCATCATGGACGCCTTATTCCAATCTCCAAGTCTTCGGATTCCAAGGCCACCTTTTTTTTTGGGGTAAGTAAGTGTATTTTGGATTAATGGGAATGTTTATGTATAGTATCAAGGGGGCATTCCCCCATAATCAAAACATACAAGAAGATCACTACGTATGAATCCCCCAACTATGCATTAATCTAGCATTTACATTAGCCATACTTAGAGAATGATATGAGAATTTGGTTCTAACTACTTGCTCTATCTTCTTCACAATGGTGGTAACCGTATAAGCTTTTCTCTTGAAGATTCTTGCATTCCTTTCATCCCACAAGTAATAAACCATACCAGCCCATGCAATTTTGCTAAGAATGTTACTTAGTTGTTTCCCACTGAACTTCCCCAAGGCCCATAGGATTTCGGATTCCCATGTTTGGTTAGTCTTTGAAATGAGGCATTTTCCCAATACTATGGTTCTCAACTTGGCCGCAAATGGACATTGAAAGAACAAGTGATCCAATGATTCAAGCCCATTGCCGCATAGGACACAAGAGGGATCTATATTCATTCCCCACCCAAGCATTCGGTCATTGGTATTTAGCCTTCCCTTGATTGCAAGCCAAAGAATAAAACTAAATCTAGGGATGTAGTGCACATACCAGACAAAGTGATGCCAATTTACTTTGCTCCTTCTTTCCCGAATGGTCTTCCAAGTAGGAGCCGCACTATATTCACCATTTCTTGAAGCAATCCAAATGAACTTGTCAATTGAATTAGTGCTAGGTAGATAGTCGGGTGGATGTTCAAGAATAATCTCCCTTAGCTCCTATGTACATGGGTAAGGCTATCTCCATTTGCTATCCTCCACTATTCTTGAAGCTTTGGCATTCTTTGGTAATTCGGCATCATAAGCAATCCTTGGACCATATTTAGGTATTAGAGGGCCAAAAGGGTGCCAATTAGCATGCCATAAGGATAAGGAATCTCCATTGCCGACTTCGTACCTTGAAATCCTTTGTGCAATCTCCCTAAGCTTTAGCAATTTCCGCCACGTCCAAGAACAATCCATAGGTGGTTTTACTTCCCAAAAACACTTCCCTTTGAGGAGGTTGGAGTGACACCAATCCACCCAAATGAAGGTCTTCCTAGTGCATAGAGCCCATATATGCCTTATCATAGAAGCTTTGTTTCATTCTTCAAGCTTCCTAATGCCAAGGCCCCCTTCCTTTTTCGGCTTGCAAACCTTTTCCCATGCAATTTTACTTCCCCCTTGCTTCAATTCCACCCCGGACCACAAGAATCGGCAAAGCACTTGTTCAATGGCTGTGCATACTCTCTTTGGCAATACAAAGTGCAAACTCCAAAAGACTTGTATACTGAATAGAATAGCTTTGATGAGAACCACTCTACCCGTATAGGATAGATACTTGGCCATCTAGCTTTTGACCCTCTTTGTGACTTTCTCAATCAACTCCTTGCAATCTTCATACTTAAGCTTGGTTGAGATCAAAGGCACTCCCAAGTATTTAACTGGGAGTTCTCCAAGTTGGAATCCAAGCAAAGAGCATAAGTAGAGTTTTTCTTGATTGCTAATTCCAGATATGTAAGCTTTGCTTTTGTTGCCATTTGGTTGCAATCCTGAGCATTTGTGAAACTCCTTGAGTGCATCATGAATTATCTGAAAAGAGGAGACATTAGGAGTGCAAAGAATGAACAAATTATCTGCAAAGCATATATGGTTAATAAGAGGGCTGGTGCATTTTGGGTGATAAGTAAAATTACTTCCCTCCACCATCTTGTTGAGTAGCCTTGAGAAAAACTCCACGATAATGATGAACAAATACGGGGAGAGTGGGTCACCTTGCCTTAATCCTCTAGCACCTTGGAAGTAGCCTTCTAAAGTGCCATTTATTGAAATTGAGAATTGAGGAGAGGTGATACAAGCTTTAATCCAAGCAATGAGCCTACCCGGGAGCTAAAGAGCTTACAAAGAATCAAGGATGAGGTTTCATGACACTGAGTCAAATGCTTTCATTAAATCAATCTTCAAAGCACTCCTCGGTGATATGTTCTTCCTATGATAATTCCGCACCAACTCATGCATAAGTAAAATCTGGTCTGAGATTGATCTACCTTTAACAAATGCTGCTTGAGAAGGGCTAATGATAAGAGGCATCAACACCTTTTTAGTTTATTTTCTGTATTTTTACGTGATCTGTGCATTGAAATTAAAAACAGCCAAAACTTGGCGCTCAGGTGTCTGATTACAATGATATTTGTCTCCATTTTTTGTATTTTTACGGGATTTACGAATGTAAATTAAAAACGGCTATAACTTGGCGCTCGGGCGTATAGTTAGAGTAATATTTTTGTTCATTTTTTTGTATTTTTACGTTATTTGCGCGTTTAAAATTAAAATAACCAAAACTTGGTGCTCGGGGTTATGATTGAAATTATATTTGTCTTCATTTCTTTTATTTTTACGGGATCTACGAATGCAAATTAAAAACAGCTATAACTTGGCGCTCTGGCATCTGGTTAGAGTAATATTTTTGTTCAATTTTTGTATTTTTACGTGATCTGCGCGTTTAAATTTAAAACTGCCAAAACTTGGTGCTCGGAGTTCTGATTGCAATGATATTTGTCTTCATTTCTTGTATTTTTACGCGATATACAAATCTAAATTAAAAACGGCTATAACTTAGCTCTAAGGTGTCTGGTTAGAGCAATATTTTTGTTTATTTTTTGTATTTCTATGTGATCTGTGTATCGAAATTAAAAAAGGCCAAAATTTGGCGCTCGGGTGTCCGATTACAATAATATTTGTTTTTATTTACTATATTTTACGCAATCTACGAGTCCAAATTAGAAACAACTATAACTTGGCACTCGGGTGTCCCATTAGTGTAACATTTTTGTTCATTTTTTATATTTTTACGTGATCTACGCACTAAAATTAAAAACGGCCAAAACTTGGCGCTCAGGTGTCCAATTACAATGATATTTGTTTTTATTTTCTATATTTTTACGTGATCTACGAGTCCAAATTGGAAATGGTCATAACTTGGCATTCGGATGTCTGGTTAGAGTAATTTTTTGTATTTCTTGTATTTTTACGTGATCTACTCAATAAGATTAAAAACGACCAAAAGTTAGCGCTCGGGTGTCCGATTACAATGATATTTGTTTTTATTTTCTATATTTTTACACGATCTACGAGTCCAAATTAGAAACGGCAATAACTTGGCACTCGGGTATCCGGTTAAAGTAAT
This sequence comes from Vitellaria paradoxa, assembly GCA_019916065.1. Classification (NCBI taxonomy): domain Eukaryota; kingdom Viridiplantae; phylum Streptophyta; class Magnoliopsida; order Ericales; family Sapotaceae; genus Vitellaria; species Vitellaria paradoxa. The sequence continues at coordinate 41,567,107 of CM034233.1, read as the reverse complement.
ATTTTTTTTTCATTTTTTGTATTTTTACGTGATCTACACATAAAAATTAAAAACGGCCAAAACTTGGCGCTTGGATGTCCGATTACAATGATATTTGTTTTTATTTTCTATATTTTTACGTGATCTACGAGTCTAAATTAGAAACGGCAATAACTTAGCACTCGGGTGTCCGGTTAGAGTAATATTTTTGTTCATTTGTTTTTATTTTTACATGATCTACGCATTAAAATTAAAAAAGGCCAAAACTTGGCGCTCAGGTGTTTGATTACAATGATATTTGTTTTTATTTACTATATTTTTCCGCGATCTACGAGTCCAAATTAAAAATGGTTATAATTTGGCACTCGGGTGTCTGGTTAGAGTAATTTTTTTTTCATTTTTTTTAATTTTACATGATTTGCTCCATAAAATTAAGCTCGGGTGTCCGATTACAATGATATTTATTTTTAGTTTCTATATTTTTACGCGATCTGTGAGTCCAAATTAGAAATGGCAATAACTTGGCACTCGGGTGTCCGGTTAGAGTAATATTTTTGTTCATTTTTTGTATTTTTTACGTGATCTACGCATTAAAATTAAAAATGGCCAAAACTTGGCGCCCGGGTGTTTGATTACAATGATATTTATTTTTATTTTCTATATTTTTACGCGATCTACGTGTCCAAATTAGATATGGCTATAATTGGCACTCGGATGACTGGTTAGAGTAATTTTTTTTCATTTTTTTTATTTTTACGTGATCTGCTCAATAAAATTAAAAACGACTAAAAGTTAGCGCTCGGGTGTCTGATTACAATAATATTTGTTTTTATTTTTTATATTTTTACGCGACCTACGAGTCTAAATTAGAAACGACAATAACTTGGAACTCGGGTGTCCGGTTAGAGTAATATTTTTGTTCATTTTATGTATTTTTACGTGATCTACTCATAAAAATTAAAAACGGCCAAAACTTAGTGCTCGGGTATCCGATTACAATGATACTTATTTTTATTTTCTATATTTTTACACGATCTACGAGTCAAAATTAGAAATGGCTATAACTTGGCACTCAGGTGTCTAGTTAGAGTAATTTTTTTTTATTTTTTGTATTTTTACGTGATCTGCTCAATAAAATTAAAAACGACCAAAAGTTAGCACCTGGGTGTCCGATTACAATGATATTTATTTTTATTTTTTATATTTTTATGCGATCTACGAGTCTAAATTAGAAACGGCAATAACTTGCCACTCGAGTGTTTGGTTAGAGTAATATTTTTTTTTCTTTTTTTGTATTTTTACGTGATCTGCTCAATAAAATTAAAAACTACTTAAAGTTAGCGCTCGGGTGTCTGATTACGATGATATTTGTTTTTATTTTCTATATTTTTATGCGATCTACGAGTCAAAATTAGAAATGGCTATAACTTGACACTCGGGTGTTTGGTTAGAGTAATTTTTTTTTATTTTTTGTATTTTTACGTGATCTGCTCAATAAAATTAAAAACGACCAAAAGTTAACGCCTGAGTGTTTGATTACAATGATATTTATTTTTATTTTTTTTATTTTTACGCGATCTACGAGTCCAAATTAGAAACGGCAATAACTTGGCATTCGGGTGTTCGGTTAGAGTAATATTTTTTTTCATTTTTTGTATTTTTATGTGATCTGCTCCATAAAATTAAAAACGGCCAAAAGTTAGCGCCCGGGTGTTCGATTACAATAATATATTTATTTTTATTTTCTATATTTTTACGCGATCTGCGAGTCCAAATTAGAGACGACAATAACTTGGCACTCGGGTGTCCGGTTAGAGTAATATTTTTGTTCATTTGTTTTTATTTTTACGTGATCTACTCATTAAAATTAAAAACGGCTAAAACTTGGCGCTCGGGTGTCTAATTACAATGATATTTGTTTTTATTTACTATATTTTTCCGCGATCTACGAGTCCAAATTAGAAATGGTTATAACTTGGCACTCGGGTGTCTGGTTAGAGTAATTTGTTTTTCATTTTTTTTTATTTTTATGTGATTTGCTCCATAAAATTAAGCTCGTGTGTCCGATTACAATGGTATTTATTTTTAGTTTCTATATTTTTACGCGATCTACGAGTCCAAATTAGAAACGACAATAACTTGGCACTCGGGTGTCCGGTTAGAGTAATATTTTTGTTCATTTTTTGTATTTTTATATGATCTACGCATTAAAATTAAAAATGGCCAAAACTTGGCGCTCGGGTGTCCGATTACAATGATATTTGTTTTTATTCTCTATATTTTTACGCGATCTACGTGTCCAAATTAGATATGGCTATAATTGGCACTTGGATGAGTAGTTAGAGTAATTTTTTCTTTCATTTTTTTATTTTTACGTGATCTGCTCAATAAAATTAAAAACGACTAAAAGTTAGCGCTCGGGTGTTCGATTACAATGATATTATTTTTATTTTCTATATTTTTACGTGATCTACGAGTCCAAATTAGAAACGGTAATAACTTGGAACGCGGGTGTTCGGTTAGAATAATATTTTGTTCATTTTATGTATTTTTACGTGATCTACACATAGAAATTAAAAACGGCCAAAACTTGGTGCTCGGGTGTCAGATTACAAAGATATTTGTTTTTATTTTCTATATTTTTACGCAATCTACGAGTCAAAATTAGAAATGGCTATAACTTGGCACTCGGGTGTCTGGTTAGAGTAATTTTTTTTATGTTTTGTATTTTTACGTCATCTGCTCAATAAAATTAAAAACAACCAAAAGTTAGCACTTGGGTGTCCGATTACAATGACATTTATTTTTATTTTCTTTATTTTTATGCGATCTACGAGTCCAAATTAGAAACGGCAATAACTTGCCACTCTGGTGTTCGGTTAGAGTAATTTTTTTTTTCATTTTTTGTATTTTTACGTGATCTGCTCAATAAAATTAAAAACGACCATAAGTTAGCGCTCGGATGTCCGATTACAATGATATTTATTTTAATTTTTCATATTTTTACGCAAACTACGGGTCCAAATTAGAAACGGAAATAACTTGCCACTCGGGTGTGCAGTTAGAGTAATATTTTTTTTTCACTATTTGTATTTTTACGTGATTTGCTCCATAAAATTAGAAACGACCAAAAGTTGGCGCTCGGGTGTCCGATTACAATGATATTTATTTTTATTTTCTATATTTTTACGCGATCTACGTGTCCAAATTAGATATGGAGATAATTGGCACTCGAGTGACTGGTTAGCGTAATTTTTTTTTCATTTTTTTATTTTTACGTGATCTGCTCAATAAAATTAAAAACTACTAAAAGTTAGCTCTCGGGTGTCCGATTACAATGATATTTGTTTTTATTTTCTATATTTTTACGCGATCTATGAGTCAAAATTAGAAATGGCTAGAAGTTGGCACTCGGGTGTCTGGTTAGAGTAATTTTTTTTTATTTTTTGTATTTTTACGTGATCTGCTTAATAAAATTAAAAACAACCAAAAGTTAGCGCCTGGATGTCTGATTACAATGATATTTATTTTTATTTTCTTTATTTTTACGCGATCTACGAGTCCAAATTAGAAACGGCAATAACTTGACACTCGGGTGTCCGGTTAGAGTAATATTTTTTTCATTCTTTGTATTTTTAAGTGATCTGCTCCATAAAATTAAAAACGGCCAAAAGTTAGCGCCCGTGTGTCCGATTACAATGATATTTGTTTTTATTTTTTATATTTTTACGCGATCTACGAGCCCAAATTAGAAACGACAATAACTTGCCCCTCGGGTGTCCGGTTAAAATAATATTTTTGTTCATTTGTTTTTATTTTTACGTGATCTACGCATTATAATTAAAAAGGCCAAAACTTGGCGCTCGGGTGTCTGATTACAATGATATTTATTTTTATTTACTCTATTTTTTCACGATCTACGAGTCCAAATTAGAAATGGTTATAACTTGGCACTCGGGTGTCTGATTAGAGTAATTGTTTTTCATTTTTGTTATTTTTACGTGATTGGCTCCATAAAGTTAAGCTCAGGTATCGGATTACAATGATATTTATTTTTAGTTTCTATACTTTTACACGATCTACGAGTCCAAATTAGAAATGGCAATAACTTGGCACTCAGGTGTCCGGTTAGAGTAATATTTTTGTTCATTTTTTGTATTTTTACGTGATCTACGCATTAAAATTAAAAATGGCCAAAACTTGGCGCCCGGGTGTTCGATTACAATGATATTTATTTTTATTTTCTATATTTTTAGGCAATCTACGTGTCCAAATTAGATATGGCTATAATTGGCACTCGGGTGACTGGTTAGAGTAATTTTTTTTATTTTTTTTATTTTTACGTGATCTGCTCAATAAAATTAAAAACGACTAAAAGTTAGCGCTCGGGTGTCCGATTACAATGATATTTGTTTTTATTTTCTATATTTTTACGCGATCTACGAGTCCAAATTAGAAACGGCAATAACTTGGAACACAGGTGTCTGATTAGAGTAATATTTCTGTTTATTTTATGTATTTTTACGTGATCTACACATAAAAATTAAAAACGGCCAAAACTTGGTACTCGGGTGTCCGATTACAATGATATTTATTTTTATTTTCTATATTTTTACGCGATCTACGAGTCAAAATTAGAAATGGCTATAACTTGGCACTCGGGTGTCTGGTTAGAGTAATTTATTTTATTTTTTGTATTTTTACGTGATCTACTTAATAAAATTAAAAACGACCAAAAGTTAGCGCCTGGGTGTCTGATTATAATGTTATTTATTTTTATTTTCTATATTTTTACGCGATCTACGAGTCCAAATTAGAAACGGCAATAACTTGCCACTCGGGTGTTCGGTTAGAGTAATATTTTTTTTATTCCTTGTATTTTTACGTGATCTGCTCAATAAAATTAAAAACTACTAAAAGTTAGCGCTCGGGTGTCCGATTACAATGATATTTTTTTTATTTCCTATATTTTTACGCGATCTACGAGTCAAAATTAGAAATGGCTATAACTTGGTAATCGGGTGTTTGGTTAGAGTAATTTTTTTTTATTTTCTGTATTTTTACGTGATCTACTCAATAAAATTAAAAAGACCAAAAGTTAGCGCCTGGGTGTCTGATTACAATGATATTTATTTTTATTTTCTTTATTTTTACGCGACCTACGAGTCCAAATTAGAAACGGCAATAACTTGGCCCTCGGGTGTCCGGTTAGAGTAATATTTTTTTCATTCTTTGTATTTTTATGTGATCTGCTCCCTAAAATTAAAAACGGCCAAAAGTTAGCGCCCGGGTGTCCGATTACAATGATATTTATTTTTATTTTCTATATTTTTACGCGATCTACGAGTCCAAATTAGAAACGACAATAACTTGCCCCTCGGGTGTTCGGTTAGAGTAATATTTTTGTTCATTTGTTTTTATTTTTACGTGATCTACGCATTAAAATTAAAAACGGCCAAAACTTGGTGCTCGGGTGTCTGATTACAATGATATTTGTTTTTATTTACTATATTTTTCCGCGATCTACGAGTCCAAATTAGAAATGGTTATAACTTGGCACTCGGGTGTCTGGTTAGAGTAATTTTTTTTTCATTTTTTTTATTTTTACGTGATTTGCTCCATAAAATTAAGCTCGGGTGTCCGATTACAATGACATTTATTTTTAGTTTCTATATTTTTACGCGATCTACAAGTCCAAATTAGAAACGGCAATGACTTGGTACTCGGGTGTCCGGTTAGAGTAATATTTTTATTCATTTTTTGTATTTTTACGTGATTTACGCATTAAAATTAAAAATGGCCAAAACTTGGCGCTCAGGTGTTCGATTACAATGATATTTGTTTTTATTTTCTATATTTTTAGGTGATCTACGTGCCCAAATTAGATATTGTTATAATTGGCACTCGGGTGACCGGTTAGAGTAATTTTTTTTTCATTTTTTTTTATTTTTACGTGATCTACTCAATGAAATTAAAAACGACTAAAAGTTAGCGCTCGGGTGTCCGATTACAATGATATTTATTTTATTTTCTATATTTTTACGCGATCAACGAGTCCAAATTAGAAATGGTAATAACTTGGAACTCGGGTGTCCGGTTAGAGTAATATTTTTATTCGTTTCATGTATATTTACGTGATCTATACATAAAAATTAAAAATGGCCAAAACTTGGTACTCGGGTGTCCGATTACAATGATATTTATTTTTATTTTCTATATTTTTACGCTATCTACGAGTCAAAATTAGAAATGGATATAACTTGGCACTCGGGTGTCTGGTTAGAGTAATATTTTTTTATTTTTTTATTTTTACGTGATCTGCTCAATAAAATTAAAAACAACCAAAAGTAAGCACCTGGGTGTCCGATTACAATGATATTTATTTTTATTTTCTATATTTTTACGTGATCTACGAGTCAAAATTAGAAATGGCTATAACTTGGCACTCGGGTGTCTGGTTAGAGTAATTTTTTTTATCTTTTGTATTTTTACATGATCTGCTCAATAAAATTAAAAACGACCAAAAGTTAGCGCCTGGGTGTCCGATTACAATGATATTTATTTTTATTTTCTATATTTTTACGCGATCTACGAGTCCAAATTAGAAACGGCAATAACTTGCCACTCAGGTGTTCGGTTAGAGTAATATTTTTTTTCATTCTTTGTATTTTTACGTGATTTGCTCAATAAAATTAAAAACAACCAAAAGTTAGCACCTGGGTGTCCGATTACAATGATTTTATTTTTATTTTCTATATTTTTACGCGATCTACGAGTCAAAATTAGAAATGGCTATAACTCGGCACTCGGGTGTCTGGTTAGAGTAATTTTTTTTTATTTTTTGTATTTTTACGTGATCTGCTCAATAAAATTAAAAACGACCAAAAGTTAGCGCCTGGGTGTCCGATTACAATGATATTTATTTTTATTTTCTTTATTTTTACGCGATCTATGAGTCCAAATTAGAAACGGCAATAACTTACCACTCGGGTGTCTGGTTAGAGTAATATTTTTTTCATTCTTTGTATTTTTATGTGATCTGCTCCATAAAATTAAAAACGGCCAAAAGTTAGTGCCCGGGTGTCCGATTACAATGATATTTGTTTTTATTTTCTATATTTTTACGCGATCTACGAGTCCAAATTAGAAACGACAATAACTTGGAACTCGGGTGTCCGGTTAGAGTAATATTTTTGTTCATTTTTTGTATTTTTACGTGATCTACACATAAAAATTAAAAATGGCCAAAACTTGGTGCTCGGATGTCCGATTACCATGATATTTGTTTTTATTTTCTATATTTTTACGCGATCTACTAGTCCAAATTAGAAACGACAATAACTTGGCACTCGGGTGTCCGGTTAGAGTAATAGTTTTGTTCATTTTTTTTATTTCTACGTGATCTACGCATTAAAATTAAAAACGGCCAAAACTTGAAGCTCGGTTGTCCGATTACAATGATATTTGTTTTTATTCTCTATATTTTTCCGCGATCGACGACTCCAAATTAGAAATGGCTATAACTTGGCACTCGGGTGTCTGGTTAGAGTAATTTTTTTTCATTTTTTGTATTTTTACGTGATCTGCTCCATAAAATTAAGACCGGGTGTCCGATTACAATGATATTTATTTTTAATTTCTATATTTTTACGCGATCTACGAGTCCAAATTAGAAACGGCAATAACTTGGCACTCCGGTGTCTGGTTAGAGTAATATTTTTGTTCTTTTTTTTGTATTTTTACGTGATTTACGCATTAAAATTAAAAATGACCAAAAGTTGGCGCTCGGGTGTCCGATTACAATGATATTTGTTTTTATTTTCTATATTTTTACATGATCTACGTGTCCAAGTTAGATATGGCTATAATTGGCACTTGGGTGACCGGTTAGAGTAATTTTTTTTTTCATATTTTTATTTTTACGTGATCTGCTCAATAAAATTAAAAACGACTAAAAGTTGGCGCTCGGGTGTCCGATTACAATGATATTTGTTTTTATTTTCTATATTTTTACGCGATCTACAAGTCCAAATTGGAAACGGCAATAAATTGGAACTCGGGTGTCCGGTTAAAGTAATATTTTTGTTCATTTTATGTATTTTTACGTGATCTACACATAAAAATTAAAAACAACCAAAACTTGGCGCTCGGGTGTCCGATTACAATGATATTTGTTTTTATTTTCTATATTTTTACGATATCTACGAGTCAAAATTAGAAATGGCTATAACTTGGCACTCGGATGTCTGGTTAAAGTAATTTTTTTTTTCATTTTTCTTATTTTTACATGATCTACTTCTAGAATTAAAAACGACCAAAAGTTAGCGCGTGGGTGTCAGATTACAATGATATTTATTTTTATTTTCTTTTTTTTACGTGATCTACGAGTCCAAATTAGAAACGACAATAACTTGGCACTCAGGTGTCCGGTTAGAGTAATATTTTTTTTCATTTTTTGTATTTTTACGTGGTCTGCTCTATAAAATTAAAAACGAGCAAAAGTTAGCACCCGGGTGTCCGATTACAATGATATTTATTTTTATTTTCTATATTTTTACGCGATCTACGAGTCCAAATTAGAAACGGTAATAACTTGACACTCGGGTGTCCGGTTAGAGTAATATTTTTGTTCTTTTTTGTATTTTTACGTGATCTACGCTTTAAAATTAAAAATTGCCAAAACATGGCCCTCGGTTGTCCGATTACAATGATATTTATTTTTATTTTCTTGATTTTTACGCGATCTATGAGTCAAAATTAGAAATGGCTATAACTTGGAACTCGGGTGTCTGGTTGGAGTAATTTTTTTTTCATTTTTTTTATTTCTACGTGATTGCTCAATAAAATTAAAAATGACCAAAAGTTAGCACTCAGCTGTCCGATTACAATGATTTTTGTTTTTATTTTCTATATTTTTACGCGGTTTGAGTCCAAATTAGAAATGGCAATAACTTGGTACTCGGGTGTCCGGCTAGAGTAATATTTTTTTTCATTTTTTGTATTTTTACATGATCTGCTCCGTAAAATTAAAAACGGCCAAAAGTTAGTACCCGGGTGTCCGATTACAATGACATTTGTTTTTATTTCCTATATTTTTACGTGATCTACGAGTCCAAATTAGAAATGGCAATAATTTGGCACTCAGGTGTCCGATTAGAGTAATATTTTTGTTCACTTTTTGTATTTTTACGTGATCTACGCATTAAAATTAAAAACGGCCAAAACTTGGTGCTCGGGTGTCTGATTACAATGATATTTGTTTTTATTTACTATATTTTTACGCGACCTACGAGTCCAAATTAGAAATGGCTATAACTTGGCACTCGGGTGTCTGGTTAGTGTAATTTTTTTCTTTTTTTTTTTATTTCTACGTGATTGCTCAATAAAATTAAAAACGACCAAAAGTTAGCACTCGGGTGTCCGATTACAATGATAACTGTTTTTATTTTCTGTATTTTTACGCGGTCTACTAGTCCAAATTAGAAACGGCAACAATTTGGCACTCGGGTGTTCGGTTAGAGTAATATTTTTTTTTCATTTTTTGTATTTTTACATGATCTGCTCAAGAAAATTAAAAACGACCAAAAGTTAGCGCTCATGTGTCCGATTACAATGATATTTATCTTCATTTTTTATTTTTTTATGCGATCTACGAATCCAAATTAAAATGGTTATAACTTGGCGGTCGAGTGTCTGGTTAGACTAATATATTTGTTCCTTTTTTGTATTTTTACGTGATCTGCGCTTTTAAATTTAAAATGGCCAAAACTTGGTGGTTGGATGTTCGATTACAATGATATTTGTCTTCATTTTTTTTAATTTTTACGCGATTTACGAATCCAAATTAAAAACGGCTATAACTTGGCACTCGGCTGTCCGGTTATAGCAATATTTTTGTTTATTTTTTGTTTTTTTCGTGAAACGCACATTAAAATTAAGAACGGCCAAAACTTGGCGCTCGTGTGACCGATTACAATGATATTTATCTTTATTTTCTATATTTTTACGCGATCTACGAGTGCAAATTAGAAATGGCTATAACTTGGCACACGGGTGTCTGGTTAGAGTATTATTTTTGTTCATTTTTTGTATTTTTACGTGATCTGCGCATTCAAATTAAAAACGGCCAAAACTTGGCACTCGGGTGTCCGATTACGATGATATTTGTCTTCAATTCTTGTATTTTTATGCGATCTACGAATCCAAATTAAAAACGGCCATAACTTGGTACTCGGGCATCTGGTTAGCGTAATATTTTTGTTCATTTTTGTATTCCTACGTGATCTGCGCATTTGAATTTAAAATAGCCAAGACATGGTGCACGTGTATCTGATTACATTGATATTTGCCTTCATTATTTGTATTTTTACACGATCTATGAATCCAAATAAAAAACAGCTATAACTTGGCGCTCGGGTGTCAGGTTAGGACAATTCTTTTGTTTATTTTTTGTATTCTTACGTGATCTGTGTATCGAATTTAAAAACGGCCAAAACTTGGCGCTCGGTTGTCTGATTACATTGATATTTGTCTTCATTTTTTATTTTTTTACGCGATCAACGAATACAAATTAAAAACGGCTATAACTTGGCGCTTGGGCATCTGGTTAGAGTAATATTTTGTTCATTTTTTGTATTTTACGTGATCTGCGCGTTTAAATTTAAAATAGCCAAAACTTGGTGCTCGGGGTTCTGATTGCAATAATATTTATCTTCATCTTTTTTATTTTTACGCGATCTACGAATCCAAATAAAAAATAACTTATAACTTGGTGCTCGCGTGTCTAGTTAGAGCAATATTTTTGTTCCTTTTTTGTATTCTTCTGTGATCTGCGTTAAAAACGGCCAAAACTTGGCGCTCAGGTGTCCGATTACAATGATATTTACCTCTATTTACTGTATTTTTACACGATCTACGAATCCAAATTAAAAATGGCTATAACTTGGTGTTAAGGTGTCTGGTTAGGGTAATATTTTTTTTATTTTTTGTATTTCTACGTGATCTGTGTATCGAAATTAAAAACGGTCAAAACTTAGCCCTCCGGTGTCTGATTACAATGATATTTGTTTTCATTTACAATATTTTTATGCGATCTACGAGTCTAAATTAGAAACGACTATAACTTGGCACTCAGGTGTCCAGTTAGAGTAATATTTTTGTTCATTTTTTGTATTTTTACGTGATCTGTGCATTAAAATTAAAAACGGCCAAAATTTGGCACTCGGGTATCCAATTACAAGGATATTTGTTTTTATTTTCTATATTTTTATGTGATCTACGAGTCCAAATTAGAAACGGCTATAACTTGGCACTCGGGTGTCTGGTTAGAGTATTATTTTTATTTATTTTTTGTATTTTTACTTGATCTGCTCAATAAAATTAAAAACGGCCAAACGTGGCGCTCAGGTGTCCGATTACAATGATATTTGTTTTCATTTTTTGTATTTTTACGCGATCTACGAATACAAATTAAAACCTGCTATAACTTGGCGCTTGGGCGTCTGGTTAGAGTAATATTTTTGTTCATTTTTTGTATTTTTATGTGATCTGCACATTTAAATTTAAACCAGCGAAAACTTAGCGCTCGGGTGTCTGATTACAATGATATTTGTCTTCTTTTTTTTTTTTTTTTTTTTTTTTTACGCGATCTATGAATCCAAATAAAAAACAGCTATAACTTGGCGCTTGGGTGTCAGGTTAGGATAGTTTTTTTGTTTATTTTTGTATTTTTACGTGATCTGTGCATCGAAATTAAAAACGGCCAAAACTTGGCGCTCGGGTGCCTGCTTGCAATGATATTTGTCTTCATTTTTTGTATTTTCATGCGATCTACGAATGCAAATTAAAAACGGCTATAACTTGGCGCTCGGGCGTCTAGTTAGAGTAATATTTTTGTTCATTTTTTGTATTTTTTTGTGGTCTGCGTGTTTAAATTTAAAACAGCTAAAACTTGGTGATTGGGGTTCTGATTGCAACAATATTTGTCTTCATTTTTTGTATTTTTACGCGATCTCTGAGTCCAAATAAAAAATGACTAATAACTTAGCGTTCGGGTGTCTGGTTAGAGTAATATTTTTGTTCATTTTTTGTATTTTCTTCGTGATCTGCGCATTTAAATTAAAAACGGCCAAAACTTGGTGCTCAGGTGTCCGATCACAATGATATTTGCCACAATTTACCGTATTTTTACGCGATCAACAAATCCAAATTAAAAACGGCTATAACTTGGCGCTCAGGTGTCTGGTTAGATCAATATTTTTGTTTATTTTTCGTATTTTTACATGATCTGTGTATCGAAATTAAAAACGGCCAAAACTTGGCCCTCGGTGTCCGATTACAATGATATTTGTTTTTATTTTCAATATTTTTACGCGATCTACGAGTCTAAATTAGAAACGGCTATAACTTAGGACTTGGGTGTCCAGTTAGAGTAATATTTTTGTTCATTTTTTTTGTATTTTAACGTGATTTGCGCATTAAAATTAAAAACGGCTAAAACTTGGCGCTCGAGTGTCCGATTACATTGGTATTCGTTTTTATTTTCTATATTGTTACGTGATCTACGAGTCCAAATTAGAAGCAGCTATAACTTTGGCACTCGGGTGTCCGGTTAGAGTATTATTTTTGTTCATTTTTTGTATTTTCACGTGATCTGCTCAATGAAATTAAAAACGGCCAAAACTTGGCGCTCGGGTGACCGATTATAATGATATTTATTTTTATTTTCTATATTTTTATGTGATCTACGAGTCCAAATTATAAACGGCTATAACTTTGGCACTCAGGCATCCGGTTAGAGTATTATTTTTGTTGATTTTTTTGTATTTTCACGTGATTTGCTCAATAAAATTAAAAACGACCAAAACTTGGCACTCGGGTGTCCGATTGCAATGATATTTGTGCTCAATTTTTGTATTTTTATGCGATCTACGAATGCAAATTAAAATCGGCAGTAACTTGGCACTCGGGCGTCTGGTTAGAGTAATATTTTTGTTCATTTTTTGTATTTTTACATGATCTACACATTTAAATTTAAAACAACGAAAACTTGGAGCTCGGGTGTCTGATTACAATGATATTTGTCTTCATGTTTTATATTTTTACGCGATCTACGAATCCAAATAAAAAACAACAATAACATGGCGCTCGAGTGTCAGGTTGGGACAATTTTTTGTTTATTTTTTGTATTTTATCGCGATTTGTGTATCGAAATTAAAAACGCCCAAAACTTGGCGCTCGGGTGTCTGCTTAAAATGATATTTGTCTTCATTTTTTATATTTTTTTGCGATTTATGAATTCAAATTAAAAACGGCTATAACTTGGCACTCGGGTGTCCGGTTAGAGCAATATTTTTGTTTATTTTTTATTTTTTTCGTGAAACGCGCATTAAAATTAAGAACGGCCAAAACTTGGCGCTCGGGTGACCGATTACAATGATATTTGTTTTTATTTTCTATATTTTTACGCGATCTACGAGTGCAAATTAGAAACGACTATTACTTGGCACTTGGATGTCTAGTTAGAGTATTATTTTTGTTCATTTTTTGTATTTTTACGTGATCTACGTATTCAAATTAAAAATGGCCAAAACTTGGCACTCGGGTGTCCGATTACTATGATATTTGTCTTCAATCCCTATATTTTTACGCGATCTACGAATCCAAATTAAAAACGGCCATAACTTGGCGCTCGGGCATTTGGTTAGTGTAATATTTTTGTTCATTTTTTGTGTTCTTACGTGATCAGCACATTTGAATTTAAAATTGCCAAAACATGGTGCACGTGTGTCTGATTACAATGATATTTGCCTTCATTTCTTATATTTTTTTGTGATCTACGAATCCAAGTAAAAAATAGCTATAAGTAGGCGCGCGGGTGTCAGGTTAGGACAATTTTTTTGTTTATTTTTTGTATTTTTACGTGATCTATGTATCAAAATTAAAAACGGCAAAACTTGGTGCTCAGGTGTCTAATTACAATGGTATTTGTCTTCATTTCTTGTATTTTTACGCGATCTACGACTCTAAATAAAAAACGGCTATAACTTGGCGCTCGGGTGTCTGGTTAGAGTAATATCTTCGTTCTTTTTTGTATTTTTTTGTGATCTACACATTTAAATTAAAAACGGCCATAACTTGGTGCTCGGGTGTTCGATTACAGTGATATTTGTCTCCATTTCTTGTATTTTTACGCGATCTACGAACCTAAATTAAAAATGGCTATAACTTGGTGCTCAGTTGTCTAGTTAGAGCAATATTTTATTTATTTTCTGTATTTCTATGTGATCTGTGTATCGAAATTAAAAACGGCCGAAACTTGGCCCTCGGGTGTCCGATTACAATGATATTTGTTTTTATTTACTACATTTTCACTCGATCTATGAGTAAATTAGAAACATCTATAACCTGGCACGCAGGTGTCCGGTTATAGTAATGTTTTTGTTCATTTTTTGTCTTTTTACGTGATCTGCGCATTAAAATTAAGAACGGCAAAAACTTGGCACTCGGGTGTCTAATTACAATGATATTTATCTTCTTTTTTTTGTATTTTTACGCGATCTACGAATATCAATTAAAAACGGCTATAACTTGGCACTCGGGCGTCTGGTTAGAGTAATATTTTTGTTCATTTTTTGTATTTTTACGTGATTTGCGCATTTGAATTTAAAACAGCCAAAACTTGGTGCTCGGGGTTCTGATTGCAATAATATTTATCTTCATTTTTTGTATTTTTTCGCGATCAACGAATCCAAATAAAAAACGGCTTTTAACTTGTCGCTTGGCTCTCTGGTTAGAGCAATTTTTTTGTTCATTTTTTGTATTTTTCTGTGATTTGCGCATTTAAATTAAAAACGGCCGAAACTTGGCGTTCGGGTGTCTGATTACAATGATATTTGCCGCCATTTACTGTATTTTTACGCGATCTATGAATCTAAATTAAAAACGGCTATAACTTGGTGCTCAGCTATCTGGTTAGAGCAATATTTTTGTTTATTTTTTGTATTTCTACGTGATCTATGTATCGAAATTAAGAACGGCCAAAACATGGTGCTCGGCTGTTCGATTACAAGGATATTTATTTTTATTTATTATATTTTTATGCGATCTACGAGTCTAAATTAGAAACGGCTATAACTTGGCACTCGGGTGTACGGTTAGAGTAATATTTTTGTTCATTTTTTATATTTTTACGTGATCTGCGCATTAGAATTAAAAACGGCCAAAACTTGGCGCTTGGGTGTCCGATTACAATGATATTTGATTTTATTTTCTATATTTTTATGTGATCTACGAGTCCAAATTAGGAACGGCTATAACTTGGCACTCGGGTGTCCGGCTAGAGTATTATTTTTGTTCATTTTTTGAATTTTTACGAGATCTGCTCAATAAAATTAAAAACGGCTAAAAATTGGTGCTCGGGTGTCCGATTACAATGATATTTGTTTTCATTTTTTGTATTTTTACGCGATCTACGAATGCAAAGTAAAATCGGCTATAACTTGGCACTCGGGCATCTGGTTAGAGTAATATTTTTGTTCATTTTTTGTATTTTTACGTGATCTGCACATTTGAATTTAAAACAGCGAAAACTTGGCGCTCGGGTGTCTGATTATAATGATATTTTGTCTTCATTTTTTCTATTTTTACGTGATCTATGAAACCAAATAAAAATAGCTATGACTGGGTGCTCGGGTGTCTGGTTAGAGTAATATTTTTGTTAATGTTTTGTATTTTTCTGTGATCTGCGCATTTAAATTAAAAACGGCCAAAACTTGGCGCTCGGGTATCCGATTACAATGATATTTGTCTCCATTTACTGTATTTTTACGCCGTCTACAAATCCAAATTAAATACAGCTATAACTTGGTGCTCGGGTGTCTAGTTAGAGCAATTTTTTTGTTTATTTTTTGTATTTTTATGTGATCTGTGTATGGAAATTAAAAACGGCCAAACTTGGTTCTTGGGTGTCCGATTGCAATGATATTTGTTTTTATTTACTATATTTTTACGCGATCCACGAGTCCAAATTAGAAAGGGCTATAACTTGGCACTTGGGTGTCCGGTTAGAGTAATAGTTTTGTTCATTTTTTGTATTTTTACGTGATCTGCTCAATAAAATTAAAAACGGCCAAAAGTTGGCGCTCGGGTGTCCGATTACAATGATATTTGTATTCATGTTATGTATTTTTACGTGATCTACGAATCCAAAATAAAAATAGCTATAACTTGGCACTCGGGTGTCTGGTTAGAGTAATATTTTTGTTCATTTTTTGTATTTTAACGTGATATGCGCATTTAAATTTAAAACGGCCAAAAGTTAGTGGTCGGGTGTTCAATTACAATGATATTTGTCTTCATTTTTTATATTTTTACGCGATCTACGAATCAAAATTAAAAACGGCTATTACATGGCGCACGGGTGCCGGGTTAGAGTAATTTTTTTTTCATTTTTTGGAATTTTCTGTGATCTGCGCATTTAAATTATGAACGGCCAAAACTTGGTGCTCAGTTGTCTGCTTACAATGATATTTGTCTCCATTGTTTGTATTTTTTCGGGATCTACGAATCTAAACTAAAATGGCTATAACTTGGCACTCGGGTGTCTAGTTAGAGCAATATTTTTATTTATTTTTTGTAATTCTACGTAATCTGTGTATCGAAATTAAAAACGACCAAAACTTGGCGCTCGGGTGTCCGATTACAATGATATTTGTTTTTATTTTCTATATTTTTACGTGATCTACAAGTCCAAATTAAAAACAGCTATTACTTGGCCCTCGGGTGTCCGGTTAGAGTAATGTTTTTGTTCATTTTTGTATTTTTTCGTGATCTACGCATTCAAATTAAAAACGGCCAGGGCTTGGCACTCGGGTGTCCAATTACAATGATAATTGTCTTCAGTTTTTTTATTTTTAGGCATTCTATGAATGCTAATTAAAAACAGCTATAACTTGGCACTCGGGCGTCTAGTTGGAGTAATATTTTTGTTCATTTTTTGTATTCTTACATGATCTGTGCATTTGAATTTAAAATAGCCAAGACATGGTGCACGTGTATCTGATTACAATGATATTTGCCTTTATTTTTTGTATTTTTACGCGATCACGAATCCAAATAAAAAACAGCTATAACTTAGTGCTCGAGTGTCAGGTTAGGACAATGTTTTTGTTTATTTTTTGTATTTTTACGTGATCTGTGTATCGAAATTAAAAAGGGCCAAAACTTGGCACTCCGGTGTCTGATTACAATGATATTTGTCTTCATTTTTTCTATTTTTATGCGATCCACGAATACAAATTAAAAATGGCTATAACTTGGCGCTCGGGCATCTGGTTAGTGTAGTCTTTTTGTTCATTATTTGTATTTTTTCGTGATCTGCGTGTTAAAATTTAAAATAGCCAAAACTTGGTGCTCGGGGTTCTGATTGCTGTAATATTTGTCTTCATTTTTGGTATTTTTATGCGATCTATGAATCTAAATAAAAAATGGCTCTATAACTTGGCGCTGGGGTGTCTGGTTAGAGTAATATTTTTATTCATTATTTGTATTTTTTCGTGATCTACGCATTTAAATTAAAAACGGCCAAAACTTAGCGTTCGGGTGGCTTATTACAATGATCTTTGTCTCCATTTACTGTATTTTTACACGATCTACAAATCCAAATTA
The DNA here is from genome assembly GCA_019916065.1 of Vitellaria paradoxa. NCBI lineage: Eukaryota > Viridiplantae > Streptophyta > Magnoliopsida > Ericales > Sapotaceae > Vitellaria > Vitellaria paradoxa. Next base: position 41,549,461 of record CM034233.1, on the reverse strand, counting down.
AAAACGGTTATATCTTGGCGCTCGGGTGTCTGGTTGGAGCAATATTTTTGTTTATTTTTTTGTATTTCTATGTGATCTATGTATTGAAATTAAAAACGGCCAAAACTTGGCTCTCGGGTGTCCGATTACAATGATATTTGTTTTTATTTACTATATTTTTACGCGATCTACGAGTCCAAATTAGAAACGACTATAACTTGGCACTTGGGTGTTTAGTTAGAATAATATTTCTGTTTATTTTTTGTATTCTTACGTGATCTACTCATTAAAATTAAAAACGGCCAAAATTTGGCGCTCGGGTGTCCGATTACAATGATATTTATTTTTATTTTCAATATTTTTACGCGATCTACGAGTCCAAATTAGAAACGGTTATAACTTGGCACTCGGGTTTCCGGTTAGAGTAATATGTTTGTTCGTTTTTTGTCTTTTTACGTGATTTGCGCATTAAAATTAAAAACGGCCAAAACTTGGTGCTCGGGTGTCCGATTACATTGATATTTGTTTTTATTTAGTTTATTTTTATACGATCTATGAATTGGACCATAATTGTCGCCATGTCCCGGATAGCTTGGGCCATCTCGTTGGTAACGTTGGTGGTGGTTGCAGATTGTGCATTTGTTGGTTGCGATTGTGCCCCATTTCGGCTGTTGTTTTGGGGTCGTCCACGGCCTCTTCCGGTGTTTTCCATTCTTTATAAGATTGACGGGTCAGTTGGTACTTACACACAAATACACGCAATAAGTGTAAAAATTCCCAATCCCCACTACCCTTAGGTAAATCGTAAACCTATGGCTCTGATACCAAGCTGTCACGCCCTGGATTTTCATAACCGAATGCCCAGGGGTGACTTGGGATTTACTTGTTAGGTATAAAAATAAGATGATAATAACACGCTGTCACACCCCAGAATTTTCCTCCAAATTGGGGTTGACCCGCAAGAAAAATTTTAAGATATTCAAAATCCCTTGTTTATCCCAAACAATATTTATAAGTCATTGGACTGAACCATTTGATGGGATTTCAACTACAGGGCACAAAATAAAGATAGAGAAAATATTACAGAGCCATCTAAGTGTCCCAACTACGCGATTAACATTACATACCAAATAAAAGCAAATTAGGTCTATGCTTAATAATTACAATCATCCAACAATTGTTACAGACCAAAATAAAGTCCTCCAGCTCTGCGCAGGAAAGAAAAAAATAACTCTTCTGATGGAATATTTAAGAGAAATTAATCTCTTTCCAGCTCATCTTCTGTATCCCTGTGCTTAATATCCTGAAAAAATATTCCCACAAGGGGTAAGCTATTAAAGCCCAGTAATCAGAATCTCCTAGGTGCCTATATGCAGTGGTTGTACTACTACACTGTATCAAGTGAATGTGTTTAGGTGGCATACTATTTATGCAACAATTAATTCAATGGATCTCAACTGAATAATGTAAATTATACTTACAACGGTTCGATGAAACCGTCACCGTAACTACTATTTTACTTACATGTAAAAATAGTTAAATATTGATGTGTGTACCACAATGAAGTCAGTGTCACAGTGGTAGGGATCTCAGATTTAGATCTTCAAGGTCTCGGGATCAAACCCTGTAGCGATATAGGTTTCATACATATATATATATATATATATATTTATAAAATATTAATCGAGAGGAATTAAATATAATTAAATAATTCCAACACATCATTCATACATAACAAGAGAGGTTGCTAGTCACAGTAAAATTTTATAAAGGAGTTTAATCTAAATCCTCCTAAGATAATCATACTCCTATCCTCCTCTACCCCCAGCCTTGGGAACCAGTGACTTTACGGGCTTAGCATCCAATGCATACCGACGGTGTCACCTACCAAAAACGTAGCCGTCGCGACCGGCTACCTGACTGGCCAGGTCAGAAGGGAGCATCTCCCAAATAAAATGCATGTTCCCATCTTCATCTAAAAGGCCATTTCTACCCACCCATCACCCCATTGCCAAAAAATAACTTTAGCACCGAGTGCCTTAATTTCTTCTCACCCTTTTACATTCCAAGGGTACCTTGTATGGAAATCAGACATTTTTAATAACAACCGGCAATGTTCCCGGGTGATGAATCAAAAGTGGGATTATTCAGTCACAAGCAGTATATTTTTTTAAGCACTTTATCTAAATCCATAATTTAATAGAAATTCTCAATAAATCAAAGATTTAACATAGTCGTCAATATCATTATCACAAAGGCAGGTACTATATGTAAATTAACAAGTAGCAAGTAAAAAAAAAATTTAGAATATGAATTAGTATTTTAGTTAATTGTTTTGACAAGTTTACCGTACCAAATTTGATAAGAATAAAATTATTTCTAATGGTATATTAATTAGGCCGAGCTTGGTAGCTTAGTGGGTGGGCGACCCTAATTACGATTTAAAGTCGCAAGTTCGAACTTCATTGGCTGCAAATCTCGGTTTTTGCTTCTTTTACCTTTTATTTTATTATTTTATGGAATATAAAGAAAATAAATAGCTCTTTGACTTATATTTAATTTTTAGCAAAATTGATAAGTTTTATTTTATTCAAAATAATCTAAATAAATTTTCAATCATCATCTTATTTATAACCAAACCCTTATCATAGGTTTTTGGCTTCAAGGTATCCACAAATGTCCACAGAATTATTCCAATGTTTAGGAAGGTATTAAATGAGTTTCATTAAATTCACTTAATCATAAAAATACAGTTATATAACTTGCTAGGTTGACAAAACAATGCTTAAAAATAAATCAAATTCATTTAAGAAAGACCAAATGAGAAAAGAACAAGTCCATTGTTTCTTTTGGGCATTTTATCAAATACTAGCATTTTAGTTTGAATAAGTCATCCAACTATCCATGATGAAACTGATTATCTAAGTCAATTATTATCAATATTAGAGTGTCAAATAATACATAATATCTAGTTTAAAATAATTTCATATCAATAGAAATTATTAACATGACAATAACTAACAGAAGGAAATTGGAAATTTAAATAAATTTTTAAACGTAATATTCTAAACAAATCCAAACAAGCAGCAATTAAAGCTAAGCAGAATAGCAGCTTGAAAGAAAACTTAGTTTGTTCAGAAAATACAGTTTTACACGTGCTCAGTATTTTGGGCATAACTTTTGACTCACAAATTGGATTGATGCAATTCTTTTTGGGTTGAAAAGAAAACTCAAAGGGCTACAACTTTTATGTTTTAGCCGAAGCCTAATTCCACCATTTTAGGGGTAAGAAATTACAAATAGAGAGCTGTCAGCATACTAAGTTACATCAGTCAAAATTTTGGCTTCCCTACCCCCAATATACGGGTATTTATTTTTATCTCAATCAAGTTTCATACTTCAAACCAGAAAATGCATCAAATATATTTTAGGAGGTTCATCATCCTACCTCAATGAAGATATTAATGACCAAGTCTGAGAAGGAAAAATGAGTTAGCTTTGAGCACCACCCAAATTGAAAAATTCCAAGCCTTTCTTCTTCCTCCAAGCAACACCAAATCTTTAGCCTCACTAATTAATAATTTAATTTTATTTCTCTCTTATTTTCTTCTCTTTGAAGACACACAATTTATAGGGAGAGTAGAGAAAATGTCGGTAGAGAAAAACAAGCTTACCTAGACTTGAAAACCACTAAAGTAGCATTATGCATTAGGTAGTATAATACAAATAATCTAGCTTAGCCTTTTTGACTATCTAGCCACATAATTTAAGATAGGTGTTGGAGGATGGGTGAAGATGGGTGGCATGATCCGGGAATCATGCTAACTTTTTGACAAATTAAACAATCATGCTAGCTTTTTGACAAATTAACAAAATGCTTTAAATCATGCTAGCTTTCAAACAAAATGCTTTAAATCTTGTTTGCTAAATAATTTGAAAAAGATGCTTTAAGGTCATCAATGTAGGGTCTTCTCTTTGTCTAATTAGTCAAATAATTTTGAAAGATGGTGAGAGTGTATGGAAGATGGAAAATGAAGTTGTCGGGAAATAATTTAGAGCAACTATTCATGAGTCAACTCATTGAGTGATAAAGTGAGTTGAAGTGAGTTGAGGTGAGTCAAAGAAAAGGGTTGACCCATGGGTTAATGGGCTTGGTTTGAACCAAATAAGTAATTGGGCTAGGAAGTGTTTGGATAAAAATTTAGAAATTCTACATTAAACTCCCACATAGGGTGAAATTAAATCCGAAAATCTTTCCAACCAATTCCAAAAATTTTCAAATCCTCAACTTTCTAGATTTTTACTATAACAAGTATCACCACCACACTTAAGCAATTTAATTAAGAAAAAAAAATTCAGGTTATTACAATCCATCCCCCTTAAAGAAATTTCGTCCCGAAATTTACACAAAGCATGACTCAAGTGTTAAACAAATGAGGGTATCGTTCACGCATAACAGACTCACGCTCCCAGGTGGATTCCTCCACACCACGGTGCCTCCACAACACTCGAACCAATGGAATGGTTTTGCCTCATAGGACTTGTTCACGCCGATCCTCGATCTTAACCGGCTGTTGTTCAAATGTAACATCTTGCTGAATATCAAGTTCAGTCCAATCAATCACGTGACTCGGGTCAGGTTCATACTTTCGAAGCATGGATACATGAAATACATCATGAACACGTGATAGTTGAGGTGGTAGAGCTAGCTGATATGCAACCTGCCCAACCTTTGCAAGGATTTCGAATGGTCCAATATATCGAGGAGCTAACTTCCCCTTTTTCCCGAATCGTATGACTCCTTGATGTGGGAAACTCAAAGAAAGACATGATCTCCAACCTCGAACTCCAAAGGTCGTCTTCGTCAGTCAGCGTAGCTTTTCTGACGACTCTGGGCAGTAAGTAGACGTTGACGAATGATAGCAATCTTTTCTGATGTTTGCTTGATCAGGTCGGGTCCTATCATCACCGATTCTCTTACCTCGGTCCAACACAGAGAAGAGCGACATGGCCTCCCATATAATGCCTCATAAGGTGCCATTCCAATACTTGCTTGATAGCTGTTGTTATACACAAACTCTATCAATGGCAAGTGTTCTTCCCAGTTACCTTTAAAGTCTAATATGCAAGCACGAAGCATATCTTCCAATGTCTGAATTAACCGTTCTGACTGTCCATCCGTCTGAGGGTGAAATGCCGTGCTAAAGGTCAATTTAGTGCCTAAAGCCTCCTGCAGACTCTTCCAAAGTTGAGCTGTGAATAATGGATCTCGGTCAGATACTATGGAGACTGGTGTTCCGTGAAGCCGGATGATCTCGCGAATATATAGCTGGCTGCGCTTTTGGAGTGTGTCGGTAGTGTTCACTGGTAAAAAATGCGCTGACTTTGTTAATCGATCAATAATAACCCAAATAGAGTTATTTTTCTTCAACGTCCTAGGTAAGCCCACGACGAAATCCATCGCAATGTGCTCCCACTTCCATTCGGACACAGGTAAAGGTTGGAGTAATCCAGCTGGTTTCTAGTGTTCTGCTTTGATTTGCTGACAAGCAAGACATTTAGCTACGAATCGAGTAACATCCTTCTTCATTCCCTTCCACCAATACTATCGTGCTAAATCACGGTACATCTTCGTACTTCCAGGGTGAATGGCAAATCTTGAATTATGGAACTCATGCAATATCTCCTTTCGAAGGCCATCAGAATTTGGGACATACAACCTTCCACAATGCTGTAGTCCTTGATCAGAGCGAAGTGTCCATCCTTCTATAATCTCTCCAGACAAGATTTGAGCTGCCATCTTCTTGCATTCTTCATCATGTTGTTGCGCATCGATCACCTTAGTAATTATCGTGGGAATTGCCATCAGAGAACAACTTGTCATTATAGCATTTTCCTGATCAAATCTGATCTCAAATTCATTCACCGATTCTAGCATCTTCCATTCTTACACTGCCAAATTCGCCAATGTTGAATGTGATTTCCTACTGAGTGCATCTGCTACAACATTCACCTTTCCTGGATGATACTGAAGGGTGAAATCAAAATCCTCCAGATATTCCATCCAGCGTCGTTGTCGCAGGTTCAGGTCTCGTTGGGTGAACAGATATTTCAGACTCTTGTGATCTGAAAAGACTTCAAACTTTTCACCATACAAATAATGCCTCTAAAGTTTCAATGCAAAAACAATTGCGGCCAATTCTAGATCATGGGTTGGATAGTTCTTCTCATGGTTTCTCAATTGTCGAGAACCATAAGCGACTACATGGTCTAATTGCATTTGTACACAACCCAATCCTTCTCTTGAGGCATCACAGTATACTGTATACCCTGCCCCTCGTTCTGGTATGATTAGAACTGGGGCTTGAGTCAATCGAGCCTTCAACTCTTGAAAAGCTCTTTCACATTTCTCATCCCAAACAAATTTGACATCCTTGCGGATTAATCGCATCATGGGTGTAGCAATTCGAGAAAAGTCCTTAATGAACCGTCGGTAGTACCCTGCCAAACCGAGGAAACTTCTTATCTCGAAGACTGTCTTCGGTTGCTTCCAGCTCATTACGGCTTCTACTTTCGTTGGGTCTACTGCAACACCATCTGTTGAGACTATATGTTCCAAGAATGGTATTTTTGTTAGCCAAAACTCGCATTTGCTAGCCTTGGCATACAGTTGGTGATCTAATAAAGTTTGTAAGATGATACAAAGGTGTTGTTCATACTCCCGTTCATTCTTTGAATAAATAAGTATGTCGTCAATAAAGACTACAACAAACTTATCCAGGTGTGGACGGAAAACACGATTCATAAGATCCATAAATGCTGCTGGCGCATTGGTGAGTCCAAAAGGCATAACCACGAACTCGTAGTGCCCATATCTCGTACGGAAAGCTGTCTTTGGAATGTCTTCCTCTTGGATACGTAATTGATGGTATCCTGATCGAAGATCGATCTTAGAGAAGAATAGTGAACCCCTCAATTGATCAAATAAATCATCTATTCGTGGCAAGGGGTATTTATTCTTGATAGTGAATTTGTTCAGCTTTCTGTAATCAATACATAGCTGTAAACTTCCATCTTTCTTCTTTGCAAAAACAGCTGACGCTCCCAAGGGGGAAACACTGGGTCGAATGAATCCTAGCTGGAGCAATTCTTCAAGTTGTACTTTTAATTCTTGAAGTTCTGCTGGTGCCATTCGGTAAGGGGCTACTGAAATTGGTGCAACCCCTGGCTGTAGATCTATACGAAAATCTATTTCCCGCCGAGGTGGCAAACCTAGAAGCTCCTTGGGAAAAACATCTGGGAACTCACAAACTACTCGAGGGAGAGCAGTCTGTGGAAGCTCCTCATTCAAAGTCAGATTGGCTAGCAAGCTATTTAATTGCCTGCAACCTCGAGAATGTACTGGGGATATAATTGGATCTTCTCGGGAATCTCCTTGGATACAGAATCGAGCTCCTGATGAAAGAATCGCCGAGACATGCTTCAGATGACAATCAATAATTGCTTGGTGTAAAGACAACCAGTCCATTCCTAGAATGACATCGTAGGTGTTCATATCCAACCAGATAAGATCACATTCTACTATGATCTCCCCGAATTGGATTGCACAAGATCTAGTGATCTTATTTGCCACAGTGTTATTTCCCAGAGGGGAATCAATGGTTAAGGTTCCATTTAATTCCTCTGGTATTAACTTCAATGAACATGCACATTTGGATGATATAAAGGAATGCGAAGCACCGGTATCAACTAGTATTACCAACCAAGTACTAAAGAGTAATGAGGTAACCTAAATAACTGTGTTTTCTAGTACCGCTGTAATGGGTTCTGGTGCTTCCAAATGGTTAAGTGCAAATACGCGTCCCTGCGGAACATTATTATCCCTTCTTGGCCTTGGTCCTCCTCCACCACGACCTCGTCCTCCGGCATTGTTCTTCTGTTGTCCTCCTTGCTGGTTCATGTTAGGATTCTGAAAAGGTGGTCTTTGTTGAAAACGTTGTTGTGGAGGTGGGTACGTGATTCGTGCTGGTCCTAGATTCTGTAAATTCTGTTGATTTTGCTTAAGGTACGTCATTGCCCTCTGAGGACAATCCCTTTTAAAATGCCCAAGTTGCCCACACTGTAACAGGCATTTGGATCCTTTTGCTGATGTCGAGGTTGACTCCCTCCTCCATTTCTCTTTTATGGTTGACCACCATACTGTTTGTTGTTTTCAAAGAATCTACCTCGTTTTTGTCCAGCATTTTTGTTTTACCTCATGATTGAACCCTTGAATGTTGATCCCTTGAGCTTGACTGTGTCTTGCATTTCCATTTCCACAGCAATGGCTGCCCTCACAGCTGCAGCATAAGAAGTGTGCATCATACCAATGATTCTCCCTCAAATGTCAGTCCGCAAGCCCCATGTAAACTGATCGGCCTTTGCCTTGTCAGTTAAATTCAAAATTTGGGCATACTTGGACAGACTAGCGAACATTGCTTCGTACTGCATAGCGGTCATGCCATGCTGCTTCAAGGATAAAAACTCCCGTGTCTTAGCATCCTTGAAAGTTTGTGGAAAGAAATGATCTATGAACAATTCTTCAAATCTTTCCCAGGTCATGGTTGCAGGGTCGTGGCTTCCTTTAATGAAAGTCCACCATTCATATGCATCACCCCGTAGCCGAAACGTTGCCAGGGTTATCTTAGTAGCATGACAGGTTATTCCCATAGTCTCTAAAATACGAGAGACTTCTTTGAACCAGTTCTCAGCTGCTACTGGTTCGGGTTCGCCATGGAATGATGGTGGGTCATACCATAAGAAGTTTCGTAGGTCATCATCATGCCTTCTTATTGGTGGTATCTCTGGTGCTACTCCCGCTACAGCCGCTGCCAGCATTGCCGCCGGTGCTCGTGGATTCATCTGTATGAATTGGACCATAACTGTCGCCATGTCCCGGATAGCTTTGGCCATCTCGTTGGTAACGTTGGTGGTGGTTGCAGATTGTGCATTTGTTGGTTGCGATTGCGCCCCATTTCGGCTGTTGTTTTGGGGTCGTCCACGGCCTCTTCCGGTGTTTTCCATTCTATATAAGATTGACGGGTCAGTTGGTACTTACACACAAATACACGCAATAAGTGTAAAAATTCCCAATCCCCACTACCCTTAGGTAAATCGTAAACCTATGGCTCTGATACCAAGCTGTCACACCCCGGATTTTCATAACCGAATGCCCAGGGGTGACTTGGGATTTATTTGTTAGGTATAAAAATAAGATGATAGTAACACGCTGTCACACCCCAGAATTTTCCTCCAAATTGGGGTTGACCCGTAAGAAAAATTTTAAGATATTCAAAATCCCTTGTTTATCCCAAACAATATTTATAAGTCATTGGACTGAACTATTTGATGGGATTTCAACTACAGGGCACAAAATAAAGATAGAGAAAATATTACAGAGCCATCTAAGTGTCCCAACTACGCGATTAACATTACATACCAAATAAAAGCAAATTAGGTCTATGCTTAATAATTACAATCATCCAACAATTGTTACAGACCAAAATAAAGTCCTCCAGCTCTGCGCAGGAAAGAAAAAAAAATAACTCTTCTGATGGAATATTTAAGAGAAATTAATCTCTTTCCAGCTCATCTTCTGTATCCCTGTGCTTAATATCCTGAAAAAATATTCCCACAAGGGGTAAGCTATTAAAGCCTAGTAATCAGAATCTCCTAGGTGCCTATATGCAGTGGTTGTACTACTACACTGTATCAAGTGAATGTGTTTAGGTGGCATACTATTTATGCAACAATTAATTCAATAGATCTCAACTGAATAATGTAAATTATACTTACAACGGTTCGATGAAACCGTCACTGTAACTACTATTTTACTTACATGTAAAAATAGTTAAATATTGATGTGTGTACCACAATGAAGTCTGTGTCGCAGTGGTAGGGATCTCAGATTTAGATCTTCAAGGTCTCGGGATTAAACCCTGTAGCGATATAGGTTTCATACATATATATATATATATATATATATATATTTATAAAATATTAATCGAGAGGAATTAAATATAATTAAATAATTCCAACACATCATTCATACATAACAAGAGAGGTTGCTAGTCACAGTAAAATTTTGTAAAGGAGTTTAATCTAAATCCTCCTAAGATAATCATACTCCTATCCTCCTCTACCCCCAGCCTTGGGAACCAGTGATTTTACGGGCTTAGCATCCAATGCATACCGACGGTGTCACCTACCAAAAACGTAGCCGTCGCGACCGGCTACCTGACTGGTCAGGTCAGAAGGGAGCATATCCCAAATAAAATGCATGTTCCCATCTTCATCTAAAAGGCCATTTCTACCCACCCATCACCCCATTGCCAAAAAATAACTTTAGCACCGAGTGCCTTAATTTCTTCTCACCCTTTTACATTCCAAGGGTACCTTGTATGGAAATTAGACATTTTTAATAACAACCGGCAATGTTCCCGGGTGATGAATCAAAAGTGGGATTATTCAGTCACAAGCAGTATATTTTTTTTAAGCACTTTATCTAAATCCATAATTTAATAGAAATTCTCAATAAATCAAAGATTTAACATAGTCATCAATATCATTATCACAAAGGCAGGTACTATATGTAAATTAACAAGTAGCAAGTAAAAAAAAAATTTAGAATATGAATTAGTATTTTAGTTAATTGTTTTGACAAGTTTACCGTACCAAATTTGATAAGAATAAAATTATTTCTAATGGTATATTAATTAGGCCGAGCTTGGTAGCTTAGTGGGTGGGCGACCCTAATTACGATTTAAAGTCGCAAGTTCGAACCTCATTGGCTGCAAATGTCAGTTTTTGCTTCTTTTCCCTTTTATTTTATTATTTTATGGAATATAAAGAAAATAAATAGCTCTTTGACTTATATTTAATTTTTAGCAAAATTGATAAGTTTTATTTTATTCAAAATAATCTAAATAAAATTTCAATCATCATCTTATTTATAACCAAACCCTTATCATAGGTTTTTGGCTTCAAGGTATCCACAAATGTCCACAGAATTATTCCAATGTTTAGGAAGGTATTAAATGAGTTTCATTAAATTCACTTAATCATAAAAATATAGTTATATAACTTGCTAGGTTGACAAAACAATGCTTAAAAATAAATCAAATTCATTTAAGAAAGACCAAATGAGAAAAGAATAAGTCCATTGTTTCTTTTGGGCATTTTATCAAATACTAGTATTTTAGTTTGAATAAGTCATTCAACTATCCATGATGAAACTGATTATCTAAGTCAATTATCATCAATATTAGAGTGTCAAATAATACATAATATCTAGTTTAAAATAATTTCATATCAATAGAAATTATTAACATGACAATAACTAACAGAAGGAAATTGGAAATTTAAATAAATTTTTAAACATAATATTCTAAACAAATCCAAACAAGCATCAATTAAAGCTAAGCAGAATAGCAGCTTGAAAGAAAATTCATATAAAATAGAGCAGGACTCCAATATCTATAAATTTATATCTGTAGAAACTAGACTTCAAGTCCTACAACTTTCATGTTTTACACTTTTTAAAATTCTAAGGTCTAAAGGTACAAAAATAGCTTTGAATTCAGTTTGTTCAGAAAATACAGTTTTACACGTGCTCAGTATTTTGGGCATAACTTTTGACTCACAAATCGGATTGATGCAATTCTTTTTAGGTTGAAAAGAAAACTCAAAGGGCTACAACTTTTATGTTTTAGCCGAAGCCTAATTCCACCGTTTTAGGGGTAAGAAATTACAAATAGAGAGCTGTCAGCATACTGAGTTACATCAGTCAAAATTTTGGCTTCCCTACCCCCAATATATGGGTATTTATTTTTATCACAATCAAGTTTCATACTTCAAACCAGAAAATGCATCAAATATATTTTAGGAGGTTCATCATCCTACCTCAATGAAGATATTAATGACCAAGTCTGCAAAGGAAAAATTAGTTAGCTTTGAACACCACCCAAATTGAAAAATTCCAAGCCTTTCTTCTTCCTCCAAGCAACACCAAATCTTCAGCCTCACTAATTAATAATTTATTATTATTTCTCTCTTATTTTCTTCTCTTTGAAGACACACAATTTATAGGGAGTGTAGAGAAAGTGTCGGTCGAGAAAAATAAGCTTACCTAGACTTGAAAACCACTAAAGTAGCATTATGCATTAGGTAGTATAATACAAATAATCTAGCTTAGCCTTTTTGACTATCTAGCCACATAATTTAAGATAGGTGTTGGAGGATGGGTGAAGATTGGTGGCATGATCCAGGAATCATGCTAACTTTTTGACAAATTAAACAATCGTGCTAGCTTTTTGACAAATTAACAAAATGCTTTAAATCTTGTTTGCTAAATAATTTGAAAAAGATGCTTTAAGGTCATCAATGTAGGGTCTTCTCTTTGTCTAATTAGTCAAATAATTTTGAAAGATGGTGAGAGTGTATGGAAGATGGAAAATGAAGTTTTCGGGAAATAATTTAGAGCAACTATTCATGAGTTAACTCATTGAGTGATAAAGTGAGTTGAAGTGAGTTGAGGTGAGTCAAAGAAAAGGGTTGACCCATGGGTTAATGGGCTTGGTTTGAACCAAATAAGTAATTGGGCTAGGAAGTGTTTGGATAAAAATTTAGAAATTCTACATTAAACTCCCACATAGGGTGAAATTAAATCCGAAAATCTTTCCAACCAATTCCAAAAATTTTCAAATTTTTACTATAACAAGTATCACCACCACACTTAAGCAATTTAATTAAGAAAAAAAAATTCAGGTTATTACATTTAAATTAAAAAGGGCCAAAACTTGGCAGTCGGGTGTCCGTTTACAATCATATTTGTCTCTATTTACTGTATTTTTACGCGGTCTACGAATCGAAATTAAAAACAACTATAACTTGCCGCTCGGGTGTCTGGTTAGAGCAATATTTTTTTTTATTTTTTGTATTTCTACGTGATCCGTGTATCGAAATTAGAAACCGCCAAAACTTGGCTCTCGGGTGTCCGATTACATTGATATTTATTTTTATTTACTATATTTTTATGCGATCTACGAGTCCAAATTAAAAACGGCTATAACTTAGCGCTCGGGTGTCCGATTAGAGCAATATTTTTGTTTTGTATTTTTTTATGAGATACGCATTAAAATTAAGAACGGCCAAAACATAGCACTCGGGTAACCGATTATAATGATATTTGTTTTTATTTTCTATATTTTTACGTGATCTACGAGTCCAAATTAGAAACGGCTATAATTTGGCACTCGAGTGTCCAGTTAGAGTAATGTTTTTGTTCATTTTTCATATTTTTACGTGATCTGCGAATTCAAATTGAAAACGGCCAAAACTTGGCACTCGGGTGTCCGATTACAACGATATTTGCCTTCAATTTTTGTATTTTTACGCGATCAACGAATCCAAATTAAAAATGGCTATAACTTGGCACTCGGGCGTCTGGTCAGAGTAATATTTTTGTTCATTTTTTGTATTCTTACATGATCTGCGCGTTTGAATTTAAAATAGCCAAAACATGATGCACGTGTGTCTGATTACAATGATATTTGCCTTCATTTTTTGTATTTTTACGCGATCTATGATTCCAAATAAAAAACAGCTATAACTTGGCGCTCCGGCGTCTGGTTAGAGTAATATTTTTGTTCATTTTTGTATTTTTATATGATCTGCGCATTTGAATTTAAAATAGCCAAAACATTGTGCACGTGTGTCTGATTACAATGATATTTGACTTCATTTTTTGTATTTTTTCATGATCTACGAATCCAAATAAAAAACATCTATAACTTGGCGTGCAGGTGTCAAGTTAGGATATTTTTTTGTTTATTTTTTGTATTTTTATGTGATTTGTGTATCGAAATTTAAAACGGCCAAGACTTGTTGCTCGGGTGTCTAATTGCAATGATATTTGTCTATATTTTTTTTTTATTTTTACGCGATCTATGAATGCAAATTAAAGACGGCTATAACTTGGCGCTCGGGCGTTTGGTTAGAATAATATTTTTGTTCATTTTTTGTATTTTTACGTGATCTGCGCATTTAAATTTGAAACAGCCAAAACTTGGTGCTTGGGATTCTGATTATAATAATATTTGTTTTCATTTTTTGTATTTTTCCGCAATTTATGAATACAAATAAAAAACGGCTAATAACTTGGCGCTCGGGTGTCTGGTTAGAGTAATATTTTTGTTTATTTTTTGTATTCTTACGTGATTTGTGCATTTAAATTTAAAACGGCCAAAACTTGGTGGTCGGGTGTTCGATTACAATGATATTTGTCTTCATTTTTTATATTTTTACGTGATCTATGAATCCAATTTAAAAACGGCTATAACTTGGCACTCGGGTGTCCGGTTAGCGTAATATTTTTTTTCATTTTTTGTCTTTTTATGTGATCTGCGCATTAAAATTAAAAACGGCCAAAACTTGGCACTCGGTTGTCCGATTATAATGATATTTGTTTTTATTTATTATATTTTTACGCAATCTACGAGTCCAAATTAGAAACAACTATAGCTTGGCACTCGGGTGTCTGGTTATAGTAATATTTTTGTTCATTTTTTGTCTTTTTACGTGATCTGCGCATTAAAATTAAAAACGGCGAAAAGTTGGCGCTCAGGTATCCGATTACAATGATATTTGTCTTCATTTTTTGTATTTTTACGCGATCTACGAATCTAAATTAAAAATGGCTATAACTTGGCACTCGGGCATCTGCTAGAGTAATATTTTTGTTTATTTTTTGTATTCTTACATGATCTGTGCATTTAAATTTAAAACAGCGAAAACTCGGTGCTCGGGTGTCTTATTATAATGATATTTGTCTTCATTTTTTGTATTTTTATGCGATCTACGGATCCAAATTAAAAAAGCTATAACTTGGTGCTCGAGTGTCTGGTTAGAGTAATATTTTCTACCGATTCGACGGGCTTGTGGGGTGTTAGTCGGCCCTCGGTTTACCGGTCGGCTACACGGTCCGTTGAGGGCTGTAATAAACCGGCCGGGTTCCTGGTCACCAAAAAAAAAAAAAAAAACGGCTATAACTTGGTGCTTGGGTGTCTGTTTAGAGCAATATTTTTGTTTATTTTTTGTATTTGTACGTCATCTGTGTATCGAAATTAAAAATGCCCAAAACTTAGCGCTCGGGTGTCCGATTACAATGATATTTGTTTTTATTTACTATATTTTTATGCGATCTACGAGTCCAAATTACAAACGGCTATAACTTGGCGCTCGGGTGTCCAGTTAGAGCAATATTTTTGTTTATTTTTTGTATTTCTTCGTGAGTTACGCATTAAAATTAAGAACGGCCAAACCTTGGCGCTCGGGTAACCGATTACAATGATATTTGTTTTTATTTTCTAGATTTTTTCGTGATCTACGAGTTCAAATCAGAAACGGCTATAACTTGGCACTCGGGTGTCCGGTTAGAGTAATGTTTTTGTTCATTTTTTTGTATATTTACGTGATCTGCGCATTCAAATTAAGAACGGCCAAAACTTGGTACTCGGGTGTCCGATTACAATGATATTCGTCTTCATTTTTTGAATTCTTACGTGATCTACGAATCCAAATTAAAAACGGCTATAACTTGGCGCTCAGGCGTCTAGTTAGAGTAATATTTTTGTTTATTTTTTGTATTCTTACGTTATCTGCGCATTTGAATTAAAAATAGCCAAGACATAGTGCACGCATGTCTGATTACAATGATATTTGCCTTCATTTTTTGTATTATTATGCGATCTACAAATCTAAATTGAAATGGCTATAACTTGGCGCTCGAGCGTCTAGTTAGTGTAATATTTTTGTTCATTTTTTGTATTTTCACGTGATATGTGTATCGAAATTAAAAACGGCCAAAACTTGGCACTCGGGTGTTTGATTACAATGATATTTGTCTTCATTTTTTGTATTTTTACGCGATCAATGAATGCAAATTAAAAATGGCTATAACTTGGCGCTCGGGCGTCTGGTTAGAATAGTATTTTGTTTCATTTTTTGTATTTTTATGTGATCTGAGCATATAAATTTAAAACAGCCAAAACTTGGTGCTCGGTGTTTTGAATGCAATGATATTTATCTTCTTTTTTTTTGTATTTTTACGCGATCTACGAATCCAAATAGAAAACGACTGTAACTTGGCGCTCAGGTGTCTGGTTAGAGTAATATTTTTGTTCATTTTTTGTATTTTTTCGTGCTCTGGGCATTTAATTAAAAAGGGCCAAAACTTGGGGCTCGGGTGTCTGATTACAATGATATTTGTCTCCATTTACTGTATTTTTACATGATCTATGAATTCCAATTAAAAATGACTATAACTTGGCGCTCAGGTGTCTGCTTAGAGCAATATTTTTGTTTATTTTTTGTATTTCTACATGATCTGTGTATCGAAATTAAAAATGGCGAAATCTTGGCTCTCAGGTGTCCGATTACAATGTTATTTGTTTTTATTTACAATATTTTTACGCGATCTACGAGTCCAAATTAGAAACGGCTATAACTTGGCACTTGGGCGTCCAGTTAGAGTAATATTTTTGTTAATGTTTTTTATTTTTACGTGATCTGCTCAATAAAATTAAAAATGGCCAAAACTTGGCACTCGGGTGTCCGATTACAGTGATATTTGTCTTCATTTTTTGTATTTTTACGCGATATACGAATCTAAATTAAAAATTGCTATAACTTGGCGCTCAGGTGTCTAGTTAGAGTAATGTTTTTATTCATTTTTTGTATTTTTTCGTGACATGCGCATTCAAATTAAGAACGGCCAAACTTGGCGCTCTTTTGAACGATTACAATGATATCTGTTTTTATTTTCTATGTTTTTACGTGATCTACGAGTCCAAATTAGAAATGGCTATAACTTGGCACTCAGTTGTTCAGTTAGAGTAATATTTTTGTTCATTTTTTGTATTTTTACGTGATCTGCTAAAAAAATTAAAAACGGCAAGAAGTTGGCACTCAGGTGTCTGATTATAATGATATTTGTCTTCATTTTTTGTATTTTTACGCGATGTACAAATCTAAATTAAAAATTGCTATAACTTGGCACTCGGGTGTTTGGTTAGAGAATTATTTTTGTTCATTTTTGGTATTTTTACGTGATCTGCGCATTTAAATTTAAAATAGCCAAAACATGGTGCACGTGTGTCTGATTACAATGATATTTGTCTTAATTTTTTGTATCTTTACGCGATCTATGATTCCAAATAAGAAATAGCTCTAACTTGGCGCTTGGGTGTCAGGTTAGGACAATTTTTTTTGTTTATTTTTTGTATTCTTATGTGATCTGTGTATCGAAATTAAAAACGGCAAAAACTTGACGCTCGGGTGTCTGATTACAATGATATTTATCTTCATTTTTCGTATTTTTACACGATTTACAAATGCAAATTAAAAACGACTATAACTTGGCACTCGGGCGTCTGGTTAGAATAGTATTTTTGTTCATTTTTTGTATTTTTACGTGATCTGCGCGTTTAAATTTAAAACAGCCAAAACTTGGTGCTCGGGGTTTTGATTGCAATGATATTTGCCTTCATTTTTTGTATTTCTACGTGATCTACGAATGCAAATAAAAAACGGCTATAACTTGGCGCTCGGATGTCTGGTTAGAGTAATAATTTTTGTTCATTTTTTGTATTTATTCGTGATCTGTGCATTCAAATTAAGAGCGGCCAAAACTTGGCGCTCAGGTGAACGATTACATTGATATCTGTTTTTATTTTCTATATTTTTACGCGATCTACAAGTCGAAATTAGAAACGGCTATAACTTGGCACTCGGGTGTCTGGTTAGAGTAATGTTTTGGTTCATTTTTTGTATTTTTACGTGATATGCACATTCAAATTAAAAACGGCCAAAACTTGGCACTCGGGTGTCTGATTACAATGATATTTGCCTTCAATTCTTGTATTTTTACGCAATCTGCGGATGCAAATTAAAAACGGCCACAACTTAGCGCTCGGGCGTCTGGTTAGAGTAATATTTTTGTTCATTTTTGTATTCTTATGTGATCTCCGCATTTGAATTTAAAATAGCCAATACATGGTGCATGTGTGTCGATTACAATGATATTTGTCTTTATTTTTTGTATTTTTACGTCATCTATGAATCCAAATAAAAAATAGCTATAACTTGGCGCTCGGGTGTTAGGTTAGGACAATTGTTTTGATTTTTTTTTTTGTATTTTTACGTGATCTGTTTATCGATATTAAAAACGGCCAAAACTTGGCGCTCGGTTGTCTGATTGCAATGATATTTATCTTCATTTTTTTGTATTTGTATGCGGTCTACGAATGCAAATTAAAAACGTCTATAACTTAGCGCTCGGGCATCTGGTTAGGGTAATATTTTTGTTCATTTTTTGTATTTTTACGTGATCTATGCGTTTAAATTTAAAACAGCCAAAACTTGGCGCTCGGGGTTCTAATTGCAATGATATTTTTCTTCATCTTTCGTATTTTTACGTGATCTACGAGTCCAAATAAAAAACGGCTATAACTTGGCACTTGGGTGTCTGGTTAGAGTAATATTTTTGTTTTTTTTTGTTTTTTTCCGTGATCTGTGCATTTAAATTAAAAACAGTCAAAACTTGGCGCTCAATTGTCCGATTACAATGATATTTGTCACCATTTCTTGTACTTTTACGCGTTCTACGAATACAAGTTAAAAACGGCTATAACTTGGCGTTTAGGTGTCTGGTTAGAGCAATATTTTTGTATATTTTTTGTATTTCTACATGATCTGCGTATCGAAATAAACAACGGCAAAAACTTGGCTCTCGGGTATCCGATTGCAATGATATTTGTTTTTATTTACTACATTTTTATGCGACCTACAAGTCCAAATTAGAAACGGCTATAACTTGGCACTCGGGTGTTCGGTTAGAGTAATATTTCTGTTCATTTTTTGTATTTTTACGTGATCTGCGGATTTAAATTAAAAAGGGCCAAAACTTGGTGCTCGAGTGTCCGATTACAATGATATTTGTCACCATTTCTTGTATTTTTACGCGATCTTCGAGTCCAAGTTAAAAACGGCTATAACTTGGCATTTAGGTGTATGGTTAGAGTAATATTTTTGTATATTTTTTTGTATTTCTACGTGATCTGCGTATCGAAATAAACAACGGCCAGAACTTGGCCCTCGGGTATCCAATTGCAACCATATTTGTTTCTATTTACTGTGTTTTTACGCGATCTACGAGTCTAAATTAGAAACGGTTATAACTTGGCACTCGGGTGTCCGGTTAGAGTAATATTTGTCTTTATTTTTTGTATTTTTACACGATGTACGAATCTAAATTGGAAACGGCTATAACTTGGCGCTCGGGTGTGTGGTTAGAGTAATGTTTTTGTTCAATTTTTGTATTTTTTCGTGATCTGCGCATTCAAATTAAGAATAGCCAAAACTTGGCACTCGGGTGAACGATTACAATGATATTTGTTTTATTTTCTATATTTTTACGCGATCTAGGAGTCCAAATTAGAAATGGCTATAACTTGGCACTCGGGTGTTCGGTTAGAGTAATATTTTTATTCATTTTTTGTATTTCTACGTGATCTGCTAAATAAAATTAAGAACGGCCAAAAGTTGGCGCTCGGGTGTCCGATTACAATGATATTTGTCTTCATTTTTTGTACTTCTACGCGATGCACGAATCTAAATTAAAAACTGCTATAACTTGGCGCTCGGGTGTCTGGTTAGAGAATTATTTTTGTTCATTTTTTGTATTTTTACGTGATCTGCACATTTAAATTTAAAACGGCCAAAACTTGGTAGTCGGGTGTTGGATTACAATGATATTTATCTTCATCTTTTATATTTTTATGTGACCTACGAATCCAAATTAAAAACGGCTATAACTTGGTGCTCGGGCATCTGGTTAGAGTAATATTTTTGTTTATTTTTTATACTCTTACGTTATCTGCGCATTTGAATTTAAAATAGTCAAAACATGGTGTACGTGTGTCTGATTACAATGATATTTGTCTTCATTTTTTGTATTTTTACGCGATCTATGATTCCAAATAAAAAACAGCTATAACTTGGCGCTTGGGTGTCAGGTTAGGACAAATTTTTTTGTTTATTTTTTGTATTTTTATGTGACCTGTGTATCAAATTAAAAACGGCCAAAACTTGGCGCTCGGTGTCTGATTACAATGATATTTGCTTTCATTTTTTATATTTTTATGGTTTCTACGAATGCAAATTAAAAATGGCTATAACTTGGCGCACGGGCGTCTGGTTAGAATAGTATTTTTGTTCATTTTTTGAATTTTTACGTGATCTGCGCGTTTACATTTAAAACAGCCAAAACTTGGTGCTCGGGGTTCTGATTGCAATGATATTTGCCTTCAGTTTTTGTATTTTTACACGATTTACGAATCCAAATAAAAAAGGCTATAACTTGGCGTTCGGGTGTCTGGTTAGAGTAATATTTTTGTTCATTTTTGTATTTTTCTGTGATCTGCGCATTTAAATTAAAAACGGCCAAAACTTGGCGCTCGGGTGTCTGATTACAATGATATTTGTCTGCATTGACTATATTTTTACACGATCTACGAATCCAAATTAAAAACGACTATAACTTGGCGCTCGGGTGTCTGGTTAGAGCAATATTTTTGTCTTTTTTTGTATTTCTACGTGATCTGTGTATCGAAATTTAAAACGGCCAAATCTTGGCTCTCGGGTGTCCGATTACAATGATATTTTTTTTTTGCTATATTTCTACGCGATCTATGAGTCCAAATTAGAAACGGCTATAACTTGGCACTCGGGTGTCCGGTTAGAGTAATATTTTTGTTCATTTTTTGTATTTTACGTGATCTACGCATTAAAATTAAAAAAGGCCAAAATTTAGCTCTCGGGTGTCCGATTGTAATGACATTTGTTTTATTTTCTATATTTTTACGCGATCTACGAGTCTAAATTGGAAACGACTATAACTTGGCACTCGAGTGTACGGTTAGAGTAATGTTTTTGTTCATTTTTTGTATTTATTCGTGATCTGCGCATTCAAATTAAGAACGGCCAAAACTTGGCGCTCAGGTGAACGATTAGATTGATATTTGTTTTTATTTTCTATATTTTTACGTGATCTACGAGTCCAAATTAGAAACGACTATAACTTGGCACTCGGGTGTCTGGTTAGAGTAATGTTTTGGTTCTTTTTTTGTATTTTTACGTGATCTACGCATTCAAATTAAAAACGGCCAAAACTTGGCACTCGGGTGTCCGATTACAATGATATTTGCCTTCAATTTTTGTATTCTTACGCGATCTACGAATCCAAATTAAAAACGGCTATAACTTGCCGCTCGGGTGTTTAGTTAGAGTAATATTTATGTTCATTTTTTGTGTTTTAACATGATCTGCATATTTAAATTAAAATCGGCCAGAACTTGGTGCTTGGGTGTCAGATTACAACGATATTTGTTTTCTTTTTTTGTATTTTTACGCGATCTACGAATTCAAATTAACAACGGCTATAACTTGGCACTCTGGCGTCTCGTTAGAGTAATATTTTTGTTCATTTTTTGTATTTTTACGCGATCTACGAATCCAAATAAAAAACTGTTATAACTTGGCGCTCGGGTGTCTAGTTAGGACAATTTTTTTGTTTATTTTTTGTATTTTTGCGTGATCTGTGTATCGAAATTAAAAACGGGCAAAACTTGGCACTTGGGTGTCTGATTACAATGATATTTGTCTTCATTTTTTGTATTTTCACGCGATCTATGAATGCAAATTAAAGACGGCTATAACTTGGTGCTCGAGCATCTGGTTAGAGTAATATTTTTGTTCATTTTTTGTATTTTTACGTGATCTGCACATTTAAATTTAAAACAGCCAAAATTTGGTGCTCAGGGTTCTGATTACAATGATATTTGTCTTCATTTTATGTATTTTTATGCGATCTACGAATCTAAATTAAAAATGGCTATAACTTGGCATTTAGGTGTCTGGCTAGAGCAATATTTTTGTATATTTTTTGTATTTCTACGTGATCTGTGTATTGAAATTAAAAACGGCCAAAACTTGGCTCTCGGGTGTCCGATTACAATGATATTTATTTTTATTCACTATATTTTTATGGGATCTACGAGTCTAAATTAGAAACAGTTATAACTTGGCACTCGGGTGTCCGGTTGGAGTAATAGTTTTGTTAATTTTTTATATTTTTACGTGATCTATGCATTAAAATTAAAAACGGCCAAAACTTGGCGCTCGGGTGTCCAATTATAATGATATGTGTTTTTTTTCTCTATATTTTCATGCGATCTACGAGTCCAAATTAGAAACGGAGACAACTTGGCACTCGGGTGTCCGGTTAGAGTAAATTTTTTTTTTCATTCTTTATATTTTTCTGTGATTTGCTCAATAAAATTAAAAATGGCTAAAAGTTAGCGCCCGGGGGTTCCGATTACAATGATATTTGTTTTCATTTTTTGTATTTTTACGCGATCAACGAATCCAAATTAAAAAAAGTTATAACTTGGCGCTTGGGCGTCCGGTTGGAGTAATATTTTTGTTTATTTTTGTATTTTTTTGTGAGCTGCGCATTAAAATTAAAAACGGCCAAAACTTGGTGCTCGGGTAACCGATTACAATGATTTTTATTTTATTTTCCAGATTTTTGCACGGTCTACTAGTCCAAATTAGATACCTATATAACTTGGCACTTGAGTGTCCCGTTAGAGTAATGTTTTTGTTCATTTTTTGTATTTTTGTGTGATTTGCGCATTCAAATTAAAAGTGGCCAAAACTTGGCACTAGGGTGTCTGATTACAATGATATTTGTCTTCAATTTATATATTTTTACACGATCTACGAATCGAAATTAAAAATGACTATAACTTGGCGCTTGGGTGTCTTGTTAGAGTAATATTTTTGTTTCTTTTTTGTATTCTTACGTGATCTGCACATTTGACTTTAAAATAGCCAAAACATGGTGTATGTGTTTTTGATTACAATGATATTTGCCTTCATTTTTTGTATTTTTACGTGATCTATGATTTCATAAAAAAAACAGCTATAACTTGCACTCGGGTGTCAGGTTAGGACATTTTTTTTATTTTTTGTATTTTTTCATGATCTGTGTATCGAAATTAAAAACAGCCAAAACTTGGCGCTCGGGTGTCTGATTACAATGATATTTGTCTTCATTTTTTGTATTTTTACATGATCTACGAATGCAAATTAAAAACGGCTATAACTTGGAGCTTGGGTGTT
This sequence comes from Vitellaria paradoxa, assembly GCA_019916065.1. Classification (NCBI taxonomy): domain Eukaryota; kingdom Viridiplantae; phylum Streptophyta; class Magnoliopsida; order Ericales; family Sapotaceae; genus Vitellaria; species Vitellaria paradoxa. Next base: position 41,526,202 of record CM034233.1, on the reverse strand, counting down.
TGGTTAGAGTAATATTTTTGTTCATTTTTTGTATTTTTACGTGATCTGTACGTGTAAATTTAAAACAGCCAAAACTTGGTGCTCGGGGTTTTGATTGCAATGATATTTGTCTTCATTTTTTGTATTTTTACGTGATCTACGAATCCAAATAAAAAATAGCTATAACTTGGCGCTCTGGTGTCTATTAGAGTAACATTTTTATCAATTTTTTGTATTCTTCCGTTATCTGCGCATTTAAATTAAAAACGGCAAAAACTTGGTGCTCGGGTTACCGATTACAATGATATTTGTGTCCATTTACTGTATTTTTATGCGATCTACGAATCTAAATAAAAAACGGCTATGACTTGGTGCTCGGGTGTTTGGTTAGAGCAATATTTTTGTTTATTTTTTGTATTTCTACGTGATCTATGTATCGAAATTAAAACGGCCAAAACTTGGCCCTTAGGTGTCCGATTACAATGATATTTGTTTTTATTTACTATATCTTTACGCGATCTACGAGTCCAAATTAGAACGGCTATAACATGGCACTCGTGTGTCCGGTTAGAGCAATATTTTTCTTTATTTTTTGTATTTTCACATGATCTGCTCAATAAAATTAAGAACAGCCAAAAGTTCGAGCTTGGGTGTCCAATTACAATGATATTTGTCTTCATTTTTTGTATTTTTATGCGATCTACGAATCTAAATTAAAAATGGCTATAACTTGCCGCTCGGGTGTCTGGTTTGAGTAATATTTTGTTCATTTTTTGGACTTTTACGTGATTTGCGCATTTAAATTTAAAGCGGCCAAAACTTGGTGATCGGGTGTTCGATTGCAATGATATTTGTCTTCATTTTTTATATTTTTACGCAATCTACGAATCCAAATTAAAATGGCTATATCTTGGCACTCGGGTGTTCGATTAGAGCAATATTTTTGTTTGTTTTTTGTATTTTTTCGTGAGCTACGCATTAAAATTAAGAACGGCTGAAACTTGGCGCTCGGGAGACCAATTACAATGATATTTGTTTTTATTTTCTACATTTTTACGTGATCTACAAGTCCAAATTAGAAAGGGCTATAACTTGGCACTAAGGTGTTTGGTTAAAGTAATGTTTTTGTTCATTTTTTGTATTTTTACGTGATCTACGCATTCAAATTAAAGACAGCCAAAACTTGGCCCTCAGGTGTCTGATTACATTGATATTTGTCTTCAATTTTTGTATATTTATGCGATCTATGAATCTAAATTAAAAATGACGATCACTTGGCACTCGGGTGTCTGGTTAGAATAATATTTTTGTTCATTTTTTGTATTCTTACGTGATCTGCGCATTTGAATTTAAAATAGCCAAAACATGGTGCATGTGTGTCTGATTACAATGATATTTGTCTTTATTTTTTGTATTTTTACGCGATCTACGAATCCAAATAAAAATAGCTATAACTTGGCGCTCAGGTGTCAGGTTAGGACAATTTTTTTGTTTATTTTTTCTATTTTTACGTGATCTATGTATCAAAATTAATAACGGCTATAACTTGCGCTCGGGCGTCTGGTTAGGATAGTATTTTTGTTCATTTTTTGTATTTTTACGTGATCTGCGCGTTTAAATTTAAAACAGCCAAAATTTGGTGCTCGGGTGTTTGATTACAATGATATTTGTTTTCATTTTTTGTATTTTTACGTGATCTACGAATGCAAATTAAACACGGCTATAACTTAGCGCTCGGGGCGTCTAGTTAAAGTAATATTTTATTTCTTTTTTGTATTTTTACGTGATCTGCGCGTTTAAATTTAAAACAGCCAAAATTTGGTGCTCGGGGTTCTGATTGTAATGATATTTGTCTTCATTTTTTGTATTTTTCCACGATCTACGAATCCAAATAAAAAACAATTATAACTTGGCGCTCGGGTGTCTGGTTAGAGTAATATTTTTTTTTTGTATTTTTCCGTGATCTGCGCATTTAAATTAAAAACAGCCAAAACTTGGCACACGGTCGTCCGATTACAATGATATTTGTCCCCATTTCTTGTATTTTTATGCGATCCACAAATCCAAATTAGAAACGGCTATAATTTGATGTTCAGGTGTCTGGTTGGAGCCGTATTTTTGTATATTCTTTGTATTTCTACGTGATCTGTTTATCGAAATTAAAAAGGGCCAAAACTTGGCCCCCAGGTGTCCGATTACAAAGATATTTATTTTTATTTACTATATATCTTTACACGATCTACGAGTACAAATTAGAAACGGCTATAACTTGGCACTTAGGTGTCTAATTAGAGTAATATTTTTATTCATTTTTTGTATTTTTACGTGATCTGCGCACTAAAATTAAAAACGGCCAAAACTTGGCACTTGGGTGTCTGATTACAATGATATTTGTCTTCATTTTTTGTATCTTTACGCAATCTACAATTGCAAATTAAAAAGGGCTATAAGTTGGCGCTCGGGCATCTGGTTAGAGTAATATTTTTGTTCATTTTTTGTATTTTTATTTGATCTACGCATTTAAATTTAAATAGCAAAAACTTAGTGCTCGGGGGTCTGATTACAATGATATTTGTCTTCATTTTTGGTATTTTTACGTGATGTATGAATTTAAATAAAAAACAACTATAACTTGGCACTCTGGTGTCAGGTTATAGTAATATTTTTGTTCATGTTTTGTATTTTTATGTGATCTGCGCATTAAAATTAAAAAGATAAAACTTGGCGCTCGGGTGTCTGATTACAATGATATTTGTCTCCATTTACTATATTTTTCGCGATCTACGAATCCAAATTAAAACGGCTCTAACTTGGCGCTCGGGTGTTTGGTTAGAGCAATATTTTTCTTTATTTTTTGTATTTCTATGTGATCTGTGTATCGAAATTAAAAACGGCCAAAACTTAGCTCTCAGGTGTCCGATTATAATGATATTTATTTTTATTTACTTTATTTTTACGCGATCTACGAGTCCAAATTAGAAATGGTTATAACTTGGCACTCGGGTGTCCGGTTAGAGTAATATTTTTGTTCATTGTTTGTATTTTACATGATCTGCGCATTAAAATTAAAAATGGCCAAAATTTGGCGCTCGGGTGTTTGATTACATTGATATTTGTTTTTATTCTCTATATTTTTATGCGATCTACGAGTCAAAATTATAAACGGCTATAACTTGGCACTCGGGTGTCCGGTTAGAGTAATATTTTTATTTTTTTTATTTTTACGTGATTTGCGCATTAAAATTAATAGCGGCCAAAAGTTGGCGCACGAGTGTCTGATTACAATGATATTTTTCTTCTTTTTTGTATTTTTACGCGATCGACGAATGCAAATTAAAAACGGCTATAACTTGGCACTCGGGTGTCTGGTTAGTGCAATATTTTTCTTTACTTCTGTATATCTACGTGATCTGTGTATCGAATTTAAAACGGCCAAAACTTGGTTCTTGGGTGTCCGATTATAATGATATTTATTTTATTTGCTATATTTTTACGCGATCTACGAGTCCAAATTAGAAACGGCTATAACTTGGCACTTGGGTGTCCGGTCAGAGTAATATTTTTGTTCATTTTTTGTCTTTTTACGTGATCTGCGCATTTAAATTAAAAACAAACAAAACTTAGTGCTCAGGAGCCCGATTACATTGATATTTGTCTTCATTTTTTGCATTCCTACGTGATCTACGAATGCAAATTAAAAACGACTATAACTTGGTGCTCAGGCATCTGGCTTAGAGTAATATTTTTGTTCATTTTTTGTATTTTCACGTGATCTGCACATGTAAATTAAAAACGGCTAAAAACCTGGCGCTCGGGTGTCCGATTACAATGATATTTATCTTTATTTTTTGTATTTTTACGCTATCTACGAATCTAAATTACAAACAGCTATAACTTGGCACTCGGGTGTTTGGCTAGAGTAATATTTTTGTTCATTTTTTATATTTTTACGTGATCTGTGTTTTTTAAATTAAAAACTGCCAAACTGGTTCTATGGGTGTCCGATTTCAATGATATTTGTTTTCAATCTTTGTATTTTTACGCGATCTACGTATCAAATTAAAAACTGTTATAACCTGGCGCTCGGGCACCTGGCTAGAGTATTATTTTTGTTATTTTTTGTATTTTTACGTGATTAGCTCATTTAAATTAAAAATGGCCAGAACCTGGTGCTCCGGTGTCTGATTACAATGATATTTATCTTTCTTTTTTTGTATTTCTACGCGATCTACGAATCAAAATTAAAAACGGCTATAACTTGGCACGCGGTGTCTGGTTAGAGTAATTATTTTGTTCATTTTTTGAATTTTTTTACGTGATCCGCACTTGTAAATTAAAAACGGCCAAATCTGGCACTCATGTGTCCGATTACAATGATATTTATCTTTATTTTTTGTATTTTTACGCGATCTTCGAATCTAATTACAAACAGTTATAACTTGGCGCTCGGGTGCCTAATTGGAGCAATATTTTGTTCATTTTTTGTATTTCTACGTGATCTGCGCATTTAAATTTAAAACGGCCAAAACTTGGTCCTTGAGGGTCTGATTACAATGATATTTGTCTTCATTTTTTGTATTTTTACGCGATCTACGAATCCAAATAAATAACGGCTATAACTAGGCGCTCGGGTGTCTAGTTAGAGTAATATTATTGTTCATTTTTTGTATTTTTACGTGATTTGCGCATTTAAATTTAAAACAGCCAAAACTTGGTGGCCGGGTGTCTGATTACAATGATACTTGTCTTCATTTTTTTGTATTTTTACGTGATCTACGAATCGAATTTAAAAACGGCTATAACTTGGCACTCGGGCGTTTGGTTAGAGTAATATTTTTGTTCATTGTTTGTATTCTAATGTGATCTGCGCATTTAAATTAAAAACGGCCCAAACTTGGTGCTTGGGTGTCCGTTTATAATGATATTTGTCTTCATTTTTTGTATTCTAATGCGATCTACGAATCGAAATTAAAAATGGCTATAACTTGGCGCTCGGGCGTCTGTTAGAGTAATATTTTAGTTGATTTTTTTGTATTTTTACGTGATCCGCACATTTAAATTTTAAACAGCCAAAACTTGTTGCTCGGGGGTTTGATTATAATGATATTTGTCTTCATTTTTTGTATTGTTACGCGATCTAAGAATTCAAATAAAAACGGTTATGGCTTCTCGCTAGGGTGTCCGGTTAGAGTAACTTTTTTTTTTTATTTTTTGTATCTTTACGTGATCTGCGTATTTAAATTAAAAACGGCCAAAACTTGGTGCTCGGGCGTCCGATACAATGAAATTTGTACATAATTTTGAATTTTTACTCGATGTACGAATCAAAATTAAAAACGGCTATAACTTGACGGTTCGAGCGTCTCGTTTAGGTAATATTTTTGTTCATTTTTTGTATTTTTCCGTGATCTATGCATTAAAATTAAAAAAGACCAAATTTGGTGCTCGGGTGTCCGATTTCAATGACGTTTGTCTTCATTTTTTTTATTTTTATGCGTTCTACGACTCCATATTAAAAATGGCTATAACTTGGTGCTGGGGTGTCTAGTTAGAGTAATATTTATTTTATTTTTTGTATTTCTATGTGATCAGCGCATTTAAATTAAAAACGACTAAAACTTGGCGCTCCGGTGTCCAATTACAATGATATTTGTCTTCATTTTTTGTATTTTTACGCGATCTACGAATCAAAATTAAGAACGGCTATAACTTGCAGCTCGGGTGTCTGGTTAGAGTAATTATTTTGTTCATTTTTTGTATTTTTTACGTGATCTGCGGATTGTAAATTAAAAACAGCCAAAACCTGGCACTCGGGTGTCCGATTACAATAATGTTTATCTTTATTCTTTGTATTTTTACGCGATCTACGAATCTAAATTACAAACAGCTATAACTTGGCGCTCGGGTGTCTGGTTAGAGTAATATTTTCGTTCATTTTTTGTATTTTTACGTGATCTGCGCATTTAAATTTTAAACAGCCAAAACTAGGTGCTCGAGGGTCTGATTACAATGATATTTGTCTTCATTTTTTTGTATTTTTACGCGATCTACGAATCCAAATAAATAACGGCTAGAACTTGGCGTTCAGGTGTCTGGTTAGGGAATATTATTGTTCATTTTTTGTATTTTTATGTGATCTGCGTATTTAAATTAAAAACGGCCAAAACTTGGTCCTCAGGCGTCTGATTACAAAGATATTTGTCTTCAATCTCTGTATTTTTACGCGATCTACGAATCAAAATTAAAAACGGCTATAACTTGGCGCTCGAGCGCTTGGCTACAGCATTATTTTTTTCATTTTTTGTATTTGAACGTGATCTGCACATTTAAATTAAAAACGGCTTTGGTGCTTGAGTGTCCGACTACAATGATATTTGTCTTTATATTTTTTATATTTTTACGCGATCTACGAATCCAAGTTAAAAACGGTTATACTTGGTGCTCGTGAGTCTGGTTAGAGCAAATTTTTTTGTTCATTTTTTTTTATTTTTACGTGATCTACGTATCGAAATTAAAAACAGCCAAAACTTGGTGCTCGGGTGTCCGATCAGAATGATATTTCTCTTCATTTTTTGCATTTTTACTCGATCTACGAATCCAAATTAAAAACGGCTATAACTTGGCGCTTGGGTGTCTAGTTAGAGTAATATTATTGTTCATTTTTTTGTGTTTTTACGTGATCTGCGCATTTAAATTTAAAACGGCCCAAACTTGGTGGTCGGGTGTCTGATTATAATGATATTTGTCTTCATTTTTTGTATTTTTACATGATGTACAAATCCAAATTAAAACGGCGATAACTTGGTGCTTGGGTGTCTCGTTAGAGTAACATTATTTTTTTCATTCTTTGTATTTTTCTGTGATCTGCGCATTTAAGTTAAAACGGCCAAAGTTGGCGCTAGGGTGTCTGATTATAATGATATTGTCTCCATTTTTTGTATTTCTACGCGATATACGAAACACAATTAAAGGCAATGATAACTTGGCGCTCGGGCGTCTGGCTAGAGTAATATTTTTGTTCATTTTTTGTATTTTTATGTGATCTGCGCATTTAAATTTAAAACAACCAAAACTTGGTGCTCAGGTGTCGATTACAATGATATTTGTCTTCTTTTTTTTTTGTATTTTTACGCGATCTAAGAATCTAAATTAAAAACGGGTGTAATTGGGCGCTCGTATGTTTGGTTAGAGTAATATTTTGTTCATTTTTTGTATTTTTACGTGATATATGAATCGAAATTAAAAACAGTCAAAACTTTGCGCTCAAGTGTCTGATTACAATGATATTTGTCTTCATTTTGTGTATTTTTACGCGATCTACGAATCGAAATTAAAAACGGTAGAACTTGGCACTCGGGCGTCTGCTTACAGTAATATTTTGTTCATTTTTCGTATTTTTACGTGATCTGGGCATTTAAATTTAAAATAGCCAAAACTTTGTGCTCGAGGGTCTGATTACAATGATATTTGGCTTCATTTTTTGTAATTTTACGCGATCTACTATTCCAAATAAAAAATGGCTATAACTTCTTGCTTGGGTACCTGGTTAGAGTAATATTTTTGTTCATTTTTTGTATTTTACGTGATTTGCGTATTTAAATAAAAAATGGTCAAAAATTGATGTTCGAGTGTCTGATTGCAATGATATTTATCTTCAGTTTTTCATATTTTTACGCGATCTACGAATCAAAATTAGAAACGACTATAACTTGGTGCTTGGGCGCCTGGCTAGAGTATTATTTTTGTTTATTTTTTGTATTTTTTACCTGATCAGCGCATTTAAATTAAAAACGGCCAGAACCTGGTGCTCCGGTGTCCAATTACAATGATATTTGTCTCATTTTTGTATTTTTACGCGATCTACGAATCAAAATTAAAAACGGCTATAACTTGGCGGCTTCGAGCGTCTCGTTAGGGTATATATTTCGTTTATTTTTTTGTATTTTTCCGTGATCTATGCGTTAAAATTAGAAAAGACCAATATTTGGTGCTCGGGTGTCCGATTTCAATGACGTTTGTCTTCATTTTTTTATTTTTACGCGTTCTACGACTCCAAATTAAAAATGGCTATAACTTGGTGCTCGGGCGTCTGGTTAGAGTAATATTTGTTTATTTTTTGTATATTTATGTGATCAGCGCATTTAAATTAAAAATGACTAAAACTTGGCGCTCCAGTGTCCAATTACAATGATATTTGTCTTATTTTTTGTATTTTTACGCGATCTACGAATCAAAATTAAAAACAGCTATAACTTGGCACTCGGGCGTTTGGTTAGAGTAATATTTTGTTCATTGTTTGTATTCTAACGAGATCTACGCATTAAATTTAAAACGGCCCAACTTGGTGCTTGGGTGTCTGTTACAATGATATTTGTCTTCATTTTTTGTATTTTTTGGCTATCTACGAATCGAAATTAAAAACGGCTAAACTTGGTGCTCAGGTGCCTAGTTAGAGTAATATTTCGTTCATTTTT